>OZ020313.1:19763077-22163077 GCA_963971305.1 Arcuatula senhousia | reverse complement strand
TAAAATCTTTTAAATATTTAGCATAATTAATGAATTCCTTTTGTAATTGTCAAAAACAGGGGAAACTATTTCAAGCATTGTAACAAGAGCCTGAATTGCTCACCTGGTCCTTAAGGTTTATGTAATTGATCATCAGACATCTTCAACCCAAATTAGACTTTTGTACAGCTCAATGAGCCGATTGTTTAAGCAAGCAACAACTTTTCTCTATCTGCAAAAGTTTTCATTCAATAGGGCAAAAACATGAAAAAATGCTATGTTTTGCCTTTAAAGGGCCATAAGCCTGTAAGGAATCATCTGACATCTTCGACCCAATTAAGACTTTTGTAAAGTCCAATCAGCTGAAGGTTTAAGCAAGCAACAGATTTTCTTTATCTGCACTGGTTTTCATTCTACAGGCAAACCCAGTCCTGAAATAGTCCTTCTTAAACAAGGAACAAACATAAGCTTTGTAAAATATTTCTGGCTAAGGCCAGGCACATATAAAATGTGGTGGGGTTGAAAGTTTAAATGCGGCCAATGCCAGTAAAGTAACAGCTATGTCTAGCTCCATTTTGCAAGTGAGATGAAAATTATCTCTGTCTGCCCTGGCAAATGTTTCATCTGTGTTGTTGTTGGTATTGTCTCATGATAAGTCTAATTTTTGTATTGTATTTGTTAAACTATATGTTTTGAGCTTTCAACTTGTCAAAATGCAAACATGACTTACAATATCTAAATGAACTTGACATGCATCAATGGTTGTCAACAGATCTGTCACATGATCCTGAAATAAAAAAAAAATCTGTAGGTTTAATTAGTGTTCTTACTTCATACACTTTTCTGTAGAATAACCTGATTATGGGTAGATTGGTTATATATGCAGAAATCAATAAAAAAAGGATCAGTTTGTGGATTCTCAAATTCATGGTTTTGAAGACTGCAACATACAGATCTATGTTAAATTTCCTTCTCATGGGGCATCAATTTTCGTGGGTAAAGGCCACCAATGAAAACCACAAAAATTTCCAGTAACTTAGGTGAAATCTTTAGGTAGGTCCAATGAGTATGAATTGCTCATCTGGTTTTTAATATTGATTTTAAATAAAATATATTTAAACAAAGGCAATTTACAGCTAAATAGAGCACTCTATTGTGCTGTTTTTTGGCATATATAAAAAGACTTAAAGTTATTTCTAGAACTTCTTCAGGTTGAAAGACAACAGATTTTTTCCACTTTATTTTACTTCAAGAACAAAAACTAAGAGCCACAATTCACAAATAAATTCTCTCCGCCCGACCCCCACCCTACCCTAAATTATCAATTGAATGAGTTTGGAAAAAGAAGGTGCAAATCTACATCATATAACAAGGACTGTGTGAAAGATTTATGAGTATCCATTAAAGGGTTTAGGAGGAGTAGCAGATAAGAGATGGGTACCCCCTTGTCATCTAATGGCTGTCCATTGTTTGTTATTTGAAATCCAAGAATTTCAAAATAAGGGTTACACATCTACATTATGGAAGCTGGTATAGAAGTACTTATACATATTTTTGATTCCTTTCTTACCTTAAAGTCCATGATATCAACAAATGTGTAATAATACAATGACAGTGATTTCACAACATCTGCCTTGATGTGCTGTATTGGTGCTAACTGAAATACAAGAACAATAGTATACAGAGATTTAACAACATCTGCCTTGATGTGCTGTATTGGTGCTAACTGAAATACAAGAACAATAGTATACAGAGATTTTTCAACATCTGCCTTGATGTGCTGTATTGGTGCTAACTGAAATACAAGAACAATAGTATACAGAGATTTAACAACATCTGCCTTGATGTGCTGTATTGGTGCTAACTGAAATACAAGAACAATAGTATACAGAGATTTAACAACATCTGCCTTGATTTGCTGTATTGGTGCTAACTGAAATACAACAACAATAGTATACAGAAAATCAATTGTCCTAAAAAAAACAAGCAAAGTCCTTTTAATATATAGTTGATTATGTAGTTTGTGTCATTTTCAAAATCTAAAAGAAGCATAAAGATTCTAATGGAGCATTAAATAAAGGAGTGTGTCAATTGGGCACAGATGCTCCGGCATATACATGTAGGACCCCAAACAGGAGTACACATCTGACTGGTCTGAAAGTTGCTTGATATGTATAGTTTGTCATACTGAACCAATCAACCAGAATTCAAATCATTCTCTGACTTATACTGTTTCTGGGAGAAAGTTGATGTAAATTTTAATATAAGCCCACTCACAAACAGGTCTGAAAGTGGCTAAAAATACAGTTTCTCATACTGAACCACCCTACTGTAAAATTTCAAATTCTTTTCATGTTCTGTTTCTGATAGAAATTTGACAGAAATTTTCATGGATAATTTTTTATATCTGCCCACTCCTCAACAGGATGTAGAAGTCTGACAGGTCTTAAAGTTGCTCAGAACATACATTTAGTCATACTGAACACCCTACAAAATTACAAATCATTCTCATGTAACTAATAACAGAAATTTTTAATATGCTTAAGGCCCTGCCTTTTTAGCGAGCATCGAAAAACTATATATCTTTTAAAAATAAATCCATCTGCTCGACCGACTAAGTTTAACACTGTGAAGTTTAACGTAAAGAGGGGACTTTTAAAAAAGGAATTAGGTAGTATCCAAGTCTGATCCCACCCAACCCAAATTATATACACTTGAGAAAGTTGTTGTTAAAATATCTGGGATCAATAATTACTTATCAAAAATTCAATTATTTGTGGAAATAATTAATCCTGTAACATTCTGGGACGACATTTAGCAGGGACGACATTATCCATTTTATGGATTACGTGACGTCATTTCCTTGTCAGAGTATTTCGCGCTTCTTCAGCAGACCAAAACAACATTCAGTTCTGTCAGGTTCTGTCAGGTTTTGTGAGATTTTCTGTGTCAGTGTTTTATTTGAAGCATTGGTAACAGAAGGTACATTAAGAAACCTGGCGGAAAAAAAACGGTAAAGTAAAAATATCATGCAGGATTGAGGAAAGTGAGTGAAACCCGACAGGATGGGACTCTTCTTTCATTTTCAGGTAAGAACCTTTTATTTATTATTATGAGTAGGTTTTATTCAATAAATTTATGTATTTCTTTATCTTATTTGATCATACTTAGAATTTAACAAAGCTTGGTCAGTATCTTGCATTTAGTATGACTAGCCAATGGGACGATGTTGCCAAAAGCTAGCTCGGTAATTTCCGGAAATAGTTTTTCAGCGGAAAAGACCGAATGGTGTTAAAAATAAAAATCTGTGTGTAAAAATAAACAAGTGGATGAATGAAGGTTTTATCACTGTTTTTTAATTTCAATTTGAATATTTTTGCATAACAGATTATGATGTATTTTTTAAAAGCTCAGAGGGTTGATTGTTTCACTTGCTCCGTGCCTATTATTTTTTTCACTCCGTAAAAGTAAACCTGTTCCGGTTTTATTGTCAGTATATTTCTGGCACATCTCAAAACATGCACAATGCCGTAGGGCTCGCATCTGCGATGCTCGCTATTAAGTTTTCATATCAGAGAATGCCCCACTGGCTCTTCTTTGCTTCTTTCATATCTGCCCAGTCCAAAAATGGAAGAAGAAGTCCAACATGTCTGAAAGTTGCTTACATGTAGGACTTATTTGTGACAGTGACACCTTGTGAAATTTCAAATCGTTCTCATGTATGACTTCTGAGAAAAGTTTGACAAAACTTTTGATACTCATATTCACTCATTTTCATATCAGCCCAGACCTAAACAGGAGAAGTCTCACAGGTCTTAAGGTTAGGATGAACAACTTGTGACACTTAACATCCATGCAAAATTTGAAATTATTCTGATGTACATGTATGGTTTCTGAGAAAATCTTGATGGAAATTCATACAGACTGACAGACAGACAGACAGACAGACGAACGAACATGAGTGAAACTTATTGCTTCCTACGTGTTGTTTTTTGGGAATTAAAATCCAAAGTCTGAATAAGAAAATACTTAATTCTGTTCAGTAATTTTCAGAAACTTTGGAATTGCATTTAATTTAACAAGATGATAATTCAAAATTTTTAGAATATTTTCAGAATATTTCTAAGTTCAAAGGGCCATTACTTCTACAAAATTTTGTGGATAAAAAATTCCAGACAATATGCACAACTACATATGGTGTACTTCAAGTTTCATTAAATTCTGTTCAGTAGTTTCAGGGGAGTTGCATCTAACATATTATAAATTTTTTCAACCCTGAAATTTAAGTGAACAAGAAAATGTGTCAAACAGCTAGGTACAAAAATGTAATCTATCAATTATGAAGCTCACCTTGTTACTCATTAATTTCACTAAGCGGAATCGACTTCAACTTTTCAATTTTTTTTAATGCTCATTCATGCAGAAAGAGAGAGTCACAGCCAGCATCTGAACCATGAACAATTTGTATCTTGCTTAACATCGTAGATGCACTAACCATACCACTTTGGTTGATGACACTACAAAGTATTGTTTGTCTGAAAAGTACAATTTCTGTAGGAATTTGTCTCAATATTAGGCGACATTCTACAAATCTATCTTTTTGTCTCGATTTATCTCGACAGATTCTTGACATTGCAATAGTTGAGCATTTTTGTCTCGACAAATTCTTGACTGTCTCGACAAATTCTTGACATTCTCGACATATTCTTAACATTCTCGATTTTAGGTAAGTTTGTCTAAACAATTTCTCGACATTCTCAACATCCTTAATTTTAGGTCAGTCTGTCTCGACATTCTTAAAATTAGGTTAATATGTCTCGACAAAGATAGACACATTAATTTATTAGAAATAGAAATATATTTTAGACAAACCCTGATACCGCCTTATTCATTTTAAATAGCATTTATTAAAATAATGAAGTATTGTTTGAATTTCTGTTTTGACAGGCATGCATTATACCAGTGTTCTCCCTAGGCCCATATAGCACTGTGGTACCACTGTGCTATATTTTTTACCACAGTGCTATCTTGTAAAGATTTATAATAGAATGTGTTGGGACCACAGTGCTATAACTTTCAGAAAACCATGTCTTTACTGATTACCACAATGCTATTAAAAATTTCTGGGCAGAACACTGATTATACTGCAATGTATTTAAGCCTTACATCTAAAATTTTAAATACATGTTCTATGTGTTTTTATCAAATTGCAATAAATACAAAATTATTTAATCGCTTAATAATTTTAATGCCCCATCTACAAAAGTAGGGGGCATATAGTGTTCGGATCTGTTTGCCCGTCCTAAATGTTGTGAGATTTGCCCGTCCTAAATGTTGTGAGATGGGTCATTATGTCTTTCGTCCATCATAATTCTTGATTATTATTATTATATAGTATTTAGAAAAAACCAACAAGGTCTGCATTGAAATTAGTATATGCTTTAAATATATAAAAGGATTATTAAGTCAAAAAGTTATTTGATACAAGTGTCAGTACGATCAAAATAAAAGTGTACTGGATGTACACCCCCTTTTTCGCACAAATTCAAGTAAAACACTAAGCCATTTTCGAGCCTTTCTCCGCTTAGCGAAAACAATGTTTACCCCCGTCCCCACTAACTAAAATTATAGATCCGATTAAGTGCATCTTTTAACAGGCATCTAAGAAAATTTACATTCTAAAAAGATTAGGTATTGAATTTAAAAAAAAAAACAAGTCAGATTTCTCAGAAAGAAGCGATTCTAGTCTTAATAAACCTTGCATAATATATAATAATTTATTTGTGAAGTTCAATGCAATATACAATATATCCATTCTATATTATACCAATTACTTTACAGAGCTGTACGCAACACCATTTATCATTTATCATTTATCATCTTATCAATATACAATAGTTAAAATGTACTTACTGAGTCTGGGAGTATTGAAAGTGAAAATTTCTTGATGCTTGATGTTGAATATTGTAACTATATTTTTCTGGCAACTGTGAAAATAGCCGAAGTTTCATGACTTAGAAGGTAAAAGTCGACAAAAAATATGTTATTTTTCATATACCTCAATATTTGAGTCATTCTTTATCAACTTTTGCAGTCTAAATCTAAAAACTAAACAATCTTCCGTCTTCTTTCATGTAAACAAATAATTGGGTAGTTTTATTGAAGGGGAAAGAAACTTGTGTGACAAAAGCAAGGGGTACCTGATGGGGTACAAAAAATCTTGGCAGAATAAAACAAGAATATATACAATCTATACTTTAATAATTGTGAAATAGAAACTAAATCTGACAATTGTTAATTAAGATAACTTTCTTTTATCTGTTTTTTTTTTGTATTCTTCATTTACATTATTATCATAGATCTGTATATTTAATATACAGATCTATGTTATTATTAAGTCATAATTGACTTATAAAAAGGGTGACCCAACCAAATATCTATGTTATAATGATAATATAAATTAAATGATAAATTTTATCTCTGCTCTTCATCAAATTTAGTTAAACATATCCTGATTTTCCTTTAATTCATATCTTGCACCTATGCTAATTTGAAACAACAATTTACACCTGTATAATTATAAAGCAAGAAAATTTCATCCCTGCTGTGAGATTTCCTGATGAGATTTAGCTGTTAATTGTATTTTATTTTGACAATACCTGAACATGTTTTCCCCCCAGGTGGTCTGACCAAATTTCCCCACCAGCTGCAAGTATAAATTCTTTATAAAGGTGTATAATATTTGTATATTAAAAGCATTATACATGTGCATGTTTGAAAGAGTTTATAGAACAAACCCATGAAGTAACTTTTTAAAATAGATTCATGGCATAATTTTTAGTGGTTTATAACATTAAACAGTTAAGTTTTTAAAATTTTACAATAGTCATGAAGATGAGATTTAAAGGTTGTCCAAATGATAGTAAAACAAAAATTAAGTTTCACCAATTAAATTCCTGAATCATTTAAAAGGAGTGTTAGTTCTAATAGCTCGCAATGCATAAAAGTGTTTAAAGTCTAAAGTTTTTTTTTTGATTTTTAAGTTTTGAACTTTTTTATACTGCGTGATGATGGTTACAAAATGTATACATTAATATCAACACTGGTCATATGAAAATTTGGTTAAAACAATTTTACTTGTTGAGTTTTTTTTAAATTTTATTTCAAACAATTAAATGAAATAGTAAAGTTTTGACTTCTTAGCATGAAAAAGACTAGTTTTAATACCAAATGTACAAGATTTTATTTAAGATTTGTCCCATAGTCTTAATAATAATGGGTGCATATATGGTCTGAGGAGCTTAATTGTTAAGGAAAGGAAATAAAATATTGAGCCTAAAAGGTGGTTAAAATATATGGACTATTTTCTATAAGGCTTACAATATAAAATAATTGACCAGCTTACAAAATAAAATCAATTTGACCAGCTTACAAAATAAAATCAATTTGACCAGCTTACAAAATAAAATAAATTGACCAGCTGATGACCAAAATAATGGATAAAATGGGCTCAAAATAGGGTTTGGGTGTAATTAAACTGTGATTTTAGAATAGTTTTTAAAACATACATGTACAACATGACAAATCAATAAAAATTTAATTATGATTTTAAGTGTAAAATGGTAAGACTTACTGGATCAGAAATATTTCTAGCATGAAAGGGTGATATTTAACAGATTTCAACAGCAAAAAGACTTCAGTCAGAGAAAATGGTGCATCATAGACTTTTGTGCAAAATTGAGATTAGAACAGACTTATAAACCTTACTATTAATTCTTCAGCCACCAGAAATTGCAGATAATAACTCTATGATGACTTATTATCTTAATGAAAACTAAAGACCTTAATATGATACATGTATTTTGTGTTGTTTATTAATATGTTAAACCTTTTGACTTAATTATTTTACCAGAAAATAACTTATAAAGAGGAATTTACTTGATATGACTTGAATATCACATGAATATATGGTTTTCCACAAAAACTAAATGCTTCCTCAGTCAAACATATGAAAAATAGTTAACTTTTAATGCAGTTCTAAGTGTTTGCTAGTTTAATTAATAAGGGAAGTTTTAAGTAAATAAACACTGCTTTCACATAATTTTTGTGCATGGATTTAGTCTTTTATTTGCACCTATACATAGCTTCAATGCTTGAAAATTATATAAGAAGGCAATTTCCATTTAAAATCCCACTAAAGACAAGTCACATACAATT
Source organism: Arcuatula senhousia (assembly GCA_963971305.1). NCBI lineage: Eukaryota > Metazoa > Mollusca > Bivalvia > Mytilida > Mytilidae > Arcuatula > Arcuatula senhousia. Next base: position 22,154,881 of record OZ020313.1, on the reverse strand, counting down.
ATGCCTATATAAAGGCAAATATTGAAATAACTTCATCAAATATATATAAGGGATGAAACTGTCTAACTTATTATTTTGACCATATGCAGCCCTACTTGATATCTGAAACACTGTATATTACACATATTATTTCCTCTAATAACATACTTTGGTTGTCAAAAGTTTTATTTTCAGAACAGTACATGTATATATTTATATAGAACTTATTTGGGAATAGTACAATTTACAAATTTTTCTTATCATTTTAGTGATGGGCAGGTCAAAATAAAATAGTATTCATTTCTTTTTTTGCCACCTAGCTGCCTGAGTTCTGAAACAGCAAAATTCACATTTGTAGCTTATAAAAGGGGGGGGGGGTACTTAACTGTTTTGATGCTTTTAAATGCCAGTGCATAAAGATTGTATCAAATGCTTATTCTATTTTATTTCTATATATTATATTAATAAGTTAAAGTATTCATGCAATTAACTTTATATTTGAAATTTGATCATGACAAGTAAGCTGTCAAAATAGGACGAAAATATGCGAGGGACGAGCACACTACAGACTGGTTATTCAAAGGTCAAGGTAATCAATTGAAAACAAAACAAAAGTGAAACACGATGAACTTTTTCAGGTAAATGCAAGGGAAATAATAAGGAATGGATGATTTTCTTGATGTCAATAAGAAACCATAAAAAGTCTGATTTCGCGGACATGCCTTTAAATATCAGGTTAGTCTTTTGACAGATGCTAGATTTTGTTTTCAGCTTTGATGTTATCTATTTTTCTTTGTTATTTCTGCAGTCCTTTTTTCCAAATCAGATGTTGAAAATCGTTGTATAATGGCGTAAACGTCTTGCCATATCGACAATTTTTTGTCGGAATGAAATTCAACTTTCAGTGGTCAATTGTTTCTATATATTTCACTTTTAAACGACCAATTTATAAAAAATAGATATATTGGAATGTAATTTAGCGTAGTTTTCAAAGAAAAACACATATTTTTTAGATCTGAAGAAAATGACAATTGTGTTTACAAAATAGCCGTTTGTTTACAAACGCCATTTATTTTTAGTATGGCCCACCCATCTATGTGTGTCTACACATGAACATGGTAGATGAACATGTCAAGATGGAAGAGTGAAAGGCAATTTTAAGAGGAAAGATTTGCAACTGGAATTCCTTAAGTTCATGCAACAGTAGCAAAGTCATTCATTGTATCAAAGAGGCAATCAAATTGGTACTATAATTAATATAAAATTCAAATTAATACATAATTCACATGATTCAAGGAACATCAAGGACAACAACAATATACAGAAACACTGAACACAATACATGTATCTACATGTATCAAGGACAACAACAATATGCAGAAACATTGAACACAATACATGTATCTACATGTATAAATTGTACATGCGAATGCATTGTATTCTGAAAGATTACCTTCTTTATCTGAAGTACAGAAGCATGAAAATGAATAAACAGTATCTATTTTATATTAAAAATGTACAAGAATAAACACCATAAAGTGGTAATTATAAATGTGCATTGTTTATGTACATACATGTACATGTTCTTTATTGAACCAGGTTTTATTGTGATAGTGAAAATATTTAGTTTGGTAGCGATTTGTTTTTAATTTATTAATATATTTTTTTTTAAGAAGTGCTTTGATTTTTTTTATGTTTCAGGTATCAAGAAGTGTCTATCGAAATGTTTACATCCCAATCAGATGGACTAGTACTGGAACTGAGAAAATTAAAACTAAAGTTTAATTATCTCAGACTGGAAGAAACATATTTGAAGTCTTTGATTTTTTTCTTTCACAACTTAAAGATATATTATCAGTATAGTCACTGATGCTGGTTTTTCAAAAAAAAAAACAACTATTTTTCTTATGCCAATGATACAAAAAAAAATATACCACAAGGTGTGCAAACTTTTAAAGAAAGAAGGAAAAGACACTTTTTAAAGGTTTATGATAAAAACTGAAACTCAAAGGGATGTTCATATTATGTATTTAGTTTTAAATCAGTTACTGCTACATGTATGTCATGTATGTTTAAGTCAAAGTATCAAACTGGTCCAGGTGCGTTGATAAAGAGTGTTAAACATGCACACACACACCTAAAGTATCAAACAGCTGTCAATAAAATGATTTACTAGTACTCTGTTATGCTGTTTATTCATATTTCAAAGAATAACCTCTCATTAGCAACCATTTTATCAAAATAATTGCAAGGTTATGAGAATCAAAAGCAAAGTACTGGTAACAAAAATTTAAAGCCAAACTTCAATACCTCTTAGCCATGTGTATAAGAAAATATACAAATTTATCACAAAGGTAAAAAAATATATAGGCCATGCTATTTTACATCAAGTTATGCATTTCTTCTTTATATGAATCCCAATAAGTCCCTTCGAAATTGTAAAATTAGTATTTGTCTTGGAATGTTAACTACTGGTTCCTTAAGCTACATGTTGTAACCCAAATTGTTCCAGAAATTAGGGAAGTGATTTAGTCTTCATGGAGTCTCTAGTCTATACTATACTGAAAATTATTGCAGATTATAAATACCAAAATGGGTAAGTTGGTTATGCAGTATATGCATATTTCAAGGAGTAACATCTCTTCAGCAGCATTCAAATCAAAACATTGGAAGGTAAAAAAAACAATATTGAACAATAAAGAAGGAATGTGTCAATGGGACACAGAATCCCCCGCTAGGCTCCATACAGAAAGTAGATGCCCCTGAAAGTTGCTAAGGACGTACAGTTTGTCATACTGAACCATCCTACCAAGTTTCAAATCATTCCCATGTAAACTTTCTGAGAAAAGTTTGACGGAAATTTTCAAGTTGATTTTTATATCGCCCTAGTCACAAACAGGAAGTAGATGTCCGACAGGTCTCGAAATCACTTAAGACGTATAGTTTGTCATACTGAACATTCCTACAAAGTTTCAAATAATTCTCATGTACGGTTCCTGAGAAAAGCTTGACGGAAATATTCAAAGTCATGTTCACATATTTTCACATTGGCCTAAGTCCTAAACAGAAAGTAGATGTCCGACAGGTCTCAAAATCGCTTAGGACGTATAGCTTGTTTTATACTGAACCATCCTACCAAGTTTAAAATCATTCTCATATACGGTTCATAAGAAAACCTTGACGGAAATTCGTACGGACGGACATGAGTAAAACTTAATCCCCCCCCCCGACATGTCGTCGCGGGGACATAAAAAGTGCTCAAAACGAAAATAGTACAAACTGTTGAACAGGAACATATCGAAAAATTTTCTTAAGGGCATATTTGGAAACATGGAATCATGCCATGTTTTAATCATGGGATATGAGATATTTGAAGCAAAACTTGTTGGAAAAAGGTTGTATCATCTCGGTGACTCACTCAGTGATGGTGCAACTGCTGAATGGGGTAAAACTGCATATAATTTGCATATACATACTATGCTGGTCCTAGACTTAAAGTATGCATGTTCGTATATATAGGTTTGTATCAATATGATATCAACCTTAAGTTCTATGAATCATTTATTTTTAGCTCACCTGATCAGAATGGTCATATTATGAGCTAATTTTATCATTAGGCACATGTCTTTAGGCGTCCGTTAAATTTTCTTTTTAAAAATCTCTGAAACTACTGAAGGTATTGCTTTCAAACTTTATACACTTGGTCAAAAGGGGTTCTGGTACTTTAAAGGATAAAAATAGTTTTTTTTCATGTGTTTGTCCTAAAGTATGACAACTATTGCATACAGAGAAAACTGTTGCTGACTTAAACCTTCCTTTCATTAAATTGAACAGAAGTCTCTTTTGGATCAAAGTTGTCAAATATCCCCTTACAGTGGTTAAGGCCCTTTCAAGTTAAAAAATGGCGTTTTTTATGTTTTTTTGCTAAAAAAAAATGTCGGAATAGTATTTCAGACGAAAAAACTGTTGCTTTCTTAAACCTTCAGCACATTAGGCTCAACAAAAGACTTCATTCGGTTGATGTCGGATGACTCATTGTAGAAGACTCTTATGGCTTGAGGACGAGGTGAGCGATTCAGGCTCATGGGAGCCTCTTGTTAAATTTTACCTTGAAAACCGTAAGTGCTAGAGGGAAAGTCAGCATTGCAAAATTGTTTAGCTACAAAGTGATTTTAGGGTCAAAAGGGTTCTCCCCCTGTTAATGTTTTCCATCAGTTTAAGCCTGTTTGATTGGAGGGGGGGGGGGCTTTGTAACCGTGTTCTTTTTTTCTATATTGTTTTAATTTTGATTCTATCCTAACTAATTTCTTTAATGTTACTTACCAAATATGTTGCACTCTGGGTTAGAGACTCTTGTTTTGGTTATTTGCCTGATAAAAGAGACTTGTGTGGTTCAGCTGAGTGCTTTATGATTGGTCCTGGAAGTCTCCTCGGCTAAGAAACCTAATACATGTTGTATTCATCTAGATACAGGCATACATAATTCATTAAATCAAAACATTGAAACGTTCAACAGAAGATATTTTATTGAAATAATATCCGTGGCTATTTTGTATGCCACATCTACGAAAGTAAGGGGCATATAGTGTTCGGGTCCGTTAGTCCGTCCATCCCAAATGTTGCAGGCGTATGATGTCTTATGGGCATTTCAGCAATATTTTGTAAACTCTTAATAATACGAATATATTAAAACAGCAAACATGTTAAACTAAAGAAATTTAGGTAGTCCGTTTAATTTCATGTTGGTCTCGGATTAGAAAAAAGGCAGGTGTAGATATTATATCCTAATTATAATGAATTTGCCCATTTTTTTAACAGAATTCCGGTCCTGTTATGATTATTTATCTCTGAAAAAAACCTGTATGGTCCAGTGGCGCTTTTTGAACCCCACTTTCGCTTATTTGTAACTGGGGGTCTGTTACGATGTTACAGAGACCACAGAGTATTTACATCATATAAAAAAATCTCAGTTGCATGAGTCATGAGTTTCATGGATAATTGAGATCTTGATACCCACTATATATCTCATTCATTCTTCTTATTCTCAACTAAGCCAAAGTTTATAACAGTATACTAACTAATTAAATAGAAAAAAATGAGATCTATATCCGTGGAAAAGGTGCATGCGACACAGCTCACATGCACAGCACATCACAGTTAAAGTCAACGAAAAACCGCCAGAAGCCTTCAACGAGGCTAGTAATAGGTCCAAGGTCTACTTGCATATGATTCCAATAAAGTCATGTATTATTTTTTTTCAAGTTGAACTTGGCATTGTCACGACAGGCTATATGTATAAATTTGTTCATAAATCACACACCAGGATCGTTTCTATGTGGTATTGCATGCTGCAGCAGCCGACATTGCACAGTAAGGCAATGCGAGACATGTTATCAGAAGACGCGATAAAAAGGGGGGATATAATATTGGCCTTCTATGAGCCCCTTCATTAATAGTTGTTTGTTGTAATGATATTTTTAAAAATTCTTAATAAGAGTGAAAGTGTATTTAAACGTACCCGATGATTTATTTTTTAGTTTTTATTTCTTTTTTTCTCAGTGATTCAATTTTCTAACCTGAGATAATAATTTTCTCAGGATTTACCTATCAAACGCACCATCTACTACGTCAGAGAAAGTGTGTGCACATATACAATGTCAATATTTGCATTTGACCTTACGCGGCTCATAGGAACCAATGAATTTAGCGAATCAATCCAGATCAAGTTCTCCCAACTTATATTATTTTTATGTAGAGTCTAGAAAATTCCGAATAGAAATCTTATAGACATCTTTTCATTCGTTTCTCTCCCCTATACTTATTACCCCTGACTTTTTACATTATTAACATCATGAACATTTTTCAGGTAGTTTCATAAGCAGGTGACCTTTATTTAAAAAGGTTAATTTTGGTTGTTTTCAGGGGCGGATCCAGAGGTCGGAAAAGGGGGGGGCGTAAATTATTGCTAAAAATGTCAGATTTTGATGAAAATTTTAAGTAGCTTTGTCAATTTTATACACAAAAAATTAAATCCTCTGAATCCGCCACTGGTTTTGTTCATAAACAGGATATTTTTGAGGTGCTCTCTATAGGCAGTGATTTGATATATACCGGTGCCCTTTAGGCAGGTTTGACTGTACAACAGATATGAAGTAAAATTATTTGGTCAGTTTTGATTGCACCACTTCTTAATGCATTGTAAAATGATATTTAAATTAATAAATTATAAAACCTTTTACAATAATTAATTCTTTTCTTCCCCATCATGTATGCAACTGCATCGTAAAAGCATGCGTAGGTCAAATTTATGTGTGTTCACATTCATTTAAGTTTTTTTTATGCCCCATCTATGAAAGTGTTCGGGTCTGTCCGTCTGTTTTTCCATCCCAAATTTGCAAGATGAGGCATTATGTCTTTCGGTCATTTCCTTGTTAAGTATTTTTTTTCACGGCTCAGTTTTGTGTCATTAATATCAATACAACGGTTTATTCTTTAAAAAAAATCACAACATTATGATTATGTGAATTATTTCTAAACCTATAATGATAAAACATGGAATGTGATGAATTGTATTCTATCTTTGATTTGTCATTGAATTTGAATATTATCTACTTCTATCATGTCTATGATTTTATACCAAAGATTTGAAATTATTTTATTCAATGTTATTCGCTTGATAATTAAAAGTTAATGCGAATAAATTTTTAATATCTAAACATGCTAAAAATTAGGTTATCGATTGAGACATTGTCAAAACTGTACTAGAATCTATTTTCTTATATCATGTATATCTGACATGTATATTGAGATTGTCAAGACTGTAGATACATTTTTTTCAACTTGTCCAGACTGTTAAGAATTGTGTTGAGACAAAATTTATACATGTTCAGACTGTTGAGAATTTTGTCGAGACCAAATTTCTACATGTCGAGACTGTTAAGAATGTGTCGAGACGATATTTCTACATGTCAAGACTGTTAAGAATGTGTCGAGACCATATTTCTACATGTCGAGACAGTTAAGAATGTGTCGAGACACAATATCTTCATGTTGAGACTGTCGAGAAAGTGTTGAGACAATAATTGCACTATTTAGAATGTCGAGACTCCAAAACATGACATGTCGAGACAAAAAAAGACAGCTGAGACAAATGTCAAGACTAATCGAGACATATTGCTACAATATCAGAATGTCGCCTAATATTGAGACAAATTCCTACAAAAATTGTACTTTTCAGACAAACAAGACTTTGTAGTGTGAGGTACTTGCTTGTTAGCAGGAATGGACTTAAACCATTCTTCTGTAAGGGTCATCCATGCAAAAAATGTATAAGGTCATAGCTGGCATCCGAAGCATGCATTGTGCTAAGTATCACAAGGTGCACCTACCATACAAATATGGTTAATGTGGCACTTTTTAGTACGCGGAATGGATTTATACTATTTGTCTGTAAGTGGTCATCCATGCGGAAAATAAAGGTCACATCCAGCATCTGAAGCATGCAAAGTGTAAAGCATAACTAGGTGCACTTAGCAGCACCAATATGGTTGATGTGGCACTGGTCTGTAAGTAGGAATGGACGTTAACCATTCTTCTGTAAGTAGTCATTCATGCAGAAACAAGATTGTTTCACGTAGCCAATGTCCCCTGCCACCGCATTAAAGTTGGAAATCAACTTAATTTAAAAAATTTAAATGCCTTTGCGATATGATTACCCACATATCATGACAAACACTCCTACAAAATTTCATCAAAATCTGAGCTCACAAAGTGTTCCTATGACCAAAAATGAACAAAGTTGATAAAGTCCCATAACTCCTATAAAATTTGTCGAATCAAAGTGGCAATACGATATGATCAACTACAGATCATGGCAAACAATCCTAGAAAATTTCATCAAAATCTGTTGAGCGGTCTCTGAGTTGTTGAGCTCATAACGTATTCCTATGACATAAAATGAACAAAGTCGATAAAGTCCCATAACTCCTATTAAATTTATTGAATCAAAATGGCAGTGTGATATGATCAACTACATATCATGAAAAACAATTCTACATAGTTTTATCAAAATCCGTTGAGCAGTCTCAGGAGTTGAGCTCACAAAGTGTTCCTATGACATAAAATGAACAAAGTCGATAAATGCCCATAACTCCTATAAAATTGTTGAATCAAAATGGCAGTAAGATATGATCAACTACATATCATGAAAAACAATTCTACATAGTTAAATTTATAAAAATCCGTTGAGCAGTCTCAGGAGTTGAGCTCACAAAGTGTTCCTATGACATAAAATGAACTAAGTCGATAGAGTCCCATAACTCCTATAGAATTTGTTGAATCAAAATGGCGGTAAGATATGATCAACTAAAGATCATGGCAAACAATCCTACAAAATTTTATCAAAATCCGTTGAGCAATCTCAGAGTAATTGAGCTCACAAAGAATTCCTATGACCTAAAATGAACAAAGTTGACAAAGTCCCATAACTCCTATAAATTTGTCGAATCAAAATGGCAGTGTGATATGATCAGCTACATATCATTACAAACAATACTACATAGTTTCATCAAAATCCGTTGAGCTTGAGCGGTCTCAGAGGAGCTGCGCTCACAAGCTCACAAAAGTGTGATGCACAGATGGACAGGCGAAGACCATTACTAGGTCCATCCGCCCCTTTGCAGCGGTGGAAAATAAAGGTCAAATCCAGCAATTGAAGCATACATTGTGCTTAACATCACTTGGTGCTCCAACCATAACCAATATGGTTGGTGTGGCACTTGTCAATGAGCAGGAATGGACTTTGACATTCTGTAAATGGTCATCCATGCATAAAATAAAGGTCACATCCAGCATTGGAAGCATAATTTAGCATATGAATCATGCACTGTGCTTTAGCATCACAAGGTGCACCTACCATACCAATATGATTGATGTGGCACTTGTCAGTAAGTGGGTTTGGGAATTTGTGGATTTGGGACGGACAGACGGATGAACAGATTCAAACACTATATGCCCCTCTCCTTTGTACATGTAGACGGGGCATTAATAGTCTAAGGCGTATCAACCATAAAATACATCATGGACAGACACAACAGTGTATCCCACCATATGAGACCCCTATCTATGGCTACATACCAAATATCAAAAGCCTATGATAAATAATTGCTGAGAAATCTGTTACGAAATTTTTAACCCTGAAAATTTAGTATAAAAAGTTTATTAAGTGAGCTTATTAAACAACTAGATAATGTGTCTATGAGCCACAGGATGGCCCTCCTGTTCTTGAAATATCATTGACCCTCAATGTGTATTACACATGTACCAGGGATATGGACCTTTACCAAGAAATTGATAAAAAGTGACCTTATTTCTGGTGGGTGGTACTAAGACTCATCGAGTAGTGAAATACTATTGACCCCTAACATGTAGTATTCAAGATATGGACCTTAACCAAGAACTTAACCAAAGTCATTCATGCGTAAAATATAGGTCACAGTGACCTCATTTCTAGTGGATGGTGTCACCTTACCCAAGACACATCTAGTGGTGAAATATTGACCCCCCAACATCTAGTATCCAAGTTATGGACCTTAACCAAGAACTTAACAGAAGTCTTTCATGCATAAAATATAGATCACAGTGACCCAATTTTTATTGGGTGGTGTCATGTTACCTAAGACACATCTAGTGGTGAAATATCATTGACCATCAACATGTAGTATCTGAGATATGGACCTTAACCAAGAACTTAACTAAAGTTATTCATGCGTAAAATATAGGTCACAGTGACCTAATTTCTAGTGGGTGGTGTCACCTTACCTAAGACACATCTAGTAGTGAAATATCATTGACCCCCAACATCTAGTATCCAAGTTATGGACTTTAACGAAGAACTTAACCGAAGTCGTTTATGCATAAAATATAGGTCACAGTGACCTAATTTCTAGTGGGTGGTGTAGCCCTACCCAAGACCCATCTGGTGGTGAAATATCATAGTACCCCAACATCTAGTATCCGAGTAATGGACCTTAACCAAGAACTTAACCAAAGTGTTACGGACGGACGTACGGACGGACAAGGGTAAAACTATATGCCCGATCCACATATGTGGTCGGGCCATAAAAAGAAGACAATGGACAGACCTGAAATAGTATCCCACCATATGAGCCCCTTTCTTAAGCTACATACTTAATTTCAAAAGCCTATCATAAATAATTGCTGAGAAATTTGATGCATGAATTTTAAACCCCCAAAAAGTCTAAGTCATCTTGTTAAAAAGGATGTAGATAATCAACAGACAAAGACATGAAAACCTTTCCCACAATATAGGACCCCTACATAAAGCTACATACCTAATATCAATATAAAGCAAACAATTAATAGTTGCTGATAAATCTGAAAATTTAGTAAATAAAAAGCTATTCTGAGGGCAGCATGATATGACCGCAACATGTTGAACCCTGTATGTTGGAGGCCCAATATGGATAGTCTATTGCTTTGGTCACATGCAGCCCATGGTGGACTTATAAAGCTTTTTGACACCCTTTGGTGGACTTTAAAATGCATATTTGACATATATATATATTTACATCAAAATCTAATAAAAAAAATCTTATGTTAATTGACACATTTGGTCCTTTTCGACACCTATATTTATATAAAAAATAAAAGAGTAAGAATTATTGAAAATCTGATTGAACTAGAAAATGTGCCTAGGAGCCACAGGATGGCCTTCCCGTTCTTGAAATATCATTGACCCCCTTGGGTTATGGATCTTAACCAAGAACTTAACCAAAGATGTTCATGCATAAAGTGTACTAACTTCTAGTGGGTGGTGTCATCTTACCCAAGACACATCTAGTGGTAAAATATATATCATTGACCCAGCACATCTTATATCCCAGTAATGGACCTTAACCAAGAATTCAACCAAAGTCATTCATGCATAAAATATAGGTCACAGTGACCTAATTTCTAGTGGGTGGTGCCACCTTACCCAAGACACATCTAGTGGTGAAATATCATTGACCCCAAACATCTAGTATCCAAGTTATGGACCTTAACCAAGAACTTAACCAAATCGTTCATGCATAAAATGTAGGTCATAGTGACCTAATTTCTAGTGGATGGTGTCATCCTACCAACAACACATTTAGTGGTGAAATATCATTGACCCCCAACATCTATTATCTGAGATATGGACCCTAACCAAAAACTTAACCAAAGTCATTCATGCGTAAAATATAGGTCACAATGACCTAATTTCTAGTGTGTGGTGCCACCTCACCCAAGACACATCTAGTGGTGAAATATCATTGACCCCCAACATCTAGTATCCAAGTAATGGACTTTAACCAAGAACTTATCCAAAGTTGTTCATGCATAAAATATAGGTCACAGTGGCCTAATTTCTAGTGGGTGGTGTAGCCCTACCCAAGACCCATCTAGTGGTGAAATATCATTGACCCCCAACATCTAGTATCAGAGTAATGGACCTTAACCAAGAACTTAACCAAAGTGTTACGGACGGATGTACGTACAAAAGGACGGACGGACAAGGTTAAAACTATATGGCCCTTCCACATACGTGGTCGGGCCATAAAAATATGGGTAGGGATTTTGGCATGAATTCCAATGAAAAAAAAAGATTTTGGACATCAGTCTTAATATAAAAAGTTGATTTTATAGGCGTGGCATGTCTTTGCCCCCCCCTGCAACAATGTATAGGTGCAATATATTTTAAAACCATTGACACATTTAGTTGACAGAATTGAGCAATTCATCAACAACAACTAGATGGAGCCTTCCCCGGAAGGCATATGTCGCCTGGTTATCTATGTTTGTTAGCCAAACAGAAAGTAGTTATTTTTCGGGCATGAAATCGCTTTACACCTTATAGAACTATGCGATGAAGCTACATACTAAATATAAAGAGGCTGTGGCATGTAGCTGCCTGGAAAATTGCGACCAAAATTTGGCATCTATGTCCATTATATATAAAACATTAAGTATTCGTCAAACAGGAAGTAGTTATTTTTCGGGCATAAAATCACTTTACATCTTATAGTACTATGTGATGAAGCTACATACCAAATATCAAGAGGCTGTGGCATTTAGTTGCCTGGAAAACTGCAACGTAAATTTTTGTAACGCCGCAGGACGATGCAAGACGACGGATAGTGCCAAAGTAACCCCTATATATCGCTTCTGCAAACGTTGCAGGCGACATATTCAAAGAATTTTCTAAATCGAATGAATAAATAACATTCTACAACAGTTTTGTCAATGCACCCGTTTTAGCCCTTTTTCTAAAACGGTAGGGGCCACAAACCCCAAATACAATACCAACCCTCTTTTAGTGATAACTAACATCATATCAAAATTTCATAACAATCGGTCAATATTTACTCAAGTTATCGCACGAAAACCAAATGTCTACAGACAACGTACAACAACAACGACGACATCTTTTGCGGTCATATAAAAAGTCTAAGACTATTTAACAGGAAGTAGATGATCTATGGACCTGAAAACATATCCCATTAAAGGGGACCCCTACCTAAAGCTACATTACAAATATCAAAAGACTATGATAAACAAGAAATACCCCTGCTTCCCTCAAAATTAACTATGTCAGTAAACAGGAAGTTCATATCCAACAAATCTAATTTTAGTACAAACAATGCAGGACCTCATACGAAAGCCATATACTAAATTTCAAGCCACTGTGATATGTGGTTGCTGAGAAAACTGTTTTTTTTTTTAAATTTTTTAATAATTGACCTGTATTGTTGAAAATTGACTAAATTGGTAAACAGGAAGTAGATATCGGACAGACCTTATATCGATACTCCCAATAAAGGACTTCATTGCCCGGGGTATAATAAAGATCCACCATATACATGTAACAAAAAAACTAATAATGTTGAACTGGGAACCAAATTATGACCAAGATCAACCTATGTTGAGAGGGAGGAAGAACCTTAGGGTTCTGACAATTTTGAAATCTAAATGGATAAAAGGGCTATGACTCACACAAAATTTTATAGATCAAAACTTCCTGGTAATATGCTCAGCTATATGTAATAAACTTCTTGCATACCAAGTTTCATTAAATTCTGTTCATTAGTTTTAGAGAAGTTGCATCCACAAACAGACACCAAAAAACAACCAAACAGCAATAACCAGCTAAACTACTTGGGTCATGATGAGAGTGATTTCAGTTTAAAAAATAAAGTTAAAAGTTACATCTACATCTACTTAAAGATATAGAGCCGGTTTGACTCATCACATAAATGTAGTTACATCTTTAAATTTGCAACATCACTCAATTTAGTTATGACGGATCTCCTGTACAATTTTATAGTGTAGTGCAAATAAAAACAAAGTTTGGCTATCCATTTCCCTTGATTTGCACTTTGACTGCTTTTACAGTCCATGGCTGTGTTAAGTCAGATGGATATTTTTTTCCCTGATTAATCACTGGCCGAAATGTCAGATAATTTTTCTGTGGTTTTACTACATATCAAGTAAGTAATTCCACCTAGCTAAATTTTCATTGGTCTACTAGGTATTTTTCCTGGTCCATGTTAATTCAGACCATTCAAATCCTGATCTGTTTGACTGCTATGAGGCTGGTATTCTTAAATGTTTATACTGATTGTGCTCTAACAAAGATGAGGTTCTTCTTTGTTAGGGGATGAAAGAAAGATGATAGCTAGGTTAAAATATTGACAGAGGCAGCAAGATCAGCACAAAACAAAGACCAACGAAAGAAAGCCCTTCCAGGGTATAACTTGGTCAAAATATACACACTGTTAATGTCTTGACCTTTTCACAAATGCATATCTACTGTTTTTGCATTCATATGTAATGTACATACCATTTTTTTGCCTCATGTTATCAATGACAATAGTCTAATTCTTTCTATTTGTCAATTAAACAATGATGATACATTTTTTGTTTGAATCAGGTAATACATGTACTTACAGTCGATGATTTTGAGTCAATGTTTTGGAATTTCCTTGAGAGATATTTGAAGCAGCCATCTAAAGCTTTGTCCGAAAGAAAAGATGGCTTGTTTTCTGGGTTGCCAAGCATCTACAATAAAAAAATAATGATTCTATGTTATTCCTACAACATTTCGGTTGTACTAAAATTAATTGGCTACAAAGAAACACATATACAGAGTGATGTATGTCAGGTGACCAAGAATTGTTCATAGTTATTTTTCCTTTTTCATAATCTTAGATTAACAATGAAAACAAGTGTGGCTTTTACAGTGTTAAAAGTATGTATCACCTGTCTGCACCACAGACAAACACATTTAAGAGTTCTTGATAAAAGAAGTCATGGTCATTGGCATTAAATCAACCACAAAGAATAATCTGTAGAAAACTATCATACATGTAGTTCTAGATATCATATCAAAAAATGAACAAAAAAGTCAACCAATATATTTTACAGTCATGAAAATGTAAATATGATTCACATGTCATGGTGTCACACATCTTGATCATATCATAATGTATTCATATACTAAATATCAGTTGCCTTTAAGCATTAAACTTTAAAAAAAAAAATCAACTCTTACAAAACAAGAGGCTCCCAAGAGCCTGAATCGCTCACCTGAACTACACAGGTATTATTGTGCTTAACCATATGCAATTTAAATTTATGAAATATCTTGGTTAGTTTTCAAGATATTGGGCTTAATAAGTGCAAATTTGGCAAAAATTAGGAAAAAGAACAATAACTCCAACATCAGCAGTCAGATCTTTTCCGAAATTTCAAGACAGGTAGATCTTAATATGTTGATCACTTTTGATTCTTGCACAATTTTGATATCTGAAACCAGTTTTGAGTTATTAGCAAAAAAATGAAATTTGCCCCTATGTTCTATTTTTAGCCATGTCGGCCATGTTTTTTTTTACGAATCAAAAATCTGAACGATAGAGTTGTAGCATATAAGCTATCAAACAGTGTGCCATGTTAAGATGCAGTTGGTCTTACCGTTTCAGACAAGTCGGGGGAAAAGAAATGAACAATGGTAAATATTGACGCTTTAAGGGCCATAACTCCTAAAAGAAATGGTTCTACAGCTTTGACCTAATTACATGAATTGTAGATCTTGATGTGCTTAATCATATGCAATTTGAATTTTTGAAATATCTTGTATAGTTTTCAAGATATAGGGCTAAATAAGTGCAAAAAAATTTTAAAAATCCAGAAAAAGGGCAATAACTCCTATGTCGTTTGTTGGATCTTCTTGAAAATTTCAGAGCAGGTAGATCTTGAGATGCTTAACATTTTGTCTCCCATCAGAATTTTGATATCTGTTACCGTTTTTGAGTTATTTTAAAAAAAAACGTAATTTGACCCCTATGTACTATTTTAAGCCAAATAGGCCATATGTTTTGACGAATCAAAAATCCGAACATTAATGCTATTTAACAACTGTGCCAAGTTTGGTTGAAATTGGATGTATGGTGTCATTCAAGTTAATCTTTGAAATTCAGGGTAAAAGTAATGAAAAATGGTAAATTTTGACGCTTTAAGGGCCATAACTCCTAAAAGAAATGATTCTACAGCTTTGACCTTATTACATGAAATGTAGATCTTGATGTGCTTAATCATATGCAATT
Organism: Arcuatula senhousia; assembly: GCA_963971305.1. Lineage (NCBI taxonomy): Eukaryota > Metazoa > Mollusca > Bivalvia > Mytilida > Mytilidae > Arcuatula > Arcuatula senhousia. The sequence goes on along the minus strand of OZ020313.1, from coordinate 22,139,258 downwards.
TGAATTTTTGAAATATCTTGTATAGTTTTCAAGATATAGGGCTAAATAAGTGCAAAAACTTTTTAAAAATCCAGAAAAAGGGCAATAACTCCTATGTCGTTTGTTGGATCTTCTTGAAAATTTCAGAGCAGGTAGATCTTGAGATGCTTATCACTTTTGTCTCCCATCAGAATTTTGATATCTGTTACCGCTTTTGAGTTATTTTAAAAAAAACTGTAATTTGACCCCTATGTTCTATTTTAAGCCATGGAGGCCATATGTTTTGACGAATCAAAAATCCGAACTATAGAATTGTAGCATTAATGCTATTTAACAACTGTGCCAAGTTTGGTTGAAATTGGATGTATGGTGTCATTCAAGTTAATCTTTGAAATTCAGGGTAAAAGTAATGAAAAATGGTAAATTTTGACGCTTTAAGGGCCATAACTCCTAAAAGAAATGGTTCTACAGCTTTGACCTTATTACATGAAATGTAGATCTTGATGTGCTTAATCATATGCAATTTGAATTTTTAAAATATCTTGTATAGTTTTCAAGATATAGGGCTAAATAAGTGCAAAATTTTGAAAAAATCCAGAAAAAGGGCAATAACTCCTACATCGGCTGTTGGATCTTCTTGAAAATTTCTGGGCAGCTAGATCGTGAGGTGCTGATCACTTTTACCCTATGCCAGAATTTTGATATCTGTAGCCATTTTTGAGTTATTTGCAAACAAGAGGCTCCCAGGAGCCTGAATCGCTCACCTGACATATGTACCTGAAGTAAAGGTTATAAGGCAAAATCGATTTAACGTTGAAAGGGTCATAAGATTAATAAGGGGGTCATCTGACAATATGGTGGATCTAAAGGTGCTGATCACTTTTGTTCTCAATCAAAATCTAAAAATCTGTCACCCTTTTTGAGTTATTTGCAAAAAAATGCAGTTTAACCTAATGTTCTATTTTTAGCCACAGCGGCCATATTTTACAACCAATCAAATATCCCCACAACAGTTCTATACACCTAATAATAATAATAAACAATAATACCAAGTTTGGTTTCATTTGGACTTAAAGTGTCAGAGGAGTTAACATTTTCAATATAAGGAAATGCAGTTAAAATGCTCAATTTTGATGTTCCAAGGGCAATAACTCCTAAAAGGAAAGGTCCTACAACGTTGACCCTGTTACAAATTTTGTAGATCTTGATGCGCTGAACAATATGCAATTTAAATTTCTCAAATATCTTGTATAGTTTTCAAGATATTGAGCTAAACAGGTGCAAAATTTGCAAAAAATCCACAAAAAGGGCAATAACTCCTACATGGGTTGTTGGATTTTCTTCAAAATTTCAGAGCTGGTAGATCTTGAGGTGCTGATCACTTTTGTTCCCAATCAAAATTTTGAAATCTGTCACTGTTTTAGAGTTATTTGCAAAAAAACTGCCATTTACCCCTATGTTCTATTTTTAGCCACAGCGGCCATGTTTTACGACCAATCAAAAATCCCCACATCAGTTTTATACACCTAATGCTAATAAACAACTATACCAAGTTTGGTTCCATTTGGACTTAAAGTGTCAGAGGAGTTAACGTTTTTTAATGTCATGAGGAAATGCTGTTAAAATGCTTAATTTTGACGTTCTAAGGGCAATAACTCCTAAAAGGAAAGGTCCTACAACGTTGACCCTATTACATATTTTGTAGATCTTGATGTGCTTAACAATATGCAATTTAAATTTCTCAAATATCTAGTATAGTTTTCAAGATATTGAGCTAAACAGGTGCAATATTTGCAAAAAATCCACAAAAAGGGCAATAACTCCTACATGGGTTGTTGGATTTTCTTCAAAATTTCAGAGCTGGTAGATCTTGAGGTGCTGATCACTTTTGTTCCCAATCAAAATTTTGAAATCTGTCACCGTTTTAGAGTTATTTGCAAAAAACTGCCATTTACCTCTATGTTCTATTTTTAGCCACAGCGGCCATGTTTTACAACCAATCAAAAATCCCCACATCAGTTCTATACAGCTAATGCTAATAAACAACTATACCAAGTTTGGTTCCATTTGGACTTAAAGTGTCAGAGGAGTTAACGTTTTCAATGTAATGAAAAAATGCTAAATTTTGACGTTCTAAGGGCAATAACTCCTAAAAGGAAAGGTCCTACAACGTTGACCCTGTTACATATTTTGTAGATCTTGATGTGCTTAACAATATGCAATTTAAATTTCTCAAATATCTAGTATAGTTTTCAAGATATTGAGCTAAACATGTGCAAAATTTGCAAAAAATCCACAAAAAGGGCAATAACTCCTACATGGGTATTTGGATTTTCTTCAAAATTTCAGGGTAGGTAGATCTTGAGGTGCTGATCACTTTTACCCTATGCCAGAATTTTGATATCTGTAGCCGTTTTTGAGTTATTTGCAAAAAACTGCATTTTACCCCTATGTTCTATTTTTAGCCATGGCGGCCATGTTTTACGACGAATCAAAAATCCCCACATCAGTTCTGAGCACCGAATGCTAATGAACAACCATTCCAAGTTTGGTTGCAATTGGACTTATGGTGTCAGAGGATTTAACGTTTTAAAAAGTTTACGGACGACGGACGGACGACGGACGACGGACGACGGACGGACGACGGACGCCAAGTGATGACAATAGCTCACATGACCCTTCGGGTCAGGTGAGCTAAAAACTGCATTTTACCCCTATGTTCTATTTTTAGCCATGGCGGCCATGTTTTACGACGAATCAAAAATCCCCACATCAGTTCTAAGCACCGAATGCTAATGAACAACCATACCAAGTTTGGTTGCAATTGGACTTATGGTGTTAGAGGAGTTAACGTTTGAAAAATGTTAACGACGACGGACGATGGACGACGGACGATGTCGGACGCCAAGTGATGGCAATAGCTCACATGGACCTTCGGTCCAGGTGAGCTAAAAAGTAAACAACTCCATCAAGATCCATTGATGTTTGGCCCTCTGTCACACATAATGTTAAACCCTGAGTATTTTGGCCCAATATGGATAGTCAATAGGTTTTTTACACTTGCATCCTACTGTGGACTGACAAAACTATTTGTAACCAGTACAGTCACTTAATATTTGGTGGACTGTTGATTGGAAATAAATGTATTTGTGCAAAAAGAATAAAAAAAAATAACAAGAGGCTCTCAAGAGCCTGAATCGCTCACCTGAATTACACAGGTACATATATTTGTAGATATAATTGTGCTTAACCATATGCGATTTAAATTTCTGAAATATCTTGATTAGTTTTCAAGATATTGGGCTTAAGAGTAAATATGGCAAAAATTAGGAAAAAGAACAATAACTCCCACATCAGCAATCATATCTTTTCAGAACTTTCAGGACAGGTAGGTCTTAATATGCTGATAACTTTTGATTCTTGCACAATTTTGATATCTGAAACCATTTTTGAGTTATTGACAAAAAAATGCAATTTACCCCTATGTTTCTATTTTTAGCTATGGCGGCCATGTTTTTTTACAAATAAAAAATCTGAACGATAGAGTTGTAGCATATATAAGCTATTAAACAAGTGTGCCATGTTAAGATGCAGTTGGTTTTACCATGTCAAGCAAGTTAATCTTTGAAATTCAGAGGAAAAGTAATGAAAAATGGTAAATTTTGTTGTTTTAAGGATAATAACTCCTGAAAGAAATGGTCCTACAGCTTTGACCTAAATACACGAAATGTAGATCTTGATGTGCTTAATCATATGCAACTTAATTTTTTGAAATATCTTGAATAGTTTTCAAGATATAGGGCTAAATAAGTGCAAAATTTTGAAAAAATCCAGAAAAAGGGCAATAACTCCTACATCGGTTGTTGGATCTTCTTGAAATTTTCAGAGCAGGTAGATCTTGAGATGCTGATCACTTTTATCTCCCATCAGAATTTTGACATCTGTAACTATTTTTGAGTAATTAGCAAAAAACTGCAATTTACCCCTATGTTCTATTTTTAGCCATGGCGGCCATATTTTTTGACGAATCAAAAATCCGAACGATAGTTTTGTACACATAATGCCATTAAACAACTGTACCAAGTTTGGTTGCAATTGGACTTATGGTGTCAGACAAGTTAATCTTTGAAATTCAGGGGAAAAGTAATGAAAAATGGTAAAATTTAATGCTTAAAGGGCCATAACTCCTAAAAGAAATGGTTCTACAGCTTTGACATAATTACGTGAAATGTAGATCTTGATGTGCTTAATCATATGCAATTTGAATTTTTAAAATATCTTGTATAGTTTTCAAGATATAGGGCTATTAAAGTGCAAAATTTTGAAAAAATCCAGAAAAAGGGCAATAAATCCTACATCTGTTGTTGGATCTTCTTGAAAATTGCTGGGCAGGTAGATCTTGAGGTGCTGATCACTTTTACCCAATGCCAGAATTTTGATATCTGTGACCGTTTTTGAGTTATTTGCAAAAAACTGTATTTGACCCCCCTGTTCTATTTTTAGCCATGGCGGCCATGTTTTTTTACGAATCAAAAATCCGAACGATAGTTTTGTACACATAATGCCACTAAACAACTATACCAAGTTTGGTTGCAATTGGACTTATGGTGTCGGACAAGTTAACGTTTGAAAAATTGTTTACAGACGACGACAGACGACGACGACGACGACGACGGACGCCAAGTGATGGTAAAAGCTCACATGGACCATCGGTCCAGGTGATCTAAAAATCAGACAAGAAATACAAGAGGCACCAAGGAGCCTAATTCGCTTACCTGGCTTAATTGACTAATAGAATGAAAAGGATCATGAATTAATATTAAGGGCCAATTTGAGGGGAAGAATCCCCAAAAAGAATCATTTTACATGTACAACTTATCGCATTGTGTGGCTTTTGTGGAGCTCATTTAGTTGAACATTTTCATTCATGCAAGCAAGGACTTTCAATATAAAAACAAACAATTTTGACAAAATGGGGTCTTTCCTTCTGTAAGTGGTCATCTAAAAACAGAAACCAAATGGAGACTTTTGTAAATCTTAATGAGCTAAAGGTTTAAGCAATCAACAATCAACAACTTTTCTCAATCAGTTATAGTTAATTCTTAAGGCAAAAAAAAAAAACCCCAAAAAGGACTATTCCCACCTTTGAAGGGCCATCAGACTCATTAGGGGTCATCTTACAACTTTAACCCAATGAAAACTCTTGAAGTGCTCAATGATCTAACAGATTTCCTTGATCTGTTATAGGGCCAAGTCCCCTGTACAGGATCATCTTACAACTTTGACCAAACCAAAACTTTTGTGGAGCTGAATGAGCTAAAGGTTTGAGCAAGCAACACTTTTTCAACTTCACTCGGCTTTTCTCTATCTGCAATAGTTTTCATTCTATAGGCATGATAGGGCAAAAATATGATAAAACGCTCTTTTTGACCTTTAAAGAGCCATTACTCCTATGAGGGGTCAACTGACAACATTGGCTCAATGGAGACTTTTGTAGATCTTTTGATGCTGAAGAAGGTAAGTTGCATCAGATTTTCTCTATCTCTTAAACTTTTTTATTAACAAGCCAGATAACAGAAGTCTGACCCCCCTGGTCAATTTTTAGCAACAGCGGCCATCATTTTTGACGGATCAAAAACCACAAGACACAATTTTTGTGCAGGACACCCTAAGGATCAATCATAACAAGTTTCATTAAATTCTGTTTGGTAGTTTCAGAGGAGAAGTATTTTGAAAAATTGTTAACGAATGTCAGACAACCAGATGACGACGGACGCTAAGTGATGGTAATAGCTCACATGGGGAAATTTTCAATTTGATGTGCAAAATGCCCATGGTCCTCTGTCTTCCCAATCCCTGCCACTGAAGGCTAAGCAGCAAAATTCAAAATTCTTCGCAGAGATTTATCTCTGTATAACTCATTTCAGATCATTTCATTTTTTAACACAATGGAAGATGGTAGAAAACAGGAATAGATTTCTAGCCCAAGTTTGACCCCTCTAGTTTTGTTATTTTTGTTTTGTTAGTTCTTATTGACAACAGAAGTTTTCTCTATACCAATATTCTATTTTTAGCCATACAGGGGGCCAAATATGACCCTCATCATACCTTGTCCTTTATGGTACAATTTAAGACAAAACTAATTCAGGACAGGGCTGAAATAATTCTCTAAATACTATCTCCGCGGAGCTTCCTTGGGGGTTTTGTTCCCCTGGACCACCTACCTATGGACAAACTGGGGGCCTTGAGCAGCCCCAGACCCACAGGCCCTAATTAATTGTTTCAAGGAAAAAAATATAAGCTATTGGGCTCCTTTACTGCCCAGACCCCTACCGAAATAATGCTTTCACTTGATTTTTATCCCATGCCCCTGGTTCAGATACCCAGATACTCGTATGGTCTGGAATAGTTACAAACATCATGTTTAAAATTTTTAACAATTAAGTCCATATTAAATTAACTCAAATTTATTATTGCATGGAAACAAAATGTCTACAGACAACATAGAGGATGACAACAACAAGGACATAAATGTAATATGATCACAAAAATTCTGCAGTTGCACATGTATACATGTACAAGTAGGATTTCAAAAAGAATTTTTATGGAAATGCCAAAAATGTAAATTTGGTTATATCTCTATCTGCAATAGTTTCATTCTAAAAAGCAAAACATTAAAAAACACTATTTTTACCATTATATGTTAATGATTTCTTCTTTGATGGAAAATATTAGACAAAATTACAATAATTGATGCAAGTTATTATCTTACATGTATTTGTAAGAATCTTAGGAGTGTAAACAACAAAAATTCAAGAAATAAAAACAATGATTTTCATTCATAAAATGTCATGCTCCTATTTCTTTAGGATTTCCATTCAAAAGTATTTAAATATCAAATAAAAATAATGTACAACAAGGACAAGGTATAAAAAAACTGAATAATGAACAATAACCATGATAACTTTTAATATATTTTTTTTAAATTTAAGGAAAGCGTGCTGTAATCCTATTCTTTTCAATCTTAAACTTCTTGTCAGTCTCCATCATTTCACTTAGCTAGGCTTTATACATAAAAAAATAGACCTGTTATTGTTATTGTTGTGATACCAATTTACATGTAAGCATAAACAAAATTTTGACCACATACATGTAGTATTTCAACTTAGGGCATGAGTTTTATACCAATGCTCTAAAAGAACATCTTTAACTTATTAACCTATAAGGTTCACTGTGACAAAGTAAAAAGTGATTCAATTTTGTTTAACATGATTGAAAGGAAGTAAGTGAGCATCAGACCTGAAATTAAATCCCACTTTATTGGACACAATGCTGATGCATACCAAATATTAAGGAGCTGTGATTAAGTACAGGAGTATGATTGCTGAAAGAACTATTACAAAAAAAAATCCTTACTGGTTGCCCATCATTCACAATTTTATATTCAGATCTTTCACTTCGGCCAAAAAATTTAAAGAACTTTAGTTAATAGTGAGAACGCTCACATACCTCCACTATTTAACCATAAAAATTTAAAAAAATTTTTAAACCATACACAAGTACATTATGTTATACATCTTGCATACCAAGTTTCAAGTCCAAAGGGCCATAACTTTCACAACATTTGGCAGATAAAAAATTCCTGGTAATATGCATGACGACATAGGGTGTACTTCTTCCAAACCAGGTTGCATTAAATTCTTTCCAGTAGTTTCATAAAATTTCTAATATATTGTCGCTGAAATTTCCGATTGTTAAATTCAAAATTGATAAAAACACCAGGTTTCTTTCCTTGTAATGCACATGGTCGATATCCTCGGTGCTGGATTTGGCTTCCTTGTTCGAACGTTTTGGTTTTGAGTACTTTTCGTTTTCAACTGTTTTGGATTTTAACCTTCCAAAGTTTTGGTTTAAATGCTACTGATGAGAGGTTACTCCTTGAAATATCGATATATAGCATATCAAATTTAACCGTTTATACCCGCGTTTTTGGTATTTGTAATTCAGAGGAGTTGTGCCCACAAAAATTTGCAGATTACAAATTCCCGGTATATGCACATTTAAATAGTGTGTAGTTCTTGCACATTAAGTTTCATTTAATTCTGTTCAGTAATTTCAGAGGAGTTACATCCGCAAGATGATGAATCAGGATTTTCAGCAAATTTCTAAGTCCTAAGGGCCATTACTCCCATAAAAATTTGCAGATTTAAAATTATGGTAATATGCACAACTAAACATGGTGTACTTCTTGTATACCAAGTTTCAATAAATTCTGATGAGTGGTTTCAGAGGACCATACCCTGTGCAACTTTGTAATACCCCCTCCTCTTCTTCAAATCAGAGGTATAAGTATACCAACTAAACCCTAACTTACTTAAAAATTTCTGAAATTTTCAAAGTTAAGGATTTCTTTTTCTTATATTGGGGGGGGGGGGGGGGTATGTTTCAATATACCTTGTCCTTTCATGCAAACAACACTTACTAACAACAAACATAATCTACTTACAGACATCTGGCATGTGATAAAAAAACCAAAATGTTAGTAACCAACAAACAATCTAAAAAAGGTTCTGTATATGCCTCACAGACTTCTTCCATATTGTCCAACTTTTAAAAGTAAAAAGGTCTGAAAAGTCTAGAACAATAATCAGGAATAACAGCTTTTTATCAAAATATTACTCTCTTTAATCAAAACAATTAAAAATATTACTGTGAGCAAGATAATGCAAAAGGATACCCCATGGTACATGTACTTTTGGACTCTATAATGGCAAAAAAAAAACTTTTATATGATGACATCAAAGTTTCATCGTCAGACAGGCGACGGACGGATGCGAAGTGATCCCAAAAGCTCACATGACCCTTCAGGAACTGGAACTTTTGTCTTCTTGAAGACGACTCCTACATGTTAATCCAAATATTGGTTTGTTTTTCTTGTAAGGAATTAAGATTATAAGAAGAATCTACAAAATTTAAGGATGGTTTTCACATCAAATAAACTGTTAACACTGAAGTATGTCTTTCCTGTTGCAGATGGAAGAAAATGAGTCTATGAGCCACAGTTATAATGGCCCTCCTGTTCTTGAAATATCAATGCCCCCCCCCCCCCCCTTAAACATATATTACCTGGAATATAGACCTAAACCAAAAATGCGTAAAATATAGGTTATAGGTTAAGTTAATTTCTAGTGGGTGGCATTGTGCTACAGGGTACATGTACCAAAAGCACATTAAGTGGTAAAATAATCATATCATTGACCACTAACATGTAGTATCTGAGATATGGACCTTGACCAAGAACTTAACCAAAGTCATTCATGCATAAAATGTAGGTCACAGTGACCTAATTTCTAGTGGGTGGTGTAATATGCTACCCAAGACACATCTAGTGGTTAAATATAATTGATCCCCAACATCTAGTATAAATGTACAAGTTACATGTATGGACCTAAAGGGTTAAGGGGGCTGCTCAAGGGTCCAGGGAGCGAGGTCCGGGGAAGCTGGTGAATTTTAGACAATTTAGGTATATATATATATATATAAAATATAGATTTTGAACATTTATAAAACTACAAATTACTTCAATACTAGTGTGATTTTTTCAAAGGTAAGGGTGTTTACAGTGCCTTTAACCACTCTTGATTGTGATATTTCAATTGAATGTCCTATTTCTATATCATACTTTTTATACTATCCAAAAATTCTAAATTACTAGTTCAGAAAACTGAAGTAGATCCTGGATAAGTAAATTTTATTGATTGCTGCTTTTATTGAAGAAATTCTAGGTAAGAATTTAGTCAGATTATCAAAAGGAGAAGCACTCATTAAATTGACCAGACAGAGGAATTACTGACTATTCTAATATACATGTAGATATATGAAAATATCAAGGGCAGTGTCAATACATCAATACAATATTTATCAATACAAAAACGCAAATTTATGCCCCCGTCACACTGGATAAAGTTCGTACTACGTTCTTACTAAGTCCTAAAAAGGCTTAAAACATGAAAAGAACTTGATGAACGTATTAAAGACGTACTACAAACTTGTATGGTTGTAGTGCAAACTTTAATAGACGTAGTACGAACTTTCTTAGACGTAGTGCAAACTTCAAGATCTTGAAGAACGTGGAATAATTTTGAACATGTTCAAAACAAACCTAGAGAGGACGTGGAGAAGTCAAAACATAGTAGAGTGAAACTTCTCTAAAGCGGCCACCACAGGGACCATATAAAATGGCCAGTTTAGATGGGCAGTCGGTTTTGTGGGTGTCTCATACAACCCATGATCAATATATTGATCTTGAATTCATAAAGTATATTATTTATATTATACATGTACTTTTGGAAAGCTGTCTAAGTAACATTTAGATAAGGTTATGTTTATTTATTTATATTTTTATTTTATATCAAATTTGATTTGTACGTAAAGCTACAAAAAAATGAGTATTTAATGATCAAACAGTTTTAGAATACGGACAATAATTTTGGTCCACTTTGTAAGTTTGCAAAATAATTTATCAGTCTGGCATAAATTAAAATGCATAACATATCAAGTTTTAAAATAATTTTAAAACACTTTTTCTCATATCATTAATTATTTTCAGCCATTATTCTAGTTTACATGATAACATTGCTTATAAATATTTTGATCAGCTTGGACGGATTTAAGATTTGAATAAACAAATTATGTCACAATAATTCACAAAAGTGCAATTTATAATTTCATAAATGCTTTTATTTGCCATATTTGTATTAATTGTTTATGTAATAATTAACATTGACTTTTTTATGGCTTCAAAATTATTTAATTTGCTTCTATAATTTGTGTGTTGACAACTTTATTGCTTGTGGCATTGATTGTTTGGCCAGTATTCAGGATTAATGAAGGGAAATTTTAAACAAGATGCTCCCAGGAGCCTGAATCGCTCACCTAGTCTTGATGTCAACTCTATGAAGACTTTTGTATAGCTAAATGAGCTGAATGTTTAAGCAAGAAAAAGCTTTTCTCTACAGTTACTGTATCTGCAATAGTTTTCATTCTATAAGCAAATAAAGAAGGAATGTGTCCATGGGACACAAATGCCCCCGCTAAGCCCCAAACAGGAAATAGCTGTCTGACAGACCTGAAAGTTGTTTAGGACGTACAGTTTGTCATATTGAACCATCCTACCAAGTTTCACATCATTCTCATGTATGGTTCCTTAAAAAAGCTTGACGGAAATTTTCAAAGTCATGTTCACATATTTTCAAATCGTGCCTAAGTCCCTAACAGAAAGTAGATGTCTGAGAAGGTCTAAAAATCGCTCAGGATGTACAGTTTGTCATACTGAACCATCCTAACAAGTTTCACATCCTTCTCATGTATGGTTCCTTAGAAAAGCTTGACGGAAATTTTCAAAGTCGTGTTCACATATTTTCAAATTGTGCCTAAGTCCCTAACAGGAAGTAGATGTCTGACAGGTCTCAAAATTGCTTAGGACGTACAGTTTGTCATACTGAACCATCCTATGAAGTTTCAAATCATTCTCATGTATGGTTCCTGAGAAAAGCTTGACAGAAATTCGTAGGGACGTAAGGACATACGAACGGACATGAGTAAAACTGAATGCCCCCCCCCCCCCCGACATGTCATTGGGGTGGCATAAAAACACTATTTTTCACCTTTAAAGGGCCATAACCCCTTAAAGGGGACCCGGGTCATCTGACAACTTTGACCCTATGGAGACTTTTGTAGAGCTAAATGAGCTGAACATTTAAGCAAGCAACAGCTTTTCTCTATCTGCAATAGTTTTCATTCTATAGGCCAAAAACTCTATTTTTAGCCTTTAAGGGGCTGTAACCCCTATAAGATTTCTTCTGATAACTTTGACCCTATGGAGACTTTTGTAGAGCTAAATGAACTGAACATTTAAACAAGCAACAGCTTTTTTCTATCTGCAATAGTTTTCATTCTATAAGGCAAAAACACTATTTTTTGCCTTTAAGGGGCCGTTACCCATATAAAGGGTCATCTGACAACTTTGACCCTATGGAGACTTTTGTAAAGCTAATTGAGCTGAACATTTAAGCAAGCAACAGCTTTTCTCTATCTCCATTACGTTTTTATTTTATGGGCCAAAAACACTATTTTTTGCCTTTTAGGGGCTGTAATCCCTATAAGGGGTCATCTGACAACTTTGACCCTATGGAGACTTTTGTAGAGCTAAATGAGCTAAACATTTAAGCAAGCAACAGCTTTTCTCCATCTGCAATAGTTTTCATTCTATAAGCCAAAAACATGAAAAAATGCTATTTTTCACCTTTAAGGGGCTGTAACCCCTTATAAGGGATCATCTGACAACTTTGACCAAATGAAGACTTTTGTAGAACTTTTGATACTGAAGCAGTAAGGTGGCATCAAATTTCATCTATCTCTTATACTTTTGGATTTACATGCCAAAAACAGTAGTCTGACCCCCTGGTCTATTTTTAGTAACAGCGGCCATGTTTTTTGACTTTAGGACTTTAGGATATCCACGAAAAGAGCTTCTGTTCCAAGTTCCAAGTTCAGTATTTTTGTTATTACCTTTATTTACAATAAATGTTTGAAAATTGGGTTGCAAGAATAACTTGTAGGGGAGATCTACTCTGTGACTAGAACTAAACCACATGGCATAAATTTATAGTGTTTTATCATGTTTATAGATGGAACAGCTTTCCAGAAAGGATAGTCTTAGCAAATACATGTACAGTCAACTCATTCAAGAGAGAGATGAGATATTAGAGAGGTTAAGCAAGCCTACGTGTATGTGTGTAGTCAAGGATTAGGAATTTAGGAATTAGAGATTTACAGGAACAAATCCATGATTTTAAAATATTTTATTAAGATTGTGTTACAAATATTGCTACATGTAAAAATTACAGGACCAAACAAATTTTTTAAGGTCAAAGTTCTGTTGGTTCAGTTTTAATTTCCTTGACTGCATGTGTGTGTGTACTTCTAAATAGACATACAAACAGCTGTACATGAAATTTTTCATTAGGATAAGCTTATTAGTTCAGCTAAGGGTAAGTTGACCTCATGACATTCAGGCTTCTGATTGATTTTTTTCAACAAAACATTATTTTTTAGTCTGTACATGTAGTATAAATCAAATACTGAATACTATCCATAGGCGGATCCAGGATGGCCCCCTTTTGACGGAAAACTTTGGTAGAATATATAGGAAATCATTGAAGCTTGACCAAAGCAGGGCCCCTCTTAGGCCAGTCAATGGGCCCCCTCTTTTCAGAATTTCTGGATCCGCCTCTGCTATCATACATGTACATGCATGATTGGTTGAGTAATTAAGGTGTTAGGCAAATAATCTATATATGTTAGCTGAGATAATTAAACTCTCCCGATAAGTTAAAAATAACAAGGTCTTCGCATGATTTTGTACACTGGCAATACTGTCCCCAGATTCTCTGTTGAAACATGGTATAACGGTTCGAGGGTAAACACTTTTATTATACATCAGACATGTAAAATATTCATATCGTTGGAAAGAGGAAATCCTGCTGCATGCGATAGGCTAATTTTCTTTTAATTTTGATGAGTCATTTTCTAAAAAATACTCTTTAAAGTCGTCAGTTTTAAATAAACGAATTATTCATAAATACTTTCTTTAAAATGTGCATTTGGAAAATCTTTAAAATCTTATCCTCTTTAGATTAATTACTTTATTATTTAGTATTGTTAAATAACAGAGAAATAGAAGAATAAACAAGTGATTTTTTACGATAATTAGGTGAATTTGAGAGGAGTAATTACCTGTTAAAGGTTACGCAATTTCCAGTCATAATTTGACACCCGCAGTCGATAATTGCCGATAAGAAAATTTGTTTATTGTGACCAATTTTAATCAGATTGCGAGAATTTGCATTTTTCGTCCTTCACCACTGTTAAGTTTTTGTGTAATTAAAATAAAAATAAAAAGTGAAGCTGTTTAAAAATTATACTATCCCATGCCCGAAAGACTCAGCTATTCAGACATATAAGTTTAATAACATTTACTGTTTCCACGCCCGAGTTTACTCGCGTCTGTCACAGCGACGACTCTGTTATTTTGGCCAATTTGTTATGTATAACAGGGTGATTCATATCTCTTTAGTTTTAATTTTCTCAGATGTTAGCAGGTACAGTGTAGGTGTAGCAGCAACATAACAAGTTTCAGCTACATGTAGAGTTCACTGGACGTCAAAAACCAATGACGTATAGTGTTTACACCGTAGAAGTAAGGGATTCCCCTTCTACAATTACCAGTACCTGTACACATATGCTTGCTTAACCTCCATGACCTACTTATTGCCGCCTATTTACAATTATTCAAAATTTGAAGTGCAACATCAGGTGCTCATACATGGTAGGTGCTATTTCCAGAATAAGGATCTCCTGTACTTGGCGATCACAATACTGGTATACCAGTATTGTTAACAATACTGGAATAAAATTTTATTCCAGTATTGTACCAGTATTGTTTATTTTTGAAATTTTATTGAAGTATTGTATTTTAGTATTGTACCAGTATTTGACACATATTCTGCATTTCAATGGTCTTGATATTTGGCTTCTTAAAATGTGTCATTTGTCTTTGTTGTTTTATTTGACACATATTGTACATTTTATGGTTTTGAAATTTGGCTTCTTCTTAAAATGTGTCATTTGTCATTGATGTTTTTATTGCTTTCTGTTATATATCTATGTATTTAAAGATGCATAAGATTATATGACAAGTTCTTGAAAAAAAAACACCTTAATTTTCAAAACTTTATTACAAGTACTTTTGCTAGTATGTACATGTGTATATATCAAGGTAAACCATAATTTAAATTTAACAGCACTATATAACATTGTAAGCACAATATGCATTTTTGTAAAGTGATAAATAATTTTAATAAAGTTGATAATTTAAGAATTCAAATGTTCATAAACAGCAATTGTCATCAAAGAAAGTCTAAGATCTTCAGTTGTCTTGGTGGGTAAGTGACCTTCTTTCTTCAGTAGTTCAGCTGTTTCTTTATTTTCACTTATTTTTTGTTGTACATGTAGTTCATTTTCCTTGAGTGACATGATGTATTTAAGTGATGACTTGACAGATAGTGCAACAGCAATGTTTGGGTCATCAGAAATTTCTGGTTCAGCTTGAGTATTGATTCTTTTTTCTGTACTGGTATTCTGATTCATCATCTCTACGTTTTCTCTTAGTGGCATGCCCATTTGGTTCAGATGATGGAACCTGTACAGCTCTTCTATTGTCGTATGCAGTAGAATGTTGACGCCATAGTGTAGATGCTTGGTCTTTTGCTTCTGTTATGCTTTTGATGACCCCTGATTCTAAATTATCTAGGAACTGTGTTGCCCATGCTGGTGAGTCATCTGATGCTGCCATAGTCATGCAGTATTGAAGCTTTTTGTTTCTTGTGACCTCGTTTTTCTTTACGTTAGTAGAATAGAGTTCTGATGTAATAGGTTGTAGTGGCCGGGTGATGTTGTCCATGCCTGCTTCATCAAGTTGTTGATCTGTCCAGTCTTTGAAGTAGTTGTGTTTGTGTCTTGTTAGTACAATGTTGACTCTGGGGAAATTTGGGAACAAAGAAGCAATACCAGTTTTTTTGTTTTTTTTTTCTTTTTGAGCACTCAGATACATACTTCAAATAAAGTTTTTGATAGGCCAAAGTCATACATATATTTGCACATAAAATATTTTATCCCCAGAGACTTTTGATGTGCATTCCCCGCACTTCCCTAGCTATTCCAAAATCAAGAGCCCTTACTTCTAAAGAAAGAGATAGGGTTGTTAATACAGTTGTGCTAGCAGACTGCAAAGATGAGAGAATAAGAAAGAAGTAAAGTGACAATACATATACAAAAGCAAAAAACATTAACAAAACAATACATTTAACAAACAAAAAGGGGGAGGGGTGTTAAGCCAAAATGATTAATTTTGGGCGTCCACCAGTGCAATACCAGTCATGATGATTTCTTAAACTAAAATCTATCTGGATTGTTGTGGTCAATATATACCATCTTATGTTTACACAGTCACATTTCTTTCAATTAGATTTTATTTCTCAAGTGTTTTGGGTAACTTATGCAATATAAACAAATAAGATTGAGTGAAATAATCATGATAATTGAGAAATTTATATGAAAACTATCATTCGATCTTGATTGCTCAGTTTTTTTGCATATTGGCTTGGACAATTTCAAAAGGACAGGACCAACCAATCAAGTGCAAGCAATTGGAGATAGGTACATATACAAAAAATGTATTGTTTTTAAAACTCAATGAATTTAAGACACAAGAATTAATTATTTATTTATATTTTTAAGTAATTATGAAAAAAAATAAACAATTAATAAAAACTTAAAAAACTTTGATTATAACAGTGTATTTGAAAAATAAATGTTCATAATGTTATTACATATATAACTGTAAATTATCATAGTTTGACATACAGATAGGTGCACACATAACCTGTACGGAAGTTAACATAAAGTTTGTGACTGCTTTCCACATCTGCTCATGTCTGCTTTATCAGACATTCAAGTTAACTTGCGTTAACTCATGACTGGCCAAAGCAGACTTGTGACAGCTTTTTTATGACTGGTCATAACCAGTCGCAAAGACATGACTGCTTTTACCAGACCAGTCATTGCAACAAGTCTGCTCTTACCAGACATGTTTAATTATGCAAGGGTTTGATTTAATAAAAAAAAACTGTCTTGAACATAAAACAAGGAGTTTCAAATACAGTTTAGGCAAAAGAACATAATTTTTTCTCCTTTTACATTCAGTTTTTAAAGCAGACATTTCACGAAGTTAACTTGACCAGACCTGTCATAATAATGTGACTGCTTTTAATAGCAGACGTGGAATTATGACTGCTTTTCAAGTTAACTTGGAACCATTCGCATGTCTGCTCAAAGCAGTCGCATGACCAGTCGCAAGTGAACTTGAAGTTAACTTGATGTCTGCTTCTCAAATTAACTTACCGTACAGGTTATGTGTGCACCCATCTGTAATTACTTTTAAATTCTAATTTTATTTAATGGTTATTTATTCATTAGTTTTAGTTAAAAGAACTTGGAAAATGCAAATTCAAAAAAAATCAAGCAAAATTAATCTTATAACTCTTAAACACATAATAATATTTGACAATTAGGGATTGATTGGTAATTTAATTTTAGATAATTTTAACCATTAATTGTGATTATTAGATCATAATTATTGTTGATGACATAATTAAAAAAAACAATTAAACTTTTTGAAGTTATCACATCAGAAGGATTACAATTATTAATTATCAAAGGATTCTTTGAAGTATAAAAAAAACTTCATAATCATGAGTAGACTTTGATGTTTATATTTCTTTGATTCTAAGAATAATTATAGTGTACACAAGCCCAATTTCACCATAAATATGGTTGCTCAAATGATATTCAACATAAAGTTGAAATCATGGATGACTTCTACACATACCTTGCACCAAATGTTATCTTCAGTCCACAGCCAGATGCAGTGATGAACTACATGAAAGATAAAAAACTACTTGCACAGTCTTGCACCTGTCCAACATGTCAAAGTCAGATGGAACTTGTCAGCAGACCAACATCAGCAACAGCAGACGGTTTTGGGTGGCGTTGTAATAACCAGAGGTGTACTAAGGGCAGAACCTTTATCACCATTTGCACAGGATCATTCTTCGAGAAGTCACGCATCACTCTGGATAAATGGTTACTAACTATATACTTGTGGAGCCAAGGCAGTAAGGTCAAGACTGTTCAGCAACAAACACAGATTGGTGAAAAGACTGTTATCCAGATGTTCCAGTACCTGAGAGATATATGTTCAACCAAACTTCTGAACACACCAGTTGAACTAGGAGGACCAGGCGTTGTGGTACAAATTGATGAGAGCCTTTTCAACCACAAATCCAAATACAACCGGGGAAGTAGAGCCAGCAAGGAACAGTGGGTATTTGGTCTTGCAGACACATCAACAAAGCCTGCAATCACCTATTTAGAGACTGTAGACAAAAAAGATGCAAAGACCCTTCTTCCAATCATCGAAAGAGTAGTTCGTCCTGGTACAGTTATTTATTCTGACCAATGGAAGGCATACCACAACATCAGCAGCCAACTACAAGTAGAGCATGGAACAGTCAACCATTCTGTTAACTTTGTAGATCCCGAGACTGGTGTTCATACTCAAGCTATAGAGTCGTATTGGGCCAAAGCAAAACAGAAGTTTAAAGAAATGAAAGGGGTGTCATCAGACCTGCTTCCAAGTTACCTTGATGAAAGAATGTGGAGAGACAGATGGGGATCTTCAGACAGTGATGCCTACAGGAACATCATTGCACATATTGCTGAGCAGTACAAAGTTTAATTTGTGACTCACAAACTCTGAATGTATGTCATTTGAAAACCTTTGTCTTCTTATGTTAACAATTATATCTTTATTTTGTTAATTTATTGTACAATAAAGTATAAAGGAGATCTTATTGCTTTTTAATAAATGATATTGATTTATGGAATACAATTTTAAATTACAAAGAGAAACAATGTAGCAAATGCTTATTCATTCTTACAAAAAAAACCAAAACACATATAAACAAAATAAATGACAAATTAACTTACACAAATTATATATAACATAAAAACATAATCAAAGACCTGTTCTGTGAGTTGGAGTTTTCATAAAAAGTTTATTATTTCTCATCAAAACTAAATGAAACTTTTACATAGATATCCATTAATAAATTATTTTGATTAATTTCTTAAAAGGGCAAACAAGTAGTTAGAAAGGTCTCATTATATCTATAATATACACGTCCATAACATAATGCATTACTCATGATACTCGAGGAACAATACTGGAACATCAATATATCCCAGTATTGTTACTTTTTTGAAAAAAAATCAACAATACTGGAATAAAATTTTATTCCCATATTGTTAACAATACTGGTATACCAGTATTGTGATCGCCAAGTACAGGAGATCCCAGAATCAACCAAAGTGGCATCGTTTGAAGCAAATAGAATAATTATGCTGTTCTCGCATCCAGGCAATGATTTGTATAATAATGTTTACTGTTTATTCCATTCAGAATTATTGTATGTGTATAATGTATGTGTGCCTTTGATCTTATTGTCAGATGTAAGTTGTGCAACTAAATGATTTTCATATTAGACTTTAGCATGTTTAGGGTACCTTCTTTATGTTATATATCCTCGTAAGCATTCCTTTTCCCCTATCGTTCATAATCGTTAACTTTTCTGCCAGTTTTTGCTGGCTTGGCATCATTCCTCTCGACATGTCTGCGTGCAACTACTTTACTTCAGTTAAAGTAAAAGCCATAAAGTTTAATGGAATAGCAGAATAAGGAAGTTTGTTTGCGTTTTATAATTTATTTCCGGTTTTTTGACAATAATGAAATAAGGTCCGATGCACGTTATTCAATGGAATCGATAGAAAGTAGTGCTACCTTATCGCGTAAGAATTTATCTCCAATAAGGCACGATACCGAGCAGGGGCGGATCCAGGATTTTAGTTTGGGAAACGTAAAAAAGGGCATCACAATTTATCTGTAAAAGATAACAATTTCTTTTTATGATTTTTTTTGTGTATCTCTTTAAGCTTGAACAAAAAAAATTATCTGAAAAGAGACGTGTCTTGAGGCCGATATGCCTTTATATAACAAAAAAAATATTGTCGAAAAAAACGGAAATAAATTATAAAACGCAAACAAAACTTCTTTATTCTGCTATTCCATTCGTCACATTTAATGATGAACAAATTCAAAATACATCTGAGAATAATTTTATATGATGTTTATTAAAGTGCAATGGTAATCTGAAGTCCAGTCTAGATGATTTAGCAAAAGAGGCAAGGAAAGATTTATTTTTACTTAGAGAAAAATCTAAATCAATGGGAAATTTTCCCATCAAGGTGATGAATAACTTATTCGAAAAACTAGTTAGACCTGATTTAACATATAATTCAGAGATATCATTTATTGATAATTATTTAACTTTCTATAGTCTAAAAGCTAAAAAGCGAGCTACACAGACAAATAAAGATGTAGACTATATTTCCTTTGTAGATAAGACTAGTTCTGAGAAAGTTCATTTAAATTTTTGTAAGTCCCTATTGGGAACTAAAAAATTTCTTCAAACATTGGGGTGAGAACAGAATTGGGTAGACTTCCTGAAAGTTTCATACATACTCAATCTCTTTTATACCTAGCACGACTTAAACCCATTGTTAAAATAATCTTTTGATCTCGCCAACGAACTTGATAGTCAAGGCATTTATAGTTGGTATACTTTTGTCAAAGACATTTCAGCAGATTTAGATTTCTCAGAAAATGTTTTCAGTTGTAAGGTGTTAAAAGAAGTAAAAAATTTAAAAAACAATGTTAAAAATAGAGTCACTGAAAAATTCAGAAGAGTACTTCTTGAAAAAATTGATGAATTCGACGAAACTAGCAAATTATTTCTTTATAAGAAGTTAAATCCATCTCTAGAGGGAGAATTCTATCTTTCGGAACCATTATTTTCAGTTAGGAACAGAGGAGGGACGACAGCCTAAGGCCGTTTGCAAAGGACACGTGGTCAAATTCACATCGTCTATCAGCATTTCAAATTTGATTTATGACCCTTAATTCGGCGTTTTTGTAACAAAATTATTTTACTTCTAATTAACCCCAGGTGTCCAGGTTTTTGTATATCGTCAGAACCAAGATCCAGCTTTCGTAATATACAATTTTAAAACTCAGATATACGATATCTGTTAATTAATCAACTCATTTACGATACACATTTTTTGAAAATGTAGTCTTTAGATTTGACATGTCATCTTTAACATTAAATTCTGAGAAAACCCTTTGAGTTCCATTGCTGATTTTTCAGACATAGAATCTTTATATATTGGACATTTTAAATTCTTTCAGCGCCCCATAGCGCCCCATTATTTTGTTCGTATTTAACCAACATACATTGCCAATTTTTTACTAATTTGCATATTAAATCAAACATTTTTGAAATCTTCAAGAATCACGGATAATTTTGCAATCTTTCCGCAACACACCCTTAAAAATAATTTATATCCATCTATCTTTAAAAATACATTTTTTTTTAAAACGTAAACATTCCTTATAATATTCTTTTAAACGAACTTTTCTGCTTATTTATTTATTTTTTTGGAGATATAGGAAATCCGTGATTCTTGAAGATTTCAAAAATGTTTGATTTAATATGCAAATTAGTAAAAAAATGGCAATGTATGTTGGTTAAATACGAACAAAATAATGGGGCGCTATGGGGCGCTGAAAGAATTTAAAATGTCCAATATATAAAGATTCTATGTCTGAAAAATCAGCAATGGAACTCAAAGGGTTTTTTCAGAATTTAATGTTAAAGATGACATGTCAAATCTAAAGACTACATTTTCAAAAAATGTGTATCGTAAATGAGTTGATTAATTAACAGATATCGTATATCTGAGTTTTAAAATTGTATATTACGAAAGCTGGATCTTGGTTCTGACGATATACAAAAACCTGGACACCTGGGGTTAAATAGAAGTAAAATAATTTTGTTACAAAAACGCCGAATTAAGGGTCATTTGAAATGCTGATAGACGATGTGAATTTGACCACGTGACCTTTGCACACGGCCTTAGGCTGTCGTCCCTCCTCTGAGTTAGGAATATGCGTATCAGTGACCACAGCCTTGGAATAGAAAAAGGCCGTTATTATAAAATTTCCCGTCAAGATAGACTTTGAAAATCTTGAAAGTGTATTGAAGATGAGTACCATTTTATTTTGAATTGTAAAATTAATAGTAAGTTGAGAGAAAATCTTTACCACACTATTAAAGCTGATAATAGAGAATTTTTCAATATGACAGAAGAAGAAAACTGGTCTATTTGCTTAACCCTAAAACTTCTAAACATATTAGGTTGATTGGATTCTTTTTAAAACAGTCATTAGAACTGAGGACGGAAGTTTCATAAGTCATTTAATATGATATTTGCCTTTATTACTTATACAATATATAGCATATTATATCATGTTCTTAATGTAGTCATCTTATATTTGCTTTCTTATTTGTATCTGTATGTCTTTGTCACAAACTGTACATATGTTTAATGACAAATAAAAGATTATATATTTTCATAAAAAGTTTATTTCTCATCAGAATTAAACGAAAATTTCACATGTAGTCATTAATTGATATCTAGTCTGTTCAATACAATTTATTCTGATAAATTTCTTAGAAAGGCAAAAAGTAGTTAGACAACTCTGTATTCCAGTATTTTTACTTTAAAAAAAATCAACAATACTGGAATAAAATTTTGTTCCAGTATTGTTAACAATACTGGTATACCAGTATTTTGATCGCCAAATACTGGAGATCCAGAGACTGAAATCGAATTGAAGCGGACGGGGGTCAATAAAAATGGTATCTCCATGTGTGGTTGTTTTTTTCCGCCAGATCACCAGATCAAAAACTTCACCCATTGGAAAATATAAAAAAAATTGAGGTTGTTAACTATCACCTTCAAAAGTTTTATCCCATGGTATTATCTTAAAAAATAGGAACAAAAGTTAACACCTAAGTATGTCTCGCCTGCCCGCCGCATCGAAATACCGCCATGTAGTTATTCAACCATTCATTTATTCATGAATTCTCGCCTGTTGGCATAATAACACAATGCATTAAAAGTTTACCTAGACCTAAGTTCTTGAGACCAGAAGTTAATAAAAGTAAAGATCATTTGGCAGGTGACTTAAAATAACATGTTCCTGTGGACCAAAAAGTGGTTCTAGATATCATACTGAACCAAAAAAAAAATGATTTAACAGTCATTAAGTGTAAAAACGAGGCCAAGTAAAGATGACATGATGACAAACGCAAACACCGTAATCTTATCCATCATATCCAAAATATCAGATGCTAGCTATTACACTTTTCAGGAAATAAGAGATTTATTTTCCACAATACTTCTACAACCAAAGTTTACAGAATGAAAAAGACCTAAGTTCACGAAATCATTGAAGCATGAAAATGGGATCAAGGTCACACGTCATTGTGACAGTTGCGTAGACATTTACTGTCATAGACTGTGTGTATTCCAAATATCAGATGCCTAGCTATAATGCCCTTTAAGTAATTCATTTTTCACAAAAGTCTTAAAAGGGGCATGATAAAACCCTAAGTTCACAGAGTCGCTAAAGCGTTGAAAAATGCGACCAAGGTCACACGGCATAGTAACAGTTGCGAAGACAGTAACATCAACTGTTTGTATACCCAATATCAGTATAACGCCTAGCTATCATACTCTTCAAGCAATTCTTTGTCCACAAAAATCTTACAAAAAAGTTTTTGGCCTGAAAAAAAGACCTCAGTTCACAGAGTCACTAGCGCGTGAAAATGGGGTCAGGGTCACCCGACATGGTGACAGTTGCGTAGACCAAATTAACCTCAACTGTCTGTATTATACCCAATATCAGATGCCTAGCTATTAAACTTTTCAAGATATTCATTGTCCACAAAGTCTTACAAAAAAAGTTTTCCGCCTGAAAAAAGACCGAAGCTCAAAGAGTCACTTGAGTGCAAAATGAGGTCAAGGTCACACGGCGTTGTGACAGTTGCATAGACCAAAACCTTAATTGTCTGTATACTCAATATCAGATGCCTAGCTAATTAATATACTTTCAAGCAATTTATTTGTCCACAAAAGTCTTACAAAAAAGTTTTTGGACTAAAAAAGACCTATTGCAAGTTCAAAGAGTCACTAGAAAATGGGGTCAAGGTCACACGGCATGGTAACAGTTGCGTTCACCATATCCTCAACTGTCTGTATACCCAATATCAGATGCTTATCTATTCTACTTTTTAAGCAATTCATTGTAAACAAAAGTCTTAAAACAAAGATTACGCCGCCGACGCCACCGATGCCTATGTCTCGCCTTCCGCGACTATTTGTCCCAGGCGAGACAACAAAAACTAATTTATTTTGTTTGGTATCTATTACGGCGATTTCGATTGGTAAATAGTACTTCGCTAAAGGAGTCACATTTTCCAATGAAACTCACCAGTACATTGGCGCCTTGACAACGGCTTTACGGCCACCAGACGGTCAATGAGCTTCAGTCGGTAAACTTATCCCTAACATGGAGATAAATTGCACAGCAAGACTGTTAATCAGGTTTGTCAAAGCCGACATAATGATCATTATAATCATTTTTATAGAATCTTATTTGCAAAACAAAATATGAAATGACACCAATATTTTGATCCTGTGTCATCCTTCTGAGAGATGCTGTCCGACTTCGTCTCTTCAATCCTTGCAGGTACCTTCCGCAGCTTGCGAACGACCCTTACAACATGTGCAGGGTTCTTCTCAAAATTTCCATCTGCGGTAGATAATCTATTGAGAGCAAAAGGTTCATGTGTAAAGTCCTCTTCGTGCCCTCGTCATTCATCTTCTGTACCACATACACTGGGACATCACTGTTAGGCTGCTTAACAACCAGTTATGGGTCCTCCTCCCACTTGTTGGCTAACTTATGCTTCCCGTCGAAGGCTACTATCTTCACAAGTACTCTGTCGCCGGGTTGCAGAATTGTTCCTATTACTTTCCTGTCATATCCGGTTTTCTGTCTCCTCTAGGCTGTACTAGCTGCTCTATGTGCCAGGTCGTTGGCTTTCTTAAGTCTTTCTCTTTCATGTTCTCGACGTACTTGGTGGTTGGTTTCTTCTCATCTTCCCGCTCAATACCAAACGCTAAATCCACTGGTAGATGGGGGTGTCTTCCAAACAAGAAGTACGGAGTGCAGTTGTAAGAATGAACGAGTCCAGCAATGTGCGATTTCCAGTAATTCTTCCACCACACCCAGCACCTAATTCACCAGTGACAAGACCTCAGAAAGATCGCCGACCACCAATACGTCACTACGTCCAAGCAAGCAACAGTTGTTGGAAACAGAAGACCAACTGGTTAAAAGAACAGGCAGCTAATGGACGCTTTGAGGGATTAGAGTTTGCGTTGGCCAGAACCATCTTGCAAGCAAGATATCTTCATGTAGTGCCTATTCATGTCGAGGACAACAAGATTTTCGAAAAGTTTGCGTTGGCCAGAACCATCTTACAAGCAAGATATCTTCATGTAGTGCCTGTTCATGTCGAGGACAACACGTTTTTCGAAGAGGAGAGAAGACTGAATGATATGGAAATCATTTTTTTCAACGAGGGGGAGGATGTATAGCAAAGTCATTTTTATGTCCATTTATACAAATACAAATAAAAGTTTATTGGCCAATTAAGGGCCCTCAAGGGGCAAAGACAGTACAACATGTATGATTATATAAGTGATATCAGAGTGATTCATGAACAACAAATATAATAGCAAAACGTTCCTAATTCAAAGTTCAATAATAACATATAATTATCAAGTTATGTTTGATTCCTGTAGAAAGACACTCAAATGATGAATAATTTCAACATTTTCACAAGTGAAACACCAGAAAAGTTTATCAGATAGATTAGCAAAATTGTCATTGGACTTTTTAACAATATCAAAAAGTAATTTTCTATCATTGACAAATTTATGACATTCAGAAAAATAATGAATTTCATCTTCCACTTTATTAAGTCGCCCAAAACAAAGTTTGGGAGACTTATTGTTTTTGCACCGTTTCTTATTATGTCCCCGAACACGAAGTGTCGGGGACATATTGTTTTTGCTCGGTTTCTTATTATTATTATGTCCCCGAACACGAAGTGTCGGGGACATATTGTTTTTGCTCGGTTTCTTATTATTATGTCCCCGAACACGAAGTGTCGGGGACATATTGTTTTTGCTCGGTTTCTTATTAAGTCGCCCAAAACAAAGTTTGGGAGACTTATTGTTTTTGCACCGTTTCTTATTAAGTCGCCCAAAACAAAGTTTGGGAGACTTATTGTTTTTGCACCGTTTCTTATTATTATTATTAAGTCGCCCAAAACAAAGTTTGGGAGACTTATTGTTTTTGCACCGTTTCTTATTATTATTATTATTATTATTATTATTCTTCTGATTCTTTATCGTAAAGTTGTCCTCCCTAATTCAAGAAAATGGTTCAAGGAAATTGAATAACACTTGTTGGATTGGATAGTGGGTCACTCAAAGGCGTGTAATCAAGTTTTGAAATTTTCAAGATGGCCGCCGTTTCAAAATGGCGGCCGTCCGAAAAAGTGGGCGGAAATTTTTTTTTCATCGGATCGTCTTGAAAATTGGTCATCTGGGTAAAGCGGGTATGCTGAATTCAAATCTGCGACCGGATTCGAAATCCGACTTCCGGTTTCAAAATGGCGGCCATTTTACTACACCCGCCCCCCCTTAAAAATGTGAACTTTGTCCGATTTCAATGAAATTTGATTTCTTTACATATTTTATTGTACTGAAAGGGAAGAAAAAGTATCCAAGGCGATTTTGGGCGACTTGTGTGTTGGCATCCCAACACAAATTATAGCTAGTTATTATTATTATTATTCTTCTGATTCTTTATCGTAAAGTTGTCCTCCCTAATACAAGAAAATGGTTCAAGGGAATTGAATAACACTTGTTGGATTGGATAGTGGGTCACTCAAAGGCGTGTAATGCACTTTTGAAATTTTCAAGATGGCCGCCGTTTCAAAATGGCGGCCGTCGGAAAAAGTGGGCGGAAATTTTTTTTTCATCGGATTGTCTTGAAAATTGGTCATCTGGGTAAAACGGCTATGCTGAATTCAAATCTGCGACCAGATTTGAAATCCGACTTCCGGTTTCAAAATGGCGGCCATTTTACTACACCCGCCCCCCTTAGAAATGTGAACTTTGTCCGATTTCAATGAAATTTTATTTCTATACATATTTAATTGCACTGAATGGGAAGAAAAAGTATCCAAGGCGATTTTGGGCGACTTGTGTGTTGGCATCCCAACACAAATTATAGCTAGTTATTATTATTATTATTATTCTTCTGATTCTTTATCGTAAAGCTGTCCTCCCTAATACAAGAAAACGGTCCAAGGAAATTGAATAACACTTTTTGGATTGGATAGTGGGTCACTCAAAGTTGTGTAATGCACTTTTAAAATTTTCAAGATGGCCGCCGTTTCAAAATGGCGGCCGTCGGAAAAAGTGGGCGGAAAATTTTTTTTCATCGGATCCTCTTGAAAATTGGTCATCTGGGTAAAGCGGGTATGCTGAGCTCAAATCTGCGACCGGATTTGAAATCCGACTTACAGTTTCAAAATGGCGGCCATTTTACTACACCCGCCCCCCTAAAAACGTCAACTTTGTCCGATTTCAACGAAATTTGATTTCTAGACTTATTTTGACGCACTGATTTGAATGGAACTCTATCCAAGGCGATTTTGGGCGACTTGTGTGTTGGCATCCCAACACAATTATACCTAGTTATTATTATTATTATTTTTCTCGGTATTCTGGATCGTGAACTTGTCCACCTCATTTTTTCGACATCTTTTAAGGTAGGAAGCTGAAACTTCATGTATCAAGAGTATGGAATGGGAGATTGTGCTTTTTGTATTTTTCGTCGAAATCGAACGACCCCTTATAGGTCAAAAAAGGGCCTCAAAATGGCTCCTCGAAACCGAAGTTGAATTTTACCTGGCATTTCTGATCTGGCAGGGGTAAAACAAATTCCTTTATGAGGTAAGTGTAGACTGTCGATACCTTTCATTTAAAAAAAAAATTTTGAAAATCGGACTTACGGTTCTCAAAATTTTGCAAAAAATCGAAATTTAATTTTTTTGTCAAATTGAGTTATCTTTCTTGGAATAATATATTTTGTAATAGTAATGTAAAAATTCTTAACTTTCTTATTTCTTAATGAAAATTGATTTAAAAGGTAACAGTGGTAGGCCGAGTTCATTTTTGGTATCGAAAAAAAATTTTGGCGGCCATTTTTAAAATGGCGGCTAAAATGGCCGCCGTTTTCCCGCCAAAAATTAAACTTGTACCAATTTTGATGAAAATTGGTATATAAGGTAATAGTGGCATGGCGAGTCGATTTTTAACATCAAAATTTTTTTATCGTCGGCCATTTTCAAAATGGCCAAAAATTAAACTTACTCCGATTTTGATGAAAACTGGTATTTAAGGTAATAGTGGTATGGCGAGTTGATTTTTGACATCAAATTTTTTTTAACGTCGGCCATTTTCAAAATGGCCGCCGTTTCCCGCCAAAATTAAAGTTACTCTGATTTGGATGAAAATTGGTATACAAAGTAATAGTGGTATGGCGAGTTGATTTTTAACATTGAAATTTTTATTTCGTCGGCCATTTTCAAAATGGCCGCCGTTTCCCGCCAAAATCAAAGTTACTCTGATTTTGATGAAAATTGGTATATAAGGTAAAAGTGGTATGGCGAACTTATTTTTGACATCAAATTTTTTTTAGCGTCTCTTAGCATTTGAGATAACTTATTATATCCAATTTTCATCAAAATAGGAGTAAGTTTAATTTTGGCCATTTCCGACATTGACAAAGAGGGGTACGTGAGGGGACATTTTTGTGACTCGCTTGCGATCACAATTAGAACTAGTTATTATTATTATGTCCCCGAACACGAAGTGTCGGGGACATATTGTTTTTGCTCGGTTTCTTATTATTATTAAGTCGCCCAAAACATAGTTTTGGGGACTTATTGTTTTTGCACCGTTTCTTATTATTATTATTATTATTCTTCTGATTCTTAATCATGAAGCTGTCCTCCCTAATACAAGAAAACGGTTCAAGAAAATTGAATAACACTTTTTGGATTAGATAGTGGGTCACTCAAAGATGTGTAATGCACTTTTAAAATTTTCAAGATGGCCGCCGTTTCAAAATGGCGGCCATCGGAAAAAGTGGGCGGACATTTTTTTTTCATCGGATCTTCTTGAAAATTGGTCATCTGGGTAAAGCGGGTATGCTGAGCTCAAATCTGCGACCGGATTTGGAATCCGACTTACGGTTTCAAAATGGCGGCCATTTTACTACACCCCCCCCCTTAAAACGTCAACTTTGTCCGATTTCAACGAAATTTGATTTCTAGACTTATTTTGATGCACTGATTTGAATGGAACTCTATCCAAGGCGATTTTGGGCGACTTGTGTGTTGGCATCCCAACACAATTATACCTAGTTATTAAGTCCCCCAAACAACGTTTGGGGACTTATTGTTTTTGCACCGTTTCTTATTATTATTATTCTTCCGTTTCTTCCACTTAGTCGTGAACTTGTCCGGAGATCCCAGAGAAAACGACTCCACATATCAATATGAAACTTGGCAGGATAATAGATTGTAAAGAAAGGAAGCCTCGTTGACAATTGGAATTTTCAAAATGGCCGCCGTTTCCATGGAATCAGGAAAATGGACTAAATATTGGACATTGCAATATTTCGGTAACCTAGGTGCGCAGGGTTCTGAAATTTTGTAGGTTGATAGAGCAAAACATTCTCTTTAATAATATGAAAAAAAAATTTGAAGCGATATTTACGGTTTTCGAGATATAAATAAAAATGTGATTTCTCAAGGGAGATAATCGGGTCGAAATTTTCAAAGTGCTCTGATTTACATAAAAATTTATATTAAGGGTTTTTTTGACATGCTGAAGAGAATAGTGGCAAATACGGGTCGTTTGGGGGACTTTGTGACTTGCTTGCAATCACAGTTAATACTTGTTATTATTATTATTTTTCTCGGTATTCTGGACCGTGAACTTGTCCACCTCATTTTTTCGACATCTTTTAAGGTAGGAAGCTGAATCTTCATAAATCAAGAGTATGGAATGGGAGATTGTGCTTTTTGTATTTTTCGTCGAAATTGAACGACCCCTTATAGGTCAAAAAAGGGCCTCAAAATGGCTCCTCGAAACCGAAGTTGAATTTTACCTGACATTTCTGATCCGACAGGGGTAGGAAAAATTCCTTTATGGGGTAAGTGTAGACTTTTAATACCTTTCATTTAAAAAAAGAATTTTGAAAATCGGACTTACGGTTCTCAAAATTTTGCAAAAAATCGAAATTTATTTTTTTTGTCAAATTGAGTTATCTTTCTTGATACAATATATTTTGTAATAGTAATTTTGTTATTTCTTAATGAAAATTGGTTTACAAGGTCATAGTGGTATGCCGAGTTCATTTTTGGTATCGAAAAAAAATTTGGCGGCCATTTTTAAAATGGCGGCTAAAATGGCCGCCATTTTCCCGCCAAAACTTAAACTTGCTCCAATTTTTATGAAAACTGATATATAAGGTAATAGTGGTATGGCGAGTTGATTTTTGACATTAAAAAATTTTTTTCGTCGGCCATTTTCAAAATGGCCGCCATTTCCCGCCAAAATTAAACTTACTCTGATTTTGATGAAAATTGGTATATAAGGTAATAATGGTAAGGCGAGTTGATTTTTAACATCAAATTTTTTTTATCGTCGGCCATTTTCAAAATGGCCGCCGTTTCCCGCCAAAAATTAAACTTACTCCGATTTTGATGAAAATTGGTATATTAGGCAATAGTGGTATGGCGAGTTGATTTTTGACATCAAAATTTTTTTATCGTCGGCCATTTTCAAAATGGCCGCCGTTTCCCGCCAAAATTAAAGTTACTCTGACTTTGATGAAAATTGGTATATAAGGTAAAAGTGGTATGGCGAGTTTATTTTTGACATCAAATTCTTTTATCGTCGGCCATTTTCAAAATGGCCGCCGTTTCCCGTCAAAAATTCAAATTACTCCGATTTTGATGAAAATTGGTATATAAGGTTATAGTGGTATGGCGAGTTGATTTTTGACATCAAAATTTTTTTATCGTCGGCCATTTTCAAAATGGCCGCTGTTTCCCGCCAAAATTAAAGTTACTCTGATTTTGATGAAAATTGGTATATAAGGTAATAGTGGTATGGCGAGTTGATTTTTGACATTAAAATTTTTGTTTCGTCGGCCATTTACAAAATGGCCGCCGTTTCCCGCCAAAATCAAAGTTACTCTGATTTTGATGAAAATTGGTATATAAGGTAAAAGTGGTATGGCGAACTTATTTTTGACATTGAATTTTTTTTAGCGTCAGCCATTTTCAAAATGGCCCCCATTTCCCGCCAAAATTAAACTTACTCCTATTTTGATGAAAATTGGATATAATAAGTTATCTCAAATGCTAAGAGACATTGACAAAGAGGGGTACGTGAGGGGACATTTTTGTGACTCGCTTGCGATCACAATTAGAACTAGTTATTATTATTATATCTCCCAAACACTATGTTTGGGAGATATATTGTTTTTACTCTGTTTCTTATTATTATTATTATTATTCTTTTTCTTCTTCCGGACATGAACGTGTCCGAGCCACATCTCATAGAAGGACTTGATGGATATTCATGAAATTGTGTATGGTGGTAAGGTGGGTCCCAATGTTGGTAATAGGCTATTCGGAATTTTCAAAATGGCCGCCATTTCCATGGAAACAGCAAAAGGTCATAATATGGGACATTGAGTTATCTCGGTTACCTAGGTGCTCAGGGTTCTGAAATTTTGTAGGTTGATAGAGCAAAAGGAGCTCTTTAATAATACGAAAAAAAATTTTGAAGCGATATTTACGGTTTTCGAGTTATTCACGAAAATGTGATTTTTCGGTCCCAAAAATGGGAAAATTGTCAAAATACTACGATTTCCACAAAATTTGGTATCTAGAGGTTTCAAATGATAGCGAGTTTGGAGGCGATGTCAAAATTAATGCAAGAGTGACAATATGCGTACGTTTGGGAGATATTTTTGTGTTGGGCATCCCCAACACAGTCAACACTAGTTATTATTATTATTTTTCTCGGTATTCTGGATCGTGAACTTGTCCACCTCATTTTTTCGACATCTTTTAAGGTAGGAAGCTGAAAATTCATAAATCAAGAGTATGGAATGGGAGATTGTGCTTTTTGTATTTTTCGCCGAAATCGAACGACCCCATATAGGTAAAAAAAGGGCCTCAAAATGGCTCCTCGAAACCGAAGTTGAATTTTTCCTGGCATTTCTGATCCGGCAGGGGTAGGAAAAATTCCCTTATAGGTTAAGTGCGGATATACAAAACCTTTCATTTAAAAAAAAAATTTTGAAAATCGGACTTACCGTTTTCAAAATTTTGCAAAAAATCGAAAATTATTTTTTTTGTAAGATTGAGTTATCTTTCTTTGTACCATATATTTTGTGATATTAATGAAAAAAATTCTCAACTTTGTTATTTCTTAATGAAAATTGGTTTACAAGGTAATAGTGGTATGCCGAGTTCAATTTTGGGATCGAAATTTTTTTTTGGGCGGCCATTTTAAAAATGGCCGCCATTTCCCGCCAAAATTAAAATTACTCCGATTTTAATGAAAATTGGTATATAAGGTAATTGTGGTATGGCGAGTTGATTTTTGACATCAAAATTTTTTTATCGTCGGCCATTTTCAAAATGGCCGCCGTTTCCCGCCAAAATTAAAGTTATTCTGATTTTGATGAAAATTGGTTTACAAGGTAATAGTGGTATGCCGAGTTCAATTTTGGAATCGAAAATTTTTTTTGGGCCGCCATTTTTAAAATGGCCGCCATTTCCCGCCAAAATTAAAATTACTCCGATTTTAATGAAAATTGGTATATAAGGTTATTGTGGTATGGCGAGTTGATTTTTGACATCAAAATTTTTTTATCGTCGGCCATTTTCAAAATGGCCGCCGTTTCCCGCCAAAATTAAAATTACTCCGATTTTAATGAAAATTGGTATATAAGGTAATAGTGGTATGGCAAGTTGATTTTTGACATCAAATTTTTTTTGATCGTCGGCCATTTTCAAAATGGCCGTCGTTTCCCGCCAAAATTAAATTTACTCAGATTTTAACGAAAATTGGTAGATAAGGTAATATATGTATAGTGAGTTGATTTTTGACATCGAAATATTTTTATTGTCGGCCATTTTAAAAATGGCCACCGTTTCCCGCCAAAATTAAAATTACTCCTATTTTGATGAAAATTGGATAAATTAAGTTATCTCAAATGCCAAGAGACATTGACAAAGAGGGGTACGTGAGGGGACATTTTTGTGACTCGCTTGCGATCACAATTAGAACTAGTTATTATTATTTTTCTCGGTATTCTGGACCGTGAACTTGTCCACCTCATTTTTTTGACATCTTTTAAGGTAGGAAGCTGAATCTTCATATATCAAGAGTATGGAATGGGAGATTATGCTTTTTGTATTTTTCGTCGAAATGGAACAACCCCTTATAGGTCAAAAAAGGGCCTCAAAATGGCTCCTCGAAACCGAAGTTGAATTTTTCCTGGCATTTCTGATCCAGCAGGGGTAGGACAAATTCCTTTATATGGTAAGTGTAGACTTTCAATACCTTTCATTTAAAAAAAAAAATTTGAAAATCGGACTTACCGTTTTCAAAATTTTGCAAAAAATCGAAAATTAATTTTTTTGTAAGATTGAGTTATCTTTCTTTGTTCAATATATTTTGTAATAGTAATGAAAAAAAATCTCAACTTTGTTATTTCTTAATGAAAATTGGTTTACAAGGTAATAGTGGTATGTCGAGTTCATTTTTGGAGTCGAAAATTTTTTTTGACGGCCATTTTCAAAATGGCGGCTAAAATGGCTGCCATTTTCCCGCCAAAATTTAAACTTGCTCCGATTTTGATGAAAATTGGTATATAAGGTAATAGTGGTATGGCGAGTTGATTTTTGACATCGAATTTTTTTTATCGTCGGCCATTTTCAAAATGGCCGCAGTTTCCCGCCAAAATTAAAGTTACTCCGATTTTGATGAAAACTGGTATAAAAGGTAATAGTGGTATGGGGATTTGATTTTTGACATTGAAATTTATTTATCGTCGACCATTTTCAAAATGGCCGCCGTTTCCCGCCAAAATCAAAGTTACTCGGATTTTGATGAAAATTGGTATTCACGGTAATAGTGGTACTACGAGTTGATTTTTGACATTAATTGTTTTATATCGTCGGCAATTTTCAAAATGGCCGCCGTTTCCTGCCAAAATTAAACTTGCTCCGATTTTAATGAAAATTAATATACAGGGTAATTGTGGTATGGGGAGTTCATTTTTAGCATCAAATTTTGTTTATGGTCCGATGCAACAGCTTTTGGATGCGACTGTGTGACTCTTCTCGACTATATGAGATTAAGGGAGAATAATATCTCATATGGATGTCAACCAAAAGCTTCTCCGTAACGTTTTTAGCGTTTCATTGAAGAGTGGCTCCATTGTAGAGGACGAGAGCGGTAGTTATGCTCGCTAGTCACTACAATAGTTTACAAGTACGCTACCAATGCTTGTAAAAAGGGTGATTCAATGGAATGATAAGGGCGTCATTGCTTAAACAGGGTTCCCACAAAAGCCAGAAATATTGTCAAAGAGGGGTACGTGAGGGGACATGTATGTGACTCGCTTGCGATCACAATTAGAACTAGTTATAATTTTTATTTTTTTTATTTTTTTCCTTTCTTAATAGTGAACTTGTCCGACGTATTGTGGGAAAACGCTTTGGCCAATTGAAATAAAACTTATTGCAGATGGTAGGGGGTCACTTTAAGGTGTGCATTCCACTTTTGAAATTTTCAAGATGGCCGCCATTTTCAAAATGGCCGCCCTTAAAGATTTTTGGCCCGGTCTCAGATCTCGGAGATGGGTGGATGGATTTTAATGAAAATCGGTACACTGGTAGAGTGATCCATCATGAGCAACTTGGCGAAAAAAAATTTGACGCGAACGCCGCCATTTTAAAATGGCGGCCGTTTTACCACACCCGCCCCCAAAAAACGTAAACTTTGTCAGATTTCAACGAAATTTGATTTCTAGACTTAATTTGATGCACTGATTTGAATGGAATACTATCCATGGCGATTTTGGGCGACTTATGTGTTGGCATCCCAACACAATCAGCACTAGTTTACCGTATTTTGCCGTGTATAGTGCGCATTTATGTACAATGCGCACCCCCTTTTCATTATGAAAATCTGGGGAAAAAACGAAGTTTTGTGTAAAATGCGCGATCATTTTCTATGACAAGGAACCCTCAAAATTTGTCTCTTTTTTCAGGTAGAAAGACTACAGATGAAGATTTTTTTTAATGAAAATAAAATTGTTTTGTAATTATTGTGAAAATAAAAATAAACTGTTATACTATTTGTGTATTTTATTATGACAGCGAAATCGTAAATCCCGGTAATGGTCCCCCTTTTCAATCAACAAACAACAAGTGTTAACCCAAGCTCACATCTTTTGATGAAAACAATAAAGGTGTCAAAACAGTGATGATCAACAAATTACTATTCAAACAATCCTGAAGTATTACAGCTGAATGGCTTTAATTGTTAATTGTCCAAGCCTGTTTACAAAAGATCGATGTTTTGTGCAAATTGCAAAGGTGGTGTCAAAACAAATAATTACCAGTAAATTTAAATTATCTCCAGCTTGGGATGAGTATTTATTCACAAAACAATAAGGAAATGGCTATCTGGTGCTCAAATAATTACATGAAAGAAAATACACAATCATGTAAACAAACCGTTCTATTTTTAGAATTATTTAAATGAGGCTACTTAGGGGAATACACATTATTGATCCAGAAAGGAAACAAGTAAAGGAAGAATGAATAAATAAATTAAAATCATATTTTATTATTCTTATTTTGAATAAAGAAATTGGATAGAAGTATTTTTTAAGAGTACAAATAGTTTTACCAAACTAACAATAACATTTAAACCAAAATGGCGGTCGATATGAAAATGACATTAATATAAACAAACACATGAAGACACTGGAATTAAGTTTTTATTTGATAAAAGCAGGATAAATTATATTTAGAGATACTAATAATGAACAGGATTCAATAGAAATCACGGAGTTATGATTCTTGTATTCAATCATGGATGAATCTTGTGTCCAAAGTCTGACAAACATCGATCTTTTGCCGTTGCCGATGTTCATGAAAATGTATGAAAATCTCATATAGGGATGTATTGTGCGCACCCCTATGTTAGATTCTGGAAATTATTGTAAAAAACTGCGCACTATACACGGCAAAATACGGTAAGTTACATTTATCACAAACTCTAAGATTAAGTGGAATGGAAGGATTAGAATGTCTTCCTAATTCTACTTTATTGATATAATGTAGAATGGATATGGTGGGCTGCAAAGTTAGAAAGGGTGTCCGTGTGCCAACAGTGATGAAAATCATCTTTTTAAAGCCGTTGACATTTTATCTAACAAAGCATGCTCGCATGTGGTATGGGTTAGCCGATAGTATTAAAGACGATTTTTCTTCTCTCAAGGACGAATTTATAAATAGATTCGGGAAAAAATCCACGCTCATTGATCTCTCAATTGTAAATTGTAGGCAAAAACCCGATGAATCTGTATCTGATTTTCTCAGCAGACTACATTACCTTGCATCTATGAATAACATTCCCAATGAAATCACCTTAGCTATCGCATTCAATGGCTTCAAGCCCAATATAAGACGTTCGGTCATTGAAAAAGATCCAACGTCTATGCCAGAAGTAAGGCGAGCTGCTGAATTGGCAGAAAGGGCGGCCCCCACCCCAGAGTACAGAGATCTGTACAATAAGTTAGAAACAATTGAAGACAAGGTCAAGGCTTTGACCTCAATCACATCTGACCCGCCTCTTCACATTAACTCGGTTTCAAATGACCCACCACAGCCGTTGATAATTTATAAAAACTTCTCCCATGAAGCTGATTATGATGATTATAACAACTGTTATGTTCCAGATCATGTTTCTGTTCAGGTTGTGCACATTTAAGCGAAAATATTGATTGTTTAAACGTTTGTTCAATAGAGGTTAACGTACGGTAGTAAATGATGCATAAGATAGCCTGTCTCTGCAGATTCTCTTACCAAGTGGATAAGCGACAATAAAATTGACATGAAAAGATTTTAATGAAGCAGATCAAACAAAACAGTTCCGGTTAATACTTACGACATAAGACATAACTTAAAGAAATAACCACATAACGTAAAAAAAAATAACCACATAACGTAAAAAAATAACCACATAACGTAAAGAACAAACCATATAACGTAAAGAAATAACCACATAACGTAAAGATGCTGAATATCGTCATCAAGTAAGCATGAAACGACAGATGGTAATATTAAATGCACTGTACGTAAAGATGTTACCACCAAACGTAATGATAAAACTGCACAAAGAAATGTAAAATAGACAAAACATAATTACAAGATGACAAAACGTAAAGTTAAAACGACAAAACGTAAAGTAAAAACGACAAAACGTAAAGTTAAAACGACTGGACGTAAAGTAGAAACGACAAGACCTAAAGTAAAATTGACAAGACGTAATATATAAACAACAGAACGAAAAGATTTGGATACACAAAGTATATATCAAATCACTAAAAGTAATAACATATAGACCACAAGTAGCGAAATGTGCTCATCATAAGACAGTTTGGCGTTCCATATGCAAATGTAATGAATGTTTTATGTTTAGGAAAAAGAAAAAGGATTTTGACCCATCTGCACCCTTTGACCCTGACACGTACATTTCAAAACCCATAATGAAAGGGAAAATTTTTAAAATTGCAAAAAAATAATTGGGGGTCTTCTTCATCTCATCATTCTGTTTTAATCAATATTTTATGTGGATCGTCGGTGTGATATGACGAGAATCGTATTATATACTTGTGTGTTTTGGAAAGGAAAATCATCTGTGAAACGAAATACATAAGAAAAGGTACGAGACCAATGATTTATTAAAAGAAAATCTAATTAAAGAATAGGGGGTGGCGAAAGTAGTATCTCCCTTGTGTTTTTTTTTCGTATCGCACATTAACTCTAACAAAATATTGATAGAGGGGAGCAAGTTCCTGTGAATCTCTTAGAAATGTTAGTACCTGTAGTAAATATAGATACTGGTTTGAAAATTTTATTTTATTGGCAAGATATAATAACGATCCACTATTTTTTAATCTGCACTATTGAAATTTGTTCAAGGGACGCAATTACCAAGTTTTATTTTTCACTGGTATAAACAACATGTTATGGACAGGTGCCCGTTTTTGAAGCGGATGACTGAATATTGATATGGATATTTATTCCAACACAATGCGAATTCAAATGTTGTTAATCCCGATCAAAAAGGTAAACATGTTCTATGACGTAATCAAATTAATCAACGGGTAAACCGTGTACTTTAGAAAGAAGGTTGTCAAGACGGACTAGAAAAAGGGCCTTTTCTAAAATTTATTTTGGCTTAACCTCCTGCAGTACATGTCTGAAAGTTTGCAGATGGAAAGATATACATTTAAATTAATAGTGTATTTTTTTTCTATTTTTTTATGAACGTTAAGGTTGTGCGAGCACAGTATGCATTTTACAAATATCCACGTAATAACAGGCATTTTACATGTAATTTGTTATTTTTATAAACTCTTTTTAATTTAGAATAGTTTATTCAAAGAACATAACATAAACATGATAAAATTGAATGAACTTTTTTGCAATAAAGAACTTTTAATTCACTTGACAACCAGGATAAACATTCGAATGGACTTTCCTATCTTTTCCTATGAAGAGCTCTCATTCTATTGTTTAAAAAACCGGTTTTCGGACTGATCAGAGTATCTTTCAGTTGAGATTGCCAGTGATTCCGGTGATGAGAAGAAAATACCCGAGCAGCTAATAACAGGGCCGTCAAAAAACTTAAGGCGGAAACCTCCGACCGTCCACGTACGATTAAAAGACTGACTGAAGCAGAAGGATCATCGTCTTAATTTGCACATAATGGCATTGTTTCCGTTGCAAGATAAAGTCAAAAAACTATGAAAATGGTCAATTGTGACGATTAAGGGGAAATAACTCCTATAAGGAGTTGTCCCACAATTTTGACTAATGTGAGAGTTATTTAGAGCTTTTGATGCTTAAGAAGGAAGGTTGCTTCGGATTTTCTCTTTCTCTTATACTTTATGATCTATAAGCTATAAACTATGGTCTGACCTCCCCGTTCTACTTTTAGCAACGGCGGGCATATGGCGTTGGTTGGTCGGCATGCACTCACAAACGTGGTAGAGGACATCCTAAAGATCAAGTGTACAAAGTTCCAAAGCAATCCCTTCATCACGCGTTCATATTATATATATTACACTTTAAAGATTTATTTATAATTAATTTCTATGTAACCTATTGCGGGCCATATATTCGTATATGAACCGCTTGACGTCGCATATTGACCGGTTGACGTAATCATTGATAAACGATTCTGATGTGATGCTGTCGTAACGTTACAATATCTTGGCGTAAACGACGTTACATGTATTTATAACAAATATAATAATTCCCAATTTGGATTCAGAAGTAATCATAGGACTTCTGACAGTCTTTTTATTCTTAAATCTTTAATAAATAAATATCTTCATAAAAATAAAAAAAAGTTTTATGTATGTTTTGTTGACTTACAAAAGGCCTTTGACTCCCTTTGGAGAAATGGCCTTCTTTATAAGCTTAAAAATATGGGAATTGGACAAAATATGTACAATATAATTAAAAATCAGTTTAAGAATACCTTGGGCTCATTAAAACACCAAAACTTTATTTCAAGTCCATTCAAAATAGATAAAGGAGTGAGACAAGGAGACTCTATTAGTCCCACTTTATTTAACATTTTTATTAATGACATAAGTGACTTATTTTCTAAAGCTACTTGTGAACCTTTAACACTATTAAATTCAAAACTTGGAAGCTTACTGTTTGCAGATGACCTTATCATTCTATCAGAGAGCAAAGAAGGCCTGCAAAATAGTTTAACAAATCTCTCAGAATATTGTGATAAATGGCAATTAACTGTAAATGCCAGTAAAACTAAAACTATGATTTTTCAAAATAAACCTGTTAATATACCAACTTCATTCACAGAGTATAAAAATATTCCTATTCAGAATGTAAAAGAATTTAGATACCTGGGATGCTTAATAAACAGCAATGGTAGTCTGATAAACAGTACTGTGGATATGACAAATAAGGCCAGAAAAGTACTTTTTACTGTGAAGGGGTACACATCAGACTTAAGTCAAATTCCTGTGAAAGTTTCATGCAATATATTTGATACACTCATTCATCCTATTTTAACTTATAATGCTGAAATAAGCTTCATGGACCATTATTTGAAATATTATAGAGCCAAACTTAGAGCTCACAAGAACAATCTAGAGGTAGATCCTAATACGTTTATAGATAAAACACCTATTGAGAAGCTACATCTAAGTTTTTGTAAAAATACACTTGGAACTAAGAGAAGTTCCTCAAATTTAGCAACTAGAGCTGAACTTGATAGACTTCCTGTTGAATCCAATGTAAAAATACAAGCCATATCATATCTTGCTAGACTCTATAGCAATGATATTAATCCAATACTAAAGGAAGCCTTTCAACTAACAGAAAAACTAGATGTTGAGGGAACATATTCTTGGAACACTTTTGCAAAAAATAATTTGGAAGAAACTAATATACAAAAACATCAGTTAGCAAACTGGGATCCAATAAAAAAATTAGGTCATGTTAAAAAAACAATTAAAGACAATGTGACCGAATATTATAAAAAAATAACTATTAGCAAAATAGAAAATTTAACAGAAGACAATAAGTTGTTCTTATATAAAAGTATTAAAGTAACAATAAATCAAATGGAGTTTTACTTAAAACATCCAAATAAAAAAGTACGTCAAAACATAACAAAGTTAAGAATTAGTGACCATAAATTATTTATTGAAACTGGTAGATATTTAAAAATTCCCAGGCATTTGAGACTATGTGAAACCTGTAATACTTTAGATGATGAGCAACATTTCTTTTTAAACTTTACAATTAACAAAAAAGAAAGGGATACATTACTTAAAAACCTTTTAGATTGGTATCCAAATTTTGATCTGCTTAACAATAATGAAAAACTAATAAAAATTTTAAACCCGTCAACACCTGAAGAAATTGGGATTATTGTCTCTTTTATAGATCGGTCATTAGAACTGAGGAAGGGAGAGCCTAGTTAGTTCCAATATTTAATATAAAATGATTATATTACTGACTACTTGTTTGTTTCATATTCTTCATGTCAATTTGTCATTATTCATGTATATCATTGTTTTATAATGTATGCCATGACTGTACTAGTCTCTAGTTGCATTAATAAACTATAAACTATAACTTTATTCTGGCAGTAAGAGGGTTAAAATGTCAATCAACATTAAAAAAAAACAGCAAAATAATAACATAAAGCATAAAGCATAAAAGTTTTATTTAAGGTCGATGGCAGTAAATACATAACATAAGCTCTGTAGAGCTTTTTATCGAGTGATAATTATAAAAAAACAAAACAAAACAAAATAATAAAAAAACCACAAATAAACCACTAGAACTCCTGAAACCAGTGATATAAAGAGTATAATATAACAAATAGTTCAAATGGTATTTCTTTTCATCTGTATTTATGCTATTGTAACTGCATACCAGATATTTTATATCAATATTGATGATCTACCATTACTTGATCGCATAAATCAGACTTAATTTTTCAAAAACTTTTTTACTCTATTTCATTGACCAGGTTGGTCATGGGTCAATTATTTCGAGGTTCTTCGTTTAAATCCTACCTAAAATACCGAGAAAATTAAGCTCCGCCCAACCTTGTGAATAAAATAGAGTAATGACTATTATC
Organism: Arcuatula senhousia; assembly: GCA_963971305.1. Lineage (NCBI taxonomy): Eukaryota > Metazoa > Mollusca > Bivalvia > Mytilida > Mytilidae > Arcuatula > Arcuatula senhousia. The sequence continues at coordinate 22,097,465 of OZ020313.1, read as the reverse complement.
AACTTGAACGCCGACGCTAGCGAAATGAATCACGATACCTTGGCTAAGTCACATCTTTCGCGACATCTGTCAAAACGTAACTACATGTATTTTGATACATATCTTTCCCCAATTCTTAGCGGCTTATTCCAAGAATTTCCCAACAGATTTCTGCTTATACCGTCATAATTAATGAACTTTCAACAATGTAAATAAACAAACAGCCTGATTGTAAGTATTTGTTCATTTTTGTGTTATAAATACATAAATTTGATACTTGGGGGCTTGGAATCTATTTGTTTTTTTTAAATACTTTGACACATAGTTCAGAATTTCATCGTAAAACTCCATGTTTGTCCGCTTTTCACGAAAATTACAAAAAAAAAAACAATTTGAAAAAGTGCCTACACTGCAGGGCCAAATCTTATAACCGTTCTCCTTAGAATAGGCAAACTTTTCATTGAATTATTTGAGCTGCTAGTAGTAAAAAAATAAGAAATGTTCTACCTTGTCATGACTGAATCGGTTGTTTTGTACGGTTTCCAACAGTGAGAGGGCTAAGTTCCGGAGTAACCGGATAAATTATTCTATCAGTTAATGACCCGTGTTCATTGAATTAATTAATTTAAGTTAGTATACCAACTTCATTCATAGAATATAAAAACTTCACTATTTAAAATGTATGTGTAGGAATTTAGATATCTTGGATTTTAGATATCTTGGATGTTTAATAAATAGCGATGGTAGTCTGACAAACAACACTGTAGATATTATCGAACAAGGGATATGCTTCTCTATGATTATCCAGGCAGGGGAACTAGATTACAAAATATCATGTCCAAATTAAAACAATGTCAAATAAAGTAATATGTAGAGTTGGAGGTCCAAACAGAATGTGTATGAACTAGTTGGAGGTCCAAACCAAGTCCTCGTTAATGTGTATTAACAATCTTTATATACTAGATGGTAAAGTTTTCATTTCTTTTTAAATTGTAAAACTAACAAAAAGGAAAGAGATTGATACCCAAATTTTAAACAGCTAAACAATATCTTTTATAGACCGGTCCTAAGAAGGGAGGAAGGAGACCCTAGTGAGTTTTGATTTGTTATAAAATGGATACACTATATATTATGCCATTTGATTGTTTAATGCAAGTTCTTTATTTAAATCTATGAATGTATATATGTCATTGTTATGTAAGTGTACTGTATGTTATGGCTGTAATAGTCTCTAGTTGCATTAATAATTTAATTAGAGAAAGTCCTCAAGTGATTTGGCTTGATTTGAATTATATCGTTTAATGCGTCCTTTAAAATGCTTCTGTAGACCCATTTTATGAGTGTCATATGATACTACCTTTCTCCTGTCATACATGGGTATTTGCACCTATGCATACTTAAAAGGCATGAATTTTACCAGTAACTCAACACTTTTTGCCTTTGAAAACAGTTATTGAAGCGAAAGAATTAAAAGTATTTCTTTTTGTTGTAAAAACAATGAAATGTATGCACAATGATGAAATGTACAATTAAAATGAAATTTTACAGTACGACAGAGAAAAAAGAAATTTGAAGTAATAACGAAAAAGATTAATGTCTATATAATAATAAGAAAAGATATGGATAAATCCACACATAATTATCAAGATGAGATAAAACGGATTGGAGAATTCCCCGTTCGGCCTCCAGCTGACGATAACGAAGAATCATTTGAGTAAGTATAAGTAAACAACAATTACGTTATATGCTTTTTACTGTTGGTTTTTATTTTTAGTTTGCTGGTACAGTGTTTAATTTTCTAGAATCTGGCGAATTGTATGAACTATTTTGAAATCAAATTGCTGTCTTCCGAATGGTAATAAGTATACATGTATAATATATATAGATGAGCCTCTCTGTTTTCCACTACCACAGGATGCAATAAGTGATGTTACTCCTTCAGGGTTTGCCGAAGACAAGAGGACCCGTCTATATTTGGTATATTTTATAAGAGTACCAGGACTCTTTGTGCATTTTTGGTCATATGAACACTTTGTGTGTGCAACTCTACTGAAACGACTGGAATTTTATAGAATTATTTGTCATTATATGAAGTTACTAATATTGCGCAATTTTGATTCAAAAAAATTCATGGGATTATATGGGACTTAATCAACTTTCATTTTTGTTCATTTTAAGTCATATGAACATTGTATGAGCACACTGATTTCTCTGACACCGCTAAACGGATATTTCTGAAATTTTGTGAGGTCATTTGTCATGTCAATGTTTCTCATTTTGATGCGACACATTTTTTTAAATGAAAGGGACTTTATTGACTTTGCTCATTCTAGATCATAGAAGAAGTAGCTCCCCTGAAACTGCATAGCATATTTTGTAAAACTTAAAGTTTTATAAAATGGTGTATTGTTCCCATCCTCAACAGTCTTGTGGTATTGTTAGCTAGTTTTTGGGTTTTGATTTGCAATTGGTAACAGTCGTGTGTAACACGTCCTTGTTACTGAAACATTGCTACATTTCCGCCACTTGGAGGGCCTTCAAAATGTAACTAGATTAATGCTGAAGAACGAAATTAACTCAGTTAATGTTCACTGTATCACCCCTTTCATGTTGATCTCCCGGATATAGCCGAAAACGCGCTGATTTGATCATTCACAGAACGATGGCGAGGTTATTTTCCTCTGAATATTTGTGTAATCGAATAGAAATAAATTACCAAAAAGTAATTGGTATTTTGAATCGGGACAGTGATTTCTGTTGCTAGGAAACCAAACCAAACTCCAGTTGAGAAATGCCACTAAACATCATTTTGAAGCAGAAAATGTAAAGTTGCTAAGGTGTTTCTTATATGATATACTCAACCGAATCAACTAATAAATAAAGGTAATAACAAAACTACCGAACTTGAATGATCAATCTCATAGTCCAGAGAAAATGACAAAAACGAATCAGTCATACCGGAGAACTGGTGGATCGCAATGGTCCTGACTTGGTACAGGCATTTCAAACGAAATGGTGGGTTAAACCAGGTTTTATGGCGCCAAACCTCCCTCTTCCATTGCGATCTTAGGATCCGGTAATGACCATAGAGCACAACATAGTTGTGAGACACAATAGGGATATTGTGTCTCTAACTAATTCACTAATTAAGAAATTCTAACTAATTCACTAATTAAGAAATTCTAACTAATTCACTAATTAAGAAATTGACTCATAACCACGATTACTTTAATTCCATATAATAAAATACACCAAATATGGGAAAAATGACTGATTTTAGACATGAACTTGCGTTACCTTTTTTTTCAATGTAAATGTTTAAAAAGATTATTTGTTTTTGTCATTTCATTTCGATATCGGATAATATATATATATTTTTTAAATTGAATATTCAATCTATACTTAACTGTTAACATCCTACAGCCAAATCACCGTGGCGAGAAAAGACCAACACGCAATAAACCAACAAAACAAGTGCGAGCAAAAAAGTATATAAACTATTTTTTTGGAAAAGGGGCTAGTATTTATTTTCTCTAAGGTTAACATTAACGAAAATGAAAAGAGGTTAAACTGAGATAATTAAACTATCAAACTATTAAAATTTTGTTATAATTTTCTCAGGGTTAAACAAATGCACAAACAAAGATTATGCAATAAATATGTTTGAAATAAAATATTTCAGAACCGAAGTATTATTACCAATACTTTTTTAAATTTTAATTACTGTTTTAGATTGGGATTTTCGACATTGACAGAAGAAGAAGTTAACTTCTTAAAGTTCACCAATTTAGTTCTTAGACTTGTACCTAGAGCACTGAGAGTCTTGTTTGACAAGAAAATCCCGTCGGACCAACTATGTAGCAGATTAAACCAATATAAATATGCTTTAGCGAAGTTGAAAAATGACAAACTTATCACAAAACAACAATGGGAAGATGTTATGTTTCCTTCCACAGGTAAAAAAAGTAAATCAAAGAAGTGTTGGTACCAAGTACTAGGAGCCAGGAACAAATTCTGCTTTTCAAGAGAACCTCGATTGGGAATCTCAATGTTTAATGGTACAAAAAATAAAACAAGCAAGGGCAAAAAATAAATAAGTAAAATAAATGAATAAGATAAAATAAAAGAATAAAAAAGAGAGAAAAACATAACAAAGAATATTTCTGAAATTTGTATGAACCGTGAATGTAAAGCTCTACATATAGATTGTTACAAGTTTTCATGAATTTCCTCGTTGTTCAGTGAAACAAGAAGTTAATTTTTCTAACTGTTGTGCATTCTCGCCAGTTAAATACGCATCTCGTGGAAAGCGTGAACCCCTCTTGAATAAAAAAGCAAACAATATATATCCAATAATGCTAGAAAAAACTTGTTTATGCTATAAAGTCTACTTTTCATCTAAATTTATAATAAAAATGTGGTTCTTTTTTATTTGATTACGTTTTTAACATGTTTGCTAAATCAAATACATATAGGATTATTTTCATAGGAGTCATAATTAAATAAGTAATTTTTGGCCTATACTCTTACAGAAAAAGATTTCATATCGGAATTTTATCACACTGACTCGATATTTGTCAAAGGAAACTAGCAAATGCTCTTGACAAATATCTAACTCGATATGATAAAAATCCGTATCTCATCACTTATAGTTGTGAAACCTCTATATTCATACTACGGAAATATAGTTCTGTTAAAATAGTTGAACATATTTTGAATTTCAATTCATCTCTAAAAACAAGGCCAAATTATCTATTCCAAGTAACTAGTTGCTGTTATAAAGTAAAATACACTTCTTCCGAAAAAAAGAATACATATTCGCCGGAAAATGTTGTACGCGCTGGGTACAATTGCTTCCAAGTAAAAGTATCAATAGAGTTAAATAAATACTTTATACTATAAGAGGATATCTTCTATATTGTACATTAGTAATCGAAGTAAACTGAGTGTGATATTCGACATTCTTTTTTAATCGAATGGTACATTTTACCGTTGAAAACAACCCTTTTAAGGGGGGTCTTTTAACTCAAACGGGTTACATAGGGTACACAATGGGGTAGTAAAACCCGAAAACATTTTGAGAATACGTTTATTTCAGGTAACTCACAAGTAAAATCGACATCTTTTGACTTGTCTCTACAATTTGTGCTGTTACAAGAACTGACGAATATAAAGATTACTGGAGAAGATCCTGGAGACGAAGAGATGTCTGATGATAAGAGTGTCTCAATATTGAACTTTTACTTCAAATATGTTACGATGACGTCATCCTCGACCATGAGCTTAAGTGAATTCACTTCTGCATGGGAAATAGTTGAACAGGTATAACTTTATTATCTTAATAAAAGGGGTTGGCGGAGCTTAATTATCTTATTTTTTAGGTACCAAGAGCCATGTGTGTTAAAGTCTGACTGGTTAGTAGTATAGACATTGAAGACCATTGAATGGCAATTGGAAATGGTCCACCAAGCCAAGTTTGAATGAGAAGCTCTCAAGAGCAAATTTTCTTGATAAAATTTTGTACCCCTCACGCTGCAGCCCTTCCGAATGACAGCGTTAATAAAACTACAGACTGGTTAAAATTGAGTTTGTTTGCTGTGAACTAAATTTAATTGGGAGTTCAGCGTTTCGTTCACTTCGTTGTCACTTAGTTAAAACAGACAGTACACGTGTGTAAATCTATTCTTTACATTCTTTAACCCTAACTCTATGAAATGACAAAGATGCCAAATGAAAAAAGGCAAATAAAAAAATGAAAATGCTGTAAAATCTAATTTTATGAATCTTGGTCAAACTGTTCATAGGACCAGGGTTGATACAGGTCTCAACCACCATTTTCATGGTTGCTATTTATTTTTAAATTATGGTTAAAATATGTCATTTAAGGTTATTTTGGGAGTAATTGTCACATTCCGGGGAGGCATTGCTGCCCCTCGACTGCCTCTGGAGATTCTATTTAGTCCACAACTGCGAGAAAAAGTGACCTTTTTTAAACTTAACTATGAGGGGCAAAAAGGAATGGCAATTGGGAGTCACCAAAATGACACATGCAGAATCACCCAAAGCCGTCTACATGTAGAAAGAGTTAATAAAAAATATGTAAAATTTTAATCAAATTCTATGTTTAAATAGGTTTTCCATAATTTTATATATGGTGATGTTTCATCTTAAATGGAAAAAAGAAGAAATTCTGATTTTTGACATATACTATTAACCCTTTCCTCCATCAACAATAGTATAAAAAAACGATTTCTTCGTGACCGACTTTTGGAACAGTGCTATAAGAAAATACGTCTCATACGATCCCTAAAAAAAACCTTTCTTCGTTATCAGCCACTAGAGGAAAAGTTCAAAATTGAGTTAAAAGATATGGTAGTTAATTGTTTTAATTAGTGTTTGACTGGTCTACTGTACTGAGATGATCACCTAAATATCCCTATTGTGTCTCACAACTATGTTGTGTTCTATGGTCATTACCGGATCCTAAGATCGCAATGGAAGAGGGAGGTTTGGCGCCATAAAACCTGGTTGAACCCACCACTTCTTGGGAAGTGCCTGTATCAAGTCAGGACCATTGCGATCTTTAATTCTCTTGGTTTTATGTTTCTCTCAAATAAAAATTACAACAAAGTTCAATAAAAGCTTCTGTATTTTGTTCATGATAAATTTCATATCCTACATGTCCTATTATGTTCGATTTATAAAACCTTATTCCAAGAAAATTTTACAGTGTCACACTATTTTACGTAACTATATATTATTGGTTAAGCAAATTTAACAGTGTCACACTAATCCATGTAACTATATATACTATGGACTTGAAGATCGCAATGGAAGAGGGAGGTTTGGGGCCATAAAACCTGGTTTAACCCACCATTTCGTTTGAAATGCCTGTACCAAGTCAGGACCATTGCCATCCACCAATTCTCCGGTATGACCGATTCATTTTTGTCATTTTCTCTGGACTATGAGATTGATCATTCAAGTTCGGTAGTTTTGTTATTACTTTTATTTTCTTATTTATTTTTCATGAAATTCAAGAACGCTGAAAAATGAACGCAGCATGGAACTTCCATTAACATGTCCATTTCCGTGCTGGTAGTAGAACACGATTTTATCATTAATTACCTCGTATGTCAGAGGGGGTCTAAAACCACCAATTTGTCTACAATTTCTCCACTAATGGATGCTGTACATAAATGTGCAGAATTAAAGGCTGTTACCTTGATGGTGTAAACGTCACCTTGTATATAACGAAATTCAAGATCAAATGTTAACGTCTTGGCATCAACTAGTTTAATATTTTCTCAAAGATTTTCACAAATTAAGGAAAATATTTTTTATAACATTAAAGTACAACTAAAACGATGATCAGTTGCACCAACAAAAAATCAAAATATATTGCTAGGCCTCAAGAATTATCAGAAACGCTAGCTGAGCCAAAATATCGAAATTTCTGAACACAATATGAATAATAAAACAGAAAATGTCGAATATGGCTACAAAAGATCAGCCTATGTCTAGGGTAAGATGAACCTTAGGTTTTTGGCAATTTTTGGAACTTCAGTCTTTACATTGTGTAATTCTCAATTTCTACATAAAATGCCTATAATTCAAATCCAGCCCTGAAATAGTCACAGATAGACCCCCTTCTTAAACAAGGAACAGAAAACATCAAAAAGACAAGGACAAACAAAAGCTTTGTCAATGATTCCTGGCTTAAGACATATAATATGTGGCGAGGTTAAACTAGTTTTTTGGCCCAACCTTCCCCCTATCAATATTCCTAGACAAAGCACAAAAACTAAACACGCAATTAAAATCAAATCGATCAAAGTTCAATTCCACTAGAGAGAACCTTAGACAAAAGACAACAAGAATAAACGAAAGGACGGTAAAGGAACTCTCTATCGAACACTCGCTGTTACTTACAGCTAGCTGAGAATCATCAATCGACTGATGTAAAAAAAATCAAACATATCGATTTTAAATCCGACATAACACTTCAAACAAGAATGATTTGGTGGAATGTCATCACACAAAACTGACATGCTTGATCGCTATAATGCTTAAAAATGACAATTTACAAAAAAGGAAGTTTTAGGTTAAGTATAAATATTTCTGCCAAAAAACACTGAATTCAAAGATTTAACCAAAATATTCAATTCATATCCTTTGCGATATAAATTTTGAAGCCATTTTTAGCTCACCTGACCCGAAGGGTCATGTGTGCTATTGTCATCACTTGGCGTCCGTCCGTCCGTCGTCCGTAAACTTTTTAAAACGTTAACTCCTCTGACACCATATATATAAGTCCAATTGCAACCAAACTTGGTATGGTTGTTCATTAGCATTTGGTGCTTAGAATTGATGTGGGGATTTTTGATTCGACGTAAAACATGGCCTCCGTGACTAAAAATAGAACATTTGGGTAAACTGCATTTTTTTGCTAATAACTCAAAAAGGGTGACAGAAAGAGTTTTTGCCCTTTTATTTATTTTTTTTATGAATTTTGCACTTACAAAATTTTTTAAGCTCAATCTTAAAATCTATATGAGATATTTAAGAAATGTGATTTGCATATTGTTAAGCACATTATGATGTGCAAAATATGAGATAAGGTCAAGATTGTAATACTGTTAATTTAAGAGGTTATTCCTCTTAGAATGTTGAAGGTAAGAAAATTATTAAAAGATTATTACTCTGTACAATCATTACTACATTAAGTTAAACCATATTGTCAGATGACCCCCTTATGAAACTTATGACCCTTTCAATGTCAAATAGATTTTTCCTAATAACCTTTACTTCAGGCACATATGTCAGGTGAGCGATTCAGGCTCCTGGGAGCCTCTTGTTTCATTTCCAATTTATTGTTTTTAAACTTGTGAGCTTTGTAAAACACATTACCATAAAATTCAGGATGTGATATTCCTTTCACTATCAGAAATCGACGTGTACAATTTTTTTTAATCAGAGATCGATACTTGTGGAAGAATATACTTAGGGCTTGGAATTTTTCATTAACAAGTTTTTGATGAAAAAAAATTCTGGCAACAGAGGTTAAGAAAAAAAATCTGAAGAAGGATTTCTGCTATATGAATTAATACTTATAATGGAAAAAAATATTCTATAATGATGCATTAAAAAAAAAAACTTTTTAAATAATTTTTTTTATCTCAAATAGTAATAATAATTTATAAAAATAGCATAAAGGCCCTTAATGTAGAGTAGGGGACTAATTCAAATTAATAATTCTCAATGTCTTTCTTATGTATTTAGATGTGAAAGAAAAAAATGCAGAATGTTATAAAACATTGATCTGAACTTTTTCAAACCATGTCACGGTCAAAAAACGTAAACTTTCCCTTTTATGTCATCATATATGTTATAACTACAAGACATATTTAAGAAATTTTTAAAAATTGAAAAATCCTATTCAAAATTTTCTTTTCATTAGAAATAACTATATACTAAATTTTCTGAAAACATTTTTTTCAAAATTTCAACCACTACTAGAGCTCCAGGGTGTCAATTCGTAACAGATTATTTATCCCAAAAAGGGACGGGCTTATGTGATGTAAGGGTAATTACTGAAACAATACCTATATGTCACATACTGAGGTCATGTATATATTGCTTTCAATTTTAAGTTCTGCCCTTTCCTCGGAGAATATAAAATTTTACTGAAACTGCTGAGATATACATGATATAATGCAAAGCAATAACCTACTAATTATTATATTTACAAACACAACGAACTCCTAAATATCTACTGCCAACTTTAGATGCATAAAAGTTTGCATCTACAGTTTTAGTGTCATAGTTATTCTATCACCATGGAAAATTGAGTTTAGCATACTTACGAGTAACCACTATAGTAAGTCTTAGGAAAAGTTTTTTTTCTCGAACAACCGATATTAAATACCACACTTCAGATTTTATTAATCCCTCATGTTCAATGAGGGGGGGGGGGGCAAGGGGGTCCAATAACACCTTAACAGGGAATTGATTTTCCCAATAACAGATAACAGAGAATTGATATCCTCAATAACAGATAACAGCATTTAAATAGTCAAAAATAGTTAATATGTAAGTATTAAAACCAATAACAGCTAAAAACTATGTGAACTTTGTTGACACTTTCACAGTTCTACCACTTCTAGTTGTGAAAGCTCTCATAAAGTCTAATGCATTTGTTCATATTCTGGAGATACTACTAGAGAACTGTCTTATATTATTCAATAACAGGTAACAGTTAACTGAATTTATTCAATAACAGTTAACACAGAACTGGTCAATAACAGTTAACATTAAATCTTATATCTGCAATAACAGCTAACCAGCTAACCCCCTTGCCCCCAACATTGTTATTATTAACTTGGCAGATTTCATTGATAAAAATTTAATCTCAAGGTTTGCCAACCTATTAAAAAAATTTGGAAAATAAAACAAATGAATTCTATTTTCTAGTGAATAAATGGTTAACAAATATATGAAAACCGTTAAAAAAATTTGATTATACTATAATTTGTGCGATAGAAAAGGAGACACTAAGCCATTATATAATTATTATTTGACAGACTCGACAAAACATAATTGTCCTTTTTTTTATCCAGGCCGTAGAATATTTAGCTGGAAAAGTTTCCAAGGAAGAATGTGAAACATTCAAGAAGACAGATTTAGATCCAGAATATGTAAATCTGTTGATTCATCTGATAAATGCTCGAAAAGCCATAATGGAAAGCTCAAGAAGTGTCAGTAGCATCAGCGAAAGGTTTCTTAAAATATGCGCCAGCATCGAACGATTAAAAAGAGTCGATTTTCCAATTCTGCAGGATGAGGTTTCAAAACTACTGAAGGATGTGAAACACAATGCTTCTTTGCTTTCAACAAATTTCTCTCCAGGTATTATTTACATATTTTCTTACCTTTTAAATAAACTTTGGTTTTGTAATACCGAACTATGCGAACATCTTTTGTTTTTTTCCACTCTGCTAAGATTTTTTTCAGTTTCACTATAACCTTTATCGATCTCTTCAAAGTGCTACACAAGATACCGTGTCAGATTTTTTGTAATGATTTTACACGATGGAAATGGTATTCGAAGTTTTTTCTCGTGTCGTTCTTTGTAGGGATTGTTTTTTTTTTGTACTTGTTTTTATATATATATAATATATGAATGGAAGATGAAAACATCATGCGAATTTCCGAACTTGGTGTCATTTAAGTGAGCACAAGGTTAATTTCATCCATTTAAAGCTTTAACAGAAAGAATGTTTATAGATACTATGCTTTTTAAAATAATCAAAATCATGACAAGAAAGCCCTAAAATATTCATGTTATTTACAGACAACCCAACGGCGCAGTGGGAAGCAATGAACAAATTTGTAAGGACAGGCACTGTCGGTCGGATTGAAAGGATTATAAGAAAAAATCAAGTTGTAATTATTGCTGGTAGGCCAGGAATAGGTAAAGCCACGGCTGCTCGCCATGTTTGTAGTGTGCTACAACGTGAAGGATACGAGATAGTTCAAATTCAACATCCTAAATATATTACCAACACTTCTTCGAAAACAATATACTTATGTGAAAATGCCTTTGGTGCAAACAATGTGAATTTGTATCTCCTTGAGGAATGGGATGATAGTGCAGACACTATCTTTAAAATTTTATATGCTGAAAATAATGCAAGGTTAGTGATCACTATGACTAAAAATATATTAGATACATGTTCAGGAGTACTTAAACTACGTAAAAGACTCCATCCTTTTGTGTGCGACTTGTCAGAAAATATGTATAATGTAACAACTTCGGAATATAAACAGATATGGAGCTCCTACCTAAAGAAGGAAAGCTATGAAGCAATAATTGGTGATACTCAACCACCTTCAATTTTACCTCTACTTTGCCACTTGTACTCTCAGAAAAAAGAGCACGATATAAAAATAGGAACCATATTTTTTAAAGAAACTTATGAAACAATTGAGAGTTTTTTTACAAATCTTTACAAAGCTGACGAATATCTCTATTTCTTCTTGCTGCTTTTAGTGATTAAGAACAACCGAGTCCCGAAACACTACCTTACACAAAACGAACAGAAGGACGAGATACAAGCCATTTTTAAAGCATGTTTTAGTACAAGTTCGTCTATGCCTTCTTTTTCTGGCTACATAACCTATGGAATTGAAAAACTAAAGGGTCTCTTTGTTAATGAGATTCAGGAGGTTTATACTGCAGTCCATGTTCAGATGTTTAATTTTTTCGTCAAATTTTTTGTTGAAAAACATACAGAAGTCGTCATTACATCTGGTGATATTGGACTGATATGCGATTACATGGTATTGCAGTCGTTGGACTTGGGTACACCAGTCTGTGGCGAGGCAGTGATTGAGGAACAATACGAGAAATTATACTATCAACGTATTCTGACTGAACTAAGGAAAGGACACTCCTGGCAGGTTTTTTCGAGCCTTCAGATGTCAAACACAAAATTTAGACAAAATCTCATATCGTATATTACAAAAAATGCAGACAAAACAGACATCCGGAAAATTAGCAATGTAGATTCTGTGTACATAGCTGCAAAGTATGGCTATGACAACCTGCTAGAATATTTATTGCGAAATCGGCCTCCAAGTAGAACTTTGTCATCGTCTGGCAAAACACCACTTTGGGCAGCAAGTTTTTCAGGAAATATAGAATCAATCCGACTACTATTGAAATATAAAGAAGATGTAAACCAAGAAACATTGAGCGGTGAAACTGCTCTATATATTGCATGTCGTGAGGGGCATTCTAAAATTCTTGATGTTCTTATAAAACACCATGGCGATGTAAATCAACCTCAAAACGACGGTGTGACACCATTATTTATAGCCTGTTTGAAAAACGATACAAACATGGCTAAAACTTTGCTGAAGCATAGAGCAAACCCACATGATATTGACTATGACGGAACGTCACCACTTCATGTTGCATGCTTCAATGATAACATTGAACTTGTAAAATCACTATTAAAAGAAAAGTCCAATGTAAGTCACACCACAATTTCACATGGAATCGCTCCAATACACGTTTCTAGTTTTCGAGGAAACAAAGCCATGACTGATCTTCTTCTTAAGTACAATGCAGACATAAACCAAAAGATGAAAGATGGAGTAACGCCTTTATACATTGCATCCGATTTAGGGCACAGTGTGTTGGTTAATTTATTTGTGAAAAACAACGCAATTCTAAATGATACAACCAATTTTGGAATGACCCCAATGTATGTAGCCAGTATCAATAATCACCAGTCTATCGTTGATATTTTAAGGTCTAGTTGTATGAGCTCTTCATTGCATGATAAAATAGATGATAAAGGTCAAGAACAGCTTATTGGTGCATGTCAAAACGGATATGTAAATATCATCGAGTGGCTTGTAAATAATGATAAGGACATAAACCAAAACTTTGATGATGGTATAACTGCATTGCACCTCTCAACCTATAATGGTCAGAAAGAAGTGGTCCAAAAACTTCTTATGTCTAATGCCGACGTAAACAAGATGTCTGAGAGTGGGGTAACGCCAATTTATATGGCATGCCACAGGGGTTACATTGAAATTGTTCAGTTGCTGTTAGATTGGAAAGCGGAGATAAACTTGTCTGCAGATTATGGATATACACCATTATACATTGCTTGTGAAAACGGCCACACCACAGTAGCTGCACTTCTTTTGCGTTATGGAGCAGATGTCAATCAAACTAAGAAAGGAGGGCTTTCTCCTCTTTACATCGCTAGCCATAACGGACATACTCATATAGTGCAAATGCTTTTAGACCAAGGAGCTTTTGTAAATCATATTGTAGATAAAGGAGATGCACCATTACACATAGCTTCGTATAATGGACACGTGCCAATTGTAGAACTTTTGTTGTGCTATCATGCTAACATTAACATGCCTCTGCCTAACGGCACAACGCCCATTTTCATTGCTTCCGTAAACGGACACTCGGCCGTTGTATCAACTCTTTTAAATAACGGTGCAGACGTCAACCAAACAAGGAAAAAAGGAAGCTCTCCTTTATTCATAGCTTGCATGGAAGGACACGAGTTAGTGGTTCAGCTACTCATCAATGGCCTCTCTGATGTAAATCAGAAAAAAGATGGTGGTTATTCCCCGTTATATATTGCTGCTCGTCAGGGTCATATCCGAATCGTCTCTCTTTTATTGAAACATAAAGCAGACATAAATATAACTGACAGTTCAGGAATAACGCCATTATATATTGCATGCGAACAAAATAAAAAGAATGTAGTCGAATATTTGTTAAAGCACAAAGCAAATGTCAACTGTTGTACTCGCAACGGATATACGCCCATTCATATCTCTTGTGAAAATAACTTTTATGAAATAACTAAACTCCTTTTAGAGAATGGAGCAGATTTGACCTGTAAAGATGCAAATGGGTTTTCTCCCCTGCATCTCGCGAGTAGGAATGGCTACATTAATATAATTCGACTATTGATTAAAAGCGGTCATTGCCATGTAGATGTAAATATTGAGACTTCTAATGGAACGACCCCTCTTTTTGTAGCTTGTGAGAAAAATGATAAATCCACGATAGTTTACCTGCTCAAACATGGAGCCGATATAAATCACAAATCAGCAGCAGGGGTTGCTCCGCTCAACATTGCTTTAAATGAAAAGCATATAGAACTGGCCACCATCTTACTTCAATGTGGGGCAGATATCAATATACAAAACAACGCAGGAATGACCCCACTGTATTTAGCTTGTCAAGACGGAAACTTTGATGTGCTTGAATTGTTGTTAAAGCACGACGCTGACGTGAATCTCCCTACCGAGAAGGGAGCGACCCCCTTGTATAGAGCATGCATAAATGGCAATGAAAACATTGTAGAAATGTTACTACATAAACACGCTGACGTTAATTTTTGCAAAAGATATGATTTGTCCCCATTATATGTTTCCTGTTTCAATGGACATTTAAGAATAGCAGAAATTTTATTGCAACATAATGCAGACGTAAATGTTTCCGATTCTGACCAGATGACACCACTTCATGTTGTTTGTGAAAAAAATCGTGAGGATTTGGTAGATGTTTTATTGCTTCACAGTCCAGATATTTCGAAGAAAAATAATGCTGGGTTTACACCTTTAGACATTGCGCGTAGAAACGGAAATAACCGAATAATATCTAAGTTAGAAAGAAACTAATTGTTCTATATATGAAAGCAAGATATGCATAGTTGAAATTAATCAAATTATGGTAACAACTTGTTCGATAACTCATGTTTTTTTTAAAAATAAACTACAGAAAAAAATGTGTATATAGAAAAACAATTCCTGTATATTTTGATCATGATAGTGAAGAAATATTCATAGATTTTAACATTAAAGCAGAAAACATCATCTCTATCGTGGGTTCTGTGCAACATCCATACTACGGTCAGCTGGAATAAAATAAATCCAAAGTTTGACATGAGCGGCAGAGAACTATTTCATTTTACTGATAATTAATAGATTTAGAACACAATTCGTGATTTAATTTAATGGAACAGATAGTCAGCCAAATCGAAAATTAAAGAGAGAAGCCAAAAGGCACTGATAGGGCGTTCGAGTGTCAAAAAAGGGCAACGACAAGACCGGTGAACACGAACAAAAACAGCACGAGAAAACACCAAAAAAAACCAAAATAAACCGAAAAGAAATCAACAACGCGAACTCAAGTCGTAACAAGAGTGGACTCAGGTGCTCCGGAAGAGAAAACAGCTCCTGCCTGCTATAGCACCCGTCACGCTGCTAATTTTTTATTCAGTGTGCCAAATTCGGTAAAGGAAGACAAGATTAAACTCTATGACAAACCAACATCTGCCTTCATCATATTATAAAATCCCAAGAGACCAAAGATTGTGGAAATTTTGCAATGAAAAAGAAGATGAACTACACTTCTTTCTTCTTTGTTAAATAAATTAAGAACTTAAAACAAATGTATATCATTAATTTATATAACAATATTGATCATGTTGACAATTTAAACCTTAAACCCATCAACACCTGAAGATATGAAATCCTTAATTTCTTTCATAAGAACTGCAGTTATATTAGAACTGAGGAAATAGATTTTATGTCTTGTTTTAATGTTATATTTTCATATGCCATGTATTTACTGTAAAATTTGTTTCTCTGTAATGTTGTGTAATGCATTTGTAATGTCCCAACAGGTATTTTGTCTACAATAAAAATTTGATTGACTGAAATGTATATGTCTATGTATATGTCTTAACTATATTGTATTGTGCTCTTATTAGTTATATGTATTATTCGGAAAACAGCTCTTGAGAGCTTGTGTTTATTGTTATTCACAAATCCGAATTCAAATAAATCTTTCTTATATCTTATCTTATCTTATGATATAAAATTTCCAATTTTCACTGTGACGCACTAAGCATCACTGCTGTATAATTGGGACCGTATTAGCTGTTAGCATTATAACTGTATAATAATTAGAAAACAATTTCAATAGAATATCTAATATCTAAGTTACCCGGAGGAAGGGGCGGGGGATGGGTAACTTGGAAATGTTTTAGGTGGGGATGTTCCATTTTTGATTTTAATTAGACATGTTAAATACTCATATTTATATAAAACCGATTTTCATGACCCATATTTATATTAAAAGGACCATTACTATGACCCGCCGGGGGTTATACTCCCATTGTAAGTGGTCATACCTATGTGCCGCACTACAGTGTCTGCTTTTCACATGTTTCTAGTCATGAACAGGGTAATAATTTAAAACCCTTTAAAATAAAGGTAATGACAAAATTACAGAATTTGGAGGATCAATCTCAATGTCCAAGAGAAAAGACAAAACATGGAAGACACACTGGAATAGTTATGGTCCTTACTTGGTACAGGCATTTCAAATGAAATGGTGGAATAAACCAGGTTTTATGGCGCGCCAAACCTTCCTCTTCCATTGCGATGTTATGGACCGGTAGTTACACACAACGCAACACGGTTGTGAAGATATAATAGGGATAATAAGATGATCATCTCAGTACAACAATCAGCAAAACACTTATCAAAACAAACACTAACCAATACGTTTTACTCAATTTTGATTTTTTCCATCAGTGGCTGATAACGAAGGAAGATTTTTTTAAGGGACCGTATGAGACGCATTTTCTTGTAACCTTGGTCTAACATTCGGTCACAGAGACCGCGTTGTCGTATAAAAAAATCAGAAAAAAATGTACAAGCCCTGGCATATGGAATAAGTTGTGAAATATAAACAACGTAAGCAGGTGAGGTAGGTATGTTGCTTTCAAGGTTAGGGAAACTAATAATTTGAAAATTAAAGTCATCTCTTTTATCGCAATTTTTTTGTACTGAGATGATCATCCTTGTCATATTCGAGATGCAAATCAAAGAACGATGTGAAGCAATTGGATTCTGTGGTCTCCTTTATCTCTAACTCTGGAGGATATAACAAAGCGTTGTTTACACAGAGGACATCGTCGACATATCTGAAAGTGAGATTAAATGACCTTGCCTCTTTCATCTTCTTGTTCTTTACGAGTTCCTGAAGAAATGCAGTCTCGTAAGAGTATAAAAACAAATCGGCGAGGAGAGGAGCACAATTTGTGCCCATTAGAATGCCATTTTTTTGTTGAAAAATCTCTCCTTTAAATGTGACAAATATGTTGTCAATAAGGAAATCAAGCATACTGCAAACTTGGTTCAATGTGTAATAGATTTTATCTATTTAATTAGATGTTTAGGAAAAATATGTAGAATTGTAACCTATAACAAGAAAGTTTCCAGAATTAAAAAAAGCCTTTTCGAGAAGTTTTTTAGGCGACACTTTAGCTATTTGCCAGTGTGGCAATGTGATGTACAAAGTTGAAAAATCGAAAGTTTTCAAAGAATGAACCTCGGAAAATGACCGAGATTTGAAATTATCTAATAAATCTTTTGAATTCTTTAAAATCCACATGTGATTGATTCCACTACGATCATAAATAGTGTCACAGTATGCTTGTTGTCCTCCTTTGACAGCTGACAAAACCTTGGATAGTTGAACGGACAGCTGCTCTGTTGCTGAACATGATGAACATCCAGCTATATACCTGTCTTTGTACGGATTTTTGTGAAGTTTAGGTATCCAATACAAATATGGTAACTTTTCATGTTCCTTCTTCAAATGAATATTTAAAGTACATGAAAGAGTTATGGTTGGCTATGATTTCATCTTTGTCAAATGAAACCCGAGTGTATATGTAGCACTAGCAGAGTTACCATCAATGCCTAGCGCTGTAGTAATGTGCTTTACATACGAAAACTATATTATTGGAAGCCTTGTCTGTTGGTGTGACAACATACTTGTCGTGTAAGGAAGAGAGACAATCGAGAGTTTCATGAACAGAACGAGGCAGATTGTTCCAATCGATTGTTCAAGAAAAATAACAAAGCCTTTTAAATTCACGTCAAAATTTTCATAATAGAACGATCAACTTCCCAAAATGATTAATAGTTGTCCACGATATAACACACAGAGAGAATATTTTTTTTTTAAGAACGTATCAATATTATATAAAAAACTTCTCAAGCCTTAATAAACAAAATAAACTCATTTGGTTACTTAATAACGAAGACTTTTATGTTCTCAATAAACTAAGCATATTTTTACAAACATGCTTTGAGATTTGAAAGAATCATAATTCTAAGATCGATAAATAAAAACCCTTTTATATAGGAAAGGTTATAAGTCCTTACAAGCAAGTAGAATATATTTATAATATTAAGTTTATTTGCATAAAGACCATAGTAGGCCAGGCAATACATATAATAATACATAACATGAACATATTCACATAGAAGTACATACAAATATAAAGAAGACATAATAGAAAATGAATTAATATAATATGCTTGCATTTGACCAGTATAGACCTCATTTTCGCAATTCTAAGGATTGCTTTATAAAGTCAATAATAATGGACAAAACATCCATATCATAGTTTAGAATAAGTACAAGTTTATTAAAAGAGTCAAGCTGGTTAAAGTTTGTATATTTATTAGATATTTTGTTTAAAAACCTATTACGTATAATAGACGGTATGTTATAAATAATAATTAGGTTATAAGTCCTATTTTACATTTTGTGTTTTGTATTATTTATTTAACTATATATGCCAGATTTCTGTAAAACATAATTACACTAGTATTACATACATGACATACGTATGTTTTTATACATGTCGTTGATAATGATTTTTTGTGGTTTTTTTTACATAGAATTATGTATTGCGACTCTCCTCTTCATACCGCAGCATTGACTAAGGTCCCAATTTTGTCTTGTTACTTTTATTTTACAGTGTGAGAGGTACGAAAGTGAATGAGAGAAAGTATGAGTGAAAGAGTTTGATATTATACATTATATGTGTCAAATTTGATTATATATGCCCTAGCGGGCCCAGTGGTGTAATGCTTAACGCGTCGGGCTACTAACACCAAGGTTCGTGGTTCGATCCTCGTCCGGGGTGAAAATTTCATGAACCAATTTTCCGACTCTCGCTTGACACCTTTGCGAGGATGGTCTCAAGGAACGATGCTAGTCCTTCTGAAGGGACGAAAAAAGGCTGTCCCGTGTATGTGAAGAGCAATACCCCATGCACGTTAAAGACCCCTTTGTAGAGTTCAATAAGAGTTGGCTCAATGGGGGCCGCTGCAAAGGCCACACTCGCAAACTGCTAGCTGGAGAGGGATTTACATAAGTATTAAGCTTGTTTCCCAATCCAGGATAAATAAATATGTTTAAAAAAAAATAGCGGGCCCATGATTGGCTTAATAAAAAAATACTTTAAATACTTTATAAGAGAGTACCGCCCCCGGGATCATGGCCCATATTTATATAAAATCGACATTTTTATGATCCATATTTATATTCAATAAACTGTAAAGTTAATATGAGGAAGGTAAAACCTGTTACGCTCCCGAAGGTTCAATTATTTTTTTGTTTGTTCGAAAATAAAAACAAACTAGCTTTTCTTGTGGGTTATGTGAGCGTTTAATGACGTCTAAAATTTTCAAAGATGAAAACGTTAAAAAGACGCCGAAAGTTCGGGAAAACAAGCGCGTGCTACACCGGACGTTGAAGGAAAATTCAGCTCATAGTACAACTAAAATATTGACATTTCTACCATTATCGCTCCCTTCGGGAGCGTATTAGTAATTCTAATATGGGTCCCCGGAAAGAACAATAGAAACCATGGCGACAAGCTATGTTTAAATTCCAATAAAACACAGGTCGACGTCACAGTTTGTTTTGCGCTAGAAATGCCGACGTCATTACATGGTTTTACGCTGAAATTGACGACGTCATAAAGGATCATTTGCACATAAACGTAGCAAGAAACAACAAAATGGCTTCTGTAGCATTGTGTACTATAGGTCTTTCAAAACACAAAATTGTCATATTAGAATAGAAATAATTCATGTCCGGCCGTGGTTTATTTTCGATTTACCCAGTGGTGCCCATTATTTTCGTGTATTTTAATTACCCCTCGCTCCGCTGCGCTACGCTCTGGCCCTGGGTAAAATATCCACGAAAATAATGGGCACCCATGGTTAAATCTCCAATAAACCACGGGCGGCCATGAATTATTTCTTAATTTATTTATATCATTATACATGTATATATTAATTGTTGCAAAATATAATAAGGCACTGGTATGACCGTACCTGCACCGAAACAGGAAGGTCGAATTTTCTTAGTTTTTCTTTTTGTCGCGCATTTTTGGAAACAATTTTGTGTCAGTGAATTTTAGTTCATCAAAAACAAAAGAAATGCATCATCCATGTCATCATGTCAAAAAATCACCGGACACGGCGTTTCAAGATCTGAACAGATGAGTGTAACTGCAGCTTACGATGACCGTAATTTGAAAGGTGTATCGATGACCGTAACTTCATGATGTTGGTTCAAAGCAATGGAAATACTAGTATTCTAATTGGCATGTATAATCTTGTTTATGTGGAAAGAGTGATTATTTGATTGATCAAATTCAAAATATTTTTCAGGAAAAATAACAATGCCTTTTAAATTAAATGGTCACCTCTTAAGGTAGTTATATCTTTACACTTAAGCAGTACGAATTCGGCTATACCAGTGGAAATGATCATGAAAGGTCTCATTGATAGAATGAACATGGAATGTTGATGAAGTGGAGGAGAGAGACACAATGAGAGTTATTGACTAGACTAGTGCCACTGGAAAAAAGGAGGATGGGTAGGATTTGACAATTTAGCTTCTTGCATGGGGATTCTACCGGTCGAAATCTGCAGCAGCGTTCTTCAATTTGAAAGGGTCGTGACATTTTTCCCAACATAGTGCATCACAATGGTTTGCGGTCATGATGTTTGCATTAAAGACAGACAACCCTGGCTTACATTATGACAGGACTGCCCGGCCCCCATTTATACAACTAGGGCACACATCCCAGTCGTTTTGTGGGAAGGGCGGCCTGATCCGATGTCAATTAAATGTCTGGGCGCTCTTTATTGGATTTTTACCTAGAAGCAAAGCGGTACTTATTCGTCACTCGAAAACACATGGGTTTTCATATCTTCATACACATTACAAACTGTGTAACTGCACTTATATCATACGTGTTCATGTAAAAGAGTTGCAATTGATTCCAGAAATAAACTTTGTTAAATAGTAACACTGCAATGAAAATTATTTTTTAAATGCATAAATACCAGAATGTGATTATATTTATTTTTTAAAAGCGGTTTTTCCGTGTTTTGTTGTTGTTGTTATTCAATAAAAGATACATGTAGGTAAATAAAAATGAGTAAACGGAAATGATCAATCTAATATGCCCGAGAACAAATGAAAAAATAAAACAAAACCATATATGACAAATCGAAAATTGCAATGGTCCTGATTTGGTACAGGCATTTTAAAAGAAATGGTAGGTTAAGCCATGCATGTTTTATGGCGCCAAACCTCCCTCTTCCATTGCAATTTTAGGGTCTGGAAGCAACACAAAACACAACACGGTCGGTTGTAAAACACAATATATAGATAGACTGAGGTGATCATCTAAGTAAAAACACCCCAAAACCTAATTAAAACAATAAGGAATCATTTCTTCTATAATAATTTGATTTGTTCGGTCAATGGCTTATATCGAAAGAAAAAAAACTTTCGATAGAACGTATGAGACGCATTTTTTTATTTAGATGACGGTCAAGGAGACAACTTTGTTTTGTCAAAAAATCAGAAACATTCCCGGGGGAAAAACTAGATCGATCCAGATTTTCCGGGGGGGGGAAACTGGCATGGGGGAAAATGGCAATATAACACCGGTTTACAGGTGCCCGTCATGTGATTTGGTTGACATTATACAAATACAAGATGTGAATGGCAAGATTTCTTCATTCATATGAAGCGGACTTCTTACAATCACTTCTAGACAAAAAGGACCGCAAACTTGCTTTATCCTTCAATCTCACATTTCGTTATATTGATGATGTCCTTTCACTAAACAATCCTCGATTTGGTGACTATTTACATCTCATATATCCGAAGGAACTTGAGATAAAGGACACTACAGATTCTAGGAGGTCCGCTTCATATCTGGATCTATTTCTCGAAATTGACACACAAGGAAGGCTTTGTACAAAACTCTATGACAAACGTGATGACTTCAACTTTCCAATAGTTAACTTTCCCTTTCTGTGTAGCAACATTCCGTCCGCTCCAGCATATGGAGTTTACGTATCACAATTGATTCGCTATTCCAGAGCATGTGGGGAGTACAACGACTTCCTTGATAGAGCCACATGGCTGACAAGCAAATTGTTAACACAGGGGTACGTTGCTCCCAGGTTGTTGCCATCACTCAAGAAATTTTACGGACGACATCATGTGCTTGTATATAAATACGGGATTTCTATCTCTCAGATGAGCACAGATGTTGGTTTGACATAGAGTTTTGTAGTGTCATCCTTTCCGGATTTGACCAACACTTAATCGATCTTCGGCAACGTGACGTGTGTGCTATAGCAAGCAGGAACTGCTTACTCTTCCGGAGCACCTGAGTTCACTCTCGTTTAGACTTGAGTTCGCGTTGCTGAATGCGGTTTTGTTGTTATGTGTGTGTGTTTTATGTTGTTATGGGGTTTGTTTTGTTGTGATGATTTTTTGTCTGCCGTCTTTGTCTTTGCAGTTTTATGATACTGATTACCCCTTTGGTACACCTTTGCCTCTTTCATCTATATGTTTTACCTTTATCCTCTATCATCTATATGTTTTACCCTTTATTCTCTATCATCTATATGTTTGAATCCCCTTTATTCTCTATATCTATATGTTTTCCCCTTTATTCTCTATCATCTATATGTTTTACCCTTTATTCTCTATCATTTATATGTTTTACCCTTTATTCTCTATACATACACAGTTTCGTATAAAATACTAGTGGTGGTAGACCAATATATTGACCAATGAGTGGAGGGAATCCTGTCTATTTTTGTACCGGAAGTAAGAATGACCATTTATTTTACACTCTTGTGAATGTATAGGTTACAATTGCGCATTAGCAAATCCCGGTCACCGGCAAGTTTTTGAACCCAACATAGAGCGTAGGAGAAAATACAGAAATGATTTCCATTGGTTGATATATTTGTTGTTTCTAAATATAGCACCAAGCAAGCTTTTGGGTAATACTGGCAAAGAAATTCTGAAGTCACCTATGTGCTCATAATAATGTAAAAATGTGCAATTAAAATAACGTTAAAAAAGCACCCCCCTTTTTTCGACCAAAAATTTCGCCCATAAACGCCGCACGAACCCCAATTTTTTATTGGCTAAAAATAAACATATGCATGTCAACACAAAGGTTCTGTGCCAAAGAAATTAAAATTCGAGTAAGATCTATTTTTAAAAAAATCGAAAACCAGGGTACCCCCCTATGGAAAATGCAGTGTAAAGCCAATGCGCTATTGTAACCTAGACGAAAAATGATTTTTTACAATGCACCCTTTGGTTTGATACTTTAATCGTTTTGAAAGTGAAAGTTCTATATAAAAACAAGTATTATGACACTCGATCTAAATTTAGACACAAAAAAACAGACTATAGTCTGTTTCTTTTTTCTACATTAATGAAAATGAAGAGAAAATCGGATGTACACTAAGAATATTTGATAAATCATTATTGCTTCAATAAATGTCGGAACTGTTTTTTGTTTTATTTTGCATATACAAATACCAAACTTTTAAACACTTTTAAAAATTTAAAATGGGATTTGAAGTAAGAACATGACTGAAATTTTGGTTCGTGAAATTTGTCATTTTTACGAAAAATGGGTGTAACACAAAGAATGCAAGCAAAAATATTAATCATGCTGTAAAGTATCACAAACTGTAACCAAGGTCTTGTTTAGATAGAGGAGTAATTATAAATGCCAAAATTGGTAGGATTTTGGGTGATTTTACTAGGTTATAGTCTGTTTCAAAATATGCCATTTTTCAAATTGCGAAAAATGATATTTATTTTTTTATTCAAACCAGTGTTTTGAAGTAAACACTCAAAAGCAGAATTCAAACTATGCCCGTTCTTTTGAGTACATATACATCTTCCAAAAAATCGGCAACAATTTTTACTGCAAGTTAAAACATCGTTGTGAAATACCGTATTTCCTCAAACAACCCTCCAAATTTTTTCGACCTTTTCAAGAAGGGGGTACCTCCCTTTGATTAGCTCCCCTTGGCGTAAAAGAAAAGATTATTTTCTGCCATTTGTAATATAAACTCAAGTTATAATAAAGTATCTTTTAATGAAGTAAAAGATTTTCCCTAATTCATATGTCCAGCGTATAGGTTACAATTGCGCATTAGCAAATCCCGGTCACCGGCAAGTTTTTGAACCCAACATAGAGCGTAGGAGAAAATACAGAAATGATTTCCATTGGTTGATATATTTGTTGTTTCTAAATATAGCACCAAGCAAGCTTTTGGGTAATACTGGCAAAGAAATTCTGAAGTCACCTATGTGCTCATAATAATGTAAAAATGTGCAATTAAAATAACGTTAAAAAAGCACCCCCCTTTTTTCGACCAAAAATTTCGCCCATAAACGCCGCACGAACCCCAATTTTTTATTGGCTAAAAATAAACATATGCATGTCAACACAAAGGTTCTGTGCCAAAGAAATTAAAATTCGAGTAAGATCTATTTTTAAAAAAATCGAAAACCAGGGTACCCCCCTATGGAAAATGCAGTGTAAAGCCAATGCGCTATTGTAACCTAGACGAAAAATGATTTTTTACAATGCACCCTTTGGTTTGATACTTTAATCGTTTTGAAAGTGAAAGTTCTATATAAAAACAAGTATTATGACACTCGATCTAAATTTAGACACAAAAAAACAGACTATAGTCTGTTTCTTTTTTCTACATTAATGAAAATGAAGAGAAAATCGGATGTACACTAAGAATATTTGATAAATCATTATTGCTTCAATAAATGTCGGAACTGTTTTTTGTTTTATTTTGCATATACAAATACCAAACTTTTAAACACTTTTAAAAATTTAAAATGGGATTTGAAGTAAGAACATGACTGAAATTTTGGTTCGTGAAATTTGTCATTTTTACGAAAAATGGGTGTAACACAAAGAATGCAAGCAAAAATATTAATCATGCTGTAAAGTATCACAAACTGTAACCAAGGTCTTGTTTAGATAGAGGAGTAATTATAAATGCCAAAATTGGTAGGATTTTGGGTGATTTTACTAGGTTATAGTCTGTTTCAAAATATGCCATTTTTCAAATTGCGAAAAATGATATTTATTTTTTTATTCAAACCAGTGTTTTGAAGTAAACACTCAAAAGCAGAATTCAAACTATGCCCGTTCTTTTGAGTACATATACATCTTCCAAAAAATCGGCAACAATTTTTACTGCAAGTTAAAACATCGTTGTGAAATACCGTATTTCCTCAAACAACCCTCCAAATTTTTTCGACCTTTTCAAGAAGGGGGTACCTCCCTTTGATTAGCTCCCCTTGGCGTAAAAGAAAAGATTATTTTCTGCCATTTGTAATATAAACTCAAGTTATAATAAAGTATCTTTTAATGAAGTAAAAGATTTTCCCTAATTCATATGTCCAGCGTATAGGTTACAATTGCGCATTAGCAAATCCCGGTCACCGGCAAGTTTTTGAACCCAACATAGAGCGTAGGAGAAAATACAGAAATGATTTCCATTGGTTGATATATTTGTTGTTTCTAAATATAGCACCAAGCAAGCTTTTGGGTAATACTGGCAAAGAAATTCTGAAGTCACCTATGTGCTCATAATAATGTAAAAATGTGCAATTAAAATAACGTTAAAAAAGCACCCCCCTTTTTTCGACCAAAAATTTCGCCCATAAACGCCGCACGAACCCCAATTTTTTATTGGCTAAAAATAAACATATGCATGTCAACACAAAGGTTCTGTGCCAAAGAAATTAAAATTCGAGTAAGATCTATTTTTAAAAAAATCGAAAACCAGGGTACCCCCCTATGGAAAATGCAGTGTAAAGCCAATGCGCTATTGTAACCTAGACGAAAAATGATTTTTTACAATGCACCCTTTGGTTTGATACTTTAATCGTTTTGAAAGTGAAAGTTCTATATAAAAACAAGTATTATGACACTCGATCTAAATTTAGACACAAAAAAACAGACTATAGTCTGTTTCTTTTTTCTACATTAATGAAAATGAAGAGAAAATCGGATGTACACTAAGAATATTTGATAAATCATTATTGCTTCAATAAATGTCGGAACTGTTTTTTGTTTTATTTTGCATATACAAATACCAAACTTTTAAACACTTTTAAAAATTTAAAATGGGATTTGAAGTAAGAACATGACTGAAATTTTGGTTCGTGAAATTTGTCATTTTTACGAAAAATGGGTGTAACACAAAGAATGCAAGCAAAAATATTAATCATGCTGTAAAGTATCACAAACTGTAACCAAGGTCTTGTTTAGATAGAGGAGTAATTATAAATGCCAAAATTGGTAGGATTTTGGGTGATTTTACTAGGTTATAGTCTGTTTCAAAATATGCCATTTTTCAAATTGCGAAAAATGATATTTATTTTTTTATTCAAACCAGTGTTTTGAAGTAAACACTCAAAAGCAGAATTCAAACTATGCCCGTTCTTTTGAGTACATATACATCTTCCAAAAAATCGGCAACAATTTTTACTGCAAGTTAAAACATCGTTGTGAAATACCGTATTTCCTCAAACAACCCTCCAAATTTTTTCGACCTTTTCAAGAAGGGGGTACCTCCCTTTGATTAGCTCCCCTTGGCGTAAAAGAAAAGATTATTTTCTGCCATTTGAATATAAACTCAAGTTATAATAAAGTATCTTTTAATGAAGTAAAAGATTTTCCCTAATTCATATGTCCAGCGTAGACGAAAAATGATTTTTTACAATGCACCCTTTGGTTTGATACTTTAATCGTTTTGAAAGTGAAAGTTCTATATAAAAACAAGTATTATGACACTCGATCTAAATTTAGACACAAAAAAACAGACTATAGTCTGTTTCTTTTTTCTACATTAATGAAAATGAAGAGAAAATCGGATGTACACTAAGAATATTTGATAAATCATTATTGCTTCAATAAATGTCGGAACTGTTTTTTGTTTTATTTTGCATATACAAATACCAAACTTTTAAACACTTTTAAAAATTTAAAATGGGATTTGAAGTAAGAACATGACTGAAATTTTGGTTCGTGAAATTTGTCATTTTTACGAAAAATGGGTGTAACACAAAGAATGCAAGCAAAAATATTAATCATGCTGTAAAGTATCACAAACTGTAACCAAGGTCTTGTTTAGATAGAGGAGTAATTATAAATGCCAAAATTGGTAGGATTTTGGGTGATTTTACTAGGTTATAGTCTGTTTCAAAATATGCCATTTTTCAAATTGCGAAAAATGATATTTATTTTTTTATTCAAACCAGTGTTTTGAAGTAAACACTCAAAAGCAGAATTCAAACTATGCCCGTTCTTTTGAGTACATATACATCTTCCAAAAAATCGGCAACAATTTTTACTGCAAGTTAAAACATCGTTGTGAAATACCGTATTTCCTCAAACAACCCTCCAAATTTTTTCGACCTTTTCAAGAAGGGGGTACCTCCCTTTGATTAGCTCCCCTTGGCGTAAAAGAAAAGATTATTTTCTGCCATTTGTAATATAAACTCAAGTTATAATAAAGTATCTTTTAATGAAGTAAAAGATTTTCCCTAATTCATATGTCCAGCGTATAGGTTACAATTGCGCATTAGCAAATCCCGGTCACCGGCAAGTTTTTGAACCCAACATAGAGCGTAGGAGAAAATACAGAAATGATTTCCATTGGTTGATATATTTGTTGTTTCTAAATATAGCACCAAGCAAGCTTTTGGGTAATACTGGCAAAGAAATTCTGAAGTCACCTATGTGCTCATAATAATGTAAAAATGTGCAATTAAAATAACGTTAAAAAAGCACCCCCCTTTTTTCGACCAAAAATTTCGCCCATAAACGCCGCACGAACCCCAATTTTTTATTGGCTAAAAATAAACATATGCATGTCAACACAAAGGTTCTGTGCCAAAGAAATTAAAATTCGAGTAAGATCTATTTTTAAAAAAATCGAAAACCAGGGTACCCCCCTATGGAAAATGCAGTGTAAAGCCAATGCGCTATTGTAACCTAGACGAAAAATGATTTTTTACAATGCACCCTTTGGTTTGATACTTTAATCGTTTTGAAAGTGAAAGTTCTATATAAAAACAAGTATTATGACACTCGATCTAAATTTAGACACAAAAAAACAGACTATAGTCTGTTTCTTTTTTCTACATTAATGAAAATGAAGAGAAAATCGGATGTACACTAAGAATATTTGATAAATCATTATTGCTTCAATAAATGTCGGAACTGTTTTTTGTTTTATTTTGCATATACAAATACCAAACTTTTAAACACTTTTAAAAATTTAAAATGGGATTTGAAGTAAGAACATGACTGAAATTTTGGTTCGTGAAATTTGTCATTTTTACGAAAAATGGGTGTAACACAAAGAATGCAAGCAAAAATATTAATCATGCTGTAAAGTATCACAAACTGTAACCAAGGTCTTGTTTAGATAGAGGAGTAATTATAAATGCCAAAATTGGTAGGATTTTGGGTGATTTTACTAGGTTATAGTCTGTTTCAAAATATGCCATTTTTCAAATTGCGAAAAATGATATTTATTTTTTTATTCAAACCAGTGTTTTGAAGTAAACACTCAAAAGCAGAATTCAAACTATGCCCGTTCTTTTGAGTACATATACATCTTCCAAAAAATCGGCAACAATTTTTACTGCAAGTTAAAACATCGTTGTGAAATACCGTATTTCCTCAAACAACCCTCCAAATTTTTTCGACCTTTTCAAGAAGGGGGTACCTCCCTTTGATTAGCTCCCCTTGGCGTAAAAGAAAAGATTATTTTCTGCCATTTGTAATATAAACTCAAGTTATAATAAAGTATCTTTTAATGAAGTAAAAGATTTTCCCTAATTCATATGTCCAGCGTATAGGTTACAATTGCGCATTAGCAAATCCCGGTCACCGGCAAGTTTTTGAACCCAACATAGAGCGTAGGAGAAAATACAGAAATGATTTCCATTGGTTGATATATTTGTTGTTTCTAAATATAGCACCAAGCAAGCTTTTGGGTAATACTGGCAAAGAAATTCTGAAGTCACCTATGTGCTCATAATAATGTAAAAATGTGCAATTAAAATAACGTTAAAAAAGCACCCCCCTTTTTTCGACCAAAAATTTCGCCCATAAACGCCGCACGAACCCCAATTTTTTATTGGCTAAAAATAAACATATGCATGTCAACACAAAGGTTCTGTGCCAAAGAAATTAAAATTCGAGTAAGATCTATTTTTAAAAAAATCGAAAACCAGGGTACCCCCCTATGGAAAATGCAGTGTAAAGCCAATGCGCTATTGTAACCTAGACGAAAAATGATTTTTTACAATGCACCCTTTGGTTTGATACTTTAATCGTTTTGAAAGTGAAAGTTCTATATAAAAACAAGTATTATGACACTCGATCTAAATTTAGACACAAAAAAACAGACTATAGTCTGTTTCTTTTTTCTACATTAATGAAAATGAAGAGAAAATCGGATGTACACTAAGAATATTTGATAAATCATTATTGCTTCAATAAATGTCGGAACTGTTTTTTGTTTTATTTTGCATATACAAATACCAAACTTTTAAACACTTTTAAAAATTTAAAATGGGATTTGAAGTAAGAACATGACTGAAATTTTGGTTCGTGAAATTTGTCATTTTTACGAAAAATGGGTGTAACACAAAGAATGCAAGCAAAAATATTAATCATGCTGTAAAGTATCACAAACTGTAACCAAGGTCTTGTTTAGATAGAGGAGTAATTATAAATGCCAAAATTGGTAGGATTTTGGGTGATTTTACTAGGTTATAGTCTGTTTCAAAATATGCCATTTTTCAAATTGCGAAAAATGATATTTATTTTTTTATTCAAACCAGTGTTTTGAAGTAAACACTCAAAAGCAGAATTCAAACTATGCCCGTTCTTTTGAGTACATATACATCTTCCAAAAAATCGGCAACAATTTTTACTGCAAGTTAAAACATCGTTGTGAAATACCGTATTTCCTCAAACAACCCTCCAAATTTTTTCGACCTTTTCAAGAAGGGGGTACCTCCCTTTGATTAGCTCCCCTTGGCGTAAAAGAAAAGATTATTTTCTGCCATTTGTAATATAAACTCAAGTTATAATAAAGTATCTTTTAATGAAGTAAAAGATTTTCCCTAATTCATATGTCCAGCGTATAGGTTACAATTGCGCATTAGCAAATCCCGGTCACCGGCAAGTTTTTGAACCCAACATAGAGCGTAGGAGAAAATACAGAAATGATTTCCATTGGTTGATATATTTGTTGTTTCTAAATATAGCACCAAGCAAGCTTTTGGGTAATACTGGCAAAGAAATTCTGAAGTCACCTATGTGCTCATAATAATGTAAAAATGTGCAATTAAAATAACGTTAAAAAAGCACCCCCCTTTTTTCGACCAAAAATTTCGCCCATAAACGCCGCACGAACCCCAATTTTTTATTGGCTAAAAATAAACATATGCATGTCAACACAAAGGTTCTGTGCCAAAGAAATTAAAATTCGAGTAAGATCTATTTTTAAAAAAATCGAAAACCAGGGTACCCCCCTATGGAAAATGCAGTGTAAAGCCAATGCGCTATTGTAACCTAGACGAAAAATGATTTTTTACAATGCACCCTTTGGTTTGATACTTTAATCGTTTTGAAAGTGAAAGTTCTATATAAAAACAAGTATTATGACACTCGATCTAAATTTAGACACAAAAAAACAGACTATAGTCTGTTTCTTTTTTCTACATTAATGAAAATGAAGAGAAAATCGGATGTACACTAAGAATATTTGATAAATCATTATTGCTTCAATAAATGTCGGAACTGTTTTTTGTTTTATTTTGCATATACAAATACCAAACTTTTAAACACTTTTAAAAATTTAAAATGGGATTTGAAGTAAGAACATGACTGAAATTTTGGTTCGTGAAATTTGTCATTTTTACGAAAAATGGGTGTAACACAAAGAATGCAAGCAAAAATATTAATCATGCTGTAAAGTATCACAAACTGTAACCAAGGTCTTGTTTAGATAGAGGAGTAATTATAAATGCCAAAATTGGTAGGATTTTGGGTGATTTTACTAGGTTATAGTCTGTTTCAAAATATGCCATTTTTCAAATTGCGAAAAATGATATTTATTTTTTTATTCAAACCAGTGTTTTGAAGTAAACACTCAAAAGCAGAATTCAAACTATGCCCGTTCTTTTGAGTACATATACATCTTCCAAAAAATCGGCAACAATTTTTACTGCAAGTTAAAACATCGTTGTGAAATACCGTATTTCCTCAAACAACCCTCCAAATTTTTTCGACCTTTTCAAGAAGGGGGTACCTCCCTTTGATTAGCTCCCCTTGGCGTAAAAGAAAAGATTATTTTCTGCCATTTGAATATAAACTCAAGTTATAATAAAGTATCTTTTAATGAAGTAAAAGATTTTCCCTAATTCATATGTCCAGCGTAGACGAAAAATGATTTTTTACAATGCACCCTTTGGTTTGATACTTTAATCGTTTTGAAAGTGAAAGTTCTATATAAAAACAAGTATTATGACACTCGATCTAAATTTAGACACAAAAAAACAGACTATAGTCTGTTTCTTTTTTCTACATTAATGAAAATGAAGAGAAAATCGGATGTACACTAAGAATATTTGATAAATCATTATTGCTTCAATAAATGTCGGAACTGTTTTTTGTTTTATTTTGCATATACAAATACCAAACTTTTAAACACTTTTAAAAATTTAAAATGGGATTTGAAGTAAGAACATGACTGAAATTTTGGTTCGTGAAATTTGTCATTTTTACGAAAAATGGGTGTAACACAAAGAATGCAAGCAAAAATATTAATCATGCTGTAAAG
Source organism: Arcuatula senhousia (assembly GCA_963971305.1). Lineage (NCBI taxonomy): Eukaryota > Metazoa > Mollusca > Bivalvia > Mytilida > Mytilidae > Arcuatula > Arcuatula senhousia. The sequence continues at coordinate 22,064,819 of OZ020313.1, read as the reverse complement.
TATCACAAACTGTAACCAAGGTCTTGTTTAGATAGAGGAGTAATTATAAATGCCAAAATTGGTAGGATTTTGGGTGATTTTACTAGGTTATAGTCTGTTTCAAAATATGCCATTTTTCAAATTGCGAAAAATGATATTTATTTTTTTATTCAAACCAGTGTTTTGAAGTAAACACTCAAAAGCAGAATTCAAACTATGCCCGTTCTTTTGAGTACATATACATCTTCCAAAAAATCGGCAACAATTTTTACTGCAAGTTAAAACATCGTTGTGAAATACCGTATTTCCTCAAACAACCCTCCAAATTTTTTCGACCTTTTCAAGAAGGGGGTACCTCCCTTTGATTAGCTCCCCTTGGCGTAAAAGAAAAGATTATTTTCTGCCATTTGTAATATAAACTCAAGTTATAATAAAGTATCTTTTAATGAAGTAAAAGATTTTCCCTAATTCATATGTCCAGCGTATAGGTTACAATTGCGCATTAGCAAATCCCGGTCACCGGCAAGTTTTTGAACCCAACATAGAGCGTAGGAGAAAATACAGAAATGATTTCCATTGGTTGATATATTTGTTGTTTCTAAATATAGCACCAAGCAAGCTTTTGGGTAATACTGGCAAAGAAATTCTGAAGTCACCTATGTGCTCATAATAATGTAAAAATGTGCAATTAAAATAACGTTAAAAAAGCACCCCCCTTTTTTCGACCAAAAATTTCGCCCATAAACGCCGCACGAACCCCAATTTTTTATTGGCTAAAAATAAACATATGCATGTCAACACAAAGGTTCTGTGCCAAAGAAATTAAAATTCGAGTAAGATCTATTTTTAAAAAAATCGAAAACCAGGGTACCCCCCTATGGAAAATGCAGTGTAAAGCCAATGCGCTATTGTAACCTAGACGAAAAATGATTTTTTACAATGCACCCTTTGGTTTGATACTTTAATCGTTTTGAAAGTGAAAGTTCTATATAAAAACAAGTATTATGACACTCGATCTAAATTTAGACACAAAAAAACAGACTATAGTCTGTTTCTTTTTTCTACATTAATGAAAATGAAGAGAAAATCGGATGTACACTAAGAATATTTGATAAATCATTATTGCTTCAATAAATGTCGGAACTGTTTTTTGTTTTATTTTGCATATACAAATACCAAACTTTTAAACACTTTTAAAAATTTAAAATGGGATTTGAAGTAAGAACATGACTGAAATTTTGGTTCGTGAAATTTGTCATTTTTACGAAAAATGGGTGTAACACAAAGAATGCAAGCAAAAATATTAATCATGCTGTAAAGTATCACAAACTGTAACCAAGGTCTTGTTTAGATAGAGGAGTAATTATAAATGCCAAAATTGGTAGGATTTTGGGTGATTTTACTAGGTTATAGTCTGTTTCAAAATATGCCATTTTTCAAATTGCGAAAAATGATATTTATTTTTTTATTCAAACCAGTGTTTTGAAGTAAACACTCAAAAGCAGAATTCAAACTATGCCCGTTCTTTTGAGTACATATACATCTTCCAAAAAATCGGCAACAATTTTTACTGCAAGTTAAAACATCGTTGTGAAATACCGTATTTCCTCAAACAACCCTCCAAATTTTTTCGACCTTTTCAAGAAGGGGGTACCTCCCTTTGATTAGCTCCCCTTGGCGTAAAAGAAAAGATTATTTTCTGCCATTTGTAATATAAACTCAAGTTATAATAAAGTATCTTTTAATGAAGTAAAAGATTTTCCCTAATTCATATGTCCAGCGTATAGGTTACAATTGCGCATTAGCAAATCCCGGTCACCGGCAAGTTTTTGAACCCAACATAGAGCGTAGGAGAAAATACAGAAATGATTTCCATTGGTTGATATATTTGTTGTTTCTAAATATAGCACCAAGCAAGCTTTTGGGTAATACTGGCAAAGAAATTCTGAAGTCACCTATGTGCTCATAATAATGTAAAAATGTGCAATTAAAATAACGTTAAAAAAGCACCCCCCTTTTTTCGACCAAAAATTTCGCCCATAAACGCCGCACGAACCCCAATTTTTTATTGGCTAAAAATAAACATATGCATGTCAACACAAAGGTTCTGTGCCAAAGAAATTAAAATTCGAGTAAGATCTATTTTTAAAAAAATCGAAAACCAGGGTACCCCCCTATGGAAAATGCAGTGTAAAGCCAATGCGCTATTGTAACCTAGACGAAAAATGATTTTTTACAATGCACCCTTTGGTTTGATACTTTAATCGTTTTGAAAGTGAAAGTTCTATATAAAAACAAGTATTATGACACTCGATCTAAATTTAGACACAAAAAAACAGACTATAGTCTGTTTCTTTTTTCTACATTAATGAAAATGAAGAGAAAATCGGATGTACACTAAGAATATTTGATAAATCATTATTGCTTCAATAAATGTCGGAACTGTTTTTTGTTTTATTTTGCATATACAAATACCAAACTTTTAAACACTTTTAAAAATTTAAAATGGGATTTGAAGTAAGAACATGACTGAAATTTTGGTTCGTGAAATTTGTCATTTTTACGAAAAATGGGTGTAACACAAAGAATGCAAGCAAAAATATTAATCATGCTGTAAAGTATCACAAACTGTAACCAAGGTCTTGTTTAGATAGAGGAGTAATTATAAATGCCAAAATTGGTAGGATTTTGGGTGATTTTACTAGGTTATAGTCTGTTTCAAAATATGCCATTTTTCAAATTGCGAAAAATGATATTTATTTTTTTATTCAAACCATTGTTTTGAAGTAAACACTCAAAAGCAGAATTCAAACTATGCCCGTTCTTTTGAGTACATATACATCTTCCAAAAAATCGGCAACAATTTTTACTGCAAGTTAAAACATCGTTGTGAAATACCGTATTTCCTCAAACAACCCTCCAAATTTTTTCGACCTTTTCAAGAAGGGGGTACCTCCCTTTGATTAGCTCCCCTTGGCGTAAAAGAAAAGATTATTTTCTGCCATTTGAATATAAACTCAAGTTATAATAAAGTATCTTTTAATGAAGTAAAAGATTTTCCCTAATACATATGTCCAGCGTAGACGAAAAATGATTTTTTACAATGCACCCTTTGGTTTGATACTTTAATCGTTTTGAAAGTGAAAGTTCTATATAAAAACAAGTATTATGACACTCGATCTAAATTTAGACACAAAAAAACAGACTATAGTCTGTTTCTTTTTTCTACATTAATGAAAATGAAGAGAAAATCGGATGTACACTAAGAATATTTGATAAATCATTATTGCTTCAATAAATGTCGGAACTGTTTTTTGTTTTATTTTGCATATACAAATACCAAACTTTTAAACACTTTTAAAAATTTAAAATGGGATTTGAAGTAAGAACATGACTGAAATTTTGGTTCGTGAAATTTGTCATTTTTACGAAAAATGGGTGTAACACAAAGAATGCAAGCAAAAATATTAATCATGCTGTAAAGTATCACAAACTGTAACCAAGGTCTTGTTTAGATAGAGGAGTAATTATAAATGCCAAAATTGGTAGGATTTTGGGTGATTTTACTAGGTTATAGTCTGTTTCAAAATATGCCATTTTTCAAATTGCGAAAAATGATATTTATTTTTTTATTCAAACCAGTGTTTTGAAGTAAACACTCAAAAGCAGAATTCAAACTATGCCCGTTCTTTTGAGTACATATACATCTTCCAAAAAATCGGCAACAATTTTTACTGCAAGTTAAAACATCGTTGTGAAATACCGTATTTCCTCAAACAACCCTCCAAATTTTTTCGACCTTTTCAAGAAGGGGGTACCTCCCTTTGATTAGCTCCCCTTGGCGTAAAAGAAAAGATTATTTTCTGCCATTTGTAATATAAACTCAAGTTATAATAAAGTATCTTTTAATGAAGTAAAAGATTTTCCCTAATTCATATGTCCAGCGTATACGAAAAATGATTTTTTACAATGCACCCTTTGGTTTGATACTTTAATCGTTTTGAAAGTGAAAGTTCTATATAAAAACAAGTATTATGACACTCGATCTAAATTTAGACACAAAAAAACAGACTATAGTCTGTTTCTTTTTTCTACATTAATGAAAATGAAGAGAAAATCGGATGTACACTAAGAATATTTGATAAATCATTATTGCTTCAATAAATGTCGGAACTGTTTTTTGTTTTATTTTGCATATACAAATACCAAACTTTTAAACACTTTTAAAAATTTTAAAATGGGATTTGAAGTAAGAACATGACTGAAATTTTGGTTCGTGAAATTTGTCATTTTTACGAAAAATGGGTGTAACACAAAGAATGCAAGCAAAAATATTAATCATGCTGTAAAGTATCACAAACTGTAACCAAGGTCTTGTTTAGATAGAGGAGTAATTATAAATGCCAAAATTGGTAGGATTTTGGGTGATTTTACTAGGTTATAGTCTGTTTCAAAATATGCCATTTTTCAAATTGCGAAAAATGATATTTATTTTTTTATTCAAACCAGTGTTTTGAAGTAAACACTCAAAAGCAGAATTCAAACTATGCCCGTTCTTTTGAGTACATATACATCTTCCAAAAAATCGGCAACAATTTTTACTGCAAGTTAAAACATCGTTGTGAAATACCGTATTTCCTCAAACAACCCTCCAAATTTTTTCGACCTTTTCAAGAAGGGGGTACCTCCCTTTGATCAGCTCCCCTTGGCGTAAAAGAAAAGATTATTTTCTGCCATTTGTAATATAAACTCAAGTTATAATAAAGTATCTTTTAATGAAGTAAAAGATTTTCCCTAATTCATATGTCCAGCGTAGACGAAAAATGATTTTTTACAATGCACCCTTTGGTTTGATACTTTAATCGTTTTGAAAGTGAAAGTTCTATATAAAAACAAGTATTATGACACTCGATCTAAATTTAGACACAAAAAAACAGACTATAGTCTGTTTCTTTTTTCTACATTAATGAAAATGAAGAGAAAATCGGATGTACACTAAGAATATTTGATAAATCATTATTGCTTCAATAAATGTCGGAACTGTTTTTTGTTTTATTTTGCATATACAAATACCAAACTTTTAAACACTTTTAAAAATTTAAAATGGGATTTGAAGTAAGAACATGACTGAAATTTTGGTTCGTGAAATTTGTCATTTTTACGAAAAATGGGTGTAACACAAAGAATGCAAGCAAAAATATTAATCATGCTGTAAAGTATCACAAACTGTAACCAAGGTCTTGTTTAGATAGAGGAGTAATTATAAATGCCAAAATTGGTAGGATTTTGGGTGATTTTACTAGGTTATAGTCTGTTTCAAAATATGCCATTTTTCAAATTGCGAAAAATGATATTTATTTTTTTATTCAAACCAGTGTTTTGAAGTAAACACTCAAAAGCAGAATTCAAACTATGCCCGTTCTTTTGAGTACATATACATCTTCCAAAAAATCGGCAACAATTTTTACTGCAAGTTAAAACATCGTTGTGAAATACCGTATTTCCTCAAACAACCCTCCAAATTTTTTCGACCTTTTCAAGAAGGGGGTACCTCCCTTTGATTAGCTCCCCTTGGCGTAAAAGAAAAGATTATTTTCTGCCATTTGTAATATAAACTCAAGTTATAATAAAGTATCTTTTAATGAAGTAAAAGATTTTCCCTAATTCATATGTCCAGCGTATAGGTTACAATTGCGCATTAGCAAATCCCGGTCACCGGCAAGTTTTTGAACCCAACATAGAGCGTAGGAGAAAATACAGAAATGATTTCCATTGGTTGATATATTTGTTGTTTCTAAATATAGCACCAAGCAAGCTTTTGGGTAATACTGGCAAAGAAATTCTGAAGTCACCTATGTGCTCATAATAATGTAAAAATGTGCAATTAAAATAACGTTAAAAAAGCACCCCCCTTTTTTCGACCAAAAATTTCGCCCATAAACGCCGCACGAACCCCAATTTTTTATTGGCTAAAAATAAACATATGCATGTCAACACAAAGGTTCTGTGCCAAAGAAATTAAAATTCGAGTAAGATCTATTTTTAAAAAAATCGAAAACCAGGGTACCCCCCTATGGAAAATGCAGTGTAAAGCCAATGCGCTATTGTAACCTAGACGAAAAATGATTTTTTACAATGCACCCTTTGGTTTGATACTTTAATCGTTTTGAAAGTGAAAGTTCTATATAAAAACAAGTATTATGACACTCGATCTAAATTTAGACACAAAAAAACAGACTATAGTCTGTTTCTTTTTTCTACATTAATGAAAATGAAGAGAAAATCGGATGTACACTAAGAATATTTGATAAATCATTATTGCTTCAATAAATGTCGGAACTGTTTTTTGTTTTATTTTGCATATACAAATACCAAACTTTTAAACACTTTTAAAAATTTAAAATGGGATTTGAAGTAAGAACATGACTGAAATTTTGGTTCGTGAAATTTGTCATTTTTACGAAAAATGGGTGTAACACAAAGAATGCAAGCAAAAATATTAATCATGCTGTAAAGTATCACAAACTGTAACCAAGGTCTTGTTTAGATAGAGGAGTAATTATAAATGCCAAAATTGGTAGGATTTTGGGTGATTTTACTAGGTTATAGTCTGTTTCAAAATATGCCATTTTTCAAATTGCGAAAAATGATATTTATTTTTTTATTCAAACCAGTGTTTTGAAGTAAACACTCAAAAGCAGAATTCAAACTATGCCCGTTCTTTTGAGTACATATACATCTTCCAAAAAATCGGCAACAATTTTTACTGCAAGTTAAAACATCGTTGTGAAATACCGTATTTCCTCAAACAACCCTCCAAATTTTTTCGACCTTTTCAAGAAGGGGGTACCTCCCTTTGATTAGCTCCCCTTGGCGTAAAAGAAAAGATTATTTTCTGCCATTTGTAATATAAACTCAAGTTATAATAAAGTATCTTTTAATGAAGTAAAAGATTTTCCCTAATTCATATGTCCAGCGTAGACGAAAAATGATTTTTTACAATGCACCCTTTGGTTTGATACTTTAATCGTTTTGAAAGTGAAAGTTCTATATAAAAACAAGTATTATGACACTCGATCTAAATTTAGACACAAAAAAACAGACTATAGTCTGTTTCTTTTTTCTACATTAATGAAAATGAAGAGAAAATCGGATGTACACTAAGAATATTTGATAAATCATTATTGCTTCAATAAATGTCGGAACTGTTTTTTGTTTTATTTTGCATATACAAATACCAAACTTTTAAACACTTTTAAAAATTTAAAATGGGATTTGAAGTAAGAACATGACTGAAATTTTGGTTCGTGAAATTTGTCATTTTTACGAAAAATGGGTGTAACACAAAGAATGCAAGCAAAAATATTAATCATGCTGTAAAGTATCACAAACTGTAACCAAGGTCTTGTTTAGATAGAGGAGTAATTATAAATGCCAAAATTGGTAGGATTTTGGGTGATTTTACTAGGTTATAGTCTGTTTCAAAATATGCCATTTTTCAAATTGCGAAAAATGATATTTATTTTTTTATTCAAACCAGTGTTTTGAAGTAAACACTCAAAAGCAGAATTCAAACTATGCCCGTTCTTTTGAGTACATATACATCTTCCAAAAAATCGGCAACAATTTTTACTGCAAGTTAAAACATCGTTGTGAAATACCGTATTTCCTCAAACAACCCTCCAAATTTTTTCGACCTTTTCAAGAAGGGGGTACCTCCCTTTGATTAGCTCCCCTTGGCGTAAAAGAAAAGATTATTTTCTGCCATTTGTAATATAAACTCAAGTTATAATAAAGTATCTTTTAATGAAGTAAAAGATTTTCCCTAATTCATATGTCCAGCGTATAGGTTACAATTGCGCATTAGCAAATCCCGGTCACCGGCAAGTTTTTGAACCCAACATAGAGCGTAGGAGAAAATACAGAAATGATTTCCATTGGTTGATATATTTGTTGTTTCTAAATATAGCACCAAGCAAGCTTTTGGGTAATACTGGCAAAGAAATTCTGAAGTCACCTATGTGCTCATAATAATGTAAAAATGTGCAATTAAAATAACGTTAAAAAAGCACCCCCCTTTTTTCGACCAAAAATTTCGCCCATAAACGCCGCACGAACCCCAATTTTTTATTGGCTAAAAATAAACATATGCATGTCAACACAAAGGTTCTGTGCCAAAGAAATTAAAATTCGAGTAAGATCTATTTTTAAAAAAATCGAAAACCAGGGTACCCCCCTATGGAAAATGCAGTGTAAAGCCAATGCGCTATTGTAACCTAGACGAAAAATGATTTTTTACAATGCACCCTTTGGTTTGATACTTTAATCGTTTTGAAAGTGAAAGTTCTATATAAAAACAAGTATTATGACACTCGATCTAAATTTAGACACAAAAAAACAGACTATAGTCTGTTTCTTTTTTCTACATTAATGAAAATGAAGAGAAAATCGGATGTACACTAAGAATATTTGATAAATCATTATTGCTTCAATAAATGTCGGAACTGTTTTTTGTTTTATTTTGCATATACAAATACCAAACTTTTAAACACTTTTAAAAATTTAAAATGGGATTTGAAGTAAGAACATGACTGAAATTTTGGTTCGTGAAATTTGTCATTTTTACGAAAAATGGGTGTAACACAAAGAATGCAAGCAAAAATATTAATCATGCTGTAAAGTATCACAAACTGTAACCAAGGTCTTGTTTAGATAGAGGAGTAATTATAAATGCCAAAATTGGTAGGATTTTGGGTGATTTTACTAGGTTATAGTCTGTTTCAAAATATGCCATTTTTCAAATTGCGAAAAATGATATTTATTTTTTTATTCAAACCAGTGTTTTGAAGTAAACACTCAAAAGCAGAATTCAAACTATGCCCGTTCTTTTGAGTACATATACATCTTCCAAAAAATCGGCAACAATTTTTACTGCAAGTTAAAACATCGTTGTGAAATACCGTATTTCCTCAAACAACCCTCCAAATTTTTTCGACCTTTTCAAGAAGGGGGTACCTCCCTTTGATCAGCTCCCCTTGGCGTAAAAGAAAAGATTATTTTCTGCCATTTGTAATATAAACTCAAGTTATAATAAAGTATCTTTTAATGAAGTAAAAGATTTTCCCTAATTCATATGTCCAGCGTAGACGAAAAATGATTTTTTACAATGCACCCTTTGGTTTGATACTTTAATCGTTTTGAAAGTGAAAGTTCTATATAAAAACAAGTATTATGACACTCGATCTAAATTTAGACACAAAAAACCAGACTATAGTCTGTTTCTTTTTTCTACATTAATGAAAATGAAGAGAAAATCGGATGTACACTAAGAATATTTGATAAATCATTATTGCTTCAATAAATGTCGGAACTGTTTTTTGTTTTATTTTGCATATACAAATACCAAACTTTTAAACACTTTTAAAAATTTAAAATGGGATTTGAAGTAAGAACATGACTGAAATTTTGGTTCGTGAAATTTGTCATTTTTACGAAAAATGGGTGTAACACAAAGAATGCAAGCAAAAATATTAATCATGCTGTAAAGTATCACAAACTGTAACCAAGGTCTTGTTTAGATAGAGGAGTAATTATAAATGCCAAAATTGGTAGGATTTTGGGTGATTTTACTAGGTTATAGTCTGTTTCAAAATATGCCATTTTTTAAATTGCGAAAAATGATATTTATTTTTTTATTCAAACCAGTGTTTTGAAGTAAACACTCAAAAGCAGAATTCAAACTATGCCCGTTCTTTTGAGTACATATACATCTTCCAAAAAATCGGCAACAATTTTTACTGCAAGTTAAAACATCGTTGTGAAATACCGTATTTCCTCAAACAACCCTCCAAATTTTTTCGACCTTTTCAAGAAGGGGGTACCTCCCTTTGATCAGCTCCCCTTGGCGTAAAAGAAAAGATTATTTTCTGCCATTTGTAATATAAACTCAAGTTATAATAAAGTATCTTTTAATGAAGTAAAAGATTTTCCCTAATTCATATGTCCAGCGTATAGGTTACAATTGCGCATTAGCAAATCCCGGTCACCGGCAAGTTTTTGAACCCAACATAGAGCGTAGGAGAAAATACAGAAATGATTTCCATTGGTTGATATATTTGTTGTTTCTAAATATAGCACCAAGCAAGCTTTTGGGTAATACTGGCAAAGAAATTCTGAAGTCACCTATGTGCTCATAATAATGTAAAAATGTGCAATTAAAATAACGTTAAAAAAGCACCCCCCTTTTTTCGACCAAAAATTTCGCCCATAAACGCCGCACGAACCCCAATTTTTTATTGGCTAAAAATAAACATATGCATGTCAACACAAAGGTTCTGTGCCAAAGAAATTAAAATTCGAGTAAGATCTATTTTTAAAAAAATCGAAAACCAGGGTACCCCCCTATGGAAAATGCAGTGTAAAGCCAATGCGCTATTGTAACCTAGACGAAAAATGATTTTTTACAATGCACCCTTTGGTTTGATACTTTAATCGTTTTGAAAGTGAAAGTTCTATATAAAAACAAGTATTATGACACTCGATCTAAATTTAGACACAAAAAACCAGACTATAGTCTGTTTCTTTTTTCTACATTAATGAAAATGAAGAGAAAATCGGATGTACACTAAGAATATTTGATAAATCATTATTGCTTCAATAAATGTCGGAACTGTTTTTTGTTTTATTTTGCATATACAAATACCAAACTTTTAAACACTTTTAAAAATTTAAAATGGGATTTGAAGTAAGAACATGACTGAAATTTTGGTTCGTGAAATTTGTCATTTTTACGAAAAATGGGTGTAACACAAAGAATGCAAGCAAAAATATTAATCATGCTGTAAAGTATCACAAACTGTAACCAAGGTCTTGTTTAGATAGAGGAGTAATTATAAATGCCAAAATTGGTAGGATTTTGGGTGATTTTACTAGGTTATAGTCTGTTTCAAAATATGCCATTTTTCAAATTGCGAAAAATGATATTTATTTTTTTATTCAAACCAGTGTTTTGAAGTAAACACTCAAAAGCAGAATTCAAACTATGCCCGTTCTTTTGAGTACATATACATCTTCCAAAAAATCGGCAACAATTTTTACTGCAAGTTAAAACATCGTTGTGAAATACCGTATTTCCTCAAACAACCCTCCAAATTTTTTCGACCTTTTCAAGAAGGGGGTACCTCCCTTTGATCAGCTCCCCTTGGCGTAAAAGAAAAGATTATTTTCTGCCATTTGTAATATAAACTCAAGTTATAATAAAGTATCTTTTAATGAAGTAAAAGATTTTCCCTAATTCATATGTCCAGCGTATAGACGAAAAATGATTTTTTACAATGCACCCTTTGGTTTGATACTTTAATCGTTTTGAAAGTGAAAGTTCTATATAAAAACAAGTATTATGACACTCGATCTAAATTTAGACACAAAAAACCAGACTATAGTCTGTTTCTTTTTTCTACATTAATGAAAATGAAGAGAAAATCGGATGTACACTAAGAATATTTGATAAATCATTATTGCTTCAATAAATGTCGGAACTGTTTTTTGTTTTATTTTGCATATACAAATACCAAACTTTTAAACACTTTTAAAAATTTAAAATGGGATTTGAAGTAAGAACATGACTGAAATTTTGGTTCGTGAAATTTGTCATTTTTACGAAAAATGGGTGTAACACAAAGAATGCAAGCAAAAATATTAATCATGCTGTAAAGTATCACAAACTGTAACCAAGGTCTTGTTTAGATAGAGGAGTAATTATAAATGCCAAAATTGGTAGGATTTTGGGTGATTTTACTAGGTTATAGTCTGTTTCAAAATATGCCATTTTTCAAATTGCGAAAAATGATATTTATTTTTTTATTCAAACCAGTGTTTTGAAGTAAACACTCAAAAGCAGAATTCAAACTATGCCCGTTCTTTTGAGTACATATACATCTTCCAAAAAATCGGCAACAATTTTTACTGCAAGTTAAAACATCGTTGTGAAATACCGTATTTCCTCAAACAACCCTCCAAATTTTTTCGACCTTTTCAAGAAGGGGGTACCTCCCTTTGATCAGCTCCCCTTGGCGTAAAAGAAAAGATTATTTTCTGCCATTTGTAATATAAACTCAAGTTATAATAAAGTATCTTTTAATAAAGTAAAAGATTTTCCCTAATTCATATGTCCAGCGTATAGGTTACAATTGCGCATTAGCAAATCCCGGTCACCGGCAAGTTTTTGAACCCAATAAGAATATTTGATAAATCATTATTGCTTCAATAAATGTCGGAACTGTTTTTTGTTTTATTTTGCATATACAAATACCAAACTTTTAAACACTTTTAAAAATTTAAAATGGGATTTGAAGTAAGAACATGACTGAAATTTTGGTTCGTGAAATTTGTCATTTTTACGAAAAATGGGTGTAACACAAAGAATGCAAGCAAAAATATTAATCATGCTGTAAAGTATCACAAACTGTAACCAAGGTCTTGTTTAGATAGAGGAGTAATTATAAATGCCAAAATTGGTAGGATTTTGGGTGATTTTACTAGGTTATAGTCTGTTTCAAAATATGCCATTTTTCAAATTGCGAAAAATGATATTTATTTTTTTATTCAAACCAGTGTTTTGAAGTAAACACTCAAAAGCAGAATTCAAACTATGCCCGTTCTTTTGAGTACATATACATCTTCCAAAAAATCGGCAACAATTTTTACTGCAAGTTAAAACATCGTTGTGAAATACCGTATTTCCTTAAACAACCCTCCAAATTTTTTCGACCTTTTCAAGAAGGGGGTACCTCCCTTTGATCAGCTCCCCTTGGCGTAAAAGAAAAGATTATTTTCTGCCATTTGTAATATAAACTCAAGTTATAATAAAGTATCTTTTAATGAAGTAAAAGATTTTCCCTAATTCATATGTCCAGCGTATAGGTTACAATTGCGCATTAGCAAATCCCGGTCACCGGCAAGTTTTTGAACCCAACATAGAGCGTAGGAGAAATTACAGAAATGATTTCCATTGGTTGATATATTTGTTGTTTCTAAATATAGCACCAAGCAAGCTTTTGGGTAATACTGGCAAAGAAATTCTGAAGTCACCTATGTGCTCATAATAATGTAAAAATGTGCAATTAAAATAACGTTAAAAAAGCACCCCCCTTTTTTCGACCAAAAATTTCGCCCATAAACGCCGCACGAACCCCAATTTTTTATTGGCTAAAAATAAACATATGCATGTCAACACAAAGGTTCTGTGCCAAAGAAATTAAAATTCGAGTAAGATCTATTTTAAAAAAAATCGAAAACCAGGGTACCCCCCTATGGAAAATGCAGTGTAAAGCCAATGCGCTATTGTAACCTAGACATGCTTCTCTGCATAGAAAACTTTAAATCGGGTCTGCTTTTGCAAAATAAAGTATTTTTATGTTAATACTTGTATGAAGGGGGATAACTACAAAAAGCACAATTTTTTCCCATGTGACAAACTGCCACATTTTAGGCAAACAAAAATATTTCAGAAAAATGCAACATAATGTACCCCAATAATTTCACAGTTGAAAATATGAGACATGCTCTTTTAGATATTCTGTGTTCAGGTTTTGGCATATTTATAGAAATGATCAAATTCAGGTCTTACAATTGAGATGGCACCTCTGAATTTTTCATTAAAATAGCCCCCTCTTTGTCAGATTTTGGCACTTTTTAAAACAATATCTGTGTTAAATATGTTTATAAAATCAAGAACACCAGAAAGAGGGTAGTTTTATCTTTTTATTGATATATAATTGTCCATAGTACAAGTGATAGCCAGATTTTCTTCATTGAATGGAAGTGACATTGCTTTTGTCCGATGACGTCATTTTGAATAACTATGTCTTGCACCCTTTAAAAGCATATATTTAAATTTTGTATGCTTTATCAAGCCCAGCACATTTCATTTTAGTCTTGTATTCAATTGTGACTTTGTTTATACACACAATACCAATGTAATGGTCCATTTATGACTTTCTTAGATTCATATTCTATGCAAAAACACCATAGCAACCAGTTAAGTATGCAAAGTCAGCATGCTTTATTTGATGTCATTTGTGACGTTTCATTGTTTTCGCCTTCTTATTTTGAAGTCATGTGATTTCGAAACCAAATGTAGTACATGAAATTGGAAAATATCAATTGGCTCGGTGTAAAATTTTTTTTCATATTCATACATTAAAACAAAGCTTATTTAAAGGCTAAATATAAATGTTCCTTAGATACAATTATTTGTCTTTTGTTAAAACTGTTACTTAAAAGACTCAGATATGGCCATATTATAGGAAAATCAGAGAGTAAAACCAAAAATTTACCTATAGGAAAGAAGGATTTACCAAAATATTGCAATAAAAGTACTGCAAAAATGATGAAAATAATGTAAAAGTATAGGAAAACCATTGTAAAGTACAAAAATCAAAGAATCTGGTTAAAGGGTACCAACATAGGCAAAAAGGGCCAAAAAGCTATTGCAAGGTCTTGTATGAGAATTGCAATGTTTTCACTATTTTTAAAGCGAACGACAAAAATAGGTACCACTTTGTTCGCAATTAGATAGCGAACAAGAAAAAAATAAGAAAAAAGTATATATATTACAATTTATTTGTCTTAAACGATGCCATACACAGTTTCGTATAAAATACTAGTGGTGGTAGACCAATATATTGACCAATGAGTCGAGGGAATCCTGTCTATTTTTGTACCGGAAGTAAGAATGACCATTTATTTTACACTCTTGTGAATGTTTACATGCTTCTCTGCATAGAAAACTTTAAATCGGGTCTGCTTTTGCAAAATAAAGTATTTTTATGTTAATATTTGTATGAAGGGGGATAACTACAAAAAGCACAATTTTTTCCCATGTGACAAACTGCCACATTTTAGGCAAACAAAAATATTTCAGAAAAATGCAACATAATGTACCCCAATAATTTCACAGTTGAAAATATGAGACATGCTCTTTTAGATATTCTGTGTTCAGGTTTTGGCATATTTATAGAAATGATCAAATTCAGGTCTTACAATTGAGATGGCACCTCTGAATTTTTCATTAAAATAGCCCCCTCTTTGTCAGATTTTGGCACTTTTTAAAACAATATCTGTGTTAAATATGTTTATAAAATCAAGAACACCAGAAAGAGGGTAGTTTTATCTTTTTATTGATATATAATTGTCCATAGTACAAGTGATAGCCAGATTTTCTTCATTGAATGGAAGTGACATTGCTTTTGTCCGATGACGTCATTTTGAATAACTATGTCTTGCACCCTTTAAAAGCATATATTTAAATTTTGTATGCTTTATCAAGCCCAGCACATTTCATTTTAGTCTTGTATTCAATTGTGACTTTGTTTATACACACAATACCAATGTAATGGTCCATTTATGACTTTCTTAGATTCATATTCTATGCAAAAACACCATAGCAACCAGTTAAGTATGCAAAGTCAGCATGCTTTATTTGATGTCATTTGTGACGTTTCATTGTTTTCGCCTTCTTATTTTGAAGTCATGTGATTTCGAAACCAAATGTAGTACATGAAATTGGAAAATATCAATTGGCTCGGTGTAAATTTTTTTTTCATATTCATACATTAAAACAAAGCTTATTTAAAGGCTAAATATAAATGTTCCTTAGATACAATTATATGTCTTCTGTTAAAACTGTTACTTAAAAGACTCAGATATGGCCATATTATAGGAAAATCAGAGAGTAAAACCAAAAATTTACCTATAGGAAAGAAGGATTTACCAAAATATTGCAATAAAAGTACTGCAAAAATGATGAAAATAATGTCAAAGTATAGGAAAACCATTGTAAAGTACAAAAATCAAAGAATCTGGTTAAAGGGTACCAACATAGGCAAAAAGGGCCAAAAAGCTATTGCAAGGTCTTGTATGAGAATCGCAATGTTTTCACTATTTTTAAAGCGAACGACAAAAATAGGTACCATTTTGTTCGCAATTAGATAGCGAAGAAGAAAAAAATAAGAAAAAAGTATATATATTACAATTTATTTGTCTTAAACGATGCCATACACAGTTTCGTATAAAATACTAGTGGTGGTAGACCAATATATTGACCAATGAGTGGAGGGAATCCTGTCTATTTTTATACCGGAAGTAAGAATGACCATTTATTTTACACTCTTGTGAATGTTTACATGCTTCTCTGCATAGAAAACTTTAAATCGGGTCTGCTTTTGCAAAATAAAGTATTTTTATGTTAATATTTGTATGAAGGGGGATAACTACAAAAAGCACAATTTTTTCCCATGTGACAAACTGCCACATTTTAGGCAAACAAAAATATTTCAGAAAAATGCAACATAATGTACCCCAATAATTTCACAGTTGAAAATATGAGACATGCTCTTTTAGATATTCTGTGTTCAGGTTTTGGCATATTTATAGAAATGATCAAAATTTAATTCAGGTCTTACAATTGAGATGGCACCTCTGAATTTTTCATTAAAATAGCCCCCTCTTTGTCAGATTTTGGCACTTTTTAAAACAATATCTGTGTTAAATATGTTTATAAAATCAAGAACACCAGAAAGAGGGTAGTTTTATCTTTTTATTGATATATAATTGTCCATAGTACAAGTGATAGCCAGATTTTCTTCATTGAATGGAAGTGACATTGCTTTTGTCCGATGACGTCATTTTGAATAACTATGTCTTGCACCCTTTAAAAGCATATATTTAAATTTTGTATGCTTTATCAAGCCCAGCACATTTCATTTTAGTCTTGTATTCAATTGTGACTTTGTTTATACACACAATACCAATGTAATGGTCCATTTATGACTTTCTTAGATTCATATTCTATGCAAAAACACCATAGCAACCAGTTAAGTATGCAAAGTCAGCATGCTTTATTTGATGTCATTTGTGACGTTTCATTGTTTTCGCCTTCTTATTTTGAAGTCATGTGATTTCGAAACCAAATGTAGTACATGAAATTGGAAAATATCAATTGGCTCGGTGTAAATTTTTTTTTCATATTCATACATTAAAACAAAGCTTATTTAAAGGCTAAATATAAATGTTCCTTAGATACAATTATTTGTCTTTTGTTAAAACTGTTACTTAAAAGACTCAGATATGGCCATATTATAGGAAAATCAGAGAGTAAAACCAAAAATTTACCTATAGGAAAGAAGGATTTACCAAAATATTGCAATAAAATAACTGCAAAAATGATGAAAATAATGTAAAAGTATAGGAAAACCATTGTAAAGTACAAAAATCAAAGAATCTGGTTAAAGGGAACCAACATAGGCAAAAAGGGCCAAAAAGCTATTGCAAGGTCTTGTATGAGAATCGCAATGTTTTCACTATTTTTAAAGCGAACGACAAAAATAGGTACCATTTTGTTCGCAATTAGATAGCGAACAAGAAAAAAATAAGAAAAAAGTATATATATTACAATTTTTTTGTCTTAAACGATGTATGTTAATATTTGTATGAAGGGGGATAACTACAAAAAGCACAATTTTTTCCCATGTGACAAACTGCCACATTTTAGGCAAACAAAAATATTTCAGAAAAATGCAACATAATGTACCCCAATAATTTCACAGTTGAAAATATGAGACATGCTCTTTTAGATATTCTGTGTTCAGGTTTTGGCATATTTATAGAAATGATCAAATTCAGGTCTTACAATTGAGATGGCACCTCTGAATTTTTCATTAAAATAGCCCCCTCTTTGTCAGATTTTGGCACTTTTTAAAACAATATCTGTGTTAAATATGTTTATAAAATCAAGAACACCAGAAAGAGGGTAGTTTTATCTTTTTATTGATATATAATTGTCCATAGTACAAGTGATAGCCAGATTTTCTTCATTGAATGGAAGTGACATTGCTTTTGTCCGATGACGTCATTTTGAATAACTATGTCTTGCACCCTTTAAAAGCATATATTTAAATTTTGTATGCTTTATCAAGCCCAGCACATTTCATTTTAGTCTTGTATTCAATTGTGACTTTGTTTATACACACAATACCAATGTAATGGTCCATTTATGACTTTCTTAGATTCATATTCTATGCAAAAACACCATAGCAACCAGTTAAGTATGCAAAGTCAGCATGCTTTATTTGATGTCATTTGTGACGTTTCATTGTTTTCGCCTTCTTATTTTGAAGTCATGTGATTTCGAAACCAAATGTAGTACATGAAATTGGAAAATATCAATTGGCTCGGTGTAAATTTTTTTTTCATATTCATACATTAAAACAAAGCTTATTTAAAGGCTAAATATAAATGTTCCTTAGATACAATTATATGTCTTCTGTTAAAATTGTTACTTAAAAGACTCAGATATGGCCATATTATAGGAAAATCAGAGAGTAAAACCAAAAATTTACCTATAGGAAAGAAGGATTTACCAAAATATTGCAATAAAAGTACTGCAAAAATGATGAAAATAATGTAAAAGTATAGGAAAACCATTGTTAAGTACAAAAATCAAAGAATCTGGTTAAAGGGTACCAACATAGGCAAAAAGGGCCAAAAAGCTATTGCAAGGTCTTGTATGAGAATCGCAATGTTTTCACTATTCTTAAAGCGAACGACAAAAATAGGTACCATTTTGTTCGCAATTAGATAGCGAACAAGAAAAAAATAAGAAAAAAGTATATATATTACAATTTATTTGTCTTAAACGATGCCATACACAGTTTCGTATAAAATACTAGTGATGGTAGCCCAATATATTGACCAATGAGTGGAGGGAATCCTGTCTATTTTTATACCGGAAGTAAGAATGACCATTTATATTACACTCTTGTGAATGTTTACATGCTTCTCTGCATAGAAAACTTTAAATCGGGTCTGCTTTTGCAAAATAAAGTATTTTTATGTTAATATTTGTATGAAGGGGGATAACTACAAAAAGCACAATTTTTTCCCATGTGACAAACTGCCACACTTTAGGCAAACAAAAATATTTCAGAAAAATGCAACATAATGTACCCCAATAATTTCACAGTTGAAAATATGAGACATGCTCTTTTAGATATTCTGTGTTCAGGTTTTGGCATATTTATAGAAATGATCAAATTCAGGTCTTACAATTGAGATGGCACCTCTGAATTTTTCATTAAAATAGTCCCCTCTTTGTCAGATTTTGGCACTTTTTAAAACAATATCTGTGTTAAATATAAAATCAAGAACACCAGAAAGAGGGTAGTTTTATCTTTTTATTGATATATAATTGTCCATAGTACAAGTGATAGCCAGATTTTCTTCATTGAATGGAAGTGACATTGCTTTTGTCCGATGACGTCATTTTGAATAACTATGTCTTGCACCCTTTAAAAGCATATATTTAAATTTTGTATGCTTTATCAAGCCCAGCACATTTCATTTTAGTCTTGTATTCAATTGTGACTTTGTTTATACACACAATACCAATGTAATGGTCCATTTATGACTTTCTTAGATTCATATTCTATGCAAAAACACCATAGCAACCAGTTAAGTATGCAAAGTCAGCATGCTTTATTTGATGTCATTTGTGACGTTTCATTGTTTTCGCCTTCTTATTTTGAAGTCATGTGATTTCGAAACCAAATGTAGTACATGAAATTGGAAAATATCAATTGGCTCGGTGTAAATTTTTTTTTCATATTCATACATTAAAACAAAGCTTATTTAAAGGCTAAATATAAATGTTCCTTAGATACAATTATATGTCTTCTGTTAAAACTGTTACTTAAAAGACTCAGATATGGCCATATTATAGGAAAATCAGAGAGTAAAACCAAAAATTTACCTATAGGAAAGAAGGATTTACCAAAATATTGCAATAAAAGTACTGCAAAAATGATGAAAATAATGTCAAAGTATAGGAAAACCATTGTAAAGTACAAAAATCAAAGAATCTGGTTAAAGGGTACCAACATAGGCAAAAAGGGCCAAAAAGCTATTGCAAGGTCTTGTATGAGAATCGCAATGTTTTCACTATTTTTAAAGCGAACGACAAAAATAGGTACCATTTTGTTCGCAATTAGATAGCGAAGAAGAAAAAATAAGAAAAAAGTATATATATTACAATTTATTTGTCTTAAACGATGCCATACACAGTTTCGTATAAAATACTAGTGGTGGTAGACCAATATATTGACCAATGAGTGGAGGGAATCCTGTCTATTTTTATACCGGAAGTAAGAATGACCATTTATTTTACACTCTTGTGAATGTTTACATGCTTCTCTGCATAGAAAACTTTAAATCGGGTCTGCTTTTGCAAAATAAAGTATTTTTATGTTAATATTTGTATGAAGGGGGATAACTACAAAAAGCACAATTTTTTCCCATGTGACAAACTGCCACATTTTAGGCAAACAAAAATATTTCAGAAAAATGCAACATAATGTACCCCAATAATTTCACAGTTGAAAATATGAGACATGCTCTTTTAGATATTCTGTGTTCAGGTTTTGGCATATTTATAGAAATGATCAAAATTTAATTCAGGTCTTACAATTGAGATGGCACCTCTGAATTTTTCATTAAAATAGCCCCCTCTTTGTCAGATTTTGGCACTTTTTAAAACAATATCTGTGTTAAATATGTTTATAAAATCAAGAACACCAGAAAGAGGGTAGTTTTATCTTTTTATTGATATATAATTGTCCATAGTACAAGTGATAGCCAGATTTTCTTCATTGAATGGAAGTGACATTGCTTTTGTCCGATGACGTCATTTTGAATAACTATGTCTTGCACCCTTTAAAAGCATATATTTAAATTTTGTATGCTTTATCAAGCCCAGCACATTTCATTTTAGTCTTGTATTCAATTGTGACTTTGTTTATACACACAATACCAATGTAATGGTCCATTTATGACTTTCTTAGATTCATATTCTATGCAAAAACACCATAGCAACCAGTTAAGTATGCAAAGTCAGCATGCTTTATTTGATGTCATTTGTGACGTTTCATTGTTTTCGCCTTCTTATTTTGAAGTCATGTGATTTCGAAACCAAATGTAGTACATGAAATTGGAAAATATCAATTGGCTCGGTGTAAATTTTTTTTTCATATTCATACATTAAAACAAAGCTTATTTAAAGGCTAAATATAAATGTTCCTTAGATACAATTATTTGTCTTTTGTTAAAACTGTTACTTAAAAGACTCAGATATGGCCATATTATAGGAAAATCAGAGAGTAAAACCAAAAATTTACCTATAGGAAAGAAGGATTTACCAAAATATTGCAATAAAATAACTGCAAAAATGATGAAAATAATGTAAAAGTATAGGAAAACCATTGTAAAGTACAAAAATCAAAGAATCTGGTTAAAGGGTACCAACATAGGCAAAAAGGGCCAAAAAGCTATTGCAAGGTCTTGTATGAGAATCGCAATGTTTTCACTATTTTTAAAGCGAACGACAAAAATAGGTACCATTTTGTTCGCAATTAGATAGCGAACAAGAAAAAAATAAGAAAAAAGTATATATATTACAATTTATTTGTCTTAAACGATGCCATACACAGTTTCGTATAAAATACTAGTGGTGGTAGCCCAATATATTGACCAATGAGTGGAGGGAATCCTGTCTATTTTTATACCGGAAGTAAGAATGACCATTTATTTTACACTCTTGTGAATGTTTACATGCTTCTCTGCATAGAAAACTTTAAATCGGGTCTGCTTTTGCAAAATAAAGTATTTTTATGTTAATATTTGTATGAAGGGGGATAACTACAAAAAGCACAATTTTTTCCCATGTGACAAACTGCCACATTTTAGGCAAACAAAAATATTTCAGAAAAATGCAACATAATGTACCCCAATAATTTCACAGTTGAAAATATGAGACATGCTCTTTTAGATATTCTGTGTTCAGGTTTTGGCATATTTATAGAAATGATCAAATTCAGGTCTTACAATTGAGATGGCACCTCTGAATTTTTCATTAAAATAGCCCCCTCTTTGTCAGATTTTGGCACTTTTTAAAACAATATCTGTGTTAAATATGTTTATAAAATCAAGAACACCAGAAAGAGGGTAGTTTTATCTTTTTATTGATATATAATTGTCCATAGTACAAGTGATAGCCAGATTTTCTTCATTGAATGGAAGTGACATTGCTTTTGTCCGATGACGTCATTTTGAATAACTATGTCTTGCACCCTTTAAAAGCATATATTTAAATTTTGTATGCTTTATCAAGCCCAGCACATTTCATTTTAGTCTTGTATTCAATTGTGACTTTGTTTATACACACAATACCAATGTAATGGTCCATTTATGACTTTCTTAGATTCATATTCTATGCAAAAACACCATAGCAACCAGTTAAGTATGCAAAGTCAGCATGCTTTATTTGATGTCATTTGTGACGTTTCATTGTTTTCGCCTTCTTATTTTGAAGTCATGTGATTTCGAAACCAAATGTAGTACATGAAATTGGAAAATATCAATTGGCTCGGTGTAAATTTTTTTTTCATATTCATACATTAAAACAAAGCTTATTTAAAGGCTAAATATAAATGTTCCTTAGATATAATTATATGTCTTCTGTTAAAACTGTTACTTAAAAGACTCAGATATGGCCATATTATAGGAAAATCAGAGAGTAAAACCAAAAATTTACCTATAGGAAAGAAGGATTTACCAAAATATTGCAATAAAATAACTGCAAAAATGATGAAAATAATGTAAAAGTATAGGAAAACCATTGTAAAGTACAAAAATCAAAGAATCTGGTTAAAGGGTACCAACATAGGCAAAAAGGGCCAAAAAGCTATTGCAAGGTCTTGTATGAGAATCGCAATGTTTTCACTATTTTTAAAGCGAACGACAAAAATAGGTACCATTTTGTTCGCAATTAGATAGCGAACAAGAAAAAAATAAGAAAAAAGTATATATATTACAATTTATTTGTCTTAAACGATGCCATACACAGTTTCGTATAAAATACTAGTGGTGGTAGCCCAATATATTGACCAATGAGTGGAGGGAATCCTGTCTATTTTTATACCGGAAGTAAGAATGACCATTTATTTTACACTCTTGTGAATGTTTACATGCTTCTCTGCATAGAAAACTTTAAATCGGGTCTGCTTTTGCAAAATAAAGTATTTTTATGTTAATATTTGTATGAAGGGGGATAACTACAAAAAGCACAATTTTTTCCCATGTGACAAACTGCCACATTTTAGGCAAACAAAAATATTTCAGAAAAATGCAACATAATGTACCCCAATAATTTCACAGTTGAAAATATGAGACATGCTCTTTTAGATATTCTGTGTTCAGGTTTTGGCATATTTATAGAAATGATCAAAATTTAATTCAGGTCTTACAATTGAGATGGCACCTCTGAATTTTTCATTAAAATAGCCCCCTCTTTGTCAGATTTTGGCACTTTTTAAAACAATATCTGTGTTAAATATGTTTATAAAATCAAGAACACCAGAAAGAGGGTAGTTTTATCTTTTTATTGATATATAATTGTCCATAGTACAAGTGATAGCCAGATTTTCTTCATTGAATGGAAGTGACATTGCTTTTGTCCGATGACGTCATTTTGAATAACTATGTCTTGCACCCTTTAAAAGCATATATTTAAATTTTGTATGCTTTATCAAGCCCAGCACATTTCATTTTAGTCTTGTATTCAATTGTGACTTTGTTTATACACACAATACCAATGTAATGGTCCATTTATGACTTTCTTAGATTCATATTCTATGCAAAAACACCATAGCAACCAGTTAAGTATGCAAAGTCAGCATGCTTTATTTGATGTCATTTGTGACGTTTCATTGTTTTCGCCTTCTTATTTTGAAGTCATGTGATTTCGAAACCAAATGTAGTACATGAAATTGGAAAATATCAATTGGCTCGGTGTAAATTTTTTTTTCATATTCATACATTAAAACAAAGCTTATTTAAAGGCTAAATATAAATGTTCCTTAGATACAATTATTTGTCTTTTGTTAAAACTGTTACTTAAAAGACTCAGATATGGCCATATTATAGGAAAATCAGAGAGTAAAACCAAAAATTTACCTATAGGAAAGAAGGATTTACCAAAATATTGCAATAAAATAACTGCAAAAATGATGAAAATAATGTAAAAGTATAGGAAAACCATTGTAAAGTACAAAAATCAAAGAATCTGGTTAAAGGGAACCAACATAGGCAAAAAGGGCCAAAAAGCTATTGCAAGGTCTTGTATGAGAATCGCAATGTTTTCACTATTTTTAAAGCGAACGACAAAAATAGGTACCATTTTGTTCGCAATTAGATAGCGAACAAGAAAAAAATAAGAAAAAAGTATATATATTACAATTTTTTTGTCTTAAACGATGTATGTTAATATTTGTATGAAGGGGGATAACTACAAAAAGCACAATTTTTTCCCATGTGACAAACTGCCACATTTTAGGCAAACAAAAATATTTCAGAAAAATGCAACATAATGTACCCCAATAATTTCACAGTTGAAAATATGAGACATGCTCTTTTAGATATTCTGTGTTCAGGTTTTGGCATATTTATAGAAATGATCAAATTCAGGTCTTACAATTGAGATGGCACCTCTGAATTTTTCATTAAAATAGCCCCCTCTTTGTCAGATTTTGGCACTTTTTAAAACAATATCTGTGTTAAATATGTTTATAAAATCAAGAACACCAGAAAGAGGGTAGTTTTATCTTTTTATTGATATATAATTGTCCATAGTACAAGTGATAGCCAGATTTTCTTCATTGAATGGAAGTGACATTGCTTTTGTCCGATGACGTCATTTTGAATAACTATGTCTTGCACCCTTTAAAAGCATATATTTAAATTTTGTATGCTTTATCAAGCCCAGCACATTTCATTTTAGTCTTGTATTCAATTGTGACTTTGTTTATACACACAATACCAATGTAATGGTCCATTTATGACTTTCTTAGATTCATATTCTATGCAAAAACACCATAGCAACCAGTTAAGTATGCAAAGTCAGCATGCTTTATTTGATGTCATTTGTGACGTTTCATTGTTTTCGCCTTCTTATTTTGAAGTCATGTGATTTCGAAACCAAATGTAGTACATGAAATTGGAAAATATCAATTGGCTCGGTGTAAATTTTTTTTTCATATTCATACATTAAAACAAAGCTTATTTAAAGGCTAAATATAAATGTTCCTTAGATACAATTATATGTCTTCTGTTAAAATTGTTACTTAAAAGACTCAGATATGGCCATATTATAGGAAAATCAGAGAGTAAAACCAAAAATTTACCTATAGGAAAGAAGGATTTACCAAAATATTGCAATAAAAGTACTGCAAAAATGATGAAAATAATGTAAAAGTATAGGAAAACCATTGTAAAGTACAAAAATCAAAGAATCTGGTTAAAGGGTACCAACATAGGCAAAAAGGGCCAAAAAGCTATTGCAAGGTCTTGTATGAGAATCGCAATGTTTTCACTATTCTTAAAGCGAACGACAAAAATAGGTACCATTTTGTTCGCAATTAGATAGCGAACAAGAAAAAAATAAGAAAAAAGTATATATATTACAATTTATTTGTCTTAAACGATGCCATACACAGTTTCGTATAAAATACTAGTGATGGTAGCCCAATATATTGACCAATGAGTGGAGGGAATCCTGTCTATTTTTATACCGGAAGTAAGAATGACCATTTATTTTACACTCTTGTGAATGTTTACATGCTTCTCTGCATAGAAAACTTTAAATCGGGTCTGCTTTTGCAAAATAAAGTATTTTTATGTTAATATTTGTATGAAGGGGGATAACTACAAAAAGCACAATTTTTTCCCATGTGACAAACTGCCACATTTTAGGCAAACAAAAATATTTCAGAAAAATGCAACATAATGTACCCCAATAATTTCACAGTTGAAAATATGAGACATGCTCTTTTAGATATTCTGTGTTCAGGTTTTGGCATATTTATAGAAATGATCAAAATTTAATTCAGGTCTTACAATTGAGATGGCACCTCTGAATTTTTCATTAAAATAGCCCCCTCTTTGTCAGATTTTGGCACTTTTTAAAACAATATCTGTGTTAAATATGTTTATAAAATCAAGAACACCAGAAAGAGGGTAGTTTTATCTTTTTATTGATATATAATTGTCCATAGTACAAGTGATAGCCAGATTTTCTTCATTGAATGGAAGTGACATTGCTTTTGTCCGATGACGTCATTTTGAATAACTATGTCTTGCACCCTTTAAAAGCATATATTTAAATTTTGTATGCTTTATCAAGCCCAGCACATTTCATTTTAGTCTTGTATTCAATTGTGACTTTGTTTATACACACAATACCAATGTAATGGTCCATTTATGACTTTCTTAGATTCATATTCTATGCAAAAACACCATAGCAACCAGTTAAGTATGCAAAGTCAGCATGCTTTATTTGATGTCATTTGTGACGTTTCATTGTTTTCGCCTTCTTATTTTGAAGTCATGTGATTTCGAAACCAAATGTAGTACATGAAATTGGAAAATATCAATTGGCTCGGTGTAAATTTTTTTTTCATATTCATACATTAAAACAAAGCTTATTTAAAGGCTAAATATAAATGTTCCTTAGATACAATTATTTGTCTTTTGTTAAAACTGTTACTTAAAAGACTCAGATATGGCCATATTATAGGAAAATCAGAGAGTAAAACCAAAAATTTACCTATAGGAAAGAAGGATTTACCAAAATATTGCAATAAAATAACTGCAAAAATGATGAAAATAATGTAAAAGTATAGGAAAACCATTGTAAAGTACAAAAATCAAAGAATCTGGTTAAAGGGAACCAACATAGGCAAAAAGGGCCAAAAAGCTATTGCAAGGTCTTGTATGAGAATCGCAATGTTTTCACTATTTTTAAAGCGAACGACAAAAATAGGTACCATTTTGTTCGCAATTAGATAGCGAACAAGAAAAAAATAAGAAAAAAGTATATATATTACAATTTTTTTGTCTTAAACGATGTATGTTAATATTTGTATGAAGGGGGATAACTACAAAAAGCACAATTTTTTCCCATGTGACAAACTGCCACATTTTAGGCAAACAAAAATATTTCAGAAAAATGCAACATAATGTACCCCAATAATTTCACAGTTGAAAATATGAGACATGCTCTTTTAGATATTCTGTGTTCAGGTTTTGGCATATTTATAGAAATGATCAAATTCAGGTCTTACAATTGAGATGGCACCTCTGAATTTTTCATTAAAATAGCCCCCTCTTTGTCAGATTTTGGCACTTTTTAAAACAATATCTGTGTTAAATATGTTTATAAAATCAAGAACACCAGAAAGAGGGTAGTTTTATCTTTTTATTGATATATAATTGTCCATAGTACAAGTGATAGCCAGATTTTCTTCATTGAATGGAAGTGACATTGCTTTTGTCCGATGACGTCATTTTGAATAACTATGTCTTGCACCCTTTAAAAGCATATATTTAAATTTTGTATGCTTTATCAAGCCCAGCACATTTCATTTTAGTCTTGTATTCAATTGTGACTTTGTTTATACACACAATACCAATGTAATGGTCCATTTATGACTTTCTTAGATTCATATTCTATGCAAAAACACCATAGCAACCAGTTAAGTATGCAAAGTCAGCATGCTTTATTTGATGTCATTTGTGACGTTTCATTGTTTTCGCCTTCTTATTTTGAAGTCATGTGATTTCGAAACCAAATGTAGTACATGAAATTGGAAAATATCAATTGGCTCGGTGTAAATTTTTTTTTTCATATTCATACATTAAAACAAAGCTTATTTAAAGGCTAAATATAAATGTTCCTTAGATACAATTATATGTCTTCTGTTAAAATTGTTACTTAAAAGACTCAGATATGGCCATATTATAGGAAAATCAGAGAGTAAAACCAAAAATTTACCTATAGGAAAGAAGGATTTACCAAAATATTGCAATAAAAGTACTGCAAAAATGATGAAAATAATGTAAAAGTATAGGAAAACCATTGTTAAGTACAAAAATCAAAGAATCTGGTTAAAGGGTACCAACATAGGCAAAAAGGGCCAAAAAGCTATTGCAAGGTCTTGTATGAGAATCGCAATGTTTTCACTATTCTTAAAGCGAACGACAAAAATAGGTACCATTTTGTTCGCAATTAGATAGCGAACAAGAAAAAAATAAGAAAAAAGTATATATATTACAATTTATTTGTCTTAAACGATGCCATACACAGTTTCGTATAAAATACTAGTGATGGTAGCCCAATATATTGACCAATGAGTGGAGGGAATCCTGTCTATTTTTATACCGGAAGTAAGAATGACCATTTATATTACACTCTTGTGAATGTTTACATGCTTCTCTGCATAGAAAACTTTAAATCGGGTCTGCTTTTGCAAAATAAAGTATTTTTATGTTAATATTTGTATGAAGGGGGATAACTACAAAAAGCACAATTTTTTCCCATGTGACAAACTGCCACACTTTAGGCAAACAAAAATATTTCAGAAAAATGCAACATAATGTACCCCAATAATTTCACAGTTGAAAATATGAGACATGCTCTTTTAGATATTCTGTGTTCAGGTTTTGGCATATTTATAGAAATGATCAAATTCAGGTCTTACAATTGAGATGGCACCTCTGAATTTTTCATTAAAATAGTCCCCTCTTTGTCAGATTTTGGCACTTTTTAAAACAATATCTGTGTTAAATATAAAATCAAGAACACCAGAAAGAGGGTAGTTTTATCTTTTTATTGATATATAATTGTCCATAGTACAAGTGATAGCCAGATTTTCTTCATTGAATGGAAGTGACATTGCTTTTGTCCGATGACGTCATTTTGAATAACTATGTCTTGCACCCTTTAAAAGCATATATTTAAATTTTGTATGCTTTATCAAGCCCAGCACATTTCATTTTAGTCTTGTATTCAATTGTGACTTTGTTTATACACACAATACCAATGTAATGGTCCATTTATGACTTTCTTAGATTCATATTCTATGCAAAAACACCATAGCAACCAGTTAAGTATGCAAAGTCAGCATGCTTTATTTGATGTCATTTGTGACGTTTCATTGTTTTCGCCTTCTTATTTTGAAGTCATGTGATTTCGAAACCAAATGTAGTACATGAAATTGGAAAATATCAATTGGCTCGGTGTAAATTTTTTTTTCATATTCATACATTAAAACAAAGCTTATTTAAAGGCTAAATATAAATGTTCCTTAGATACAATTATTTGTCTTTTGTTAAAACTGTTACTTAAAAGACTCAGATATGGCCATATTATAGGAAAATCAGAGAGTAAAACCAAAAATTTACCTATAGGAAAGAAGGATTTACCAAAATATTGCAATAAAATAACTGCAAAAATGATGAAAATAATGTAAAAGTATAGGAAAACCATTGTAAAGTACAAAAATCAAAGAATCTGGTTAAAGGGTACCAACATAGGCAAAAAGGGCCAAAAAGCTATTGCAAGGTCTTGTATGAGAATCGCAATGTTTTCACTATTTTTAAAGCGAACGACAAAAATAGGTACCATTTTGTTCGCAATTAGATAGCGAACAAGAAAAAAATAAGAAAAAAGTATATATATTACAATTTATTTGTCTTAAACGATGCCATACACAGTTTCGTATAAAATACTAGTGGTGGTAGCCCAATATATTGACCAATGAGTGGAGGGAATCCTGTCTATTTTTATACCGGAAGTAAGAATGACCATTTATTTTACACTCTTGTGAATGTTTACATGCTTCTCTGCATAGAAAACTTTAAATCGGGTCTGCTTTTGCAAAATAAAGTATTTTTATGTTAATATTTGTATGAAGGGGGATAACTACAAAAAGCACAATTTTTTCCCATGTGACAAACTGCCACATTTTAGGCAAACAAAAATATTTCAGAAAAATGCAACATAATGTACCCCAATAATTTCACAGTTGAAAATATGAGACATGCTCTTTTAGATATTCTGTGTTCAGGTTTTGGCATATTTATAGAAATGATCAAATTCAGGTCTTACAATTGAGATGGCACCTCTGAATTTTTCATTAAAATAGCCCCCTCTTTGTCAGATTTTGGCACTTTTTAAAACAATATCTGTGTTAAATATGTTTATAAAATCAAGAACACCAGAAAGAGGGTAGTTTTATCTTTTTATTGATATATAATTGTCCATAGTACAAGTGATAGCCAGATTTTCTTCATTGAATGGAAGTGACATTGCTTTTGTCCGATGACGTCATTTTGAATAACTATGTCTTGCACCCTTTAAAAGCATATATTTAAATTTTGTATGCTTTATCAAGCCCAGCACATTTCATTTTAGTCTTGTATTCAATTGTGACTTTGTTTATACACACAATACCAATGTAATGGTCCATTTATGACTTTCTTAGATTCATATTCTATGCAAAAACACCATAGCAACCAGTTAAGTATGCAAAGTCAGCATGCTTTATTTGATGTCATTTGTGACGTTTCATTGTTTTCGCCTTCTTATTTTGAAGTCATGTGATTTCGAAACCAAATGTAGTACATGAAATTGGAAAATATCAATTGGCTCGGTGTAAATTTTTTTTTCATATTCATACATTAAAACAAAGCTTATTTAAAGGCTAAATATAAATGTTCCTTAGATATAATTATATGTCTTCTGTTAAAACTGTTACTTAAAAGACTCAGATATGGCCATATTATAGGAAAATCAGAGAGTAAAACCAAAAATTTACCTATAGGAAAGAAGGATTTACCAAAATATTGCAATAAAATAACTGCAAAAATGATGAAAATAATGTAAAAGTATAGGAAAACCATTGTAAAGTACAAAAATCAAAGAATCTGGTTAAAGGGTACCAACATAGGCAAAAAGGGCCAAAAAGCTATTGCAAGGTCTTGTATGAGAATCGCAATGTTTTCACTATTTTTAAAGCGAACGACAAAAATAGGTACCATTTTGTTCGCAATTAGATAGCGAACAAGAAAAAAATAAGAAAAAAGTATATATATTACAATTTATTTGTCTTAAACGATGCCATACACAGTTTCGTATAAAATACTAGTGGTGGTAGCCCAATATATTGACCAATGAGTGGAGGGAATCCTGTCTATTTTTATACCGGAAGTAAGAATGACCATTTATTTTACACTCTTGTGAATGTTTACATGCTTCTCTGCATAGAAAACTTTAAATCGGGTCTGCTTTTGCAAAATAAAGTATTTTTATGTTAATATTTGTATGAAGGGGGATAACTACAAAAAGCACAATTTTTTCCCATGTGACAAACTGCCACATTTTAGGCAAACAAAAATATTTCAGAAAAATGCAACATAATGTACCCCAATAATTTCACAGTTGAAAATATGAGACATGCTCTTTTAGATATTCTGTGTTCAGGTTTTGGCATATTTATAGAAATGATCAAATTCAGGTCTTACAATTGAGATGGCACCTCTGAATTTTTCATTAAAATAGCCCCCTCTTTGTCAGATTTTGGCACTTTTTAAAACAATATCTGTGTTAAATATGTTTATAAAATCAAGAACACCAGAAAGAGGGTAGTTTTATCTTTTTATTGATATATAATTGTCCATAGTACAAGTGATAGCCAGATTTTCTTCATTGAATGGAAGTGACATTGCTTTTGTCCGATGACGTCATTTTGAATAACTATGTCTTGCACCCTTTAAAAGCATATATTTAAATTTTGTATGCTTTATCAAGCCCAGCACATTTCATTTTAGTCTTGTATTCAATTGTGACTTTGTTTATACACACAATACCAATGTAATGGTCCATTTATGACTTTCTTAGATTCATATTCTATGCAAAAACACCATAGCAACCAGTTAAGTATGCAAAGTCAGCATGCTTTATTTGATGTCATTTGTGACGTTTCATTGTTTTCGCCTTCTTATTTTGAAGTCATGTGATTTCGAAACCAAATGTAGTACATGAAATTGGAAAATATCAATTGGCTCGGTGTAAATTTTTTTTTCATATTCATACATTAAAACAAAGCTTATTTAAAGGCTAAATATAAATGTTCCTTAGATATAATTATATGTCTTCTGTTAAAACTGTTACTTAAAAGACTCAGATATGGCCATATTATAGGAAAATCAGAGAGTAAAACCAAAAATTTACCTATAGGAAAGAAGGATTTACCAAAATATTGCAATAAAAGTACTGCAAAAATGATGAAAATAATGTCAAAGTATAGGAAAACCATTGTAAAGTACAAAAATCAAAGAATCTGGTTAAAGGGTACCAACATAGGCAAAAAGGGCCAAAAAGCTATTGCAAGGTCTTGTATGAGAATCGCAATGTTTTCACTATTTTTAAAGCGAACGACAAAAATAGGTACCATTTTGTTCGCAATTAGATAGCGAACAAGAAAAAAATAAGAAAAAAGTATATATATTACAATTTATTTGTCTTAAACGATGCCATACACAGTTTCGTATAAAATACTAGTGGTGGTAGCCCAATATATTGACCAATGAGTGGAGGGAATCCTGTCTATTTTTATACCGGAAGTAAGAATGACCATTTATTTTACACTCTTGTGAATGTTTACATGCTTCTCTGCATAGAAAACTTTAAATCGGGTCTGCTTTTGCAAAATAAAGTATTTTTATGTTAATATTTGTATGAAGGGGGATAACTACAAAAAGCACAATTTTTTCCCATGTGACAAACTGCCACATTTTAGGCAAACAAAAATATTTCAGAAAAATGCAACATAATGTACCCCAATAATTTCACAGTTGAAAATATGAGACATGCTCTTTTAGATATTCTGTGTTCAGGTTTTGGCATATTTATAGAAATGATCAAATTCAGGTCTTACAATTGAGATGGCACCTCTGAATTTTTCATTAAAATAGCCCCCTCTTTGTCAGATTTTGGCACTTTTTAAAACAATATCTGTGTTAAATATGTTTATAAAATCAAGAACACCAGAAAGAGGGTAGTTTTATCTTTTTATTGATATATAATTGTCCATAGTACAAGTGATAGCCAGATTTTCTTCATTGAATGGAAGTGACATTGCTTTTGTCCGATGACGTCATTTTGAATAACTATGTCTTGCACCCTTTAAAAGCATATATTTAAATTTTGTATGCTTTATCAAGCCCAGCACATTTCATTTTAGTCTTGTATTCAATTGTGACTTTGTTTATACACACAATACCAATGTAATGGTCCATTTATGACTTTCTTGGATTCATATTCTATGCAAAAACACCATAGCAACCAGTTAAGCATGCAAAGTCAGCATGCTTTATTTGATGTCATTTGTGACTTTTCATTGTTTTCGCCTTCTTATTTTGAAGTCATGTGATTTCGAAACCAAATGTAGTACATGAAATTGGAAAATATCAATTGGCTCGGTGTAAATTTTTTTTTCATATTCATACATTAAAACAAAGCTTATTTAAAGGCTAAATATAAATGTTCCTTAGATATAATTATATGTCTTCTGTTAAAACTGTTACTTAAAAGACTCAGATATGGCCATATTATAGGAAAATCAGAGAGTAAAACCAAAAATTTACCTATAGGAAAGAAGGATTTACCAAAATATTGCAATAAAATAACTGCAAAAATGATGAAAATAATGTAAAAGTATAGGAAAACCATTGTAAAGTACAAAAATCAAAGAATCTGGTTAAAGGGTACCAACATAGGCAAAAAGGGCCAAAAAGCTATTGCAAGGTCTTGTATGAGAATCGCAATGTTTTCACTATTTTTAAAGCGAACGACAAAAATAGGTACCATTTTGTTCGCAATTAGATAGCGAACAAGAAAAAAATAAGAAAAAAGTATATATATTACAATTTATTTGTCTTAAACAATGCCATACACAGTTTCGTATAAAATACTAGTGGTGGTAGCCCAATATATTGACCAATGAGTGGAGGGAATCCTGTCTATTTTTATACCGGAAGTAAGAATGACCATTTATTTTACACTCTTGTGAATGTTTACATGCTTCTCTGCATAGAAAACTTTAAATCGGGTCTGCTTTTGCAAAATAAAGTATTTTTATGTTAATATTTGTATGAAGGGGGATAACTACAAAAAGCACAATTTTTTCCCATGTGACAAACTGCCACATTTTAGGCAAACAAAAATATTTCAGAAAAATGCAACATAATGTACCCCAATAATTTCACAGTTGAAAATATGAGACATGCTCTTTTAGATATTCTGTGTTCAGGTTTTGGCATATTTATAGAAATGATCAAATTCAGGTCTTACAATTGAGATGGCACCTCTGAATTTTTCATTAAAATAGCCCCCTCTTTGTCAGATTTTGGCACTTTTTAAAACAATATCTGTGTTAAATATGTTTATAAAATCAAGAACACCAGAAAGAGGGTAGTTTTATCTTTTTATTGATATATAATTGTCCATAGTACAAGTGATAGCCAGATTTTCTTCATTGAATGGAAGTGACATTGCTTTTGTCCGATGACGTCATTTTGAATAACTATGTCTTGCACCCTTTAAAAGCATATATTTAAATTTTGTATGCTTTATCAAGCCCAGCACATTTCATTTTAGTCTTGTATTCAATTGTGACTTGTTTATACACACAATACCAATGTAATGGTCCATTTATGACTTTCTTAGATTCATATTCTATGCAAAAACACCATAGCAACCAGTTAAGTATGCAAAGTCAGCATGCTTTATTTGATGTCATTTGTGACGTTTCATTGTTTTCGCCTTCTTATTTTGAAGTCATGTGATTTCGAAACCAAATGTAGTACATGAAATTGGAAAATATCAATTGGCTCGGTGTAAATTTTTTTTTCATATTCATACATTAAAACAAAGCTTATTTAAAGGCTAAATATAAATGTTCCTTAGATATAATTATATGTCTTCAGTTTTACTTAAAAGACTCAGATATGGCCATATTATAGGAAAATCAGAGAGTAAAACCAAAAATTTACCTATAGGAAAGAAGGATTTACCAAAATATTGCAATAAAATAACTGCAAAAATGATGAAAATAATGTAAAAGTATAGGAAAACCATTGTAAAGTACAAAAATCAAAGAATCTGGTTAAAGGGTACCAACATAGGCAAAAAGGGTCAAAAAGCTATTGCAAGGTCTTGTATGAGAATCGCAATGTTTTCACTATTTTTAAAGCGAACGACAAAAATAGGTACCATTTTGTTCGCAATTAGATAGCGAACAAGAAAAAAATAAGAAAAAAGTATATATATTACAATTTATTTGTCTTAAACGATGCCATACACAGTTTCGTATAAAATACTAGTGGTGGTAGCCCAATATATTGACCAATGAGTGGAGGGAATCCTGTCTATTTTTATACCGGAAGTAAGAATGACCATTTATTTTACACTCTTGTGAATGTTTACATGCTTCTCTGCATAGAAAACTTTAAATCGGGTCTGCTTTTGCAAAATAAAGTATTTTTATGTTAATATTTGTATGAAGGGGGATAACTACAAAAAGCACAATTTTTTCCCATGTGACAAACTGCCACATTTTAGGCAAACAAAAATATTTCAGAAAAATGCAACATAATGTACCCCAATAATTTCACAGTTGAAAATATGAGACATGCTCTTTTAGATATTCTGTGTTCAGGTTTTGGCATATTTATAGAAATGATCAAATTCAGGTCTTACAATTGAGTTGGCACCTCTGAATTTTTCATTAAAATAGCCCCCTCTTTGTCAGATTTTGGCACTTTTTAAAACAATATCTGTGTTAAATATGTTTATAAAATCAAGAACACCAGAAAGAGGGTAGTTTTATCTTTTTATTGATATATAATTGTCCATAGTACAAGTGATAGCCAGATTTTCTTCATTGAATGGAAGTGACATTGCTTTTGTCCGATGACGTCATTTTGAATAACTATGTCTTGCACCCTTTAAAAGCATATATTTAAATTTTGTATGCTTTATCAAGCCCAGCACATTTCATTTTAGTCTTGTATTCAATTGTGACTTTGTTTATACACACAATACCAATGTAATGGTCCATTTATGACTTTCTTGGATTCATATTCTATGCAAAAACACCATAGCAACCAGTTAAGCATGCAAAGTCAGCATGCTTTATTTGATGTCATTTGTGACTTTTCATTGTTTTCGCCTTCTTATTTTGAAGTCATGTGATTTCGAAACCAAATGTAGTACATGAAATTGGAAAATATCAATTGGCTCGGTGTAAATTTTTTTTTCATATTCATACATTAAAACAAAGCTTATTTAAAGGCTAAATATAAATGTTCCTTAGATATAATTATATGTCTTCTGTTAAAACTGTTACTTAAAAGACTCAGATATGGCCATATTATAGGAAAATCAGAGAGTAAAACCAAAAATTTACCTATAGGAAAGAAGGATTTACCAAAATATTGCAATAAAATAACTGCAAAAATGATGAAAATAATGTCAAAGTATAGGAAAACCATTGTAAAGTACAAAAATCAAAGAATCTGGTTAAAGGGTACCAACATAGGCAAAAAGGGCCAAAAAGCTATTGCAAGGTCTTGTATGAGAATCGCAATGTTTTCACTATTTTTAAAGCGAACGACAAAAATAGGTACCATTTTGTTCGCAATTAGATAGCGAACAAGAAAAAAATAAGAAAAAAGTATATATATTACAATTTATTTGTCTTAAACAATGCCATACACAGTTTCGTATAAAATACTAGTGATGGTAGCCCAATATATTGACCAATGAGTGGAGGGAATCCTGTCTATTTTTATACCGGAAGTAAGAATGACCATTTATTTTACACTCTTGTGAATGTTTACATGCTTCTCTGCATAGAAAACTTTAAATCGGGTCTGCTTTTGCAAAATAAAGTATTTTTATGTTAATATTTGTATGAAGGGGGATAACTACAAAAAGCACAATTTTTTTCCCATGTGACAAACTGCCACATTTTAGGCAAACAAAAATATTTCAGAAAAATGCAACATAATGTACCCCAATAATTTCACAGTTGAAAATATGAGACATGCTCTTTTAGATATTCTGTGTTCAGGTTTTGGCATATTTATAGAAATGATCAAATTCAGGTCTTACAATTGAGATGGCACCTCTGAATTTTTCATTAAAATAGCCCCCTCTTTGTCAGATATTGGCACTTTTTAAAACAATATCTGTGTTAAATATGTTTATAAAATCAAGAACACCAGAAAGAGGGTAGTTTTATCTTTTTATTGATATATAATTGTCCATAGTACAAGTGATAGCCAGATTTTCTTCATTGAATGGAAGTGACATTGCTTTTGTCCGATGACGTCATTTTGAATAACTATGTCTTGCACCCTTTAAAAGCATATATTTAAATTTTGTATGCTTTATCAAGCCAAGCACATTTCATTTTAGTCTTGTATTCAATTGTGACTTGTTTATACACACAATACCAATGTAATGGTCCATTTATGACTTTCTTAGATTCATATTCTATGCAAAAACACCATAGCAACCAGTTAAGTATGCAAAGTCAGCATGCTTTATTTGATGTCATTTGTGACGTTTCATTGTTTTCGCCTTCTTATTTTGAAGTCATGTGATTTCGAAACCAAATGTAGTACATGAAATTGGAAAATATCAATTGGCTCGGTGTAAATTTTTTTTTCATATTCATACATTAAAACAAAGCTTATTTAAAGGCTAAATATAAATGTTCCTTAGATATAATTATATGTCTTCTGTTAAAACTGTTACTTAAAAGACTCAGATATGGCCATATTATAGGAAAATCAGAGAGTAAAACCAAAAATTTACCTATAGGAAAGAAGGATTTACCAAAATATTGCAATAAAATAACTGCAAAAATGATGAAAATAATGTAAAAGTATAGGAAAACCATTGTAAAGTACAAAAATCAAAGAATCTGGTTAAAGGGTACCAACATAGGCAAAAAGGGCCAAAAAGCTATTGCAAGGTCTTGTATGAGAATCGCAATGTTTTCACTATTTTTAAAGCGAACGACAAAAATAGGTACCATTTTGTTCGCAATTAGATAGCGAACAAGAAAAAAATAAGAAAAAAGTATATATATTACAATTTATTTGTCTTAAACGATGCCATACACAGTTTCGTATAAAATACTAGTGGTGGTAGCCCAATATATTGACCAATGAGTGGAGGGAATTCTGTCTATTTTTATACCGGAAGTAAGAATGACCATTTATTTTACACTCTTGTGAATGTTTACATGCTTCTCTGCATAGAAAACTTTAAATCGGGTCTGCTTTTGCAAAATAAAGTATTTTTATGTTAATATTTGTATGAAGGGGGATAACTACAAAAAGCACAATTTTTTCCCATGTGACAAACTGCCACATTTTAGGCAAACAAAAATATTTCAGAAAAATGCAACATAATGTACCCCAATAATTTCACAGTTGAAAATATGAGACATGCTCTTTTAGATATTCTGTGTTCAGGTTTTGGCATATTTATAGAAATGATCAAATTCAGGTCTTACAATTGAGATGGCACCTCTGAATTTTTCATTAAAATAGCCCCCTCTTTGTCAGATTTTGGCACTTTTTAAAACAATATCTGTGTTAAATATGTTTATAAAATCAAGAACACCAGAAAGAGGGTAGTTTTATCTTTTTATTGATATATAATTGTCCATAGTACAAGTGATAGCCAGATTTTCTTCATTGAATGGAAGTGACATTGCTTTTGTCCGATGACGTCATTTTGAATAACTATGTCTTGCACCCTTTAAAAGCATATATTTAAATTTTGTATGCTTTATCAAGCCAAGCACATTTCATTTTAGTCTTGTATTCAATTGTGACTTGTTTATACACACAATACCAATGTAATGGTCCATTTATGACTTTCTTAGATTCATATTCTATGCAAAAACACCATAGCAACCAGTTAAGTATGCAAAGTCAGCATGCTTTATTTGATGTCATTTGTGACGTTTCATTGTTTTCGCCTTCTTATTTTGAAGTCATGTGATTTCGAAACCAAATGTAGTACATGAAATTGGAAAATATCAATTGGCTCGGTGTAAATTTTTTTTTCATATTCATACATTAAAACAAAGCTTATTTAAAGGCTAAATATAAATGTTCCTTAGATATAATTATATGTCTTCTGTTAAAACTGTTACTTAAAAGACTCAGATATGGCCATATTATAGGAAAATCAGAGAGTAAAACCAAAAATTTACCTATAGGAAAGAAGGATTTACCAAAATATTGCAATAAAATAACTGCAAAAATGATGAAAATAATGTAAAAGTATAGGAAAACCATTGTAAAGTACAAAAATCAAAGAATCTGGTTAAAGGGTACCAACATAGGCAAAAAGGGCCAAAAAGCTATTGCAAGGTCTTGTATGAGAATCGCAATGTTTTCACTATTTTTAAAGCGAACGACAAAAATAGGTACCATTTTGTTCGCAATTAGATAGCGAACAAGAAAAAAAATAAGAAAAAAGTATATATATTACAATTTATTTGTCTTAAACGATGCCATACACAGTTTCGTATAAAATACTAGTGATGGTAGCCCAATATATTGACCAATGAGTGGAGGGAATCCTGTCTATTTTTATACCGGAAGTAAGAATGACCATTCATTTTACACTCTTGTGAATGTTTACATGCTTCTCTGCATAGAAAACTTTAAATCGGGTCTGCTTTTGCAAAATAAAGTATTTTTATGTTAATATTTGTATGAATGGGGATAACTACAAAAAGCACAATTTTTTCCCATGTGACAAACTGCCACATTTTAGGCAAACAAAAATATTTCAGAAAAATGCAACATAATGTACCCCAATAATTTCACAGTTGAAAATATGAGACATGCTCTTTTAGATATTCTGTGTTCAGGTTTTGGCATATTTATAGAAATGATCAAATTCAGGTCTTACAATTGAGATGGCACCTCTGAATTTTTCATTAAAATAGCCCCCTCTTTGTCAGATTTTTGGCACTTTTTAAAACAATATCTGTGTTAAATATGTTTATAAAATCAAGAACACCAGAAAGAGGGTAGTTTTATCTTTTTATTGATATATAATTGTCCATAGTACAAGTGATAGCCAGATTTTCTTCATTGAATGGAAGTGACATTGCTTTTGTCCGATGACGTCATTTTGAATAACTATGTCTTGCACCCTTTAAAAGCATATATTTAAATTTTGTATGCTTTATCAAGCCCAGCACATTTCATTTTAGTCTTGTATTCAATTGTGACTTGTTTATACACACAATACCAATGTAATGGTCCATTTATGACTTTCTTAGATTCATATTCTATGCAAAAACACCATAGCAACCAGTTAAGTATGCAAAGTCAGCATGCTTTATTTGATGTCATTTGTGACGTTTCATTGTTTTCGCCTTCTTATTTTGAAGTCATGTGATTTCGAAACCAAATGTAGTACATGAAATTGGAAAATATCAATTGGCTCGGTGTAAATTTTTTTTTCATATTCATACATTAAAACAAAGCTTATTTAAAGGCTAAATATAAATGTTCCTTAGATATAATTATATGTCTTCTGTTAAAACTGTTACTTAAAAGACTCAGATATGGCCATATTATAGGAAAATCAGAGAGTAAAACCAAAAATTTACCTATAGGAAAGAAGGATTTACCAAAATATTGCAATAAAAGTACTGCAAAAATGATGAAAATAATGTAAAAGTATAGGAAAACCATTGTAAAGTACAAAAATCAAAGAATCTGGTTAAAGGGTACCAACATAGGCAAAAAGGGCCAAAAAGCTATTGCAAGGTCTTGTATGAGAATCGCAATGTTTTCACTATTTTTAAAGCGAACGACAAAAATAGGTACCATTTTGTTCGCAATTAGATAGCGAACAAGAAAAAAATAAGAAAAAAGTATATATATTACAATTTATTTGTCTTAAACGATGCCATACACAGTTTCGTATAAAATACTAGTGGTGGTAGCCCAATATATTGACCAATGAGTGGAGGGAATCCTGTCTATTTTTATACCGGAAGTAAGAATGACCATTTATTTTACACTCTTGTGAATGTTTACATGCTTCTCTGCATAGAAAACTTTAAATCGGGTCTGCTTTTGCAAAATAAAGTATTTTTATGTTAATATTTGTATGAAGGGGGATAACTACAAAAAGCACAATTTTTTCCCATGTGACAAACTGCCACATTTTAGGCAAACAAAAATATTTCAGAAAAATGCAACATAATGTACCCCAATAATTTCACAGTTGAAAATATGAGACATGCTCTTTTAGATATTCTGTGTTCAGGTTTTGGCATATTTATAGAAATGATCAAATTCAGGTCTTACAATTGAGATGGCACCTCTGAATTTTTCATTAAAATAGCCCCCTCTTTGTCAGATTTTGGCACTTTTTAAAACAATATCTGTGTTAAATATGTTTATAAAATCAAGAACACCAGAAAGAGGGTAGTTTTATCTTTTTATTGATATATAATTGTCCATAGTACAAGTGATAGCCAGATTTTCTTCATTGAATGGAAGTGACATTGCTTTTGTCCGATGACGTCATTTTGAATAACTATGTCTTGCACCCTTTAAAAGCATATATTTAAATTTTGTATGCTTTATCAAGCCCAGCATATTTCATTTTAGTCTTGTATTCAATTGTGACTTTGTTTATACACACAATACCAATGTAATGGTCCATTTATGACTTTCTTGGATTCATATTCTATGCAAAAACACCATAGCAACCAGTTAAGCATGCAAAGTCAGCATGCTTTATTTGATGTCATTTGTGACTTTTCATTGTTTTCGCCTTCTTATTTTGAAGTCATGTGATTTCGAAACCAAATGTAGTACATGAAATTGGAAAATATCAATTGGCTCGGTGTAAATTTTTTTTTCATATTCATACATTAAAACAAAGCTTATTTAAAGGCTAAATATAAATGTTCCTTAGATATAATTATATGTCTTCTGTTAAAACTGTTACTTAAAAGACTCAGATATGGCCATATTATAGGAAAATCAGAGAGTAAAACCAAAAATTTACCTATAGGAAAGAAGGATTTACCAAAATATTGCAATAAAATAACTGCAAAAATGATGAAAATAATGTAAAAGTATAGGAAAACCATTGTAAAGTACAAAAATCAAAGAATCTGGTTAAAGGGTACCAACATAGGCAAAAAGGGCCAAAAAGCTATTG
Source organism: Arcuatula senhousia (assembly GCA_963971305.1). NCBI lineage: Eukaryota > Metazoa > Mollusca > Bivalvia > Mytilida > Mytilidae > Arcuatula > Arcuatula senhousia. The sequence continues at coordinate 22,022,611 of OZ020313.1, read as the reverse complement.
CAAGGTCTTGTATGAGAATCGCAATGTTTTCACTATTTTTAAAGCGAACGACAAAAATAGGTACCATTTTGTTCGCAATTAGATAGCGAACAAGAAAAAAATAAGAAAAAAGTATATATGTTACAATTTATTTGTCTTAAACGATGCCATACACAGTTTCGTATAAAATACTAGTGGTGGTAGCCCAATATATTGACCAATGAGTGGAGGGAATCCTGTCTATTTTTATACCGGAAGTAAGAATGACCATTTATTTTACACTCTTGTGAATGTTTACATGCTTCTCTGCATAGAAAACTTTAAATCGGGTCTGCTTTTGCAAAATAAAGTATTTTTATGTTAATATTTGTATGAAGGGGGATAACTACAAAAAGCACAATTTTTTCCCATGTGACAAACTGCCACATTTTAGGCAAACAAAAATATTTCTGAAAAATGCAACATAATGTACCCCAATATTTTCACAGTTAAAACTATGAGACATGCTCTTTTAGATATTCTGTGTTCAGGTTTTGGCATATTTATAGAAATGATCAAATTCAGGTCTTAAAATTGAGATGGCACCTCTGAATTTTTCATTAAAATAGCCCCCTCTTTGTCAGATTTTGGCACTTTTTAAAACAATATCTGTGTTATAAGTCCATTTGAGTTCTATAAATCAACGAAAAGTGGCTTGTAAATTTACGTCTTGCAAAATATTTTAACTATTTAAGTATGCCATGACTTTTTAATGGCATACGAACTCAGGCGAAAAATTTCAAAATTTTTGCATGATTTATAAAAATGTTTTCCATAGACCTTTATAATAAAAATGGACCAAAAATTCATAGAAATCCATGGGAGTACAACCTAGTGATCAGGAACAGCATTTGCTTCGTATACCTTTAAAAACCCTCTGTGGAGCTACTTGGTCATCTAATCTCCTATTGTTAGTCCTTTCAATTATGTTCAGGTGGGCCCAACACCTGGCTGTTCCGTCAGATAAACACACCATTTTAGGTATTATCAATATTAGTGAAATATTTAGCATTAGACCATATGAAAAACTTTTTTGTTTTAAAAGATTACATCTGGGTTTTTGTTATCAGAGTTCGTATACTTATAAAAAGTTTATTTGTGTTTAAAAAATAAATTTTATTTAAGAGACAAAAAAAATTAAAAGAATTTTCGTTGATTTATAGAACTCAAATGGACTATAAATATGACAATGTTTATAAAATCAAGAACACCAGAAAGAGGGTAGTTTTATCTTTTTATTGATATATAATTGTCCATAGTACATGTGATAGCCAGATTTTCTTCATTGAATGGAAGTAACATTGCTTTTGTCCGATGACGTCATTTTGAATAACTATGTCTTGCACCCTTTGTTTTCCCCTTTATTCTCTATTCATTAAATGTTTTGGTCCTTTTTCTTATTATTCTTTATACTTTGAATGTCATTATTCTGTATTCTTCATTTATGGGGAAATTATACTTCATCTGTTATTTATTTTGGCCTTCATTCTCTTCTCTTTAAGCCCCATCCACGCCCTTTTGTTTACAATATTCACTGACCCTGGTCACCCCTCACCAAGAAAATTCAGACTAAAACTGTTGTCAAGAGTCAATCCTGTCATAAATAGTAGAGTAGACGGAATGCAAAAAGACGCTTTATTTAAAAGTTTAATGTCCCGTAAGAACATACTGCTGATTTTGGGCTTAAACGAAAGGTACACGCATCTAGTTTGATTTTTTACTTGTCGTAAGAAGTTCGTATGGTCGAGTTTTTCTAAATATTACGTTAAATAGGGGTACCCTCGATCAACTGTCTCATAGTATGACATTACAACATCATATTCAAAGCATCTAAAAAGATTTTCACGTTGATTTTGAATTTATTACCTACAAAATAGACATATCTTGACTACCAATGCAGTAGGTTTACTTAGAGGGTGCATCTTTGTATTAAAATCACGATTTGAAAAACGTCTAAAATATTAGCAAAATCAAGGCGATTTTAACTTACCATTTTAAAACTCTTAAAGCATCATTATTGAAACTAATATATCGTACTGACACATCTACAAACTAATTGTTCCCCAATTTTTATAGCGATAGGACGAATAGTTTTGATTTTAACGAGGAAAAACTATTATTTTAAATTTGTCAATTGTGGTCCGGAAACGTTAATTCCGTACTTGTTACGTCTTTTACACTCTAGTTAAATGCAAATCGTGTATTATAATTTGCTAGTTTTGTTTCAAATTACGATATTTTTGTGTTTTTGTGTGGTTTTGATTTCTTATTGTGTGATTTCCATTCGAATTTACTCGTTTTCTTGTGTCTTCATATTTCAAAGGTCAAAAGCACCGTAATCAATGGAGTCAGTTAGTAGTCCTGTTTAAATTGGACCAAAGGGGGTGTTATTCACACGATTGGGACCAATGCATTATTTGTCATTTTGTATCAGAGGAGCCGACAATCATAATGCGCACTGTTGGTAAAAATACCATTCTTAATGCTATTTTTAATTGGTTTTGAAGTGTACATTTCTTTTTTGGTATTTGAATGCGACTCATGTACATTTTTCCTTTATAAGTTTAGTGGTTTTGGAGATTTGAGAAATACACCTTTATATTTTCAGGTTTAAAGAGGAGCGAATAATATTCAAAAAGTATATAGTTAAAGAGTTAAAGACAAAAAAATATTGCAAATTCCGATCAGTACCTCCGCGTGGTGCAAGACGGGCACTGTTCCGACGAAAACGATGGTTTTCGTACCGTGTTCGCTCGAGCAGCTAACACTGGCGGTGGTGTGTCATGGGCTCGATGACCCATGGCACACAGCGTGTCTTAAATAGTCGATTCAGAGGAGTATTCCGTTATAGTCAGGACTATAAAAATCCAAATTGAGTTGCAAAACAAATTGAAGAATAGAGGATAATGACCCTATTAAATATTAAAAAAAAATGTACAGAATAAAAAACTGAACAAATTATAAACTAATAGAATAGAGAAAAAAATGAAAAAAAAATCCACAAAGAATACAGAATTAAGACAAACTTCATTCAATATCTGATAATAACCATTCTGTCTGTCTCTCTTTTAAGCACAATTTCTTCTTAAGCACCTTTTGGATTTTGAAGTATAGCATTAAAAATTGCGCTGTGATATCATTCAAGGAAGAACATTTTTTATATAAATCTTTTAAGTACAATTTCTTTGTAACTGGCCAATGGTTTTTGATAAAACTTAACATGAAGTATGCATACTGTATAAACATGCTGATGAAACTTGTTTTTGCTTTTGGATATCAGTCAAGCGAGATAATTGAACTTTATTTTTTTCTTCATATAAATTCCATTATGAAGCGGGGGAATCCTCAGTGAGCTTTTTCGCAGCTCTTTTTTAACATCAGATGCATAAAGACAATTTGTAAAAAAGATTTTGCGAAAGTTTCATTAAGTTTCAAGAAAAAAAAATAAAAGTTGTGAATAACAGACTAGTACTTTTAGTTAAAAAATTGCTATTCCATGTTTTACTGAACATCGATCACAAAGGGAATTATGACACTATATACATGTAAAATAAAAGATTCATTAGACATTTCGTTAATTTTCAAGCAGTAATTAACGTTAATCAGGACATATACAATTAGTGCCCTTGTGTCCAAAAGCCATTCTTGAATGATTTGTTGAAGGAATCGCTGAATTCGAGATTTAACAAAAAAACTAATCATAATCTGTGAATCAAAATAATGTTACCAAGATTTTGTCAAAAAATTATCAAATTTGTAATTGTCGTTAATGAGATATAGCGAAAATTATCTGTGTTTTTTTCATGGCCAGAAATCAAAAATACGATATATTACCAAACTACAAACACTTTTTAGCAGGTTTTATACAAAATAAACTTTTAAAATCGAAGAATCATTATGTGAGAAAGATTCTGTAAAGTTTTGTGAAATTTGAAGCAGTTATAAAGAAGCTGTTGAGGCCAAGAGTGGGGTACCCCCTCAACTTAGCCTAAAAATTTCCTTACTTTACTATGACGAATCCTTATTTTTCATTCAATGAATAAGGTAAATAGATATGTTGAACTACAATATGTAAAAATACTTTTGCCCAAGATTTATGAAATTTTTAGCACAGATGGCGAATCCGTGGTGGATTAGAACTGTACGGTCCTTGGGTGGCTTTGTTAAGTTTTAGTCGGTATAAAACCACAAAGATTTTCTAGATGCAATCTAAAACATAAATATAACAATTACACATATAAGGAAAAGAAAATACCTGAATTTCGAAAAAATCAAAGATGGTTCAAAGGAAAAAATTGGCGATAAGAGTAAAATAACACATTTTGTGTACGGATGACAAAACACTTGTTTCGCTTATCAATGTCCCCTTTTATAATTCTTATCAAAATCTTATAGGTAAAAACAAAAAAATAACAACATGCGACCACATTTGTGTGAAATTTTCAAAGAGATTCGTGCAATAATGTAGAAGCAATAGCCGTTACAAGAAAGGTACACCTTCGTCCAAATATGCAAAGTCCCTGTTTTCACACGAATAAACCCCTAATTAGACTCGAATTAAAATTTTAAGTATTCAACAATCTATGGTGTAATATTCAAAATATTATGCGTAACTTTAATCAAATTCTATAAAGTTCTGTATGTAAAATCAGTCACTCTATACTGGCGTCCCTGGTATTTTGGGCAGGAGTGTGGACGATTACAATATAAGGCTTGAAGTCCTGAAAAACGAATAAAGTAAGCCTATAAACCTTACTTGCCCTAAATGTATTGAAATAAATGGTAAAAAGCATTAGAACCTTTAACAATGTGTCAACTTAGTTTAGAAGGTTTGTTTTACTCTATTGTTCGTAATATCCCCCCTTTTTAAGGATCTCTTAAACACAGTTTTAAATGATTATATGGCCAAATAACATTTTAGAAAACCTATTTGGTATGTTTACTGTAAGACAAACTTGAAACAAAACCAGCAAATTATATTTAAATTAAAAAATAATAGCGCAGAAAATTCTTCCACAAAAAGGGGGGAAATTCGACCTTCATGTAAATTTATTAAATTATTAATGATAAACGGTGGTACTATCGAAACTTTTTGAATTAAAATATTTGTTTAGACATTATATCATATATTTCCGATCAGTTGTTTCAATTTTGACCACAAATGAATACGGAAATGAAAAACACTTTTACGGTTGTTTTTTTTAGTTTTTTTTGCCAATTGACCTTTGACCTTGAATTTCTGAAAACTCGACCAACTCTGATTCTTACGACAAGCATATTTCGATTGCTTAGGTCCTGCTCTTTCCAACAATATATAATATGTGAGTATGTTCGGTGGGGACATTAATTTTTTCAAATCAGGGTGCCGTCTACTCTACTAAAATCATTGACGTCCTTCAGATTAAATTTGCATCAAACTATAAAACAAACAGCAACAAACTTCTTCTAAGTTCGACCACTGCATGGATTGAAAATTCGACATCTTTTGAGTTTTAACGTAAAAATATCAAAAACGTTCTCCTTATCATAAACTAAGATGAAAAGCAGTTAAAATTTAAATACGCCAGTGCATTTACGTAAAAAATATCAAAAACGTTCTCCTATGAATTCTTCATGTTAGATTCCTTTATTTTAAAGATTTCTTTTTCTCCAATTGTGAGAAAAGCCGATTAAAGACCAATATCACTTTCACCCTTTCTTGTGGCCTCAAAGGGGAAGGGGCTCTGACCCTATTTGGCTACAAAATGTCAAAATCTTTTATTTAAAAGTACTACAGTGAAAACTGTTCAAACCGAACCCTGACAAAACCGAATTTCACATCAAACCGGACAAAATCTAAAGTCCCTTAGAATTTTTAATAAAAAGCAAAGTAATTTAGCCTGTTAAAACCGAATACTGTCCAAACCGAATACCGAACTGTTTTTTATTCCCTTTGTTTCATTAAACTTGTTATAAAAACTTGTCTTTACCGAACTCATCAGAGCAAAAGGATTAATCTTTTGTACAAACAAATTTAACATGCCAGTGTTGTATGGCTTTTGTGATGCGCAAAAGTGCATCATTTTTATAATTAAATAGAAATGCAATTATTTTAATTATACATGTAAATTGTTCGAGTCAAATAACTTAAAGCTGTACAAAAGCGTTTCTACATGTTTTATTTAATCTTCTTGTCATGCACTGTGTTATTTTAATCAAAGCCATGGCGATTTAGAAAATAGCTTATGTAAACTTTGGCAGATAACTCTTTGTTAAGGGCATTTCTGACCGGATAAGGTTAAGACATATTAATTGCTATATTGCGTAATAAGAAGAACTCGAAATCCATTAGCAATTTTAATTAACCGATAGTATTAACACTTAAGTGACCAATGGTCAAAGTGGGGAAGTCTTCAATAAGGGACAAAAATAGTTTTGATTGGTTAGTCAGACGTCTTGGGAAATCGCACGTGATTTCATGATAGAAAATACAAAGGAATAACAAATATGGTTTACTCTTAAATATATGATATGCAGTTTGTGCACCAACACTATATTAATGTCTCATAATGCATGCTTTATTATTGTGTTATTCTATGATTGTTGTTTTATTATATGTTATAAATTACTTGCGCCTGAGAATTCATAAAGAATAAATCGTTGACTGGAAATCTTTGTTTTAATTAGATAAATGTAAGCTTAATTATAGATTTATAATAGTTTCAAGTTTTAGCGCATGTTTTAATTAGGAGGTCAGCTGTGATATAGATAGCCACGTAGCAGAATACTTAAATGAATTTCATCTGAAACTGCATAGTTATACACGAGAAAAACAAACATCAACACAAAGCCAAAATCCAAACAGACACAATCAGCATAACACTTTGATAATCTGTTAATTGACACTTGTTTGTTGTGTTTAAATGTTAATTAATGGAAATGACCCAAGCTGTAAAACAATTAAGACATTGTTATTAAGCAGTTACAATGTATATCAATAATGTTTTTATAACAATCAGTTTCACCATCTTAAAATGTTTATATGGCTTGATTGTGACCAATGATTAGCTTAATGATTTAATTGATATGACAAAATTTGATTTTATTTAACCTCATAAAAATATACAAAATGACAAATAATTCATTTCGTTTGTATAAAAAGATTTTTTTTAAACTATGCTCTTAGTAAAGAAAATGTTAATACTTTACTTGTGTAACGGGGTTGCCCCCTTCGTACATTAATTAGTAGATTTAAATAGCCAGCCTTTATCCCTGAACAAGGGAAGTACTTCTTTGGTTCAGAGGTAGAGCGCCTGACTGTAAACCTAGAGGACCCGGGATCGAATCCCGCTCAGGACATGTCGATTTTGTGAAGTAATTCATGCTCTCCGGTTACATTGGCGCCCAACTAAAAAACCCATCATGGTTAGAACAGGAAAACTAGCCAGGGTTAGTTGTGTTAAGAGTCATACATTGAGGTATGATGACTCTTGAGGAGGGGGAAGTGTAACGGGGTTGCCCCCTTCGTACATTAATTAGTAGATTTAAATAGCCAGCCTTTATCCCTGAACAAGGGAAGTACTTCTTTGGTTCAGAGGTAGAGCGCCTGACTGTAAACCTAGAGGTCCCGGGATCGAATCCCGCTCAGGACATGTCGATTTTGTGAAGTAATTCATGCTCTCCGGTTACACTTGATTCCAGAATATGTCTTTATAGTGTTATATCCTTTCCTTATTTGTTCACAGGATTTCAGTTTCTTTATCTTTTTGCACTCTTAGAATGATTCAAACAAAGTATATGACAATTATTGCCTCGTAAGTTTAAAGTATTTCTTTACATATGTCCTTTAAGTATGACCATTTTGAAAGTTCTGTCAAAAATGTAAAAAAATAAATGTCACTTTTTCCAACGGTTTTTGCTCAATTCGAATGCCTCTACATGCATGCCTCGACCAAAATGAAATGTAGCAAAAATATTAAAAAGGACACCATATTTCAGTGTTTGAAATATCTTTTGGTTGATGCATGCGGATTACAAATATCTATAAATCAAGTTTCAAATATAGATATCTAATGTTAATTTATAGATATCTATAATTCATTTATAGATATCTATAACTCATTTATAGATATATCTGTAATTCATTTTTAGATATCTCTTAATCATTTATGAATAAGCTGTATTTATTAATATCAATAATTCAAGCTTCAATTATAGATATCTATAAATCATTTATAGATATTTATAAATCATTTATAGATATCTTTAAATGAATTGCAGCTATCTATAAATGATTTAAATTATAGATATCTGTTATTGAAACTTGATTTATAGATATTTACAATTCGAATTGAATGGCTAATAGATATCTAATAATACGGCTTTTTGTCCACTCTGGCTTGCCATACATTATGGGGTTACAGTTTAATGATATATTTCTGAGCATAGAGTACGTAAAGATTTTAAATATCCAGACCATCAAAGCCTGACACTGAGACAATAATTGATACGATTTTCTCAGCCTGACAAAAGCTTATCTTGAAGCTGAAGAAATTTTAATCAACTTATTCAGTACGGGAACGGTACATATTACACATTTTAGTGTCAGCGCCCACATAAAGTGCGCTTCATTCCCTGTTTTTTTCAAGCCTCTTAAATTGCAAACCAAAAGACAAAATAAGGGCGAAAACAGGCGATAGCTTATATATATCTAACTATGCTTACAGTATAATGGATCGAAGAAAAATTACAGAAGAATCCCCCATACTTTATACTGTGTTTTATGGAGAGGTATGGTATACCTGGGTTGCCTATTCGCCAATTTCTCCGATTCTGGTACACAACTGGTTCAAATTTGTTGTAAGAAATAAGTGAAATTTGATTCATGTCTAAATCTGTTGGAAATATTTGTTTTTCGATTTTTTGGACCCGTAGATATTTACCAACCAGACTAACATTTCAGTAATCTTATATTTTTAGCTCACCTGACCCGCTCATTCAGCGTCCGTCCAAAGGGGCTTGGTACAATTTTTTTTTATATATTTACTTCTATAACGCTTCAGTAAATATATAAAAAATTGTACCAAGCCCCTGTGGTCCGTCGTCTGTCCGTCCATTTACTTTTCTTCAAACATCTTCTTCTCTGAAAGCACTGATGGGATTGCTTTGAAACTTTGTACTCTTGATCTTTAGGATGTCCTCTACCAAGTTAATGAAATTTCTGAACATCCACCAGCCAACATGGCCACAGTTAACGGTACTAAAAATAAAACAGGGGGGTCAGACCATAGTTTTTTGCTTATAGCTCAAAAAGTATAAGAGATAGAGAAAATCTGAAGATAGAGAAAATCTGAAGCAACCTTCCTTCTTCAGCATGAAAAGCTCTTTGTATTTAAGTCAAAGTTGTGGGACGACTCCTTATAGGAGTTATTTCCCCTTAATCGTCAAAATTGACAATTTTCACAGTTTTTGGACTTAACCTTAAAAGCCATAAGAGCTAGAGGAATAGTTAGCATTGCAAAGTTGTTCAGCTTATTGAGGTCTACAAAAATGATTCCAGGGTAAAAATTGTCAGATCATCCTTTTAAGAGTTATTTCCCTTTAAGTGTTTTTAATCAATTTTAACTTGTTTGTTGTTTTTTTTCAAATGGAAAGCTTTGTAACTTTGTATTCTTGTTCTTAAAAGTGTTTTCTATCCTAACTAGTTTCTTTAATGTTACTTACCAAGTACATGTAGACTATGTTGCACACTATGTAAGAGGTTTTAGTATATAAGAGATCAGGTTAGCGATTCAGGCTCCTGAGAGCCTCTAGTTTCATGAAATAAACATAAAATTTTTAAAACGCTTCCATTGCTCCCATGTTTTTTGAGGTAATTTTACCTCTTCTTGACCTTTGACATAAGTACATTCTAATCAGGGTTCTCCATTGGCTGTTTTATCATTGCGGCCCACCATGGTTAAACTCGATCCCCGCCATGGTCAAATTCCTGTTGCTCAATGGTTAAACTCGATCCCCGCCATGGTCAAATTCCTGTTGCTCCATGATTAAAATTCGCATAAGTTTATGTGCCTTATGTTTATTTACACTTATTTACGACAACACAGAAGAGTGTCAAATCATGTCAAGCGTGTATTATCCTAAGGGCACTTAATCAGAGCAAGATGAAAGTGTTAATTGTTTCTAATAAGAGTAAATCAATTAATTTAAGACTAGTAAAAGGGATTTAATTACCAGTGACAAGCTTTTATGGTGCTGTAAAAAAGATTAACAAGAAATTTGCAGTCGTAATTAATGCTTTAAAAATAACATTAAAGGTATCTGTGATTGAAAAGAGAAATTACAATGATGAATGAATTCTTTTTATCTTAGTTGCATGGCTTGCAGGAGAAGCATTTTGCTTATTGTTTTGTAAAAAAAGTAAGATACATGATTATGTCCCTTTATTCACTTTCCATTTTTATTTTATTCTTTTTAAGTACTATTCCAAATAAGGATCAGGCAGAGGGTGGCACATCAATTATTTCTAATTTCAGATTTTGGGGTATAGATGCATTCATTTTACCATAAAAACAAACCCAATGCAGTTTTTACTCGGAAGTCTTCGGCTTCCGAGTCTTGTCGGAGAAAAGATGAAATGGAAGAAGCGCGGCAAACTGTTACAACTCGTTGTCACGTCGCTAACTCTCGTAGAAATAAAATATAGGACCAGACGAGAAAAAGCGATTGCTTTGTAAAGTCGTAAGCGGCAAACATGGCGACGGCAGCCTGATTTTAACAATCTATCTGAGACTGATACCAAAAAATATCGACATAACAACTATAGAAACTGAATTCAAACCTGACGATCTCGGTTTGTATGCATGCCCAGGAGTCTCGACAGAGGGAAAATTGAAAAACTCGCTCCCAATGATCTCGTATGGTTCTGTGATGTACATGTATCAAGGCTTGCGGAAGTAAAAGTTGACGTGACAAGTAAGTCTTGCATTTATGTTATTTTAAAGAGTTTTGTTTAATTTACGATTACATACATTAACATCTTGTACATTGTACATGTTTATTGATTGTATCACCATGTTGTCTATTGTATTTTATGTGTAATCTATCAACATGATCAATTATGTTCTTTTCTTCAATCAATCATGTTCTTTTCCTCTACATGTACAACAAATAATAGATATGTTACTACAGGTCAATGCTGAACTCTGTGTACATGTATTTATTATAGAATGTAAAACACTGCCACCTGTTTAGTAAAAATATATTAGAGTCTAATATGAATCTAATTTATTTTAAATCAAAAATTGCTTACACAAGGTTATGTTGCTGCTCGGTTGTTGTCTTCACTCAATTAAGAGTGCAGACATATCGAAAATTTTAAAAGCGGACATTCGGTCCGGTGAATCTGAAAATTGTGTCTGACCCAAGCATTTTTTTGTCTGCAATTTACTAATATACTCCATTCTCATTATATCATGGGTTCTGTGTTATCGTGGTATTTACTTTCATTTCAAAACCAAATATTCAACTGTGACGTCACTGTTTCTACGTAGCTACGTACCATGATATAACGAGATACCAGGATAGTTCATACAAAATTACGGTCTGATCAGCCAGTAATTCTGTCAGACACACCAAATCTTGCAGGACTGAACAGATTTTTGCAGGACAGGTCCTGAGGTTCTGTACAGCTGTCATCATGTACAATATTTCGATATGTTTGCCCTCATAGAATAAAAAGCTACGCCGAGCGCAGCATGATACGACCGATACAAGTTGAACCCTGTATGCTGGAGGCCCAATATGGATAGTCTATTGCTTTGGTCACATGAAGCCCATGGTGGACTTAGAAAGCTTTTTGACATGATACATCCTGTGGTGGACTTTCAAATGCATTTTGACACATATACATGTATATTGACATCAACATCTCATACAAAAAGCCTTATTTATATACATATGTCAATTTACATTTTTTGCCCTTTGACCCCTAATTTAAAAAAAAACTGTAAGAGATATTGTTAATCAGATTGCAAAAAAGGGCAGGGATTTTCATAAGGTATCCAATGAAAAAATATTTTGAAATCGGACCAATTATAAGCTCCCGCTCTGCGGGAGCTAAATTGGTAGAGCATGATGCCTTTAACCGGAACACGTATAAGCTAGTCAAAAATCCGCACTCAATAGCACGGAATGCAAAATTAATTTCCAATTTTGTAATTTGCATTTAAAAAAAAATAAATACATAGTTATTATATTTATATGAATATTCTGAGTATTCTCAGCGATGAGATGTTTTAAAATGTTTAAAATTAGGACTTCTGGCATATATTATTAAATTGTTCCATTCTATCGCTAGAGGTCGCGTCGCGTCTATCAAAACAAAATGAAAGCTGACTGTCATTCTAATTTTCTCGGTGCATGTCAACCAAAATGAATAACTTAAATAATTCAGCAGATATATTTGCCCAGCAGTCATTACATTACCTTGTCAGCTTCGACTTAACAAAATTGTTTTTGTTATTTTTCTCTTTAGCGTTTGCATTCGAAAATGAAAGTGAAAGTGCTTTCTTCGAGGTCCGAAATCATCTATTATTACCATATATGGTTTAACTACCATATTTAGAAATCACGTGATATATTTTTTGTGTATTTGTGTATATACCTGTACATATTTGTACTTTAACCAATCGACTCAATTAAAATATTTTACGCTATTGTTTACTACTACTTTTGCTTTTGAATGAAAAAAGTACATTTTCTGATGGTCTCGCGACAAATATTCAAGCATGTTGCATGAAAATGGTGTTTCAAATCTATTCCATGTTGGATTTTCTGTCAATAATATTAAAAATAGAGATTCCTAGGAAGAACATCGGATAGCTGGTTTACACTATTAAACATGCAGTTTTTTTATCACTTGGTGTTTGACATCCTATATTTACAATGTTAACATGGTTAAAGATAAATCACTCCCTTGTTCTGTTTGCAGGTGCAGTTTCCTTTTTTATTATGCAAAAGCTTGCATTTCTTGCTACCATTTAAAGATATGAGTTTTTTCTTTTATTTTAAGTATCATGTACCATACATGTATTCATATAAGAAAGTGACTTAATGTGCGGGAGCTTATCAGGTTAAACCTGCATCATATTAAAAAAGTTATTTTTATGGGCATGGCCTACTCTTTGGCACATCCCTGTTCACCATTTTATGGAAAGCTACCCCCCTCCTGAAGACCTTTTAGATTTTTAATGACAATGTACATGTGTATATGACTTTAATAAAGAAATTAAAGCAATATCTGACAATATTTTCTGACCTACTAAATAGTTAGGTATTCATTACTTAAAACAATTAAACAAATATTAACAATGATTAATGTGATATATCTTCAAAGAACAGCATGGCCAATTTGGTCACATGTACATGTCACCTTTTATTTGTTTTGATTTTAAATTTTCTGGGTTTCATGTTTATTGCATGAACCTTCTGGTTGATAGGAAACTGTGTTTAGAAATTGTAATAACTTGGAAGCAATGGAAATCTATCATCAAATATCTTTGATCTTACAAAAAAAGCAAAGAAACTTTAGTTTTCCTTGTATTCTAAATTTGCAGCCCTTAAATGTTGCAATATTATAACTTGAAATATTGGGACAAAAATGTTTTATTTCATCTTATTTACATTTTATACTTATGTCTTACATATATATATATGTCTTTTGGGGATTACATTGCATTGTTAATTCATGAGCTTTATCCAATAAACTGATTGATTGATTGATAATATTATAGTGGAATTGCTGCAACTTTAGGACATATGAAATTGCAAGACTATTATTGATCATTATTGTTGATAAAAAATACATTATTGTAAGCTGATGTTTATTTTTATAACATTATTTATTTGCAAAATATCAATTTAAATGTGGATTTATATGTGAATTGTGTCCTACATTGTATGTTTAATATGTGTGTGTATTAGCAAGTTAAGTATAAATGTTTTTTTTCTTTCAGACAAAGAGCCATATAAAGCTAAAAGTTGATAAAAGTCATCAGCATCTGCAATTTCAAGATATGGATAAATGCTGACTGTGCATATATAATTAGGGCCCCGCAACTTTGTTGCGGACGCCCTATAGTAATCAGTCTGTCCGTCCGTGCGTCCGTCCGTGCGTCCGTCCGTCCGTCCGTAACAAATTCAGTTTTCCGGACTTTTTTTCTAAATGCTTATAGATAATGAACTGATTTTTGGTATGTGAGTTTACCTTGATGAGTTACAGATCAAGTTTGAGTTTCTTGCCAGTCCACAATTTTTTATGGGAGTTATGGCCCTTTGAACTTTGAAAATTCACTAAAATTTCAGTTTTCCGCACTTTTTTTCTAAACGCTTATAGATAATGAACTGATTTTTGGTATGTGAGTTTACCTTGGTGAGTTACAGATCAAGTTTGAGTTATGTGCCGGTCCACAAATTTTTATGGGAGTTATGGCCCTTTGAACTTAGAAAATTCACTAAAATTTCAGTTTTCCGCACTTTTTTTCTAAACACTTATAGATAATGAATTGATTTTTGGTATGTGAGTTTACCTTGATAAGTTGCAGATCAAGTTTGAGTTTCGTGCCGGTCCACAAATTTTTATGGGAGTTATGGCCCTTTGAACTTTGAAAATTCATTAAAATTTCAGTTTTCCGCACTTTTTTTCTAAACGCTTATAGATAATGAACTGATTTTTGGTATGTGAGTTTACCTTGATGAGTTACAGATCAAGTATGAGTTTTGTGCCAGTCCACAATTTTTTATGGGAGTTATGGCCCTTTGAACTTTGAAAATTCACTAAAATTTCAGTTTTCCGCACTTTTTTTCTAAACGCTTATAAATAATGAACTGATTTTTGGTATGTGAGTTTACCTTGATGAGTTACAGATCAAGTTCGAGTTATGTGCTGGTCCACAAATTTTTATGGGAGTTATGGCCCTTTGAACTTAGAAAATTCACTAAAATTTCAGTTTTCCACACTTTTTTTCTAAACACTTATAGATAATGAATTGATTTTTGGTATGTGAGTTTACCTTGATGAGTTACAGATCAAGTTCGAGTTATGTGCTGGTCCATAAATTTTTATGGGAGTTATGGCCCTTTGAACTTAGAAAATTCACTAAAATTTCAGTTTTCCACACTTTTTTTCTAAACACTTATAGATAATGAATTGATTTTTGGTATGTGAGTTTACCTTGATGAGTTACAGATCAAGTTCGAGTTATGTGCTGGTCCACAAATTTTTATGGGAGTTATGGCCCTTTGAACTTAGAAAATTCACTAAAATTTCAGTTTTCCGCACTTTTTTTCTAAACCCTTATAGATAATGAACTGATTTTTGGTATGTGAGTTTACCTTGATGAGTTACAGATCAAGTTTGAGTTTCGTGCCAGTCCACAATTTTTTATGGGAGTTATGGCCCTTTGAACTTTGAAAATTCATTAAAATTTCAGTTTTCCTCACTTTTTTTCTAAATGCTTATAGATAATGAACTGATTTTTCGTATGTGAGTTTTCCTTGATGAGTTACAGATCAAGTGTGAGTTGGGTGCTGGTCCACAATTTTTTATGGGAGTTATGGCCCTTTGAAATTTGAAAATTCAATAAAATTTTTATGGGAGCTATTGCACTTTGAAGTTAGAAAATCCATTGCAATTTTATTTTCTACACTTTTTTATTGTTCCTTGTAGATAATAAACTGATCAAGTTTAGGTATTCATTTGTTTGACAAATTGTTACCAGTGACTGAAATATGAGGCCGGTAGCGGGGCCCTTGGAGATGGCTATCATCTCCCTGGTATCTAGTTCTCACTGAAACTGGATATATCTAGCATCAAAATAGTGTTTAGCTTTATTCTTCTAACTAAGGAGTCCAAAAGTCTATAGAAATTATGAAAATTTGTTTTGAGCAGCTACAAAATATATAAACATCCTAGGATGATGTGAAAAAAATTGAGTAAAAATCATGAATTAATATGTTGTGTAAAAGAATGAGTTCAGTGGTGAATTTAATATCAAGTGAAATATTAAAAAATAAATGTGATATAAGAACTTTTTTTGTTTGTTACTCTATATATTTTCTATTGATGATGGATCCACACACCATCATATCTTCATAAACATCAAGGCAAATACAGAGCAGTACAATACATTAATGAAGAAAGCTTTGTCTGGACCCATATTGGACATACAAGTATAATAGTTGACTAGACACACAAAGAAAAAGAAAACACATGCAAGTGTCAATGCAACATACCATGTGTAACAGCTCAAGTGCAAGAAAGAATAAAATCACATAGTTCCAATTTATTTGCCAAATGAAGTCTATAAAAAAATGATAAAAGACTAACAAAAGTTGAAAGCTGTAAATGCTCCATAAGTTTTTTAGCTCACCTGACCCGAAGGGTCATGTGAGCTATTGTCATCGTTAAGCGTCCGTCGTCCGTCCGTCGTCCGTCCGTCCGTCCGTTAACTTTTCTTCAAAGATCTTCTTCTCTGAAACCACTGAAGGGATTGCATTGAAACTTGGTATACTTGATCTTTAGGATGTCCTCTACCAAGTTTGTGAATTATATACATGTCGACAAACCAACATGGCGGCCGTTGCTAAAAATAGAACAGAGGGGTCAGACCATTGTTTTTGGCTTATAACTCGAAAAATATAAGAGATAGAGAAAATCCGAAGCAACCTTCCTTGTTCAGCATCAAAAGCTCTACAAATCTCTATATTGAGTCGAAGTTGTGAAACGACTCCTTATAGGAGTAATTGCCCTTTAATCATCAAAATTGACCATTTTTTTCAGTTTTTGGACTATATCTTGAAAACCGTTAGAGCTAGAGGAAAAGTTAGCATTACAGAATTGTTAAGCTCATTGAGATCTACAAAAATGATTAAGGGTCAAAATAGTCAGATCACCCGTTTAAGAGTTATTCCCCTTTAACTGTTTTTTTCCATTAATTTACACTGATTTTCAAAAATCTTCTTCTCTGAAACCACTGAAGGGATTGCATTGATACTTGGTATACTTGATCTTTAGGATGTCCTCTACCAAGTTTGTGAATTATATACATGTCGACCGACCAACATGGCTGCCGTTGCTAAAAATAGAACAGGGGGGTCAGACCATTGTTTTTGGCTAATAACTCGAAAAGTATAAGAGATAGAGAAAATCCGAAGCAACCACTCAAGTTCAGCATTAAAAGATCTACAAATCTCTCCATTGAGTCAAAATTGTGAAACCACTCCTTGTAGGAGTTATTGCCCTTTAATCGTCAAAATTGACCATTTTTGCAGTTTTTGGACAATATCTTGAAAACCGTAAGAGCTAGAAGAAAAGTTAGCATTGCAGAATTGTTAAGCTCATTCAGATCTACAAAAATGATATCTGGGTCAAAATAGTCAGATCAGCCATTTAAGAGTTATTCCCCTTTAACTGTTTTTTTCCATTAATTTTAACTGATTTTCAAAAATCTTCTTCTCTGAAACCACTGAAGGGATTGCTTTGAAACTTGGTACACTTGATCTTTAGGATGTCCTCTACCAAGTTTGTGAATTATATACATGTCGTCCAACCAACATGGCCACCATTGCTATGGTCCTTATAGGAGTTATTGCCCTTTAACTGTTTTTTTTTTCTATTTATTTAAACTGATTTCCAAAAATCTTCTCTGAAACTACTGAAAGGATTGTTTTGCAACTTTGTATTCTTGAAAGTTTGTGAAATTAATTCAAACTTTGGCATAAGAGATCAGGTGAGCGATTCAGGCTCCTGGGAGCCTCTAGTTTTTAGCTCACCTGGACCGAAGGTCCATGTGAGCTATTACCATCACTTGGCGTCCGTCGTCGTCTGTCGTCGTCGTCGTCGTCTGTCGTCGTCGTCTGTTAACAATTTTTCAAAAATCTTCTCCTCTGAAACTACCAAACAGAATTTAATGAAACTTGGTATGAATGATCCTTAGGGTGTCCTGCACCAAACTTGTGTTTTGATTTTTAATCCGTTAAAAAACATGGCCGCCGTTACTAAAAATAGACTAGGGGGGTCAGACTACTGTTTTTGGCTTATAAATCAAAAAGTATAAGAGATAGAGGAAATCTGAGGCCACGCTACTGATTCAGCATCAAAAGCTCTACAAAAGTCTCCATTTGGTCAAAGTTGTCAGATGACCCCTTATAGGGGTTACGGCCCCTTAAAGGTGAAAAATAGCATTTTTTCATGTTTTTGGCCTACAGAATGAAAACTATTGCAGATAGAGATTAGCTGTTGCTTGCTTAAATGTTCAGCTCATTTAACTCTACAAAAGTCTCCATAGGGTCGAAGTTGTCAGATGACCCCTTATAGGGGTTACGGCCCCTTAAAGTTGAAAAATAGCCATTTTTCATGTTTTTGGCCTACAGAATGAAAACTATTGCAGATAGAGATTAGCTGTTGCTTGCTTAAATGTTTAGCTCATTTAGCTCTACGAAAGTCTCCATAGGATCGAAGTTGTCAGAAAACCCCTTATAGGGGTTACGGCCCCTGAAAAATGGCATTTTTTCATGTTTTTGGCCTACAGAATGAAAACTATTGCACATAGAGATTAGCTGTTGCTTGCTTAAATGTTCAGCTCATTGAGCTCTACAAAATTCTCCATAGGGTCGAAGTTGGCAGATGACCCCTTATAGGGGTTACGGTCCCTGAAAAATAGCGATTTTTCATGTTTTTGGCCTACAGAATGAAAACTATTGCAGATAGAGATTAGCTGTTGCTTGCTTAAATGTTCAGCTCATTTAGCTTTACAAAATTCTCCATAGGGTTGAAGTTGTCAGATGATCCCTTATAGGGGTTACGGCCCCTGAAAAATAGCCATTTTTCATGTTTTTGGCCTACGGAATGAAAACTATTGCAGATAGAGATTAGCTGTTGGTTGCTTAAATGTTCAGCTCATTTAGCTCTACAAAAGTCTTCATAGGGTCGAAGTTGTCAGATGACTCCATATAGGGGTTATGGCCCCTTATAGGTGAAAAATGGTGTTTTTGGCCTATAGAATGAAAACTATTGCAGGTAGAGAAAAACTGTTGCTTGCTTAAATGTTCAGCTCATTTAGCTCTACAAAAGTATAGGGTCAACATCAAGACCAGGTGAGCGATTCAGGCTCCTGGGAGCCTCTTGTTTATGTCATGTATTTAATAAGATTTTGTGGCATGCATATTTACTCAATTCACTGTAACAAAGTATTTTATAAATTATCCTTTCAATTCATCATAGTACAAGCATCTTATTCCTCAGCTGTTTACAATAGATATACATGTATATTACAAGTTATCCAATGTAAATAGATTGACTGACAAATATCATAAGCAATGATTATACTATTTGACATGTTAAAGATTGTCTACATGTATTTCAATATATGTTATAAGTTTCAATTATGAATGTAACCTTGTCAATGAAATGACATTTGACCAATTAAGAATATTTAGAGGCAGGTTATGCCCCCTATCATTTAAAAAAATCACTAGTAATTGTTAATTAAAAACAAAACATTGGGTTAAATAATATTTACATATAAGTCCAATAGGGTTATTTTTATCATTGTACCCATTTTCTTTGTACATATAGCATGTTGGTGACATTTTTGATGCATTTTAGTGAATCAATATATAATATTGATATGATGATTGCTATGTAATGTTATAAAGATTACTTTAACTAATTATTGAACAATAATAAACATGCTACCATTGAAATGGTATTAATGTCTAAAAATATTGTCCAAAATACCAAGTATGTGTTCAATAGAAAATGCATATTTTCAAACATAATTGCTGCTATAAGAATATTATGTCTGTAAAAATGTTAGTTATTCTACAAAAGTAATAATAAAAGATAACTTGTTTTGTTATATCAATCTATTTCCCACACAAAAAAGTTGCAGAGCTTTATGTCTCTGGTCCATCAATCAGTCCTACACATCACTTTGTTATAATAAAAATGACAAAGTTCCAGACAATAAATATTGCTCCGCCTGACACACCAAGACTCATCAGAGGCGCTCTACCAAAAAAATTGAAAATGCCAAACATAATATAATTATGATGAGCATAAAACAATAAAACCAAAAATACCAAACAGGGGAAGGAAATTATTACTTAATTTATCTAACAATGTCTGGGGTAAGAAGAATCTAGGGGTTTATACAATATTGAAAATTAAACATATAATTTAAAGCTATAAATGAAATTCCACTTATACTACTGAACACAAACAAAACATGGTTTGCAAGAACTACACCATATATAGATATGCATGTTACCAAAAAATCTAGAAAAGCAAAGTTTTGTCGGACTGTTGACCCAATATTTATGTTGAAAACCCTGATAATAGTTCATGAACAAGTAAACGGAAATTTCTAAAAAGTAAATCATATGTTGTGCTTTCTACCAGGATTCCATCTGCAAATTATAGTGTGAATAATCACCCATTAAACTGAAATCCTGATATACATGTACAAATGGTGATAAGGCTGTCCCCATCTGTTAGTCAACACAACCCTTAAACATCTGAACAAAATTTAACGAAACTTGGTATGCTATGAAATCGTGCATAAATTACCATGTATTCATTAGCCACAAATTTGGGACACAATTAAATTTACCAAAATACCAAGAACAACAAAACAGAATTCCATAGAACTTGGAATTGAAGAAGTATAACACTTATAGTTGTATCTGTTGCAACAAATCATTGATTTACCAGAGTACATAATTATAAAGCTAATTTTTTACTCCAATACCATAATATGAACTGCACACAAGGGTTATATCATAAATATACAGCCTTGTCCAAATACACAAAACAGGAAATGCTTTCCAAAATTAAGTATAAAAAAAGATATAGATTAGATGTTCATTTTTGAAGATTTTTAACCCCTTTTCACCACTATTTTGCCAAAATCAAAAGTGGCACCATGCTCTAAACAACATAGATTTTTGTTTTTCAATTTAGTACTTAAAAGTGAAGTTTGTTAACCAACAAATAATTTTGGTCAGAATATGCGACCAACATTATATTGATAAATTTTTACGGAAAAAGGCTAAATATGTAAAAAAAAATAGACATTTTCGAAGAAGTTCATTAACTTAAACGGTCTCTGTTGTTCACGAGATTAAACAATTCATGCACAATTTATGACATTTTATAAAATATAGGGTCTTATGACCATTCTAGCAGCATTATTTTGAAGCTGTCTCGAATTTGAAATTTAGGGCCATTTTTGGCCCTTTCTGAGCATACCCCATTTGCTCTTCAATTATTTCATAGGAACCTTAATTTTCTGAAACATTTAAATATATTGGTTGTTGATAAAATTCTATTTGATTTCTGCTGTTGCTGACAAATCTCTATAAATGAGAATGAATACTGTGTAAAGATAAAAAAATACTGTGGAGCTTTATAAACAGGGCAAAGTTTGCAAGAGGGGGATATATAATTCAGACAATGAGATTAATAACAATTAAAAACTGACAATTGAAGTGATAATTTTTTTGTTAATACATGTAATGCAGAGCATATTCAATAAAAACAAATTCATAGGTTCATTCCCTGCTTCGTGAAACCTGGCGCGAAACATTTAAGACAAATCTTCCTCCATGGTTAAATTCTTATCCATGGAGAACCCTGCTAATATTCGGAAATTCTTGAATGGATCACAGTCAAAGAAATTATGAAGTGGAGTCCGGTGGACCCCATGCCTATTTTCTTCTTTGCTAACTTTTTCCTACATGTATATGTTTAACATGTTTAATATAAACTAAATGCAAAATTATCAGGACCGAACCAATTTTAACTGGATATTTCCAGTACAGGTTTCCCATGCATCCTTGAAAACTGAAAACTGGAAAAACCCTTAAATTTCATTTTTAAGTTTAAGGACCTGGAAAAGTCCTTGAATTTTAAAAAATCAAAACATATCCTTAAAAAACCCTTGAATTAAATTATAATATGATAATAGGTGCAACCTAAAATGGGACGCAGCTTTCGAAAATAATTGTCAGAAAATACCATTGAACAATGACTAAATTATCAAGTATGGAATATTTGTGCAAATTATAAATTTTATAACATTCTGAAAAGTGTTAAAATATAGATATCTGTGATTGAAAAGAGAAATTACAATGATGAATGAATTCTTTTTATCTTAGTTGCATGGCTTGCAGGAGAAACATTTTGCTTATTGTTTTGTAAAAAAAGTAAGATACATGTACATGATTATGTCCCTTTATTCACTTTCCATTTTTATTTTATTCTTTTTAAATATTAAGTTTTATTTGAAGTTGATAATGAATTTTATTTTAAACTAAATCTTAAAAGATTAAAAGGCAAATCGGTCTTTAATCATGTTAATATATATAGACTTAAGAAAGGAGTATGTTCACAAAGGCCCATAATTGGCCTTGCAATTGGGCTGATTTTTCATGTTAAAGAATTCCAAATGAATGCTTTCGAAATAACTCACAGAATACCTATATTTAACAATTATAATAGTTTTATAGTGATAAAATTGTTCTGTTTCCTTCCATTACACCATAAATATAAGAAAAAATTATGAAAATCTTCATTTTTGAAGATTTTTAACCCCTTTTCACCACTATTTTGCAAAATCAAAAGTGGCACCATGCTCTGACCAACATAGATTTTTGTTTTTTAATTTAGTACTTAAAAGTGAAGTTTGTTAACCAACAAATAATTTTGGTCAGAATATGCGACCAACATTATATTGATAAATTTTTACGGAAAAAGGCTAAATAAGTAAAAAAATAGACATTTTCGAAGAAGTTCATTAACTTAAACGGTCTCTGTTGTTCACAAGATTAAACAATTCATGCACAATTTATGACATTTTATAAAATATAGGGTCTTATGACCATTCTAGCAGCATTATTTTGAAGCTGTCTCGAATTTGAAATTTAGGGCCATTTTTGGCCCTTTCTGAGCATACCCAATTTGCTCTTCAATTATTTCATAGGAACCTTAATTTTCTGAAACATTTAAATATATTGGTTGTTGATAAAATTCTATTTGATTACTGCTGTTGCTGACAAATCTCTATAAATGAGAATGAATACTGCGTAAAGATAAAAAAATACTGTGGAGCTTTATAAACAGGGCAAAGTTTGCAAGAGGGGGATATATAATTCAGACAAAGAGATTAATAACAATTAAAAACTGACAATTGAAGTGATAATTTTCTTGTTAATACATGTAATGCAGAGCATATTCAATAAAAACAAATTCATAGGTTCATTCCCTGCGTCGTGAAATCCCCGGCGCGAAACATTTAAGACAAATCTGCCTCCATGGTTAAATTCTGATCCATGGAGAACCCTGCTAATATTCGGAAATTCTTGAATGGATCACAGTCAAAGAAATTATGAAGTGGAGTTCGGTGGACCCAATGCCTATTTTCATCAAATTTGCTAACTTTTTCCTACATGTATATGTTTAACATGTTTAATATAAACTAAATGCAAAATTATCAGGACCGAACCAATTTTAACTGGATATTTCCAGTACAGGTTTCCCATGCATCCTTGAAAACTGAAAACTGGAAAAACCCTTGAATTTCATTTTTAAGTTTAAGGACCTGGAAAAGTCTTTGAAAATTAAAAAATCAAACATATCCTTAAAAAACCCTTGAATTAAATTATAATATGATAATAGGTGCAACCTAAAATGGGATGCAGCTTTAGAAAATAATTGTCAAAAAATACCATTGAACAATGACTAAATTATCAAGTATGGAATATTTGTGCAAATTATAAATTTTATAACATTCTGAAAAGTGTTAAAATATTTTTGGATAATGTTCGACAAGGATGAACAACCCCTGTTGTCTATGTATTCCATGACGTCATTTCCCGGTCAGAGTATTTCGCGCTCTAGCATACAGTAAACAAAGTGACAATTTTGTCTGCCAGGTTTTGGAATATTTTCTTTATGCCAATTATCTTATTCGAAGTATTGGCTGAAGACATAAAAACCTGGCAGTAAATGACGACTTGTTGCAGTCATGAATTTTGATTAAACACTGGACACATGCACATGAATCATGATTGACTTATCTCCATCATCCATGATTATCAGGTAGGAACATCTTTTTTACAATTCGGTAATGTTAAGCATCATTGTTAATTTTAATTCTTCATTGTCAAACGTTGATTGAAATAACATGTTACTAGTAAACAATTTGACAGATCACGATGATTGACAGCGCATTTGTTTACAACACTATTCTTGCGAGAACTTGGCGAGATAATTTCATTTCTTTTACAGCGAGACTCTCTAAAAAATTTAGAGAGAGACGTTAAATTTGACTTTTCATCAGTATTTACCTGTTTATTTAAGAAATAAATTTAACCATGAGTCTTAAATCTGTCCATTGAAAAAAAATTAAAAAAAAAAAACCATCGAATTTCTGTCCCCATAGAACTTCTTGCCGAGCGCGCTTGCGCACACTCGGTACATCCGGTTGGAAAAAAATACAAACCATTAACTTTTGGAAATTTCTACATATGTGGGACTGCGTCATATATTATGACACTTTGTCTGCTGTTTTGGAAAAATGGTGTAACAATATCAGGATCTATAATTTTGACGACTATTTTCATCCTTGAAAATGACTAAAATACCCTTGAAAAGTCCTGGAAAGACCCTTGAAATTTTAGTCATGAAAAAAGTGGGAACCCAGCCAGTAGGTCCCGGCCTAATTTTGAAGACTGGGATCAAATGTGCAATGCGTCTTATAACATAGGATATATAACATAACATAACATATCTTTTATTTCCAATCAGAAGCCCACTGGGAGCAAGGAGAGTTGTACATGTAGAGGAAAAGAACATAATTGATAGATTACACATAAAATACAATAGACAACATGGTGATACAATCAGTATACAATGTATAAGATGTTAATGTAACTGTTGATAAATGTCCATATATTGAATACAATATATCATAAATAGAATATTAACTTAGTAAAAAATATCTTTATCCAGTTTAAATCTGGCAGTGGCAGTTAGTATATCAGTGTCCTCATTACTAAGTAAAAATATCATTTTGGAATTGTTTGATAGACTAGAAAAATTAGGATACTTTTGGACAATAGGATTAAATAAAATATTTCTTTTTGTTTCAAATTTTTGAACAAACACATAAAAAGTGTGTTTCGTCTTCAACTTCCCCAGAAGAACAGTTTGTAAAACCACCAACCATACCACCAACAATCCCACTTTAAGTACGCCATTTCGAAAACAACGAGAAGAAATCTGGATTAGAAGGTAGGCACTGCTTTACCTTATGGTTGCAACGACAACATTGGCAGTTTAGGGAACTTATCAAGTCCAAGATGCAATGATGTGAATGTGATGAATCTTTTTGAACAGCAGGAAGGCGCAAACGCAGTCATATGGACATCGAAAGTACAATTCACCGAAGGTACATGACGTGTCTATCAATGGACTGCTTTCGTCTATCCAACAACCTCTCGGGATTCATCACATTCGCACTAAATTGTATTCTATTCCTCTTTCCAAACTTCACACACTTTACAAAGAATGTCTCGAAAATCCAGTGACTGATTTTAAATCCAACCTGTACCGTCTTACAGCCATTGTTCTTGACATTGGATACAACCGATTATTCAAACCAGTCGGTGTTCCACACGAAAACAATAAGGACAATCGCTCTTTCATTTCTCTTCCATTTTTAATAAAAGGTTTGGATGCCATAAATTTAGGAAACATTTTACACCATAAATCTGTTACAGAACATATCCCTTCTTATTTCAAAGACACAAGTGTTCCCGTCATTTCTTATTCCTATACTTCCACCATTGCACCTAAGGTATTTAACTACAAACAAGTTTTGCGGGATTACCAAATCAACGACCTCAAAGCAAAACCACCAGACTGTTCTTGTGACAAATTCCCATTCAAATATAGTCCCTCTGGCCACGTCATTACCGGAGACCTCAACATAGTGGATAATGACCAACTCCGCGATGTTTTGGCCAAAGGACCAAAATATCGTGAACCTAGAGCAATCAACTGGAACCATAATTTCAAAACAATTATGGATTCAGTTGAAGACTATGCCAGAAAATGGACCAAAAAAGAACATGAAAAGGAAAGCGACGTTCTTTCTGAGTGGGTAAAGTCTGTGAGGTCGTTAGTTTTGAAAAGGATTAACTCTTTGAAAGGCTCGATGAGCACCAAGGCAACATCTATTTTCAACAACCCTGATGTTGCGAAGACATTGTCCACCTTACATGACAAATATGTTGTCGTACCTGCTGATAAAGCGCCTAACAACATCATTTTCGTATGCAAAAGACACTATATTGATTGTTTAACAGCTGAATTAGGGGTTGGTTGTACTAGCAAAAGCACCACATATACAGCAACAACACTGTCAAAGGAGGAAATAATCAACAATCATAATTCTGTCATTTCTTCCTTTGGCATTTCTGTTGACAAAAAGAACGATGACGTTCCATCCTTGTATTGGATTCCAAAGTTACATAAAACTCAATACAAGCAACGATTTATTGCTGGGTCATCCAAATGTACAACTTAGCCTCTTTCAGTTTTGTTAACATCAATATTGACGGCAATAAAATCAAGCATTCAAAAGTATTTCGATTGTTGTTACTCTAGAAATGGCGTCAATCAAATGTGGATTCTCAAAAATTCTAAAGAACTGATGGAAAATCTCCATTCTAAGTCATTTTCATCATGTAATAGCATTAAAACGTTTGATTTCTCTACATTATATACTTCAATTCCACATTCACAACTAAAATCTCGTTTGGCACAACTGATTAAACGTAGCTTTATCAAAAAGAACGGAAAACGCAGGTACAAGTATTTGGTAGTCGGTTATAAAAAGACTTACTTTGTCATCCAAGAGTCTAGCAAGAAAATCAAATTTACAGAAGATCAAATAATAGAAATGCTCAACTTTCTAATCGACAACATATTTGTGCAGTTTGGTGGACGTGTTTTTCAGCAAACAATAGGTATCCCAATGGGCACAAATTGTGCACCATTGCTTGCCGATTTGTTTCTTCATTCATATGAAGTGGACTTCTTACAATCACTTCTAGACAAAAAGGACCGAAAACTTGCTTTATGCTTCAATCTAACATTTCGTTATATTGATGATGTCCTTTCACTAAACAATCCTCGATTTGGTGACTATTTACATCTCATATATCCGAAGGAACTTGAGATAAAGGACACTACAGATTCTATGAGGTCCGCTTCATATCTGGATCTATTTCTCGAAATTGACACACAAGGAAGGCTTTGTACAAAGCTCTATGACAAACGTGACTTCAACTTTCCAATAGTTAACTTTCCCTTTCTGTGTAGCAACATTCCGTCCTCTCCAGCATATGGAGTTTACGTATCACAATTGATTCGCTATTCCAGAGCATGTTGGGAGTACAACGACTTCCTTGATAGAGCCACACGGCTGACAAGCAAATTGTTAACACAGGGGTACGTTGCTCCCAGGTTGTTGTCATCACTCAAGAAATTTTACGGACGACATCATGTGCTTGTATACAAATACGGGATTTCTATCTCTCAGATGAGCGCAGATGTTGGTTTGACATAGAGTTTTGTAGTGTCATCCTTTCCGGATATGACCAACACTTAATCGATCTTTGGCAACGTGACGGGTGTGCTATAGCAAGCAGGAACTGCTTACTCTTCCGGAGCACCTGAGTTCACTCTCGTTTCGACTTGAGTTCACGTTGCTGAATTCGGTTTTGTTGTTATGTGTGTGTGTTTTATGTTGTTATATGGTTTGTTTTGTTGTGATGAGTTTTTGTCTACCGGTTTTGTCTTTGTCTTTACGGTTTTATGATACTGATTACCCCTTTGGTACACCTTTGCCTCTTTCATCTATATGTTTTACCTTTATCCTCTATCATCTATATGTTTTACCCTTTATTCTCTATCAGATGAGAGGTTTTCAAGTCTATACATGTACCAATAATTAATGATTGATTTTATAATATCAAAATATAAAGGAAACCTTCCAAGTTCAGAAAATACAGCAAAATTCACACTTTTCTTATGAACTCCTAAAATACAGTTACAAAATTTGAGATGTAATTTTTCACATGGCATGTTATTAAATATTTTATCTAAATCAAAAGACATTCGCATTTTTGAGTTAGAAGCACAATAACTTCCCCAAACTTCTGAGTTATACAACAAGATAGGTTTCAAAGTATGGTAAAAAATATGTACACATGTGCGAAGACTCGGACTTAAACTTAAAAAGTCACTTCTTAACTTATAATAAGCCTTTAATGATTTATTATAAAGTTCAGTCCTCATTTGATGAAATGACCCTGATGCTGTGAAATACACCCCTAAATATCTATGACATGAGACACATTCTAAGTGATTATTTTGTGAAGTAAAATTTTCAGAAATGTTCCTTCCAGTTTTATTGTCTCGCCTGCGACGAATAGTCGCGAAAGCAAGACATAGGTATTACTTTCCGGCGGCGGCGGCGACGGCTGCTGCGTAAACTTTTTTGTAAGACTTTTGTGGACAATGAATTGCTGGAAAAGTATAATAGTTAGGCATCTGATATTTGGTATACAGACAGTTCAGGTTATGGTCTACGCAATTGTCACCATGCCGTGTGACCCTGACCCAATTTTCACGCTCCACTGTTTCTGTGAACTTAGGTCTTTTTTCAGATGGTAAAATTTTTTGTAAGGCTTTTGTGGACGATGAATTGCTGGAAAAGTATAATAGCTAGGCATCTGATATTTGGTATACAGACAGTTTAGGTTATGGTCTATGCAACTGTCACCATGTCGTGTGACCCTGACCCCATTTTCAAGCTCCAGTGACTCAGTGAACTTAGGTCTTTTTTCAGGCGGTAAACTTTTTTGTAAGACTTTTGTGGACGACGAATTGCTGAAAAAGTATAATAGCTAGGCATCTGATATTTGGTATACAGACTTGAAGGTAATTTGGAAAGTCATTAATAAATATTTTAAACAAGGCAGGGCTTAAATTGTCACCTTGTCGAACCCCTAGCTTAATGAAAAAGTCTTCAGTTAAAGAATTACCAATTTTAACACAAGCTTTACTGTTGCTTGCTTAAATGTTCAGCTCATTTAGCTCTTCAAAATTCTCCATAGGGTCTTAGTTGTCAGATGACCCCTTATAGGGGTTACAGCCCCTGAAAAATAGCGATTTTTCATGTTTTTGGCCTACAGAATGAAAACTATTGCAGATAGAGATACGGCCCTTGAAAAATAGTGTTTTTTTTCATGTTTTTGGCCTACAGAATGAAAACTATTGCACATAGAGATTAGCTGTTGCTTGCTTAAATGTTCAGCTCATAAAGCTCTACAAAATTGTCCATAGGGTCGAAGTTGTCAGATGACCCCTTTAAGGGGTTACGGCCCCTGAAAAAAGCGATTTTTCATGTTTTTGGCCTACAGAATGAAAACTATTGCAGGTAGAGAAAAGCTGTTGCTTGCTTAAATGTTCAGCTCATTTAGCTCTACAAAAGTATAGGGTCAACATCAAGACCAGGTGAGCGATTCAGGCTCCTGGGAGCCTCTTGTTATCATTTCATTTGAAATTAGGTCCATACCACTGGGCTTCCCACTTTTTGTCCCCCGCCGCAACGCGTCGGAGGGACTTAGTAATGGTCTCCGTCCGTCCGTCCGTCCGTCACGTTTTTAGCTCACCTGGACCAAAGGTCCATGTGAGCTATTGCCATCACTTGGCGTCCGTCGTCGTCGTCGTCGTCGTCGTCGTCGTCGTCGTCCGTTAACAATTTTTCAAAAATCTTCTCCTCTGAAACTACTGAACAGAATTGAATGAAACTTGGTATGATTGATCCTTAGGGTGTCCTGCACCAAACTTGTGTTTCGATTTTTGATCTGTCAAAAACCATGGCCGCCGTTACTAAAAATAGACTAGGGGGGTCAGACTACTGTTTTTGGCTTATAAATAAAAAAGTATAAGAGATAGAGGAAATCTGAGGCCACGCTACTGATTCAGCATCAAAAGCTCTACCAAAGTCTCCATTTGGTCAAAGTTGTCAGATGACCCCTTATAGGGGTTACGGCCCCTTAAAGGTGAAAAATAGCATTTTTTCATGTTTTTGGCCTACAGAATGAAAACTATTGCAGATAGAGATTAGCTGTTGCTTGCTTAAATGTTTAGCTGATTTAGCTCTACGAAAGTCTCTATAGCGTGGAAGTTGTCAGATGACCCCTTATAGGGGTTACGGCCCCTTAAAGGTGAAAAATAGCCATTTTTCATGTTTTTGGCCTACAGAATGAAAACTATTGCAGATAGAGATTAGCTGTTGCTTGCTTAAATGTTTAGCTCATTTAGCTCTACAAAAGTCTCCATAGTGTCGAAGTTGTCAGATGACCCCTTATAGGGGTTACGGCCCTTGAAAAATAGCGTTTTTTCATGTTTTTGTCCTACAGAATGGAAACTATTGCACATAGAGATTAGCTGTTGCTTGCTTAAATGTTCAGCTCATATAGCTCTACAAAATTCTCCATAGGGTCGAAGTTGTCAGATGACCCCTTATAGGGGTTACGGCCCCTGAAAAAAGCAATTTTTCATGTTTTTGGCCTACAGAATGAAAACTATTGCAGATAGAGATTAGCTGTTGCTTGCTTAAATGTTCAGCTCATTTAGCTCTACAAAAGTCTCCATAGGGTGGAAGTTGTCAGATGATTCCTTATAGGGGTTATGGCCCCTTATAGGTGAAAAATGGTGTTTTTGGCCTATAGAATGAAAACTATTGCAGGTAGAGAAAAGCTGTTGCTTGCTTAAATGTTCAGCTCATTTAGCTCTACAAAAGTATAGGGTGAACATCAAGACCAGGTGAGCGATTCAGGCTCCTGGGAGCCTCTTGTTTGTGGGTGCAATTCCTCGGAAACTACTGAAAGGATGTTGCTGAAACTTTACACACTGATAGGGTACAATTAGTAGATGATCAACCTATATTTGAAATTTTCAAAATGGCCGCCGTTTCCATGGAAACAGAAGAAAGGTCAAAATATAGGACATTCAATATCTCGGTTACCTAGGTGCACAGGGTTCTGAAATTTTGTAGGCTGATAGAGCAAAAGGTACTCTATAATAATACGAAAAAAAAAATTGAAGCGATATTTACGGTTTTCGAGTTATTTACGAATTTGTGATTTTTCAGTCCGAAAAATGGGACATTGTCAAACATTTTTGTGGGTGCAACTCCTCGGACACTACTGAACTGATGTTGTTGAAACTTGACACACTGATAGGGTACTGTTAGTTGATGATCATCCTATATTTGAAATTTTCAAAATGGCCGCCATTTCCATGGAAACAGGGAAGAAAGGTCAAAATATAGGACATTCAATATCTCGGTTACCTAGGTGCACAGGGTTCTGAAATTTTGAAGGCTGATAGAGCAAAAGGTACTCTATAATAATACCAAAAAAAATTTGAAACAATATTTACAGCTTTCGAGTTATTTACGAATTTGTGATTTTCCGGTCCAAAAAATGGGACTTTGTCATATCAAACATTTTTGTGGGTGCAACTCCTCGGATACTACTGAACGGATGTTGCTGAAACTTTACACACTGATAGGGTACTGTTAATAGGTGATCATCCCATATTTTGACAACCTATTTTTACCGTTTCTCAGAGAATATATTGCTTGAATTGACATACCACACAACTTTTATGCGGCGGTGGGGACACATGGCTACGCGTAGCAATCTTGTTAATTTTGCAATAGCTTGGTTAATTTCTTTATTTGTTATTTCAAAGTCTAGTTCATTAAAATTTTGGAAATCTTCTCTTTCTGTTATTAGTTTTTCTAGAGTATTTATTCTATTTTGGAACCTATCATCAACAGATGAAATTGAATGTAAATTTTCAAAATGTGTAAACCAAGCATCTGGTTCAATGTTGGCTGCACAGTTATCTTTCTTGTGGCCCTTGATATCATCTATAAGCTTCCAGTACTTTTTAGGACTATTTACTTGCAAATGATCTAATTCATTAAGGAGAGATTCTTTATATTGTTTTCTTTTATATTTTCTATTTCTATTGTAACTTTTATAGAGTTTGAAATATCTTCCCATTATAAAAGGGTCCTTTGGAAATTTGGAGAACAGTTGACCAACTGAAATCAGCTCTTGTCTCATTTTAAAGAGGTCCTTATCAAACCATTTCTTTTTTACCCTATTTGCATACGTAGCACTTTTAAATTTAGGTTTACTTAATGAACTTTTTGCAGCTGAATGTAAAATCTCATTGAGTTCATCTGCTAATTTGTTTACACCATTGGATGAGGAGTCATTTTATGTTCAACAACTCTTTTTATTTTTTGTTGAAATTCTGATGATGATAAGGTTTCTTGAAATTTCATTCCATATGAAATTTAAAGGGGCTTTATTTGTTTTAATGGTCGGTTTAGGGTCAACTACAAATTTAGCTAAGATAGGCCATGAGATTTTACAATGACAGTCTGAAAAGGTAGATTTAAAATCAGATTCTTCAAAATACAACATATATTTTAATAAGTCTTCATTAACAATTTATTAATCAACAGTACTTTGACCATGCGCATTGAAACAAGTAAATTTCAAAAAAAAAATCTCCTATGCATCTACCATTAACAATTCTTAAAGTTTCATCCATTGCTCTTCTACCATTTATATTAAAGTCAGGCATATAAGATCCAGACAATGGAAGATACACGGCATCATCTCCTTCTACAAAATCAGCTTCTTTTGCAGTTTTAGCATTTAAATCTCCACAGAGTAAAACATCCCCCTTTTTTTTTGGAATTCAGTAATGACTGAAAAGGCTAAAAACACCATTTTTCACCTATAAGGGGCCATAACCCCTATAAGGAGTCATCTGACAAATTCGACCCTATGAAGACTTTTGTAGAGCTAAATGACAGGCACATATAAAATGTGGCGGAGTTAAACTTGTTTTTTTGGGGGCCCAACCTTCCCCCTATTGTTTTGTCTTGTACAAATCACAAAAAATAACACACTTTAAAAATCAAATCGATAAAAGTTCAATTCACCAAGGGAAGAGTACTATACGAAGACAACGAAACGTAAAGGAACTCTCCTGAGAACACTTGCAGCTAGATAAGAAGTATTTATCGACTGATTTAAAAAAATCAAACATTGTCTCTTTATATGCATACTTGAGCGCCGCCAATTTGTTTTTCTATGCTCCGTTGAAAGTAATGAATTAGAATCATAACCCAAACGGAGGACAACTGAAAGAGGCTAATGTTATCGTAACTATACACTTATTAATTGAAATAATAAACGCATATTGTCTCCGTGCCCTCCATTGCAAAATCATATTCGAGAAATCGTGGACCAGAAACCACTTGTCACATAGAATGCTTTTAGCTGTTTTTCATTGTGGATCAGCACCCACAGGTCACATAAAGTGCTTATTGCTGTATTCTGTTGTGGATCTGCAACCACTGGTCACATAGAAATATTCTGAGCGTTTTCCATTGGGGATCAGCAAGGTTTTTTTGCTGTGTTCTATTGTGGATCAGCAACCACTGGTTACTTAGAAGATTTCTTGCTGTGTTCTATTGTGGATCAGCAACCACTGGTTACTTAGAAGGTTTCTTGCTGTTTTCTATTGTGGATCAGCAACCACTGGTCACTTAGAAGGTTTCTTGCTGTGTTCTATTGTGGATCAGCAACCACTGGTCACTTAGAAGGTTTCTTGCTGTTTTCTATTGTGGATCAGCAACCACTGGTCACTTAGAAGGTTTCTTGCTGTTTTCTATTGTGGATCAGCAACCACTGGTCACTTAGAAGGTGTCTTGCTGTTTTCTATTGTGGATCAGCAACCACTGGTCACTTAGAAGGTTTTTTGCTGTGTTCTATTGTGGATCAGCAACCACTGGTAACTTACATGTAGAAGGTTTCTTTCTGTTTTCTTTTGTGAATCAGCAACCACCATTTACATAAAAGGTTTACTAGTATTGCTGTGTTCTAATGTGGATCAGCAGCCACTTGCCATGCAAAGAAAGTTTCTTGCCCTTTCCATGATGGATCAGCAATGACTGGTCACAAAGAAGATTTATTGCTGTTTTGTAGTGTGCATCAGCAGCTACTGGTCACATTGAATGCTTATAGCTGTGTTCTATTGTGGATCAGCAACCACTAGTCACATAAAAAGCTTATTGCTGTTTTCTGTTGTTGATCATCAGCCACTGGTCACATAGAAATATTCTGAATGTTATCTGTTGTGGATCAGCAACCTTTGGTAACAGGATTTTTTTTATTGTTTTCAATTGTGCATCAGCAACCACTGGTCACTTACAACGTTTCTTGCTGTTTTCTGTTGTGGATCAGCAACCACTAGTCACATACAAGGTTTCTTGCTATGTACTATTGTAGTTCAGCAGTCACAGGTCACATAGAAAGTTTTTTGCTTTTTTGATTCTGCATCAGCAGCCACTGGTCACATGGAAAATTTTCAGTTTTAGCCGTTTTTCATGGTGCCTTAGCAACCACATGTCACATCAAAGTTTTATTGTGGATAAGTAACAAATGGTCACATAGAAAGATTCTGAATGTTTTCAATTGTGGATCAGCAAACATTGGTCGCAGTGAAGAATGATGAGATTCAGCAGCCATTGGTTTTGTAGAAGGGATATTGCTGTTTTCTTTTGTTGGTCTGTAGCCACTGGCCACAAAGAAAGATACTGAAAGTTTTCCATTATGGATCAGCAGCCACTGGTTACATAGAGGGTTTCTTACTGTTTTCTTTTGTGGATCAGCAACCACCATTTACATAAAAGGTTTACTAGTATTGCTGTGTTCTAATGTGGAACAGCAGCCACTGGTCATGCATAGAAAGTTTCTTGCCATTTCCATTATGGATCAGCAATGACTGATCACACAGAAGATTAATTGCTGTTTTGTATTGTGCATCAGCAGCTACTGGTCACATTGGATGCTTTAGCTGTTTTCCGTTGTGGATCAGCAACTTTTGGTTACATAGAA
Organism: Arcuatula senhousia; assembly: GCA_963971305.1. Lineage (NCBI taxonomy): Eukaryota > Metazoa > Mollusca > Bivalvia > Mytilida > Mytilidae > Arcuatula > Arcuatula senhousia. The sequence goes on along the minus strand of OZ020313.1, from coordinate 21,987,484 downwards.
GGTTTTTGGTTTTTTTCCGTTGTGGAACAGCACCCACAGGTTGCATAAACGGTTTATTGCTGTATTCTATTATGGATCATCAGCCACTGGTCACATAGAACTATTCTAAGTGTTTTCCATTGTGGATCAGCAACCATTGGTCACAAGGTTTTTTTGCTGTGTTCTATTATGAATCGATCAGCAACCACTGTTCATTCAAAAGGGTTCTCGCAGTGTACTATACTGGTCACATAGAAAGTTTATTGCTGTTTTGATTATGCATAAGCAGCCACTATTAACATAACAAGTTTCTAGCTGTTTTCAATTGTGCGTCAGCAGCCACTGGTCACATCAAAGGTTTATTGCTGTGTTTTTATTGTGGATAAGTAGCCACTGGTCACATAGAAGGATTCTGAATATTTTTCATTGTGGATCAGCAACCGTTTGTTACATTGAGGAATTATTGTTGTTTTCTATTGTGAATCAGCATCCATTGGTTTTATAGAAGTTTTATTGCTGTTTTCTATTGTGGATCAGCAGCCAGTGGTTACATAGAAAGTTTCTGACTGTTTTCCATTGTGGATCAGCAACCTTTGGTTACATAGAAGGTTTTTGGTTGTTTTCCGTTGTGGAACAGCACCCACAGGTCACATAAACGGTTTATTGCTGTATTCTATTGTGGATCATCAGTCACTGGTCACATAGAACTATTCTAAGTGTTTTCCATTGTGGATCAGCAACCATTGGTCACAAGGTTTTTCCTGTGTTCTATTATGAATCGATCAGCAACCACTGTTCATTCAAAAGGGTTCTCGCAGTGTACTATACTGGTCACATAGAAAGTTTATTGCTGTTTTGATTATGCATAAGCAGCCACTATTAACATAACAAGTTTCTAGCTGTTTTCAATTGTGCGTCAGCAGCCACTGGTCACATCAAAGGTTTATTGCTGTGTTTCTATTGTGGATAAGTAGCCACTGGTAACATAGAAGGATTCTGAATATTTTTCATTGTGGATCAGCAACCGTTTGTTACATTGAGGAATTATTGTTGTTTTCTATTGTGAATCAGCATCCATTGGTTTTATAGAAGTTTTATTGCTGTTTTCTATTGTGGATCAGCAGCCAGTGGTTACATAGAAAGTTTCTGACTGTTTTCCATTGTGGATCAGCAACCACTGATTACTTAGAAAGCGTCTAGCTGTTTTCGATAGTTTATTGCTGTCATCTATTGTGGATCAGTAGCCACTGATTACTTAGAAAGTGTCTAGCAGTTTTCGATAGTTTATTGCTGTCCTCTATTGTGGATCAGTAGCCAATGATTACTTAGAAAGTGTCTAGCTGTTTTCGATAGTTTATTGCTGTCATCTATTGTGGATCAGTAGCCACTGATCACATAGAGAGATTATGAATGTTTTACATTGTGGATCAGCAGCCAATGTTTACATAGAAGGTTTCTTGCTGTTTTCTATTGTTGATTAGGAACCACTGGTCACATAGAAGATTTTTTTTATGTTTTTTTATTGTGGATCAGCAGCTACTGGTCACACAGAAGTCTTCTAGCTGGTTTCCATTGTGGATCAGCAACTATTGGTCACATTAAATGTTTTTAGCTGTTTTCCATTGTGTATCAGCAGCCACTATTAAAATAAAAGTTTTATTGCTGTGTTCTAATGTGGATCAGCAGCCACTGGTCACATAAAAAGTTTTTTTGCTATTTCCATTATGGACCAGCAGTCACTGGTTACATAGAGGGTTTCTTGCTGTTTTCTATTGTGGATGAGCAACCACTGGTCACATAGGTTTCTTGCAGTTTTCTATTGTTGATCAACAGCCACTGGTAACTCAGAAAGTTTCTTGCTGTTTCCATTGTTTATCACTAACCATTGGTCACATAGAAGGTTTCTTGCTGTTTTCTATAGTGGATCAGCAACCACTGGTCACATAGAAGGTTTCTTGCTGATTTTGATTAATGATCAGCAGCCACCGGTCACACAGAAGGCTTCTTGCTGTCTTCAATTGTGGATCAGATGCCAATGTAACATTGAATGCTTCTGTCTGTTTTCCATTTGGGATTTTTAAATGACCACTACATGTGATTTTTTGAGATTTAATGTTTTGTTCATCTTATTATTACCTACAAGTAAGATGATGGAAACATATTTCAGTCTATATAGAAGACTTCTAAAATTCTTAATTAATTCTATTCTATAATTATATTTCAGGTTGCAGCTATACAACCATATGGGGCGTTTGTTAAAATTCCAGGATTCAAAAAACAAGGTAGTATATCATTTAAAATGACATCACGTATGATACTATGATTAAACAGGTTGGAGCAAATGCCTGAAAACGGGTATAATACCCAATTTCAGGGATAGTCCTTGAAATCAGGTATACTGTGATCCCTGAAATCGGGGATATCAAACTTTGAATCAATTTTTCTGACTTCAACAAAATAAAGGCATTCTCTAAATATATCATTCAGAAGAAATGATATTATTGCTATATATTTTAGCATCGATGTCTTGTTAAATGCCTCTGCAGTGACAAAGCTTTTTCTATTGTATTACCTGACCTTTAATTGAATGGTTAACATGCGTGCAATTAGGTGTGACTTGAGCACACTTCACTCTCCATTGATGATATAATTGGCATGTGACCAAGTTAACAGGAATGATGTCAAGTTCTTTGAAAACAAATTGTATGTCCAATGGGTCAATTTACACAAAAGGAAATGATAAAAGGAATCAAAGTCTAAATTTGAATTTAAATTATTTTCATTAATTCAAGATTGGTTAAAGGGTGCACTTTTATATGCATTGTGATAAAAAAGAAAGTGTTTTATTAATCAAATAAGCTTTAAATGCATTAGAAAGTCTGCTATCCCTAAAATCGGGTATAATACCCGTTTTCAGGCATTTGCTTCAACCTGTTAAAGAAAGCCCCATATTACCGGAGACTTTTTAGAAAAAAGTCTAGTTTAGGAGATTAATGTACCCACCTTACATAAGCTAAATTTCATATAATTTGAAAGCTTGTTCTTGTAGCTATATGAAATGCCTGGTCATAAGAACTTGAATTGTCACAATTTTCTAAAATTGACATTAAACACCAAGTAAGGTAATATGCTTGAAACAAAATAAGGATTTTTTTTATCGTAAATGAAATGGTAATGGAAAATATTCAACCGGACAAGACAAACATGTCACTTGTCAATGAAATTTCACGATAACAACATATATATTGTACTGTTTTGTCTCGCCTGCGACGAATAGTCGGGGAAGCGAGACATAGGTATTACTTTCTGGAGTCAGCGGCGGCGGGGGTCGTAAACTTTTTTGTAAGACTTTTGTGGAAAATGAATTACTTGAAAAGTATAATAGCTAGGCATCTGATATTTGGTATACATACATTTCATGATATGGTCTACGCAACGGTCATCATGCCGTGTGACCCTGACCCCATTTTCACGCTCTAGTGACTCTAGATCACTTTTAGACACTAGATCTTACAGATGGGTTGATGTAAATAGTGACCACAAATCTAGTGATAGCCAAACTAAGACTCAAGTTAAAGAAATCTTTCATAAACAACAGTTCAAATAGAAAAATCATTGACATTAAACGATTATCAGAGTCTGATGTTCAAAAGAAATTTTCCATAGAATTGAAAAACAGATTTAGAGCACTAGAAAATCATGAAGATTACGTTGCAACATCAGTAGAATATCAGTGGGAGAACATCAAGCAAGTGTACCAGCAAACAGCTGAGAAAACTATTGGTTTCAAAAAGCGAAACGATAAACAATGGATATCCAAAACAACCTGGGACACCATTGATGAAAGAACAAAATTGAAGAAGAAGGTCTTAAATACAAAATCTACAAGACAAAAAGAGCAACTCCAAAAGTTATATAGTGAAAAGGATAAAGAAGTTAAGAAGTCAGCTAGAAAAGATAAGCGTAATTCCATAGATGCACGTACAGATGAGGCCGAACAAGCAGCATCAAGAGGCGATCTAAACACAGTCTTTAAAATTACAAAGGAACTACTAGTATGTGGTAAATCACACCAAGTGCCACCTGTGAAAGATAAAGCTGGAAAAATCATAACAACTGAGAAAGAACAATCAGCAAGATGGTTTCAACACTTTAAAGATGTGTTGAATAGACCAGAGCCAATATCAGACTTTGAGGGAGTAGACCAACAAGACGACCTTGATATCAATATTGATCCACCAACAAGAGAAGAAATAATCATCGCAATTAAATCCTTAAAATCTGGTAAAGCAGCAGGCATAGATGGAATCCAAGCAGAACTTCTTAAAGTTGATCAGCCACAAACCAAATGTTCAGCCTATTTTACACCATTTGGGTTCAAGACGAAATTCCAAATGAAAACTCTGGAGTCAGACAGGGATGTATTATCTCCCCTATGTTATTCCTGATAGCCATCGACTGGGTAATAAGAAAACCACAAGTGATATGAGAAGAGGAATCACGTGGGCTTTTTTCTCCATCTTAGAGGATCTAGACTTTGCTGATGATATAGCTCTATTGTCATCTAGACGAGATCACATACAGGAAAAATCACAGAGACTCAGCCACTATGCCAGTCAAGTTTGATTACAATTAAATACCAATAAAACAGAGGAAATGCGATTCACCACAACATCTAATGGAAAAATAACAGTTGATGGAAATGAAATTAAGCAAGTTGATAAATTCACATACCTAGGTGCAGTTGTAAGCACGGAAGATCCAACACAGAAAGACAAAGAACAGACTGTCAAAAGGGAGACCAGCTTTCCACAAGTTACGACCTATATGGAGATCAAATCAATATAGCAAAAAGACCAAAGTCAAACTCTACAACAGCAATGTTAAATCAGTATTGCTATATGGAAGTGAATGCTGGAGGGTAACCAAAGCAGATATGAGATCTCTATCAAGTTTCCATCATAAGTGCTTACGTCAAATCTGCAAAATATTCTGGCCAAACACCATATCAAATTCAAATTTATTGAAAATGACAGATTCCAAATGCATAGTTGACGAGATCACTCAAAGAAGGTTTAGATGGCTTGGACATGTTCTCAGAATGGAGGGGAAATGCTTAACCAAAGAAGCATTAAGATGGACACCCCAAGGGAAAAGACCTCGCGGAAGGCCGAAAACAACACGGCGACGTACACTACAGTAAAAGCTGAACTAAAAGATCTGCACATGACTTGGGGAGAGGCTGAGGCAAAGGCAAAGAAAAGGAACGATTGGCGCAATCTTGTATTGACCTTAAGCTCCACTGGGAGCGAAGAGGATAGGTAGGTAGGTAGTGACTCTGTGAACTTAGATCTTTATTCGACCGAAAACTTCTTTACTTTTGTGGAAAATGATTTCTTGAAAAGTATAATAGCCAGGCATCTGATATTTGGTATACAGACAGACGAGGTTATGGTCTACGCAAGTGCGACCATGCCGTATGACCCTTTTTCGGGAAAATGAATTTCTTGATCTGATATTTAGGATATTATTGAATTAAATTAGTGTTTTTGTGTCCGTCACGATGTCATCTGACCTTGACCTCATTTTGACACTTAATGACTCTTAAAGTAATAATAAATAAATAAATTCTAGAATTTTTAACAGTCTCTTTAATCTTTAAAAATATAAATTGATAATAAAAACTGTTATTAAAGCTACAAAAAGTGCATTAACAGTGCAATTTTGGCAGAAATTAACAAGAAATTAGTTGTCTTTAACAATCATTTTATTCCCGAGTTCTATTATGCAAACGAGATGCATATGAACCAAGTTTTAACTCAGTCGGATGTGCCTGCGCAAGCGCATCGAAAAATACTTTGAGAAATAGATGTAAACAAACGCTATGGTGCGAAAAAGTATGTTCTGCACATTGCTTTTGTAACTTTTTTGCTTTTTCCTTATCTCCTTCCCCCTAAAAATGATACCAATAACAACAGAAAGTGGTTTAGAAAGGGTCGTTGAATTAATCGAGTTTTCAATTGAATAGACCCGGTTGATATATAGCATGATAAAAGGAAAACAGGTACGGGTGTATTGTTATTTATTACATGATAACAGCTTTTCTCTGAAGTTTCAGTATTTGTAGGGGCCTGGGTGGCCGAGTGGTCTAAGGCACTGGTTTAAATACCACACAATTTATCACTAGCTTATAACCTCTCAGCTGGTGTTCGAGTCCCGTTTGTATTTAACAAAAAGGGACTTCCCCAACTGTATGCGTAAAATTTAGTAATTACCTGTAATTCCCAAAAGCCCTAAGCTAGAAAATACATGTAATTCCTAAATCAGACCAGTTATTACAAGTAATGTATAACTTTTAAATGAATCATTTCACCTATTTACTGACTGTCATTTTTCCAATTTTCAAAAACATAACACTTTAAAATATGCACTGCATATATTCCATTTTTTATTAGATAACTAATTAAGAAAAAAATGAGAACAAAAGTAGATAAAATAAAATATTTTTTAAATTCAATGGAGAAAAAGTTGTATATTATTTTCTTTATAATTTATAATTAGCACATTTATGTTTTTTCCTTGGAGGGAATTATATTTATTGTTTATCATTCTTTCTATGTGTTAAATCATTTATTTTTGTCTCGCCTGCGACGAATGTCGCAAAAGGCGAGACTTAGGTATGGTGATTCCGGCGGCGACGGCGACGGCGGCGGCGGCGTCCACAATTGGTTAAAGTTTTTGCTTAAGTCTGTTTTGTGTGAACTAGTTATGTTACACCATTGATATTTGGTATGCAGTTGCATCAGCATCAGTACAGATCAGTTTTAAAAGGATTTCACCTGTATGCCCCTGCAGTCACGGTCTACTGACTTTGAAATTTTACACTGATTTGGCCAAGGTTAACCTTTTTTCTTAAGTCTGTTTAACATGAAGCAGTTATGTTACACCATAGATATTTGGTATGCAGTTGCATCAGCATCAGTACAGATCAATTTGAAAAGGATTTCACCTGTTTGCTCCTGCAGTCACGGTCTACTGACTTTGAAATTTTACACTGATTTGGCCGAGGTTAACCTTTTTTCTTAAGTCTGTTTAACATGAAGCAGTTATGGTTCACCATTGATATTGGGTATGCACTTGCATTAGCATTAGTACAGATCAATTTCAAAAGCATTTCATCTGTATGCATCTGCAGTCACGGTCTACTGACTTTGAAATTTTTCACTGATTTGGCCGAGGTTGACCTTTTTTCTTACGTCTGTTTAACATGAAGCAGTTATGGTACATCATTGATATTGGGTATGCACTTGCATTAGCATCAGTACAGATCAATTTCAAAAGTATTTTATCTGTATGATCCTGCAGTCACAGTCTACTGACTTTGAGATTTTACACTTTTTATCTTTTTACTTATGTCATGAGTGTTTTATATAAAGCAGTTATGGTTCACCATTTATATTTGGTATGCAGCTGCTTTAGCATCAGTTAAGATCAGTTTAATTTTATACTGTGTCCAGTTGCGACAGGCGAGACATGTCTCTGTGTTAACAGTTTATTACTAATTTATATTATAGGTTTTATTTATCTATTTTTTTTAATTTGTGAAATTTCATCAGTGGTGTTTATTAGCGAAATATTCTGTAGATAAAAGTAGCACATTCAAATTCCCCTTTTCAGCTCACCCGGAGCCTGAATCGCTTACTTTGCATGGTCCTAAGCCATATTATGGACTCATCTATAAGGGGTCATGTGAATGATCTGTCCTACCATATTTCTTGTTTTGGTTTTATGAGAAAAGCATAAACAGAATATCATCGTACAGACTCACAGTTGGTTATCACGAACCTTCCTACCAATTTTGAATCATTCTTTTTGTCTTCAAGATTCAAGATTTTATTTCAGAACTCAGGCACATTTCTGTGCAACATAAGCAAGTTATTACAATTAATACACAGTAATACAGATAATACAAAATATTACATAATAAACGATATCAAAACATGGGGGATAGTGAGTCCACAGGATTAAAATAATGGACCTATTTGTTTGATAAATGATGATAAACTTATAAGTACTTTTTTGTTACAGAGTTAAAATAAACCAATCATTTTTGTTTCACAGGGATTGTTGACATAATATCGAGGAATATGCTTCAGCCTTATTTCAAGTATATCAGGGGATTGACAAACAAACAGATAATGAAACTCATTGCCAATCTCTCCGGAATTACATTTAGTACATATTCGATTGCCGCTTTGGATATTTCTCCAACGTCCTGTCTCAATAGGGAATCTAACATTTGATAATCCAAGCTTTGTAATATATGATCGTTGAGTCAAGTTAAGACGTAACAAATATGTTTCCAACACAAACTCACTTTTAAATGTTAGATAGAATTGCCCTCTTGAAGTAATTCTAAGTTCAGTATACCACTTTTGAATGAATTGATCTTTTAATATCTGTTTGGCATGAGTTTTCAACCAAACAGAACTTACATGTAAAGAATCGGAAAAAATGAATGTAAGACCAGTTTCATTGAAGGTACTTTTAACAAATTTGATCCACTTAGTGTCTAATAAACCATTCTTGTTCAAATTATATTGTAAAAGTGCAAATTTCGACGATAATTTGTCAGAGCCAATCAAGCTATTCCAATAACATAATATTCGACATTTAATATCAACAATCAATGGGAAACGTCCAAGTTCACCATAAACTAAGTTGTTTGGTGTTGTCGTTCTTACTTTCAAAATTTTCTTCAAAAATTGTAAATGTACTTTTTCTATATTATCATTTTTTAGCTCACCTGGACCGAAGGTCCATGTGAGCTATTGCAATCACTTGGCGTCCGTCGTCGTCTGTCGTCTGTCGTCCGTCATCTGTCGTCTGTCCTCTGTTAACAATTTTTCAAAAATCTTCTCCTCTGAAACTACTGAACAGAATTTAATGAAACTTAGTATGATTGATCCTTAGGATGTTCTGTACAAAAGTTGTGTTTCAATTTTTGATTCGTCAAAAAACATGGCCGCTGTGACTAAAAATAGATCAGGGGGGTCAGACTACTGTTTTTGGCTTGTAAATCAAAAAGTATAAGAGGTAGATGAAATCTGATGCCACCCTACTGCTTCAGCATCAAAAGTTCTACAAAAGTCTCCATTGGGTCGAAGTTATCAGATGATCCCTTATAGGGGTTACAGCCCCTTAAAGGTGAAAAATAGCGTTTTTTCATGTTTTTGGCTAATAGAATGAAAACTATTGCAGATAGAGAAAAGCTGTTGCTTTCTTAAATGTTCAGCTCATTTAGCTCTTCAAAAGTCTCCATAGGGTCGAAGTTGTCAGGTGACCCCTTATAGGGGTTACAGCCCCTTAAAGGCGAAAAATAAGTGTTTTTGGCCTATAGAATGAAAATTATTGCAGATAGATAAAAGCTGTTGCTTGCCCAAATGTTCAGCTCATTTAGCTCTACAAAAGTCGTCATAGGGTCGAAGTTGTCACATGACCCCTTATAGGGGTTACAGCCCCTTAAAGGCGGAAAATAGTGTTTTTGGCCTATAGAATGAAAAATATTGCAGATAGGGAAAAGCTGTTGCTTGCTTAAATGATCAGCTCATTTAGCTCTACAAATGTCGTCATAGGGTCGAAGTTCTCTGATGACCCCTTATAGGGGTTATAGCCCCTTAAAGGCGAAAAATAGTGTTTTTGGCCCATAGAATGAAAACTATTGCAGATAGGGAAAAGCTGTTGCTTGCTTAAATGTTCAGCTCATTTAGCTCTACAAAAGTCTTCATACAGTCTAAGTTTTCAGATAATCCCTTATAGGGGTTACAGCCCCTTAAAGGCGAAAAATAGTATTTTTGGCCTATAGCAGATAGAGAAAAGCTGTTGCTTGCTTAAATGTTCAGCCATTTAGCTTTACAAAAGTCTCCATAGGGTTGAAGTTATCAGATGACCCCTTATAGGGATAACAGCCCCTTAATCATTTAGCTCTTAACAAAAGTCTCTATAGAGTCAAAGTGTTCAGATGGCCCTTTAAATAACATTTTGCACGTTTTTGGCCTACAGAATGGCAACTATTGCTGAAAGAGAAAAACTGTTGCTTGCTTAAATGTTCAGCTTATTTAGCTATACAAAGTTCTTTATAGGGTTGACATCAAGACCAGGTGAGCGATTCAGGCTCCTGGGAGCCTCTTGTTTCATGACCAATAACTTCACAGCCATAAAGCAAAATAGGTCAAACTAAGGAATCAAATATCTTAAGTTGTAAATCGATTGGAATATTGATATTTCTTATCTTGTAATAAACAGAATACAATGCTTTTTGAGCTTGCTGAACAAGTTTTCTCTTTGCCTTTTCAAAATTATTATTGAAATGGAAAAGAATACCCAAGTAGTTATAAGAATCACAAATATCGAGTTCTTTATCATTAAACATAAACTTTACATTTTGAGTAAACTTTCTTTTAGAGAATATCACTACTTTTGTCTTGTCGACATTAACATGAAGCTTCCATTCATTACAATAATCACTAATAGAATTTAGAATATTTTGCATGCCTTCAACACTTTCAGAGATAAGAACAGTATCGTCTGCATAGAGAAGTAGGAAAACTCTTAAGTAATATTCTAACATATCACTACTTAAATTATCAATAAGACTTAATGATTCTACACCATTGGTTTGTAAAAAGCTTTCTAAATCGTTAATGAACAATGAAAATAGAAAGGGAGATAAGTTTTCTCCCTGACGAACCCGTATGTTACAAGCAAAATAATCGGAGTAAATGCCATTTTTTGTCACACATGATTTAACATTCTGATAAAGGTTGTATATAACATTAAAACATTTTCCTTTTATATTATTTTTATGCAATTTTTGCCACAGTCCGGATCTCCAAATAGTATCGAACGCTCTACTAAAATCTACAAAACTACAAAAGTACAAAAAATCTCTTTGTTCTTTGAAAGATATAAACTAATGAGTGATTGTAAAATGAAAATATTGTCAAAAGTTGAGTGTGACTTTCTAAATCCAGCTTGAGAATGGGAAATAAGGTTAACTTCATCTGAAAATCTAGCTAATCGATCATTCAAAATACCCGTAAATACCTTCCCAAGACAGCTCATTAAAGTGATACCTCTATAGTTTTTTGGTTCTTTTTGACTCCCTTTATTTTTTATATACCGGAGTTATAATACCAACAGACAAACTTTCCGGAACAATTCCCTTATCAAAAATAAAGTTAAATAATTTTACATACATAGGAATCATTACATGTAATGAGTATTTTATGTATTCGTTAGTTACACAATCAAAACCAGTTGCCTTATCATTTTGAAGATTCATTACAACATTTTCTATCTCTGCAATAGTTATAGGAGAATTCAAAATTTCATCATTCTCGAAATTAATTTCGTTATTTACTTCTATATCGGGGACCGCTTCATCGTCATCAGACGTATTCATTTCTTTAAAATATGCATACAATTCTTCCAATGATGCATCAACCGTATTGCTCTTCTTTTCAGAGACACGATTCAAAAGCTTCCAAAATTTTTTTGGATTAGCCTTTGAAGACGTTCGGATTTCAGGCCTGGGCGCCACAAAACTTTAAAAATACTTAAGTCTGAGAATATTCTTAATTTCCATAGCGACTCCAATCAAAACTCTCTAATTTGATGACGTCACAATGAGTTGAGAATATTCTCAGACTTAAGAAATTTTTCATGTTTTGTGGCGCCCAGGCCAGATGTTATCGTATCTTGAAATTTTTGAAAACCATTGTTCATAGCTTTCTTGTAGTCCTTACTAGCATTAGCTAGAATTAACCGATTTATTTCAGTTTTCGTATCATTATATTGTTTTCTTGCTACATTGAACTCGCGCCTCTTTTGTTTGCAATTATCATCAAACCACGGACGATTATTGCTTTTGCTTGCAGAAGATTTTTTTCGAACAATGCCAAAGGTTGCTTTAGCAGTATCGTTAAGAAGTGTGTAAATACTATCAACTATCGCGTTAATATTCTCAACGTCGATTTCACTACTCGCATTCTGAAGATTACTAAGCTCATCGACCATAAAGTTTAAATCAGTAAACTTTTCATTCTCAACAATGCGACCAATAAAATCATCAGATTTTCCGTGATCCCAACGCCTCGCTCTATCTATGTTATTCTTACTTTTATCAGTTTCACGATCCTCTGTTTCTAAATGCATAATACTATCTAGAGTTAAAAAAATCGGTTTATGAACGTCCGAGAACATGGATGAGAATTCCCCTATCTCAAATGCAGATATATAAGACAACAAGTTAGATGAACACAAGCAGTAATCAACTATAGTTAAGTCTTTACAAGTACGCTCACCCCTTAACCTATCATTTCCAACTCTACCATTTAAAATATATACATTATTTTTTTCTACAAAAATCTAACAGTTGATGGCCATATGTATTAGGTCTACCTGTACAAGTACTTGTTCTTTCTAAAGGAAGACCAGCTCGTAATAAATTTTCATAGTCATACATAAAAGTTTTAAGATCTGGATCATCATACAAATCAAAAATATCTAATAATGATTCATCAGGTTTCACAAAATCTGTCAAATTACTTGTCTTAGAAAAGCTTAACAATTTGTGCGTAAATTTTCATAATTGGCCCAGTCCCAAAGCAAGGAGATCTCCGACATGTCCGAAATTTGTTAATCATGTACAGTTTAATTGTCATACTGAACAATCCTGGCAAGTTTCAAAACATTATCATGTATGTTTTCTGAGAAAAGCTTGACGTCCGGAAATTTGAACGTACGTACATTTTGTAAAACGAACAAGAGTAAAACTTTTCGCACTAATGTTCTTCCTACCCCAGTCATACACGTACAGTGTAGGTTGATCTCAGTGATAATTTTGGTTCCAGTCATGCATATTTTGGTTATACATTGAATTGTTCTATGCTCTTCATATTCATATACTGTTTGTCATTTTTAGTGTTTTTGGTACAGAGCCTGTGATGAGTCTTAAATATACGAAATGCGCATCAGGCGTAGCAAACGTAGTCATGTTAGTTGCCTGGAACTTTGTTGTAATTTTGAATTAATGTCCCTAACATGGTCCCACTATAGGGCATACACAATAGAAAAGAATACTTACAAATTCATAAACTACATGTACATGAACCATTTTATGAAGACTTTTAAAAAAATAAGGTATGTTTGAAAACAAACTTATTAAATCTTACCATTAAATTGGTATTATTTAATAATATTGTCAAGTCTATATCAGACTTATATTTAGGGCTATTCCATAAATAAATAGATGGGGGGGTGAAGGCAATTTTTTCGAGACCCCACCACCAATACTTATTTATAAAAAAAATATAATAAGGAATAATGAATGTCGACATAATTTATCCCAAGACCCATCTAAAAAAATATAAAGTGTCTTCCAACCCCCCCATCTAATTATTAATGGAATAGCCCTTAAGGTTTAATGAGGACAGGTATCATGTGACCAAATGCATCTAAATATGCAAAGCATATCAATAAAAACATAACAAAAATATAAAATGAGTTTATCAAAGAAATGTTAAACATATGATAATATTTTTTAAACAGAGATATGACTATTAACGTAATAAATCAGCCTGGTGACCAATCTTTATTTTACTTTTATATGAAAGATATTTACATTATTTGATATTTAAGGCAACAAAATTAGATTTTTAATTCGCAGATATTTTCAGAGTCGGGTGTCCTCATTAACCTTAAGAAATTATGAAAAGGATTGCAATCTAAAATAAGATTTATAAGTATTGCAGCGTGGTAATATTTGCCTTCTTTATTTTGGCAATGTTCCATATTCTAATGGAAAGACTAGTTTGTTTGCTTTTTCAAGTCAGTAAATAGTTGGAAAAAAGGTTAAAAATTTTCAGTTATTGCCTGTGATTCCTAAAAAACTAGTAATTACATGTAATTCCTTATTTTGCTAGTATTTACAGGTATTTACTGATTTGCTTAGTAATTACACGTAATTCCCGATTTCACCTATTTAATGTAACATATATACAATTAGTGTCAACCCAGAACTTTACTTTTTAGTGTTTCCACAATAACTTAATTTTAGTTCCAGTTATCCGATTGCTATAAAATTTGACAATGATGTTCATTACCATACAAGGATGGATGGGATTGATTTCCGTTTCGAAATTAGGGACCAAAAAGGGGCTAAAATTGCTAATTTTATGTTTGTTGCCACAATAACTTAAGTTCTAGATATTCCATTGATTTGTAATTTGGCAATAATATTCCGTACTGGGATTGATTTTGGGGGTCCCCCTTTTTAGCTCACCTGCACCGAAGGTTCACGTGAGCTTATACCATCAATTGGCGTCCGTGGTCGTCGTCTGTCGTCGTCGTCTGTTAACAATTTTTCAAACGTTAACTTGTCCGACACCATAAGTCCAATTACAACCAAACTTGGTACAGTTGTTTAGTAGCGTTACGTGTACAAAACTGTCGTTCGAATTTTTGATTCGTAAAAAACATGGCCGACATGGCTAAAAATAGAACATAGGGGTAAAATTACAGTGTTTTGCAAATAACTTAAAAACCCTTATTGATATCAAAATTCTGGCATAGAGTTAAAGTGATCAGCACGTCAAGATCTACCAGCCCTGAAATTTTCAAGAAAATCCAATATCCCATGTAGGAGTTATTGCCCTTTTGAGCTCACCTTGCCGAAGTCAATGTGAGCTTTTGCCATCACTTGGCGTCCTTCGTCCGTCGTCTGTCGTCTGTCGTCCGTCGTTCAACTTTTCAAAAATCTTCTTCTCTGAAATCACTTAGTCAAATGTAATGAAACTTGGTAGGGTTGTTCTGTAGTATGTCCTTTACAAAATTATCGTTCGAATTTTTGATTCGACAAAAAACATGGCCGCCATGGCTAAAAATAGAACATGGGGTAAATTGCAGTTTTTTTGCAAATTACTCAAAAACCGTAACAGATATCAAAATTGTGGCAGAGGGTAAAAGTGATCAGCACCTCAAGATCTACCTGCCCAGAAATTTTCAAGAAGATCCAACATCTGATGTAGGAGTTATTGCCCTTTTTCTGGATTTTTTCAAAAAATTTACTTATTTAGCCCTATATCTTGAAAACTATACAAGATATTTCAAAAATTTAAATTGCATATGACTAAGCACATGAAGATCTACAAAAGTTGTAACAGAGTCAAAGTTGTAGGATCGTTCTTTAGGAGTTATACCCCTTGGATTGTAAAAATTGACCATTTTCACAGCTTTTTGTTCAACTTTTCAAAAATCTTCTTCTCTGAAACTGCTTGCCCTAATGAAATGAAACTTGGTAGGATTGTTGTGTAATATGTGGTCTACAAAATTATTGTTCGAAATTTTGAATCGACAAAAAACATGGCCGCCATGGCTAAAAATAGGACACAAGGGTAAATTGCAGTTTTTTTTGCAAATTGCTCAAAAATGGTAACATATATTTAAATTCTGTTTGGGTAATAATGATCAACACATCAAGATCTACCTGCCCTGAAGTTTTGAAGAAGATCTGACAATGGTTGTAGGAGTTATTGCCCTTTTTCTTGTTTTTTTTCAAATATTGCTCTTTTTAGACTAATATCTTGAAAACTATACAAGAAATTTGAAAAATTTAAATTGCATATGGTTAAGCACATAACGATCTAAAAATTATGTAATGGGGTCAAAGTTGTAAGACCTTTCTTGATAGGAGTTGTTTCCCTTAGAATATTAAAATTGATAATTCCACAGAGTAGCAGTCCTTTGTTAAAATATCCAGCTTATAAGTATCATCGAATACAAGGTGAGCGATTCAGGCTCCTGGGAGCCTCTAGTTCTGAATTTTTTGCAAAATTACGTTAAGCTCAATATCTTAAAAACTATTTAAGTTATTGAAGAAATTTAAATTGTATATTGTTCAGCACATCAAGATCTACAAAAAATGTAGAGGGTCAATGCTGTCGGACCGTTTCTTTAAGGAGTTATATCCCTTAGAACATCAAAATTGACCATTTTACAGCATTTCATCATTACAATAAAATCGTTAACTTGTCTAACACCATACATCCAATTACATTCAATCTTGGTTCAGTTGTTTATTAGCATGAATGCTACAAAACTATTGTTTGGAATTTTAATTCTTAAAAAAAAAAACATGACCGCCATGGCTAAAAATAGAACATAGGGGTAAACTCTAGTTTTTGCATATAACTCAAAAAAGGTTACAGATATCAAACTTGTGATGGAAGCAAAAGTGATCAGCACATCAAGATCTACCAGCCCAGCAATTCTCAAGAAAATCCCATTACCTAAGTAGGAGTTATTGCCCTTTTTCCGATTTTTTTTCCAAACTTTCCACTTTTCAGCTTAATATCTTAAAAGCTAATACAGTTATTTTAAAAATTTAAATTGCATTTTGTTTAGTACATCAAGATCTTCAAAAATGTAGACGGTCAATTCTGTAGGACTGTTCCTTTAAGGAGTTTTTTTTCCTTAGAACGTCAAAATTGACAGTGTTGCAAAACATCTGTAGTATATATTATGCAGCATTCAGTTAAACCTTTTATTTTATGACTCTTTCAATGTTAATAGGCTTATAATTTAGGCATTTAAGTCAGGTGAGCGATTCAGGTTCCTGGGAACCTTTTGTTTGGTTTGGAAATAAGGGACCCAAAGGGGCAAAAAATTCAATTATTTTATTTCTTTCCACCATAACTTTAATCCTAGTTGGCCTATTGCTGTGAAATTTGTCAAGAACGTTTCTTACAATAAAAGAATGAACCTGAAAAACTTTTGCGCCCCTTTTTCCCCATTATGTAATTATGGACCAAAAGGGGCCAAATCGAAACTTTTTTTACTTGTGATCAGATTTTGACATTTTAAAAAAAAAATTCTGGTTCGATTATTATTTATTTTACCCAAACATGATTCTTATCAAGAGTAGAATACAAAATTGAACATTCATGTTTTTACCCTCTGGGTCGAAAGTACACCAGAGAAGCATGTGTCAAAAACCTTTGTCAGTCCTACATGGGCTGCATGTGTCCAGAGCAAAAGACTACTAGTATCCATATTAGGCCTAAAACGTACAGGGTTTGACATGTTGCGGTCGTATCATGCTGCGCTCGGCGAAGCTTTTTAGCTCATCTGACCTGAAGGGTCGTGTGAGCTATTGCCATCACTTGGCGTCCGTCGTCCGTAAACTTTTTCAAACGTTAACTCCTCTGACACCATTAGTCCAATTGCATCTAAACTTGGTACAGATGTTTATTGGCATATGTGCTCCAAAATTACCGTTAGGATTTTTGATTCAACAAAAAACATGGCCTCCATGGCTAAAAATAGAACATAGGGGTAAATTGTAGTTTTTTGCAAATAACTCAAAAACGGTCACCGGTATCAAAATTCTGGAATGGTTACAGTGATCACCACCATAAGATCTACTTGCCCTGAAATTTTCCAGAAGATCCAACAACCCTAGTAGGAGTTATTGCTCCTTTTCCATATTTTTTCAAAAATCTCACTTTTTTTACCTCAACATATTGAAAACTGTTAAAGATATTTGAGAAATTTAAATTGCATGTTGTTAAGCACATCAAGCCAAATTTGTATAGGGTCAAAGTTGTATTACATTTCCTTTTAGGACTTATTCCCCTTAGAATGTCAAATTTGACCATTTTCACAGCATTTCCCCATTACATTGAAACGTTAAGTCCTCTGACACCATTAGTCCAATTGCAACCAAACTTGGTACAGTTGTTTATTGGCATATCTGCTTCAAAACAAAACTACCGGTTTGATTTTTGATTCGACAAAAAACATGGCCGACTTGGCTAAAAATAGAACATAGGGGTAAATTGTAGTTTTTTGCAAGTAACTCAAAAACGGTCTCAGATATCAAAATTCTAGCGAAGTTGAAAGTGATCAACGTCTCAAGATCTACCTGCCCTGAAATTTTCAAGAAGATCCAACAATCCGTGTAGAAGTTATTGCCCTTTTTCTGATTTTTTTTCAAAAAGTTGCACTTTTTAACCTCAATATCTTGAAAACTATTAAAGATGTTTGGGAAAATTAAATTGCATTTTGTTAAGTACATCAAGATCTACAAAATATATACTAGGGTCAAAGTTGTTTGACCCTTACTTTTAGGAGTTATTCACCTTAGAACGTCAAAATTGTCCATTTTTACAACCTTTACCTATTTTATTGCAAACCATTTAAGCTAGATAACAACTTTTAATTACAATATTGCTTAGTTAAGCCCTACAAAAATTCAATATGATGGAAGTTTTTTATTGACCCCATATATGAGTTATGGTCCCTTAAATGTACAAACCTTATAGCTGGAAAAACTTGAAAATAATAAGCTTTTGATTGTAAAAATGTTCCGCTAATTGAACTTTACATTTTAATGCATTAAGTTAATTGATGTTGTCAAATATTGAATTTTTGTCACTTAAATGGCAAAAAGCATTTAAATCAGGTGAGTGATTCAGGCTCCTGTGAGCCTGTTGTTATTTTACATCGGGAACATTTGGTTTCGGTGCGATAACTTGAGTTTGCTATGAAAATTTGATATCATGTTTCTATCCACTAAAGGAAGCTTCCTACTTGTATTGCATTCGGATGTTGTGGACCCTACCGTTTTAGAAAAGGTAGTGACTGCGCATCCACGTCATGTGAACAAATAGTCACTGGCTAATCGTCCACGCTTCCTGAAAACATGGTAAAACAAGAGTTTTTCTGGTAAACTGTCGATTGTTTTCTGTAATTCCGTACTTAAGAACTTATCAAGTTATTTTGAACATAAACTTGAAACATTTCAAGTGACATTTTAATCAAAATTGTTCAGGTGACGATCTCTTAGCTAACAGTGTTACGCATAATTTTTGTCTCGCCTGCGAAGCAGAGCGGGGCATAGGTGTTACTTTACCGGCGGCGGCGTCGGTGACGGCGGCGTTAATTTTTTGGAAAAGTTTTATGAGCACCTCCATATCTCGAAAACTTTAGGTACTAGGTTGATGAAACTTGGTATGCATATGCCCCGGTAGTAGCTTAGCACAGTTGCATCCCTATCTTATGACTTTGACCTTGATTGTCCGGTTGAGTGACTTTGACCATTTTCAATACATATAATAGCAATGGTAAATTTTTGCGAGCACCTCCATATCTCGAAAACTTTAGGTCCTAAGTTGATGAAACTTACTATGCATATGCCCCAGTAGTAGATTAGCACAGTTTCATCCCTATCTTTTGACTTTGACCTTGATTTTCCGGTTGAGAGACTTTGATTATTTTTATTGCATATATTAACAATGTTTAAGTTTCGATCAGAAACTGAAAATCCATGTAAATTCAAAATAAAGTGGAAGTAAGAAAAAATATTGTTTCTGATGGTGCAGGCAGGCGAAACATACTTTAAGTGTTAACTCTTGTTGAAAAGATTTGTAAATTAAATTATATTAATCTTTTCCAAGTATCAAGTTTATATTTAAAATTTTTTTGAGAACTAATCCATGTACAGAAATTGCAAACAATCATTTATCCAACATTGACACATTAACGAGAGCTGATGCTGGCTGTGACCTTTGTTTTCCACATGGATGACCACTTACAGAAGAAAGGTTATAGTATATACCTGCTTACTGACAAGTACCTCATCATCAAAAGAGGAATCGTAAGGTGCACCTAGAGATGCTTAACAAGATGCATGCTTCAGATGCTGGCTGTGACTTCTTTTTTGCATGGATTGAACACTTGAAAAGTTGAAGTCAATTCCCACTTAGTGACAATAATGCGCAACGAGGTGAGCTTCGTAATTGATAAATTACCTATGTTTTAAGTGCCATTCTCTGTAAGAATCAGGCAATGGGTGAATCATGATTAAAAAAACGAGTTTGACTTAAAAAAAACTGTTCAAAATGCTTAAAAAGTAACAAAAAATGCATTGGCACTTTTTTAAAAGTCAGTAATTTGAGATATATTTTGGTTGAAATGCATATAAAAATTTGAATCTTAGGGAGATAACTCTGTCAAGTCATACTAAATTCCTATCATTTTAACAGAAATTTTTCTTCATCCTCTGACACTCGAGACATCAACTAATGTTTGTTTTTTCACTAGAAGGCTATTTTTAATGACAATATATTGTCAAAACCATGTGTTTTTAAAATTATGATTCAAAGTTTTTAAATATTGCCTGATTCTTACAGAGAACTGCACTGAACTTCATTTTATACTGTGTCCAGCTGCACCAGAGGATAGACGAGACATGTCTCTGTCTTAAATGTCGATTAAAAATTGGTTAAATAATAAAGAAGTTATCAAAGGTCGATAAGTAATGTCCATCTCTTTAGTATAATTTTATAATTTTTTTACAGGTCTTGTCCATAAGTCTCAGATGTCCAAAGCCAAGGTTGAAGATCCATCAGAAATGTTAGCCGTTGGAGAGATGGTCTACTGTAAAGTCATTTCATTAGAGGTGGCCACATATTAGAAATTGATATTAAGTTTTAAATACTTTAGATAACCTCAGTTTTAGAATTTCTTGACTTGAGGCTAACTTTAAACTTTAATTTAGGGGGAGATAAACTTATTTACATTATTTAGCTCATCAGGTAGCTAAATGAAATGATTACCGAACTGAAACTTGGCTCAGTAGTTGCAATATGGATGTAGATTCTGCCGAAGGTTTCATAATTTTGATAAGTCCCTAGAGGGTGGGCTGCATAGGTAACCTTAGGGCATATTATTCCTTTGTAACGCAATTCCTCACAGGTTATTTGGAAAACCGAACTGAAACTTGGCTCAGTAGTTGCACTATGGATGAAGATTCTACTTAAGGATTTGGCATTTTGATAAAGCCCCTTGAGGCTGGGCTGCATAGGTAACCTTAGGACACATTTTTCCTTTATCACGCAGCATGAGGATATGCAGCGTGGCTGCTTCGACTACTTTATAATAGTTTCCTATTCAATGTTGTAACAAACAATTTGGCTGTTTATGTTTAATATCTTGAAAATAAAGAGTTCTATATTACAAATAAAGACTGAATTAACTTATTTACCATAATTTCGAAAAAAATATATAGAGTATAACTGACGTTAGCTTGCTACGGCACCAACACTTTCTGTTTATTTTCTATGCTCTTCATAATAATATACTGTTTGGCTTTTTTAAAAATATTTTTGGTAGAACGCCTCTGATGAGTCTTGAATAGACGAAACGCGTGTCAGGCATATCAAAATTTATTGTCTGGAACTTTGTTGTCATTTTAATTCTGACATTGAATTTTCCTGTTAAATTAAATTGATTTTTTCTTTATTTCTATGTTAGTATAATTTTCGGGTAGTTTAAATTCTTTATAATATAATGATGAAATATGGTGATTTCTGACTTTTATAATAAATTTCTAGATATTCACTGAATTTCCTATGATAAATACATAACATAAATTACATGTGGTATCCAATACAATAATTTTATTATTATCATCATTTTGATAAATTATTAGTCATGTTATCCAAATTATCTATATAATAAGTAGTATAACTAATGAGGGTGACAAAAATTAATTTTAGGTCACTTGTGTTGAATAACGCTAGGGATTAAAATGATGAGGGAACAAGTTCTGCACACTCATTGAATCCTGGTGTTATTCGACACTGGTGATATAAAAATTGATATTCACCACCCCTAATTAGTTATTATATAAATATTTTAACACCCTCATACGATGTGGAAATGTATAATGTTATACCTTCCGTTTCTGTTCATTTGCTGTTCAACCGTCTGTCCGTTGCCTACCACCCCTCGAAGGTTTCCAGATGATAGCTTGAAAACGCATCAAGGGATTTGCATGATATTTTGCATAGCTGTTTAGTACAACAAAACTATGTCAAGTTTAAATATCTATATTTTTCCCCAGGATAACAAGATAGGATTGTCTATGAAAGCAGTTAATCAAACAACAGGAAAAGATGAAGATTCTTCGAATGTGCAACTTAGGTAAACAAGTATTTAATATAATATCCAGTAACAGCAACAACAATAACTGTACTAATATTAACCTTAAACATTTTAAACCAATGCTGCTAAAACAGTTTGCAATGTTGTGTTTATATGCCTCAATGACTTTTTGACGTTGGGATTCAAAAAACTATTCTTTTGCAACAATTTTACTTTCGAGACTCTATAATAACCTGCTTGAGAAAAATAATAATTTGCATTTAATAGACTAGAAAATCACACGGGTGATTGAAACTTTATCAAATATGTTTTGAATTAGTCTTGTTTGGTAGTAAATGAGGTATCCTGTTTAGTTTTTTTAACTAGTCGGATAGCATCAAACATGAAGTAGATACATGTATTAGGCAAATGACCTGCTTGAATTGGCTACTATTAAATTCTTCTGTAAGGGATTTCATGCTGATGCTGCATACCAAATATCAAAAGGCTATAAAAAAAAAGTATCGGCGTGGGTTCCGTCGGCGAATAGACTCACAGCAGCGCTAAGCTTGTCGGTTTAAGTCCAATAGAGAGCGCTCGGAATCCTGACGTCGGGTCGGACCACATTAAAGAACACTGCTTCAGATTTTGATAAGAGTAGGACCCATAAGATCCCCATACAGGAGACAAAAGTTGTCTGACATTACCCATCCAATCCAGTGGCAGTCAAAACACTCATCCCCAATTGGCATTGTGTCATCATTTCATGTTTATCACCCTAATATAGCCGAATTCGTAAAGTTTGTAACTTTATTATGTGGGTTTTAGGCAATGTCGGTGATTGTCTTTAGATACTTCGGTTTCTTCGCCTCGAACGCTAGTTGCCATAAATGGCCCATATCCATGGGTCGAAAAGGACATAACAACCAAGAATACAAATTACTCAGGGCCGTTAATTGCCTCCGATAGAAGAGGAGGCAGTACTAAAGGGCTGGGGTCTGGGGACCACCCAGGCCCCCAGAAGCTATAGACTTTTCCTTAGTTTTAATTACAAAAATCTTCAACATCGAACATCAACGGTATGCTTTGAAATATCAAAGTCCGAAATAAGAACTAAGTAGACATGGTAGATGTTTTTAAAAAGACTCGCTGTTAGATGGTACTATGGCCACAAATATTGCTAAAGGTAATTGATGAACCGTGAAAAATGTACAGGGAGCGAAAACGATTGGTTTGTGATGCAACACATGATAGACCTGTCAATATTTTTGTCAGATAAGGACCTCAATAAAACCTATGTAAACTTCAACATCTGACAGAGCCGTTGGTGTGTTGGCCAACGCATCGGGCTACGAACACCAAGGTTCATGGTTCGATCCCTGTTTGGGGTAAAATTTTACGAACGAATTTTCCAACTCTCTCTTTACATCTAACCTATTTGTGAGGATGCTCTCAAGAAACGATAATAGTCCTTCTGAAGGGACCAAAAGGTTGGGAGAGCAAAACCCTCTGCATGTTAAAGACCCATTTTAAGAGTTCAATAAGAGTAGGCTCAATGGGGCCGCTACATTGGCGTCACTCGCAAACTGCAAACCGCAGAGGGATTAATAGAAGCATTAAGCTTGTTTCCCAATCCAGGATAAAATAAATATGTTTTAACTAACATCTGAAATGTAAAGAGTGACAGACATGAATGAATCCCTGGACACTATCAAATGGGTATAATACTGTTTTGTATATATCTTTAATCGACTACAGAAATGATGGAGATCTGAAACAATGATAAACATGGAATTCAAAGGATATTCCTCTATCTCCCCTAAAATCATTGAATGTCTATGGTGTACTTGTACATGATATTATATCTCATGTGTACACGTTATTTATAACCAATAACTAAATTTATTATGTCGCCTGCAACGTGTTGCAGAAGCGACATATAGGGGTTACTTTTGTACCATCCGTCGTCTTGCGTCGTCGTTTGTCCTACGTCGTCATCGTCGTCTTGTGGCGTCACAAAAATTTCTGTCACAGTTTCCAGGCAACTACATGCCATAGCTTCTTGATATTTGGTATGTAGCTTCATCCCATTGTACTATATTAAAGGTGTAAAGCGATTTTATGCCCGAAAAATCACTAAAGATCAGTAGAATCAACAAATTTGTCGTTGATCACGATTGACGATAAGAAGCTATTACGAACATCATATTCCGACATCTCAAATTAGACAATTCCTTCATTGATTACAGCAAAATTGTCAATGAGTTTTAATTGCACTGGGTCTCCAGTTGATTTCTTTGAAATTACATCAGCGACTTGGTTCATAGCTCCAGGCACATAGACCATCTTGAACTTATAACGCAAAGTCTTTTCTGTAAGGTCTCGTAGCCTTGTATTTGGGATCTGATCTAAAGGCCCGTCGCCAAATATCTTCAGCTTGTGTTCAACAGCAATAATAAGTTCTTCACATCCAAAAACGAAATAGTGTGCCTTTTCAAATGCATCAACAACAGCCATTGCCTCACATTCCACGGGGGCATATCTGGATAGTGATTAAATCGACTTGCAACAAGGATGATCTTCCAACCTTTATGGCAGCAGAAAGGTTGTAACTTCTCACATTTGCAGTGTTTTTGGAAAAGCCAGAATCCTATACCTGTTTTTGACCAGTCTGTTGCTAGACATGTTGGTTTTGATTGATCCAAAATGTGCACCTCTTCCTCTATTTCACTGACAATGACAGTCTTTGTTTTCTAACTGACTATCTCAACGAAAGGGAGTGCCGTATTAATTGTAATCAGTCATCTATGCTAAAGGTGTATGATACCTGATTTACGGGCCCAAACCATGACCTAATGTCAGTGATGTTTTTCAGGGTTGGGTAATCAAAGATTGCGTCGATGTATCGTTTGCATGGACGGATATTATTGCTTGTTATTTCAAATCCAGCAAATTCAACTGTGTTTTGAGTGAAAGTAAATTTCTCAAGATTCAATATGATGCCGTGCCTGCCACAAAGTTCTAGCCACTTGCAATCCTGAAAAGGCTTTCCTCAATATCACCAGCCAATGGAAGTGTGTCATCAATGCATTCAGTTTTGTTAGGCACATCAGCAGCAATTTCATCTAACCTTCCTGATAATCATCTCCTGATGCGATGTTTTGCTGATGAGCAGTCTTATATCTGTCACGTGGTAAGGTGTCGATCTTCGGATCTGATTGGTACGCTGTGATAGCCATTCCAAGCATCAAATACTGAATTTTTCTTGCCCTGTGGAACAGATCTTGCCTGGTGAAACGGAGATTGTGAAAATCAACAGTCCCTCTAGGTTTATGGTTTTTCTTTGCACAAACGAACATACAGTGGCACCTTGTAATGGGTTCCCCTATGGGAACTGGTTCAATAACACCTAATG
Organism: Arcuatula senhousia; assembly: GCA_963971305.1. Classification (NCBI taxonomy): domain Eukaryota; kingdom Metazoa; phylum Mollusca; class Bivalvia; order Mytilida; family Mytilidae; genus Arcuatula; species Arcuatula senhousia. The sequence goes on along the minus strand of OZ020313.1, from coordinate 21,962,103 downwards.
TGACATCCTGGTCTATCCCAGCTTTGACCGAATTCTTCCAATGTAGGTAGACTTGGACTGGTGTATGATAGGCAACTGGTGTAACATCAGGATCAATCATGAATGTTAGTGATGGACCTTCCATTTATAGGAGAAGTTGGTATTCACATGTATTGAATGTAATAGACTTGTAGTGGTCAAAGAGAAAAAAAAGGTTTGGAACATTTTCTTCAGTTACTGAATAGGGGAGCTTGTCAGGCATTGGTGATGGGCATTGTACTGGACAGTCACATTGCAGCTCTGTGTGCAATTTATCACATTTTGCTTCTACCTAAGGATCAACCGTGTCCGATATGCTTCCAACGATTTATCAAATTGTAAGTAAGTTTTCAGATATCATGTTTATTGCTATGCAAGCTTCCTTGCTGAGAAAAAATTTGTCTGAACTGTCAGTTATGTAAATTATTTGTCTAGTTACGACTTCTCTGTCTTCACGGTCCTTACCAGATAATCGTGCGATGATGGCTCCAAGAATTACTATCTTTATTAGCTCACCTGGACCGAATGAGCTATTGCCATCACTTGCGTCCGTCGTTGTCTGTTAACACTTTTTTCAAAAATCTCCTCTAAAACTACTGAACAGAATTGAATGAAACTTTGTATGATTGATCCTTAGGGTGTCCTGCACAAAACTTGTGTTTCGATTTTTTATCCATCAAAAAACATGGCCAACGTTGCTAAAAATAAACAAAAAGGTCGGACTACTGTTTTTGGCTTGTAAATAAAAAAGGACAAGAGATAGAAAAAATCTGACGGAGTTTACCTTCTTCAGCATCAAAAGTTCAAAATAAACAAACCGGTTTATCGTAAGATCTTCCGACCGATTAACCGGTTAACCAGGTGAAACATGTAGCTATAAAAAGTCAATGTGTCAGACAAAATTGATTGCACAAACCCCAATGTGAAATTGTTACTAGGCACTCCCGCTGGCTTATGCAAGTCAAAAAATGTACAATTTGCATTTATAAGCTTTGAATCTGTGATTCATACATGTATATAATAAGTATGATAAATATATGTGTCGAATATGCATTTTAAAGTCCACCACGGGATGCACGTGACAAAAAGCTTTGTAAGTCCACCATGGGCTTCATGTGACCAAAGCAATAGACTATCCATATTGGGCCTCCAACATACAGGGTTCAACTTGTTGCGGTCGTTTCATACTGCGCTCGGCGTAGCTTTTTATTATTATTTTAGACTGAGTGCAAAAATCATCACTATTCGTTAAAAAACTTTAGAATAATTATACATTCATATTACCAGAAAGCCGAAAACCAATATTTTTATAACGAAACTAAACTTACATGATGTATCTATATTTATTAATGAATACAACAATACATTTAAGACAGATAATAGATCTATTTGGGATTTTGTGAAGTAATACTAAAATAAAAAGAACAGAATTCCTGGCTTCTCACCGAGAGCAAAAATTATAAGTAAGACGAACGTTATGAATGCGTTCTGCAATCGTCACACATGCGCTACACCCACACAAGGCAATCGTCAAGTACGCTGGACAAACGCTATAGATAAGTTTTAAATAAGTTTGTCATGCGTTGCAGGTAGTTAGTGTTCTTTAACCGAGATAGTTTTTGCAACTTGTTACAGCGACTTCCAATGTGTTCCAACGTTTTAGAAAATTATTCGAACGTTCGGCACACGTTGGCTAAAACGTTATAGTGTGACAGGGCCATTACTTATAGAAGAGACCCTTAAGGCTCAAGGACGAGGTGGGCGATTCAGGCTCCTGGAAGCCTCTTGTTGTTAGCAGCATACATTTGCATGTTCACTGGGATCAAGTCGCTTTGTTTTATTCCAAGTTTAGGAGTAATCTTGACAACCTGCATGTGTCGGCCATGGCAGGAATTACAACCGGTCATAGTTGAGAATCTATACTGGTAAACCCCAAATGATTTGAAATCATCTGGTGGCGGTTGTCCATTGTGGTTTTTCTGAGTTGCCGATTGATTGTGGGCTGTGTCGCGTACTCTTATTCCACATCTAATTATTTTCTATTCTACAACTTCAATGGTTATGTTGTGAAGGGCGCTTGATCCATGTGTCAGACATTTGAGAATAAACATGGTGATCAAGGTGAATTGACTTAATGCCTTGCTTTGAGACAGTTGCCGCACAAAGTGAATCAACCACTGCAATCTCTGTTTCCTCATTTACTTTGACTTTATTATTTTGAGGACAAACAGACTCGAAGTGGTTTTCACGGTTGCTGTCCATAATCGGAACGTTCCTTTTTCCTGATTTTCAGTGGTGCATTTTTGCCATGCCCTTTTTTCCACAGTACCTGCACAAGTTGACCAAATTTATTATCAGACTTCTTTACTTCTTTTATCGTGTTAACTTTTCTCTTTTTGTGATACGTTCTAGAGGATGCTTTTACTCCCTTAGAATCAAAAAGACGAGATGCCAGCTTCCTTAGCTTCAACAAATTTGAATACCTGCTCAAGTTTCATATCAAGATTTTATCTCCCAACAGGTCTAGCTGTATATCTGGATTGTTAAGTCCACGTGTTAGTAGGCCAAATAACATGGCTTCTGTATAGTCAACATCTTGCTGACATCCTGTATATGCGCTTGTGAATTAACAGATGCCAGTCTGACCTCGAAGTCATACACCAAACGATCGAACTGTCTCATCACGGTCCTGAGTCTTGGAGAGTAACATGGACGACCCTTACAGCGAGTGTACTAATGGCTTTTTACACGTCATCTTCCGATTTGTCAACTAGTGAGCCACCTGAGGATCTTGTAAGGTTTGGACGTAAAGGTTCATCACAGCACTCGAGGTTCTTGCCTTGAACTTTTGTAGCTTAAACGTAGTCTTTCCATCTTGAAATGAAGTAAGGAACCTGCAAATGAGACGAAGGGTCGTTTGATTTTTTCAACTTTTTCTGCTACTACATTGCCGGCGGCTGCAGAGTGAATTGTTGCACCACGAGTCGTGATGAGAGCTGCCACAACAATGGCTTTAGGTTGGGTGTTTTATATTCACAATCTGGTACCGGACACTGAACCACAGGCATAATGTATGATAATATTGTTCTTTGATACAATGTAGATGCGTGAAATTTTCAAGTTAATATGATCTCATCAGAAATGAGTATAATACGTTTTTTTTTAAACATCTTTAATCAACATCAGAAATGATGGAGATCTGAAACAATGATCAACATGAAATTAAGATATCATTCAAAGGGTAATCCTCTAACCATGCTACATTGTAACTATGTTTTGAAATTATCAGCCTAAATTTTACCGATAACAACATCACAAAAATTCACGAAGTCATAGCAAAATAGGGGGCATTGAAGGTCTAATTTTTAAGTAATAATTCTGCACCCTCTACAGGTTTGACTTTGCTCCCAATGAGTTTACAACTAGAAAATTTAAATTGGATTTCTTTATTGCTATAAGAGTATAATATTTTTCAATTGGTACATTTACTTTTCAATTGGTTAAATCAGCCGAACAGCATAGTCATTAATGGATGACATTCAATAGATTTTATACATGACGGAATCGAGACGTTTTTGATTCTGTTGACGACCAATTAAAAATCATCAAATTTACGATTTTTAACAATATATTCTGGATAACGAAGATAGTATGTAATAAAGAAATAATCATTGTCGTAATTGTTACCTCGATCGGTATGAGTTTTATTGTAACAAGGAAGAAATCGAGAAGAAAAGGCGAATCGAAGATGGCGGAATCAGTAACAAAAAACTGAAAATTAAAAAATAACACAAGTTCCCGTAAGAGTGACGCGATGTAATTTTAACAACTTGTGGGGAAAAAAATTAGGAATTCAATATGACAAAAAGTAGAAAATTAAACCCACTAGAACTTTTTTCTGTCAATTGAAACGATACGATTTTTACCATACGTAAGGGGAGACAACCAGTGATGGCAGCTTTTTATTCGTTCTATTTTTAGATTTAAACTGGCAGAACAAATAATTTCTAATAGCCTTCTATCTGGCTTTCATTAATCATTATAACATAAAATTTATGTTACAATTTAGATTAGAATATTAAAGTCAACATCATTTACCATGATAACATCTTTTTTTTTCATTTTGAAAGACCACCACCCCCCCCCTCTTTTAATGAACAATATAAAAATTCTGAGATTCATATTAAATATGTTCAATTGAAAACTTTCATTGATACAGATGAAGCTGATCAGGCATACTCGTGACTTATCAAATAAATATGTCATAATGTAGTTAAATAATAATTAACATTAGTTTTGCACATTAATGGAAGTTGAAAAAAAAATATAGAATTATATATTCACAGAGGAAAATATATTCAAAAAGGCTTTATGAACACGTCCACCGGTTTTATTGGTGGATTCACTATACATGGGTATAGCGCCCCCCAGCGACCCACCACGAGCATGTATAAGTGGAATTATGAGATGAACTCTTAAATGAAATAAAAATATGGCCAAATATGACAGACAACATTAAGATATATGACTTATGTACATCCTCGTAATGAACCTTGAGCAGAACTCGTGTTATCCAAATAATAATCTTGAAATAAAAAATAAAATATTCTAGGATAAAAATAAAAAAGTAGGTAAAAAATTTATACAGTAATGGTAAATTGTGTCTTTAATTTTATTTAAGTCTATGAAGATATATATAAAATAAAAAAAAACTAATTGATCATAACCTTTTTAGGTACCCTAACCCAAAACACAAAGAAAGGTGACAGATATCTGAATTTTGTATGATATTGGCTATCAAAATACACACAAAAATATGTTAATAAACAAATTGGTCATGAACCTGTGTAATTAGCACAATAAATATAATTTATTGTTGTTAAAAGTTTTTTGTGATGTAAAAAATATACTTTTATCATTAACTGGAGTTTTGCTCCTGGCTTTTTAATGACAAAACACAGGACAAACAACACCCAAAAGCCAGCATGGGTAGGGAAAAAAATTAAGTGGAATTTACATACATGCATCACAACCACAAAATAACTAACATGCATCAAAAGGTCATTAATATCAAACAAAAACATAATAACAAAACACAGAAATCACAACCAAGATGGGATTTCAATTGAATGGAAAATAGAAAAACCTACTTATTTACACCAATGTTTTAATGACACACAAAAAAAAAGAAACTTTATATATACAACAACATACAGGAATGACTAGATTGAAATGAACCACTGGTTAAATGAAACACAAAAGAGGAACATACATCAGGTACATAATGAACAAACTAACAATATGACTAGATTTCAATTATCAACTTCATTGAACCATTCAATGAAACACAAAGAGGAAGTATATATACACCAGGCACATAATGAACAACCTTAAAACACCTTAATGATATGACTAGATTTCAATGATCAAACTTGATCAAGTGCAAGATTTTTCAAGTCCTACATGACCCGTACAAAAATGGAAATGTTCTTTAACCATACATGGAGGCTTAATATCACAGACTTCAATTAAGTACATGTATAACATGTACTATGGGGACTAGAGAAACAAAATAAAAACAATGAGTATTTGTTTTTCATAACAAGAAACAAACAAAAACAAAGCATTTATGTATTAAAGCAATGCAATTGGCACATTCATATTCATAAAACAAGAAAACTAAACTAAAATGACTAGATGAATAAACAAAGCACTAAATGAGGTAACCACATGCAAAAATGACTCCTGAAAATACATGCACATGTATGATACATGTTGGTAAAGAAATAGTAATATCAAAAATCAAAAATATGTACAGCTGAAACAAAAAGGTCTACTAGTTAAGTAGTGGAAATATTTCCCTGACAACATGCCAAGCATTGTCCACCCCTGTGAACCACTTGCCATGAAGTCATATGGGAATACATTCCTGATGCTTGAAAAAAGCATTGAAATGAGCAAACTTTCAAGTCATACAGCAAGGATTTTTTTAAAGGAATCTCAATCAATTTGTATGTTTGGAATTAAAAAAAACCTGAATTCAAACCAAATATTGGAATAAACCAGATTTTATGACAACACAAAGTTAAAAGTTAAACCAGTTTTTATGGGACATGACTTCAGTTAAACCAGGTTTTACAGTGACATCCACTAACATTACCATGAAATGGAACACAGACATATAAGTTTTGCAAGTTAAACCAGGTTTTATGAGACATTGACATAAAGTTTCATGAAAATCAATCATAATAATGACATAACAGCTCCTCTTAAACTGCGAAAAAATTTACGTGTTCCTTTTAAGTTAAGATGGACACCATCTGTTCGAAAGAGACTCCTGTTGCTCATTAAACCATAATCATGACGCCAGAAGTGAACATCAGGATAATGATAAAATTCCAAGTAAAAGTCCATATTAATCTTGTCTTTTAATTCATGGTATTTGTGACAATCAATATTTCTGAGTTTAAATCTTGGAAATATGGAACAAATAACCACCTTCCTAACATGGTAAAGTTCTTGCAAACAAAAAATCAGATGGCGAACACTGTTTTTGTATAAAGTTTCATTAAAATCTGTCTTGTCAATATCATTGCCACCGATTTGAAGCATTACAATGTCTGCTGGAAAAGAAGCTAATGTTGAGGCCAACATGTGATTGGTGTCATCCAACAAGCTGTATATGTTGCCGCCACTTATTCCAAGATAACGGACAGCCACATCCATATCACTTAAGCCTAAATTAGGACAAAGATCACGATGGACTTGATTTAAGACATCATTTCCAAGTCTTCTTACAAAGCTGTGGCCTAATACAAGTACATTTGATGACATTATTTTTGTCCTTTAGTAAAATGATGCTGTATGACCTGAAAATTAAAAAAGGGCACATAATAGAACATTTTTATTCCTAAAATACAGTATTCATGCACATTTTAAATATGAATGAAGATAATCTTTGCACTGAGTAACTTTGATGTTTAATTGCCTTCTCAAAGATTGTATGTTAATCATTACATGATCTTAAAACTGTACTTCATCTAACATATCAGTTTCATGTCTCTCCTCAAAAACATCCCAGTATTCTACAAGTATATTGTCCCTAGAAGTAAGAATGTCAGATTCTAAAACTCCCCCTTCATGTTCATCTATATCAGAACCTTGATAATCACTGTCAACCCCTTTATCATCATCATCATCATCATCATCATCATCATCAATACCATCATCTTCAAGTTCACTGTTTTCTTCTGGTGCAACATTACATGTAATTGCCCTTGTGGTATTTTCAACATTTTTACAATCTAAACATTTGCATCCTGGCCCACAGAAACCAGATTGACCCTCCCCTTTATTTTTTCGGCAACTGCATTTGTTCGTCAAACACCCCTTTTTACATGAACAGCCTTTTGTATACCACTGTATGGCATCGTGCACCTTCTTTACATTTTCATGTATATCCCAAATGACTGACAAGTTGTTGTTGTCTATGACCCACCCATGGTCTGTTAATGGTAGAAGAGACATGACACTATTCAGGGACTGTTGCCAATAACTAAACACCCAGCAACATCTTTTCCAATGCAATCTTAAAGCATCAGCATTTGGAAGCATCTCAGTTTCAGATGAAACACGTTCCCACATCTTCTCGCGAAAGTGTTTAATTAAAGCAACAACAGCTGTAAGTTCAGAGTTTTCTATTTCTAAAAATTGTGCAAGTATGTCATTTACACAAACAGCAGGTTGAAAGGCTGTCCTATGCTTCAAAAAATAAGTACATAGGACTAGTTTGTAAAATGAACACAAACCATTGTCATCATCACAAGCTAGTTTACCAGAAATAAAGTTTGAATTCTTCCTGAAAGCATCAAAAAAGCTTTTCTTCCCATAACCTCTAAAGAAGGAAACAAAGTCACAGCCACTTATTATAAATAATCTTTGTAAACATGTCTCAACATTTGAAACACCTTGCATGAGAAGATCATGAGCAATTGAGTCTGTTAAGGCATTCATGTCAATGAACTGGTTGTCGAAAGAAAAATTTTTCATTTGAACAAATACTGACTTTCCAACTAGTTTTTTAACCAAAGGTAAACCTATGAAAACAGAATCTGTGTCAGGACTGTAAATAACTATTCTAACAGAATCAGTTTTTGAAGCATGAAACCAAATTCTTGTGTCGCCTTCTTCATGATTGGCGGACAGATTTGGAATTTCATTTATTCCCTTTTCTGAGAAACTTCCAAATGCTTTGTCTTTTTTCATGCCATCAAACCCCCCTGATACAACAACAGTACAAGTCTTTGGAGGTAGTTTTCTCAAAGCCAAATCCAGAAATTCTTCTGATAGAAAATTTACTAATTTTCTTTTCTGTTCTCTATCAACCAAAAAATTTCTCCAGTTTGACTTAGGTAGATCAGTTTCACCAGAAATGCATTTATATATAGATATTTTGTTGACATTTTTGTCTCGCCTTGCTCTTTCAATATCTTTTGGACTAATTCCATGTCTGTTAGGATCATCAAAGACAACATGGATCTCTGAAGCTTTGAATTGAATCTGAGATTTTGACACCCATCTTTGAAATAAAAATTCTGCATAATCCCTAAATGTTTTATGGGTGTTAAGAGGGCTAGAATTTATTATGAACATTCCCTCAATTATAACTGTACATGCATGCCCAACTTCCAGTTCAGGTAACACTGATATAAAGGCATCTTTGTACATGGACTTGAAAATCTGTGTAGCAGCAGATTTTTGTCCCTTTTCAGGAATGCCATTTGCATCAGAGATTGCCCTAGGAAGAGAGTTAAACTGATCTAAATCAGTTACTGGTTTTTGAGTGATCTTTGAGAAGGCAATTTGTTTTCGAAGACATGAAATGACAGTTTGGTTATCTTTTATTTCTTTCTTCTGTTTAAATACAGTCACTTTAGGTGTAGCGAAAGTTTTCAAATTGCGTCTCTTTCTAGCGGGTTGCTTTGCTGTCATATCTTTAGCCCTAATTAAGTAACACTCTAAATAATTTCTCATGTCCTCATTCCCATATTGGCGATAATTTAACAGGCTGTCCATTGATGTCAGAACTTGAGTGAAAATATGATGTAAACATGTATTAGCTTCTGCATTGAATATGGTTGAATTGACTAATTCATTCATGTACAGGCAAATTGTATTTTCTTCTATAGTCATGTGATTTGCAGAGCTTTCTCTATGATATGGATCCTTTTCTAAATGAAGAAGTTTTTTAAGGTTGTGAATGACTTCAGCTCTGTATGGCAAATATAGAGCTAAGGTTGTCAAAGCAGTTGGTGCAATGGAGTTAAGTGCCTGTTTAGTTCTTGCATTGATAACCATTTCATGAGATTCATCAATTGCCACTGAATAGTAATTTTGACCAGATATGGACACAGCAAAGCAACCTGCTTTCAAATGATCTAAAACAGGCTTTGGAAAAGTTTTCAAATCTGCAATGTGATACGGAATCATGCGCAGATAATTGTGTCTGTCAAAAGCATAAAAGAGACAGCTTAATTTTTTCAGAGACACATTTCTCAAATGCCAATTTCGACTGCGTATACCAAGATAAAGGCCTAAATATGACATGAAATCTATATGAATAAAAGTATCCCAAAATTTGAATGTCTCACTATTCTCACAATTTTCTTGGCGCCATTTTAAGAAATCATCATGAATGTCTCGTAAGAGATTTTCAAACGAGTTTTTTTTGCTTAAAATGTTTTCCCATATCTTTGGGTCAAGAATGTCTTCATTGTTTTCATCACATAGTGACATTCAAAATTCTCAGTGCAAATAACAGTTTCAAGGATTTCTGTAAAATCTCTCTGAAAATCAGGTACATTTTGTGACTTGTCAGTTTTAATAAATGTTTGGATTTGATATCTGAACAAAGCCTCCCAAACATGAATGAAAAATCTGTTAGTTATCTGAAACTTTGTACATTCAGTTAAAACTTTAAGAGTAGCTCCACGGTGAAACTTGTGTGCTAGTTCTTTTAAGCCAGCATCAAAGTAGATTTTAATAAAAATGGGAAGAACATTTTTCAAAATATGCCAATCGCCTGGGTAAGGCAAAACCCAATTTAAACTTTCTCCATATTCAGTTTTTAACTTGATCAGGTGATCATATGATTTGCCATCACCAACTACTACCAAGTATTGCAAATTTTTCCCAATTTTGAATTTATCCCCAAGGATATTTAAAGTCTTGAGAACAGTTTCTTTACTGTCAGCAGGGTCATCCAAAACAGCAATGGAAACAAAGTTTGAACTTTCTGTTTCTTTGTCTGAAGAAGAGAGATACATTTTTAGATTTGGCAAGACTAACTTTTTTTCTTTGGAAAAAAAATTTACAAAGCCATAGGCAGTCAATACATTTGAAAAGCTTTCCCATTCTACAATTTCATCTGTTGTTTCATTAAAATCCTCTAATTCTAAGTTTTGAAACTTATTGACTTTAAATTGTGATGGATCACCTATCATATCTTCTGGCTCTACAAGTTTGCTGACAAGTTTTAATGACACTGATCTATCAGAGGATTTTACAAATTTTGAAACTGAAGCAGGTAAAAACTGTGACTGTTCGTCTTGAGGGTCTGAAAGTAATTCATTTTGTAAATTTTTTTCAGAGTTTTTAGGGTACACGGCCTGAATGGTTGTACCGTGAAAGCCAGACTTGTCTTTTCCTGCACCTACCATTGCATAACTTTGATTTTTGTCTAAGTTGTCAAATGATGCAATACCAAAAGTCTCTGTGCTAATGCTTTCAGTTTCATTTAAATAAATACATTTGTTGTTGATGTATCTTTTCAGTGTATCCTTTGAAACACCAGCCCCTATTCTTGAGTTAATAAGCATCAGATCTGAAGAGGATCCACTGTACTTATCTACAATGTCAGTCATTACTAAATGCAAAGGCTGAGTACAATGCGAATGAAATGTATGGAAAATGCAACTAGCAATATAAAGTCTTGGAAAAAACCTGATATTTTGCATGTTTTTTGGGGAGGGCGAAGATTTTATATAATGGCTTTCCCAATCAAAATCATTTTTTCGAATCAGTTTTTCCTCATCATCACTAGATGTTAACCTGTATAGAAAGTTCCATAATTCAGGATGAATTTTGTTAATTTCTCTTTCTAAATTTATGTCATGAATATCAGGGGGCTGAGTATTTGTGGATTTGATACTCTGAATTACATATGATTTTACATGCCCTTTTAAAATTTTCAAGCAGGCTTCTAGGTTGATATACTTTTGAATTGAAGACTCTTGAATTGATTGTAAACCTTCAATCTTTTCCTTTAGCACCTTGTTTGTCTCTTCAAGCTTTTCAATTTTTGATTTGTTATGCATCATGGAAGAGTGCAAGGCTTTAGTCAAGTCTGTGCCAATACGATAAATCATTCTACTTGTACTTTTTTTGGAAGGACTGTAAACAAGAAGAGCTGGACCTAAGGATGTTCTTAACATTTCAACAATCCAGTTTGTTGTTTTTTGTAACCGGCATTTACTCTCATCATCAATATTTAAGTTAAATTTTTGAATTGCACAATCAATGAAGTTTTTGTATTTAAAGTGTAGTCTTGACACAAGCAGGGTATTGTAAGCTTTGAAATTCTCAACTACATATTCTAAAAACTCTTGAAAACAGAACTTCTCCAGGTTTGACAGATCTAAATCTTTTACATCAATCAGTTCATGTTTTGCTAGACATTCTTCCAAATATTCATCTGTTCTAGCATATGCATTTTGAGCATCCTCTGATCTCAAAAAATTATTAAATTTCTTGTAACAGGAATGACATACAGATGTTTTAAATGATGCAATTGGCTTGACTTGTTTGTCTAATTTCAAAATATGTTTCATGTACAAATTAAGCATATCAATCTTGTCTTCAGAAACACCAATGAACTTTTGAGAGTAAACACTTTTGTCACAAATACAACACTTGGACTGTGGCTTGAAGTTTTTGTATTTATTGTAATGAGAAGCACAGAGAAAGATGTTACCACTGACTTGTTCTATACCTTCATCTATCTCAATTTCAAAGCACGACTGAAATGAAGCAAAGTTTACTTCGGTTGAATGTTCGCCTGGGCTATTGCACAGATTTATCTGTTTCAGAAAACATTTTTTTTCAGAAGTTTCCGAGGAGTCAGCTACTTCAATAGTACTGATGTCAATGGTCGAGTCAGCATCATGTGTGTCAAAAGATAAATTTCCATAACTATCAAAATTTGCAGTTAAATGGCTATCATCTTGTGATGATTGAGGATCAAAAGACTTCCTTTTGCTACTCGATGCTTCTGTATTAGACGGTGTTTCATGTGACAATTTTAAAAAACGCTGCTCACATTTACGACAAATACAATCTTCATCTCTGTACAAATATTTGCTTTTAACAAAGGTATAGAACAATGGGTCATCTAATTTCTGTGCAAGGTGGGTGTAGCGTCCAGACACATCAACCTGTTTACAACTTATACAAGAGCCAGTCCTTCCAGGGTGAACCTTTTCACAATTTTTTAATCGAGGCATTGTAAAAAAATCAAAGACAGCATGTAAAGTACATGGAGAATGGGTCAATATTTAACTTGTAAACAATGACAAACCATTTTGTAAAAGTTCACATCTTTACACCAAATCTTGAGCTCAAATTTTAGAAAGGATCGACTGCTAAAGATTTTAAAACATTAGTAAAATTTAGGGAAAGATGGATGGACCCATTGATGACGCCATCTCGTCTATCAGAAATTTTCACAGAAAAAAGTCAAACTACATCGCGAAATACTTTTCAAATGTCTGTATTTTACTCTAAATGAGAGTAACATCATATAGGAGCCTTCTGACAATTCGTTTCATCGTTTACAGAGTTAAATATTGACGAAACATGTGAAAGAATGGGGGGGGGATTGATCGGCACCTTTCTTTGTTTTGGTGGTGTCGGAAAAAAGGACTATTTTCTTAAACTGTTAAGAGTGACGTGAATTCCAGTTAACCACTAACGGATAACATATAATTTAACATAGAAAACCAGTTTCTATGTATATTCATCCGCTAGAACTCGATTCTGTCAATTGAGAAAAGTGTAAACATACGCGACGAAAAAGAAACGCAAAGTTTCGTTACCGATGTTAAAGTTCGCTTTTCTTAATTTTTGAGGAACCAATTCTGTTCATAATCGACAGTCATGGCAAAAAATATATTTTGAATCAATTTTTAATTTCATTTACATGTTTTCTTTTATTTAAAAGCCAAAAACACGTTGTTTTTCAACCCAAACAAATTAGTTTGGGATTGAGCAGCGCCACCTCGTGGAAAATATTTCAATTATCTCCCTTGAATTTTTAAATATTCAGCGGGCCTAAAAAGTAATTAAATTGCCAGTATGCTGTTCGGCTGAAATCATCAAATGGCATGATGTGACCGCTTGCTGGAGCGGTATTAATTTCATCACTTTCATCAATTCTTAAAAAGACAACAAAGCCTAACATCTTATACATGGTTAAAGCACCCGTTAAGCTAAAACGAACATTTTTACCAACAAACACCTACATTTTGTAAAATAATTGTGCGGCTATTAAATGAGACTTTCGTTATTTTAGTACAAAAACTTTCTTTCATTAACAATTATACAATTGAAAGACAGATGCAAACATAAAGACATGTAGAAACCGAGACTTTGGGTTCACTAAGTATACAGCCACATTAAGAAAATTTAGTAGCCGGGGATACTCATAGAAAATAATTTCATTGACATTTGTATATATTAGCTTTTGCTTTCTCTTCCTTTTTTCTTTACTTTTCTTTCATTTTTTTTTAGTCACAATTTTTTGTCCCCCTCCGCAACGCGTCGGAGGGACCTAGTAATGGTCCCCGTCCGTCCGTCCGTCACGTTTTTTTGTGGGTGCAACTCCTCGGACACTTCTGAACGGATGTTGCTGAAACTTTGCACACTGAAAGGGTACTATTAGTAGGTGATCATCCCATATTTGAAATTTTCAAAATGGCCACCGTTTCCATGGAAACGGGGAAGAAAGTTCAAAATATAGGACATTCAATATCTCGGTTACCTAGGTGCACAGGGTTCTGAAATTTTGTAGGCTGATAGAGCAAAAGGTACTCTATGATAATACAAAAAAAATTGAAGTGATATTTACGGTTTTCGAGTTATTTACGAATTTGTGATTTTTATGGTCCGAAAAATTGGACTTCGTCAAACGTTTTTGTGGGTGCAACCCCTCGGATACTACTGTACGGATGTTGCTAAAACTTTACACACTGATAGGGTACTATTAGTAGGTGATCATCCCATATTTGGAATTTTCAAAATGGCCGCTGTTTCCATGGAAACGGGGAAGAAAGGTCAAAATATAGGACATTCAATATCTCGGTCACCTAGGTGCACAGGGTTTTGAAATTTTGTAAGCTGATAGAGTAAAAGGTACTCTATAATAATACGATAAAAAATTGAAGCAGAATTTACATACCACACAATTTTCATGCTGCGGCGGGGGACACATGGCTACGCGTAGCAGTCTTGTTTATGATCAGTTTGCAATAGGAGGCGGCTGTCTATATGCCTCTATGTAATTTACGGCCTTGTATTTATATACAGTGTTTAACATAACAAAAAATAGTTATTTGAGAGGTTCAAATCCGGTAAAGCTAATGATAACATTTAAAATGCTTCACAGCTAAGTTTTTATATTTAGGGTTACAGTGATGCTTATTAACGGGTAAACCCGTGATCGTGAAGTCGGTGGTTATCGTGAACTCGGTTAGCCAAAATGTAAACAAACGAAAATTGACCAATGGGAAAAGAGAAATTTTGACTAAAATGTAGTCGTTAACGCGGTTAAAAATCAAAATTGTTATCGTTTAACTCGGTTTAGGTTATCGTCAACACAACATGGTTACATATGCCTTCAACGGTAACCTCTAATTTTAAAACATACTGCCACTATTCTGTTGAGATATACTAACGCAAAAGGTTTACAATGAACGTTTTGGACCAGAATTCCTGGATTTGCGCAGTAACGATTTATGATCAGCATTTGCTCTATGGCCATAAAAAATATATATATAAAAAGGTATTTCCTTAATAGTTGTTAACACCCCATAAAATAATAAACGAAATGTGCAGATTCATATCATATACAAATTGTTGTGACAAAAAAAAAGAATTTAAAATCACAAACTATTTTTATACGATTTTAACAGCATACTTTTGCACAGTATTTAAGTGACCGACCATTTCCATAAAAAAAACCCAAAACATGATAAATCTTTTTTTTATTAAAAATATGTTTTGACAGCACAGGTTTAGAAAAAAAACATTGAAAAGGATTTCTGCAGTGTTATATAAAGAATCTTGAAGGCTTTCAATAGAAATATTTGGTCATGTATGCCTTAAAAATGTTTTACGCGGAGGCAAGGTTGTTTGTTTGATATTAGTTTTATGTCCAGTCAATATTATTTCAATCATAATCAGGACAAGAACTAATTGAAACAACGAATTGAATTGTGACTCAAGACACAGCATCCATAGCACAGCCTCATGTATGCCATGCAAAAATGGCTAATGTACGACCATAAACGAGAAGGAAAACGAACCAACTCACAAGACATGCTAATGTACCCCCAATGCACCATAGGCCAATGTACACAGAAAATAACGAAACCCTTCCCCCCAAAAAATCGCATTATCTGGAACTTTTACCTATGGTGGCTGACAATGAAGAACCCTTACCTGAAATGAGGTCATATACTACCGGTAGTTGTGACACTTAACAGTGTGGGATATAGCCAACCCTTTACCATCTTCACATATAGGCAACCGTTATCTGTCCAAAAAACAATACTGAATCCTGGTTGAACCTACACACACTGAGCGAGAAAAAAAGGGGTTGGGGTCGGCAACAAAAGAACTGTAAATTTTGAAGTACACAGGAAAAAGGGCGAGGTGTGTAGGGGTGGAAAATTTAGCCTATATGTGATGAACTACTTGGCGATTCTCAAAGGGGTCTTTTACATGCATGAAGCGTGAATAATCAAACGTTGGTTAAGGACCGGCGTGCCGGGCGCGCGCCCTCCCGTTAGACAGGAAAATTTGGTAATGAACTGTATTAAATAAGAAGTCGCAAAGACTTTTTATAATTTCGCGCCCTCCCCTTTCAAAATTTCTGGATCAGTCACAGGCCCTATCCACTCACCTTGACCCACTATGGTTTGCGGTAAGGTTTTCCGAATTATAACGTGATGACTCCTGTATTCATTATGACAGGGATGCCCCATTCAACCACCTTAAGCACATACCCCAGTCGTTTAATGGGCTAAGCGAACGGATCCAATGTCAGGCGTTTCTGAGCGCTCTTTAGTGGACATCTTCGAACAAGCTTAGTGCCTTTGTACGTGGGCCTATTCGCCTCCCGTGCACCACACGGGTTCGGAACCAAGTGAAGCCCTCTTTCATGTTAAATATTCTATACATAACTGGCATTAGATTGATAATTAATTATAAAGGTCAATATGGGATTTCGATCTCTCAGATGAGTGCAGATGTTGGTTTGTCATAGGGTTTTGGATTGATATTCAGTTATTTTGTGTTTCGTTAATTTACATGTTGTCTGTTTTTGTCCCGTTCTTGTTGGTGTTTACTGGTTTTGTCTCTGCCCTTTCGGACTTTTGACATTCGGATACCCCATTAGTACCTCTGCTTCTTTCAATGATATGATTAAGGGTCGCAAATGTCCCTCTTTTTGCTGGATTCCACGAAGTAAAAATTCCGGTTTATGAAATGACAGGGAAAAAAATCGTAACAATTATCCTAACAACTACTTATCGCAGCCTTTAGACATAAGTATGCAGTCCCATAGCCTCGGAATTGATTTCAGGTCTGTCGCTCTCGATCTACTTCCTGTATAAGAAAAAGACGGTCATTTTGTCTTGACATGGTTTTTTTTTTTATGAAAAGATAATTGGTAGGTGCCAATATTGAATAGGCGTCGAGTTTATTTCAAGTTGCATTTGGCATTTGATTTGTTATTTTTGTTTCAATTTGTATACATTGGCATGGATGAAACTGTGCCAGGTCTCTACTTTTGCTTACTAATGCATAACAAAATACATACTAAGTATACCAAAACCATGAAAACTGGTATAAATGGTTAATTTGGTTGTGCTATATATCGATATTTCAAGGATAAATCTCTCATCAGCAGCATTCACATCAAACATTGGAAAGTAAAAAACCCCAAAACTATTGGAAACGAAAAGTACATGTACTCAAAACCCAAAAGGTTTGAACAGGGAAGCCAAAACCAGCGCCAAGGATATCGACGATGTGCAGTACAAGGAAATTCCGAAAGAAACCTGGTGTTTTAAACAATTTTGAATTTAACAGTCGGAAATTTCAAAGACAGTGCCATGCACCAAAGGCATACTAAGGCTTGCCGATAGACAGCTAAAAACGCATTTTTATATGTGACCCTTCATTATACATGATTTTCCCCAATAAGCTCACTGCATAAATAGTGTTATAGGTTTTACCCCCCCCCCCCCCCCCCAAAAAAAAAAGAGTTTTGTTACAGTATGATCATGATGATAGTAGTATAGGAGAGTACCACCAAAGTCCAAAAATGCAAAGTCATTACATATGGCTTTTATATAAACTTTTTTCTCGGACATGTCATATGTGCCCGTTAATTTACCCCAGACTGTTAATAAGATGGATTTACTGTCTTGTCAATTTCATATTCAAATTAGACAGTTTATCCGTCTTAATACATAAAGACGGATTAACTGTCTTGTCAATGTCACTTTTAAAATGACGGTTTACCCGTCTTATTTAACAGGTCGGGTTTTCTAGATTTCGTTTGACCTATTAATCAATCAAAATTGTAAAAGATTGACCTTTCAAATGGGGGAAAATGGTAAAACTTTTTCGTCGGTTTGACAGAAAAGTTCCTAACATAAAAATGTTTTTTTTAACTTCCTCGCTCATATTTCGCAAATACCAAATATCATTGGTTTTAAACGTTATTTTGTTTAACATGGGTAAATTCTCCTTATTAAGTCGCCCAAAACAAAGTTTGGGAGACTTATTGTTTTTGCACCGTTTCTTATTATTATTATTATTATTTTTCTTCTTATTATTATTATTCTTCTGATTCTTTATCGAGAATTTGTCCTCCCTAATACAAGAAAACGGTCCAAGGAAATTCCATAACACTTGTGAGATTGGATAGTGGGTCACTCAAAGTTGTGTAATGCACTTTTAAAATTTTCAAGATGGCCGCCGTTTCAAAATGGCGGCCATCGGAAAAAGTGGGCGGAAATTTTTTTTTCATCAGATCGTCTTGAAAATTGTTCATCTGGGTAAAGTGGGTATGCTGAGCTCAAATCTGCGACCGGATTTGAAATCCGACTTCCGGTTTCAAAATGGCGGCCATTTTACTACACCCGCCCCCCTAAAAACGTCAACTTTGTCCGATTTCAACGAAATTTGATTTCTAGACTTATTTTGATGCACTGATTTGAATGGAACTCTATCCAAGGCGATTTTGGGCGACTTGTGTGTTGGGATATACCTAGTTAAGTCGCCCAAAACATAGTTTTGGGGACTTATTGTTTTTGCACCGTTTCTTATTATATCTCCCAAACAGTATGTTTGGGAGATATATTGTTTTTACTCTGTTTCTTATTATTATGTCTCCCAAACGAAAGTTTGGAGACATATTGTTTTTACTCCGTTTCTTATTATTATTATTATTCTTTTTCTTCTTTCTCCCCGCCATGAACGTGTCCGTACCTTTTCTTCAAAACGCCTCGAAGGATTTTAACGAATCATTGTAGAATGGTAGATGGGTAACTGAAGTTGTGTTCGGACATTTCAAAATTTTCAAAATGGCCGCCGTTTCCATGTAATTAGCGAAAGTTCATAATATAGGACATTGCAATATCTCGGTAACCTAGGTGCGTAGGAGGCTGAAATTTTGTAGGTGAATAGAGCAAAAGGAGCTCTTTAATAATACGAAAAAAAAATTTGAAGCGATATTTACGGTTTTCGAGTTATTTGCGAAAATGTGATTTTTCGGGCCCGAAAATGCCAAAATCGTCAAAATGCTTCGATTTCGACAAAATTTTGTAAGTAGGGGTTTCAAAAGATGGCGAATCAGAATATAATGGCAAAAATGGGTTCGTTTGGGAGACATTTTTGTGTTGGGCATCCCCAACACAGTCAGCACTTGTTATTCTTCTTCTTTTTTACCTTCTTCCGGACATGAACGTGTCCGCGTGGTTTCTCAAAAACTACTCAATGGTTCTTTATGAAATTTTGTAAGGTGATAGAGTGGGTCCCAAAGTTGTGCATGCAATTTTCAAAACTTTCAAAATGGCCGCCGTTTCCATGGAAACAGGTAAAGGTCATAATATAGGACATTGCGATATCTCGGTTACCTAGGTGCACAGGGTTCTGAAATGTAGGTGAGTAGAGCAAAAGGAGCTCTTTAATAATACGAAAAAAAAATTCGAAGCGATATTTACGGTTTTCAAGTTATTCACGAAAATGCGTTTTTTCGGGCCGAAAATGGGAAAATTGTCAAAATGCAACGATTTCGACAAAATTTGGTATCTAGGCGTTTGAAATGATGGCGAGTTAGGATGCGATGTCAAAATTTATGCAAGAGTGTCAATTTGCGAACGTTTGGGAGATATTTTTGTGTTGGGCATCCCCAACACAGTCAGCACTAGTTATTATGTCCCCGACCACGAAGTGTCGTCGGGGACATATTGTTTTTACTCCGTTTCTTATTTTTCTTATTATTATGTCCCCGAACACGAAGTGTCGGGGACATATTGTTTTTGCTCGGTTTCTTATTATTATTATGTCCCCGAACACGAAGTGTCGGGGACATATTGTTTTTGCTCGGTTTCTTATTATTATTATTATTATTATTATTATTATTATTATTATTATTATTATGTCCCCGAACACGAAGTGTCGGGGACATATTGTTTTTGCTCGGTTTCTTATTATTATTATTATTATTATTATTATGTCCCCGAACACGAAGTGTCGGGGACATATTGTTTTTGCTCGGTTTCTTATTATTATTATGTCCCCGAACACGAAGTGTCGGGGACATATTGTTTTTGCTCGGTTTCTTATTATTATTATTATTATTATTATTATTATTTTTCTCGGTATTCTGGATCGTGAACTTGTCCACCTCATTTTTTCGACATCTTTTAAGGTAGGAAGCTGAAACTTCATATATCAAGAGTATGGAATGGGAGATCGTGCTTTTTGTATTTTTCGTCGAAATCGAACGACCCCTTATAGGTCAAAAAAGGGCCTCAAAATGGCTCCTCGAAATCGAAGTTGAATTTTACCTGGCATTTCTGATCCGGCAGGGGTAACAAAAATTCCTTTATGGGGTAAGTGTAAACTTTCGATACCTTTCATTTAAAAAAAAAATTTTGAAAATCGGACTTACGGTTCTCAAAATTTTGCAAAAAATAGAAATTTAATTTTTTTTGTCAAATTGAGTTATCTTTCTTGGAACAATATATTTTGTAATAGTAATGTAAAAATTCTTAACTTTGTTATTTCTTAATGAAAATTGATTTACTAGGTAATAGTGATATGCCGAGTTCATTTTTGGTATAAAAAAAAAATTGGCGGCCATTTTGAAAATGGCGGCTAAAATGGCCGCCATTTCCCTCCAAAAATCAAAATTACTCCAATTTTGATGAAAATTGGTATATAAGGAAATAGTGGTATGGCGAGTTGATTTTTGACATCAAAATTTTTTTATCGTCGGCCATTTTCAAAATGGCCGCCGTTTCCCACCAAAATTAAAGTTACTCTGATTTTGATGAAAATTGGTATATAAGGTAATAGTGGTACGGCGAGTTGATTTTTGACATCAACATTTTTTTATCGTCGGCCATTTTCAAAATGGCCGCCGTTTCCCGCCAAAATTAAAGTTACTCTGATTTTGACGAAAATTAGTATATAAGGTAATAGTGGTATGGCGAGTTCATTTTTGTCATCGAAATTTTTTTTCGTCGGCCATTTTCAAAATGGCCGCCGTTTCCCGCCGAAATCAAAGTTACTCCAATTTTGATGAAAATTGGTATATAAGGTAAAAGTGGTATGGCGAGTTTATTTTTGACATCAAAATTTTTTTATCGTCTGCCATTTTCAAAATGGCCGCCGTTTTCCGCCAAAATTAAACTTACTCCTATTTTGATGAAAATTGGATATAATAAGTTATCTCAAATGCCAAGAGACATTGACAAAGAGGGGTACGTGAGGGGACATTTTTGTGACTCGCTTGCGATCACAATTAGAACTAGTTATTATTATTATTATTATTTTTCTCGGTATTCTGGACCGTGAACTTGTCCACCTCATTTTTTCGACATCGTTTAAGGTAGGAAGCTGAAACTTCATAAATCAAGAGTATGGAATGGGAGATTGTGCTTTTTGTATTTTTCGTCGAAATCGAACGACCCCTCATAGGTCAAAAAAGGGCCTCAAAATGGCTCCTCGAAACCGAAGTTGAATTTTTCCTGGCATTTCTGATCCGGCAGGGGTAGGACAAATTCCTTTATATGGTAAGTGAAGACTTTCAATACCTTTCATTTAAAAAAAAAATTTTGAAAATCGGACTTACCGTTTTCAAAATTTTGCAAAAAAACGAAAATTAATTTTTTTTGTAAGATTGAGTTATCTTTCTTTGTTCAATATATTTTGTAATAGTAATGAAAAAAAATCTCAACTTTGTCATTTCTTAATGAAAATTGGTTTACAAGGTAATAGTGGTATGCCGAGTTCATTTTTGGAGTCGAAAATTTTTTTTGACGGCCATTTTCAAAATGGCGGCTAAAATGGCTGCCATTTTCCCGCCAAAATTTAAACTTGCTCCGATTTTGATGAAAATTGGTATATAAGGTAATAGTGGTATGGCGAGTTGATTTTTGACATCGAATTTTTTTTATCGTCGACCATTTTCAAAATGGCCGCCGTTTCCCGCCAAAATTAAAGTTACTCAGATTTTCATGAAAATTGGTAATCAAGGTAATAGAGGTACTGCGAGTTGATTTTTGACATTAATTTTTTTTATATCGTCGGCCATTTCCAAAATGGCCGCCGTTTCTCGCCAAAATTAAACTTGCTCCGATTTTAATGAAAATTAATATACAGGGTAATTGTGGTATGGGGAGTTCATTTTTAGCATCAAATTTTGTTTATGGTCCGAAGCAACAGCTTTTGGATGCGACTGTGTGACTCTTCTCGACTATATGAGATTAAGGGAGAATAATATCTCATATGGATGTCAACCAAAAGCTTCTCCGTAACGTTTTTAGCATTTCATTGAAGAGTGGCTCCATTGTAGAGGACGAGAGCGGTAGTTATGCTCGCTAGTCACTACAATAGTTTACAAGTACGCTACCAATGCTTGTAAAAAGGGTGCTTCAATGGAATGATAAGGGCGTCATTGCTTAAACAGGGTTCCCACAAAAGCCAGAAATATTGTCAAAGAGGGGTACGTGAGGGGACATGTATGTGACTCGCTTGCGATCACAATTAGAACTAGTTATTATTATTATTATTATTTTTCTCGGTATTCTGGACCGTGAACTTGTCCACCTCATTTTTTCGACATCTTTTAAGGTAGGAAGCTGAAACTTCATAAATCAAGAGTATGGAATGGGAGATTGTGCTTTTTGTATTTTTTGTCGAAATCGAACGACCCCTTATAGGTCAAAAAAGGGCCTCAAAATGGCTCCTCGAAACCGAAGTTGAATTATTATTATTTTTCTCGGTATTCTGGACCGTGAACTTGTCCACCTCATTTTTTCGACATCTTTTAAGGTAGGAAGCTGAAACTTCATAAATCAAGAGTATGGAATGGGAGATTGTGCTTTTTGTATTTTTTGTCGAAATCGAACGACCCCTTATAGGTCAAAAAAGGGCCTCAAAATGGCTCCTCGAAACCGAAGTTGAATTTTTACCTTGCATTTCTGATCCGGCAGTGGTAGGTCAAATTCCTTTATGGGGTAAGTGTAGACTTTTAATACCTTTCATTTAAAAAAAAAAATTTGAAAATCGGACTTACCGTTTTCAAAATTTTGCAAAAAAACGAAAATTAATTTTTTTGTCATATTGAGTTATCTTTCTTTGTATTTTGTATTTTGTAATAGTTTATTTTTTGTTATTTTGTTATTTCTTGATGAAAATTGGTTTACAAGGTAATAGTGGTATGCCGAGTTCATTTTTGGTGTCGAAAATTTTTTTTGGCGGCCATTTTCAAAATGGCGGCTAAAATTTCCCGCCAAAATTTAAACTTCCTCCGATTTTGATGAAAATTGGTATATAAGGTAATAGTGGTATGGCGAGATGATTTTTGACATCAAAATTTTTCTATCGTCGGCCAATTTCAAAATGGCCGCCTTTTCCCGCCAAAATTAAAGTTACTCCGATTTTGACGAAAATTGGTATATAAAGTAATAGTGGTATGGCGAGTTGATTTTTGACATAATTTTTTTTATTGTCGGCCATTTTCAAAATGGCCGCCGTTTCCCGCCAAAATTAAACTTACTCCGATCTTGATGAAAATTGGTATATTAGGTATTCTCAAATGCCCAAACACATATTGACAAAGGGGGGTACGTGAGGGGACATGTATGTGACTCGCTTGCGATCACAATTAGAACTAGTTATTATTATTATTATTATTATTTTTCTCGGTATTCTGGATCGTGAACTTGTCCACCTCATTTTTTCGACATCTTTTAAGGTAGGAAGCTGAAAATTCATAAATCAAGAGTATGGAATGGGAGATTGTGCTTTTTGTATTTTTCGCCGAAATCGAACGACCCCATAAAGGTAAAAAAAGGGCCTCAAAATGGCTCCTCGAAACCGAAGTTGAATTTTTCCTGGCATTTCTGATCCGGCAGGGGTAGGAAAAATTCCCTTATAGGTAAAGTGCGGATATGCAATACCTTTCATTTAAAAAAAAAATTTTGAAAATCGGACTTACCGTTTTCAAAATTTTGCAAAAAATCGAAAATTATTTTTTTTGTAAGATTGAGTTATCTTTCTTTGTACCATATATTTTGTGATATTAATGAACTTTGTTATTTCTTAATGAAAATTGGTTTACAAGGTAATAGTGGTATGCCGAGTTCAATTTTGGAATCGAAAATTTTTTTTGGATGGCCGCCATTTCCCGCCAAAATTAAAATTACTCCGATTTTAATGAAAATTGGTATATAAGGTAATTGTGGTATGGCAAGTTGATTTTTGACATCAAAATTTTTTTATCGTCGGCCATTTTCAAAATGGCCGCCGTTTCCCGCCAAAATTAAAGTTATTCTGATTTTGATGAAAATTGGTTTACAAGGTAATAGTGGGATGCCGAGTTCAATTTTGGAATGGACATTTTTTTGGGCGGCCATTTTAAAAATGGCCGCCATTTCCCGCCAAAATTAAAATTACTCCGATTTTAATGAAAATTGGTATATAAGGTAATTGTGGTATGGCGAGTTGATTTTTGACATCAAAATTTTTTTATCGTCGGCCATTTTCAAAATGGCCGCCGTTTCCCGCCAAAAGTAAAGTTATTCTGATTTTGATGAAAATTGGTTTACAAGGTAATAGTGGTATGCCGAGTTCAATTTTGGAATCGAAATTTTTTTTTTGGCCGCCATTTCCCGCCAAAATTGAAATTACTCCGATTTTAATGAAAATTGGTATATGAGGTAATAGTGGTATGGCAAGTTGATTTTTGACATCAAAATTTTTTTTATCGTCGGCCATTTTCAAAATGGCCGCCGTTTCCCGCCAAAATTAAATTTACTCAGATTTTAACGAAAATTGGTATTTAAGGTAATATATGTATTGTGAGTTGATTTTTGACATCGAAATATTTTTATTGTCAGCCATTTTAAAAATGGCCGCCGTTTCCCGCCAAAATTAAACTTACTCCTATTTTGATGAAAATTGGATAAATTAAGTTATCTCAAATGCCAAGAGACATTGACAAAGAGGGGTACGTGAGGGGACATTTTTGTGACTCGCTTGCGATCACAATTAGAACTAGTTATTATTATTATTATTATTATTTTTCTCGGTATTCTGGACCGTGAACTTGTCCACCTCATTTTTTCGACATCTTTTAAGGTAGGAAGCTGAATCTTCTTATATCAAGAGTATGGAATGGGAGATTGTGCTTTTTGTATTTTTCGTCGAAATCGAACGACCCCTTATAGGTCAAAAAAGGGCCTCAAAATGGCTCCTCGAAACCGAAGTTGAATTTTTACCTGCCATTTCTGATCCGGCAGAGGTAGGACAAATTCCTTCATGGAGTAAGTGTGGACTTTCAATACCTTTCATTTAAAAAAAAAATTTTGAAAATCGGACTTACGGTTTTCAAAATTTTGCAAAAAATCGAAATTTAATTTTTTTGTCATATTGAGTTATCTTTCTTTGTACCTTGTATTTTGTAAAAGTAATGTAAAAATTCTCAATTTTGTTATTTCTTAATGAAAATTGGTTTACAAGGTAATAGTGGTATGCCGAGTTCATTTTTGGTACCGAAAATTTTTTTTGGCGGCCATTTTCAAAATGGCAGCTAAAATTTCCCGCCAAAATTTAAACTTGCTCCGATTTTGATGAAAATTGGTATATAAGGTAATAGTGGTATGGCGAGATAATTTTTGACATCAAAATTTTTCTATCGTCGGCCATTTTAAAAATGGCCGCCATTTCCCGCCAAAATTAAAGTTACTCCGATTTTGACGAAAATTGGTATATAAGGTAATAGTGGTATGGCGAGATGATTTTTGACATCGATTTTTTTTTATAGTCGGCCATTTTCAAAATGGCCGCCGTTTCCCGCCAAAATCAAAGTTACTCTGATTTTGATGAAAATTGGTATATAAGGTAATAGTGCTATGGCGAGTTGATTTTTGACATCGAAAATTTTATTTCGTCGGCCATTTTCTTAATGGCCGCTGTTTCCCGCCAAAAATCAAAGTTACTCCGATTTTGATGAAAATTGGTATATAAGGTTATTGTGGTATGGCGAGTTTATTTTTGACATCAATATTTTTTTATCGTTGGCCAATTTCAAAATGGCCGCCGTTTCCCGCCTAAATTAAATTTACTCCAATCTTGATAAAAATTGGTATATTAGGTATTCTCAAATGCCCAAACACATATTGACAAAGAGGGGTACGTGAGGGGACATGTATGTGACTCGCTTGCGATCACAATTAGAACTAGTTATTATTATTATTTTTCTCGGTATTCTGGATCGTGAACTTGTCCACCTCATTTTTTCGACATCTTTTAAGGTAGGAAGCTGAAACTTCATATATCAAGAGTATGGAATGGGAGATTGTGCTTTTTGTATTTTTCGTCGAAATCGAACGACCCCTTATAGGTCAAAAAAGGGCCTCAAAATGGCTCCTCGAAACCGAAGTTGAATTTTTACCTGGCATTTCTGATCCGGCACGGGTAGGACAAATTCCTTTATGTGGTAGGTGTAGACTTTCAATACCTTTCATTTAAAAAAAAAATTTTGAAAATCGGACGTACGGTTTTCAAAATTTTGCAAAAAATCGAAATTTAATTTTTTTGTCATATTGAGTTATCTTTCTTTGTACTTTGTATTATGTAATAGTAATGTAAAAATTCTCAACTTTGTTATTTCTTAATGAAAATTGGTTTACAAGGTAATAGTGGTATGCCGAGTTCATTTTTGGTATCGAAATTTTTTTTTGGCGGCCATTTTCAAAATGGCGGCTATAATTTCCCGCCAAAATTTAAACTTGCTCCGATTTTGATGAAAATTGGTATATAAGGTAATAGTGGTATGGCGAGATGATTTTTGATATTAAAATTTTTCTATCGTCGGCTTTTTCAAAATGGACGCCTTTTCCCGCCAAAATTAAAGTTACTCCGATTTTGACGAAAATTGGTATATAAGGTAATAGTGGTATGGCGAGATGATTTTTGACATCGAATTTTTTTTTTGTCGGCCATTTTCAAAATGGCCACCGTTTCCCGCCAAAATTAAAGTTTCACCAATTTTGATGAAAATCGGTATTTGAGGTAATAGTGGTATGCTGAGTTGATTTTCGGTATAAATTTTTTTATCGTTGGCCATTTTCTAAATGGCCGCCATTTCCCGCCAAAATTAAAGTTAATCTGATTTTCATGAAAACTGGTATATAAGGTAACAGTGGTATGGCGAGTTGATTTTAAATTTATTTATGATCGGCTATTTTCAAAATGGCCACATTTTCCCGCCAAAATTAAACTTACTCCGATTTTAATGAAAATTAATATACAGGGTAATTGTGGTATGGGGAGTTCATTTTTAGCATCAAATTTTGTTTATGGTCCGATGCAACAGCTTTGGGATGTGACTGTGTGACTCTTCTCGACTATATGAGATTAAGGGAGAATAATATCTCGTATGGATGTCAACCAAAAGCTTCTCCGTAACGTTTTTAGCATTTCATTGAAGAGTGGCTCCATTGTAGAGGACGAGAGCGGTAGTTATGCTCGCTAGTCACTACAATAGTTTACAAGTACGCTACCAATGCTTGTAAAAAGGGTGCTTCAATGGAATGATAAGGGTGTCATTGCTAAAACAGGGTTCCCACAAAAGCCAGAAATATTGTCAAAGAGGGGTACGTGAGGGGACATGTATGTGACTCGCTTGCGATCACAATTAGAACTAGTTATTATTATTTTTCTCGGTATTCTGGACCGTGAACTTGTCCACCTCATTTTTTCGACATCTTTTAAGGTAGGAAGCTGAATCTTCATATATCAAGAGTATGGAATGGGAGATTGTGCTTTTTGTATTTTTCGTCAAAATCGAACGACCCCTTATAGGTCAAAAAAGGGCCTCAAAATGGCTCCTCGAAACCGAAGTTGAATTTTTGCTGGCATTTCTGATCCGGCAGGGGTAGGTCAAATTCCTTTATGGGGTAAGTGTAGACTTTCAATACCTTTCATTTAAAAAAAAAATTTTGAAAATCGGACCAACCGTTTTCAAAATTTTGCAAAAAATCGAAAATTAATTTTTTTGTAAGATTGAGTTATCTTCCTTTGTACAATATATTTTGTAACAGTAATGAAAAAAATTCTCAACTTTATTATTTCTTAATGAAAATTGGTTTACTAGGTAATAGTGGTATGCCGAGTTCATTTTTGGTATCGAAAATTTTTTTTGGCGGCCATTTTCAAAATGGCGGCTAAAATTTCCCGCCAAAATTTAAACTTGCTCCAATTTTGATGAAAGTTGGTACAAAAGGTAATAGTGGTATGGCGAGATGATTTTTTACATCAAAATTTTTCTATCGTCGGCCATTTTCAAAATGGCCGCCTTTTCCCGCCAAAATTAAAGTTACTCCGATTTCGACGAAAATTGGTATATTAAGAAAGAGTGGTATGGCGAGTTAATTTTTGACATAATTTTTTCTTTATTGTCGGCCATTTTCAAAATGGCCGCCGTTTCCCGCCAAAATTAAAGTTACTCTGATTTTGATGAAAATTGATATATAAGGTAATAGTGCTATGGCGAGTTGATTTTTGACATCGAAATTTTTATTTCGTCGGCTATTTTCAAAATGGCCGCCGTTTCCCGCCAAAAATCAAAGTTACTCCAATTTTAATGAAAATTGGTATACAAGGTTATTGTGGTATGGCGAGTTTATTTTTTATATCAAAATTTTTTTATCGATGGCCATTTTCAAAATGGCTGCCGTTTCCCGCCAAAATTAAACTTTCTCCGATCTTGATGAAAATTTGTATATTAGGTATTCTCAAATGCCCAAACACATATTGACAAAGAGGGGTACGTGAGGGGACATGTATGTGACTCGCTTGCGATCACAATTAGAACTAGTTATTATTATACTTTTTTCTTTTTCTTCCGTCAACCTGATGCACGAACTTGTCCGACTATCTCCTCGGACAAAGGTGGACCGATCGATTTGAAACTTGGAGGGGTGATAGGTCCCAAGGTCCTACAGTGTTTTTTGCGATTTATAATTTCAAAATGGCCGCCATTTCCAAGATGGCCGCCAAAAATGGCGAAAAATGTAAACATTGTCCGATTTCAACGAAACTTGGTATACAGGGTATAACGGTGATGGCGACTGATGGCGCATTGTCGGAATTTCTGTAATGGCCGCCATTTTCAAGATGGCCGCCGAAAATCACGAAAAATGTAAACATTGTCCGATTTCAACGAAACTTGGTATACAGGGTATAAGGGTGATGGCGACTGACGGCGCATTGTCGGAATTTCTGTAATGGCCGCCATTTTCAAGATGGCCGCTGAAATTCGTGAAAAATGTAAACATTGTCCGATTTCAACGAAACTTGGTATACAGGATATATGGGTGATGGCGACTGATGGCGCATTGTCGGAATTTCTGTAATGGCCGCCATTTTTAAGATGGCCGCCGAAAATCGTGAAAAATGTAAACATTGTCCGATTTCAACGAAACTTGGTATACAGGATATATGGGTGATGGCGACTCACAGGGCATTGTTGGAATTTCTGTAATGGCCGCCATTTTCAAGATAGCCGCCGAAAATCGCGAAAAATGTAATCATCGTCCGATTTCAACGAAACTTGGTATACAGGGTATATGGGTGATGGCGACTCACGGCACATTGTCGGAATTTCTGTTGAAGAGGACAGACATTAAATGAGAACGGGAGGGGACATCCCACATTTCGGGAAACGTAAATTTTAATTATTATTATTATTCTTCTGATTCTTTATCGTAAAGTTGTCCTCCCTAATACAAGAAAACGGTTCAAGGAAATTGAATAACACTTGTTGGATTGGATAGTGGGTCACTCAAAGGCGTGTAATCATGTTTTGAAATTTTCAAGATGGCCGCCGTTTCAAAATGGCGGCCGTCGGAAAAAGTGGGCGGAAAATTTTTTTTCATTGGATCGTCTTGAAAATTGGTCATCTGGGTAAAGCGGGTATGCTGAATTCAAATCTGCGACCGGATTTGAAATCCGACTTCCGGTTTCAAAATGGCAGCCATTTTACTACACCCGCCCCCCTTCAAAATGTGAACTTTGTCCGATTTCAATGAAATTTGATTTCTATACATATTTTATTGTACTCAATGGGAAGAAAAAGTATCCAAGGCGATTTTGGGCGACTTGTGTGTTGGCATCCCAACACAAATTATAGCTAGTTATTTTTTATTATTATTCTTTTCCTTACTTAATCATGAACTTGTCCGACATATTTTATGAAAACGCTTTGACCAATAAAGATCAAACTTGCAGAGGTGGATGGAGGGGCACCCAGAGGTGTGCAATCCACTTTTGAAATTTTCAAGATGGCCGCCATTTTCAAAATGGCCGCCGTTTAAGATTTTTGGGCCCCTCTCAGATCTCGGAGAGGGGTAGATGGATTTTAATGAAAATTGGTACACTGGTAGAGTGATCCTTTTTGAGCAACATGCCGAAAACATATTTGACGCGAATGCCGCCATTTTAAAATGGCGGCCGTTTTACCACACCCGCCCCCCCCAAAAACGTCAACTTTGTCCGATTTAAACGAAATTTGATTTCTAGACTTGTTTTGATGCACTGATTAGAATGAAATACTATCCAAGGCGATTTTGGGCGACTTATGTGTTGGCATCCCAACACAATCAGCACTAGTTAAGTAATGTTATTTTCCACTTATTGACTTCTATTTTATTAAGTGTATTGGTCAATGGACAATTAAAAAGGTAAACATGGCCATAAAATCTCCCTACTTGTCAAAGCTGTTTGGGTGAAAAAGTGTTTCTTTAATATGTTTATTTTTAATATGACATTAATACAAATACAACAACCAATTTTTTCACCGCTCATTTCAAAGATTTGTTTTGCGAGTCATGTTATATTTAATTATTTCATAAAAAGCACGTGCTGGCGATCGTATTTATTTATACTCTCTCAAAAACTATTGGTTAAAAGTTTGACGAAAATATTATCCTTAAAAGGTAAAATCTTCGACCTGTTTAAGAAATACGGAAAAACTGTCTTGTTCAACAAGACGGAATATCTGTCTAAAAGCCAGGAATAAAAGTTGAGACGGTTTTCCGTCTAGGTCCTGACTGTATTATGTTAATGATATCTATTCGTGTCCGTGTGTTTGTCCGTCCAAGGATTTTGTTAACTTTTTTTGCTTTTAAATTTAACCCGAGTTCGAAGTTGCAAATTGCCATACCGTTTATATACAGTTCCAAGATTTTGGACCACGACCAAAACAGTTAAACCCAGTTGTTATGGAAAAGTAAATTAAAAAAAGTAATATAAATCTTTATAAAGTACTTTAACAGGGTCAGAAATAAATAATCGGACGCATGTATAAATCCCAAGTTTCCCAAACACCGGCTGTAATTAATTAGTGGTAAATTCCATATGGTTGAAAATCTTATTATATATATTATTTATAGTCCGGTAATTTTGTTATTACCTATATTTATCCTTTTTGGTTTCTTTCCTTAATGAGATACTCTTAATTGTAAAGACCAAAAACTAATTTGTTACACTAACAAAGGTTTCAAACATCTGAACTAACACTATTTGATAAGAGAAAGAAGTTTTTGGGTACATATTACATTATAAAAATTCGCAGTTCACGATAACAGTAAAAAGGAACAAACCGGTTTTAAATATAACATTAACCGCGTTAACGACTACATTTTAATCAAAATTTCTCTTTTCCCATTGGTCAATTCTCGTTTGTTTACATTTTGCCTAACCGAGTTCACGATAACCACCGACGTCTCGATCACGGGTTGACCCGGGTGTTAGTGTAAACAAAAAATTATAATAAGGGTTGCATTTGTATTAAATGTAATTTGTTTTTCATTAAGGGTAATTTTTACATCAGAGGTTGCGACATAGCTTTTTAGCTCACCTGGCATGAAGGTCCATGTGAGCGAATTGGGTCGTCTGTCATCCATTAACAATTTTTCAAATATTTTCCGCTCTGAAACTACTGCTACTATTGGGTCGAGCTTATCGCGGTTATGGCCCTTTGAAGGTTAAATATAGCGCTTTTTCATGTGTTTAGCTCAGTGTCAGGTGAGCTATTACCATCGCCATGCGTCCGTCGTCCGTCATTGATTGTCTGTCGTCCATTACTTTTTCAAAAATCTTCTTCTCTTTACTGAATGGAATTTTTTAAAACTTGGTCCAAGTATTTATCAGGGCATGATACTTAAAAATTGTGTTCGGCTTTATGATTTGTTAACAAACATGGCTGCTGTTACAAAAAAATAGAACATAAGGTAAAATAACATCCAAAGGCTTATAACTTGAAAACTAGAACAGATATGAAATATCCGAAGGTCTTAAGCTCTTCAGAATCAAAAGCTCTACAAAAGTGTCCATAAGGTCGAAGTTGTCAGATGACTCCTTATAGGGGTTATGGCCCTTTGAAAGTGAGAAATAGCAATTTTTCGTGTTTTAGGCCTATACAATTAAAACTATTCCAGTTACAGAAAAGCTGTTGCTTGCTAAAACCTTCAGCTTATTTAGCTCTACAAAAGTCTCCATTAAGTCAATGTTGTCAGATGACCCATTATAGGGGTTATGGCCCTTTGAAGGTGAAAAATGGCAATTTTTCCTGTTTTTAGGTCAGGTGAGCTATTGCCATCACTTGGCGTCCGTCCATCGTCCGTCGTCCGTTAGCTTTTTTGTCCCCCGCCGCAACGCGGAGCGGGGACTTGGAAATGCCGGTGTCCGTCCGTCCGTGCGTCCGTCCGTCCGTCCGTCACACTTTTTTTCGTAACACTTTTCTCAGTAACTACTAATCCTAGGGTTCTGAAATTTTGTATGCAGACTCCTATAGGGGTCCCCTAAGGTGTAAGTGATTTTCAGGTCAGTCTGACATCTACTTCCTGTTTAACGACTTAGTCATTTTTTCTCCCATAGGCTCAATGGTAAATTTTTCGTAACACTTTTCTCAGTAACTACTTATCCTAGGGTTCTGAAATTTTGTATGCAGACTCCTATATGGGTCCCCCAAGGTGTAAGTGATTAACAGGTCAGTCTGACATCTACTTCCTGTTTAACAACTTAGTCATTTTTTCTCCCATAGGCTCAATGGTAAATTTTTCGTAACACTTTTCTCAGTAACTACTTATCCTAGGGTTCTGAAATTTTGTATGCAGACTCCTATAGGGGTCCCCTTAGGTGTAAGTGATTTTCAGGTCAGTCTGACATCTACTTCCTGTTTAACGACTTAGTCATTTTTTCTCCCACAGGCTCAATGGTAAATTTTTCGTAACACTTTTCTCAGTAACTACTAATCCTAGGGTTCTGAAATTTTGTATGCAGACTCCTATACGGGTCCCCTAAGGTGTAAGTGATTTTCAGGTCAGTTTGACATCTACTTCCTGTTTAACGACTTAGTCATTTTTTCTCCCATAGGCTCAATGGTAAATTTCCAACTTTACTGTGCTTGTAGATATATGATTTAGTTTGATACATTTCCCCATATCCCTTCTTTATTATTTTTAGTAGACATGACAGTACTAGTATCTTTAATCACATATCACTGACTAATAATTAATCAGGGTACAATTTTAAGAAATTCAACAATTTCTATCTAATAACACATTATTATTGGAGTTATGCCCCTTCAACAATTTGACGTTCAACGGGCGGGGGACCTGGAATCTGTTCTTGTTCAAACATCTTTTTCTCTGAAACTGCTTGGCCAAATGCAGCCAAACTTGATATGGTTGAAATGGTGAATGTCGGGCGGGCGGGTGGGCGGCGTGCGGGCGGGGAAGAAATTTTCGTAACAGTTTTCTCAGCAACTACTAATCACAGCCACTTGATATTTGGTATACAGCATCAGGGTGGGGTCCCATAATGTGGGATGCGATTTCATGTCTGTCGCTCACCTACTTCCTGTTTACCGACTTAGTTAATTTTTGACAATAATGTCCAATAGTAGAACATTTTCGTAACAGTTTTCTTAGCAACTACTAATCACAGCCACTTGAAATTTGGTATACAGTATCAGGGTGAGGTCCCATAACGTAGGATGTTATTTAAGGTCTGTCACTCACCTACTTCCTGTTTACCAACTTAGTTAATTTTTGACAATAATGTCCAATAGTAGAAAATTTTCGTAACAGTTTTCTTAACAACTACTAATCACAGCCACTTGATATTTGGTATGCAGCATCAACATGGGCTCCCATAATGTGGGATGTGATTTCAGGTCTGTAGCTCACCTACTTCTTGTTAAACGAAATCCGGCCATTTCTGTCTTTGACACATTTTTTGGTCTTATTTTATTATCTTTTTTAGCTCAACAGCTATTATCATCGCCATGCGTCCGTCGTCTGTCGTCCGTCCGTTACTTTTTCAAAAAAATTCTTCTCTGAAACTACTGAAGGGAATTTTTCAAAACTTGGTCAAAGTATTTATCAGGGCATGATGTTTAAAAATTGTGTTCGGCTTTTTTAATTGTCAACAAACATGGCTGATGTTACTAGAAATAAAACATGAGGGTAAAATCACATTCAAAGGCTTTTAACTTGAAAACTAGAACAGATAGAAAAAATATAAAGGATATAAGGCTCTTCAGAATCAAAAGCTCTACAAAAGTCTCCATTGGGTCGTTGTTGTCAGATGACCCCTTTGAGGGGTTATGGTCCTTTGAAGGTGAAAAATAATGATTTTTCGTGTTTTTTTTGGCCTATAGATTCAAAACTATTGCAGTTAGAGAAAAGCTGTTGCTTGCTTAAATATTCAGCTCATTGAGCTTTACAAAAGTCTTCATTGGGTCAATGTTGTCAGAAGAACCATAATAGGGGTTATGGCCCTTTAAAGGTGAAAAATAGTTATTTTTCGTGTTTTTGGCCTATAGAAATAGAATGGAAACTATTGCAGATAGAGAAAAGCTGTTGCTTGCTTAAATGTTCAGCTCATTTAGCTCTACTAAAGTCGTCATTGGGTTAAAGTTGTCAGATTACCCCTTTTAAGTGTTACAGCCCCTTAAAGGCGAAAAATAGTGTTTTTGGCCTATAGAATGAAAATTATTGCAGATAAAGAAAAGCTATTGCTTGCTTAAATGTTCAGCTCATTTAGCTCTACAAAAGTCGTCATAGGGTCGAAGTTGTAACCTTAAGGGTTACAGCCCCTTAAAGGCGAAAAATAGTGTTTTTGGCCTATGGAATGAAAACTATTGCAGATAGAGAAAAGCTGTTGCTTGCTTAAATGTTCAGCTCATTTACCTCTACAAAAGTATTCTTGGGTTGAAGTTGTCAGATGACCCTTTATATGGGTTACAGCCCCTTAAAGGCAAAAAATAGTGTTTTTGGCCTATAAAACGAAAACTATTGCAAATAGAGAAAAGCTGTTGCCTGCTATAATGTTCAACTCATATAGCTTTACAAAAGTCTCCATAGGGTTGAAGTTGTCAGATGACCCCTTATAAGGGTTACAGCCCCTTAAAGGTGAAAAATAGTGTTTTTGGCCAATAGAATGAAAACTTTTGCAGATAGCTAGAGAAAAGCTGTTGCCTGCCTCAATGTTCAGCATAATTAGCTCTACAATAGTCTCCATAGGGTTGAAGTTGTCAGATGACCCCTTATAGGGGTTACAGTCCTTTAAAGGTGAAAAATCGTGTTTTTGGCCTATAGAATGAAAACTGTTGCAGATAGCTAGAGAAAAGCTGTTGCTTGCCTCAATGTTCAGCTCATTTAGCTCTACAAAGGTCTCCATAGGGTTGAAGTTGTCATATGACCCCTTCCAGTGATTATAGCCCTTAAATAAACATGTTTTCATGTTTTTGGCTTAACTAATGAAAACTATAGCAGATAAAGAAAAGTGGTTGCTTGCTTAGATGTTCAGTTAATTCAGATCTTAACAAAAGTCTCCATAGAGTCAAAGTGTTCAGATGGCCTTTAAATTATCATTTTGCATGTTTTTGGCCTACAGAATGAAAACTATTGCTGAAAGAGAAAAGCTGTTGCTTGCTTAAATGTTCAGCTTATTCAGCTCTACAAAGTTCTTCATAGGGTTGACATCAAGACCAGGTGAGCGATTCAGGCTCCTGGGAGCCTCTTTTTTTTGGCTTGTTTCAAGTCTTATTAGATATAAGGATCTTGATTTTTTTATATTTCTAAATATTTATTGTCAGTATAAAATGGGTTGCATGTGACAAATATGCTTTGTCAGTCCACCATAGGATGCAAGTGTCAAAAACTATTGACTGTCCGTCCATATTGGGTTTAGAACGTACAGGGTTCAATGCTTTGCCGTGCTACGCAGGGCCAGACATCGATTGGTCTTGTTTGGCCTATAGAATGAAAACTATTCCAGTTACAAAAAAGCTGTTGTTTGCTAAACAAACTTTTTTTTTTTAATTGGGCTCTACAAAAGTCGCCATTAGGTCGATGTTGTCAGATGTTTTACGGCCCTGGTAAAAAATAGTGATTTGTTGTGTTTTTGGACTGTAGAATGAAAACTATTGCAGTAAGAGGAAAGCTTTTGTCTGCTTAAACCTTCAGCTTATTATGCTCTACAAAAGTCTCCATTGGGTCGAAGTTGTCAAATGACCCCTTATAGGGATGATGGCCCTTTGACGGTTAAAAAATAGCAATTTGTCATGTTTTGGCCTATGAGTGAAAACTATTGCAGATAGAGCAAACTGTTGCTTGCTTAAACTTTTAGCTCATTGAGTTCTACAAAATGCTTAATTGAGTTGATTTTGCCAGATAAACCCCTTTTAGGGGTTATGGTCCTTTAAAGGTGAAAAATAACGGTTTGCGTGTTTTTGGCCTATAGAATAAAGACTTTTGCGGATAAAGATAAGCTGTTGCTTGCCTAAATTTAAGCTCAATGAGCTCTACAAAATTTTCCATTGGGTCAAAGTTGTCATACGACCCCTTATACGGGCTATTGCCCTTTTAAGTGAGAAGAATAGTGTTTTTTTTTCTTAATTCTTCAACTCATTATGCTCTTCAAAAATATCCATAAGGTTGAAGCTGTCAGATGACCCCTTATAAAAGTAATGGCTCCTAACTGTCAAGGTGAAAGTTGTATGATGATTCTTTATTGGAGTTTTTCGCCTCAGATGCCCATGCACAACTATTTTCATTTTAATAGTCATTGAAGTTAGGTGAGCGATTCAGGCTCCTGGGAGTCTCTTGTTGTCATATAGAATGAAAACTATTACAGATAGAGAAAAGTTGTTGCTTGCTTAACCCTTCAGCTCATTAAGCTTTACAAAAGTTTATATCGGGTCAAAGATGTCAGATGACCCTTTATAGGGTTTATGGCCCTTTAAAGTCAAATTTAAGAGTTTTTTCATGTTTTTGCACTGTAGAAGGGAAACTATTGCAGATAGAGAAAAGCTTTACAAAAGTCTACCTTGATTTAACGTTGTCAGATGACTACTTATAGGGATAACTGTTCATAGAAAAGAACCTTATATCTTTAGGACTACATGTCTTTCAATTTTCATAAAATCTTGAGATATATCATTTGGCATGGTCACACCTTAACAAGAAACTTGTTCGTTATAGAAATGTCAAAGATTTATTATTTTATATTTCATAGTTTAGATGAAAGAAAGAAAAGAAAAGGTTTTCAAAATGAAAGAGCTAAAATAGAACTGGGTGCTGTTCTTGACACAACATGTAAAAAGTGTGGAGGACATGGTAAATATATTTTTTTATGTTTAATTATGTTTAATTTTTTATGGCCTGACCATGTATGTGGATCGGCCATATAGTTTTACCCTTGTCCGTCCGTCCGTACGTACGTACGTCAGTCCGTAACACTTTGGTTAAGTTCTTTGTTAAGGTCCATTACTAGGATACTAGATGTTGGGGGTCAATGATATTTCACCACCAGATGGGTCTTGGGTAGGGCTACACCACCCACTAGAAATTAGGTCACTGTGACCTATATTTTATGCATGAACGACTTCGGTTAAGTTCTTGGTTAAGGTCCATAACTTGGATACTAGATGTTGGGGGTCAATGATATTTCACTACTAGATGTGTCTAAGGTAAGGTGACACCATCCACTAGAAATAAGGTCACTGTGACCTATATTTTACGCATGAATGACTTCGGTTAAGTTCTTGGTCAAGGTCCATATCTCAGATACTACAAGTTGATGGTCAATGGTATTTCACCACCAGATGTGTCTTGGGTAACATGACACCGACCAATAAAAAATAGGTCACTATGATCTATATTTTATGCATGAATGACTTTGGTTAAGTTCTTGGTTAAGGTCCATATCTTGAATACTACATGTTAGGGTCAAAAATATTTCACTACTCGAT
The DNA here is from genome assembly GCA_963971305.1 of Arcuatula senhousia. Lineage (NCBI taxonomy): Eukaryota > Metazoa > Mollusca > Bivalvia > Mytilida > Mytilidae > Arcuatula > Arcuatula senhousia. The sequence goes on along the minus strand of OZ020313.1, from coordinate 21,923,681 downwards.
GAGTCTTGGTAACATGGCACCACCCATCAGAAATAAGGTCACAGCGACCTATATTTTACACAAAAACACTTTTGATCAATTTCTTGGTAAAGGTCCATAGCCCAGGTAATACACATTGAGGGTCAATGATATTTCAAGAATGGGGGTCATTCTGTGGCTCATAGACACATTTTCTAGTAAACTTTAAGTTATCAAACATTTAGATTGTTTTAGCTCGCAGTGACGGTCCCATAACTGTTATATGAGCTTATTTTCAGTTATTCACTATTTATCTTCCTTTTGCAGAGTTATCTTCTCTTTTAGGTTTTTCTGCATTTTTTTCCAAAAAAAATCGAAGAGTCTAATTATTTTCAAAAAAGAAGTTTTTAACAGAGCAGTCCTTTCATATGATTTAGCTGCATTCGCTACAATGCCACTGTTTGCCTTACACTTACCGGCGGCATTAAAGACAACTCTTGCATATTGAATACAAGAAAAACTCTACAAAATACAAAAAGAAGAATAGTTGTTAATAAGCATGGTTGGTAAATAATTGTTGTTGGAATTTGAAATTTGTCATAAAATATGGCTGCTGTTTATAAACATAGAACATAGGGGTAATTTCAGGTTTTTAGAAGGGTAAAAATGATCATGCAGCACCTCAAGATCTACTTACTTACCCTTGAAATATTTTTGAAAGGCATAGGATAGGATTACAGCAAAAACGTTACAAAAAGTGTTTATTTTTATGACAAAGACGCAAATCCAGAAATGTAGATGGGATGGAGATTCATATATGGGTGTGCATACAGTTAATAAATGTATATTGAAATGAAAAGCAATAAAGACCAAACAAGATTGTTTTAAAAAACTTTAATTTTTCGTAATTCATAGAATAAATATATAAATTGCTTATGTGTCATGATATTAGAAATAATTATCTTTACTCTAAAATTTTTGCCATAGGCTTCTTGAGGGCACCTCTATAGTTAAAATCAACTATATTTTCTAAAGATTTATGACATTTTGCGCACCGACACTTGTAACAGGCATGGGGGTTTAGAGTCTTGAAAAGTCACAAATGTCAGATAAAAACAAATATAAATCAAGCATCCTGAATGATGGAAAAGACCTAACAATGAACCTTGTATACGAGAACTTAACAAAAGAAATAAGCCTGAAAAGTTTGTTTAGTGGATGTCCATATTGCATCATCATCCATCGCACAAGAAATGTGTTTTATCAAATTGCTGTAATTAACTATTGTTACGGTCGTTAATGTATAGGTTTCCATCCCATTTTTCATTCCAGATTTTCGGCTTTGTCATAGCAATAAGAATTTCTTATTGTTACTATACAGTATTGCCATAATAGAGCTTGTGGGACTTACATCGATTTCCTAAGCAGAGGGTTACGTCTGACAAATAATTTGCTTACACAAAGTTATGCTGCTCCTCGGTTCTTGTCTTTGCTAAAGAAATTTTATGGAAAACATCATGCGCTTATTGACAATTTTGGGATTTCTATCCCCGAGATGCATCCTCATCTTTTGACCTTGACCTTGATTTTCTGGTTGAGTGACTTTGATTATTTTTATTGCATATATTTGCAATGTTTAAGTTCTATAAACATCTTTTGATCTCAGAAACTGAAAATCCATGTAAATTCAAAATATAGTGGAAGTAAGAAAGAATAATTGTTTCTGATGGTGCCGGCAGGCGAGACATACTTTATTGTTAACTCTTGTTGGGCTATATCTTGAAAACCGTTAGAGCTAGAGAAAAAGTTAGCATTGCAGAATTTGTACGCTCATTGAGATCTACAAAAATGATTTCAGGGTCAAAATTGTCAGATCAGCCGTTTAAGAGTTATTCCCCTTTAACTGTTTTTTTAGCTCACCTGACCTGAAGGGTCATGTGAGCTATTGTCATCGTTAAGCGTCCGTCGTCCGTCCGTCGTCCGTCGTCTGTCGTCCGTCGTCTGTCGTCCGTCGTCCGTCCGTTAACTTTTCTTCAAAGATCTTCTCTGAAACCACTGAAGGGATTGCATTGATACTTGGTATACATGATCTTTAGGATGTCCTCTACCAAGTTTGTGAATTATATACATGTCAACCAACCAACATGGCCGCCGTTGCTAAAAATAGAACAGGGGGGTCAGACCATTGTTTTTGGCTTATAACTCGAAAAGTATAAGAGATAGAGAAAATCCGAAGCAACCTTCCTTGTTCAGCATCAAAAGCTTTACAAATCTCTCCGTTGAGTCGAAGTTGTGAAACGACTCCTTATAGGAGTTATTGCCCTTTAATCATCAAAATTGACCATTTTTGCAGCTTTTGGACTATATCTTGAAAACCGTTAGAGCTTGAGGAAAAGTTAGCATTGCAGAATTGTTAAGCTCATTGAGATCTACAAAAATGATTTCAGGGTCGAAATTGTTAGATCAGCCGTTTAAGAGTTATTCCCCTTTAACTGTTTTTTAGCTCACCTGACCCGAAGGGTCATGTGAGCTATTGTCATCGTTAAGCGTCCGTCGTCTGTCCGTCGTCCGTCCGTCGTCCGTCCGTCCGTTAACTTTTCTTCAAAGATCTTCTTCTCTGAAACCACTGAAGGGATTGCATTGATACTTGGTATACATGATCTTTAGGATGTCCTCTACCAAGTTTGTGAATTATATACATGTCGACCAACCAACATGGCCGCCGTTGCTAAAAATAGAACAGGGGGGTCAGACCATTGTTTTTGGCTTATAACTCAAAAAGTATAAGAGATAGAGAAAATCCGAAGCAACCTTCCTTGTTCAGCATCAAAATCTCTACGAATCTCTCCATTGAGTCGAAGTTGTGAAAGGACTCCTTATAGGAGTTATTGCCCTTTAATCATCAAAATTGACCATTTTTGCAGTTTTTAGCTCACCTGACCCGAAGGGTCATGTGAGCTATTGTCATCGTTAAGCGTCCGTCGTCCGTCCGTCGTCCGTCCGTCGTCCGTCGTCCGTCCGTCGTCCGTCCGTTAACTTTTCTTCAAAGATCTTCTTCTCTGAAACCACTGAAGGGATTGCATTGATACTTGGTATACATGATTTTTAGGATGTCCTCTACCAAGTTTGTGAATTATATACACGTCAACCAACCAACATGGCCGCCGTTGCTAAAAATAGAACAGGGGGGTCAGACCATTGTTTTTGGCTTATAACTCGAAAAGTATAAGAGATAGAGAAAATCCGAAGCAATCTTCCGTGTTCAGCATCAAAAGCTCTACAAATCTCTCCATTGAGTCAAAGTTGTGAAACGACTCCTTATAGGAGTTATTGCCCTTTAATCATCAAAATTGACCTTTTTTGCAGTTTTTGGACTATATCTTGAAAACCGTTAGAGCTAGAGGAAAAGTTAGCATTGCAGAATTGTAAAGCTCATTCAGATCTACAAAAATGATTTCAGGGTCTAAATTGTCAGATCAGTCGTTTAAGAGTTATTCCCCTTTAACTGTTTTTTTCCATTAATTTACACTGATTTTCAAAAATCTTCTTCTCTGAAAGCATTGATACTTGGTATACATGATCTTTAGGATGTCCTCTACCAAGTTTGTGAATTATATACAAGTCGACCAACCAACATGGCCGCCATTGCTAAAAATAGAAGAGGGGGGTCAGACCATTGTTTTTGGCCTATAACTCGAAAAGTATAAGAGATAGAGAAAATCCGAAGCAACCTTCCGTGTTCAGCATCAAAAGCTCTACAAATCTCTCCATTGAGTCAAAGTTGTGAAACGACTCCTTATAGGAGTTATTGCCCTTTAATCATCAAAATTGACCATTTTTGCAGTTTTTAGCTCACCTGACCCGAAGGGTCATGTGAGCTATTGTCATCGTTAAGCGTCCGTCGTCCGTCCGTCGTCCGTCGTCCGTCCGTCGTCCGTCGTCCGTCGTCTGTCGTCCGTCCGTCGTCCGTCCGTTAACTTTTCTTCAAAGATCTTCTTCTCTGAAACCACTGAAGGGATTGCATTGATACTTGGTATACATGATTTTTAGGATGTCCTCTACCAAGTTTGTGAATTATATACACGTCAACCAACCAACATGGCCGCCGTTGCTAAAAATAGAACAGGGGGGTCAGACCATTGTTTTTGGCTTATAACTCGAAAAGTATAAGAGATAGAGAAAATCCGAAGCAATCTTCCGTGTTCAGCATCAAAAGCTCTACAAATCTCTCCATTGAGTCAAAGTTGTGAAACGACTCCTTATAGGAGTTATTGCCCTTTAATCATCAAAATTGACCTTTTTTGCAGTTTTTGGACTATATCTTGAAAACCGTTAGAGCTAGAGGAAAAGTTAGCATTGCAGAATTGTAAAGCTCATTCAGATCTACAAAAATGATTTCAGGGTCTAAATTGTCAGATCAGTCGTTTAAGAGTTATTCCCCTTTAACTGTTTTTTTCCATTAATTTACACTGATTTTCAAAAATCTTCTTCTCTGAAAGCATTGATACTTGGTATACATGATCTTTAGGATGTCCTCTACCAAGTTTGTGAATTATATACAAGTCGACCAACCAACATGGCCGCCATTGCTAAAAATAGAAGAGGGGGGTCAGACCATTGTTTTTGGCCTATAACTCGAAAAGTATAAGAGATAGAGAAAATCCGAAGCAACCTTCCGTGTTCAGCATCAAAAGCTCTACAAATCTCTCCATTGAGTCAAAGTTGTGAAACGACTCCTTATAGGAGTTATTGCCCTTTAATCATCAAAATTGACCATTTTTGCAGTTTTTAGCTCACCTGACCCGAAGGGTCATGTGAGCTATTGTCATCGTTAAGCGTCCGTCGTCCGTCCGTCGTCCGTCGTCCGTCGTCTGTCGTCCGTTAACTTTTCTTCAAAGATCTTCTTCTCTGAAACCACTGAAGGGATTGCATTGATACTTGGTATACATGATCTTTAGGATGTCCTCTACCAAGTTTGTGAATTATATACATGTCGACCAACCAACATGGCCGCCGTTGCTAAAAATAGAACAGGGGGGTCAGACCATTGTTTTTGGCTTATAACTCAAAAAGTATAAGAGATAGAGAAAATCCGAAGCAACCTTCCTTGTTCAGCATCAAAAGCTCTACGAATCTCTCCATTGAGTCGAAGTTGTGAAACGACTCCTTATAGGAGTTATTGCCCTTTAATCATCAAATTTGACCATTTTTGCAGTTTTTGGACAATATCTTGAAAACCGTAAGAGCTAGAGGAAAAGTTAGCATTGCAAAATTGTTTAGCTCATTGAGATCTACAAAAATGATTTCAGGGTCTAAATTGTCAGATCGGCCGTTTAAGAGTTATTCCCCTTTAACTGTTTTTTCCATTAATTTACACTGATTTTCAAAAATCTTCTTCTCTAAAACTACTGAAGGGATTGCATTGATACTTGGTATACATGATCTTTAGGATGTCCTCTACCAAGTTTGTGAATTATATACATGTCGACCAACCAACATGGCCGCCGTTGCTAAAAATAGAACAGGGGGGTCAGACCATTGTTTTTGGCTTATAACTCAAAAAGTATAAAAGATAGAGAAAATCCGAAGCAACCTTCCTTGTTCAGCATCTAAAGCTCTACGAATCTCTCCATTGAGTCGAAGTTGTGAAACGACTCCTTATAGTAGTTATTGCCCTTTAATCATCAAATTTGACCATTTTTGCAGTTTTTGGACAATATCTTGAAAACTGTTAGAGCTAGAGGAAAAGTTAGCATTGCAAAATTGTTTAGCTCATTGAGATCTACAAAAATGATTCAGGGTACAAATTGTCAGATGGGCCGTTTAAGAGTTATTCCTCTTTAACTGTTTTTTCCATTAATATACACTGATTTTCAAAAATCTTCTTCTCTAAAACTACTGAAGGGATTGCATTGATACTTGGTAACTCAAAAAGTAAAAGAGATAAAGAAAATCGGAAGCAAATTTTCTTGTTCAGCATCAAAAGGTCCTTACAGTAGTTATTGCCCTTTAACTGTTTTTTCTATTAATTTAAACTGATTTCCAAAAATCTTCTCTGAAACCAATGAAAGGATTGTTTTGCAACTTTGTATACTTGAAAGTTTGTGAAATTTATTCAAACTTTGGCATAAGAGATCAGGTGAGCGATTCAGGCTCCTGGGAGCCTCTAGTTGGACTATATCTTGAAAACCGTTAGAGCTAGAGGAAAAGTTAGCATTGCAGAATTGTAAAGCTCATTCAGATCTACAAAAATGATTTCAGGGTCTAAATTGTCAGATCAGTCGTTTAAGAGTTATTCCCCTTTAACTGTTTTTTTCCATTAATTTACACTGATTTTCAAAAATCTTCTTCTCTGAAACCCCTGAAGGGATTGCATTGATACTTGGTATACATGATCTTTAGGATGTCCTCTACCAAGTTTGTGAATTATATACAAGTCGACCAACCAACATGGCCGCCATTGCTAAAAATAGAAGAGGGGGGTCAGACCATTGTTTTTGGCGTATAACTCAAAAAGTATAAGAGATAGAGAAAATCCGAAGCAACCTTTTATGTTCAGCATCAAAAGCTCTACAAATCTCTCCATTGAGTCCAAGTTGTGAAACGACTCCTTATAGGAGTTATTGCCCTTTAATCGTCAAAATTGACCATTTTTGCAGTTTTTGGACAATATCTTGAAAACTGTTAGAGCTAGAGGAAAAGTTTGCATTGCAGAATTGTAAAGCTCATTCAGATCTACAAAAATGATTTCAGGGTCAATAATGTCAGATCAGCCATTTAAGAGTTATTCCCCTTTAACTGTTTTTTTTTCCATTAATTTTAACTGATTTTCAAAAATCTTCTTCTCTGAAACCACTGAAGGGATTGCATTGATACTTGGTATACTTGATCTTTAGGATGTCCTCTACCAAGTTTGTGAATTATGTACATGTCGACCAACCAACATGGCCGCCATTGCTAAAAATAGAATAGGGGGTTAGACCATTGTTTTTGGCTTATAATTCGAAAAGTATAAGAGATAGAGAAAATCCGAAGCAACTTATCATGTTCAGCATCAAAAGGTCCTTACAGGAGTTATTGCCCTTTAACTGTTTTTTTTCTATGAATTAAATTGATTTCCAAAAATCTTCTCTGAAACCACTGAAAGGATTGTTTTGCAACTTTGTATACTTGAAAGTTTGTGAAATTTATTCAAACTTTGGCATAAGAGATCAGGTGAGCGATTCAGGCTCCTGGGAGCCTCTAGTTTCCATTAATTTACACAGATTTTGAAAAAATCTTCTTCTCTAAAACCACTGAAGGGATTGCATTGATACTTGGTATACATGATCTTTAGGATGTCCTCTACCAAGTTTGTGAATTATATACATGTCAACCAACCAACATGGCCGCCGTTGGTAAAAATAGAACAGGGTGGTCAAACCATTGTTTTTGGCTTATAACTCAAAAAGTAAAAGATAAAGAAAATCGGAAGCAAATTTTCTTGTTCAGCCTCAAAATGTCCTTACAGAAGTTATTGCCCTTCAACTGTTTTTTTCTATTAATTTAAACTGATTTCCAAAAATCTTCTCTGAAACCACTGAAAGGATTGTTTTGCAACTTTGTATACTTGAAAGTTTGTGAAATTTATTCAAACTTTGGCATAAGAGATCAGGTGAGCGATTCAGGCTCCTGCGAGCCTCTAGTTTCCATGAATTAACACTGATTTTCAAAAATCTTCTTCTCTGAAACCACTGAAGGGATAGCATTGATACTTGGTATACCTGATGTTTAGGATGTCCTCTACCAAGTTTGTGAATTATATACACGTCGACCAACCAACATGGCCGCCGTTGCTAAAAATAGAACAGGCGGATCAAACCATTGTTTTTGGCTTATAACTCTTAAAGTATAAGAGATAGAGAAAATCCGAAGCAACTTTTCATGTTCAGCATCAAAAGATCTACAAATCTCTCCATTGAGTCAAAATTGGGAAACAATTTCTTATAGGAGTTATTGCCCTTTAATTGTCAAAATTGACCATTTTTGCAGTTTTTGGACAATATCTTGAAAACCGTTAGAGCTAGAGGAAAAGTTAGCATTGCAGAATTGTTAAGCTCATTGAGATCTACAAAAATGATATGAGGGTCAAAATTGTCAGATCAGCCGTTTAAGAGTTATTCCCCTTTAACTGTTTTTTTTCTATAAATTTACACAGATTTTCAAAAATCTTCTTCTCCGCGTCCCCGAAGGGTCATGTGAGCTATTGTCATCGTTAAGCGTCCGTCGTCCGTCGTCCGTCGTCCGTCCGTCCGTTAACTTTTCTTCAAAGATCTTCTTCTCTGAAACCACTGAAGGGATTGCATTGATACTTGGTATACATGATCTTTAGGATGTCCTCTACCAAGTTTGTGAATTATATACATGTCGACCAACCAACATGGCCGCCGTTGCTAAAAATAGAACAGGGGGGTCAGACCATTGTTTTTGGCTTATAACTCAAAAAGTATAAGAGATAGAGAAAATCCGAAGCAACCTTCCTTGTTCAGCATCAAACGATCTACGAATCTCTCCATTGAGTCGAAGTTGTGAAACGACTCCTTATAGGAGTTATTGCCCTTTAATCATCAAAACTGACCATTTTTGCAGTTTTTGGACTATATCTTGAAAACCGTTTGAGCTAGAGGAAAAGTTAGCATTGCAGAATTGTTAAGCTCATTGAGATCTACAAAAATGATTCAGGGTCTTAATTGTCAGATCAGCCGTTTAAGAGTTATTCCCCTTTAACTGTTTTTTTCCATTAATTTACACTGATTTTCAAAAATCTTCTTCTCTAAAACCACTGAAGGGATTGCATTGATACTTGGTATACATGAATTTTAGGATGTCCTCTACCAAGTTTGTGAATTATATACATATCGACCAACTAACATGGCCGCCGTTGCTAAAAATAGAACAGGGGGGTCAGACCATTGTTTTTGGCTTATAACTCAAAAAGTATAAGAGATAGAGAAAATCCGAAGCAACCTTCCTTGTTCAGCATCAAAAGCTCTACGAATCTCTCCATTGAGTCGAAGTTGTGAAACGACTCCTTATAGGAGTTATTGCCCTTTAATCATCAAAATTGACCATTTTTTCAGTTTTTGGACTATATCTTGAAAACCGTCAGAGCTAGAGGAAAAGTTAGCATTGCAGAATTGTTAAGCTCATTGAGATCTACAAAATTGATTTCAGGGTCTTAATTGTCAGATCAGCCGTTTAAGAGTTATTCCCCTTTAACTGTTTTTTCCATTAATTTACACTGATTTTCAAAAATCTTCTTCTCTAAAACCACTGAAGGGATTGCATTGATACTTGGTATACATGATATTTAGGATGTCCTCTACCAAGTTTGTGAATTATATACATGTCGACCAACCAACATGGCCGCCATTGCTAAAAATAGAACAGGGGGGGGGTCAGACCATTGTTTTTGGCTTATAACTCAAAAAGTATAAGAGATAGAGAAAATCCGAAGCAACTGTCCTTGTTCAGCATCAAAAGGTCCTTACAGGAGTTATTGCCCTTTAACTGTTTTTTCTATTGATTTAAACTGATTTCCAAAAATCTTCTTTGAAACCACTGAAAGGATTGTTTTGCAACTTTGTATGCTTGAAGTTTGTGAAATTTATTCAAACTTTGGCAGAAGAGATCAGGTGAGCGATTCAGGCTCCTGGGAGCCTCTAGTTCATTAATATTAACTCATTTTCAAAAATCTTCTTCTCTGAAAACACTGAAGGGATTGCATTGATACTTGATATACTTGGTCTTTAGGATGTCCTCTACCAAGTTTGTGAATTATATACACGTCAACCAACCAACATGGCCGCCGTTGCTAAAAATAGAACAGGGGGGGGGGTCAGACCATTGTTTTTGGCTTATAACTCGAAAAGTATAAGAGATAGAGAAAATCTGAAGCAACCAATCATGTTCAGCATCAAAAGCTTTACAAATTTCTCCATTGAGTGGAAGTTGTAAAACGACTTCTTATAGGAGTTATTGCCCTTTAATCATCAAAATTGACCATTTTAGCAGTTTTTGGACTATATCTTGAAAACCGTTAGAGCTGGAGGAAAAGTTAGCATTACAAAATTGTTAGGCTCATTGAGATCTACAAAAATGATTTTAGGGTCAAAATTTTCAGATCAGCCGTTTAAGAGTTATTCTCCTTTAACTGTTTTTTTCCATTATTTTTAACTGATTTTCAAAAATCTTCTTCTCTGAAACCACTGAAGGGATTGCATTGATACTTGGTATACTTGATTTTTAGGATGTCCTCTACCAAGTTTGTGAATTATATACACATCGACCAACCAACATGGCCGCCGTTGCTAAAAATAAAACAGGGGGGTCAGACCATTGTTTTTGGCTTATAACTCGAAAAGTATAAGAGATAGAGAAAAACCAAAGCAACTATTCTTATTCAGCATCAAAAGGTCCTTATAGGAGTTATTGCCCTTGAACTGTTTTTCTATTAATTTAAACTGATTTTCAAAATCTTCTCTGATTCCACTTAAGGGATTGTTTTGCAACTTTTTATACTTGAAAGTTTGTGAAATTTATTCAAACTTTGGCATAAGAGATCAGGTGAGCGATTCAGGCACCTGGGAGCCTCTAGTTTCTATCAATTCAAACTGATTTCCAAAAATCTTCTCTGAAACCACTGAAAGGATTGTTTTGCAACTTTGTATACTTGAAAGTTTGTGAAATTTATTCAAACTTTGGCATAAGAGATCAGGTGAGCGATTCAGGCTCCTGGGAGCCTCTAGTTTTAATTATTCGCGTTGATTAAGTATTGTCCAGCATAAATATTTACTTTTGGTAAACTGGGGGCTGTTAAACTGAGAAACGAAATGTAACCAAACGAGGCGAAGAGAAAACGAAATCGGTAAATAAAGAAAAACGACTGGTGTCGGCTAAAATCGATTAAGTTTTCTTTTTTTACCAGTTTCGCTCGATTTCGTTTCCTTTCTTTACAGATTTCGGTTGCTTATTTTACTGTTTACGTTTCAATTTTTACCGATATCGTTTTTGTTCTGCTCCGTTTCGTTTGGTTACTTTTCGTTTCTCAGTTTACCGGCACCCACAAGTGTTTACATTTTATAATTAGTTTGTCCTCTTTTTTGACACTCCGTTTTTTTTTCTTCAGTTTTCTGTCGAAAAGAATACTTTCTGGTAGGTTTTTTGAAAATTCAAGTTTCTTCAAAGGTTTTACAATGTATTCTTCAAATAGTGTGAATTTCATCATTTTTTTTTAAAAATTACCAAAATGATAGGTTCTATGTCTTTAAAGACATAGAACCTATCAATTTCGCAATTTTTTACATTGAATAAAAAGTACATATATTAAAAATATACTGTCTAAAACTTACCTTTACCAACATAAAAACTCAATGTTTTTCAGTTTTCTATAAAATAATCTTATTTTAATTATTCGCGTTGATTAAGTATTGTCCAGCATAAATATTTACTTTTAGTAAACTGGGGACTGTTAAACTGAGAAACGAAATGTAACCAAACGAGGCGAAGAGAAAACGAAATCGGTAAATAAAGAAAAACGACTGGTGTCGGCTAAAATCGATTAAGTTTTCTTTTTTTACCAGTTTCGCTCGATTTCGTTTCCTTTCTTTACAGATTTCGGTTGCTTATTTTACTGTTTACGTTTCAATTTTTACCGATATCGTTTTTGTTCTGCTCCGTTTCGTTTGGTTACTTTTCGTTTCTCAGTTTACCGGCACCCACAAGTGTTTACATTCTATAATTAGTTTTTCCTCTTTTTTGACACTCCGTTTTTTTTCAGTTTTCTGTCGAAAAGAATACTTTCTGGTAGGTTTTTTGAAAATTCAAGATTCTTCAAAGGTTTTACAATGTATTCTTCAAATAGTGTGAATTTCATCATTTTTTTAAAAAATTACCAAAATGATAGGTTCTATGTCTTTAAAGACATAGAACCTATCAATTTCGCAATTTTTTACATTGAATAAAAAGTACATATATTAAAAATATACTGTCTAAAACTTACCTTTACCAACATAAAAACTCAATGTTTTTCAGTTTTCTATAAAATAATCTTATTTTAATTATTCGCGTTGATTAAGTATTGTCCAGCATAAATATTTACTTTTAGTAAACTGGGGACTGTTAAACTGAGAAACGAAATGTAACCAAACGAGGCGAAGAGAAAACGAAATCGGTAAATAAAGAAAAACGACTGGTGTCGCCTAAAATCGATTCAGTTTTCTTTTTTTACCAGTTTCGCTCGATTTCGTTTCCTTTCTTTACAGATTTCGGATACTTATTTTACTGTTTACGTTTCCTTCTTTACCGATATCGTTTTTGTTCCGCTCCGTTTCGTTTGGTTACTTTTTGTTTCTCAGTTTACCGGTACCCGCAAGTGTTTACATTCTATAATTAGTTTGTCCTCTTTTTGACACTGCGTTTTTTTCTTCAGTTTTCCGTCGAAAAGAATACTTTCTGGCAGTTTTTTTGAAAATTTAACAACATAGTCGTCCGTCGTCGGTCCGTCCGTTAACTTTTCTTCAAACATCTTCTCTGAAACCACAGATCGGATTGCTTTGAAACATCGTACACTTGATCTTTAGGATGTCCTCTACCACGTGGGTTTGTGAAATTTGTGAACGTCGACCTACCAACACGGCCGCCGTTACTAAAAATAGAGCAGGGGGGTCAGACCATAGTTTTTAGCTTATAGCTCAAAAAGTATAAGAGATAAAGAAAATCTGAAGCAACCTTCCTTCTTCAGCATCAAAAGCTCCACTAAATTCTCCATTGAGTCAAAGGTATGGGACTCCTTATAGGAGTTATTTCCCCTTAATCAACAAAATTGACCATTTTCACAGTTTTTGGAATTTATCTTAAAAGCCATAAGAGCTAGAGGAATAGTTAGCATTGCAAAATTGTTCAGCTTATTAAGATCTACAAAAATGATTTCATGGTCAAAAATGTCAGATCATCCTTTTAAGAGTTATCCCCTTTTAACTGATTTTTCTATAAATTTTAACTGATTTTTAAAAATCTTCTCTGAAACCATTGGTGGGATTGCTTTGAAACTTTGTACACTCGATCTTTAGGATGTCCTCTACCAAGTTTGTGAAATTTGTGAATGTCGACCAACCAGCATGGCCGTTGTTACTAAAAATAGAACAGGGGGGTCAGACCATAGTTTTAGCTTATAGCTCAAAAAGTATAAGAGATAGAGAAAATCTGAAGCAACCTTCCTTCTTCAGCATCAAAAGCTCTACAAAACTGTCCATTGAGTCCCAAGTTATGGGACGACTCCTTATACATGTATAAGAACCCCTTAATCGTCAAACTTGACCATTTTCACAGCTGTTGGAATTTATCTTAAAAGCCATAAGAAATAAAGGAATAGTTAGCATTGCAAAATTGTTCAGCTCATCAAGATCTACAAAAATGATTTCAGGGTCAAAATTGTCAGATCATCCTTTTAAGTGTTTTCAATCAATTTTAACTTAACATGTTTGTTTTGTTTTTTTTAAATGGAAAGCTTTGTAACTTTGTATTCTTGGTCTTTAAAGTGTTTTATATCCTAACTAGTTTCTTTAATGTTACTTACCAAGTACATGTAGACCATGTGGCTTTAAGAGGCTTTAGCATAAGAGATCAGGTGAGCGATTCAGGCTCCTGGGAGCCTCTAGTTATTTAATGACCCAATTTTCTCAAAGTTTGTTTATTTATGAACCACTTAATGTATCCATGTAGCTGTGCCATAAAACAGTTGAATCGCTACAGATATTTAAGTAAAGGGGGTCCTGTCCCTTAAGAACAAGCAGGGCTGGCTTAACCGTATTAAAATGATCAAAACAGTTTGATTCATACATGTAAAGAACCTGACAACTATTGTAAAAAAATCAATTAGATCCTGTAGGTTCACTTTAGCCTAGAATCAAATATGTCAGTTTCCAAATTCTTTCGAAATCACTATAGCAACTAGTATATAACATAAAAATCTTTGGGGTCGTATTGTTTTTTTTTTCGACGATTTTTCTAGTCCGCTCTTATTTAAAAAAATTGTGTAATTTCATAACCATTGGAGTCACGCACATAGTAAAGATATCTTTGGAAAGCTCGTTTTATACTTTATAAGCTGAAAATACTGAAGCCCATCCATTAAACACACCTATAAGCACAGCAACTTTTATCTAGAGGTCATGGTAGACAAAAAGGCTTCAATTTCCTTGTTGTTTATGTTGAAATCTAGTTATGAAAAAATAAATGGGATTGATTTGAGAGGTCCACCTTTATTCATTTAAAAATTAGGAGCCCAAAAGTGGCAAAAAAAATCTTATATATTATATTTGTTCCCACAATAACTTAAATTCTGGTATGCTGATGCTGATGAAATGTGACAATGATATGCCTTTCCATTAAACCATAAATGGTATTGATTTTCGGGGGTCTTCTTTTTTTATTTAAAAATAAGGGGCCCAAAAAAAAGGAAAAAATGCAACGTTTTTACTTCTGGTCCGATTGGGAAATTTTTTTTGCATGTTAATCTTGTCAAGTAGTCAATACAAAGTACAGGATATATTATTGCAACACCCTTTTTTTAGCTCACCGAAGGGTCATGTGAGCTATTGTCATCATTAAGCGTCCGTCGTCCGTCCGTTAACTTTTCTTCAAAGATCTTCTTCTCTGAAACCACTGAAGGGATTGCATTGAAACTTGGTATACTTGATCTTTAGGATGTCCTCTACCAAGTTTGTGAATTATATACATGTCAACAAACCAACATGGCGGCCGTTGCTAAAAATAGAACAGGGGGGTCAGACCATTGTTTTTGGCTTATAACTCGAAAAGTATAAGAGATAGAGAAAATCTGAAGCAACCTACCTTGTTCAGCATCAAAAGCTCTACAAATCTCTCCATTGAGTCAAAGTTGTGAAACGACTGCTTATAGGAGATATTGCCCTTTAATCATCCAAATTGACCATTTTTGCAGTTTTTGGACTATATCTTGAAAACCATTATAGCTAGAGGAAAAGTTAGCATTGCAGAATTGTTTAGCTCATTGAGATCTACAAAAATGACTTCAGGGTCAAAATTGTCAGATCAGCTGTTTAAGAGTTATTCCCCTTTAACTGTTTTTTTTCCATTAATTAACACTGATTTTCAAAAATCTTCTTCTCTGAAACCACTGAAGGGATTGCATTAATACTTGGTATACTTGATCTTTAGGATGTCCTTTACCAAGTTTGTGAATTATATACATGTCAACCAACCAACATGGCGGCCGTTGCTAAAAATAGAACAGGGGGGTCAGACCATTGTTTTTGGCTTATAACTCGAAAAAGTATAAGAGATAGAGAAAATCTGAAGCAACCTACCTTGTTCAGCATCAAAAGCTCTACAAATCTCTCCATTGAGTTGAAGTTGTGAAACGACTGCTTATAGGAGTTATTGCCCTTTAAACATCAAAATTGACCATTTTTGCAGTTTTTGGACTATATCTTGAAAACTATTATAGCTAGAGGAAAAGTTAGCAGTGCAGAATTGTTAAGCTCATTGAGATCTACAAAAATGACTTCAGGGTCAAAATTGTCAGATCAGCCATTTAAGAGTTATTCCTCTTTAATTGTTTTTTCCATTAATTTTAACTGATTTTCATAAATCTTCCTCTCTGAAACCACAGAAGGGATTGCCTTGAAACTTGGTACACTTGATCTTTAGGATGTCCTCTACCAAGTTTTTGAATTATATACATGTCGACCAACCAACATGGCTGCCATTGCTAAAAATAGAACAGGGGGGGTCAGACCATTGTTTTTGGCTTATAACTCGAAAAGTATATATAAGAGATAGAGAAAATCCGAAGCAACTTTTCTTGTTCAGCATCAAAAGGTCCTTATAGGAGTTTTTGCCGTTTAACTGTATTTTTTCTATTTATTTAAACTGATTTCCATTAATCTTCTCTGAAACAACTGAAAGGATTGTTTTGCAACTTTGTATACTTGAAAGTTTGTGAAATTTATTCAAACTTTGGCATAAGAGATCAGGTGAGCGATTCAGGCTCCTGGGAGCCTCTTGTTCTGTGATGGAATTAGCGGCCAAAAAGGGCTAAAAACAAAACTTATTTATCAACCCATTTCATTTTTTTTTTTGCTTATTAATTCTTGTCAAGTAGTGAATTTACAAATTTGGGATTAATTTTGTGACACTCTCCTGCTCTTTATTGTTGTAAGGGGTCGAAAGGGGCAAAAAAAGAATTCAAAGGTAGCACATACCTTTTACCAAAGGGCCAAAAGGGGTAATATTTTTGTAATTGTATTTTATTTTGGTCTGCTTTTGAAAAAAATAATGAATTCTTTGTGAAATTTTGGTGGAGAGTCCAGTAAAGGCTGCATGGGTCACAAAACTTTGTCAGTCCACCAAGGATTGCATGTGTCCAGAGCAATTAACTATCCATACTGGGCCTACAACTTAAGGTTTCGACATGTTGAGGTTGTATCATGCTGCGCTCGGCGAAACTTTTTATTGTGTTTCTATGTTGTGTGTTTCTTTTTGCTGTTCTCGTTCATGTTTACTGGCTTTGTCGTTACCCTTTTGGACTTTTGACAGTCCATTGCTCCTATTGGTGCCTCTTTGCTTCTCTCGTATCAGGTGCCTTTGTTTTAATTTAGCACTTATTAAGTATTCTTCTGAGGTTTCAGTGTCGTTGAAATCTCGTTTGTGAATCATTTTTTAAACCTTGCCTTGTAATTGAAAACTTTTGGTGGATATATATCAAATGATGATCCATATAAATTTTGTCAAAAAATTATGAAGATTTGATTAGTAGTTTTTGAGATATGCAACATTTTAATTTTTGACCAAATTTGACCATTGATCTCAATCTGAATTTAGCCAATTTCAGGGTAGGGGTAGTAAAATTCATTTTTCCAACAAAATATTCATGCAATTCATATAATTTCTTTTCTAATTTCATAAAGATATATTTGTCCAATTATTTCAAACGAAAATGGAGAGTTTTGAGGTTTTGGTATTATAGAAAATATGAAAAATCTTGATTTTTACTGGTTTTATGGTGTCTTGAAAATGACCTAAAAAGGCACATTTTCGGGACTAAACTTTCTTATATCATCACGGACATATACTTTTTATATAAGTTAAATTTGTTCAGAATCATGACATCTATCAATATGGAAACTTTGAGAAAAAACCTGATTTTGAAACTTGATATTTTAAAGAAAAATACCTCAAAATAGGTCAAAAATGATGAAATTTTGGGAAAATTGTCAAAATAGGCCCTTTTTAAATGGCTGTAGCGAACTAAAATGCACACGGACATATTATTTTCTATGTAAATTTGATTTTCTCAGGGTCTTAGCATTTCAAAAATGTAGGTTTTGGAAGAAACTTGATTAAGGAAAATTTTGACCCCTCAGAAGAATACATCCTTAAGACAATATCCCTGGATATTAAATATCTTTGAAACTATAATTGGAAATATTGGGCTGGCAATTTCTAATTGCATATTGTTCAGCTTCAAGTTATCACCCTTTCAATAGACATTTTAGCTCACCTGTGAGCTATTGTCATCGTTAAGCGTCCGTCGTCCGTCTGTCCGTCCCAACAGGGGGGTCAGACCATATATTTTAGCTTATAGCTCAAGAAGTATAAGAGATAGAGAAAATCCGAAACAACCTTCCATCTTCAGCATCAAAAGCTCCACAAAACTCTCCATTGAGTCAAAGTTGTAGGACGACTCCTTATAGGAGTTATTTCCCCTTAATTGTCATAATTGACCATTTTCACAGTTTTTTCGACTTTATCTTAAGGATGTTCGCTACTTTAATTGAAAATAAATAGGTTTCAAATTTGATGCCTTAAATGAAAAGATAATAGTAAAAGGTATAAAATAAGTAAAAATTTTTGATAGGTTCGTGACCTCGTTTTCAAGTTAATTGACGTTAAAGTTTTGGCGGGAATAGGTTTTCTCTGACTTTTTCATAGGTTTATCATTAGCACTATTTAGCTGTTAAAACCCATGACAGAATGAATAGGATTTTATAAAACTTTGTTAATAACCTCTTTATGATATATAAAAGACATTGATAACAAGAAAACATGAGGTTCGTGGGCAAAAAATTTAACCCTATTTTGATGGTAAAACCTAGAGGATTCCGAAAAAAATGACAGAAATACCAAAACAAGACCAGCGAGCATCCTTAAAAACTGTAAGTGCTAGAGGAAAAGTTAGCATTGCAAAATTGTTCAGCTCATTGAGATCTACAAAAATGATTTCAGGGTCGAAATTGTCAGATCAACCGTTTAAGAGTTACCCCCCTTTAACTGATTTTTCTATCAATTTTAACTGATTTTTAAAAATCTTCTTCTCTGAAACCACTGGTGGGGTTGCTTTGAAACTTTGTACACTTGATCTTTAGGATGTCCTCTGATAAGTTTGTGAAATTTGTGAACGTCAACCAACCAACATGGCTGCCGTTACTAATAATAGAACAGGGGGGTCAGACCATAGTTTATAGCTTATAGCTCAAAAAGTATAAGAGATAGAGAAAATCTGAAGCAACCATCCTTCTTCAGCATCAAAAGCTCTACAAAACTGTCCATTGAGTCAAAGTTGTGGGATGACTCCTTATAGGAGTTATTTCGCCTTAATCGTCAAAATTGACCATTTTCACAGTTTTTGGACTTTATCTTAAAAGCCATAAGAGTTAGAGGAATAGTTAGCATTTCATAATTGATCAGCTCATTAAGATCTACAAAAATGATTTCGGGGTCAAAATTGTCAGATCATCCTTTTAAGTGTTTTCAATCAATTTTAACTTGTTTGGGTTTTTTTCAAATGGAAGGCTTTGTAACTTTGTATTCTTGATCTTAAAAGTGTTTTTATCCTAACTAGTTTTTATACGACCGCAAAAAATTTGCAGACGTATTATGGTATGATGCTGTCGTTGTCGTCGTCGTCGTTGTCGTCGTCGTCGTCGTCGTCGGTGTCTGTTAACTTTTTAGTGATTCCACAATAACTTTAGTTCCAGTTATCCGATTGCTATGAAACTTAACAATGATGTTCCTTACCATAAAAGGATGGATGGGATTGATTTTGGGGGTCCCCCCATTTTTTGTTTAGAAATTAGGGGCCAAAAAAGGGCCAAAAATACTACTTTTTTGTTTGTTTCCACAATAACTTTAGTTCTAGTTATCCAATTGGTATGAAATTTGACAGTGATGTTCCTTACCATACAAGGATGAATGGGATTGATTTTGGGGGTCCCCCCTTTTTTTTGTTTCGAAATTAGGGGCCCAAAAGGGGCAAAAAGTTCAAATATTTTATTTGTTTCCACCATAACTTTGGTCCTAGTTGGCCTATTGCTGTGAAATTTGTCAAGAATGTTTCTTATAATAAAAGAATAAACCTGATGAATTTTTGCGCCCCCTTTTTTCCGTTGTGTAATTAGGGGCCAAAAAGGGCCAAAATAAAAACTTTTTTATTTGTGGTCCGATTTTGAATTTTTTTTTCATGTTTGTTCTTGTCAAATAGCGGATACAAAATTAAGAATTAATTTTTGCGAACCCCCCTTTTTCCCCCTATTACGCAATTAGGGGCTAAATGGGGCCAAAATCGTAACTTTTTTATTTGTGGTCCGATTTTGAATTTTTTTTTTTGAAAGTTTATTTTTGTCAAGTAGCGACTCCAAATTTGAGAATTTATTTTTGCGACCCCCACCCCTTTTTCACCTGTTACGTAATAAGGGGCCCAAAGGGATCGAAATCGAAATTTTTTTAATTCTTGTCCGATTTTGATTTTTTTTTGCAAGTTTATTCTTGTCAAACAGCAGATATATTTTTGTGTCCCTTTTTTTACTGTTACGTTATTAGGGACCAAAAGGGGCCAAAATTGTAACTTTTTTATTTCTGGTCCAATTTTGAAATTTTTTTTTACATGTTTGTTCTTGTCAAATAGCGAATACAAAATTAAGAATTAATTTTTGCGACCCCCCCTTTTTCCCCCTATTACGTAATTAGGGGCCAAATGGGGCTTTTTTATTTGTGGTCCGATTTTGAAAAATTTTTTTGCAAATTTTTTCTTGTCAGGTAGCGATTCTAAATTTAAGAATAAATTTTTGGGGCTGTAATCATAATTTTAAAAAATTCTTGTTCGATTTTTAATTTTTTCCCCAAACATTATTCTTTTAAAGAGTAGAATACAACATTCAAAATTTATATTTTTACCCCCTGGGTCGAAAGTCCATCAGAGAAGCATGTGTCAAAAACCCACCATTTCGTTTGAAATGCCTGTACCAAGTCATGACCATTGCGTTCTCCGGTATGACTGATTCGTTTTTGTCGTTTTCTCTGGACTATGAGATTGATCATTCAAGTTCGGTAGTTTTGTTATTACCTTTATTTATGTTTGATTGATCACTGTAAAATGTACTTTTGTTGACATCATCATAAAATGTTTACATGTACATAATATAAGATATGAATTTAAAAAAATCTTTATAAAGCCTTAAAAGGTGAACACCTGACATCAAATGAACGGTTTAATTTAGTGATTGAAAAAAATAACAACATTTTGAGGCAGGCATTACATCTTTTGGACATATTCTTTTTCTTCATTTTTTCTTTTGTAAGGCGAGCATTTTAGGTTGGTGGAAACATTTTTAATTTATTATTTTTACCTGCGTTGCCGAAGGCGAAAGCAGGTCTAATAGCCAGGTCACTCCGTCCGACCGTCCGTCCGTCGCGTTATGTGGTGCCTGTCTTGTGTAATCTGAATCTCAAAAACCAAACGCTAGATCTTTCTGAAATTTTACACAGTAATAACAGAAATATTGAAGATGAGCACCTCCCCTTTTGGGCTCATTTTATAATTTCGTTTAGAAATTAGGGTCATAAAAGGCCCAAAAAGCGACTTTTTTATTTGTTCTAGTTTATCAAATGCTTTGAAACTTTACAGTTATGTTACTTATCATTAAAGGAAGGATGGGGCTGATTTTGGGTGTCCCTTCTTTTTTTTTTTTTGTTTCAAAAATGTGACTTTTTTATTTGATACCACAATAACTTTTGTTCTGGTCAACCAAATGATATGAAAGTTTACAGTAATCTTACTTACCATAAAAGGAAGGGTGGGGTTGATTTTGGAAGTCCCCCTTTTTTTCGTCTAGAAATAAGGGGCCCAAAAAGGGTCAAAAATGATACTTTTATTTGTTTTCCACAATAATTTTAGTTCAGGTTGAATGATTGCTATAAAATTTTCCAGAAATGTTCCTTACCATAAAATGATTGATTGGAATTATGTTGAGGTCTCTCGTTTTCGTTGAGTTATGGTCCAATTAAAAAAAATGCAATTTTATTTTTGTCATATACTGGATACAAAATGTAGGATAATTTTTTCTTGACCCACCTTTTCAGTTTAGCAATAAGGGGGACAAAAGGGGGTAAAATAGAAACTTTGATTTGTTTGTCTTATTTATTTATTATTTTTATGCCCCCGCGACGACATGTCAGGGGGCATTAAGTTTTATTCATGTCCGTCCGTCCGTCCATCCGTACGTCTGTCCGTACGAATTTCCGTCAAGCTTTTCTCAAAACCGTACATGGGAATGATTTGAAACTTGGTAGGGTGGTTCAGCATGACCAACTATATGTCATAAGCGACTTTTAGACCTGTCGGACTTCTACTTCCTGTTTATGGCTGGACTGATATGAAAATTTACTTGAAAATTTCCGTCAAGCTTTTCTCAGAAACCGTACAAGGAAATGATTTGAAACTTGGTAGGATGGTTCAGCATGACCAACTATATGTCCTAAATGACTTTTAGACCTGTCGGACTTCACCTTTTTATTTTGGGGCCAGCGCGGGCATCCCTGTCTCATGGACACATTCTTTCTTTATTTAATTCTTGTTCGATATAAGAATCTTTAATATTTTTATTTCGAAATATTTATTGTCAGTCTATAAACGGTTTGCATGTGACAAATATTCTTTGCCAGTCCACCATAGGATACAAGTATCAAAAACTATTGACTGTCCATATCGGGCCTAGAACGTACAGGGTTCAACGATTTGCCGTGCGACACAGGCCAGACATCTATTGGTCTTGTTTTAGTTTCAAATTGACAAGAAAAGATAAAAAAAATCCTTGTAACAATTCAGGCAAGGTCTACAAGATTGACTTCAGTTTCAAATTTTGTTAGACAAATAGGTTACATTTTGGTGGAATACTTTTTTAGCTCACTTGACCTGAGTGTCATGAAGTAGATGTCTGATTGATCCAAAAACGAATCACACAATACATGTACCTTCATATTCATTTCAATCTAACCAAGTTATGATCAGTTATATGCAAATGAAAAGGTGGATTGAATTAAAGTGGGATGGAAAAATTTAACCGTTTTCGGTAAACCAGAAGTAGATAAAACATATCCCACAATGCATCACGTCCACATAAAGCCTGTCACAAATATTAACAACCTAGGACTAAAAGTTTAGGAGTTATGAAGAAACAAAAAGCGGGACGGAACTACGGAAGGACACATGCAAAACAGTGTACCCCCTCTTTTTCTAAGCAGGGGTATAAAAATCATCATGAAACTGTACATGTCTCATGAACTTAATGGTTGGTTGATCACAGAAAAGGGCGTGTTACACTTATGTTAACCTAAAGATTGAAGTTACTTACCAATTTCCACGAAGAAAGTATGGTATAATGAAACTTAATAAAACATTAATCATCAGAAAATTATTTCTCCCCCCACTTTTGTGGGGAGACATATTGTTTTTGTAATGTCCGTCTATCAGTGCGTTCGTCCTTCTGTCTGTCCGCAACATGACTTTCGTAACATTTTTTCTCAGCAAGTACATATCACAGTGACTTGAAATCGGTATATGGCTTCAATATGAGGACTTTTATCGCGAGTATCGAAATTTATCGACTTAGTCAATTTTTAACATTATAAGTCTTTTGTAACATTTTTCTCAGCAACTACACATCACAGTAACCTGAAATTAGGTATATGGCTTCAGTATGAGAACCATTATCGCGAGTATCGAAATTAGGTCTGTCGGATATCTACTGCCTGTTTACCAACTTAGTCAATTTTCAACATTACTTGTCAATTGTTAAAAAAAATCCTAACAGTTTTCTTAGCTACTACAAATTACAGAGGCATGAAATTGGTATATGACTTCAGTTTGAGGTTCTTTATCGCGAGTAGTGAAATAAGATATCTTCTCCCTGTTTACCGACTTAGTCAATTTTTAACATTACTAGTCAACTGTTGAAAATTTTCGTAATATTTTTCTCAGCAACAACATATCACAGTGACTTGAAATTTGGTATATGAGTTCCGTATGAGGTCCTTTGTCGCGAGTACTGAAATTAGGTGTGTCTGATATCTACTTCTTGTTAAATGACTTAGTCAATTTTCAACATTACTAGTCATGTTGAAAATTCTCGTAACATTTTTCTCAGCAACTACGTATCACATTGACCTGAAATTTCATATAAGAGTTCAATATGAGGTCTTTTATCGCGAGTACCGATATTAGGTCTGTCTGATATCTACTTCCTGTTTACAGACTTAGTCAATTTTCAACAATACTAATCAATTGTTGAAAATTTTGTAACATTTTTCTCAGCAATTACATATCACAGTTATTAGAAATTAAGAATATGAGTTCAATATGAGGACCTTTATTTTGAGTATTGAAATTAGGTCTGTATAATATCTACTTCCTTTTTACCGACACAGTTCAATTTGGGGGAAGCGGGGACACACTGAGTGAGCAGTAGCTCTAAGATTTCTTGTTTATTATGTTTTTTTTTACCCACATAAAAGTGTGTAGTGAAGTTTTCTCAGCAACTACATTGTACATGGCACAGAGGTCTAATATTTTGCATATAGCTTTATCCAATAGTATCATGTGGTTTATACAGATTTATGCTCCTTTGTTATCTACTTCCTGTTTACCAAATACTTATAGGCTTTTACACATAGTGTACATACATCCAAATTTCCAGCAACTACACAACGCAGAGGTCTGATTTTGCATATAGCTTTATCCTTTAGTACCATATGGTGTATAGCGATATTAAACTCCCAGATCATCTACTTTATGATTACCGAGTACTTAGGTTTATATGCAAGGCGTAATTTTAGTTGCGGGGGTATCACTAGTGAGCATAAGCTCACAGATTAACTTCTGTTTTATTTGGCTAAATATGGGTCTTAATGCCACTCATGCTTTATCAAAAAAGAGGCTCCCATGAGCCTGAATCGCTCACCTGACTTATGTGTCTGAAGTATAGGCTATTAGGAAAAATCTTTTTGACATTGAAAGGGTCAGAAGTTTAATAAACTGACAATATGGTGTAATGCAATGATTGTGCAGAGTAATTTTTTATTTTCTTCTGTAAACACTCGAAGAGGAATAGCCCAAGAAATGAACAGCATTACAATAATGACCTTAATACATATTTGGTAGATCATTCTTAACAATATGCAATTTACATTTCTTTAATATTAAATCTCATATAGATTTTAAGATATTGAGCTTAATACATTTTTGTAAGCGCAAAATTCATAAAAATCAAGATAAAAGGGCAATTACTCTTTCATGGGTTGTTGAATCTTCTTCAGAATTTCAGGGCAGGTAGATCTTTAGATGCTTATCACTTATTCTCTTTCAGAATTTAGAAATCTGTCACCCTTTTTGAGTCATTGACAAAAACCTGGAACTATCCGCCTATGGTCTACTTTTAGCCAAGGCAACCATGTTTTACAACCAATAAAAAATCCCCAGATCAGTTCTATACACCTAAAGCTAATTAATAACCATACAAAGTTTGGTTTCAATTAGACTTATGGTTTCAAAGGAGTTGAATTTTTTAATGTAATCAGGAAATGCTATGAAAATTGTCAATTTTGACGTTGATCTTATTACATATTTTGTAGGTCTTAACGTGCTTAACAATGTGCAATTTACATTTCTTAAATATCTCATATAGATTTTAAGATATTGAGCTTAATGGGTGCAAAAATTGCAAAAAAAATCCACAAAAAGGGCAATAACTCCTTTATGGGTTGTTTGAGCTTCTTCAAAATTTCAGGGCTTGTAGATCTTGAGGTGCTGATCACTTTTGTTCGCTATCAGAATTTAAAAATCTGTCACCATTATTGAGTTATTTAAAAAAATGCAATTTACCCACTTGTTCTAATTTTAGCCACAGCGGCCATGTTTCACAACCAATCAAAAATCCCCACATCAGTTCTATACACCTTATGCTAATAAACAACTACACCAAGTTTGGTTTCAATTGTACATAAAGTGTCAGAGGAAATGCTGTGAAAATTCTCAATTTTGACGTTCTAAGTGCAATAACTCCTAAAAGGAAAGGTCTTACATCGTTGACCCTATTACATATTTTGTATACCTTTGATGTGCGTAACAATATGCAATTTTAATTTCTCAAATATATGATATAGTTTTTAAGATACTGAGCTAAACAGGTGCAAAATTTGCAAAAAATCCACAAAGAGGCCACTAACTCCTATATGGGCTGTTGGGTTTTCTTCAAAATGTTGGGTAGATCTTGAGGTGCTGATCACTTTTATTCTGTGCCAGAACTTTGATATCTGTAGCCATTTTTGAGTTATTTGCCAAAAAACTGCAATCTTCCCCTATAATATATTTTAGGCCACGGCGGCCATGTTTTGCGACCAATCAAAAATCCCCACTTCACCAAAATTTCTGAGCTCGTAGATCTTGAGGTTCTGATCTCTTTTGTTCTCAATCAAAATTTAGAAATCTGTCACCGTTTTTTTTAGTTATTTGAAAAAAAACTGCATTTTCCCCCTATGTTCTATTTTTAGCCCCAGTGGCCATGTTTTACGACCAATAAAAAATCCCCACATCAGTTCTATACACCTAACACTAATGAACAACTATACCAAGTTTGGTTTCAATTGGAACTTATAAACAACTATACCAAGTTTGGTTCCAATTAAACTTAAAGTGTCAGAGGAGTTGACGTTTTCAATGCAATAAGGAAATGCTGTTTAAATGCTCAATTTTGATGTTCTACGGGCAATTACTCCTGAAAGGAAAGGTCCCACAACGTTGACCCTATTACATATTTTGTAGATCTTGATGTGCTAAACAATAAGCAATTTAAATTTCACAAATATCTTGTACAGTTTTCAAGATATTGAGCTAAACAGGTGCTTAATTTGCAAAAAAAAAATCCACAAAAAGGGCAATAACTCCTACATGGGTTGTTGGATTTTCTTTAAAATTTCAGGGCAGGTAGATCTTGAGGTGCTGATAACTTCACCCTATGCCAGAATTTTGATATCTGTAGTTGTTTTTGAGTTATTTGCAAAAACTGCATTTTACCCCAATGTTCTATTGTTAGCCACGGCGGCCATGTTTTACGACGAATCAAAAATCCCCACTTCAATTCTAAGCACCAAATGCTAATGAACAACCATACAAAGTTTGGTTGCAATTGGACTTATGGTATAAGAGGAGTTAACGTTTTAAAAAAGTTTACGGACGGACGACGGACGCCAAGTGATGACAATAGCTCACCCAATCGAACTAAAAATGTGACAACCTTCTCTAATTGAAGTTACATAGCCATCTTTTTCTTGACGTGTTCGGATAATGTTGAATGAAATGTAGGGATAAACAATATGTTAATAAAATTTGATGATGAACAATTTAAATACTTGATTTAACATTGAGTTGCAGAAATAAAAAAGGAAAATGGAAAAAATATATATTATTATCTGGAAATGGACATGTAATTATAAACACACCGGATTTTTATACGACCGCTAAATTGGATGTATTGACAAAACTGTTGTAGAATGTTTATTATGCATTCATGTGTCAACGGTTTCAATATATATTGCACCGTTATATTGCTATAGGGGGTCAAAAAGGGGCCACACCCCAAAAATTGACTTTTTTATTTGTGGTCCGATTTTCAAAATCTTTTTTTCATTAGAATCCTTATAAAAATCCCTGCCTCCGTTTTTCAATCAGATTTGAAATATCTCTATCTGTTTTTGAGAAATTAGGGGTTGAAGGGGCCAAAAACGCCATTTTTCAAAGTCTGTTTAGGCATATGGTTGTATACTAAAAATAAAGTTGTAGCGGGCCAGCCAATTGTTATGAAGTTTTAATATGATGATTATATCCAGTAAAGGAATGATGGTATTGAATTTGGGGTTTGTGGTCCCTGCTGTTTTAGAAAAAAGGGTCAAAAGGGGCTAAATTGGGTGTATTGATAAAACTGTTATGGAATGTTTATTATTCATTCAATTTTAAAAATTATTTATTGAGTTCATCATTAAATTCTGTCAACTAAATGTGTCACTGGTTTTGATAAAAATTGCACCGTAACATTGCTATAGGGGGTCAAAAAAAGGGGCCACACACAAAAAATCGACTTTTTTATTTGTGGTCCGATTTTCAAAATCTTTTTTTTTTCTTTTGAATCCTTGCAAAAATCCCTGCCTGTGTTTTTCAATCAGATTTGCAATATCTTTAACCATTTATGAGAAATTAGGGGTCAAAGGGGCAAAAAACACCATTTTTAAAAGTTAGTCAAGGTAAATAGTCTTATACCAAAAATTAAGTTGAAGTGGGCCAGCCAATTGTTATGAAGTTTTAATACACTAAATAAATGTTAGTATTGAATTTGGGGTTTGTGGCCCCTGCTGTTTTATAAAAAATGGTCAAAAGGGGCTAAAACGGGTGTATTAACATAACTGATGTAGAATGTTTATTATTCATTAAATTTTTCAAAAAAATTTTGGTCCAAATCTCAAATTTTTTTCCATTGGATTCCTTAGGAAAAGGTCTGTTTTAATTTGCAATATTTTTCTTACAATTTTTGAGAAATTAGGGGTCAAAGGGCCAAAAATGTCAATTTTAAAATACATGTACATGTATATAAATAAGGCTTATTTTTGTATTAGATCAGAGATGTTAAAGTAAGTACATATTTGTCCACCACAGGATGCATGTGTCAAAAAGTTTTGAAAGTCCACCATGGGTTTCATGTGACAAAAGCAATAGACTATCCATATTGGGCCTCCAACGAACAGGGATCAACTTGTTGCGGTCGTATCATGCTGCGCTTGGCGTAGCTTTTTATACGACCGCAAAAAATTTGTGGACGTATAATGGTATGATGCTGTCGTCGTCGTCGTCGTCGTCGTCGTTGTCGTCGTCGTCTGTTAACTTTAGTGTATACACGATAACTTTAGTTCTAGTTATCCAAATGCAATGAAATTTGACAATGATATTTCTTACCATTAAAGGATAGATGGGATTGATTTTGGGAGTCCCCCCTTTTTTCGTTTGGAAATTAAGGGCCAAAAGGGGCCAAAATTGTAACTTTTTTGTTTGTTCTTACAATAACTTTTTCAAAATCTTCTCCTCTGAAACTGCTGAACAGAATTCAATGAAACTTGGTATGATTGATCATTAGGGTGTCCTGCACTATAGTAATGTTTCAATTTCTGATTCGTCAAAACACATGGCCGCCGTGGCTAAAAATAGACCAGGGGGGGTCAGACTACTGTTTTTGGCTTGTAATTCAAAAAGTATAAGAGATAGATGAAATCTGATGCCACCCTACTGCTTCAGGATCAAAAGTTCTACAAAAGTCCCCATTTGGTCGAAGTTGTCAGATGACCCCTTATAGGGGTTACGGCCCCTTAAAGGTGAAAAATAGCATTTTTTCATGTTTTTGCCCTATAGTATGAAAATTATTGCAGATAGCATAAAGCTGTTGCTTGCTTAATTGTTCACCTCATTTAGCTCTACAAAAAACTCCATAGGGTCGAAGTTGTCAGATGACCCCTTATAGGGGCTACAGCCCCTAAAATAATGTTTTTTCATGTTTTTGGCCTATGAAATGAAAACTATAGCAGGTAGAGAGAAGCTGTTGCTTGCTTAAATGTTCAGCTCATTTACACAATTAAGAATTAATTTTTGCGACCCCCCCCTTTTTCCCCTATTACATAATTAGGGGCCAAAAGGGGCCAAAATCGAAACTTTTTTATTTGTGGTACGATTTAAAAAAAATTTTTTGCAAGTTTATTTTTGTCAAGTAGTGAATCCAAATTTGAGAAATTATTTTTGCAACCCAACCCCTTTTTCACCTGTTACATAATAAGGGGCCAAAAGGGGCCGAAATTGAATTTTTGTTAATTAGTAGAATACAAAATTGAAAATTTATATTTTTACCCCCTGGGTCGAAAGTCCACCAGAGAAGCATGTGTCAAAAACCTTTGTCAGTCCACCATGGGCTGCATGTGTCCAGAGCAATAGACTATCCATATTGGGCCTAAAATGTACAGGGTTCAACATGTTGCGGTCGTATCATGCTGCGCTCGGCGAAGCTTTTTATTATTTATTAATCACATGATAAAGTCCATTGTCCGTGCTTCATTCTAGTCAATCATGAAAGAGCAAGATAAAACAAGTACAATACAAACAGTTGTGACAAAGCAAAGTCCATTGGGGAACTCAAAAGTTTAACAAGTGGAAGTAGTTACGCTGTATATCCCTGCGCTATTCTTGTGTTGATAGTATACCGGTATTAGGGGCAAATAACAGAAATAACAGAAGGAAATGAGCAAGGACTATAATTGTTAGAAATTTTTCAACTAATTACTGGTATTGGTATTAATATTAACCTGCACATTGTTTTTATAAGAAATAAGAATATGGTTTAGGGGAGGGACACTTATCTAACTAATTCTGAGGTTAATTTTGCTGACATGAAAAAAAAAGACTATTTCCATATCCCAAATAACCTGAAATGAATTGCATGACAAAGGAATAAAAGAATGGTGTGCCCTTAGACTAACTATGAAGCCTACCTGCTAGGGGCATTATCAAACCTTCAGCACAATCTACATCCATAGTTCAATTACTGAGCCAAATTTCAACTCTGTATTTCAAATAACTCGGATGTTGTATGACGAAGAAATTGTGACACAGGAATAATGTGCCCTAAGGCTACCTTTGCAGCCCAGCCCCTAGGGGCATTATCAAAATTCCTAAACCTTCGACAAAATCTAATTCCAATAATAATGCAACTACTGAGCCAAGTTTCAGTTCCGTATTCCAAATAACCTTGGAGTTTTGTGACGAAGGAATATTGTGCCCTTAGGCTACCTATGAAGCCAAGCCCTTAGGGGCATTATCAAAATTCCGAAACCTTCGGCTAGTTCTACATTCATAGTGCAACTACTGAGCCAAGTTTCAGTTCCGCATTCCAAATAACCTAGGAGGAGTTTCGCGACAAAGGAATGTGCCCTTAGGCTACCCATGCAGCCCATCCCCTAGGGGCATTATCAAAATTTTGAAACATTCGGCACAATCTACATCCATAGTGCAATTACTGAGCCAAGTGTCGGTTCTGTATTTCAAAAAAAAACTCAGATGGAGTTGTGTGACGAAGAAATTGTGGTAAAGGAATAATGTGCCCTGAGGCTACTTAAGCAGCCAAGTCCCTAGGGGGATTATCAAAATTCCGAAACCTTTGGCACAATCTTCATCTTTAGTGCAACCACTGAGCCAAGTTTCCGTATTCCAAATAACCTAGGAGGAGTTTCATGACGAAGGAATAATGTGCCCTTAGGCTACCTTTTCAACCCGGCCCCTAGGGGCATTATCAAAATTCCGAAACATTCTACATTCATAGTGCAACTACTGAGCCATATTCCAAATAACCTAGGAGGAATTTCGCCACGAAGAAATAATGACGAAAATGACGATTGGGAAGTTTTTTCCATTAGTGTTTGTAAAAGTACTTGCTTTAGATTCAGTAAAGTTTACGGGAAAATGTAAGAAGCCAACGAAGGGTTTCTCAGTAACTATTTATCACAGCCTCTTGATAATTGGTATGCAGCATCAGCATGGGTTCCCATAAAGTGGGATACGATTTCAGGTCTGTCGCTCACCTACTTCCTGTTAACCAACTTACTTAATTTTTAACATTAATGTTCAATAATAGAATATTTTCGTAACAGTTTTCTCAGCAACAACTAATCACAGCCTCTTGATGTTTGGTATGCAGCATCATCATGTGCTCCCTTAACGTGGGATTCGATTTCAGGTCTGTTGCTCACCTACTTCCTGTTTACCGTCTTAGTTAATTTTTAACATTAATATTCAATAATAGAGCATTTTCGTAACAGTTTTCTCAGCAACTACATATCACAGACTCTTGATATTTGTTATGCAGCATCAGCATGGGCTCCAATAATGTGGGATTCGATTTCAGGTCTGTCGCTCACATACTTCCTGTTTACCAACTTAGTTAATTTTGAACATTAATGTTCAGTAATAGAATATTTTCGTAACAGTTTTCTAAGCAACTACTTATCACAGCCTCTTGATATTTGGTCTGCAGCATCATCATGTGCTCCCTTAACACGTGGGATTTGATTTCAGGTCTGTTGCTCACCTAATTCCTATTTACCGACTTAGTTATTTTTTGACATTAATGTACAATGATAAAAAATTATGTAACATTTTCCTCAGAACAGCCTTTGATATTTAGTATGCAGCATTAGCATGAGCTCCCTTTACATGGGATTTGAATTCAGGTCTGTGGCTCATATACTTCCTGTTTAACGAAATCCGGCACTGTCATTTATTTTCTACTCGACCCATTTTTTAAACGACCACAAAATTTTGGCGATCGTATAAAGTTATGGCGATGTCATTGTCGTCGTCGTCGTCGTCGTCTGTAGACACTTTGCTTTCCGTGCGATAACTTGAGTAAATATATTCCGATTGTTATAAAATTTTAATATGATGTTTATAACCACTAAAGAAAGGTTGGTATCGTATTTGTGGCCCCTACCGTTTTAGAAAAAAGTCCAAAACGGGTGTACTCACAAAACTGCTGTAGAATGTTTATTACTCATTCGATTTTGAAAAAAAAAATAAATTTCTCATTTAATTCGAATTCTGTCAATTAAATGTGTCAATGGTTTAGATATATATTGCACCGTTACATTGCTACAGTGGGCCCATGATGGGCAATGTCCCAAAAATCACCTTTTTTTATTTATACTAATACTCCGACTTTCAAAAACTTTTTTTTATTTGAATCCTTGTGAAAATCCCTGACAACGTTTTTCAATCAGATTTGCAATATCTCTTACCGTTTTCAAGAAATAAGGGGTCGAAAGGGCTATCAAGGCAAATAGTTTTACACAAAAAAAATAATTATAGTGGGCCAGTCAATTGTTATGAATATGTTTTAATATGATTATATCCACTAAAGGAAGTTTCTTATTATGTCCCCGAACACGAAGTGAGTTGAGTGACTTTAACAATTTTAAATACATATAATAGCAATGGAAAAGTTTTGCGCGCATCTCCATATCTCAAGAACTATTGGTCCTTTGTTGATGAAACTTGGTATGCATATGTCCCAGTAGTAGCTTAGCACAGTTGCATCCCCATCTTTTGACCTTAACCTTGATTTTTGGTTGAGTGACTTAGATTATTTTTATTGCATATATTAGCAATGTTTTTAAAAGTTCTATAAACATCTTTTGATCTCAGAAACTGAAAATCCATGTAAATTCAAAATATTGTGGAAGTAAGAAAGAATAATTGTTTCTGACAGTGCCGGCAGGCGAGACATACTCTAGTGTTAACTCTTGTTTACATCAGTCGATTGATGATTCTCAGCTAGCTGTCAGCAGCAGCGAGTGTTCTATAGAGAGTTCCTTTACCGTCCTTTTGTTTGTTCTTGTTGTTTTTGTCTTAGGTTCTCTGTGGTGGATTTGGACTTTGATTTGATTTTTATTGTGCGTTTAGTTTTTTGTGCTTTGTCTAGGAATATTGATAGGGGAAAGGTTGGGCCCGAAAAACTAGTTTATGTGCCTGTCCTTAGCCAGGAATCTTTGACAAAACTTTCGTTTGTACTTGTCTTTTTGATGTTTTCTGTTCCTTGTTTAAGAAGGGGGTCTATCTGTGACTATTTCAGGACTGGATTTGAGTTATATGCATTTTATTTAGACCATGGGCCAATTGCAGAACCGCGAGCAGTGCCAAATGACCTCGTTGAAGGCTGCTGGCGGTTGTCCATTGTGGTTTTTCTAAATTGCCGCTTAATCGTACACTTATTCCACATCTCATTATTTTCTATTGTAAGTCCACCATGGTCTGCATGTGACCAAAGCAATAGACCATCCATATTGGGCCTTCAACGTACAGTGTTCAACTGGTTGCGGTCATATCATGCCACGCTCGGTGTAGCTTTTTACTAGGAATAAGGGGTCAAATGGACCAAAACGCCAATTATAAGAGATTTCCTTTAGGGTTGGTTTAAATATAGGGAAAAAAATCAAATGTGCATTGAAAGTCCACAACAGAATGCATGTGTCAGAAACCTTTGTGAGTCCACCATGGGCTGCAATGTATCGAAAACATTTGACAATCCATATTGGGCATCCAATGTACAGTGTTAACATATTGTGGTCGTATCCTGTTTCGCTCGGCCTTGCTTTTATTGTCTAGAAGTAATTGTTAGAATATAAGATTATGAGATATACGCAACAGAACATTTCTAAATAAGCGACAATTTACTGCCAGCAGCTTTCAATGTGAGCAGTGGTCGCCGCTGCGTTTTGAAACTGATCACTGAACAAACTGATGAAATTCATATATTTTTATTTCAAATCTAATCTTAAAATTGTCATAGAAAAACACATATCAGGGTATATTACAACTTTTTAGCCGAGCTATTGCCATCCATTGGCGTCCGTCGTCGTCCGTCGTCATCGTCCGTCGTCGTCGTTAACTTTTCTTTGAAAATCTCCTCCTCCGAAACGACTGAAGTGATTGCTTTGAAACTTTGCACACTTCATCTATGGGATGTCCTCTACTAAGATTGCACAAATAGTGACCGCCGTCTAAACAACATGGCCGCCGTTACTAAAAATAGACCAGGGGGTCAGACTACTGTTTTGGCTTGTAAATCAAAAAGTATAAGAGATAGATGAAATCTGATGTCACGCTACTGCTTCAGCATCAAAAGCTCTACAAAAGTCTTCATTGGGTCGAAGTTGTCAGATGACCCCTTATAGGAGTTACGGCCCCTTAAAGGTGAAAAATAGCATTTTTTCATGTTTTTGGCTTATAAGATGAAAACTATGACAGATAGAGAAAAGTTATTGCTTGCTTAAATGTTCAGCTCATTTAGCCCTTCAAAAGTCTCCATAGGGTCGAAGTTGTCAGATGACCCCTTAAAGGGGTTACAGCCCCTAATATAACGTTTTTTTCATATTTTTGGCCTATGGAATGAAAACTATAGCAGATAGAGAGAAGCTGTTGCTTGCTTAAATGTTCAGCTTAATTAGCTCTACAAAAGTCTCCATAGGGGTCGAAATTGTCAAGTGTCCCCTTATAGGGGTTTCGACCCCTAAAATAAGCCTCTTGTTCTTTCCTTCGAATGACCACGCACTGTTATTCCATGAGACAATTGTCGTAAATGGTGACCCTTGCCGAGGATAGAACGAAGGATACTTATACTCCTAATTAATGCGGCATGTGCTCATTTTAAATTGGATAGTTGTCCATTCGACAGTGTCGTATATGTATTCACTTAAGTCAAGAGGAAAAAGGCAGTCATAATAACAAGGCACAGGATACGATTGCGGCAAAATCGTAACAATAAGAATTTCTTATTATTAGGGCAAAGACGAAAATCGCGAACGGATGACAGGACGGAGACCAAATCATTTAAGACCGTAACAATGATAATTTTCTTATTATTACGATACATATTTTACGATATTTTTATTTATAGACGTATTATGCTATAATAATGCATATCAAAAAATTTACCAAACATAAGATATTTTATAATGAACTTGGAATTAAATGAATGGAAGCAAGAACTGCTGACTCCTAGCACCGAGTTCAAAGACAATGGTTCGCCAGTGTTGACAAATTTACAAAGGGGCTTGGGACAAATCGAAAAAAGTGTTCCTTGTCAAACTCTGCAACCTAGAAGGCTGTTTTCTCGAATCCCCTGCTAATCTCGTCTTGTCCATGTGCTCTGTGTTGACTAGCCAATCATCGTCTTGTATTCCACATCGTAATGACGGAGATATTAATAACTTAGTCGAAATCCCAAGACCAATTTTACCACACTCCCCCCGACTTTTCAAAATGGACCCTATACCTCTTATAAAATGTTAAGTTTACAGATATGACAGAATGCCAGCTAGCTTATCAACCCTTAACACAAGTAAAAAGGTGGATTAATGCCACTCAGCAAAAAATAATTTCCTAAAATGTTAAGGTAAATCAATACATGTAGCAAAACATCCTACTCTGGGTATAAAAAGGGAAAAAACATGCACAGGAAAATAACCTAAATTGGAGTGTGGTATACAAAAATAAAAAAATAGTAACCTAGGTATGTTTCCAAAATGTCATGTCAATAAAAAGAAAAAATGACTTATATAAGAAAAAATACCACCCTTGATCCCAAAATTTAACCGGACAAGAATAAGAGTCTCAACGGGATCAAAAATACTTGTCAATAAACATTACAAAAACAAGTTCCATTAAACAATTAAAACCCTCAAAAATAAATTGCTCTCTTGGCAAAACCAAAAATAACTCGAGTT
This sequence comes from Arcuatula senhousia, assembly GCA_963971305.1. Lineage (NCBI taxonomy): Eukaryota > Metazoa > Mollusca > Bivalvia > Mytilida > Mytilidae > Arcuatula > Arcuatula senhousia. The sequence goes on along the minus strand of OZ020313.1, from coordinate 21,888,008 downwards.
AACCCAACCTAGAAAATTGTACAAAATGTACAAAAAATGCAAAATTATCAAAAAACCTTACAAATTATCTTCATGACAATTTGAGGAATCTAGTTAACCCACTAGAAAAAAATATATTTATCAAAAAAATCTCAAAAATGTCAAAAAATCCCTGTTTTCATAAGGGGAAAATATTTTGAGCATTTGTGGTCCTCTCTTATAAAGTCCCCCCTGGGCAATCTCTGGGAAATTAAAAACTTTAAAAAATAACAATCTCAAATGTCTCTCCCTCACACAAAACAGGAGGGACTCGCCCTCAGGAATCTTGCCCAGGTCACCATCAGTCCTTATTCTTTGATCTCGCCATCTTAGGTGACCCGGGAAATCGTCCTCTGAGTCTGCACACAGATCCGCCACCACATCTCTAAACTCCTCAACACAAAATACTTGGACCCAGTGTTCATCCGTTAACTCCTCCGGAGCGATCATTGGCGTCCCACGACCCCTTCCTTTCTAAGTTTTTTTCAAGTTTCTGCAAAAACAAAAATTAAGACTGATTGAGACCAACTACCTTCATGACCCGACATCTTACTGTTTATTGTTGAACCTTTGCAATAAGAACACAAGTCATATACTCATCCATAGCCTGAGCTTCCTCAGGGGACAGCTGCACACAAGAAAGGTGGAACCAGTCCTTACAGGTATCACAGCCAACCATCATTTCTCCATAGTCTGGCTGTCTACAGAGATACAGTACCTTTTGCTTGTAGGGGACTTCTCTCCAAATAGTTCTTCACCGTCAACGAGGCTTTGTTGGCCTTCCCGCAGCCAAGCGGGTACCAATCTATCCTTGCACAACTTTAGGCGGTCATGGTTCGTGGTAAATACCAACCTTTTAAGTTTTACACAGTATATAAAAAGTTACTCTTTTCAATACCAAACCAGGACCTTCCACACAGGACTGAGTTTCTTGTTTTTACCTTTTAATTGCGCTGAGTCCAACATGTATACCATATCACCAACTTAAAACTCGGTCTCTCTTACCTTCAAGTCATTATCCCTCTTCCTTCTGGCTTGGTTTGTCTGGAGATTTTTCCATGCTATCTCATCTGAATTCTTGATAGCTTCTTCCAGACCTCTAACGTACCTTTCCGGGTCAGTGTACTCTGACTTACTCTTACCACCAAATGCAAGATCTACTGGCTGATTAGTCTCCCGACCCAACATCAATCTGTTTGTGGTATAGCCTGTGGACCTATTGACACTGGATTTCAGGGCCCAAGCGAACTGGGGACGGTACGCATCCCAGTCAGTCTGTGAAGTACTTACAAAACATTTTACCAGTTCATCAGGCTTCTGTTCTGACGTTCAACTTGACCATTTGCTGATGGCCGGTAGGGGATGGTTCTCTTTTTATACTGACATACCGCTTTGAACAAGGAACTCTCAAAATTGCACCCTTGGTCCGTGAAGATTTCAAAAGCATACCCAAACCGGGAAAAGAACTCGTTCATAGTCGCTCGAGCTCTAATCTCAGCTGTTTGAGCTGGTAAGGGTAAACATTTTGTTCATTTTGGTGAACTGGTCCACTATTATCAACACATACTCATTCCCTGATTTAGTACGGAGGAAAGGACCCATGATATCTTAATGGAATCTTTCCATGGCCGCTCCTGAATGATAGGGGGTCACAGAACAACTAGCTGCTCTGGAATGCTTCTTATTCTGACTACACATACAGCATGTCAGTACAAAGGATCTAATTTTTGGTTTTTACTGTTCTATGCTCTTCATATTCAAATAGTGTTCGGCATTTTCAATATTTTTGGTAAAGCGCCTCTGATGAGTCTTGAATACCGGTAGACGAAACGCGCGTCAGGCGTAGCAAAATTTGTTGTCTGGAACTTTGTTGTCATTAGTATTTCTCAAGACATGTTATACCAGTAGTACCCACTCTTTACCTTGGATAAGGTTCTCTCAGTTCCCTGGTGACCTGCAGACACAACTTCATTACCAGATTTTTCAAACTTTTTGGAACTAACAGCCTGTGTCCCTCTTTTTCCTTGAAAATGTTTCTCAAAATACCCTCGGGATCTAGGAAAAATAATTCTTTAATAAACCAAACGGACTTCGCAGCTGGTGATACTAGGAAAAAATGGTTTTTAATTTTATACCCGTGCAAACCAATACCTTAATAGGGACGTACCACTGGTACATAGCACGAATCACTGGTAAAGGCGTGAATATATTGACCATCTTCCGACCTTTCGATTCAATTTCTTCAGGCTCCTGTAATGGAGATGGGTGATCAATGGGCTGGTTCAAAGTTGTGGGCTGTTTTTCAACTGTGTCTTTGTCTGGCTCTTGTAATAGCAAAGCGATACACACATCTTCACTCTCTGAAGATAGTTTCTGGATTTTGGGCCTCCGGCTACATTTTGTCAAGGGTACTGCTTCATCTACTTCTGTAAGAAGTTCTTGCGGGCTCTTTAACAGTAGGCATAACCTCCGCAAGCTAAGGCAAGTTTGTGAGCATCTCCCCAGCAGTATAAATTGGACAATATGGAACTGTATTAGGAATAGGCGACAAGGCATCAGCTTTCTGATGATCTTTCCATGGGCGATGTACAATCTTAATGTCGTACTTGCTTAACTCTTCAAGCCAGCGTGCGATCTGGTCCTTTGGTACTTTAAACCCTAAGGCTAATAATCACGTGGTCTACTGTTATCGGTCCTAACTGTGAATGGACGACCAAGCAAATGGTGACGAAACGAAACAGTCGCGTAAAGCGCGCTACGTCAAGTACTTCTTTACGCGTTGTGCAGTAGTTACGTTGCTCTGGTGTCGGAGAAAAGTACCATTTCTTCACCGAATTGTTCCCGTACCAATTCAGCTCCAATAGCGGTATCGGACGCATCTGTATCAAGGATGAAATGTCCCTCCTTATTATGGAGGTCTAGGACAGGCGCGGTAAGCAGCCGATGTTTAATCTCCTCAAATCACGGCCAGGACCCTACGTCACACGCAAGGATACCGTTTTAAGTTTTTACCGGGATTTCGATCCGCCTCAAGGTAAGTTGACACTTGGTTCTACATGATAACAAATATATACAGAAAAACTTACTAGTGCATTTGGTGGCAACAAACTCCAGCTACATTATCGCTATAGTCGATCTCTTAAACGTGCTTCGTTCTATGCAAACACCACTGTACAGTTCAGAAATCGAGCAAGGATACAGTTTGCATTTTATGCCGATTTTCATTAAGCTGTTGTTTTTTAGGTCAGGGTGAGCTATTGTCATCGTTAAGCGTCCGTCCGTCCGTTAACTTTTCTTCAAACATCTTCTTCTCTGAAACCACTGATGGGATTGATTTGAAACTTTATACACTTGATATTTAGGATGTCCTCTACCAAGTTTGTGAAATTTTTGAACGTCAACCAACCAACATGGCTGCCGTTACTAAAGATAGAACAGGGGGGTCAGACCATAGTTTTTAGCTTATAGTTCAAAAAGTATAAGAGATAGAGAAAATCCGAAGCAACCTTCCTTCTTCAGAATCAAAAGCTCTACAAAACTCTCCATTGAGTCTAAGTTACGGGACGACTCCTTATAGGAGTTATTTCCCCTTAATCATCAAAATTGACCATTTTCACAATTTTTGGACTTTACATCTTGACAACTGTAAGTGCTAGAGGAAAAGTTAGCATTGCAAAATTGTTCAGCTTATTTAGAGCTACAAAAATGATTTCAGGGTCAAAATTGTCAGATCAACAGTTTAAGAGTTATCCCACTTTAACTTTTTTCAATCAATTTTAACTTGTTTTGTATTTTTTTTCAAATTGAAAACCTTGTAACTTTGTATTTTTGATCTTAAAAGTGTTTTCTATCCTAACTAGTTTCTTTAATGTTACTTACCAAGTACATGTAGACCATGTTGCACACTTGGTAAGAGGCTTTAGCATAAGATATCAGGTGAGCGATTCAGGCTCCTGGGAGCCTCGAGTTCCAAAGTACAAAGATATTTGCAGTGTATATTTTGTTGCAAATAGAAAATAATGAGATGTGGAATAAGTTTACGCGACACAGCCCACAATTAAGCGGCAATTTAGAAAAAAAAACACAATGGACAACCGCCAGCAGCCATCAACGAAGCCATTTGGCATCAGAATGAAAAAGTATGTGCAAAGGTCTTCTTTTGCATCTAAACAAAGTCTTCTGTAAAATACAAACGGCAAAGTCTTGAAATGATACCGTTCAGACCCGAACAATTCACGGATACCGTTCGCATTGTAAATGAATATTTTTAGAAGTATAAAACTCTTTATCCTGCACTTTATCGAACTTCTAATTTCTCTTTAAATAAAATGTTTAAATACCAATGTAACTTAAACAGAGTCAAGTTTTCATATCTCAAAATTGAAAATATGCATATGTACCAAGTTCCCTACCTATTTTATATCAGAGTTGCTAGCATTGGCTTCTTCTGTTCGAACTGCTAATATCATAGATTATTTGAGATGTATTTAATAGTGTAAGTTGTATAACTGAGCCCCCATAACATGGTTCGGTCTTCTGTAGTTGTGAACATTTCATGAACCGATTTCCGACTGACATCGGACATTTGCAAGTCTTCCAAATGAACAAAACATTGTTGCCCCGTGTATTTAGGGAACATTAATTTACCAACGATTCTCATTACCTTTGTATGGTTCGATAGGAATCGTTTGTTGAATTGAAATGTTATATGATTGCTCAAATTTCGTACGTTATTACAAACATCATATATATGGCAGGGGAGACCTTTTCTATTCTTTAGTGTCTGTTTAGTTCAGGCTTGAAAACGAAGTCTTTTTTGCAGGTTGAGCAAACATATATGGCTTAGTTCTTCAATGGTTAAGACCATTTGTCTTCGTTAGCCCTACTGCATATACTCAGGGATATTGACATTGACATAGGAAGCGTTTTTAGCTTAGAATTGTTTTATAATCTTCTATTATGTGACATTTCTCCAGTTTACAATTAATGGTGTAAGATTTTTAGGGTGAGTGAGTGAGTTGGTGTTTTACGCCCTTGCAACGCTATATAGGTTATTTGAAGGTGATGAACATGAAATGGATGATAAAATGACCATGAAATGATGATAACAAATGAAATATGTGGTTGAGGTGGTAAACAAAGAACAGTAAATTTTGAAGACCATAGGAAAAGTGGAGAGTTGGAGAGTTTTCATGTGGTTAACTTCTGGGCGGTCCACAAAGGGGTCTTTTACGTGCATGAAGCGTGACACCCTTCACACACTTTGGCCCATTATGGTTTGCAGTCAGGGTTTCCGCATTATAGCCTTACGACCCCGGCATTCATTTTTAACAGGGCTGTCTCAATCAACCACATGGGGCACAAATCGCGGTCGTTTTGTGGGCCAAGTCGGGCCTGACCCGATATCAGGTTTGTCCCGTTCAATAAAAAATTAAAAATTTTGGGACTGAAATGCAGGATGTATCGAGAAAAAATGTGTGTTAAAATATATAATAACTTTTATTCCCCTTGATTGACAAACAAACAAACATACATGATTATATTTTTTACAATCTGTCAGCGAGCATAAGACCATTTATTTGCTTTTTTTATAATATATAGTCATAAGATATTTGAAAGAATTTGAATGAATATTTGAATATTTAGAACGTTTAGTAATATGTCATCTGAGTGAACCTACATAATTCGGTTAGGAAACTGCAGAGCTTGCCCGAATTTTCTCCAAATATTTTTTATGTCTTTAAGATTTATATCTTTCAATTTCCCATTACGCCCAAAGCTCAATGTGCTTGCAAAGTTATGGTGAGTTTTTAAGAAAATATAATTCAGGACATGTCTAAAATGATGCTCTTAACGCTCTCTCCCTGGAGCTTCCGGCAGCTTCGCTTCCCTAGACCTACTGGGGGCCTTGTTAGGCCCCAGACCTTCTGCCGAAATTATACCTTCACTTCCTTTTAGTCCCAGCTACGACCTGTATTTTTAAGAATCGTTGGCAAATTTATGTTCCTCCAATACAAAGGCAACAATGTTTTGTTTCTTGGGAAGACTATTGCATATAATGTCGGTTGGAAAATCAGTTCATAAAATTTTCACATCTAACGGATATCGAACCAAGAACTTTTTCAGCTGTAATGGGGTTCAGTTATGCCACGAACACTTTTGAATACATGTCATTTAATTTATGATAATAGTTAATAGTTCGACCAGAAAAAACCGATTTTAGCAACTCCGACAACTTGAAAAGTAAAACAGGAACTAAATTGGTACACATGCACATTTGAAAGATGAAAAATAGATTATGAATCTGGTTTATTTTAGCATTTTATTTAAGGAGGGTTTGAACTTCGATAAAGTACAGGATAAAGAGTTTTATATATACTTTTAAAAATATTCATTTACAATGCGAACGATATCCGTGTATGATCGGGTGTGAACGGTATCATTTTAAGACTTTGCCGTTTTTAATTTACATAAGACTTTGTTTAGATGCAAAAGAGGATCTTTGCTCATACTTTTTAGATCACCTGGCCAAAGGCCATGTGACCTTATGCTATCACTATGCGTCCGTCGTCGTCCGTCGTTTGTGAAAACTTTCAAAAATCTTCTCCTCTGAAACCACTGAACCAATTTTAGTGAAACTTTGAAATGTTATATGACATGTTGGCAACAAACGATCCTCATTTTAAAATGATTCGATAAAAAACATGGCCGCTGTTACTAAAAATAGATCATAGGGTAAAACCACTTAAAATGGCTTAATATGGAGTAGGCATTGCCTAAATGCGAGCATAGATAAAAGGGTTACTACGTTTTGTTTATTTTCCAATATTTCCATTTGCTCATTTTGGGGCGAAATGGTATGGGGCGATTAAGCTTCGAGACACGTTAGTTTCGTACGTGCATATAACCAAGACGAAACGAGTAGCTTATGTGTATTTATTATTTTATGAATATTATTTTCTTGTAAAAAGCGCAATTTATTATTTTTTAAAGCATTATTTCTTTTCTTATAAATTATTTTAACATTCACTCCGGTCCTGTAAAAATAATAACCCTTTCCGGACCATAAAAAATCTAAATCAGCATTAGCAAATTTCTCGTGGAAACAAATACCGTAGAGCTCTCCGCTCGAGCGGACACTTCGTGCCCGCTTGCGAGCTATGCTCGCTATAACTCAGCAACCATAACAGATAGAAAAAATCCGAAGGATCTGAGGCTCTTCCGAATCAAAAGCTCTACAAAAGTCTCCATTGGGTTGAAGTTGTCAGATGACCCCTTATTAGGGGATATGGCCCTTTAAAGGTCAAAAATAGACTTTTTATACGACCGCAAAAAATTTGTGCTCGTATAATGTTATGGCGATGTCGTCGTCGTCGTCGTCGTCTGCGTCGTCGTCGTCCGCGTCGTCTGGGGACATTTGGTTTCCGTGCGATAACTTATGTAGTAATTGACCGATTGTTATAAAATTTTGATATGGTGTTTCTATTCACTAAAGGAAGGTTGGTATTGCATTTGGGGTTTCTGGCCCCTACTGTTTTAGAAATAAGGACCAAAAGGGGCTAAAATGGTTGTTGTGACAAAACTTCTGTAGAATGTTTATTTTTTATCTGATTTTGATCATTCTTGTTTTATTGTATTACTCAATAAATTCTGTCAACAAAATGTAACAACTGTTTTTATGTATCTTGCACCGTGACATTGCTAATGGGGGTCAAAGTTTGGCCACGCCCCAAAAAATCAACTTTTTTATTTGTGGTCGGATTTTCAAAATCTTTTTTTCATTGGAATCCTTGTAAAAATCCCTGCCTGCGTCTTTCAATCAGATTTGCAATATCTCTTACCTTTTTTGAGAAATTAGGGGTCGAAGGGGCCAAAAAACGCCAATTAAAAGTGTTCCTTTGAACCTGCGATTAAACTTTTAAGTTGTAGTTTCTCAATTGATATGAAATTTTGATATGATATTTTTCACCACATAAGGAAGGTTGGTATAGAATTTGGGGTCTGTAGCCCCTACTGTTTAGGAAAAAAGGACCAACAGGGACTCAAATGGGTTTATTGACAAAACTTCTGTAGAATGTTATTTTTCATCTGATTTTTATCATTCATTATTACTCTATGGATTCTGCCAACTAGATGTGACAACTGTTTTGATATATCCTGAATTGTAACCTTGCAAAAAGGGGGGGGGTAAAAATTTGGCCACACCCCAAAATTCAACTTTTTTATTTGTGGTCCGATTTTTAAAAACCTTTTTAGAATCCCTACCTGAGTTTTTGCAATTAAAGGAGTAGAGCCACGAAGGCCCTGAAATGGCCCAGTATTTTCACTATTTTTTCAACTACTATAACTTGTCAAAAATTTAACTAAAATATGTTAAGGTATGAACAAACTTTTCATATCTGTAAGATTTAGCAAAATACTTACACCCAAGGTTTAGTCTTGAGACTTTAAACAGGTCAGAAATTTGAAAATTTCTCATTTTTCACTCATTTTCACTGGTTTCACTTCATATTTCGTCAAAATTAGTATTGGCCACATTCCTCGACCATCGTATTTTTTTGATAATTAATTTATAGTATCATAATACACATTTCTATCACAAAATAATTTTGGTCGACAGGTGTGGCCTATTTCATATTCATCTATTTATGCATGAAAATCAAGGAAAACTATCACAAATTGTTATTTTTTACCAAATAGTCTATTTTTTTACCTCACTGCTCTCCTTATTGATAAATAATTGAAGGAAAAAATATTGCAATTCATGAAATATAAAGACTAATGAACATTAATGCAGCAACTACAAGCAAATATATCAAAGTTGAATTTTTGGGCCATTTTGGGTCCTTCGTGGCTCTACTCCTTTGCAATGTTTCTTACCGTTGTTGAGAAATTACTCGTCTAAGGGACCAAAAATGCCAGTTATAAGAGTTTCTTAAAAGTTGGTATAAATACAAAATTCAAATATGCATAGAAAGTTCGTCAAAGTGCTTTGTCAGTCCACCATGGGCTACATGTGTCCAAAGCATTTGACAATCCATATTGGGCCTCCAACATACAGGGTTCAACATGTTGCGGTCGTATCTTGCTGCGCTCGGCGTAGCTTTTTATTTTTTGTGGTCCGATTTTCAAAATCTTTTTTTCATTGGAATCCTTGTGAAAATCTCTGCCTGCATTTTTCAATCAGATTTGAAATATCTCTTACTGTTTTTGAGATATGAGGGGTCGAAGGGGCAAAAAACACCATTTTTAAAAGTTGGTCAAGGCAAATGGTTTTACACAAGAAATTTAGCTGTAGTGGGCCAGCCAATTGTTATGAAGTTTAAATATGATGATTATATACACTGAAGGAAGCTTTTTATTGCATTTTGTGGTCCTAACCTTTTTTTTAAAAAAGGGCCAAAATGGGCTTAATCGTGTCAAAAATGTCAGTGAATATAGAAATAATTTTTTTTCTATTAAATGTTATTGTAAATCTATATGTGTCAAATATGCATTTTAAAGTCCACCATTGGTTGCATGTGTAAAAAAGCTTTGTAAGTCCACCATGGGCTGCATGTGACCAAACCAATAGACTATCCATATTGGGCCTCCAATGTACAGGGTTCAACTTGTTGCGGTCGTATCATGCTGCGCTCGGCGTAGCTTTTTATTTCATGTTTTTGCCCTATAGAATGAAAACTATTGCAGATAGAGAAATGCTGTTGCTTGCTTAAATGTTCAGCTCATTTAGCTCTACAAAAGTCTTCATAGGGTCGAAGTTGTCAGATGACCCCTTATAGGGGTTACAGCCCCTTAAAGGCGAAAAATAGTGTTTTTTGGCCTATAGAATGAAACTATTGCAGATAGAGAAAAGCTGTTGCTTGCTTATATGTTCAGCTCATTTAGCTCTACAAAAGTCTCTATAGAGTTCAAGTTGTCAGATGTCCCCTTATAGGGATTACAGCCCCTAAATAAACATGTTTTCATGTTTTGGGCTTATATAATTAAAACTATAGCAGATAAAGAAAATTGGTTACTTGCTTAAATGTTCAGTTCAATTAGCTCTTACCAAAAGTCTCTTTGGAGTCCAAGTGTTCAGACAGCCCTTAAAATAACATTTTGCACGTTTTTGGCTTGCAGAATTTAAACTAATGCTGAAAGAGAAAAGCTGTTGCTTGCTTAAATGTTCAGCTTATTCAGCTCTACAAAGTTCTTCATATGGTTGACATCAAGACCAGGTGAGCGATTCAGGCTCCTAGGAGACTCTTGTTTATTCTTGTGGGTTTGCAACAAAATATACACTTCAAATATCTTTGTACTATGGAAAAAACAACAGCTTAATGAAAATCGGCATAAAATGCAAACTGTATCCTTGCTCGATTTCTGAACTGTACAGAGGTGTTTGCATAGAACGAAGCATGTTTAAGAAATCGACTATAGTGATAATGTAGCTGGAGTTTGGTGCCACCAAATGCACAAGTAGGTTTTTCTGTATATATTTGTTATCATGTAGAACCAAGTGTCAACCTACCTTGAGGCGGATCGAAATCCCGGTAAAAACTGAAAACGGTATCCTTGCGTGTGACGTAGGGTCCTGGCCGTGCAAATGCATGGACTATGGGTCCACAGCTCGGTTGTTTCCCTGTAATGGCATACACGGGTGTGGAAATGTCTGCAATGTTTTTGATGAATCCGCGGGGTGGTACTCATGACGACCGGAGGTTTATCGGAAGCTCTTCCAAAATCTTATCTTTCAAGATTGACCACCCGGGTTAACGTGTGATCGTGAAGTTGGTGGTTATCGTGAACTCGGTTAGGCAAAATGTAAACAAACGAGAATGGACCAATGGGGAAAGAGAAATTTTGACTAAAATGTAGTCTTTAACGCGGTTATAAATCAATGTTGTTATCGTTTAACTCGGTTTAAGTTATCGTCAACATAACATGGTTACATATGCCTTCAACGGTAACTTCTAATTTTAAAACGTACGGCATATGTTTTAATGACATATACTAAAACAAAAGGTTTACAATGAACGTTTTTGAACGGAATTCCCGGAATTGTGTACTAACGAATTGTGAAGCATTTTCTCTATGATCATTAAAAAAATAAAAAGGTATTTCCTTAATAGTTGTTAACACCCCATAAAATAATAAACGGAGTGTGCAGATTCATACAATATACAAATTGTTGTGACAAAATAAAAAGATTTTAAAATCATAAAATAAAACACCGTGTACAACCTATACCTCTTGCTTTTCTGGACTGAATCAAACGAGCATTATTTTGACGACAAACAGAAACCAGTTTTACCGAAACACTTATAGTTTATCATAATTGCTTTGCCAGTACATCATTATCATAGACCTACACACTTAAAGTATTTGTATACGATTTTAACAGCATACTTTTGCACAGTATTTAAGTGGCCGACAATTTCCGAAAAAAACCCACAAACATGATATATCTTTTTTTAATTAAAAATATGTTTTGACAGCACAGGTTTAGAAAAACGTTGAAAAGGATTTCTGCTATATAAAGAATAAGGCTTTCAATAAAAATGTTTGGTCATGTATGCCTGTAATTTTATTTTTATATTTTTTTTGCACGGAGCCAAGGATTGTTTGTTTGTTATTTGTTATATGTCCAGTCAACATTATTTCAATCATAATCAGGACAAGAACTAATTGAAACAACAAATTGAATTGTGACTCAAGACACAGCATCCATAGCACAGCCTCATGTATGCCATGCAAAAGGGCTATAATGTACGACCATAAACGAGAAGGAAATGTACCAAATCACAAGACATGCTAATGTACCCCGAATGCACCATAGGCTAATGTACACAGAAAATAACGAAAACCTTCCCCCAAAAAATCGCATAATCTGAAGCTTTTACCTATGGTGGCTGACAATGAAGAACCCTTACCTGAAATGAGGTCAAATACATGTACTAGTAGGAACACTTAACAGTGTGGGTAATAGCCAACCCTTAACCAGGTTCACATAGGCAACCCTTATCTGTCGGAAATACAATACTGAATCCTGGTTGAACCGACACACACTAGAGGCTCCAAGGAGCCTGAATCGCTCACCTGACATATATGCCTGAAGTAAAGGTTATTAGGCAAAATCTATTTGACATTGAAAGGGTCATAAGTTTAATAGGGGGGGGTGTCACCTGACAATATGGTTTAACTTAATGTAGTAATGATTGTACACAATTGAAACCTTTTAATAATGTTCTTTCCTTCAACATTCTAAGAGGAATAACCTCTAAAATGATCAGTATTACAATTAATCTTGACCTTATTTCATATTTTGTAGATCATGATGTGCTTAAAAATATGCAATTCATATTTCTTAGATATATCATATAGATTTTAAGATATAGAGCTTAAATCATTTTTGTAAGTGCAAAACTCATAAAAAATTAAAATAAAAGGGCAATTACACTTTCATGGGTTGTTGGGTCTTCTTCAAAATTTCAAGGCTGGTTGATAATGTATTGATTTGTTGATCACTTTTGTTCTCAATCAAAATTTAAAAAGCTGTCACCATTTTTGAGTTATTAGCAAAATACTGCAATTTACCCCATTGATCTGTTTTTAACCACAGTGGCCATGTTTTACAAGCAATCAAATATCCCCACATCAGTTCTATACAACTAATGCTAATAAACAACTATATTAAGTTTGGTTCAAATTGGACTTAAAGTGTCAGAGGAGTTAACATTTTCAATGTAATCAGGAAATGCTATGAAAATGTTCAATTTTGACGTTCTAAGGGCAGTAACTCCTAGAAGGAAAGGTCCTACAACGTTGTTTCTAATTACATATTTTGTAGATCTTCATGTGCTTAACAGTATGCAATTTAAATTTCTCAAATATCTTGACTGTATGGTTCTCAAGATACTGCGATAAACAGGAGCAAAATTAGCAAAAAAATCCACAAAAAGGGCAATAACTCCTACAAGGGTCGTTGGATTTTCTTCAAAATTTCAGATCTTGAGGTGTGGATTACTTTTGCACTATGCCACAATTTTGATATCTGTAGCCGTTTTTGAGTTATTTGCGAAAAACTGCATTTTACCCCTATGTTCTATTTTTAGCCACGGCGGCCATGTTTTACGACGTATCAAAAATCCCCACATCAGTTCTAAGCACCGAATGCTAATGAACAACCATACCAAGTTTGGTTGCAATTGGACTTATGGTGTCAGAGGAGTTAACGTTTTAAAAAGTTTATGGACGGACGACGGACGCCAAGTGATGACAATAGCTTCGGGTCAGGTGAGCTAAAAAGGGGTTTGGGGAGAGAAACAAAAGAACTGTAAATTTTGAAGACCACAGGAAAAAGGGCGAGGTGGGTAGGGGGCGGAAAATTTAGCCTATATGTGATGAACTACTTGGCGATCCCCAAAGGGATCTTTTACGTGCATGAAGCATAACTAATCAAAGGTGGATTAAGGACCGACGTGCCGGGCGCACGCCCTCCCGTTTGACAGGAAAATTTTGTATTGAATTAGAAGTCCCAAAGACTTTTTTTAATTGCGCGTCCTCCCCTTTCAAAATTTCTGGATCAGCCACAGGCCCTATCCACTCACCTTGACCCACTATGGTTTGCGGTCAGGTTTTCCGAATTATAGTATGATGACTCCGGTATTCATCATGACAGGGCTGCTCCATTCAACCACCTTAGGCACATATCCCAGTCGTTTTATGGGCTAAACGAACGGATCCAATGTCAGGCGCTAAGTGGTCTTCTTCCGACAAGCTTAGTGCCTTTGTGGGCCTATTCGCCTCCCATGCACCACATGGGTTCGGAACCAAGTGAAGCCCTTTTTCTTGTTAAAAATTCTGTACATAACGACTGCCATAAGATTGAGAATTAGTTATACAGGTCAATAATATGATTAAGGGTCGCAAAGGTCCCCCCTTTTGCTGAATTCCACGAAGTAAAAAATCCGGTTTATAAATTGACAGGGAAACAATTATCTCAACAAATACTCATCGCAGCCTTTTAGTATTTTGTAGTGTAGCATAAGTATGCAGTCCCATACATGTAGCGTTGGAATTGATTTTAGGTCTGTCGCTCTATTAATAAAAAAATAAATTCATTTCATCGATAGTTGATATTTGAAAACTCTTTGTTGAATAAAACTTTTTGCCATAGGGAGCGTCCTGGCTAAAGAGAACTCCTCTTCTGTACACACCCCTATGTTCTTGAGAATTATTTAACACTTACATTGTGAACAATGGACGGACCGGGTCAAGATTTTAGTTTGAGAGATAAATTTAAATGGATACCTAAAACAGATGTAGACATACAGCTTGTTTCGATTGGTAATCATAAAATCGTTTAACATACAATCGTCTCTGATGGATGCCTTAAATGTTTTCACCAGAAATGCGCAACATTAAAACAAAATCAGAAAACCACTAAATTGGTTGTGGTGCATGTGCCATTAGTTATCAAAACATCTTTCAGTTAAATTAAGATTTAGTATGTTTTGGCCGCTTGTATAAATATTAATTGTTAAAATGTTATATGTCACTCTTTATTAATATCGATTTGCCGTAATAATAAAAAAAATTCTTATTGTGAAGGTCGTAAATGATTCGGTCTCCCTCCGTCATTGGTTTCCGATTTTCGTCTTTGTCGTAAGTTGACAATAAAATTTCTTATTGTTACGGTTTTGCCCGAATTTGCCGTAACCGTATCCTGTGCCTGATAGAAGTTTAACAACTTAAGGGGGTTTCAAAAACCTGTAACAGTTATATTTTTTCATTTAATGGTATGAAAATACGTCAGAATTCGGTCAAAAAGAGTCGGGTGCCTGATTTAGATAAATCACAAAGAATCCGTTTCCCAAATCTTTTTAATGACTCTTTTTCTCAAATATTTAAATATTTCTGTTACTGGGAATGTTACTTGTCAAACAAGAGTATTTTCTGTCGTATAATTAATTAGCAATGGACTTTACACTGTAAATACCCTTTAAATCTATAAATATATATAATACAACAAAATACTGATATGTTTGTGACCAATTGCTTGTGCATTACATTGTCTTTAAAATCATAATAGAAAGAACAACACATTTAAGTGTTCCGTGGAACATTTAGAATTGTTAAATACATTTCATGATGTTTGAGCTATCTTATGTTTCATCCCTTCAAAAAAAAAAGATCAGAAATTGTCCGTTTCTTGATCCAAAAGAATCCGTTTATCCGAAAGACGCACCGTGTAAAACGTCAAATTGACCACTGTTTAGCCTTTTCTTTTTATATTAAAATTGTTAACTAGTTTCACTGCAATTTGACTTTGCATAGTTGCATGTGTGGTAGAAATTTATCGTTCGGTTTTTGCATTTGTTGAAAAACATGGCTGTCGTTGCTAAAAATAGAAAAAAAGGTAAATTGTAGTTTTTGTCTCACCTGTGGCGAATAGTCGCGGAAGGCGAGACTCTGGCGGCGGCGACAGCGGCGTCGGATTCGTAAACCTTTTTGAAAAAGAACTACTTGTAAAGTATAATAGCTAGAGGCATTTTTATGTGAACTTACGTCGTTTCATAGGCTGAAAACTTCTTTGCAGGAATTTCGTGGAAAATGAATTTATTGAAAAGAAAAAGAGCTAGGCATCTGATATTTGTTATACAAACAGTTCAGGTTATGGTCTACACAACTGTCACCATGCCGTGTGACCCTGAACCCATTTTCACGCTTCAGTGACTTTGTGAACTTTGTGAATTTTTTTACCTGCGTCGCCAAAGGCGAATGCAGGTCTAGTAGTCGGGTAACTCCACCCAGCCGTCCATCCGTCAGTCGCGCTATGGGGTGCCAGTCTTGTGTATTCTGAATCTCAAAACCCACACTAGATCTTTCTGAAATTTTACACAGTGATTGCAGATAAATTGAAGTTGTGCATTTCCCCTTTTGGGGTCATTTTAAAATTGTTTTAGAAATATGGGACCCAAAAAGGGCCAAAAAAGCGACTTTTTTATTTGTTTCCACCATAAATTTTGTTCTAATGCTATGAAACTTTAAAGTAATGCTACTTACCATAAAAGGAAGGGTAGTGCTGAATTTGGGTGTCCCCTCTTTTTTATTTTGAAACTGTGGACCCTAAAGGGGCCAAAAAAGAGATTTTTTATTTGTTTCCATAACAACTTTAATTCTGGTCAACCAAATGCTTTGAAACTTTACAGTAATGTTACTTGTCATAAAAGAAAGGGTAGGGTTGATTTTGGATGTCCCCTCTTTCTTTGTTTAGAAATAAGGGGCCCAAAAAGGGCCAAAAATGATACTATTATTTGTTTTCCACAATAACTTTAGTTCTGGTTGACTGATTGCTATAAAATTTTCCAATAATTTTCCTTACCATAAACTGATTGATTGGAATGATTTTTGAGGTCTCTGTTTTTTATTGAGAAATGAGGGACCCAAAAGGGGTAAAAAATGCAACTTTTTTTATTTATGGTCCAATTTAGAAAAAAAAATGCAAGTTAATTTTTGCCATATATTGGATACATTTGTTCAAAATGGAGGATAAGTTTTTTTCTGTTTAGCAATAAGGAAGCCAAAAAGGGGGGAATAGAAACTTTAATTTTTTGTCTTATTTTCTTTTGACAAATAAAAAGTGGGTCAAGAAAAAAAAATATCCTACATTTTGTATCCATTATATGACAAAAATTAACTTGCAAATTAACAAACTTGTTTGATATAAGGATCTTAAATATTTTTATTTCTGAATATTTATTTTCAGTCCACCATAGGACTGCCAAATGCCAAAAACTATTTACTGTCCATATTGGGCCTGTAGAACGTGCAGGGTTCAACGTTTTGTTGTTGGACGCATGGCCAGACATCGATTGGTCTTGTTTCAGGCTTTATACGTCTTTGTAAGACTTTTGTTGAAAAAGTAAAATAGCCAAGCATCTGATCTTTAGGATATCGATGAATTAAATCAGGGTTTTTTTGTCCATCACCATGTCATCTTTCCCTGACCTCATTTCAACACTAAATGACTGTTTATATTGTTATATTTTGTGATCAGTCTTTTATGTCAAGTCTGTTTCTCAATGACTATGATATACAGAATCATTTTAGTTGGTCCACAGGAATATGTGGAGAATTAATGAATGTATAGGTGTATAACTAGGTATTCTGAAGGTGCAAGCAAGCGAAACAGACTTTAGTGTTAACTCTTGTATTGCAGATAACGTAAAATATCAAACTTCTGATGAGAACCAGAAGTGTTTAATACAGAAGATCCTTTTTTCTTGATTTTTTGTTGTTGAAATCTTGCACTTATTAATTGAGCCCAATATTTTAAAAACTATTTGGAATTTGAATTGTTTATTGTTGAGCTTATCAAGATCTACGAAATATATATCAGGGTCCATTTTCACAGTCTGTCCTCATTATATTGAAAATCATTAAAGCTAGGAAGGAACTTTTAATAACAATATTGTTAAGTTAGTTGACCTCTACAAAAGAACTCTACTGGATCATAGTTTTAAAGAGACCTTTTATGAGAGTTATAGTACGTCCCTGAAACATGAATATAACTTGATTTGTCTTATAGCTGGCAAACAAAGAAAGAAAGAAAAAGCTTAAGGTTGCTAAAATGTTCAGCGTCCTTTAAAACTCTACATTTTACTGCATGAAGTTAGTGAATGTTGACCCCTTCTTAATAAATGGCCCTATAAAATGCTTTATAGCTTAAAAATTCTGGCATTTAAGTCAAATGAGCGATTCAGGCTCCTGGGAGCCTCTTGTTATTTTTGACACAAAATAAACAAGAATAAAATGTTGAAATTAAGAAATATACATTTATCAAGAGTCACACAATACAATAAGTTACATATTGATTGCTTCATTCTTATACAAAGGCCAATATTCTCATGGCAAACATATTTTCAATACGAAGAAAGTTTTGTTTTTAAAATGAAGCATGTGATGCTTGATATTGAATAAGTTTATTCGCATAAGCAAGTACATGCTATAATAAATAAACTTAGACAGAAAACTGATAAACAATACTTTACATCTACATGTACTTTATAATAGTTTTCTAATGTTTCCCACAGTCTATTTCTTAGCGCACCACCTGCGATCACTTGACATCCACTATCGTCTGTCATTCAAACTGTTTCTTCTTTGAAACTACTGAACAGAATGTAATGAATCTTAGGGTATCCTGCACAAAGGTTTTGTATCGATTTTTGATTGTTCAAAAACCATGCCCGCGGTTACTTAAATAGAGCATATGATAAATCACTTGACATGGCTTATAACTCAAAAACTACAACAGATAGGAGAATTTTGATGGATGTTAGGCTCTTAAAAATCAAAATTCTACATCCCTTAGACAAAGTTGTCAGATGACCAGTTAAAGGTGTTATGCTAGTTTTGAGATAAAAAAATCACATTATAGCTCACCAGGACAGAAGGTCCATGAGAGCTATTGCCATCAGTTGGCGTCTGTTGTCTGTTAACAATTTTTCAAAAATCCTTTCCTCTAAAACTTTAGCACAGAATTCAATCAAACTTGGTGTCCTGCACAAAAGTTGTATTTCGATTTTTGATCCATCAAAAACATGGCTGTTATTTCTAAAAATAGACCAGGGGGTCAGACGACTGTTTTTGGTTTGTGACATTTTTAACAATACTTACAGATACTTAGACGACATCCTTGCCCTTAACAACCCCAATTTCTCTAAATTTATAAATGATATCTATCCTAAAGAATTAACCCTTAATAAATCTAACTCGACCGGCGATAGATGTCCATTTTTGATTTAGATTTAAGCATTTTAAATGGAAAATTGCACCCTAAAGTCTATGATAAACGTGATGACTTTTCTTTCCCAATTGTAAACTTTCCTTTTCTTGAAGGTGATGTACCTTTAGCTCCATCTTTTACATTTTACAGTTAGTCGGATATGCTCGAATTTGCAGTGGTGTTTCTGATTTTAATTACAAAAACCGTTTCATTACAGAAAAATTGCTAAAACAAGGTTATC
The DNA here is from genome assembly GCA_963971305.1 of Arcuatula senhousia. NCBI lineage: Eukaryota > Metazoa > Mollusca > Bivalvia > Mytilida > Mytilidae > Arcuatula > Arcuatula senhousia. The sequence continues at coordinate 21,868,974 of OZ020313.1, read as the reverse complement.
GATACCATAAATTAGTCAAATCTTTTACAAAATTCGTTCTTAAATATGGGTATCTTATTGAAAAATTTGACTGTATACGTCGTTTTTTTTTTATTGTAAAAGGAATATCAAAGGAATATCGCATCCCGAATTCTATGGAAATGTAGTTTATAAGGCACATAAATTCAAAAACAATCCTCATGACATGGTAATTTGGCTTAAAAACTTATTAAAGAAAGGATACAAGTTGGAAGTTATAGTAAAATCTTTAAATTTGGTGTTTTTGTCTCGCCTGCGAAGCAGAGCGGGACATAGGTGTTACTTTACCGGCGGCGGCGGCGACGGCGGCGTTAACTTTTTGAAAAAGTTTTATGAGCACCTCCATATCTCAAGAACTATTGGTCCTGGGTTGATGAAACTTGGTATGCATATGCCCCAGTAGTAGCTTAGCACAGTTGCATCCCCATCTTTTGACCTTGACCTTGATTTTCCGGTTGAGTGACTTTGACAATTTTCAATACATATAATAGCAATGGAAAAGTTTTGCGAGCACCTCCATATCTCAAACACTATAGGTCCTAGGTTGATGAAACTTGGTATGCATATTCCCCAGTAGTAGCTTAGCACAGTTGCATCCCCATCTTTTGACCTTGACCTTGATTTTCCGGTTGAGTGACTTTGATTATTTTTATTGCATATATTTGCAGTGTTTAAGTTCTATAAACATCTTTTGATCTCAGAAACTGAAAATCCATGTAAATTCAAAATATAGTGGAAGTAAGAAAGAATAATTGTTTCTGATGGTGCCGGCAGGCGAGACATACTTTAGTGTTAACTCTTGTTTGGTAGAAATATTGATAATTTGATAGTAACTATAAAACATTAATCTTTTACTTTTTGACTATTGTTTTGTTTCGAAGCATTACAGCGATCAAATATGTCGGTTTTGTGTTATGATATAATACTAAATAATTAGTTGTTTGAAGTGTTATGTTGGATTTAGAATCGAAATCATTGATTTTTTTTACATCAGTCGATAAATGCTTCTTAGCTAGCTGTCAGTAACTGCGAGTGTTCTCAAGGGAGTTCCTTTACGTTTCGTTGTTCTCGTATAGTACTCTTGTCTCAGGTTCTCTCTTGGTGAATTGAACTTTTATCGATTTGATTTTTAAAGTGTGTTATTTTTTGTGCTTTGTACAAGATAAACAATAGGGGGAAGGTTGGGCCCAAAAAAACTAGTTTAACCCCACCACATTTTATATGTGCCTGTCCTATGCAAGGAATCCTTGCCAAAGCTTTTGTTTGTCCTTGTATACTATTTGTTTTTTTATTCATGTCCAGAAATGGGTCTTTCTTTAATATTATTGTCATTCGCCTCGGCGAATGACATATAGAGATGTATAAAAGTTTTGAAGTCGCTACATGGTAAAGTTTTGTTAAACTTGATGTAAACATTGTACAACGTAAAAATCTGCTTATCTAAAAATGATTAAATAAATTAATATGTGATCATTAAGCTACACCATCTGCATGCTTTAATTACTTTAACATGGCCCTCTTTTAAATGTATGTAATCTTATTTTATTTTAAATAAAGAGTTAGAATCTAAAAGAAATGAAAACACTATTAAAATATACACTTTACTTTATAAATATCTATGAATCGAGCTTAGTAGGTCAATATGTTACACAATCACGGTCAGCCTAAAATGTTTACAGTTGAACCGCATTTGTTTCCGTTTATTTTCAACAATCATTTATCGTTGCAAAAAACGGTTTTGCGGGGAAAGAATCGAGCTTAGTAGGTCAATTTGTTACACAATCATTGAAATCCCGATCAGCCTAGAACTATAACATTTGAACCGTATTTGTTCCCGTTTATTTTCAAATAAGGTTAACTTTCATAATAAAAATAGAAACTCTAAGAATAAAACACACAAGTGTTTTCTTCCCAGGACCCAGCATTTCTTATGAAAGCAAAAATTTGTAAAAAAAAAAATGATAATAAGTCTTCTCTTAAGATTAAAGATCTAGCTGTGTTTTAATATGTCTATGATAATGTATTTTTGACCACGCAAAGAAGATTTTAATTTATAGAAGTTTCCTTTCTTAAATTCGGAATGCTTTTCACAGCAGCTAAGAATTCTAATCAAATTTCAAAAATACCTAGAAGGGCACATTTATTTTCTGTAACAAAAAAAGCTCTTAGACTAACTATTATTTCATGTGCATTGACACGCGATTTGTGTATTAAACAAGTTGGGTGTACATGTTTATTTAGTTAATTGTCTTCTTTAAAGCTAAGTTCATCGTTTTTACTGTCAAATAAGTAGCATATATTGTGAATTTAACGAATTTAGGTTATTTCGCCCTTTGGTCTTTGTACTATAAAAAATAAAATATCATTTATTATATTTTATTTTAAAATCAAGCGAAAATATTGTTCCTTTGATAGTAAACAATATTCTACACCAAATGAGCTAGCTATGTATAGATGAGCAAATGAACTAATGAAACCTACCCATTAGCAACTCATTAGAAACACTGAAGTAAAACGGCCATAAATAAAATATGAACAGCACAAAATAAACACTGAAAAATGTATCAAATAAAATAAATTGAGACTATTGTCAACGTCTTAGAGAAGGAACAAGGCCTTAGGGTTTGTATTATTACATAATAATTTGAAAATTTCTACTGAAAATGTTTGATTTTGATGTTAAGTTGTGTCAAAAATTAAGTGATTCAATGTGTAAAAGCGGGTAGGGCGAAATATTCAGCCTATAGCGTGTACTTCTTGGCTGTCAGCAAAGAGAATTGCAGGAAACATGGCACTCCCCACAAAATCTAAAGACCCTTAGCCGCCTTTTACGACAATAAAGATGGTTGCTGTTGTCAGCCTATTCGCCACCCGGGACTTGACCATTGATAAAGTGAAAAGTTTGTTATAACAAACAGAATTTCAATATTTTTTCCTCCGGAACACTTAAACTTGTACCTATGTTTGGACTGTATAGTTAATGTTGTTGTTGCAGTTAAGTTGTTTTTGTAATCGCATTTTGTTTTATGTGCACTTTTCTATTGTGCCCTTACGACCACAAGTTTTACTTTTGTCCGCCCGTACATGTACGTCATTATGAATTTCCATCAAGTTTTTTTTTCTCCAGAAACTGTACATGAGAATAGTTAAACATTAGGTAGGGTGGTTAAAAAGTTCGAGTCTTTTCTGTTTATCCACAAAAAACGTTTCAGATTGACCCATTTGTATGACGAATTGATATAGCTTATGAAAAAAAAGTTTTAATTGCTCTTTTTCCTTAAGTTTGTTGAGTTTAGTAATTCTATTCCAAATCAAGTTTCCTTACGATATTTCTTAATTATTTGATTTCTTTGAAACGTTATAAAATACCATTGATCATACACTATTTTGTCTTATTAAATAATTCGTATTCTTTAAGAACACCAAACGAATGACCTCAGCCTTTTTAAAAAGCTAATCTTGTAGGGATTTGTTTGAATCTTATGTATTGTATTTTTAGTCTTGGGCCAATGCAAGACAGCGAGCAGTGACCTCTGGTCATGTTGAAGACTGCTGGGTGTTTTCCATTGTGATTTTTTATATTGACGTTTCTGTATTGTTGGTTGTGTCGCGTGCACTTATTCCACATCTCTTTATCGTCTATTGTAAATAAAAAAGTATAAGAGATACAGAAAATCTGAAGCAACCTTCCTTTTTCTGCACGAAAAGCTCTACGAAAATCTCATATAAGTCGAAGTTGTCAGATGATATGGCCCTTTATAAGTCAAAACTATTTTTTCATGTTTTTTTTAAACTTCAGCTTATTGAGCTGTTCAAAAGTCTCTGTTGGTTCAAAGCTGCCAGATGATTCCATATAGGGGTCACGGCCCTTCAAAGGTTATAAATGACGGTTTTTTCATGTTTTTGACCTATAGACAGAAGACTATTCCAGACAAAGAAAAGCTGTTGCTGACCTAAACCTTCAGCTCACTTAGCTTTACAAAAGTCTCCATTTTGTCAAATATGTCAGATGACCCCTTACAGGGATTATGGCCCTTTGTAAGTTAAAATAGTGTTTTTCATGTGTTTGCCCTGTAGAATGGAAACTACATTGTATTGCTGATAGAGAAAAACTTCTACTTTAGTACTTGCTAAATGTCTTTGTTTTACAAATAAATACTATTGATAGATAATAGCTGTTGATTGCTTAAGTGTTCAACTTGAGAAGCTCTGCTAAAGTCTTCATCAGACTTAAGGATGACCCCTTTTAGGGTTTATGTCCCTTAAAAGATTGAAAATAGAGTTTTATGCTTATTTAAAGGAGACTGCAACAGATAGAGCTAACTTGTTGCTTGCTTTAATGCCCCATTTTGGGGTTATGTCCCATGAAGGTAAAAAGTTATGTTTTGGAAAAACGTTGCAGATAGAGAAAACATGTTGCTTGCTTAAAATATTCAGCTGAAAAAGGCAGTTTGACTGATCACTTTTAGTTGCTTTGCCTTATATTAAAGACTTTATGGATCAGGTGGGCAATTTAGGCTCAAGGGAACCACTTGTTTATTTTCCAGGTCATTTAGCTCAGGATTGTTTTCATACTAAAGGTGGCAAATCCTATGAGCTCATTCCTGAAGATCTAACTTCCCCTGGAGAAAAAGATGACAGAACAAAATCAAAAAAGAAGAAAAAAGTGAGTATTCGTCAGTTCACATCAATGTTTTTATCTGTGACAAAAAAAAAAACAGGTCTAAGTAACCACTGTATTCATAGTCTGAAAATGAATATTTATGTCAATATATATGTTGTCTAAATTAATTGTAGATATGTCACAACCACATGAAATCCATCCTCGCTAGCCACTTATTTTCCACACTCTCCTTAAAATGCTTACATATTTTGTATACATTTGTATCGAACCAGCTTGCAACATGTTTTCACTACTGGCACCTACATCTTCCAGTTTAAAAATGCGATGGGGGCGTAGCCATGTGTTTATACTTTAAACCGAGATATGCAGTCATAGTATATTTCATGGTTTACAGGGGGAAAGCTATGTGAATCCAGGTAACATGAAAAAGAATAGCTATGCCCCCGCTTCGAAGAAGAGCTCACAGATTTACTTGTTTGATTTTGAGTCAAGTTAAAGAAATACATTTAGATCATTGTATTTCGGACGGTAACTTAAGTGTTGTTACTTGATCAGAATAGTTAGCTGACCTTAATTTAGTCAAACATCATGCAATTGTAACATATTTCACACATGTTCTTGTTCAATAGAAAGAAAAGAAAGAGAAGAAGGCCAAAAAGTCAAAGAAACGCCACTATAGTCAGTCCTCTGATAGTGAAAGGAAAATAAAAAGGTCAAAGCATGATAGTGGCAGTTCGTCTGAGGGTAAGGACAGGAGATCCCTCAAAAAAGTAAGATGTCATTATTTTATTAGAAACTAGAAAACCGCGAATTCGCGGGAAAATCAATAGTTTCGTTGCTTTAAACATGAGCCACAGGATGGCCCTCCCGTTTTTGAAATATCATTGACCCTTAATGTGTATTACCTGGGATATGTACCTTTACCAAGAAATTGATCAAAAGTGTTCATGTGTAAAATATAGGTCGCTGTGACCTTATTTCTGGTGGGTGATGCCACCAAGACTCATCGAGTAGTGAAATATCATTGACCCCTAACATGTAGTATTCAAGACATGGACCGTAACCAAGAACTTAACCAAAGTCATTCATGCGTAAAATATAGGTCACAGTGACCTCATTTCTAGTGGATGGTGTCACCTTACCCAAGACACATCTAGTGGTGAAATATCATTGACCCCCAACATCTAGTATCCAAGTTATGGACCTTAGCCAAGAACTTAACCGAAGTCGTTCATGCATAAAATATAGATCACAGTGACCTAATTTTTATTGGGTGGTGTCATGTTACCCAAGATACATCTAGTGGTGAAATACCATTGACCATCAACATGTAGTATCTTAGATATGTACCTTAACCAAGAACTTAACCAAAGTCATTCATGCGTAAAATATAGGTCACAGTGACCTAATTTCTGGTGGGTGGTGTCACCTTACTTAAGACACATCTAGTAGTGAAATATCATTGTCCCCCAACATCTAGTATCCAAGTTATGGACCTTAGCCTAGAACTTAACCGAAGTCGTTCATGCATAAAATATAGGTCACAGTGACCTAATTTCTAGTGGGTGGTGTAGCCCTACCCAAGACCCATCTGGTGGTGAAATATCATTGACCCCCAACATCTACTATCCGAGTAATGGACCTTAACCAAGAACTTAACCAAAGTCATTCATGCGTAAAATATAGGTCACAGTGGCCTAATTTCTAGTGGTTGGTGTCACCTTACCTAAGACACATCTAGTAATGAAATATCATTGACCCCCAACATCTAGTATCCTAGTTATGGACCTTAACCAAGAACTTAACCGAAGTCGTTCATGCATAAACTATAGGTCACAGTGACCTTATTTCTAGTGGGTGGTGTAGCCCTACCCAAGACCCATCTGGTGGTGAAATATCATTGACCCCCAACATCTACTATCCGAGTAATGGACCTTAACCAAGAACTTAACCAAAGTGTTACGGACGGACGTACGTACGTACGGACGTACGCACCTACGTCATGGTTTTTGTTTTGTCATTAACTTGGGAACTAAACATCATAGAAGGTTGATATTTGGTCAGTGGGTACATCTTTGATGAAAGTCAGCATCAGTACCAAAATTAAGTGACCTTGACCTATATTTTCCGCGTGAATGACTCAGGTTAAAATTTTGGTTGAGGTCCATATCTCCGCAACTGCAAGTGATAGAGAGATGATATTGGGTCAGAGGGTACATCTTGGATAGTAACCAGCATCCGTTCCAAAATTAAGTGACCTTGACTTATATTTTCTGCATGAATGACTCCGGTTAAAGTTTAGGTTAAGGTCCATATCTCAGCAACTCAAAGTGATAGAGAGATGGTATTTGGTCAGTGGGTACATCGTGGATGGTGACCAGAATCCGTACCAAAATAAGGTCACCTTGACCTACATTTCACGCATGGATGACTTGGGTTAAAGTTTTAGTTCAAGTCCATGTCTCAGCAACTGCAAGTGATAGAGAGACGGTATTGGGCCAGTGCGTACATCGTGGATGGTAACCAGCATCTATACCAAAATAAGGTCACCTTGACCTTCATTTTCTGCCTGAATGACAATCTCTAGATCTGTGTGTGTGTGTGTGTTTTTTTTTGTTGTGTTTGTTTGTTTTTGGCTTTCATCCTTTTCAATGCACCTGGGTTATGTTTAGGGTGGTTATTTCAATGGTGGAGGAACCAGGATACCTGTGGGATGCAGGTAACTGAGTTCCGTTTTTATACGACCGCAAAATTTTTGCGATCGTATTATGTTATGGCGATGTCGTTGTCGTCGTTGTCGTCGTTGTCGGCGTTGTCGTCGTTGTCGTCGTCGTCTGTAGACACTTTGGTTTCCGTGCGATAACTTTAGTTGTAGATAACCAATTGTTATAAAATTTTGATATGATGTTTATAATCACTAAAGGAAGGTTGGTATTGCATTTGGGGTTTCTGGTCCCTACCGTTTAAGAAAAAAGGACCAAAAAGGGCAAAAATGGGTATATTAACAAAACGTCTGTAGAATGTTTAATTTTTATCCGATTTTGATCATTCTTTTTTTATTGTATTCCTCAATAAATGCTGTCAACAAAATGTAACAACAGTTTTGATGTATCTTGTACCGTTTCATAAGGGCCCCGCATCGAAGATGCGGACGCCCTATAGTTTTCACTTTGTCCGTCTGTCCATCTGTCCGTCCGTCAACAATTCTTGTGAACACTAAAACTCAAAAACTATTAACACCACAGTTCTGAAATTTTGTACAGCTACTTAGTAGCATGTCATAATTTGCATATTAAATTTTCGTGCAAATCTGTTAAATATTTTTGGAAAAAAAATTCATTTTTTATGGAAAATCACAGATTTTGAGAATTGGACTTAGTGAACACTAAAACTCAAAAACTATTAATAATACAGCCCTGAAACTTTGTACAGCTGCCGAGTAGCATGTCATGATTTGCATATTAAATTTTCGTGTAAATCTGTAAAATATTTTTGGAAAAAACTTCATTTTTTATCGAAAATCACAGATTTTGAAAATTGGACTTTGTGAACACTAAAACTCAAAAACTGTTAACAATACAGTTCTGAAACTTTGCATAGCTGCTAAGTAGCATGTCATGATTTGCATATTAAGATTTCGTGCAAATCTGTTTAATATTTTTGGAAAAAACTTCATTTTTTTTCGAAAATCACAGATTTTGAGAATAAGTATTTTTTGAACAATAAAACTCAAAAGCTATTAATAATACACCTCTGAAGTTTCATACACATTCCATGGAACATGCCTTAGTGGTTATAACGAAAGTTGTATGATTTTGAAAACATGTAGATTTTTTGCCGTGGGGCCCTTTCTGACTTTGTCAGTATTCTAGTTGCTATAAGGGGTCAAAAAGGGGCCACACCCAAAAAATCGACTTTTTTATTTGTGGTCTGATTTTCAATTTTTTTTTCATTGGAATCCTTGTGAAAATCCCTACCTGCGTTTTTCAATCAGATTTGCAATATCTCATACCGTTTTCGAGAATTTAGGGGTCAAAGGCGCCAAAAACGACAATTATAAGAGTTTGTCTTGGCAAATGGTTTTATTAAAAAAAATAATTGAAGTGGGCTGATCAATTGTTACATTGTTTTAAAATGATGTCTCTAACCACTCGAGAAGGGACCAAAAGGGGGAAACTGGATGTTAAGACAAAACTCCCTAGAACATTTCCTTTCATACGATTTGTAATTTTTTTTCATTTTATTCCCAAATAATTTCTGTCAGGAAAATGTAACAACAGTTATGAAGTATCTTGTACTGTTACATTGCTATCAGGGGTCAAAAAGGGGCCACACCCAAAAAATCTACTTTTTTATTTGTGGTCCAATTTTTAAAAATCTTTTTTTCATTGGAATCCTTGTAAATCGATGCCATCATTTTCCATTCAGGTTAGCAATATCTCTTACCAATTTGGGGAAATTAGGGATTAAAGGGACCAAAAGCGCATTATGAGTTTTCCTGGAAGGTTGGTATAGACTACATAAATGTGTAAACAAAATCAAATATGCAATTCAAAGTCCCTTAAAGAATGCAATTGTCAAAAAGCTTTGTGAGTCCACCATCGGCTGCATGTGTCCAAAGTATTTGACAATCCATATTGGGCCACAAATGTACAGGGTTCAACATGTTGCGGTCGTATCATGCTGCGCTCGGCGCAGCTTTTTATTAGCTCATCTGACCCCAAAGGTCATGCGATCTTTTGCCATCACTTGGCGTCTGTCGTACATGTACGTCTGTCCTCCGTCCGTTAGCTTTTTCAAACATTAACTCCTCTGACTTGCAACCAGTCTAAATACAGTTGTTTGTTGGTATATGTGCTACAAAATATTGTTTCGATTTTTGATTGAAAAAAAAATAGCCACCATGGCTAAAAATATAACAGAGGGGACAAATACAGTTTTTTACAAATAACTCAAAAACGTTGACAGATATCAAAATTCTGGCGTAGGGTAAAAATATTCATCACCTCAAAATCTACCTGCCCTGAAATTTTGAAGAAGGTCCAGCGACCCATCTAGGAGTTATTGCCCTTTTTCTGCATTTTTATGCCCCATCTACAAAAGTAGAGGGGCATATAGTGTTCGGGTCTGTTCGTCCGTCCGTTTGTTTTGTCCGTTCGTCCGTCCGTTAGTCCGTCCGTCCGTCCTTCCGTTCGTTCGTCCGTTCGTCCGTCCGTTCGGATGTCCGTCCCAAATCCCATATTTCCAAATTTGCACTTACTGACAAATGCCACATCAATCATATTGGTATGGTAGGTGCATCTAGTGATGAGAAGAACATTGCATGCTTTGGATGTTGGATGTGACCTATATTTTCTGCATGAATGATCATGTATAGAAAAATGGTTAAAGTCTATTCCCTCTAACTGACAAGTGTCACATCAACCATATAGGTATGGTATGTGCACCTAGTGATGCTAAGCACAATGCATGCTTCGGATGCTGGCAGTGGCCTACATTTTCCGCATGAATGACCACTTATAGAAGAATGGTTAAAGTCCATTCCTTCTTACTGACAAATGCCATAGTAACCAAATTGGTATGGTAGGTGCACCTAGTGATGCTTAGCACAATGCATGCTTCGGATGCTGGATATGACCTATATTTTCCACACGAATGACCACTTATAGAAGAATGGTTCAAGTCCATTCCTCCTTACTGACAAGTGCCATACCAACCAAATTGGTATGGTAGGTGCACCTAGTGATGCTTAGCACAATGCATGCTTCGGATGCTGGATGTGACCTATATTTTCCACATGGATGGCCTCTTAAAGAAGACTGGTTAAAGTCCATTCCCACTTTCTGACATGTGCCACATCTACTCTATTGTTATGATAGGTGCACCTAGTGATGCTTAGCACAACGCATGCTTCGGATGCTGGCTGTGACCCATATTTTCCGCATGAATGACCACTTATATAAGAATGGATAAAGATCATTCCTTTTTAGCTCAGCTGGACCAAAGGTCCAGGTGAGCTATTGCCATCACTTGGCGTCCGTCGTCGTCGTCGTCGTCCGTTAACAATTTTTTCAAAAATCTTCTCCTCTGAAACTACTGAACAGAATTGAATGAAACTTGGTATGATTGATTCTTAGGGTGTCCTGCACCAAACTTGTGTTTCGATTTTTGATCTGTCAAAAAACATGGCCGTCGTTACTAAAACTAGACTAGGGGGGTCAGACTACTGTTTTTGGCTTATAAATCAAAAAGTATCAGAGATAGAGGAAATCTGAGGCCACGCTGCTGATTCAGCATCAAAAGCTCTACAAAAGTCTCCATTTGGTCAAAGTTGTCAGATGACCCCTTATAGGGGTTACGGCCCCTTAAAGGTGAAAAATAGCATTTTTTCATGTTTTTGGCCTACAGAATGAAAACTATTGCAGATAGAGATTAGCTGTTGCTTGCTTAAATGTTCAGCTCATTTAACTCTACAAAATTCTCCATAGGGTCGAAGTTGTCAGATGACCCCTTATAGGGGTTACGGCCCCTGAAAAATAGCGATTTTTCATGTTTTTGGCCTACAGAATGAAAACTATTGCAGATAGAGATTAGCTGTTGCTTGCTTAAATGTTTAGCTCATTTAGCTCTACGAAAGTCTCCATAGGGTCGAAGTTGTCAGATGACCCCTTATAGGGGTTACGGCCCCTGAAAAAAGCGATTTTTCATGTTTTTGGCCTACAAAATGTAAACTATTGCAGATAGAGATTAGCTGTTGCTTGCTTAAATGTTCAGCTCATTTAGCTCTACAAAAGTCTCCATAGGGTCGAAGTTGTCAGATGACTCCTTATAGGGGTTATGGCTCCTTATAGGTGAAAAATGGTGTTTTTGGCCTATAGAATGAAAATTATTGCAGGTAGAGAAAAGCTGTTGCTTGCTTAAATGTTCAGCTCATTTAGCTCTACAAAAGTATAGGGTCAACATCAAGACCAGGTGAGCGATTCAGGCTCCTGGGAGCCTCTTGTTTACTGACATGTGCCACATCAACTATATTGGTATGGTAGGTGCACCTAGTGATGCTTAGCATAATGCATGCTTTGGATGCTGGCAGTGACCTATATTTTCCGCATGAATGACCACTTATAGAAGAATGGTTAAGTTAAAGTCCATTCCTTCTGACTGACAAGTGCTTCAATTCCAACCATGTTGATGCTTTAGTGATTGTGGAAAAAAATAAATGTTGCGAGATGGGGCATTATGTCTTTTGGACATATTCTTGTTTTCCAAATTTTGCACTTATTGAGCTCAATATCTTGAAAACTATAAAGTATATTTCAAAAAATTTAATTGCATATTGTTATGCATATAAAGATCTACATATTCTGTTACAGGGTTGAAGTTCTAGGTTTGTTCCTTTTAGGAGTTATTCCCCTTAGAACGTCAAAATTGACAATTTTTTCAGTCTTTATTGTATTAAAACCTTAATGTTTAATTGCAACCAAACTTACTGTAGTTGTTCCTTGTGACAAGTGCTACAAAACTGTCGTTTGGATTTTTGATTTGTTAAAAAACATGGCTTCCATTGCAAAAAATAGAAAATAGGAGAAATTCCAGTTTTTTTTTGCAAATAACTCAAAAGATGGTGACAGATGTCAAAATATGGATGGGAGGCAAAATTGTTCAGCTTCTCAAGATTTATCTGCCCTGAAAATTTTAAAAAAGATCCAACCACCCATGTAGGAGTTGTTGCATATTTTCTTAATTTTATTCAAATTTTGTACTTATTAAGCTCAATATCCCAAAAAGTATTAAAGATATTTGAGAAAATTAAATTGCATGCTGTTAAGCACATAAAGATCTACAAAATCTTTAAAAGGGTCAAAGTTGTGGGATCCTTACTTGTAGGAGGCAGCAAATTGTCCATTATCACAACTTTTCCCCATGGTATTGCAAGCTGTTAATACAAGAGAAAAGCTTTTGTCTACAATACTGCTCAGTTAGTCAAGCCCTAAAAAAAATCAATATAAAGGACTTTTTAAATGATCCTTTCTATGAGTTATGGTTCCTTAAATCTCAGAATAACTGTTTATAGCTTATAACGGGCGAACTGTAGAAAATAAAAAAACAGCTTTTGATTGCTAACATTTTCAGCTCATTGAACTCGACAATTTAATGCATTAAGTAAATTGATGTTATCAGATTACCCTTTATTAGCTCACCTGACCCAAAGGGTCATGTGAGTTATTGGCGTCATTTGGCGTCCGTCGTCCGTCCGTCGTCCGTCCGTAAACTTTTCCAACGTTAACTCCTCTGACACCATAAGTCCAATTGAAACCAAACTTGGTGTAGTTGATCTTTAGGGTATGGCCTACAAAACTATCGTTCGGATTTTTGATTCGTTAAAAAACATGGCCGTCATGGCTAAAAATAGAACAGGGGGGTCAAATTACAGTTTTTTGCAAATAACTCAAAAACGGTAACAGATATCAAAATTCTGGCAAAGTGATCAGCACCCCAAGATCTACCTGCCTAGAAATTTTCAAGAAGATCCAACAACCGATGTAGGAGTTTTTGCTTTTTTTCTGGATTTTTTTTCAAAATTTTGCACTTATTTAGCCCTATATCTTGAAAACTATACAAGATATTTTTAAAATTCAAAATGCAGATGATTGAGCACATCAAGATCTACATTTCATGTAATTAGGTCAAATCTGTAGAACCATTCGTTTAGGAGTTATGGCCCTTATAGTGTCAAAATATACCGTTTTTCATTACTTTTCCCCTGAATTTCAAAGATTAACTTGTCCGAAACCATATATCCAACTTCAACCAAACTTGGCACAGTTGTTTAATAGCACACATGCTACAATTCTATCGTTCAGATTTTTGATTTGTCAAAAAATATGGCCGCCATGGCTAAAAATAGAACATAGGTGTAAATTGCAGTTTTTTGCTAATAACTCAAAAATGGTTACAGATATCAAAATTCTGATGGGAGACAAAAGTGATTAGCATCTCAAGATCTACCTGCTATGGAAGTTTCAAGAAGATCCAACAACTGATGTGGGAGTTATTGCCCTTTTTCTGGATTATTAGCTCACCTTGCCGAAGGCAATGTGAGCTTTTGCAATCACTTGGCGTCCGTCGTCCGTCGTCCGTCGTCCGTCGTCCAACTTTTCAAAAATCTTCTTCTCTGAAACCGCTTGGCCAAATGTAATGAAACTTGGTAGGGTTGTTCTGTAGTATGTCCTCTACAAAACTATCGTTCGAAATTTTGATTCGACAAAAAACATGGCCGCCATGGCTAAAAATAGAACATAGGGGTAAATTGCATTTTTTTGCAAATTACTCAAAAACCGTAACAGATATCAAAATTCTAGCAAGGGTTAAAGTGATCAGCACCTCAAGATCTACCTGCTCTGAAATTTTCAAGAAGATCCAACAACCCATGTAGGAGTTATTGCCCTTTTGCTGGATTTTTTTCAAAAAATTTACTTATTTAGCCCTATATCTTGAAAACTATACAAGATATTTCAAAAATTTAAATTGCATATGACTAAGCACATCAAGATCTACAAAAGTCGTAACAGAGTCAAAGTTGTAGGATCGTTCCTTTAAGAGTTATACCCCTTGGATTGTAAAAATTGACCATTTTCACAGTTTTTTGTTCAACTTTTCAAAAATCTTCTTCTCTGAAACTGCTGAGTCAAATGAAATGAAACTTGGTAGGGTTGTTCAGTAGTATGTGGTCTACAAAATTATCGTTCGAAATTTCGATTCGACAAAAAACATGGCCGCCATGGCTAAAAATAGAACATAAGGGTAAGTTGCAGTTTTTTGCAAATTACTCAAAAATGGTAACAGATATTAAAATAATTCTATTTGGATAATAATGATCAGCACATAAAGATCTACCTGCCCTGAAGTTTTGAAGAAGATCTTTCAATGGTTGTAGGAGTTATTGCCCTTTTTCTTGTTTTTTTTTCAAATTTTGCTCTTTTAAGACTTATATCTTGAAAACAATACAAGATATTTGAAAAATTTAAATTGCATATGGTTAAGCACATAAAGATCTAAAAATTATGTAATGGGGTCAAAGTTGTAAGACCTTTCTTGATAGGAGTTGTTTCCCTTAGAACATTTAAATTGATAATTCCACAGAGTAGCAGTCCTTTGTTAAAATATCCAGCATATAAGTATCATCAAATACAAGGTGAGCGATTCAGGCTCCTGGGAGCCTCTAGTTTCAAAATTTTTCACATGTTTAGCCATATATCTTGAAAACTGTACAAGATATTTCAAGAATTTGAATTGCATATGATTAAGCACATCAAGATCTACATTTCATGTATTTAGATCAAAGCTGTAGGATCATTTCTTTTATTTTTCATTACTTTTTCCCTGAATTTCAAAGATTAACTTGTCTGACACCGTAAGACCAACTGCATTTTAATTTGGCACACTTGTTTAATAGCTTATATGCTACAACTCTATTGTTCAGATTTTTGATTTGTGAAAAAACATGGCCGCCATTGCTAAAAATAGAACATAGGGGTAAATTGCATTTTTTTGCTAATAACTCAAAAATGGTTTCAGATATCAAAATTGTGCAAGAATAAAAAAAGATCAACATATTAAGATCTACCTGTGCTGAAATTTTGGAAAAGATCTGACTGCTGATGTAGGAGTTATTGCCCTTTTTCCTAATTTTTGCCAAATTTTGCACTTATCAAGCCCAATATCTTGAAAACTTACCAAGATATTTCAGAATTTAAATCGTATATGGTTATGCACAATAATATCTACAAAATATATGTGTCTGAGTAGTTCAGGTGAGCGATTCAGGCTCCTGGGAGCCTCTTGTTAAAGTTATAGCCCTTTTAATGTAAAAAAGCCTTTTAAGTCAGGTGAGCGATTCAGGCTCCTCTGAGCCTCTTGTTGTAAATTACAAACTGAGACTTGATCCAACATCCTGCATTGGTAATTGACTAGTGATCAATAGTGTGGTCTTTAACCCAGTGTCGTGGAAGTGTGTTTCTGGATAAAGCTAGCCATCTGGAATAATTCTCATTACAGAAATAATCAAGTAACAATGTTTGAGACTGTAACAACATCTGCATGCATAAAGTAAGAGCTGGGTTTTAACATTAGTTGACAAGGATATTGGGACCTAGTAATGGTCTCTGAAACTGCATTTTTTATTAAATTTTGTAGGATTGTTTGTCATGATATGTAGTTGATCATATCGCAACACCATTTTAATTCGACAAATTTTAAAGGAGTTATAGGACTTTATCCACTTTGTTCATTTTAGGTCACAGGAGCACTTTGTGGGTGAAACTCCTCCAAGACCGCTCAACGGGATTTTGATGAAATTGTGTAGGATTGTTTGACATGATATGTAGTTGATCACATCGCAATGCCATTTTGATTCGACAATTTTATAGGAGTTATGGTACTTGATCGACTTAATTCATTTTAGGTCATAGAAACACTTTGTTGACCCAACTCCTCTGAAAACTCTTAACAGATTTTGATGAAATTTGTTTGGATTGTTTGTCATGATATGTAGTTGGTAATATCGCAAATGCCATTTGAAGCTAAAAATAGACCAGGGGGGTCAGACTACTGTTTTTGGCTTGTAAATCAAAAAGTAAAAGAGATAGATGAAATCTGATGCCAGCCTACTGCTTCTGCATCAAAAGTTCTACAAAAGTCTCCATTTGGTCGAAGCTGTCAGATGATCCCTTATAGGGGTTACGGCCCCTTAAAGGTGAAAAATAGCATTTTTGCATGTTTTTGGCTTATAGAATGAAAACTATTGTAAATAGAGAAAAGCTGTTGCTTGCTTAAATGTTCAGCTCATTTAGCTCTACAAAAGTCTCCACAGGGTCGAAGTTGCCAGATGACCTCTTATAGGGGTTACAGCCCCTTAAAGGCGAAAATAGTGTTTTAGGCCTATAGAATGAAAACTATTGTAGATAGAGAAAAGCTGTTGCATGCTTAAATGTTCAGCTCATTTAGCTCTACAAAAGTCTTCATAGGGTCAAAGTTGTCAGATGACCCCTTATAGGGGTTACAGTCCCTTAAAGGCAAAATAGTGTTTTTGGCCTAAAGAATGAAAACTATTGCAGATAGAGAAAAGCTGTTGCTTGCTTAAATGTTCAGCTCATTTAGCTCTACAAAAGACTCCCTGGGGTTGAAGTTGTCATATGACCCCTTATAGGGGTTACAGCCCCTTAAAAGTTGAATAATAGTGTTTTTTGATTATTTAGAATGAAAACTATTGCAGATAGAGAAAAGTTTTTTCATGCTTAAACATTCAGCTCATTTAGCTATACAAAAGTCTTCATAGGGTTGACTTCAAGGCCAGGTGAGCGATTCAGGTTCCTGGGAGCCTCTTGTTATTCAACAAATTTTTTAGGAGTTATGGAACTTTGTCCACTTTCTTCATTTTAGGCCTTGGGAACACTTTGTGGGGACATCTCCTCTGAGACCATTGAACGAATTATATATACCCCTGCTTCGAAGACAATGTGTACATTGTTTTACCTGTGTCCGTCTATAGTTCTGTAGTTCCGTAATCCCATCACACTTTTTAGATAACCTGAACCAATGGGTCATGTAAGCTATTATCATCACTTGGCGTCCGTTGTTTATCTGTCGTCGTCTGTTAAAAGACTTTTTATGCCCAGTCTACATAAGAGGTGCATATAGTGTTCAAGTCGGTTCTTCCGTCCGCCCGTTCGTCCGTCCGTTCCAAATCAGGTTTACGTATATGTTTAAGTTACTTTACCATGAAGGGTAAATGGTATCATTATGAAACTTTTTACACATAGAGATCAGGATTTAAACAATCAAAAATCATGTACAAGTGTCATTAATTTCACGGTTGATTTATCCTGAGAAAAATAAAACTAAAAGATATGAATCATCCTTTTAAACTTAAGAAATCGGCTAAAATAAAAGTGTCGTCGCAATAAAAAAACGCGAGTAAACTCGGGCGTGGAAAAAGAACTTGTAACTATTTTGATACTGTTAGATAGCTGAGTCTTTCGGAGTTGAATTAGTTTAATTATCTCAGATTTATCACAGAAAAATGGGATGATTTACTAAAAACCCCGTCACACTGACCACGATCTTACTACGCTCTCCACGACCTCAACGATCTTAATGATCGGAGTAGAGTCGCAGCGATTATGTTAAAACGTAGCCTGTGTGACTACGAGTACGACAGTCCGATTGGAATGACATTTCTGGCTTAGGTAGGGTTAAAGTGATCAATTTTCAAGATCTACATGCCCTGAAATTTTGAAGAAGATCCAACCACCTTTATTGACATTTTTACTTGATTTTTTGTCTCGCCTGCGAAGCAGAGCGGGACATAGGTGTTACTTTACCGGCGGCGGCGGCGTTAACTTTTTAGAAAAGTTTTATGAGCACCTCCATATCTCAAGTACTATAGGTCCTGGGTTGATGAAACTTGGTACGCATATGCCCCAGTAGTAGCTTAGCACAGTTGCATCCCCATCTTTTGACCTTGACCTTGATTTTCTGGTTGAGTGACTTTGACAATTTTCAATACATTTAATAGCAATGGAAAAGTTTTATGAGCACCTCCATATCTCAAGAACTATAGGTCCTGGGTTGATGAAACTTGGTACGCATATGCCCCAGTGACTTTAATTATTTTAATTGCATATATTTGCAATGTTTACACATCTTTTGATCTCAGAAACTGAAAATCCGTGTAATTTTAAAATATAGTTGAAGTAAGAAAGAAGAATTGTTTCTGATGGTGCCGGCAGGCGAGACATACTTTAGTGTTAACTTGTTTTTCCAAATTTTGCACTTATTAAGCTCAATATCTTAAAAAGTATAAAATATCTTTGAAAATTTGAATTGCATATTGTAAGGCACATAAAGATTTACAAAATCTGTAACAGGGTTTAAGTTGTAGGTCCGTTTCTTTTAGAAGTTATTCCCCTTAGAACGTAAAAAAATACCATTTTACAGCCTTTATAAATTGTATTAAAATTGTTTTAAACTCCTCAAACACCATAAGTTTGATTGTAATTAAACTTGGTATGGTTGTTCCTTGGCATGTGCGGTAGAGAACTATCGTTCGAATTTTAGATTTGTTGAAAAACATGGCTGCTGTTACTAAAAATAGAACATAAGGGAAATTGTAGGTTTTTTTGCAAATAACTTTGTGACAGATATCAAATTTCTGGTGGGAAGCTTTAGTGTTCAGCACCTCCAGATATACCTGCCCTAAAAAAATTGATTAAGATCTAACCACCCATGAATAAGTTGTTGCCCTTTTTCTTGAGTTTTTTTTTAATTTGCACTTATTAAGCTCAATATCGTGAAAACTATAAAAGATATTTGAAAAATTTTAATTGGATATTGTTAAGCACATAAATATCTACAAACTCTGTAAAAGGGTCAAAGAAAAGCTTTCAATTGTCGAAATATTAATCTAAACATTACTGCATCAAGTTAACCATATTGTCAGATGACCCCTTATTAAACTTATGATCCATTCAATGTCAAATAAGTTTGGCCTAATGGCCTTTAGTATAGTTCAGGCGTCTAAGTCAAGGTGAGCGATTCAGGCTCCTAGGAGCCTCTTGTTTATGTTTTTGGTCTATAGCCCCAGATGAGCGATTCAGCCTCTTGTTTTGTTGTCTTTATCGTCTCAGGTTCTCTCTTGCTGAATTGAACTTCTACACATTTGATTTTTAGTGTACGTTATTTTTGTACTTTGATATTTATTATCAATAGGGGAAGGTTGGGCCCCCAAAAAATGTTTTGATATTGATTATCAATAGGGGGAGGTTGGACCCCCAAAAAATTGTTTTGATATTGATTATCAATTATATGTGCCTATCCTAACCTGTCTTTATCAAAGCTGATGTTTATATTCGTCGACTTTATGTCAATTGTTCTCTGTTAAAAAGGGGGTCTTTCTTTGACATTTTATGATTGGTTTTGAATCATACGCATTGTACTTTTAAACTAGGGGCAATTGCAAAACGGCGAGCAGCGACCAGTGGTCACATTGAAGGCTGTTGGATGTTTTCCTTTGCAGATTGTTTAACTTTATATTGTAGGTTGTTTCGCGTACGCTTATTCCGAATCTAATTAGCTTCTATCAAAGTTCAAGGACCGTTCATTTTTAAGTAATTCCCCTTATAATGTCAAAAGTAGAAAAAATACAAAGCTTTTAATTGCTCAAATATTACTTAACACGTTACTCCATGTTGTCTTATTACCCTTTATTAACTTATGATCTTTTCAGTGTTTTAAAAATAGTTTTTTGCGTAATAGCATTTAATTCAGGATTCAAGTAAGGTGAATCATGGGAGCCTCTTGTATACACTTATAACTCAGCAACTATTACTCACAGTATGCTGGTGTTTGACCCTGGTGTATTGATGTCCCTTGGATACCTACTTCCAGTTTGCTGTAAACTTAATTTTTTTCTGCCACACTTTTTATTTCTTTATTACTCTGCTACAAATATTTCTAGGTTGCTGATGTTTTGTAAAAAGATTCATTATGTATTTAAGAATATATACTCTTGTGGTGTATATGTCTCATTATTTAAGGATTATTTATTTATTTTTTAGAAATACAAACACCAGTATAAAGATGATAGGAAAACTCATCAGCACAGTTCTTCTAGTAGTGACTGACGATTATAAATCAATTACATGTATTATATCCCAAGCTCTGATGAACTTTTATAAGTGATTTCTGGACTACCTGAACATGTTACCTAAATTGATTTGTTGTATTTGTTAATTTTGTACTCTTAGTGTGTGAGTGTTATAGGGTTTAATGCCCTTTTCGACGCACCTGAGCCATATATGACGCCCAGTTTTAATGGTAGAGGAAACCGGAGTACCCGGAGGAAACCACCGACCATGGGTTGTACTCTTAGTATTCAGTAACGTCTTCTAAAGTAGCAAGTGTATGTATCATGTTGGGGATTGACAAACAAAACAAACTTTACCTAATTAAAATTTAAAAGGGTTAAATGGAACTAATTTGCAAGTAAGGAAGTACATTTTCTGAGAACGCCAAATAAAACGTACCAAAATTAAACATGTCTAGTTTGACCTTATACGGCCATTATATCCAAATTTACGGTAATATAGGTTACCTCCCATACTTTGCAAATTAGTTCTTCTTACTAGCTTCAGAAGTTATTATCATCACTTTTGGTCAATTGACTTTTCCTTAAAAACATTTTTTCTCTGAAAAGACTTAGGAATGCTACACAATTCTTAATAAAGAAGGGAAAATTAAGATACGTTTACTATTTTCTTGATTTCACTTATTCTTCCTCGTATTGTAGATAAAAGGGGAAGAATGTCACCAAACCCATAAATTGTTGTTTTTTTGACAAATGAATAAAGGAAAGATTTTAAAAACAATATTTCCATTAAAATATTTAATGTTGATGCATTGTGTCTTATTTTGCTTAATGAATGATAAATTTCCCTTTTCCGTCGTATATAATTCGTATAGAGATTTAAATGTATGGCTAAATGTATTACTGTTTCAAATTTTATATAAATATACGACGGAAAAAGGAGAATATATTTGTACACGTATAAGTACCTACAGTACTAAGTGTGAATTTCAGAAATATAGGAAAATAATTTTATAGTATAATTTGTTTTCAGATTAACGACGGAATAGGGTATTTAAGATAACACCTCTTTTTCATTTTTTAAAATCAATCATAGGCTGAAAAGCCACCTTGTGCTTAAGCCACCCAAAATAGCTTTTCAAAATCCGGGGTCGAAAGGATCCATCCAGGCACACTTTATAACAAAATCGCTATCATTATCAGACCGGAACCGGAAGTCTTGGCCAACTTTTGAGCCTTGGGTCATGCACCTCAATACCTCCCCTCTCTATGCCACCTAGTCCCTATTCCACCCAAAATAGCCATCGGGATCAAATCCGGGATCGAAAGGACCCACCCAGGCACACTTTATATTAAAATCGCTATCATTATCAGACCGGAACCGGAAGTCGTGGCAAACTTTTGAGACTTGGGTCATGCACCTCAATACCTCCCCTCTCTATGCCACCTTGTCCTTAAGCCACCCAAAATAGCCATCGGGGTCAAATCCGGGGTCGAAAGGATCCACCTAGGCACACTTTATAACAAAATCGCTATCATTATCAGACCGGAACCGGAAGTCGTGGCCAACTTTTGAGACTTGGGTCATGCACCTCAATACCTCCCCTCTCTATGCCACCTTGTCCTTAAGCCACCCAAAATAGCCATCGGGGTCAAATCCGGGGTCGAAAGGATCCACCCAGGCACACTTTATAACAAAATCGCTATCATTATCAGACCGGAACCGGAAGTCGTGGCCAACTTTTGAGACTTGGGTCATGCACCTCAATACCTCCCCTCTCTATGCCACCTTGTCCTTAAGCCACCCAAAATAGCCATCGGGGTCAAATCCGGGGTCGAAAGGATCCACCCAGGCACACTTTATAACAAAATCGCTATCATTATCAGACCGGAACCGGAAGTCGTGGCCAATTTTTGAGACATGGGTCATGCACTTCAATACCTCCCCTCTCCATGCCACCTAGTCCCTATGCCACCCAAAATAGCCGTCGGGGTCAAATCCGGGGTCGAAAGGACCCACCCAGGCACACTTTAAAACAAAATCGCTATCATTATCAGACCGGAACCGGAAGTCGTGGCCAATTTTTGAGACATGGGTCATGCACTTCAATACCTCCCCTCTCCATGCCACCTAGTCCCTATGCCACCCAAAATAGCCGTCGGGGTCAAATCCGGGGTCGAAAGGACCCACCCAGGCACACTTTAAAACAAAATCGCTATTATTATCAGACCGGAACCAGAAGTCGTGGCCAACTTTTGAGACTTGGGTCATGCACCTCAATACCTCCCCTCTCTATGCCACCTAGTCCCTATGCCACCCAAAATAGCCAGCGGGGTAAAATCCGGGGTCGAAAGGACCCACCCAGGCACACTTTATAACAAAATCGCTATCATTATCAGACCGGAACCTTCGGCAGTTTTTCCACATGTTAAAAAATTTCGGAGGCACTACGAAGTTTGCCCAGAAGTAAGAAAATTTCCACAGAAGGTGCTACGATGGAAAAAAATGGCAACACGAATAGCGCGATCTTGTTACGATCAGTCCCGATTTTGTGAAAATGTTCATAATCGTGTTTCCATCGGGGTCTAAATCGGATAGTGTGACGCCAGCATAAAGGTTGCAGCGTTTTTCACTTTTTTCCTGAATTGTTCATATAATGACAAAATCTCAATTTTCGAAAACACACAAAAGAACAATAAATAATAACCAATAACACGCGAATCGATCGGCAATGTGAAGTTGATTACTTTTTAATTATTCAGTTGATATTCATTTAACATTCGTTTAATATTCATTTAACTTTCGTTTAACATTCGTTTAATATTCATTTAACATTCGTTTAATATTTAGTTAATATTTTAAAATTTTATTGATTTTTAATCAAGTTCATCTGAGAGGTTTAATGTTTTTTTTTGCCGGTGCTTCCCCACTTTGCTCCCAACCATGACTTTGCACCGGACCAACTAGAGAGCCTAATCAGACCAAAACCTTTGGTGCCATTTGAATTTACAAATAAAAACGGGAAGCTACGCAACTGTCATTGCTCGCTGTATTGCAGTATAACAGCATATAACCATAAATAAATAAAAATTTCTATCAATTTGATTGACAAGCAAGAAAAGTCAAAGCATTATTGAAATGGATCACAAGAACAAGGGTGTGAAGCAGAGTTAATTGATAACTTGTTCTTCCCAGACAATATGACTTTCAAAACCAGAAAAGAGATGGTACTATAAAATGAATGTCATATAATTTTTCAAAGGTGAAGAGATCTTCACCAATATTAATCCTAATCAAAATACTACTTACACTTTCTCGTTTCAATGGAACATTATGAAATTAATAAATAAGGTTTCTCAAATAAGATTGATAAACAAGGCAGACTTTTAAAATATATTGTAAATAAAGGTAATAACAAAACTACCGAACTTGAATGATCAATCTCATAGTCCAGAGAAAATGACAAAAACGAATCAGTCATACCGGAGAATTGGTGGATCGCAATGGTCCTGACTTGGTACAGGCATTTCAAACGAAATGGTGGGTTAAACCAGGTTTTATGGCGCCAAACCTCCCTCTTCCATTGCGATCTTAGGATCCGGTAATGACCATAGAACACAACATAGTTGTGAGACACAATAGGGATATTGAGGTGATCATCTCAGTACAAAAGACCAGTCAAACACTAATTAAAACAATTAACTACCATATCTTTTAACTCAATTTTGAACTTTTCTACTAGTGGCTGATAACGAAGAAAGAATTTTTTAGTGATTGTATGACCTGTATTTTCTTATAGCCCTGCTCCAAAAGTCGGTCACGAAGAAATCGGTGTCTGATCAAAAAATCTGTGAAATGTGTGCAAGCTCTGGCATATCGAATAAGTTGTGAAATATAAACACCGTATGCAGGAGAAGTAGGTATATTGCTCTGTAGATTAGGAAAATTAATAATTTGAAAATTAAAATCGTTTCGTTTATCGTAATTTTTTGTACTGAGATGACCACCTGGGTCAAATTCGAGGTGCAAATCCAAGAAAGACGTGAAGCAATTTGATTAGGTGGCCTCTTTAATCTCCAATTCCGGAGGATATATTGAAGGAATCCATCTACCAAATGAAGTGTTATTGACAGAAAGGACATCGTCAATATATCTGAATGTAAGATTAAATGACCTTGCCTCTTTCATCTTCTTGTTCTTTACGAGTCCCTGAAGAAATTCAGTCTCGTAAGAGTATAAAAACAAATGGGCGAGGAGAGGAGCACAGTTTGTGCCCATTGGAATGCCGATTTGTTGTTGAAAAATCTCTCCTCCGAAGGTGACAAATATGTTGTCAAGGAGGAAATCAAGCATACTGCAAACTTGTTCCAGTGTGTAACAAATTTTATCTTTGAAAGATGTTTCGGAAAAGAAGGTAGAATTATAACCCAAAACAACAAAATTCCTAGAGTTTGAAAAGGCTTTTTCGAGAATTTTTTTCAGGCGACATTTTAGTTTTTCGTGTGGCAAGGTAGTGTATAAAGTTGAAAAATCGAACGTTTTCAAAGAGTGAACCTCAGAAAATGATCTAGATTTAAAATGATCTAACAAATCTTTTGAGTTCTTCAAAATCCACATATGGTTAATTCCACTGCGATTATAAATAGTGTCGCAGTATGCTTGTTGACCTTCTTTGACAGCAGACAAGATTTTAGTTAAATGAACGGACAGCTCTGTAGTTGAACATGATGAAGATCCAGCTATATACCTTTCTTTGTACGGATTTTTGTGAAGTTTAGGTATCCAGTACAAATATGGTAACTCTTTATGTTCCTCTTTCATTGGAATATTGAAAGAGGACATAAAAGAGCTATGGTTGGCTATGATTTCATCTTTGTTAAATGTAGTCCGTGTGTATGTAGCACTAGCGGAAGTATTACCATCAATGCCTAGTTCTCTTATTAGACAATTATAATAGTGTGCTTTACATACAAAAACTATATTATTGGAAGCCTTGTCTGCTGGCGTGGCAACATACCTGTCATGTAAAGAAGAGAGACAATTGAGAGCTTCACGATCTCTAAATACAGAAGAAGGCCGGAGGTTCACACATTTGCGAAGTTTGTCTATTCGGCTTCGTACAAGAGATCGGATAGTCCTTACCCAGTCCGACAGTGATTCAAGCTCTGGTTCTTGGTCCTTTTCTCTCTTTATCCAGGCTCTAGCATAGTCCTCCAAAGCGTCCACGATGATCTTAAATATTTGATTCCAATTTATACGTTGCGGTTCCCTGAATCTAGGTCCATGGGAAACCACATTACGTAATAAATCATTTTCAATTATCTTTAGATCACCCGTGATGACATGACCAGATGGAGCATAGACAAAGGGAGAAGCAAAGCAATCACATGTCAGAGGGGACTTTAGATATTCTTCAATGTTTAGGTCCTGCAATGCCTTTTTGTGGTTGAAAATTTTACTACTTATGGTTTTAGTGTAGCGGTAGGAAACAATTGGTGTTGACTGATTTTTGAAATATGGAGGAATTTGAGATGTAACTTCCTTACGATTTAAAATATTGCTGATGTTTAGAGCATCTATCCCTTTGTTCTTAAATGGAATATGGAGAAATTTCCTATCCTCAGTAGTAAGAGGCTCACTTCTTACAGGCTTAAAAAGACGGAAAAGTGCAACGTCGCAAATAATGCTAGTAAGTCTGTAAGAAGGAGTAAATGGATCAGTACCTGCTTTTTCTAACCCAAGATCACGTAGGTCTTTAAGTTTCGTGACTCGTAGTGAATAGAGAATGGTACGAACATGATTGACTCCCAATGGTTGTTGTAGACTTGTTACCATATCATCAAACGTGTCTGAAAGAGATCTGTTGTCAGTTTGACTGGCACCAGATCTCGGTTTGTATCGTTTGTGACCATGACTACGTTTGTGTCTACCATTAGGGTCAAACAGTTTCATAACATTCACCTCACTACATTGTGGGCTAGAAAGATTTCCTACTCCTTTGATGTTATCATTACATCCATAAGGCATTGCAGTACCTAAAGTTTTTATCCAGTGAAGCTCTCGCTTTTTACGGTGAGGTGTACTAACACGCCAGACAGTCGGTTAATCGAGGAAAAAGTCTGTTGATTTACCTGTATATGCAGTTAAATGGGAAATGAGTCTGTTGATGGAGTCGATTCGAGTCTGTTGATATGGAAGTATCGAGAAAAACATCGTAAGGCTAGTAAATAACATATATTTTCACTAATATGGAAAATCAATTAGCAAAACCATTTATGTCTAACAAAATAAAAAAGAATACTTTAATTAAAAATGTTAAAAGTTTGTATTAACACCAATTTAATAAGCTATAAAATAAAAAGGCGTTTTACTCAGTATATATTTCATTAACATTTTAGCATTCAAAAAAGTAAAGAAAACCATGCAAAATTCTAATAAATATCAAAATAACGTTTTTCTTGTTGCACCAGCAGATCGGATGTGTTCTATTTTTTTATATGCAAAACCATTGTGCTCAACTTTAAGTTTTTGTTCTGTAAATCATGTTTTAGTTAAAACACAGTCTGTTGATGAGTCGGTTAATGAAAACTCAATCTGTTGATCGGTCTGTTGAGAGTAAATATATTAATCAATTAGTCAGCATTCGCTATATATGGTGTGGTCAAAAACATTATAAAGGATATTATTCACCAAAAGAATATATGAATACAACTTATTTTTAATAAATTTCGATAATTCGTAATTTTTTACATAATTTTATGTTTGTTATCTTTTCTTAAGAAGGTCTTATGAAAGACATGATCGGCTCATAGTGTGATTTCATTCTCTCAGATAAGTGCATTGTTTGTCATAGGGTCATTTCGTACTCCTATACTGGATTTTACACGCTGAGTTGTAACTAGCATTTAGACTTGTACTTTGCAACAGGGATGAACAACTTACACTTCCCGGTCAGCTCTCGTTTTGACCTGAATTCAAGTTGTCAGTTGCTGTTCAGTTTTTCGTGTGTTTTGTATTTCCGGTTTGTTCGTGCTATTGTGTGTGTTTGTTGGTTATGCATTTTTTTTTTAGAATTTTGACTTTTACAGTACTTAAATCATGGAAGGTCCAATTAAAAAAACAATCACTAATTAAAAACTTCAATTTATGCGCATGAACTAATCTTTACGTCATCTCCCACAGCTTTCAAATTGCAAAGAATAAAAAGAAAAACTAATTATTGTTCTGTATATTGTACATGCACTTTAGAATTGTTTCTCGTCAATTAAATTTGTTCTATCTAACATTCAAATTATATTTTTAAATAAAAGTATAATAATTATGTAGTTAAGATATTCTTCCATTGCTTAATATATATATAGTTGTGAGATGGAAAGTATAACATTTGAGGGTTTTTATGCCTGAAAAAAAACACATTTTCTACCCGACTTCTCCGGTTAGGAATGTTCACTGGTCAGATTGAAAATAACACGTTATTTAAATTTGTATACGCTTAACAAACGTGGCAATTAAAAGTAAGCCTCGCCTTTTGACGCCTTCGAAGAAGTAATTTAGGCCTAGCGTCCAGCTTTAGATAAAGATAGTTAAGGTCAAGGTCATGTGAGAAGTGATAAAATGACTTTAACCTACCACAAAGACTCAGTACTACATCTGGAGTTGTTTTTACATACACTAAAGCTATTAAGAAGCAATGGAAAAAATGACACAATTTCACAAAAGACATTCAATTATGAAAATGGGGTCAAAGTCACATTACACACACAAACATCAACTGGCAATGGTGTCGTGGTCATTTGACATAGTGTCAGAGTCGTATGGTCACTGTCATGGTCACATGGCATGGTGTCAGTTGCGTACACCATAACCCCAAGTATGTGAATACAGATAACATATACGTAGATGTTTTTCACTTATTTCATTTTCAATCATTTTTGGTCCCATAAATTACCTAAGAGTTATCTTGATCTGCGCAACCAGGAAACATAAGACATGGTTTCAGTTGCATACACCATAACCCGGGAGTGTCAATATAGCAGATTGCAGATGCATAGCTATTAAACTTCTCACTTGATACATTTTCCAAACGTCTTACAAAGAGTTTTATGGTTCCAAAAAGTCTGCAGATCCGCTGTACTACGAAAATGGGGTAAGTTTCAAATGGAATTAGTTGCGTAGACAACATCCCTAACTGTCTATAAATATTAAATGCCTAGCTACTATACTTTTCACTTAATTTAGTTTCTCAAAAGCCTGGCAAAGAGGTATTTTGGCCCGAAAAACCTCGAAGTTGACAGAATCGTTGAACCATGAAAATGGCAAACGGCATGGAGTTAGTTGCGTAGACCATAACCCCAACTGTCCGTATACTTTACCAAATATCAGATACCAAGCTATAATACTTGTCTAGTAATTAATTTTCCGCAAAAGCCTTACAATAAATTTACACCGCCGCCGACGACAGAAAGAAGTTGTCTTGCCTTTAGCGACCAAAGTCGCAGGCGAAACAAAAAAATTTAGCTTCCCCAAATCGTTTTAAAGATAATAGGAGTTATAAATTTTGCAGGAAAAGTTTTTTTTCTGATTTATTAATAGGTTAGCATTACACTTTATTTAAGAGTAAAAACCTGTGGAAAAGCAAGATAGGTAAAATGTTGTAAACTAGCTCGTTATGACCAATTCAACTTTATCTAAAATAATAGCAGGTTCATTCTACTCATTTCTTCCTTTTTATCACCCAATTGAAAATATGATTTGACTTCTTTGCCTTATAAAGACATTAGATGTATCTAAAGTTTGAAGTATCATCATTTCATCACTTTCTTAACGCTCAGTATACCATTATATACCGTTTTATACTGGTTAATTGACGCATCAACTGACAAAAAAGACATTAACCAACTCATCAACAGACTTTTACCGTCACTTCTTTAATAAAAGGACGATTAACCATATCTAAAATATTTATATGTTAAAATTTTAATAACCAATAATTTAGCTAATAACTAACCGCACATTTTGGTACCAAATCTGTGATTTTTTTCTAAGAGACTAATCGATTTTTGGTGAAAACATGTTTTTTTAGCCATTAATACTGTTGCTACTGTCTCTGCGCCTATTCGTTTTGTTACAAACTGTGATGGCTTTCTGTCTGTGGAATAATTGGAAATTATGCTGAAATGAATATCATTTTGTCCTACACTTTTTGTTTTTTGATTGGATACTTATTTCATGTAAAAAATAGACATTTTCCAGAGAATTTGCGAATTAAATTTCAAATTTACTCTCAACAGACCTATTACCGACTCCATCAACAGACTCATTTCCCATTTAACTGCATATACAGGTAAATCAACAGACTTTTTCCTCGATTAACCGACTGTCTGGCGTGACTAAGATTTGGACTGTTGGTGTCGTGGTAAATCTTTTCGATAAACCGGACTTTCATGTTCAAACATTGGTCATGGTTAGGTTGATTAAAGTGGTTATACAAAACCCGATAATCAGAATTTTTGGTGTCATACCTATGACCATTTATGCGAGAACGCAATGAATTTTTGGTTTCACCGACATACAACAGTCCACATAAAGTACACTCAATTCCGTAAATGACATTTCCGGTAGAACAGTCCAGAGGGTCGTGAGAAAGGGTTTGGTAAACTTTACCGTTTAAGTTACTGGTAAATTCAGGAGAAATAATAAGCATATCACAGGTCTTGCAAGTTGATTTTTTACCGGTTTTAGATCTGCATGTCGAAATAGTAGGTAGTGGGGATGATTTTAGAACGTCATTGAGTTTAATGTAACTTTATAACTTTATTTCAAACTATTAACCCTAAAATCTAGGGCTGCAATAACATATATACAAGTACAAATATAGCATGATCAAAATACAGAATACAAAATATTGTACTAACAAATTTAACATTATAATTGTATAAAAATAAACATGCCATTGAGTGCAAGTAGACATTATGTTTATATGAAGTAGGCATGTTATCAAAAGTATGGAACGCCATAGCTGCCTTATGATGATGTGTTTCATTATGTGATGATACTTCTTCATTATGTGATGATACTTTGTCATTATGTGATGGTACTTTGTCATTATGTGATGGTACTTTGTCATTATGTGATGATACTTCATCATTATGTGGTGATACTTTGTCATTATGTGATGATACTTTGTCATTATGTGATGGTACTTCTTCATTATGTGATGATACTTTATCATTATGTGATGGTACTTTGTCATTATGTGATGGTACTTTGTCATTATGTGATGATACTTCTTCATTATGTGGTGATACTTTGTCATTATGTGATGATACTTGGCTTTATGAGATCAAAGTTTATTATTATGAACAGCGCTAAAAAATTATTCTTTTCTTATGACAAATATTTTGTTCGACACGTAGTTTTTCTGTGTATCCCCCCCCAAAAAAAAAAATAGTTTCCTGATGGTTTATTCTCAAATTTCAAATCCATAACCGATACATAATTTATTAAATATTTAAACTTTGTAAACAACATTTTTCTTCTTTAACGGCTTGCTCCACAAGTGGTAAGCTTAGTCTGTATATTTGCGTGTGGTAAGATTTTTATTGTCTCCCTTAATATTTTTGATTATTTAATATTCCGATATTGTATCAAGCGGATTTACGAAACTTTACATATACTATTTAGAAACATATTTTGATAATGACTTATTAGAGATATAGATTATCAATTTACACATTTAAAGTTATTTTGCTATTTTAATCACGCAAATACACCTTCATATTTTCATATAAAGTTTTGACGTTGGCTCAATGTCGTTCTATTATAATGCAATACACATCCAATCACTCTGGAATGCGATTTAAATTTTTTAAAGGTTAAATGTACTTTAACAGATCGCACCTGTTCTGTGTTACGAAAGAGCTAATAAAACATAAAAATTTTACTATATTTTTTCTGTGATATTGTTATACTATATTGATTGATTGTTACTTCCATATTTGATACTTGATTTGTTGTAAATTTCAGAGCCATGTAATATTTGGTAATAAAACGATTGAACCCTACGCAGAGTTTCTTTACCCCCAGAAACAGCCCCTGCAACATTAATATATAATAAATTATATATTGGTTATTGATTTGAAATTCGAGAAAGCGACCTTTTGGACGATTTTTTTTTTGGGGGGGGGATACACAGAAAAACTACCTGTTGAACAAAATAAGAAATGACTTTTTTTTTCAGCGCTGTTCATAATAATAAACTTTGATCTCATAAAGACAAAGTATCATCACATAATGACAAAGTATCATCACATAATGAAGAAGTATCATCACATAATGACAAAGTATCATCACATAATGAAGAAGTACCATCACATAATGACAAAGTATCATCACATAATGACAAAGTACCATCACATAATGACAAAGTACCATCACATAATGACAAAGTACCATCATATAATGACAAAGTATCATCACATAATGAAACTCATCATCATAAGGCAGCTATGGCGTTCCATACAAAAGTCTTCTGTCCTCAGTTCATATGACCGTTTTAAAAAGAAGCCAATAATTTTAACATGTCTAAAGGTTTTAGGATTCAAAAGATAATTAATCTTTTGATCATCTGGAAGGTCAGGGAAATTGTTACAGTCTTTTTTAATATCTCCAAAGAGAGCTTGTCTGATATTCTCATTTTTCGAGCATTTTAAAATAAAGTGTTCTTCATCCTCTACTATTTTGCAAAATTTGCATAATCTTTCATCTCTATTTATTTTGAAATAGCGACCTCTCTCAATTTCCAAATTATGGTCACTTATACGAAGTTTTGTAAAAATATTCCTAATTGAAAAATCATTATATGAAAGATAAAATTTAGGTTCTGTTAAGGGTTTTAAATTCTTATACAAGAAGAGTTTGCTGTTTATATCTATTTTCTCTATCTTATTTATATAAAGGTTATGATAATAGTCAAAGGTCTTATCTTTAATAGTTAATTTTATTTTCTTAACATCTTTTAGACATTTGCAGTTGGATATAGTGTCCAGAAGATCTTGGTCCTCAAATGCATTTTTAATATATGTATACCAAGAGTAAACACCTTCTGAATCAAGAGATTTTGAAAGATCAAATGCTTCTTTTAATAATGGATTTAAATCATCAGTATATAATCTTGCCAAATATAGAAGTGATTGTTTCAAAATATAATTTTCAATAGGAACCCTTCCCAATTCTAAACGTGCCCCTAAATTCGATGAAGTTTTCCTTGTCCCAAGTGTAAATTTGCAGAAACTAATGTGGACTTTTTCAAAGGGAGTTTTATCTATAAAGTGAAAGGGGTCAATTTCTATGTTGTTGGTAGCTGCCCTCTGTTTTGCTCTATATTGAGCACTGAAAAAGTCCATAAATGATATCTCAGAACTATAAGTTAATATCGGAATAACTAGTTTATCACATAGATTATTAATAACTGAAGTAGGAAGATTGCCTAAAGAAGCAGTCTTTCCTCCAATAGAAAAAAGAACTTTTCTAGCTTTTTTAGAAAGTTCTTCCAGGCTGTGTTTTAGGTTCCCATTGTTTTTCAGAAGAGTGCCTAAGAATTTATATTCTTCTACATTCTGAATATTAACTCCCTTATACTCTATGAATGAATCAATTTTATTATTAGAATACTGTTGGACCACCATGGTTTTAGTTTTTTTAACATTTAATGAAAGTTGCCAGTTATCACAAAAACTAGTTAGGTTATTAACACTATTTTGTAGACCTTCCCTACTTTCAGACATGATCAGAAGGTCATCTGCAAATGATAAGGAACCAATGTAAGAATCTATTAGTTTTGGAGGATCACAATTCTGTGAAATAAAGTTTAGGTTTAGGTCATTTATAAACATATTGAACAGGGTGGGGCTTAATGAATCTCCCTGTTTCACACCCCTTTGTATATCAAAATATTCTGAGTGTTTCTGATCCACTCTCAATGCAATTTCTGTTTTAGTCAGCATATTTTTAATGATATTATACATACATTTGCCCGTCCCCATCTTAGCCAATTTAAATAATAACCCTTCCCTCCACACAGAGTCAAAAGCTTTTTGGAAATCCACAAAACAGAAGTAAAGTTTCTTTTTATTTTTGTGAATATATTTATTAATTAGAGTTTTGAGAACAAATAAACTATCACTGGTTCTGTGATTTTCTCTGAAACCAAATTGGGAATTTGCATATTTTTCCTTCATAAGAAATT
Organism: Arcuatula senhousia; assembly: GCA_963971305.1. Lineage (NCBI taxonomy): Eukaryota > Metazoa > Mollusca > Bivalvia > Mytilida > Mytilidae > Arcuatula > Arcuatula senhousia. The sequence continues at coordinate 21,835,442 of OZ020313.1, read as the reverse complement.
TGAGTCTATTGTTAAGGACACTACTAAATATTTTTGCTATGCAATTAATAAGAGAAATTCCCCTGTAATTAGAGGGATCTAGTTTATTGCCCGATTTGTGTAACAAAATCAGGTGAGACTTGTTCCACTGGTGTGGGTAGTGTCCAGATTTTAAAATAAGATTGAACAGCCTGGTAAGGGCAGCAACTGTTGTGTTACAACTATATCTAAATATTTCATTTATTATACCATCTGGACCACTTGATTTACCCTTTTTTAGTGTTTTGAGTACATTTTTTATTTCACTAATTGTTATAGGTTTATCTGTTTTTTCTTCAAAGGTTATTTTTTCTTCAATTTTTGGAATTTCTGAGCAAACTTTATTCTGAAAATCTTGATTAATACATTTACACTCTCCTTGTTTTTTAACATGGGCAACTATATTTTCAAAATCAGAAATCAATTCTAAAACTTCTTCATTTTCATTGGCTTCTTTTTCAGTCATACAGTTGAGAGTTTTCCAGAACTCTGAGGGGTTATTATTAATTGTGTCAGAAAGTTTATCAAATATGGATTGTTTATATAAATATTTTTTGTGCTTAACAGCTTTTTTAAAAGATTTTAATTGTAAAAAGTATTTCTGTTTCAACTCACGATTAAAAGGGGTTTTCCTGATCTGACCGCTCAAATAATTTAAATTTTTCTTTTGATCATATATTGTTTTGTCAGACCAAGGCTGTTTAACTTTAGTTTTCTTCTTCCTCTTCTTTTTATGGGTCACAACTTTACAAGACTTTTCTGCAAGCTTATTCAAAATAGAACTAAATTCTTCAGCTGCACTATTTATACCACTCTGATCTTCTGAAAATTGATTGGTTTCAAACTGAAAAATTTGATTTACTATTGTTTCGTCGCATAGGGCGCTTTCTAGTTTTGCACTGGAACCAGCTGTCCATTTAAATTTAACATTATCTTGCCAATTTGATATAAATTGCATAGGGTTTTTTAGATTAATGTTGCATTTAATTAGTAGTTTAATTTGGGCATGATCAGACAGGTAATTAAATTCTTGAGTAATAAAATATAGAACAGAGGACAGAAGACTTTCACTACCAATAGCATAGTCTACACTGCTTGTACCTTTTGGGGTAAGACATGTGAAATAACCCATTGAATCACCAACAAATCTGCCATTAAATATTCTTAACTTTGAAGAAATACACATATTGAGAAGATTGGAACCTTGGTTATTACATACTTTATCTTGGTTATTTCTAATGGGGGGATTTTCGTCTATTGAATAATTTGCAGGTAATATATTTTCATTTCCAAAATCATTCAGGTCTATTGAATCATCTGGTATATAATCTTGGTTTTGGCCGGTGCGAGAATTGAAATCTCCAATAAGGAGAATTTTACCTGTATTTGAAAAAGTGCTTATCTCGTTTTCTAGTTTCTCAAAGTCATCGTCATAGTGGTTTGAAGTTACTGGTGGAATATAAACAGCACATACAAATAAATCTCTGTCTAAGCCGAAAAAGTTTTTCTCTAATTTTAACCACAACCTGTTTTCAGATGTAGTTGCATCCTTTATATAGGAGATACCTTTTGAAAGTTTTTTTTATATAGAACAATGATTCCGCCACTATGACGTCTTGATTTTTTTCTTTTTTTTTCTACATTTAGAAATTGAATAATAATCCGGTAGTTTAAAATTTGATTTCGCTCCGGTCCATGTTTCTAATAGAATATTTATGTCTGAGGAAATTTTTTCTAAAAAAGAGTCATCATTTACCTTATTCCCTTAACCGTGAATATTCCAGGCAGATATTGATAGTTGGCTTTTAAAATTGTACATATTTTCCTTTTTTTGTATCATTATCAACAAAATAGTTACATAACAATGAATCAACATGACTGAAAACTACAAAATGCATAAATACATAATTACATAATTACTTTTGTGTATCTTTTCTTTAAGCGATAGGTTATTTATTATGATAATTCAAAGAGTCAGAAATATTTAAGAATATTGTTACATGGTGAACTTTAATTGTTTGACTTACAAGCAAAGAGGAATAACTCTATCCCATTTTCAATTTGTTGACAAATTTGCCAAGTGTTTTTTCTATTATTTTCTTTATCTAGTAGGGTTGTAAGAGATTTTGAAAATTAAAATTTTTCAAAAGTTTTCTTTGCCAATTTAAGAGAAAAATATGATTTTTATCATAAAAGAAAGGAAAATTAATCCTTACAATAACAAAATACATGTATGTACAAATAGACATAAAAAGACAAATTTTACACTGAAGTGTGTAGAAAAATATCAGCTACATATTCATAGTATAGACTTTACATGTTTCTTTAACCATATACTGAACACAAAATGTCTGTATTTATAAGAAAATGACAAACTGTTAATACTTGTATTGGTCTGACCCAACATTAACAAGAGAAAAAACAATGTAAAGACATTTACATAAAACCTGGTTGGTTTCTTTGACTAAGAACCATTTCTAATAAATTGTACAAGTTCGTGTTGTTCAGACTCACTACAAAGTATTGTTTGTCTGAAAAGTACAATTTCTGTAGGAATTTGTCTCAATATTAGGCGACATTCTACAAATCTATCTTTTTGTCTCGATTTATCTCGACAGATTCTTGACATTGCAATAGTTGAGCATTTTTGTCTCGACAAATTCTTGACTGTCTCGACAAATTCTTGACATTCTCGACATATTCTTAACATTCTCGATTTTAGGTAAGTTTGTCTAAACAATTTCTCGACATTCTCAACATCCTTAATTTTAGGTCAGTCTGTCTCGACATTCTTAAAATTAGGTTAATATGTCTCGACAAAGATAGACACATTAATTTATTAGAAATAGAAATATATTTTAGACAAACCCTGATACCGCCTTATTCATTTTAAATAGCATTTATTAAAATAATGAAGTATTGTTTGAATTTCTGTTTTGACAGGCATGCATTATACCAGTGTTCTCCCTAGGCCCATATAGCACTGTGGTACCACTGTGCTATATTTTTTACCACAGTGCTATCTTGTAAAGATTTATAATAGAATGTGTTGGGACCACAGTGCTATAACTTTCAGAAAACCATGTCTTTACTGATTACCACAATGCTATTAAAAATTTCTGGGCAGAACACTGATTATACTGCAATGTATTTAAGCCTTACATCTAAAATTTTAAATACATGTTCTATGTGTTTTTATCAAATTGCAATAAATACAAAATTATTTAATCGCTTAATAATTTTAATGCCCCATCTACAAAAGTAGGGGGCATATAGTGTTCGGATCTGTTTGCCCGTCCTAAATGTTGTGAGATTTGCCCGTCCTAAATGTTGTGAGATGGGTCATTATGTCTTTCGTCCATCATAATTCTTGATTATTATTATTATATAGTATTTAGAAAAAACCAACAAGGTCTGCATTGAAATTAGTATATGCTTTAAATATATAAAAGGATTATTAAGTCAAAAAGTTATTTGATACAAGTGTCAGTACGATCAAAATAAAAGTGTACTGGATGTACACCCCCTTTTTCGCACAAATTCAAGTAAAACACTAAGCCATTTTCGAGCCTTTCTCCGCTTAGCGAAAACAATGTTTACCCCCGTCCCCACTAACTAAAATTATAGATCCGATTAAGTGCATCTTTTAACAGGCATCTAAGAAAATTTACATTCTAAAAAGATTAGGTATTGAATTTAAAAAAAAAAACAAGTCAGATTTCTCAGAAAGAAGCGATTCTAGTCTTAATAAACCTTGCATAATATATAATAATTTATTTGTGAAGTTCAATGCAATATACAATATATCCATTCTATATTATACCAATTACTTTACAGAGCTGTACGCAACACCATTTATCATTTATCATTTATCATCTTATCAATATACAATAGTTAAAATGTACTTACTGAGTCTGGGAGTATTGAAAGTGAAAATTTCTTGATGCTTGATGTTGAATATTGTAACTATATTTTTCTGGCAACTGTGAAAATAGCCGAAGTTTCATGACTTAGAAGGTAAAAGTCGACAAAAAATATGTTATTTTTCATATACCTCAATATTTGAGTCATTCTTTATCAACTTTTGCAGTCTAAATCTAAAAACTAAACAATCTTCCGTCTTCTTTCATGTAAACAAATAATTGGGTAGTTTTATTGAAGGGGAAAGAAACTTGTGTGACAAAAGCAAGGGGTACCTGATGGGGTACAAAAAATCTTGGCAGAATAAAACAAGAATATATACAATCTATACTTTAATAATTGTGAAATAGAAACTAAATCTGACAATTGTTAATTAAGATAACTTTCTTTTATCTGTTTTTTTTTTGTATTCTTCATTTACATTATTATCATAGATCTGTATATTTAATATACAGATCTATGTTATTATTAAGTCATAATTGACTTATAAAAAGGGTGACCCAACCAAATATCTATGTTATAATGATAATATAAATTAAATGATAAATTTTATCTCTGCTCTTCATCAAATTTAGTTAAACATATCCTGATTTTCCTTTAATTCATATCTTGCACCTATGCTAATTTGAAACAACAATTTACACCTGTATAATTATAAAGCAAGAAAATTTCATCCCTGCTGTGAGATTTCCTGATGAGATTTAGCTGTTAATTGTATTTTATTTTGACAATACCTGAACATGTTTTCCCCCCAGGTGGTCTGACCAAATTTCCCCACCAGCTGCAAGTATAAATTCTTTATAAAGGTGTATAATATTTGTATATTAAAAGCATTATACATGTGCATGTTTGAAAGAGTTTATAGAACAAACCCATGAAGTAACTTTTTAAAATAGATTCATGGCATAATTTTTAGTGGTTTATAACATTAAACAGTTAAGTTTTTAAAATTTTACAATAGTCATGAAGATGAGATTTAAAGGTTGTCCAAATGATAGTAAAACAAAAATTAAGTTTCACCAATTAAATTCCTGAATCATTTAAAAGGAGTGTTAGTTCTAATAGCTCGCAATGCATAAAAGTGTTTAAAGTCTAAAGTTTTTTTTTTGATTTTTAAGTTTTGAACTTTTTTATACTGCGTGATGATGGTTACAAAATGTATACATTTTCAGGTCATATGAAAATTTGGTTAAAACAATTTTACTTGTTGAGTTTTTTTTAAATTTTATTTCAAACAATTAAATGAAATAGTAAAGTTTTGACTTCTTAGCATGAAAAAGACTAGTTTTAATACCAAATGTACAAGATTTTATTTAAGATTTGTCCCATAGTCTTAATAATAATGGGTGCATATATGGTCTGAGGAGCTTAATTGTTAAGGAAAGGAAATAAAATATTGAGCCTAAAAGGTGGTTAAAATATATGGACTATTTTCTATAAGGCTTACAATATAAAATAATTGACCAGCTTACAAAATAAAATCAATTTGACCAGCTTACAAAATAAAATCAATTTGACCAGCTTACAAAATAAAATAAATTGACCAGCTGATGACCAAAATAATGGATAAAATGGGCTCAAAATAGGGTTTGGGTGTAATTAAACTGTGATTTTAGAATAGTTTTTAAAACATACATGTACAACATGACAAATCAATAAAAATTTAATTATGATTTTAAGTGTAAAATGGTAAGACTTACTGGATCAGAAATATTTCTAGCATGAAAGGGTGATATTTAACAGATTTCAACAGCAAAAAGACTTCAGTCAGAGAAAATGGTGCATCATAGACTTTTGTGCAAAATTGAGATTAGAACAGACTTATAAACCTTACTATTAATTCTTCAGCCACCAGAAATTGCAGATAATAACTCTATGATGACTTATTATCTTAATGAAAACTAAAGACCTTAATATGATACATGTATTTTGTGTTGTTTATTAATATGTTAAACCTTTTGACTTAATTATTTTACCAGAAAATAACTTATAAAGAGGAATTTACTTGATATGACTTGAATATCACATGAATATATGGTTTTCCACAAAAACTAAATGCTTCCTCAGTCAAACATATGAAAAATAGTTAACTTTTAATGCAGTTCTAAGTGTTTGCTAGTTTAATTAATAAGGGAAGTTTTAAGTAAATAAACACTGCTTTCACATAATTTTTGTGCATGGATTTAGTCTTTTATTTGCACCTATACATAGCTTCAATGCTTGAAAATTATATAAGAAGGCAATTTCCATTTAAAATCCCACTAAAGACAAGTCACATACAATTATGCCTATATAAAGGCAAATATTGAAATAACTTCATCAAATATATATAAGGGATGAAACTGTCTAACTTATTATTTTGACCATATGCAGCCCTACTTGATATCTGAAACACTGTATATTACACATATTATTTCCTCTAATAACATACTTTGGTTGTCAAAAGTTTTATTTTCAGAACAGTACATGTATATATTTATATAGAACTTATTTGGGAATAGTACAATTTACAAATTTTTCTTATCATTTTAGTGATGGGCAGGTCAAAATAAAATAGTATTCATTTCTTTTTTTGCCACCTAGCTGCCTGAGTTCTGAAACAGCAAAATTCACATTTGTAGCTTATAAAAGGGGGGGGGGGTACTTAACTGTTTTGATGCTTTTAAATGCCAGTGCATAAAGATTGTATCAAATGCTTATTCTATTTTATTTCTATATATTATATTAATAAGTTAAAGTATTCATGCAATTAACTTTATATTTGAAATTTGATCATGACAAGTAAGCTGTCAAAATAGGACGAAAATATGCGAGGGACGAGCACACTACAGACTGGTTATTCAAAGGTCAAGGTAATCAATTGAAAACAAAACAAAAGTGAAACACGATGAACTTTTTCAGGTAAATGCAAGGGAAATAATAAGGAATGGATGATTTTCTTGATGTCAATAAGAAACCATAAAAAGTCTGATTTCGCGGACATGCCTTTAAATATCAGGTTAGTCTTTTGACAGATGCTAGATTTTGTTTTCAGCTTTGATGTTATCTATTTTTCTTTGTTATTTCTGCAGTCCTTTTTTCCAAATCAGATGTTGAAAATCGTTGTATAATGGCGTAAACGTCTTGCCATATCGACAATTTTTTGTCGGAATGAAATTCAACTTTCAGTGGTCAATTGTTTCTATATATTTCACTTTTAAACGACCAATTTATAAAAAATAGATATATTGGAATGTAATTTAGCGTAGTTTTCAAAGAAAAACACATATTTTTTAGATCTGAAGAAAATGACAATTGTGTTTACAAAATAGCCGTTTGTTTACAAACGCCATTTATTTTTAGTATGGCCCACCCATCTATGTGTGTCTACACATGAACATGGTAGATGAACATGTCAAGATGGAAGAGTGAAAGGCAATTTTAAGAGGAAAGATTTGCAACTGGAATTCCTTAAGTTCATGCAACAGTAGCAAAGTCATTCATTGTATCAAAGAGGCAATCAAATTGGTACTATAATTAATATAAAATTCAAATTAATACATAATTCACATGATTCAAGGAACATCAAGGACAACAACAATATACAGAAACACTGAACACAATACATGTATCTACATGTATCAAGGACAACAACAATATGCAGAAACATTGAACACAATACATGTATCTACATGTATAAATTGTACATGCGAATGCATTGTATTCTGAAAGATTACCTTCTTTATCTGAAGTACAGAAGCATGAAAATGAATAAACAGTATCTATTTTATATTAAAAATGTACAAGAATAAACACCATAAAGTGGTAATTATAAATGTGCATTGTTTATGTACATACATGTACATGTTCTTTATTGAACCAGGTTTTATTGTGATAGTGAAAATATTTAGTTTGGTAGCGATTTGTTTTTAATTTATTAATATATTTTTTTTTAAGAAGTGCTTTGATTTTTTTTATGTTTCAGGTATCAAGAAGTGTCTATCGAAATGTTTACATCCCAATCAGATGGACTAGTACTGGAACTGAGAAAATTAAAACTAAAGTTTAATTATCTCAGACTGGAAGAAACATATTTGAAGTCTTTGATTTTTTTCTTTCACAACTTAAAGATATATTATCAGTATAGTCACTGATGCTGGTTTTTCAAAAAAAAAAACAACTATTTTTCTTATGCCAATGATACAAAAAAAAATATACCACAAGGTGTGCAAACTTTTAAAGAAAGAAGGAAAAGACACTTTTTAAAGGTTTATGATAAAAACTGAAACTCAAAGGGATGTTCATATTATGTATTTAGTTTTAAATCAGTTACTGCTACATGTATGTCATGTATGTTTAAGTCAAAGTATCAAACTGGTCCAGGTGCGTTGATAAAGAGTGTTAAACATGCACACACACACCTAAAGTATCAAACAGCTGTCAATAAAATGATTTACTAGTACTCTGTTATGCTGTTTATTCATATTTCAAAGAATAACCTCTCATTAGCAACCATTTTATCAAAATAATTGCAAGGTTATGAGAATCAAAAGCAAAGTACTGGTAACAAAAATTTAAAGCCAAACTTCAATACCTCTTAGCCATGTGTATAAGAAAATATACAAATTTATCACAAAGGTAAAAAAATATATAGGCCATGCTATTTTACATCAAGTTATGCATTTCTTCTTTATATGAATCCCAATAAGTCCCTTCGAAATTGTAAAATTAGTATTTGTCTTGGAATGTTAACTACTGGTTCCTTAAGCTACATGTTGTAACCCAAATTGTTCCAGAAATTAGGGAAGTGATTTAGTCTTCATGGAGTCTCTAGTCTATACTATACTGAAAATTATTGCAGATTATAAATACCAAAATGGGTAAGTTGGTTATGCAGTATATGCATATTTCAAGGAGTAACATCTCTTCAGCAGCATTCAAATCAAAACATTGGAAGGTAAAAAAAACAATATTGAACAATAAAGAAGGAATGTGTCAATGGGACACAGAATCCCCCGCTAGGCTCCATACAGAAAGTAGATGCCCCTGAAAGTTGCTAAGGACGTACAGTTTGTCATACTGAACCATCCTACCAAGTTTCAAATCATTCCCATGTAAACTTTCTGAGAAAAGTTTGACGGAAATTTTCAAGTTGATTTTTATATCGCCCTAGTCACAAACAGGAAGTAGATGTCCGACAGGTCTCGAAATCACTTAAGACGTATGGTTTGTCATACTGAACATTCCTACAAAGTTTCAAATAATTCTCATGTACGGTTCCTGAGAAAAGCTTGACGGAAATATTCAAAGTCATGTTCACATATTTTCACATTGGCCTAAGTCCTAAACAGAAAGTAGATGTCCGACAGGTCTCAAAATCGCTTAGGACGTATAGCTTGTTTTATACTGAACCATCCTACCAAGTTTAAAATCATTCTCATATACGGTTCATAAGAAAACCTTGACGGAAATTCGTACGGACGGACATGAGTAAAACTTAATCCCCCCCCCCGACATGTCGTCGCGGGGACATAAAAAGTGCTCAAAACGAAAATAGTACAAACTGTTGAACAGGAACATATCGAAAAATTTTCTTAAGGGCATATTTGGAAACATGGAATCATGCCATGTTTTAATCATGGGATATGAGATATTTGAAGCAAAACTTGTTGGAAAAAGGTTGTATCATCTCGGTGACTCACTCAGTGATGGTGCAACTGCTGAATGGGGTAAAACTGCATATAATTTGCATATACATACTATGCTGGTCCTAGACTTAAAGTATGCATGTTCGTATATATAGGTTTGTATCAATATGATATCAACCTTAAGTTCTATGAATCATTTATTTTTAGCTCACCTGATCAGAATGGTCATATTATGAGCTAATTTTATCATTAGGCACATGTCTTTAGGCGTCCGTTAAATTTTCTTTTTAAAAATCTCTGAAACTACTGAAGGTATTGCTTTCAAACTTTATACACTTGGTCAAAAGGGGTTCTGGTACTTTAAAGGATAAAAATAGTTTTTTTTCATGTGTTTGTCCTAAAGTATGACAACTATTGCATACAGAGAAAACTGTTGCTGACTTAAACCTTCCTTTCATTAAATTGAACAGAAGTCTCTTTTGGATCAAAGTTGTCAAATATCCCCTTACAGTGGTTAAGGCCCTTTCAAGTTAAAAAATGGCGTTTTTTATGTTTTTTTGCTAAAAAAAAATGTCGGAATAGTATTTCAGACGAAAAAACTGTTGCTTTCTTAAACCTTCAGCACATTAGGCTCAACAAAAGACTTCATTCGGTTGATGTCGGATGACTCATTGTAGAAGACTCTTATGGCTTGAGGACGAGGTGAGCGATTCAGGCTCATGGGAGCCTCTTGTTAAATTTTACCTTGAAAACCGTAAGTGCTAGAGGGAAAGTCAGCATTGCAAAATTGTTTAGCTACAAAGTGATTTTAGGGTCAAAAGGGTTCTCCCCCTGTTAATGTTTTCCATCAGTTTAAGCCTGTTTGATTGGAGGGGGGGGGGGGCTTTGTAACCGTGTTCTTTTTTTCTATATTGTTTTAATTTTGATTCTATCCTAACTAATTTCTTTAATGTTACTTACCAAATATGTTGCACTCTGGGTTAGAGACTCTTGTTTTGGTTATTTGCCTGATAAAAGAGACTTGTGTGGTTCAGCTGAGTGCTTTATGATTGGTCCTGGAAGTCTCCTCGGCTAAGAAACCTAATACATGTTGTATTCATCTAGATACAGGCATACATAATTCATTAAATCAAAACATTGAAACGTTCAACAGAAGATATTTTATTGAAATAATATCCGTGGCTATTTTGTATGCCACATCTACGAAAGTAAGGGGCATATAGTGTTCGGGTCCGTTAGTCCGTCCATCCCAAATGTTGCAGGCGTATGATGTCTTATGGGCATTTCAGCAATATTTTGTAAACTCTTAATAATACGAATATATTAAAACAGCAAACATGTTAAACTAAAGAAATTTAGGTAGTCCGTTTAATTTCATGTTGGTCTCGGATTAGAAAAAAGGCAGGTGTAGATATTATATCCTAATTATAATGAATTTGCCCATTTTTTTAACAGAATTCCGGTCCTGTTATGATTATTTATCTCTGAAAAAAACCTGTATGGTCCAGTGGCGCTTTTTGAACCCCACTTTCGCTTATTTGTAACTGGGGGTCTGTTACGATGTTACAGAGACCACAGAGTATTTACATCATATAAAAAAATCTCAGTTGCATGAGTCATGAGTTTCATGGATAATTGAGATCTTGATACCCACTATATATCTCATTCATTCTTCTTATTCTCAACTAAGCCAAAGTTTATAACAGTATACTAACTAATTAAATAGAAAAAAATGAGATCTATATCCGTGGAAAAGGTGCATGCGACACAGCTCACATGCACAGCACATCACAGTTAAAGTCAACGAAAAACCGCCAGAAGCCTTCAACGAGGCTAGTAATAGGTCCAAGGTCTACTTGCATATGATTCCAATAAAGTCATGTATTATTTTTTTTCAAGTTGAACTTGGCATTGTCACGACAGGCTATATGTATAAATTTGTTCATAAATCACACACCAGGATCGTTTCTATGTGGTATTGCATGCTGCAGCAGCCGACATTGCACAGTAAGGCAATGCGAGACATGTTATCAGAAGACGCGATAAAAAGGGGGGATATAATATTGGCCTTCTATGAGCCCCTTCATTAATAGTTGTTTGTTGTAATGATATTTTTAAAAATTCTTAATAAGAGTGAAAGTGTATTTAAACGTACCCGATGATTTATTTTTTAGTTTTTATTTCTTTTTTTCTCAGTGATTCAATTTTCTAACCTGAGATAATAATTTTCTCAGGATTTACCTATCAAACGCACCATCTACTACGTCAGAGAAAGTGTGTGCACATATACAATGTCAATATTTGCATTTGACCTTACGCGGCTCATAGGAACCAATGAATTTAGCGAATCAATCCAGATCAAGTTCTCCCAACTTATATTATTTTTATGTAGAGTCTAGAAAATTCCGAATAGAAATCTTATAGACATCTTTTCATTCGTTTCTCTCCCCTATACTTATTACCCCTGACTTTTTACATTATTAACATCATGAACATTTTTCAGGTAGTTTCATAAGCAGGTGACCTTTATTTAAAAAGGTTAATTTTGGTTGTTTTCAGGGGCGGATCCAGAGGTCGGAAAAGGGGGGGGCGTAAATTATTGCTAAAAATGTCAGATTTTGATGAAAATTTTAAGTAGCTTTGTCAATTTTATACACAAAAAATTAAATCCTCTGAATCCGCCACTGGTTTTGTTCATAAACAGGATATTTTTGAGGTGCTCTCTATAGGCAGTGATTTGATATATACCGGTGCCCTTTAGGCAGGTTTGACTGTACAACAGATATGAAGTAAAATTATTTGGTCAGTTTTGATTGCACCACTTCTTAATGCATTGTAAAATGATATTTAAATTAATAAATTATAAAACCTTTTACAATAATTAATTCTTTTCTTCCCCATCATGTATGCAACTGCATCGTAAAAGCATGCGTAGGTCAAATTTATGTGTGTTCACATTCATTTAAGTTTTTTTTATGCCCCATCTATGAAAGTGTTCGGGTCTGTCCGTCTGTTTTTCCATCCCAAATTTGCAAGATGAGGCATTATGTCTTTCGGTCATTTCCTTGTTAAGTATTTTTTTTCACGGCTCAGTTTTGTGTCATTAATATCAATACAACGGTTTATTCTTTAAAAAAAATCACAACATTATGATTATGTGAATTATTTCTAAACCTATAATGATAAAACATGGAATGTGATGAATTGTATTCTATCTTTGATTTGTCATTGAATTTGAATATTATCTACTTCTATCATGTCTATGATTTTATACCAAAGATTTGAAATTATTTTATTCAATGTTATTCGCTTGATAATTAAAAGTTAATGCGAATAAATTTTTAATATCTAAACATGCTAAAAATTAGGTTATCGATTGAGACATTGTCAAAACTGTACTAGAATCTATTTTCTTATATCATGTATATCTGACATGTATATTGAGATTGTCAAGACTGTAGATACATTTTTTTCAACTTGTCCAGACTGTTAAGAATTGTGTTGAGACAAAATTTATACATGTTCAGACTGTTGAGAATTTTGTCGAGACCAAATTTCTACATGTCGAGACTGTTAAGAATGTGTCGAGACGATATTTCTACATGTCAAGACTGTTAAGAATGTGTCGAGACCATATTTCTACATGTCGAGACAGTTAAGAATGTGTCGAGACACAATATCTTCATGTTGAGACTGTCGAGAAAGTGTTGAGACAATAATTGCACTATTTAGAATGTCGAGACTCCAAAACATGACATGTCGAGACAAAAAAAGACAGCTGAGACAAATGTCAAGACTAATCGAGACATATTGCTACAATATCAGAATGTCGCCTAATATTGAGACAAATTCCTACAAAAATTGTACTTTTCAGACAAACAAGACTTTGTAGTGACTTGTTCCTCCAAAGTTTCGGTTTGTTGGTTTGGGCGAATTCTGTTGGTAGTTATTGTAACCCTGATATTGTTTCCTAGTTGGCCCATATGGCATTTCATCGCGTCGGAAAGAGTTTCCAGCAGAATAACTATCAAAGAACGGTGTTTGGTTGGGATTTCTATATTGTTGCCTCTGCGGAAAACTGTTTTGATATAACGGAGGTCTTTTAGTTTGCTGTGACTCTGGTGTCTTATACTGAACATTGACCAGAGGATTCACTATGTTTTTAAAGCTCTTGACATAAGATTTCACTCCATTAAAATTCATATGTATGCCATCCTGAAAGTCGTTTTCTTGCATGTCATCGTAGTTTATGGTTTCGAGGCTTTTATCTCTACACATATCTCGCAATAAGGTGTTAAACTGACACCGTTTAGTATTGTATTGTACTGATAAATCATAGTTCTCATAGAAACGGGGTAGGATTTGTCCCACTACTATTTTTGCCCCTGGGTAAGTTTTCTTCACCAAGTCTATAAGCTCCTCATACTGCTCCATCGCTTGTTCTACTCCCTCAAATTCCAGATCATTAGATCCCACTTGAATCATAATAACAGTTGTATCTTTATGGATCTTTTGCTCCATTATATACTGCTTAGCACCAACTATTGTTTTATCGTAAAGTGTTGTTATGCGTGTATTTATGTTTTTGTACATTTTTCTTCCGTCTAGCTGTTTCACTATAGATGTACCGATTATCCAAATTTTTGGCTTTTGACGGAGTGGTTCAGGGTTTTGTTTATTTTCCTTTTCGTTGCTTCCTTCAATTCTTACCTCTTTGTCAGTATTTCTTTGGTTCACATGTTTATTTTGAAGTTTATTTGTGGAATCTTCATTTTTTTCGGTTTGTTTATTTTTCATAACTTCGATATCTTTTTTCATTCCATTAATTTCAGTTTTGATACTGACGGTTTCTCTTAGGATCTCTTGAACTGCTTGTTTCTCCATATCAGACATGGAACTTTGTTTAATTTCACCTACTTGCTTCTTAATATTTTCAGTCTCCTTCAACATATCAGTATGGTTTACTTTGCATTTTGAATTATTAATTTCCTGTTTTATTTCCCCCATTTGTTTGTTAATACTTTCTGCCTCCTTCAGAAAATCTACGTCATTAGTTTTTTAGAAGCGTCAAGTTGGTTACTTATTCCCTATTCCTGATTCCTTATTATACCCCACGCAACGAAGTTGCGAAGGGTATAATGTTTTTGACTGGTCCGTCCGTCCGTCCGTCCGTCCGTCCGTCCGTCCGTCTGTGATCAAAGTTTGTAATCGCAACTCCTCTTAAACTACTGAACAGAATTTAACGAAACTTGGTATGCAAGAAGAACACCATATGTAGTTGTGCATATTACCGGGAATTTTTGATTCGCAAATTTTTGTGGGAGTTATGGCCCTTTGGACTTAGAAATTTGCAGAAAATCATGATTACAGTTTGTAATCGCAACTCCTCTTAAACTACTGAACAGAATTTAACGAAACTTGGTATGCAAGAAGAACACCATATGTAGTTGTGCATGTTACCGGGAATTTTTGATTCGCAAATTTTTGTGGGAGTTATGGCCCTTTGGACTTAGAAATTTGCAGAAAATCATGATTACAGTTTGTAATCGCAACTCCTCTTAAACTACTGAACAGAATTTAACGAAACTTGGTATGCAAGAAGAACACCATATGTAGTTGTGCATATTACCGGGAATTTTTGATTCGCAAATTTTTGTAGGAGTTATGGCCCTTTGGACTTAGAAATTTGCAGAAAATCATGATTACAGTTTGTAATCGCAACTCCTCGTAAAGTACTGAACAGAATTTAACGAAACTTGGTATGCAAGAAGAACACCATATGTAGTTGTGCATTTTACCGGGAATTTTTGATTCGCAAATTTTTGTGGGAGTTATGGCCCTTTGGACTTAGAAATTTGCAGAAAATCATGATTACAGTTTGTAATCGCAACTCCTCTTAAACTACTGAACAGAATTTAACGAAACTTGTTATGCAAGAAGAACACCATATGTAGTTGTGCATATTACCGGGAATTTTTGATTCGCAAATTTTTGTGGGAGTTATGGCCCTTTGGACTTAGAAATTTGCAGAAAATCATGATTACAGTTTGTAATCGCAACTCCTCTTAAACTACTTAACAGAATTTAATGTAACTTAGTATGCAAGAAGTACACGATATGCACAGTAGTTGTGCATATTACAAGGAATCTTTTATCCTCAAATTTTTGTCGGAGTTATGGCCTTTGGACTAGGAAATTTGACATAACTTTGTTACATAATATTCAAATACTTGCACATTCACTTTTACAATCATTCAATATTATTGATTCCTGTAGCTTGATACTAATTCCTCAAGGATAACATTGATAGTCCATAAGCGGCACGCGTTGGGTATGTGAGCGTGCTCACTAAGGTTCTTTCATTTGAATAAGGAATAAGTAACTGGTTACTTATTCCTTATTCTAAAAATCACTAAATAAGGAATCAGTAAAATAAGTAACTGGTTACTTATTCTCTATTTCTGATTCCTTATTTAAATAAGGAATAAGTAACTGGTTACTTATTCCTTATTCTAAAAATCACTAAATAAGGAATAAGTAACTGGTTACCTATTCTCTATTCCCGATTCCTTATTTAAATAAGGAATAAGTAACTGAGAAATAACTACAACATTATTGAATCATTTGTGAATAATTATAAACAAATACTTTTTTCATAATGGCCTTCGGCATCCTCAAAAATAGAGCGAGATATAATCCCAATTTTACGTATTTTTAAACAGAACAAAAGAAAAAAAGTAACAAGCGTAAGCTGCAGAATCCAGACAACAAGGCCTATCTAAATAAACTAGTATATAAAGAATTCAATTACAAATACAAATTCGATTCTGATATGTTAAACATTTTCCGCATTCCGCTATAACCAATTTCGGTTTGGAAGAGCACAGTATCCGGCCTTTATAATACAACCGAATGAAAGTTATCCTTGTGTGTCTGATTAGCAGAGGCTGCCGATCCAGCAGGCTTTTAATTTTTTGGTTATTTACATATAATTCTAAATGGCTTATTAAGATCACAAGTAAATTATGAGAAGAAAAAACTTTATGATTATTAAAATGTTGTGCAAATTTATTCTACGCTTAAAACTTGTATTACTTTTAAAGGTTACCATTGTTAAAGAATAAGTAACCAGTTACTTATTCCTTATTTAGAGGTTTTTTTGAATAAGGAATAAGTAACCAGTTACTTATTCCTTATTTAAATAAGGAATCGGGAAAAGAGAATAAGTAACCAGTTACTTATTCCTTATTTAGTGATTTTTAGAATAAGGAATAAGTAACCAGTTACTTATTCCTTATTTAGAGGTTTTTAGAATAAGGAATAAGTAACCAGTTACTTATTCCTTATTTAAATAAGGAATAAGGAATAGGGAATAAGTAACCAGTTACTTATTCCTTATTTAGTGATTTTTAGAATAAGGAATAAGTAACCAGTTACTTATTCCTTATTTAGAGGTTTTTAGAATAAGGAATAAGGAATAGGGAATAAGTAACCAACTTGACGCTTCTTAGTTTTTTGCGGTATTTTCAATTTGTACACAACCTCCTTAAGTGCTAACATATCTTTATGCATTTCAGGCATTTTATCTAATTTAAGATCAAGATTTTCGCACAGAGATATAATTTTTCCTATACTTTCATCTTTTTCAGCTAATTTTCGTTCCATTTCATGCATGGTGTTTTTGACAGCTTGTAATTCCTTAACAATAGATTGAATTGACTCTTCACAAGTTTCCTTATTTGTACACACCTTTTTCAGTTTTTCACTATTTTGGGGGGGGTTGGGCCTGAACTTGGTCTGCAATAGGATGTGCGGCCTCCTGGATGTTTTGTTCTTGTGAAACTACTTCTTTTTCTAATGTAGAATCATTTAAAGAGTCATTGATTGTATCGGACTGATCACATATCTCAGCTGAGATTGGTATTGTATTTATTAATTTGTCAACTTGACTGATAGAGTTTTGTCCCTTTTCACTAATTATTTTGGCTACTATGCTTTTGAGAGGATTACATTCATGTTCGAACCATTTTTCAGAATTCTTTCCTTGTACCATCATGTTATATGTTGTATAGAATAAAGTAATCACACAAAGTTTTTGACTATTTATTGTTATATCCACTGTTGTTTTGAATAACGCTGGGTCCGGGAGTCGCCATGAAAATGACTTATTTTCATCTCTGACGGTTATATTTTTCGTGGAGGAGTCATAGTCTTTCCATTTAATGTTTGTACACCTATTTTCACCCAATTGTTTATAGTATCTGTTCAATAATACGCGTCTCCAAACAAGGGTTGTTGATTTGTCAGCCAGGCTGATGGATTGCTGTTTGTTATTACCGTTCGTTTTAGGCGATTTCGAGCCCATTTCTATTGTTTTTGTAGTCGAACTTTAGGATAGTAAATATTTTCAATTCTGTAGGTTCAATTTTTTGCTTATACACTTAGTTTTCAGTCATTTTTGACCATTATTATGCTCCCAAATTTTTCTGTCTGGGGGCTGCCATCTTAGGTCACGTGATTATTAATAGAACATGGTTTAATAATTTGAATTTTGAATTTAATAATTTTGAAATAATAGTTACCCTCTGGCTGAACAAAAGTCAAATTGGTGGTATCCTTAAGGATATTCATAGGAACAACAACTTCATTTGCTACCTTGTTCCTAGAGGTAGCAAAGGAGGACCTTGGTAATCCGGGAGACGTCCTAGCCGGCATCGAGTTCTGAATTTTGTAATTTTTCATGATTGCTAAAAAAGCTACCAAGTTGCAATGCCCTAGGGGAATTTTCACTCCACCGGCAGCGACATTGGCTTGGTTGTAGTAGATAAAGGTAATAACAAAACGACCGAACTTGAATGATCAATCTCATAGTCCAGAGAAAATGACAAAAACGAATCAGTCATACCGGAGAATTGGTGGATCGCAATGGTCCTGACTTGGTACAGGCATTTCAAACGAAATGGTGGGTTAAACCAGGTTTTATGGCGCCAAACCTCCCTCTTCCATTGCGATCTTAGGATCCGGTAATGACCATAGAACACAACATAGTTGTGAGACACAATAGGGATATTGAGGTGATCATCTCAGTACAAAAGACCAGTCAAACACTAATTAAAACAATTAACTACCATATCTTTTAACTCAATTTTGAACTTTTCTACTAGTGGCTGATAACGAAGAAAGAATTTTTTAGTGATTGTATGACCTGTATTTTCTTATAGCCCTGCTCCAAAAGTCGGTCACGAAGAAATCGGTGTCTGATCAAAAAATCTGTGAAATGTGTGCAAGCTCTGGCATATCGAATAAGTTGTGAAATATAAACACCGTATGCAGGAGAAGTAGGTATATTGCTCTGTAGATTAGGAAAATTAATAATTTGAAAATTAAAATCGTCTCGTTTATCGTAAATTTTTGTACTGAGATGACCACCTGGGTCAAATTCGAGGTGCAAATTCAAGAAAGACGTGAAGCAATTTGATTCGGTGGTCTCTTTAATCTCCAATTCCGGAGGATATATTGAAGGAATCCATCTACCAAATGAAGTGTTATTGACAGAAAGGACATCATCAATATATCTGAATGTAAGATTAAATGACCTTGCCTCTTTCATCTTCTTGTTCTTTACGAGTCCCTGAAGAAATTCAGTCTCGTAAGAGTATAAAAACAAATCGGCGAGGAGAGGAGCACAGTTTGTGCCCATTGGAATGCCGATTTGTTGTTGAAAAATCTCTCCTCCGAAGGTGACAAATATGTTGTCAATGAGGAAATCAAGCATACTGCAAACTTGTTCCAGTATGTAACAAATTTTATCTTTGAAAGATGTTTTGGAAAAGAAGATAGAATTATAACCCAAAACAACAAAATTCCTAGAGTTTGAAAAGGCTTTTTCGAGAAGTTTTTTCAGGTGACATTTTAGTTTTTCGTGTGGCAAGGTAGTGTATAAAGTTGAAAAATCGAACGTTTTCAAAGAGTGAACCTCAGAAAATGATCTAGATTTAAAATGATCTAACAAATCTTTTGATTTCTTCAAAATCCACATATGGTTAATTCCACTATGATTATAAATAGTGTCGCAGTATGCTTGTTGACCTTCTTTGACAGCAGACAAGATTTTAGTTAAATAAACGGACAGCTCTGTAGTTGAACATGATGAAGATCCAGTTATATACCTTTCTTTGTACGGATTTTAGACAAGCCATGGGAAATTCCTATTTTGAATATTTGAAAGATGTAACATTAATCTGTACAAAATAGAAGATAGCTTCGTTTGTTTGCCAATAAGTAATTTGGACCAATACATAACCATCCTAGTTTTGATATCTACACTCAAAGGAAATCGTCCCAATTCGCCATATACAAAGCAATTTGGTGTAGAGGACTTAAGGTTTAGTAGAAGTTTACAGAATTTTAGATGGATTCTTTCTAATGAGTGGTAGTTTTTAAACCCCCAAAGTTCACAACCGTATAAAAGTATTGGTTTTACCATCTTGTCAAACAGGTCTAAATGACAAGGAATTGATAGATTGTGATATCAACCTAGGTTGATTATTTCGTACATGGCTTTTCTTCCCTTTTCTGCTTGAGCTTTTATAGCGGGACCAAAATTTCCTGTTTTGGTTAAATTTGTTCCGAGGTAATTAAATTCTTTTACAATGTCTAGCTCGATGTCATTAAAAACTAAACGTAAATTATTTGGGAGCCTTCCATTTGAAAAACACAAGATTTTTTATTTCCCGATGTTTACTTTGAGTTTCCATGAATTACAATATTCATAGAAACTATTTAACTGTTGTTGGAGTCCATCTGGTGATTCGGACATCAGGACAGTGTCGTCTGCATATAAAAGTGCAAATATTTTCAAGAAAATTCCTAGAATACTTTCTAATTCATCAGTTATCGATGACAATCCTATATTAGTCTGACTTTCAAGAAATGACTCAAGGTCATTTAGAAAAATAGCAAAAAGAAAGGGTGACATATTTTCTCCCTGTCTTACCCCGTTATTACAGGAAAAGAAATCTGACTTCTCATTTTTAAAAACAATATTTGATTTTATACTTTTATACATGTTTTGGATAACATTTAACATTTTGCCATTGATATTACTTAAAATCAATTTATGCCAGAGACCTGTTTTCCATTCTTTATCGAATGCCTTTTCAAAATCTATAAAGGCACAGTAAAGTTTCTTTTTCTTAAGTTTTAGAAGTTCAAATAATGCATGTAAAGAAAATAAGTTATCTGTGACACTATAGTCTTGCCGGAAGCCACATTGATTTTCGTTAAGTATTTGAAATTCCTCTGAATATTTATTCAGCCTTTCTGTAAGTACAGCTGTAAAGAGTTTACCTAAACAGCTCACAATTGTAATGGGTCTAAAATTTTTAGGGTCTTGACTGTCTCCTTTATTCTTATAAATGGGTTTGATGTTTCCTATAAGCCAACTATCAGGCACAATACCTGTATCAAAAATGAGGTTGAATAACTTTTCGTAAATATGTATAAATTGGTCAGAAGTAGATTTAATATACTCATTAATAATTTTTAAAGTTGTTGTTTAACTTTGAAATACATGTACATTTTAAAATTTCTTCCTTTTCTATATAAAGAATAATTTCATTATTTATTTGATTTAATGCTTGGTGGTCTAGAGTGGGTAAATTGTTACTACCATTTTCAATAGGTGTCTCGTTTAGTTCTTTAAAAAATTCAAACAATTTTTCAATAGGGATATTAGGTTGTTTTTTTTAGAATTTCCGCGTCGGAGGGTTTTCCAGAACTCTTTCGGGTCTTTATGGCGCATATCTTTTAGCCTTTTTGAAAGATTATCGGAATATTCTGTTTTGCATTTATCCATTATTGTCTAATATCGCTTTTCTGCCTCCGAAAGTCGTAGTTTATTTAGTTCCGTTCGCTGTTTTGAAAATTTTCTTCAAAATTTTCTGTAATGTTTTCTGGCGAATTTGCATTCGTCATTGAACCACGGTTTGTTATTAACATTAACTTTTCTAGAAATTTTAGCATTTTTCCCATATGTTCCAAAAGTGGTTTTTGCGCTCTCGATAAATATTTCACCAAGTTGTTCGACAAAACTATTGACCTCTTGTTTTGATATATCAATATTCTCCTCTAAGAGTTTAGTATACAAATAATCCTTTGGTTAGAATTAACATTTTTTTGAAAGTCTTCTCGCTTGCTATCTACCCATTTTTTTTTATTGTTTTTAGATCAGTAGCTTCGTGCTTGTTTTCGTCTACACACTCTTGGTTCTTAATACAAATCGACAGAGGACAATGTACATCAGAAAATAATTTAGAAAAATGTAATACATTACAACTACAAAATCTATCGACAAAATTACCATGATTACTAATACAATAGTCTACAACACTAGCGTTTCTACATGTAAAGTTCCCGTCTTTGTCACCTTCGAGTCTTCCATTAAGTATAAAAAAGTTATTTTCCTTGCAAAAATAGGTTAGCAGTAACGAACCAAACCTATTTTTAGCTAAATCTTTATTTTTACGTTCGCGTGAAATGCCTGCTAAATCTAGAAAGTTAACTCCATTTTCTATATATTCATTTGCTATAATGCACAGGACATCTTTATCTTCAAATAGAAAAAAAAATCGCTTTCATTAGATGTTCGACTATTAAAGTCACCGACAAGTGCAACGTTTTTAAATGGAGTAGAGCCACGAAGGCCACAAAATGGCCCAAAAATTCAACTTTGATAAATCTGCTTGTAGCTGCTGCATAACTGTTCATTAGTATTTATATGTCATGAATTTCAATATTTTTTCCTTCAATTATTTATCAATAAGGAGAACAGAGAGGTGAAAAATAGACTATTTTGTGAAAAATTACAATTTGTGACAGTTTTCCTTGATTTTCATGTATAAATCGATGAATATGAAATCGGCCACACCTGTCGACCAAAATTATTTTGTGATAGAAGTGTGTATTATGATACTTTAAATAAATTATCAAAAAATTACGATGGTCGAGGAATGTGGCCAATACTAATATTGACGAAACTATGCAGAGAAACCAGTGAAATTGTGTAAAAATGAGGAATTTTCAAATTTATGGCCTGTTTAAAGTCTCAAGACTAAACCTGTGGTGTAAATATTTTGCTAAATCTTACAGATATGAACAGTCCGTTTTCCACCGTTAAAAAATTATCTGCCCTATTTTTTCACTCTCCTGTAAAAAGGTTAAAAATAGTACCTGAAAAATACATGACGCTAAGGTGAGATGCACTCTTATACAATGTGCGATTAAAAATCAGGTGTTGGATTAAGCGACCTGTAATTTAAAAGGTAAGGTCTAGACATATTTTTGCCTCTATGAAAACAATCTAAATCACCATACCTAATGATAGAGATTCATATTTTTAACACAAATACGTCGTTAAGGCCAAGCGGAAATGATACTCTGTTTTTGTTAAAAAATTCCAGTGTATTTATTTCCATGGGTGCCACCTACACATTCGGTTTAGTAATGGCGAATACAAAAAGACACCAAATCAGCTAGTTGGAAAAATTCTATGTACACGGGCAAAAAAGTGTAACACTTTTGAATAGCCCGTAGTCAAGTAATTTCAGGGGAATTAATGTTATATTTGACCAAGTACAAGGGGTGCGTTTGATAGGTTTTTATAGATATGTAACATTGCGCAAAAGAAATAACAGATAAATAATTTACATAATTTTGAAATGCAGACTTACTACCTCCATCTAAATTCTAATTCATCCATCGTTTTTCTTTTAATTTTAATATTTGGATAGGAAAACTTTTGTTGCAGGGACAGATCCAGAATTGATTCACAGCTGGGGGGGGTTACCGCTTATAGTCTACCGAGGACAAGAGGAGGGTTCAGGGTCAATTTCGCAAACTTATTCAATGGAAAGGGGATTAAAAACCCCGATAATCCCCCCTCTGGATCCGACATTGCCATGATAAAAGATAAAATATATTGTTCAGATTTAAATTTGTGCGACTGTTTTCCTTGAAATTATGAAGATGTTGAGGCTAATTGAAACGACCACTGTTAATCTTGAAAAGAAAACTTGTTAATTGCATGGGAGTTTTGAAATGACTTTGAAAAGGGGGAGGCGTGGAATATACAAAAGCCGTCAAATTTTTACAGCTTCAAGACATTAAAACAAATTAACTGATTTATAATATTACTATCCAATTCATTTATATTTTATATATAAAACAGTTTGTGTTGCTACTCAAGCTATACACATTGTTTTTGTTTTCTTAACGGGTATTTATCATTCAATTTGTTTATCAATCTTATATAAAACCGGTTCTCTATTAATTTGGATAAAGCGATCAAAGATCAACAAGAATTGGCTTTGTATTTTGATTTGTATTTAAGTAGGTCAAATCCTCGTGACTCAAAATAAAATTAAATATCCTTTGATTCTTTTAATGAAAATATGTTTTATTTTTTTTTCAATTTTAATACAAATTTAATGAAACTAATTTTATAAAGTTAACGAAAAATGTTTTAGTGAATAGATAGCATTTTTTTGTTACTTATCGCAATGTCAAGGACGGGTGTGTTCGTTTGGGTAAATAGTTATAACACAGGCACTAAAAAAGATCCAACTTTAGAATTACGTATCTCTTCAAATGTTTGAGGTGCCACCTTGACTGTAGCATCAATTTATAAGAAAATATTTACTGTGTAATTGGAATTTTTTGTAGATTTTTCCTGTTACGGCAAAAAAGTGTAACAGTAAATAACAACACCCCCCATTTGACACAAAAGTAAAAATATTTCTAAACGTAAACCATTTTCGGTCGTAATATTTCGTATGTAAGTTAAGAAATAAATGTTTAATCCTTATTTAAGAACAATTTTGTCCAAAAGTGTCGTTTAATAGCTTTTTAAAGGTCTTGACAACAGCGTAAACAACCCAATAGCACTTTTCTACCTCGTTTGATAGAAGAGGTAAATTCTTTTGTTCTCTTTTCGGTGGAAATCGGACTGTGAAAAGTTTGTCCATACCTTAACATATCTTAGTTAATTTTTTTACAAGTTATAGTAGTTGAAAAAATAGTGAAAATACCGGGCCAATTTAGGGCCCAAAGGAGTACCTTTGAATGACAGAGACAGGAACTCATTTTCTATTTCACTAATAGCATCTGGTGACGAATAAGATGCATACTAAGGTGGAATTTATACAATGCCAAATAGTGCATCTGTTTCACTATCTATTATTTGGCGAATTGGGACGATTTCCTTTGAGTGTACATATCAAAACTAGGATGGTTATGTATTGGTCCAAATTACTTATTGGCAAACAAACGAAGCTATCTTCTATTTTGTACAGATTAATGTTACATCTTTCAAATATTCAAAATAGGAATTTCCCATGGCTTGTCTACATTAAAAATATATTCAATGAATGTGGACTAACACACATGTGGGACTCTCAAACTTTCCCATCTTCTGCGTGGTTAAAACAAAGTATACGACAATGTCTCACTGATCAATTTCGTCAAAACTGGCACGGTGAAACCCAAAATTTTTCAAAAGCAACAAATTATAAGCTTTTTAAAGACACACTAGAATTCGAAAAATACTTTGAAATACTTAATAAAAAAGCCTCCATTTTGTTTTGTAAATTTAGAACATGTAATCATAAACTCCCCATTGAAACATGAAGATGGCATAATATTGACAGATCTGATAGAAAATGTATGTTTTGTAATGAGCAAATTGGGGATGAATTTCATTATATTCTAGAATACAATGCATTGTCTCAAGAAAGAAGAATTTTGATCAGTGGACATCTAATTCGAAACCCAAATATTTTTAAGTTTAAAGAAACTATAACAACCCAAAACAAGGTTAAACTCTACAAGCTCTGTAAATTTATTAAGATAATCAATAAAAAAACGAGTCTTCTTGACTGTCTGTCTGTCTGTCTGTCTGTTAATTACATTGTATTAGTATAGATCTATATTTGTTGATGATGTTTATGTCATTTTATGTAATATTGTAAATATTGTATTTAGTATTTCTCTGTACCTCTGTAAGATTGGTTGATGAGAATAAAGTTATTATAAAAAAATAATCTGTGCAATATCTTTATTAATTGATCTATATGCATTTACCTTCCCCTGTCAATGACTCGTATACATTTTAATACTAAGTTTTGTGACCAAAAGGCTGTCGTACTTTTCGGCATCCTGAAAAGTAGTACGTAACTTGAAATAATCCATCTTTGAAACCGCATGTGTATACAGAGATTAGACGGGGTTTGTGTTCATTTGAATAAAATATCAATTATTACAGAATCTACAAACCAACTTATGGGTGGGACCAAAGTGAAGAAGCACCGGCAAAAAAAAACATTAAACCTCTCAGATGAACTTGATTAAAAATCAATAAAATTTTAAAATATTAACTAAATATTAAACGAATGTCAGTGGCGGATCCAGAGGGGGGATCCAGGGGGTCTGGACCCCCCCTTTCGTCAGAAAATTCTGTGATTTTCATGCAAAATTTTGGCAAAAATCATCAAATTATAGTTTTGGACCCCCCTTTTCTACCGAGGACCCCCCTTTTAAAAAATCCTGGAACCGCCACTGAATGTTAAATGAATATTAAACGAATGTTAAACGAAAGTTAAATGAATATTAAACGAATGTTAAATGAATATCAACTGAATAACGAAAAAGTAATCAACTTCACATTGCCGAATCGATCCAGGTACAATGTAATTTTTACTAAACTCCGTAAAAGATTCCTCTTATAATCAACTGCAATAACTTTATACTTATCAAAGCAAATCGAATGAAATAACTTTTCTTAAAAATCATTAAGACTGCGCTCGTTCGAAATATAAATTGTACGTTCGTCAAATTATTGAATTGTCAAACTCATGGAGCTTAAACATTTCCCCATTGACACCAATTGCAAATAAATTGTTAATGCGGAGATCCACTACTGCTTTCCGTAAAACTAGGGTTATGCAAAATTCTTAATATGTTAGTAAAAATCTTTAGACTCTATTTGCCTACATAAAGTGTTAGTAAAAAATTAACCTGACTCGATACGAGTGTTCCTTGGAATGATAATCTATTTCCTCTGAATAAAATGAAATGTCTAAAAATGAGTTAATGGCTGAGCTGTGTGACTAAATGCATGCAGTCATAAGAATTGAGAAACAGGTCAATGTCAACTAAATTAAATGCTTAATTTCACTATTTTTTCTTACTAGCTATTAAATTATCTGTTTAAATTTCAAAATTGTCAAAAGCCCTAAGGTTCTCCCCACCATAGACATAGCTTAATCTTAACTCATAATTTGAATTCTCAGTCCAGCATAGTTTGGTTTATTGTTCCATTTTCTTCATATATTCTACTCAGATGTAGGAAAAAGATGGGTCAGAGGGGCCACTGGGCCAGATGAAGACATCGAGACCAGGTAAATATATTCATAAAGTGATTTGCTTTTTGAAATATTTTGGGTAGAGCACTTCTGGTGAGTCGTAAATAGACGAAACGCGTAAAATATGTAGCAAAACTTTGTTGTAATATTAATTATAATATAATGATGTTGTGTTACTGTCATTATTAGCCTGATTCATAAATGAGTTCAACCAATGAAATTCTATAGTTTTGTCCGCTGTATACCCTCAAATGAGTTGCTTCCGGAAAAAATACGGGCTTGTGTCCGCCGTGTCTCTTTGTAGCCGTAGATGTATAATGAAATAACGTTGTGTCAGCTGTGGTCCCTCAAATACTATAGTAGGTTGCTTCCAGAAAATTATCGGGCCTGTGTCCGCTGTGTCCCCTTATAGCCGTAGATGAATAATGAAAGAACGTTGTGCCTGCTGTGTCCCCTCTAATGGGTTTGTTCCAGAAATTTTTTCGGGCCTGTGTCCGCTGCGTCCCCGTGTAGCCGTAGATGTAAAATGAATGAACGTTGTGTCTGCTGTGTCCCCTGAAAGGGGTCGCTTCACGAATTTTTTTCGTGCTTGTGTCCGCTGTGTCCCCTTTTAGCCATAGATATATAATGAAATAAATTTGTGTCCGCTGTGTCCCCTGAAACGGGTCGCTTCCAGAAATTTTTTCGGGCTTGTGTCCACTGTGTCCCCTTGTAGCCGTAGATGTATAATGAAATAACGTTCTGTCCGCTGTGTCCCTTAGGAGCCGTAGTTTATGAGGCAGTGTGCTTTACATGTAGCGTTGTATCCGATATGTTAATATTTCTATATGTATCTATATGTTTTGGTTATATTTGTGTCCGGGGACACAAAATGCATGCCATATAAATTTTGCATCGAAATTTAGGAAATATCTACATATCCTTGGAAAGAGAAAATCCCGCTGCATGCGATAGGCTAATTTTCTTTTAATTTTGAAGAGGTGTTTTCTGAAAAATACTGTTTAAAGTCGTCAGTTTGAAATAAACGAATATTTTTTATTCATAAGATAAAAAGTGTCTCGGTGAAAATCTTATAAATTTTATTTTAATTTTCATTAATTTCTTTCTAAATTAGTACCGTCATTGACCTGTATATATAAATATAAGATCCATGGTACCGTTTAATAGTGGAAAGTTGACAGAATTAACAAATGATTTTTTTACGATAACTATGTGAAATTGGGACAAGTTATTACCTGTTAAAGATTATGCAATTTCCTGTTAAAATTTGACATCCGCTGTCGATAAGTGCCGATAATTAAAATTTGTTTATTGTGGCTAATTTTAATCACATTGCGAGGATTTGCATTTTTCATCCATCACCATTGTTTAGATTTTGTTTTATCAAATAAAAATTTAAACAATATAGCTGTTAAAAAAATACCATCCCATTCCTGAAAGACTCGGCTACCCAACAATATCAATTTATTTAACAATTCTAAACTGAACCACCTGTTGTTGATCGCATATCAGCGCCTACAATGCAACAGAAGTTCAGTTTATATCAATTCAGGCACAGGAAACGATTAAGGCAAAACCGTAATAATAAGAAATTCTTATTGTTACGGCAAAGACGAAAAACGGGAACGCATGACGGGACTGAGACCGAATCATTTACGACCGTAACAATAAGAATTTTCTTACATTACGGCACTTATTATTACGGCAAACTCACGTTAAAGATTTACCAAACATTAGATATTTCATAGTTACATGTAACTTCTTCCGCAGCTTTTTATTTCATTTTATATTGAATAGCATACTAAAGACAAATGTAGATTAGAAGTACAGTTTGTTCTAATTGAATGCCATAAAATCGTTAAAATTCACTCATTGAGTCTAATTGTCAGTCTCATCTTGTATGACATGCCTATGTTATTGTTTTATGTCTTGTTGTTATCTGTTTGTATAATATCAGTCGGTCTAAGAGCTCTTCAGAGCTCATGTTTTATGTTATTCTGTATATATTCCTTCCGTTTAAATAAAGTTTACTTACTTACTTACTTACCGAAAACAAAACTGAGTCAACCGAAAATCTGGCACAAATTTTAGAGGAAAACATTGACATTAGTCGAGTAAAGCGGTTTTTTAGGTCACAGAAGGAATGAACTTAAAATGCGTGTTAATAGAAAGAAAAATAATGCCGAATAGAACCGCTGCACAATTCCACTCGTGTCCACTGCGGCATCCGTAGTCTGTGATTGATGCCTTTATTCGTTTCACCAGAAGCGCACAGATAAACGATAAAGCCCGAAAATCACTTATTGGTTGTGTCGCATGTGCCATAAGTTATCAAAATTTCTTTAATTTAAAACTGGAAATAAGATTTAATTAATCCTATTTTAAATTAAGATTATTTTATTTTTTTGCCCGCTTGTATTATATGAATCAATCATTATTAATTCGATCACTCTTATTTCATATCGTCACAACATCGATTTGCCGTAATAATAAGTGCCGTAATAATAAGAAAATTCTTATTGTTACGGTCGTAAATGATACGGCCTCCGTCCTGTCACTCCGTTCGCGATTTTCGTCTTTGACGCGGTTTTTTTTCTCATTTGCGGTAACCGTATCCTGTGCATTAATTATATTTTTTATTTCCACACACGAGTTTACTCGCGTTTTTGACAGCGACGACACTGTTATTTTAGCCAATTTGTTTTGTATATCAGGTTGATTCATAATTTTCTCAGTTTAAGGTGGAGAAGGACAGTGGTCATGTGACTTGCCCAAAATAAAATGAAATTTGAAAAATATTTTGAGATTTTTGTGTTTTTAGAATCTTTATACCTAGTTTAGGCACATTTCATCAATATGATTAAAATTTGTATTCTAAAAGTAGTATAAATTATTAGCTAAAGTATGGTCAAAGGAGGTAATTTGGCAAAAATCATGAAAAATCATCGTTTTTGGCTCCTATTTTTGCTTGTACGTATAAATCCAGGGAAGAAACCCCACTTTAAATTGATTTAAGATGATGAATTGTTCCAAGATCTAGAAAATGTCAAAAAATGAGGGATATCTATTGACAGGAAAAAAAGTAATGGAACATTTTTGTGTGTTTTTATGGCTTTTCATATATAATTCATAGTAAAATATTGTTACTTTAACTTGATATAACTAGAAAAGTAGGGAAGAAACCCATTAATTTTGAATCAAAATATGAAAGAGTACGTCATTTTGGACATTTATGCCAATTTTGAAGAAAATCTATTGACAAACTAATTTTGGACCCATGTCGCTCTACCTTAAATGATGAATTGGTGAAAGATCTATAAATTGTCAAAATGTGAGGACAAAAAGTAATGGAACATTTTTGTGTGTTTTTATGGCTTTTCCTATATGATTCATAGTAAAATATTGATACTTTAACTTGATGTAACTCGAAAAGTATGAAAGAAACCCATGAATTTAAAATCAAACTAGTCGAAGCAGCCACGCTGCATATCCCCGCGCTACTTGTGTTTGATAGTATAAGGGCAAATAATTGAAAGAAATAAACTATGACTATAATGAGCATTACTAGTACTATCAAATGTATATGTATTAATATGAGACTTTTCTCTGGTAGTGGGAGTGATAGTAATGTAAAGAATTATGAATGAAGAAGGAATGTGCCCTTAGGCTACATACATGTATGCAGCCCAGCTTCTACGGGCCATATCAAAATTCTGAAACCTTCTGCAGAATTTACATCCATAGTACAACTATTGAGCCAAGTTTCAGTTCAGTATTCCAAATAACCTAGGAGGAGTTGCCTGTTGAAGGAATAATGTGCCCTTAGGCTACCTATGCAGCCCAGCCCCTAGGGGCCATATCAAAAGTCCGAAACCTTCAGCAGAATCTACATCCATAGTACAACTACTGAGCCAAGTTTCAGTTCCGTTTTCCAAATAACCTGGGAGGAGTTGCGTGACGAAGGAATGTGCCCTTAGGCTTCCTATGCTGCCCAGCCCCTAGGGGCCATATCCAAATTCCGAAACCTTCGGCAGAATCTACATCTATAGTGCAACTACTGAGCCAAGTTTCGGTTCGGTATTCCAAATAACCTGGGAGGAGTTGCGTGACGAAGGAATGTGCCCTTAGGCTACCTATGCAGCCCAGCCCCTTGGGGCCATATCAAAATTCCGAAACCTTCGGCAGAATCTACATCCATAGTACAACTACTGAGCCAAGTTTCAGTTCCGTTTTCCAAATAACCTGGGAGGAGTTGCGTGACGAAGGAATAATGTGGCCTTAGGCTACCTATGCAGCCCAGCCCCTAGGGGCCATATCAAAATTCCGAAACCTTCGGCAGAATCTACATCTATAGTGCAACTACTGAGCCAAGTTTCAGTTCGGTATTCCAAATAACCTGGGAGGAGTTGTGTGACGAAGGAATAATGTGCCCTTAGGCTACCTATGCAGCCCAGCCCCTAGGGACCATATCAAAATTCCGAAACCTTCGGCAGAATCTACATCCATAGTACAACTACTGAGCCAAGTTTCAGATCCGTTTTCCAAATAACCTGGGAGGAGTTGCGTGACGAAGGAATAATGTGGCCTTAGGCTACCTATGCAGCCCAGCCCCTAGGGGCCATATCAAAATTCCGAAACCTTCGGCAGAATCTACATCTATAGTGCAACTACTGAGCCAAGTTTCAGTTCGGTATTCCAAATAACCTGGGAGGAGTTGCGTGACGAAGGAATAATGTGCCCTTAGGCTACCTATGCAGCCCAGCCCCTAGGGGCCATATCAAAATTCCCAAACCTTCGGCACAGTCCCCACCCACAATGCATTCAATGACCCAAGTTTCATCTTTCTACTCCCAGTGGTTACAGAGATTATCCTGGACATTAACGCCATACGTACGGACGTACATACATACGTACATCGAACAGCAAAACATTATCCCCGCGCTTTCGCTAGCGCGGGGATAATTATAAAAGGCTACATCACTTTGGACATTTATGCCAATTTTGAAAAAAATATATTGACAAATTAATTTTGGACCCAAGTGCCACGCTCAAACGGGTTACCTTAAATTTAAATCTGTATGGGTAATAACTTTAGCATTAAAATTTCAAAATTTTAATCAAAACAATGTTTTAACGCACCTGGGATTAATTAAATACGGTAAGCACCTAATGATCTATCTTTGACAATATTTTTCTTCGGTTATTATGTTATACCACTGAAGAACTACTTTTTTTAGCGCTTATAACTTTCACCCAAGGGTGATCCTTTCGCTAGGCTAGCTTTATCTGCTCTAAGCTAAAAGCACAGTCAAGACGGTGCCTGCTAGTTATATCATCCAACTGCAGAGGTGCCTGCCATTCACCCAACTTCCAAAGCGCAGTACCGTGAAAAATAAACGCGCCTAAAAAAGTAGTTCCAAGAATGGTATCACATAATACCGAAAGAAAATATTGGCAGAGATAGATCAATATTTAGAAATTTTAATGCAGAATTTGTTGCCCATACAGATTTAAAGGTTTCTTCAAATAACAACCTTTGATATATATATATATATATTTAACAAAAAGTATTGTCACATTCTTAGCATGTCCATATGAGGTCGTTGCTTAATATAAGATTAATGTTGGCAAATTTTAATATCTGTTTTTTTTATTTAGAATCTATATATTGATGAATTGTTGCAATAATACTTTCCCCATCCTATTTTGTAAACCAATGACAAACTTTTAAATACCTGATCGTAACCACCCGGGTTAACCCGAGATCGTGAAGTCGGTGGTTATCGTGAACTCGGTTAGGCAAAATGTAAACAAACGAGAATGAACCAATGGGAAAAGAGAAATTTCGACTAAAATGTAGTCGTTAACGCGGTAAATGTTATCGTTCAACCCGGTTTGTTCCTTTTTACTGTTATCGTGAACCGCGAATTTGTATAATGTAATATGTACCAAAAGCTTCTTTCTCTTATCAAATAGTGTTAGTTTAGATGTTTGAAACCTTTGTTAGTGTAACAAATTAACTTTTTGGTCTTTGAAATTAGAAGTATCTCATTAACAGATTAAGGAAAGAAACTAAAAAGGGTAAATATAGGTTATTCTTTCGTTTTTAATAAATTACCGGACTATTATAATATGTAATAATTGTATAGTAAGGTTGTCAACCATATGCAATTTACCACTCTCTAATTAATTACAGCCGGTGTTTGGGAAAGTTGGGCTATATACATGCGTCCGATTATTTATTTCTGACCCTGTTAAAGTACTTTATAAAGAATTATCGTACTTTTTTTTTAAATTTACTTTTCCATAACAACTTGGTATAATTGTTTTGGTCGTGGTCCAAAATCTTGGAACTAAATATAAACGGTATGGAAATATTGGCACTATATACATGTGTAGTACAAATGTACGACCAATTAACTTTGTTTATAAAAAAAATAAACCATGTCAAGACATAGTGACCGTCTTTTTGTTATACAGAGTGACAGACCTAAAATCAATTCCAATGCTACATGGGACTGCATACTGATGCTACATACCAAATATCAAAAGGCTGCGATAAGTAGTTGTTGAGTTAATTGATTTTTAACTTCGTGGAATCCAGCAAAAAGAGGGACATTTGCGACCCTTAATATTCATATCATTGACCTTAATAATTAATTCTCAATCTTATGGCAGTCGTTATGTACAGAATATTTAACATGAAAAGGGCTTCACCTGGTTCAGAATCCGTGCGGTGCACGGGAGGCGAATAGGCCCACAAAGGCGCTAAGCTTGTCGGAAGAAGTCCACCAAAGAGCGCTCAGAAACGCCTGACATTGGATCTGTTTGCTTAGCCCATAAAACGACTGGGATATGTGCCTAAGGTGGTTGAATTGGACCGCCCTGTCATAATGAATACCGAAGTCATCATGCTATAATTCGGAAAACCTGACCGCAAACCATAGTGGGTCAAGGTGAGTGGATAGGGCCAGTGGCTGATCCAGAAATTTTGAAAGGGGAGGGCGCGCAATTAAAAAAGTCTTTGGGACTTCTTATTTAATACAGTTCCTAACCAAATTTTCCTGTAAAACGGGAGGGAGCGCGCCCGGCACTCCGGTCCTTAACCCATCTCTGATAAGTCATGCTTCATGCACGTAAAAGATCACTTTGAGGATCGCCAAGTAATTCATCAAATATAAGCTAAATTTTCCGTCCCTAGCCACCTCGCCCTTTATCCTGTGGTTTTCAAAATTTACAGTTCTTTTGTTTCCCACCCAAACCCTGTTTCTCGCTCAGTGTGTGTCGGTTCAACAGGATTCAGTATTGTATCAGTAACCCGGCAGATAAGGGTTGCCTAAGTGAACCTGGTTAAGGGTTGGCTATATCCCACTCTGTTAAGTGTTCAAACTAGTATATGACCTCATTTCAGGTAAGGTTTCTTCATTGTCAGTCACCATAGGTTAAAGTTTCAGATCATGCGATTTTTTTTGGGGGGGAGGGTTTCGTTATTTTCTGGGTACATTGGTCTATAGTGCATTGGGGTACATTAGTATTAGATCCGTGTAAATGATCTAACTTAATTAAATAAAACAAACTCGTTTTTTAACTAAAACTCTATATTAACTAAACTATTTCGATTACATATACATAAACTAAGACTAAATATCCAAAACTCTCCCCTTCTCCAGACTACACGTGCATTTATCTGATAAACATCTCATGAATATTCATATTTGACCATACTGACCACAAGCAAAGATAAAGAGGCGTGTCATTGACCATGGAATCAGTCAATCACATGCCAATATACAGCTGCTCTGATTTCAATAACCAGTATCAACATCATGATTATAACATCCCCGCCCACAAAAAGAAATTTCCCAAATTTCTAACTGGTTTATGAAATCAGTGCAGAGATAATAAAATATGAATAAGAAAATATGAAGGTTAAAAAAAATTGTTTTAACAAATTATAAGTGAAAAACTTTATCATATAAAAATTTATCAAAACTTTTTAATACAAATTTATAATGGAAAAAGATAAAAAAAAAAACAATTAGTATGATAAAGAAAAAAAAAATGGATTATTGTAAAAAAAAAAACCTAAATCAAAATCTTTTTTTATTTAAAAAAAAAACAGAAGTAATTGCAAAAAAAATATATCATTTATAAATAAAAATATATAAACATTCATGAAAATTAATCAACACATACACACACATGGTGTTTGAAACAAAAATACAAATATCTATAAACTTTTAAGTGAACCTTATATTCAAACATTTATTCCCATTAAATCTTACTTCTGCTGACATATTGTTTTGAAAACATGTGGTTGCACATGGCATCATGTTCATAAACTTGTCAAAGTATACCAAGATTAATGATGGTCAAGGGGAATATAACTTCTGATAAAAGAAAGATAAACATAAACTAATGAGCTACTTCTCCTGTAAGCTCATCAACATTAATAATTACTCTCACAAAACCAATAAAATTTGTCATTACTCATGTTAAAGTGACCATTTGCACTGTGAAACTATCAAGGTTCTGCATTTACATGGTTTATAACATTATGACCTTTTATTCATCAATGTATTCTCATAGACTATTTTGATAAATGAATTTACAATGATTCTAGCAGAGACCTTTAACTCTTAAAAACAAATATTTAAAATAATAGTTTCTATTATGAACTCACATACACCTTTCAAGTAACCCGTACGAAGTTACTTTCCTAACAAACAAAGATACACTCAAAAGAAAATATTATTAAAAATAAAGGTAATTTCTAGATATTCAACAACCATCACATCATAGTCCTATACTAGCATTATTATCAACATCCTTGGTACCAAATAATGAATAAATCAAACTTCACAACAATTATCAGAAGTTTAGTTGAAACATGTATATAATATGAGCACGTGCAGTCTGGAGAAGGCATGCAACATTAAAAAAAACAAAAACAATTAATAATCATATCAAAGTCAATTTTAAAGTTCATCATCTGTATATCATCAACGTCTGGAAACAACTTTCTAATTTGGTAACACTGGAAACAATCATCATACATGTAGTGGCGAAACAATTTTCACACACCTACATAGCGAACAATAGTGGCGAAACAATTTTCACACACCTATTTTAATATATAGTGGCGAAACAATTTTCACACACCTATTTTAATATATACAACGTTTTGAGTGGCGAAACAATTTTCACACACCTCTACCCTGGTGTGTAGCGAAACAATTTTCACATACATTAAATCGTCGGTGGTGGCCGTCGTTGAACATATTCTTTGGCTCTAGATGACAACTCACTTTCATTTACCCAGATGGAATTTTGTGCAGGTTCTCCCTTAATTTGGACTAAATATTTTGTATTTGAACCTTCCAATTTTTTAGCCAAAATTCTTTTAATTTTAAATTGGTGATTGTCATCGGACGAGAGAGATGATGGTGAGCTAAAATCAACATAGTCTCTATATCTAATAGGAGGTCGAATCATACGAGCTGATCTACGAACCGGTATATCGGACCTTTCATTTATAGAGGTAGCATTTGTTGAATTGTTCGGAGAAAATTCGATGTCGTTTACATTTTCTTGTTGTAAATATGGACCAGGTTCGGGTTCCCTAATGTACGCCATTTTAAGCCTATTAATATGCACTGGCATATTCAATCTCTTTTTCCCGTTCGGATCTCTTAGCTTTACTAAACGTGGACTTTGGATTTCGTTCACAACATACGGACCACTAAAATTTGCTTGCAGTTTTTGACCTTGACCCTTAGTTTGCTCATGAAGATACACAAAATCACCAACTCTGACATTTAAAGGTGAAATTTTCTCATTTGCCCTTTTAAGCATTTCGACATTAGACTTTTCTATGTTAGTTTTTACTTCATCTTGAACAATTCTAAGTTTCTTACATAGTTGTTTTAAATAAACATGGGTATCTTTAGGCACATCTCGAAAATCAATTTCAGTTGGTTTTACCAAAGGATATTGTGGACGTCGACCATAGACAACTTCAAATGGCGAATAATGAGTAGTTGAACTAACACAAGAGTTCATTGAAAATACAACTGCCGGTAAAATATCGTGCCAAGATTTCCCCTGACGTATGTAAGGAGTCAGTCTCTCTTCAAGAGTTCTATGTGACCTTTCACAAGCCCCTAAACAATGATGCGCAAAACTTAGGCTGGTACCCCGCTGTTATCTGAAGATAAAGGCGGGTATGACCCGATTTTACAAGTAAAATCTTTTACTTGTGAGATTAAACGAGACTTTACGAGACTTTAACAAATATGGTATTATCATGTGATTAAAATCATCCCTCTTTCCTTATCCACGCTGTTCGTTAATTAACTGTTAATTGGCTATGCAAACATTTCTCGTAATTAAGTTAAAGTATAAAGAAATGTTTGCATAGCCAATTAACAGTTAATTAACGAACAGCGTGGATAAGGAAAGAGGGATGATTTTAATCACATGATAATACCATATTTGTTAAAGTCTCGTAAAGTCTCGTTTAATCTCACAAGTAAAAGATTTTACTTGTAAAATCGGGTCATATGGTGGAGAATTTTTTTATTTTAATGTGTTTCGATGAATAACATTATAAAACAGTTACGTAATTTCGAAACTCCGCAAACTTTAAATTTTACCTCTCGCTGCCCGGGTTCTCCACCATATTAGATCCGTGTAAATGATCTAACTTAATTAAATAAAACAAACTCGTTTTTAACTAAAACTCTATATTAACTAAACTATTTCGATAACATATACATAAACTAAGACTAAATATCCAAAACTCTCCCCTTCTCCAGACTACACGTGCATTTATCTGATAAACATCTCATGAATATTCATATTTGACCATACTGACCACAAGCAAAGATAAAGAGGCGTGTCATTGACCATGGAATCAGTCAATCACATGCCAATATACAGCTGCTCTGATTTCAATAACCAGTATCAACATCATGATTATAACATTAGTCTTATGAGTTGGTACATTTCCTTCTCGTTTATGGTCGTACATTAGCCCTTTCGCATGGCATACATGACCAAATATTTTTATTGAAAGCCTTATTCTTTATACAGCAGAAATCCTTTTCAATGTTTATCTGAACCTGTGCTGTCAAAACATATTTCTAAAAAAAAAAAGATTTATCATGTTTTTTTTTTGTGTAGGTCTATGATAATGATTTACTGGCAACGCAATAATGTTAAACTATAAGTATTTCGGTAAAACTGGTTTTAGTTTGTCATCAAAATAATGCTCGTTTGATTCAGTCCAGAAAAGCAAGAGGTATAGGTTATACACGGTTTTTTATTTTGTGATTTTAGATTTTTTTTATTTTGTCTCAACAATTTGTATATTGTATGAATCTGCACACTCCGTTTATTATTTTAAGGGGTGTTAACAACTATTAAGGAAATACCTTTTATGTATTTTTTTTAATGATGATAGAAAAAATGCTTCATAAATCGTTAGTATGCAAATCCGGGAATTCCGTTCCAAAACTTTAATTTTAAACCTTTTGTTTTAGTTATCTCAACAGAATAGTGTCATTAAAACATATGCAATACGTTTTAAAACTAGAAGTTATCGTTGAAGGCATATGTGGCCATGTTATGTTGACGATAACTTAAACCGAGTTACACGATTACAGCTTTGATTTTTAACCGCCTTAACGACTACATTTTAGTCAAAATTTCTCTTTTCCCATTGGTCAATTATCGTTTGTTTACATTTTGCTTAACCGAGTTCACGATAACCACCGACTTCACGATCTCGGGTTAACCCGGGTGGTAACTAGCAACAGGTGTGTTATATAAAAGTTGTAGTAAAATTCTCACACACCTGTTGCTAGTTACAATCTAAAATTGCCCAATCACAAACTTGATTTACTCAGAAAGTCACTATACTAATAGTGCATTTGCCAATTGTTGTTCACTTTGATTATTTTGGGTACTTAGTCATATTTTACCGGATTTTACTGTTACCGTCGGTAACCAGCCACCGGACAAGGAATAGAACATCGCTTGCTCTCAATGCCATACCGATATTTTGAATACACTAATCAAAGCATATTTGAATGATTTTGGTAGCGTAGTATAAAATGATGTGGTATATATTATTAGAATTAGGTGTCACAAACATTTAAATCTCTGTTAGTTGTTTAAATTTTTCAAATCAATTACCCAAGACGTACACGATAAAATCCGAGGCTTGTCCTACTTCTATCCATTTGGAAACCAACATGATTTTTCATAACGGTATTGTTAACGGTAAAATTAAATCGATTCCGGAATAAAAATCCGAAGCAAATTGGCAAATGGACTATTCATTCAAAGGTTGCGCGTGTAAAATTTATTTTGAACATGATTGACCCGGCTTACTTGCCGGGAAGGAATAATTAAAACGACTCTAAATAGTCAAAGACACGCTAGTCAGCGCTGGGACGTGGACAATGTTATTAATATAGTGAAGCTCTATAGAAAGGCAATAGCAAGGTTTTTGTACATAAATTTAATAAGTTAAAATGTACTAAGTTGTCACTTGTATTTTTTAACTAGAACTCCACTTTATAAAATATATACTTGGTGTTAACAGAAAAGTCTCTAATTTTGGGGTTATATCTGAGACAGGGAGACTTCCCATTATTTTGGATTGCTTTAAAGCAAGTACCAATTATTGGAACAGAGTAGAAAATACTCCATCAGGCTTAATAAAAGATCAAAAAAGGTTCATGAGGAGGGTGGCAGATCATGGTTCTCAGCAATATCAAATATGTTTACTATATTAAAAACTCCAGGAGATAACAAATATAAACTATGCTCAAATTCTGCTTGTAAAACTACAGTAAAGACTGATTTAAGAAAATTATATATTAATGCCTGGACCAGTTACAGGAATTTTTTAATTAATGAAAATGGAAAACTCAGAACATATGTTAAGATCAAAACAAATTTTGGTTTTGAAAAATATCTTTTAATAAAAGATTTCAAAAACAGAAGGTCCATTACAAAGTTTAAAATCAGTTCTCATGGATCAAAAATTGAATGGGGTCGATATACCAAACCCTTAACTCCTTTAAATGAAAGATTATGCGAAAAATGTTCTATAAAGAAATTGATGATGAGATTCATTATTTTACTACATCTAAAGAAGCTCTATTAAATTTGATACAATAATTAAAACTAATTCACATTTTAATAATATGTCCTCTTTCAATTAACTATTCTGGACCTTTAACTGTGAAAATGAAACAATTTTGAATAACCTATGTAAATTCTTCCTAGAGTCTGGAGTTGTTTAAAAAAAATACAGTGTATCTGCACTGATCTGTCTTAAATTATGACAATTGCTTTATATATTATTTGTATTGCCACATATATGTCTTCATGTATATTCTGTCATAAATAAATATTTGTACTGTTATTGCCCCTTGAGGGCCCATGATTGGTCAAATAAACTTGTATTCTTGTATTCTTGTATTTTTTAACGCAGAGGGAAAAGAATTGAGAGAAGCTAGCAGAGGTACCAATGGGGTATCCGAATGTCAAAAATCCGAAAGGGCAGAGACAATACCAGTAAACACCAACAAGAACGGGACAAAAACAGACACCTTGTAAACATTGAAACACAAAAATAAAAAAAGAGACTACTATAAAACATAGAACATGGAAATATCTAATATCTGCCTGCAAGGCACACTGCTTTGTCATAGTATGATATGAGAATGCCTGCAGTGTACATTATTTTTTTTAAGTATCTTTTGAGAGTGCTGTTTGAAAGTATCATATGAGAGTGCCTGCGGATCAAACTACTATTTTAAAGTATAATATATATGAGAGTGCCTTTAAGGTCACACTGCTATTCATCATTGTTCATTGTCTGTATAATAACGCTGCCTGAAGGTCATATTATTTTAAAGTATCAAGAGATTTTGTAATCTGTGAAGGATGATAGGAATACATAAGAACAAACTCGCCAAAAGAAACACGCGGTTAAAACCAGAAACGCATATAATATCATATGAGAGAGCCTGCAGGTAACACTGCTACAGTAAAACTTGGTTATAACAAATTTCAAGGGAAGAGGGACACAATTCATTGTATTGATATAACGGATTCCGTCATGTCATATAACGATTCGTTTTACAATTACTATTTAACCATATCGTCTTTCATAATTATGAATGGATGATATCGATGGGAAAACTTTTTAAAATACCGTTATAGGAGGCGTATTTTTATAACCTTGGTCTATTAAGTCGGTCACAAAACAGTGGTGTCGGGTAAAAGATCTGAAAAATCTGTACAAATATTAGATATTTCCATAAACATAGACCTTTATAGTATTATATAAGAGTGCCTGTATGTTACATGGTTTTGTCTGTGTTACAATGGTGCCTGTAGGTCATAGTTATCATTTTAAAGTATCATTTGATAATGCCTGCAAGGCACATTACTTTTTTAAAGTATCATATTAGAGTGCCTGCAGGTCACACTGGTACTTCATAGCATCAAAGAATGCCTTTAGGTATATAGAACGTCGCTGCAGACCTATATCTAGGTAAAGTCACGACGTTAAACTCCCCAGTCAGTCAGCTTATAGTATCATATGAGAGTGCCTGCAGGTCCTACTGCTACTTCATAGCGAGCATCGCAGATGCGAGCCCTACGGCATTAGGCATGTTTTGAGATGTGCCTGAAATATACTGACGATAAAACCGGAATAGGTTTACTTTTACGGAGTGAAAAAAAAAATAGGCACAGAGCAAGTAAAACAATCAACCCTCTGGGCTTATAGAAAAATACATGATAATCTGTTATGCAAAAATATAAAAATTGAAATTCAAAAACAGTGATAAAACCCTCATTCATCCACTTGTTTATTTTTACACACAAATTTTTAGTTGTCACCACTCGGTTTTTTCCGCTAACTTACGATTTTCTGAATATTACCGAGCTAGCTTTTGGTGACATCGTCCCATATTGGACATATTGACTAGTCATACCAAATGCATGATACTGGCCAAGCTTTGTTAAATTCTAAGTTAGATAAAATAAGATAAAGAAATACATAAATTTACTGAATAAAACCTACTCATAGTTTTTTAATGTACCTTCTGTTCAATGCTTCAAATAAAACCTCACAAAAATCTCACAAAACCTTACAGAATCTGAATGTTGTTTTGGTCTGCTGAAGAAGCGCGAAATACTCTGACAAGGAAATGACGTCACGTAATCCATAAAATGTATAATTTCGTCCCCGCTAAATGTCGTCCAAGAATGTTCCAGGATTTATTATTTGCACAAATAATTGAATTTTTAATAAGTAGCTATTGATTCCAGATATTTTAACAACTTTCTCAAGTGCATATGATTTTGGTTGGGTGGGTCAGACTTTGCTACTATTTAATTCCTTTTTTAAAAGTTCCCACTTTACGTTAAACTTAGCCGGTCGAGCACATGGATTTATTTTTAAAAGGTATATAGATTTTCGATGCTCGCTAAAAGCAGGGCCTTTATCATATTAGTATCATATGAGTGTGTTGGCAGGTCACACTGCTACTTCATAGTATCCTATGAGTGTGCCTGCAGGTCACACTGCTACTTCATAGTATCATATGAGTGTGCCTGCAGGTCACACTGCTACATCATAGTATCACATGAGAATGCCTGCAGGTCACATTGCTACTTGATAGTATCATATGAGAGTGCCTGCAGGTCACACTGCTACATCATAGTATCATATGAGAATGCCTGCAGGTCACATTGCTACTTGATAGTATCATATGAGAGTGCCTGCAGGTCACACTGCTACATCATAGTATCATATGAGAATGCCTGCAGGTCACATTGCTACTTGATAGTATCATATGAGTGTGCCTGCAGGTCACACTGCTACATCATAGTATCATATGAGAATGCCTGCAGGTCACACTGCTACATCATAGTATCATATGAGAGTGCCTACAGGTCACACTGCTACTTCATGGTATCATAGAATGCCTATAGATCACAATGCTACTTCATAGTATCATATAATGCTATAGGTCACAGTGCTACCTCATAGTATCATATTTCATGATCGTAGGATATGATAATGCCTGCAGGGCACACTACTGTTTTATGGTATCACATGAGAGTGCCTGCAAGGGCACACTACTGTTTTATAGTATCACATGAGTGTCTGCAGATCAAACTATTATTTTAAATATAATTTGAGATTGCCTCTATGTAACACTGATATTCGTTATTGTTTTGTCTGTATACCATACATGCCTGCATGTCATACTTTTATTTAAAAATATCAAATGAGAGTGCCTGCAAGGCCACACGACTACTTTATAGATCATATGAGAGTATGAGAGATCCTGGAGGTCACACTGCTATTTCATATTTTTAAGCTACAAACGAAAAACACAACTATATTACATCTTGACAATGCTTACCTGGCCTTCTCTTGGAAAACCTTTACAAATGTTGAAAAATCATCACAAAAGTTACTTTCAAAGTATTCGAGACTTAAGTTCGCGTTGATTTTGTGTTTTGTGTTTCCTTGTGCTGTTCTTGTTTATGTTTACCGGTTTTGTCGTTGCCCTTTCGGACTTTTGACACTCGAATGCTCCATTGGTGACTCTGCTTATTCCATTATTGAATTAGTAGTAAGATAGTAAAAATATTTGTACAAGATATATGTGAACTGCAGGTACCTTCATAATACAGACAATAACATGAAACTATAGGAACCTCAATTATACAGAAAAAAAAAACAGTGCGAAGCGACATTCCGTCCGCTCCAGCTTAACGAGTTTACGTATCACAATTGATTCGTTATTCCAGAGCTTGTA
This sequence comes from Arcuatula senhousia, assembly GCA_963971305.1. Taxonomy (NCBI): domain Eukaryota; kingdom Metazoa; phylum Mollusca; class Bivalvia; order Mytilida; family Mytilidae; genus Arcuatula; species Arcuatula senhousia. The sequence goes on along the minus strand of OZ020313.1, from coordinate 21,791,600 downwards.
GGATTTACAAAGATTTTTTTGCAGAGCGTCACGTCCGACATGGAAATTGCTTACACAGGGTTATGTTGCTCATCGGTTGCTGTCTTCACTCAAGAAATTTTACACGACTTCATGCGCTCATAGACAAATATGGGATTTCAATCTCTCAGAAGAGTGCAGATATTGGTCTGTCGTCCAGTTTTTGTTTTGTATTTCTTTATCAGATTTGGCGCACTGAATTGGCAGTTGGCAGCGCAGTGGATGTTCTATAACAAACAGGGACTGCTTAATCTTCCGAAGTTCACTCTCGGTACGACTTGAGCTCTCGTTGTTGGATTGCTTTTCAGTTACTTTTGGTGTTTAATGTTCTCTGTTTTCCCGTTCTATTCTCGTTGGTGTTTACTGGTTTTGTCTCTCGGACTTTGGCATTCGGATGCTCCATTGCTACGAATTCGTTGTATGACATAACGAAATCCTTTATATAAATACAACAAATTGTTTTCCCAGTTCCCAAAATTCGTTATAACCGATTTTTAAATTCAATTTCAATTCAATTTTTATTTAATGCTCGAACTTAATTACAAAGTAGCAGTTTACAATTTAAATGTAGCAGGCTCTCTTATATGATATTATAAAAATAATAATGTGCCCTGCATGCAGGCACTCTTGTATCATACTAAAAAATAGCAGTGTGACCTGCAGGCACTCTTATGTATTATAAAATAATAATGTGACCTGCAGACACTATCATATGATACTATGAAATAGCAGTGTAATACAAACAATAAACATTGACGAATAGCAGTGTGACCTGAAGACACTCTCATATTATTCTGTAAAATAGTAGTTTGATTTACAGGCACTCTCATATGATACTATGAAATAGCAGCGTGCTCTGCAGGCACTTCTATTTGATACTTTAAAATAATATGACCTGCAGGCACCATTGTAATATAGATGATAAACAATGCAGAAAAACAGTGTGAATTGCAGGCACTCTGATATATGATACTATAAAACAGTAGTGTGTCCTACAGGCACTCTCATATGATATTATGAAGTAGCAGTGTGATCTGCAGGCACACTCATATGATACTATGAAGAAGCAGTGTGACCTCCGTGAAATCCGCCATGGCTGGTCCCAAGCCCGAATGAAAAAGGAGGAGAGTTGGGCTAGGGGTTAGCACCCCCATCCCGGAAAAACCAATACCGCTACAGAAACATCGACGATATACACAAAGGGACCTGGGAGAAGAAGGAACTTCAACAGAGTAACATGACAAGCAGAGATGTACCGAATACCCTTCTATCAACCAGGAAGTTTTTACAGATTGGTTCGTGGAATGTCAGAACGATGTACGAGGCAGGGAAAGCTACACAGATAGCAGCTGAGATGCGCAACTATAAGCTTCTCTTCTTGGACTTTGTAAGACTAGATGGACTCAATCTGGGCAGCGACGACTGATGACAGGTGAAACAATCCTGTATTCAGGACACGAGGAAGAGGACACACCGCACATTCTAGGGGTGGCGCTCATGTTAGGAAAAGAAGCACAAAAGGCACTGATAGGGTGGAAACCAAGAGGACCAAGACATTTGACAGCATCATTTAAGACTAAAAAGAAGAACATAAAGATGGGTTCCTAGCATTATCTGGAAGATCATTGTTCTCCACGGATGTTTTGATAAATTTCTTTATTGCTGATTTTTCTTAGTATTATTATATTTTAATTTACAATAGAAAGTTGGGTTTGCAAGTTGAAAATCGCCCTCGGAGACATAAGACTTGGCATCCCAAGCGACCACTGCACCCCTTTTGTCGGCAGGTTTTATGACTTTGTATGTGCGGGTCTTTAAATTTCGGAGAGCAGTTTATTCGTTACTAGTCAGATTATGTCTTTTGAGGGGTTTGGTTTTTAAATCATGAATTTGGTTAAGACAAGATTTAATGTATTTCTCCAAAACAGGAAACCAGGATGTTTTAGGAGTGAAATTTGATTTTTGTTGCCATAATCGCGAAACAAAGAGGTGGCTTCATTATTCTCCTCGTCAAATTGGTTATTTTCCTTCTCGTGGAAAAAAAGCTTTTAAGAGGAGGCGTCTGAAGAAGTTTTGGATGTCCGTATGGTTTTGAAAAGAGTCTGCTAAGGAAGTTGTTGGAACAAAATTTAGACCTTTGGACAGAAGACTTCTTGAGACTGTGACTTCAAAATTTTCGGTCTCGGTATCGTTGGTGTCGACAGGAGTATCCAAGTTGTGATCACATTGTGGAGCCAGAGATTGCAGTTTCGTGTCTTTTTCAAAATAGAGAAAATCGTAGACTGTTGAAGAGGCGAATCTCTTCTACAATAGAGTTGGCCACAATCTTATGACAGTCTAGGTGCAATTTGTTTTTCAGAATAAGCTTTCTCAAGGTAAGAGATTTCAATTTTTCAGATATGGCGGATAACGTAAGACGAACAAGAGATCTTGAGTAAGATGACGATGTAGTTTCTAGAGAGGCCGCTAAGACCTCGTGGTTTGAGATTACGTCAATTGGATGAAAGATGGAATGAAACTTTTCGGAACTGTATTGAGTTGAAGACATTTTCGAAGAAAAAACAGATGGCTATTGCACTTGGTAATGGCGATGATAGTTCTGTAGAGACCAATAGCTGTCCTCTGTACAAAGTCAGGATGTGGAGAGATGAATTTAGAAAGAAGAAGAAAGATCTTTTAAGGAGGACATGGTTACAACGGGTAAGTGTAGAAATTGTAAATTCAAAGAAATAAAATATGTTGCACTGTGGCTTGTGTATAAACAAAGAAGATAAATAAATGGATGATGAAGCCACATTTAAAAGGTAAAAACTAAATAAGAAATATAGATAAATAAAGCCTTTAAAACAACTAAAACAAGAATGCCCAAATTTTCGGACATAAAGTCCTTCTTCAGTGGCTAAAAAGTAAAAGATGTTGACACATCGACTGACGAGGACAGAATGACATAAATATGACTCGAACAACATCACATGGTATCTTAATCCTGAACTTGATGACTAATTTATAAATATTAAGAAAAGGTCTGTAATCTTTTAACATTTATACCAAAGGATTGAATAGTGCCTAAAAATTGATTATTCTTTGCTCAAGAAACTGTCTTTGTTTTTCGCCGGTGCATGTTTCAAGGAGAACGGTAACCTGCATATCCTGGACGCTATGTTTGGCAATGAAAAGTGCTGGCCGACTGGGCAATCGTCGCATTTGAGAACACTTCTCCTGTGTTCAGCAAATCTGTCACCCAGTCTACGATAGGTTTCTCCTACGTAAATTTTAAGGCACTTAGCACAGCGGATGGCGTAAATGACATTTTCGGAGATGCAGATATAACCGTTCTTCAACTTGAAAGTATTGGAGGGGCCAACTATCTCTTCAGTCTCCCAGGTAAAGGCACATGTGACACCACAACCCCTGGTGCCTGAAAAGTCAGATCGAGGACGTCTCTTGGATTTGTCAAATGAGCTGGAGACAAGATGTTGCCTCAAACTCTTACCTTTGCGAAAAGCAGTCAGGGGTGGCGAGTCGAACACTGTCGACATGTGTTCGTCCTTCAAGACGATGGACTTGAAATTGCGCAATGGAATGTTCCGTATAACAATGTTATGAGGATGGTATGTAAGTAGCAAAGGTATACGGTCATTCTTGCGTCTTGACCTGGGCTCCAAAGCCTTGGATCGTGTCACCCGGGAAACTGAGTCGATAGCTTTATCCAAGATGTTGTTTTGACAAAGAATGATTTCATAGTGCTGCTTTGAACTTTAAAATCATCCTCATTGCTGCAAATACAAAACGTTTAAGTCTCAGAAATTGAGACCTAGGAATGGCATTTTTGCAGCTCTGGGGATGACAAGATTGATAGTTCAAGTAGCAGTGTGCATCAGTGGGTTTATAGAACACAGACGTTACTATTTTGCCGTTAAGGATGCCACATTCCAAGTCAAGGAAAGAGAGTTTCTCTTGCAAGATGGTAAAGGTGTGCTGAATGGCAGGATGATAGGAAGAGAAAAAACTGATGAACGAGTTCAAATCATCTTCACTATCAGAGGATACACCGAAAACATCATCTATGTATCGTTTGTATAGGCCAGGGACAGAGCCAACGTATTCAGAAAACATTTTCTCTTGTGTAGAAAGACTGGCACAACAGACAGAGACTGCAGCGGCAAGCAGGAATATGAAAGAGCTTCATGGCACCACCAAGAAACTAGCAGGAAGAAGCAAACCAATGGAAATACCAGTTTAGGACAAAAATTTGCTTTCAGAAACAGAAAAACAACTAAGCAGATGGGCAGAGCATTTTGAAGAGTTGCCCAATAGACCAACACCGGATAACACACCGGATGTATTGCCTGCAGACTTACCAATCAACTGCAAACCACCTAGCAGGGCAGAGATTTAGAGAGCAATAAAACAGCTTAGGAATGGCAATGCTCCAGGACCAGATGAGATTCCAGCAGATCTAGAGGTACTTAAACCAGACCTTAATACAATGATTGAATGGTTGTATAACATGTTTGCCAAGATCTGGATAGAAGTAGAAATACCAACAGAGTGGAAAGAAGCACATCTTATTAAGCTGCCAAAGAAAGGAGACCCTGGACTATGCTCAAATTATGGAGGGATAACACTACTATCCGTTCCAGCAAAAGTATTCAACAAAGTGATTTTGGAGTGAATGAAAGGGCCAGTTGACGAGAAACTGCGAGACCATCAGGCAGGTTTCAGAAAGAACAGATCATTTACTGACCAGATAGCGACACTTCGCATCATTATTGAGCAGTCCATGGAATGGAACTCTCCACTATGCATAAATTTTATAGACTACGAGAAGGCTTTTGACAGTCTGGACATGGAGATGTTATGGAAACTGCTAAGACATTACGGAGAGCCTCAAAAGTTTGTAAACCTGATAAGAAACTCATATGAAGGAATGTCCTGCAGAGTAGTGCACGTAGGACAACTGACAGAAAGCTTCAGAGTCAAGACCGGAGTAAGGCAAGGATGTCTGCTTTCACCATTTTTGTTTCTGCTTGCAATAGACTGGATCATGAAGACCATAACCAGGGGAAAGAGAAACGGAATACAATGGACACTCTGGAACCAGCTGGATGATTTGGATTTTGCGAATGATTTACCACTCCCGTCACACAACCACCAACAGATGCAGGAGAAGTCCTCATACTCAGAACCTCAGCTACCATAGGACTCAACATACACAGAGGAAAGACTAAGATCTTGAAAGTTAATACCACCAACAATGAGCCAGTAAGCCTAAATGGAGATCCACTAGAAGAGGTAGAGTCGTTCACATACCTTGCTGTATAGTGGACAAACAAGGAGGTACAGATGCTGATGTCAAGACCAGAATCAGCAAAGCAAGAGGCATGAGAGGGGCATTCATCCAACTCAGAAACTAATGGAATTCACGAGTTATCAGCAGGAACACCAAGCTTCGACTTTTCAACTCAAACGTGAAATCCTCCTGTATTGTGCAGAAACCTGGAGATTTACCAAGGCTACCAGTCATAAGATCCAGACATTTATAAACCAATGTCATCGCCGTATCCTTTCCATCCGCTGGCCTGAAACCATCAGTAACAAGGAATTATTGAGAAAGACCAAGTTGAAGAAAAGATCCGTAGAAGAAGGTGGGGATGGCTTGGAAAACATCACGAGACAGGCGCTAACACGGACACCCCAAGGAAAGAGAAAACGAGGACGACCTCAGATTTTTGACCCGACACCACTGTTTTGTGACCGACTAAATAGACCAAGGTTAGGAAAATACGCCTCCTATGGTATTTTAACAAGGTTTCCCTTCGATATCACCAATTCAAAATTATGAAAAAGACGATATGGTTAAATAGTTATTGTTATGATCTCAACATGTAGATTTTGTGTTCAAAGCCTTAAACGAATTCGTTATATAACATAACAAAATCTGTTATATCAATACAAGAGTTGTTTTCCCTGTTCCCCTGAAATTCGTTATAACCAAGTTTTACTGTAGCAGTGTGACCTGCAGGCTCTCTCATGTGATAATATATTCGCTTCTGGTTTTAACCGCATGTTTCTGTTGGTTTTGTTCTCATGTATTTCTATCAGGGGGGAAGGGTCCTACCCCTCCTATAATCTTTCGCAGATAACAAAAGCTATATAGTTTTCTTCTGTGTTAAAAAATACAATACATGTGACAACTTAGTACATTTTAACTTATTAAATCTATGCACAAAACCCTCGCTATTGCCTTTCTATAGAGCTACACATGCAACCTTTGAATAAACTATGTCATCACCAATAGTAGTGACTTTCTGTGTAAAAGTTTGTGATTGTACAATTTTAAATTTGTAGTAAATTTCTCACTTGCACAGGTATTTAAAAGTTTTTCATTGGTTAACAAAATACTTTTCAGGAATAATTTCAGTGCATGTTTTGGTTAACAATAAGACTAACATTATATGCAGAAACCTTTATATCTGTATGGACAACTACTTCTGCATTAAAATTTCTATATTTTAACTGTAACGGGGTTGCTCCCCTTCCTAGTAGATTTAAATAGCCAGCCTTTATCCCTGAACAAGGGAAGTACTTCTTTGGTTCAGAGGTAGAGCGTCTGACTGTAAACCTAGAGGTCCCGGGTTCGAGTCCCGGTCAGGACATGTCGATTTTGTGAAATAATTCATGCTCTCCGGTTACATTGGCGCCCAACTAAAAAACCCACGGTGGTTAAAAGGATTCCTAGCCAGGGTTGTGTTGTGTTAAGAGTCATACATTGAGGTATGATGACTCTTGAGGATTGAGGTATGATGACTCTTGAGGAGGGGGAAGTGTAACGGGGTTGCTCCCCTTCCTAGTAGATTTAAATAGCCAGCCTTTATCCCTGAACAAGGGAAGTACTTCTTTGGTTCAGAGGTAGAGCGTCTGACTGTAAACCTAGAAGTCCTGGGTTCGAGTCCCGGTCAGGACATGTCGATTTTGTGAAGTAATTCATGCTCTCCGGTTACATAACCAAAACAATGTTATTTTATTTTATTTTTTACCGCACCTATTTGATCTATCTCTGCCAATATTTTCTTACGGTTTTATGTTATACCATTTTAAGAACTACTTTTTTAAGCGCGTATATTTTTGGGTGAATGGCAGGCATATGATATGACTAGCAGGCACTGTTTGCTGAGCTTTTAGCTTCGAGCGCTTTAGCTTGTAGTATCGATCATCCATACGTTTTTTATTTGATCGATGTCGAATAAACGTATGGAAGCATCCTATGTTATTTCCCGTTAGGTTAGGTGGGCGGAACTGACCAGATTCTGGTCAGTTCCGCCCATAAGGTGTGTTAATGTCTACGTAGACATGTCAAGGATCTGTCAAGTTCTCGTTTGGGAAAATACCTTCATTTAGATTAATCTTCCTCGAAAAGAACGTCTTTTCATGATTGCTTTGAATGTTTTTCATTTGAAAATGCATTAAAAGGGTCTGCTGTATGCTGCACATAAATGAGTTTTAATGTTAAATTTGCTTAGGCAACTTTCAATTGGAGGGGGGGGGCTATTCAATGAGTTCACTATGAAGGTCTGTTCTGAGGACTTATCTTATATATGCAAATTTCAGATGCTACATCTACTGTTAAATTGGCCACCTCCTGTATAAAGAACGTTCCGACACTAGTATTTACCGCAGAATAAGAGATCTTTGTATTCTAAAAATTCTTGATCATTAAACATTTTGAAAATAGTGTCCTGATGAGTCTTTCAAACACTCATGTCAGGTGCAGTTCAATTTATTTGAAACTGTCACAGTTTTAATGTACTTTCTTTCATATTATAACGATTTATTGTTGAACTGATCACTGAATCAGCAAGTATCTGCATCTTGCGCTCAGAGGAATATGGGATTTCTATCTAACAAATGAGTACAGATTTTGGTTTCTTTGTAATGAGGTTTTTGTTTTGTCTTCCTTTTCTGAATGTTTGACACACTGAATTGATCATTGTCAACTCAGTTGGTGTATTGCAACTACTGCACATCAGTTAATATTTGAGAAAGGAAGACATCTTCAATTGCCGTTGAATTTTATTTTACTACTTGTCATTGCTCGCAGGAATTGTTTGCCCTGAAGGATCACCGAGTTCACTCTCCTTATGATTTGAGTTCGCGTTGGACATTGATTTCTATTAGTTTTGTGCCAATCTCGCCGATTTTGCATGTTAACTGGATTTGTCTTCAAATTGCCCTTTTGACATTCGAATGTCCAGTTGGGACCTCTCTGCTTGTGCCACATCGGTTGCATAGATACATTGCTTATTTGGCAATTGCGGGTTCTGACAGTTGAAGTATACAATATCAAATACGAAAGAATATGGAATATGTGCCAGAAAGACACGATCCACATATTGAAATGATTTTGATAAATGTACAATGCAAAATTTCGCTGCGTGTGAAGCGCTTTTCTGGATTAACCTTCATCAGACACGCTAGGAGTAAAAACTTTGGAAAACTGGTAATATATAAGATTTGATAAAACAAAAATAGAAGCCAAAAAATATTACAACAATGACAAAACAAATAAATTTATTAATTTTTAAAGAAATAGCCAAACGTTGTCAAATTTTGGAAATATGTAAACTGTGTCTTTCCAACACATATTCCAGTACTCGAAAATATATAAGATATACGATATTGAGATGTGGAATAAGTGTACGCGACACAACAAACATAAACAAACAGCAATTCAAAAAATCACAACGGAAAACAGCAAGCAGTCTTCAACATGACCATAGGTCACTGCCTACCGTCTTGCATTGGCCCAAGACTTATAATACAATACAAAAGTATCAAAACCAATCCCTAAATCATCAACGAAAGACTCAATTCTTGACATAAAACAGTTAACATAGAATGACAAGGACAAACAAAGGCTTTGGCAAAGTTTCCTGGCTTAGGACAGGCACATATAAAATGTGGCGGGGTTAAACTAGTTTTTTGGATCCAACCTTCCCCCTATTGATAAGCTTGCACAAAGCTACATATAAAACACACTGTAAAACTCAATCGACAAAAGTTCAATTCAACAAGAGAGAACCTAAGACAAAATACTGTACGAAAACAACAAGACAAGGAGGAACTCTCTTGAGAACACTCGAAGTTACTGACAACTAGCTAAGAAACATTTATCGATTGATGTAAAAGAATCAAATACATCAGTTCTAAATCCGACACCCCACGTCAAAACAATGAATGATTAAGAGTTGTATCACCATACAGAACCGACATACTTGATCGCTGTGGTGCTTATAAATAAAACAGTGGATACAAAGTGAAAATTTAACGTTTTAAAGTTACTATCAAGCTATCAATATTTCTGCCAAAACATACCAAATGCAAAGAGCATACAACTGAAGCACGGGGAAGTATAAACGGACGGTATATAAATACCATAGATCATACGGTTTTTTCTCATAATACGCTGTAATTTTTTATAACATTTTTGTCCACCCGCCGCAACGCGGAGCGGGGACATAGAAATGCCGGGCGTCCGTCCGTCACACTTTTTTTCGTAACAGATTTCTCAGCTACTATTAATCCTAGGCTTTTGATATTTCGTATGCAGCTTCAAGTAGGGGTCTCATATGTTGGGATGCGTTTTCAGGTCTGTCGCTTACCTACTTCCTGTTTAACGAACCGACTTCGATTTTTTAGGGTTAGAAATGGGAAATTTTTCGTAAAAGATTTCTCAGCTACTATTAATACAAGGCTTTTGATATTTGGTATGCAGCTTCAGGTAGGGGTCTCATATCGGGGGATGCGTTTTCAGATCTGTGGCTTACCTATTTGCTGTTAAGCGAGCGGACTTAGAATTTTTTACTCTCGGTGGGGGGGCTCAGGAATTCCGTTCTTTTTTTTTATTATCATTTGCAGTTGTTAGTCTCTATACCTGGGATTCGACCAAATTGGTGATTGTTCAACACTTATCTAATAAATTGCTTTTTTTTTACTTGGTATAAGATGAGTCTTGGCAAAATGGAACTCATTTAACACGTACTTCTGTTCTTTTGATGTGTATAATCGTTCTGTGATCTTTTGCGTCTCTGTTTTACAATTTTTAATTGGACATAAAAAAAACTTTTATAACATGTACCTTGCCTTTATATATTTTTTATTTGTTTTCTGTTCGTTTCCTTCGTTATAAACCGTCACTGACGAGTCTAATAACAAAACGCACATCTTCTTTTGCACACTATACTTTTTATGCCTCATCTACGAAAGAAGGGGGACATATAGTGATCAGGTCCGTTCGTCCCTCCATGATTGGGCATTATGCCCTTTGGATATTATTCTTATTAATGCTTAAATGAAGTCTCCTGTATCTTGATGAGATCTACGAACTCTAAGTCTATATATCTTTGCCTGTTCTGGGATTAAAGTTCTAACTGTAACCTTTTTTTAAACCACCTTAACCTAACCACACTACACCGTCTGGGACTGAGGGCATAAAGACTATTATTTTTAAAATTCTGATCCCTAGGCTTCATTGAAAATAGAAGAGGTACAAGAACAGATTCCAGGTCCCCCGCCCGTTGAACGTTATATTGTTGAAGGGGCATAACTCCAATAATAATGTGTTCTATGGGAGAAAAAATGACTAAGTCGTTAAACAGGAAGTAGATGTCAGACTGACCTGAAAATCACTTACACCTTAGGTGACCCCTATAGGAGTCTGCATACAAAATTTCAGAACCCTAGGATTAGTAGTTATTGAGAAAAGTGTTACGAAAAAAAGTGTGACGGACGCACGGACGGACGCACGGACGGACGGACGGACACCGACATTTCCAAGTCCCCGCTCCGCGTTGCGGCGGGGGACAAAAACTCTAGAATGTCCATATATAACACTCAAGGCAGTTATTGGTTATCAATTTTCAGAACACATACCATCTTTTGGTTAAAATATTTTTAATCTATACCTTTTTATTTTGTATATTATCTTATTTCATGGTTTCATATTGCTTTTTTTCACATGTACATATAAGTGAAATCTGTAACAATTGTAATAGAATTAGGCATGAACAAGTATGTGATTTTTTTTAATTTAAGACATAGTTTGTCAGTTGAAGAGCTTTTTAAAATGTCTGTTTTTATGGATGTCAGTTTAAGGCAAAATAAAACAATAATAGAATTTCCACAAAATGGTTCTTGAAAATCCTGTGTTACAGCAAATCTGAAATTAAAAAAATAATAATATTAAATAGCATAATGTCTATGTAAAAAAAATACTAAAAACATATATGAACTGAAAAGAGGTAATAACGTTTTATAAGCATTATGCATATAAACTATTTATCAGGTTGGGGAGTATGCCCCAAATCAAGGATAATACCCCAAAACGGGTATTATCCTTGATTTCAAGGATCCTGTGATCCTTGATTTCAAGGATACAAAACTTAAACTTGATATTACTTTCTTACTAGAGATAGGCGGCTTCTGTTGCAGTGGTATACACTTGAAGTGATAACAGAACTTCCTAATTATGCATCCAAGAATAAAATTCAATGGGTGATTTAAGCCTACTATTGCAGAAAGTGTTTTCTTTTGTGTTTTAAATTGACCAATTGATCAATCAATTCAGTTTTTCAAAACATTTGTAAAACATTTAAATGACCAGTGATTGGTTTGTCACATGGCATGTTATCATACAATAGAAAGTTAAAAGTGCTCAGGTCACACATGGATGCTCACAGACATCTCAGTCAATATTAGTGCATTTTAATGATTGTTTTTAATTTTTAAATACAAATGGAATCTAAACAGTAATTTCAGAAACAGGTAGTATTTGTAAATATATGCGTTTCCCCTGCATAAGAAAAGGAACTTTTGGCTACAGAAGTGCATAAAAGGGGCTTAAAGTTTCAAATACCCCAAAACAAGGATAATACCCGTTTTCGGGCATACTCCCCAACCTGTACAACCCTTTGACAAAAGATTTTGTATTTCTGATGTTGTAAACTCAATGTTTTGCATAGCTGACCTATTATTTTTAATAACTATATGCTCAGGTTCCGTTTTAAAAGGTATTTTGTAACCATTTTCTACGACTTCTATTATGTAAGAATTTTGTGTTATATGATTCCATTCATTAATTGACCCTTTAAGCCTACCTACCGGACTAACCGGTTTTTCATTTGATTGTAAATAAACAGAGGCATTTAATTTTGTGTCACATAATGGAAGTTTAGCAATGGTTTCGCTTGTTTTGAAATTATCAATTTTTTCTTGTCTAATATTGACAGATGGCTCAATGGCTTGAGTATTTACTCTCGAGTTCAAATCAGAACAATTTAAAATAAAATTGTTACTTATCTTAGACTTTTTATCTGGACAATCATCGGCCCAATGCCCCCTTTTTCCACAACTGTAGCATCTGCCAGGTTTAAATGAAACTTCGTCAGGCTTGTCTGTCTTCTTTTGGTAAGGCGTAAATCTCCTCTTTTTGGTTCTTTCACTCTTGCTTTTCCTCTCTGCTCTGGCCTGAGCTCGAATCATCCTTTTTTCGTCTTCTGAATCATCTGCTATCGGGTTAGCCACATACTCATTGACTACTTTCCAGCCTAACTGTGACGAATCTGCTAATTTTATAAGCTTTTGTCTCTCTTGTACTATCTGAATACCTTCAGTTATCTTGTCTTTTGCACTCTGTACCGAATCAATTGTCAATTCTTGTGCCTCCAGTGTAGTTTTTGCCTCCTTCAATTTGGTCAACACCTTCACCTCGTGCTTAAATTGGTTTTCGTTCCCTTTCCTCTGAAATGTGTAGTTATCCGTCAAAGTTTCCTCCATTCTAGCCATTTGAGAAGTGGAAATTTCAGTCTGGGTCTTCTGAATATTTGCTTGTAGTTTGGTCATCTTGCTATCCATTATGGTAGTTATGTTGTCGAGCAGTTGCTGTTGGGATACGGAAATAGCATTCGATACCTCACGCGAAATTGCTTTCCTAATAGGACTACTTAACGCGGCATCCATCTTGACAGTTCGGGTGTTGGGTAGAGAATGATTATAATTCATGAGACGATTTCCCGCATTAAGTGCTGGTCACCTGACCATCACTTACATACCAAGTCACATGATCTAATGAATCGTTAGTACAATAATTTTCCTCTATACTTCGAAACGCGGAAAATTATTATTATTAAGGCCTACTTGATGAATTAATTTACTTATTTTTAGTATCAAGGAATTTGATATAATCATAGACCTGTATATTATACAGGTCTATGATATGATATATAACTCCTTGTTAATATAGTTTAATTTAATTTATTCAAATAAACTATCGCGGTCGATTTTAATTATGACTATGTTTACAAGTTAATGTTTAAAGTAAGGGTTATCATTATAAATCATCGAAAATCGTATTTCCATAAAACATGACAAGTCAATTGAATCAAAACCATAAAAGAGAGAAAAAAAAGATTATGCAAATTGTTTGTACAATGTCATATCAATCAATAAAAAGCCAAGGTTATAGAACTATTAGGTGTTAAAAGCATTCAGTGCATTTTCTACCTGTGACACAAAACAAAGCCTGCTATCTTTTCTTATCTATAAATCTTGTTTTGCGCCAGTTTTTAACATTCTTATTGAATGTAAAATGTAATAAAATATAGATCATTAATTACACCTGAGTCATTATCCTGTCATGAATGTATGCATGCAAACATTTTCTGTGAATAAATGTTAATTTTATGTCATTGTCTGATGATGATAAATTTATATTTTTATTCAATAACGAAAATGTATGTAGTATAGTTGCCAAAACCTGCCATAATATTTTACTAAGAACAAATAGCTTTTTATATCATTAATACTAAGATACTTTTTATAAATTGTACCTTTTAACTGTATTTTATATGTATATTGTATGTATGAATAGTCTCTCATAATTCTTTTAAGAATGGCTCATGCATTTTATCTTGTATGTTTAATCTTTTTAATGTTATCATATTTTATATGAATGTATGTGGTGAGACTCTAATAAACTATTGAATCTGAATCTGAATCTGTATTTATAATATAACTAATTTACGTCTATCAAAATATGTTGTTCTCATCAACACAAACTTTAGAATTAAAGTTGACTTGAATTTTATAAAATTTTTATTAATAAATTTTTAGTTTATCAAAACAAAAGAAACAATAAATAAAATCTTAATATGAAAAAAGGTACATAAAATGGAAAAAAAAGAAAATAATAAGGAAATTGAAATTTCTAAAAACAAATTATTTTATGACAAAAATAAAACATAACAAAAACAGACAAACGACACTCTTTAAAAAAAAAACACACACAAAAAAAACTCAAAACAACCGAAACAAATAAATAAAATCAAATATTAAAAATAACGTACAATGAAATGAAAAAAAAAGAAAAAAAAGAAGAAAACCGAAAAAAGCCAAAACAATAGAAAAAAAAGAAACGTAAAATTATAAAAAAGATAAAAACTAAAAGAAAAAAAGAAAAGAACAAAAAAAAACAAACAAAAAGAAAAACAAACACAAAAAAAAACTAAAGTTAAGAAAGTAAAAAAAAATCGAAAATAATAAATTAAAAAAAAAATTAAAACTTAATAAGGAAATTGAAATTTCTAAAAAAAATTATTTTAGGACAAAAAATTAACGTTACAAAAAACAGACAAACGACACTCCCTAAACTAACAAAACAAATACACACACACTAAAAAAAAAACCGCTGAAACAACAGAAACAAATAAATAAAATCAAATATTAAAACAAAACATACAATGAAATGAAAAAAAAACGAAAAATAAAGAAAAAAAAACGAAAACAATAAAAAAAGAAAAAAAGAAATGAAAAAAAGATTTTAAAAACGAAACGTCAAAATAAAAAATAATAAAAGAAAAAAACAAACAAACAAAAAACCAACAAACAAAAAACCAAACAAAAACTAAAGGAAAGAAAGTAAAAAAAAATCGAAAAAAAAATTAAAACTAAAAAAATCGGAAGAAAAGAAAAAAAAACTTTAAAAAAAAGATACAATACATTAAATCAAAATATGAAAAAACGTAAAGTAAAATGGAAAAAATAAAAAAAATAAAACAGAAAATGATATATATATTTTTTTGCAATATTTATCTGAATTGGTCTAATGTAAACATTTTGTAAAATAGTTTCTTTTTACAATTTTTCAGATGAATGACACAAATGTTCTTCAAGAAATCATAAATTGTTTTACATCTGTGAAGCAGCTATTAGATTTTGCACGATCGTATGGATTGGAGGAGGATCCATATGTTAAATTTAGAATGAACATCTTAGCACAAGTACAATGTCCTGTGTGCAACAACTCGTTTGCTGCCGGCGAACAATATGAGCTACACCAAATGACTCACGAGACCATCATGGATTTTGACTTGGGTTTCTTTGACGTTGCAACAACGTCTAATCATGAAAATCAGACCTTGAACAGAAACATAGTTTTAAATAAAGACGATATTTCAATTAACCAACCTCAAGGTAAAAAGGCACGAGCAAATAGTGATTCCTTGAATCAGCTAGGCACAGGAAATGGAAGTATGCATACTTTGCTTAAAACAAGGGAGCGAACTTATGCTAAAAATGCAGCCATTGATACTACATTTGAAGTAACACTGTCCGAGCAACTGAAGAACAAAAAGCTGATAGAAATATCAAAAGATCTCCATAATATTTTTGATCAAGTTCTGGATGGAGTCAGAGAAGGGTCCAAAGATAATACTCTTGCACGAATCATCATTGAACATAATGGCCTGACAGACCCCATTGTCGTCCCTCTTCAGGAACTAGGCAAGATGAACAGCTCTACTGTTATGGGAGAAATAGAAAAGGTTCTACAAAGTAACGATGAACTCTCTGTAGATGATAGCTTTTCACTGACTATTGGGCGCATAGATCTACCTTCAGGTGGAGGCAGAAAACCCATCACTAAACTGTTTGGGGAAAACAACAGTTTACTACAAAAGCGTTCTATTGTTAGTCGACCAAGTAAAACAATGTGTATGCCAATGGCAATTTCCATTTGTTTTCTGAAGTTTTGCCGTATAGTTTCCCCAGAAGAATGGAACACTCTGACAATTGCTGATACAGGAGATATGTTTGATAAAATATTGAAGCACAAAGCAACACCGAAATGGTTCTATAAACATTTTATGGATAAAAAAAGAAACGAATGCCTAACGTTTGCCAATCGACTTTGTCAACTCGCCTCAGTCAGAACAGATAAGAAATGTAACATCAGTGAAATTACCCACTTCGAGCAAATCTTTGATATGAACATACTTGTTATTTCGGCAAAACTAGGTAATAAATTCATTCGAATCGGTGAAAACGGATTAGAAAGAAAAAATGCCTTTCTGTACTTGATAGACTTGGACGACGCAGACCACCATTTTTCAGCCATCGTTAGTATAACTGTTTTTTTGTTGTTGCAGTTATTTTTGCACTAGTTGTTTAAAGGCATTCAGCAACAAAGAAAGGCATAATTGCGAGACATACTGCAACGTCTGTTGTAGCAAAACATGCCCCATCACTAACATAGGAATGTCATGTCGTAGTTGTTACAGAATATGCAGATCTCACAAAATTTTAATGTTTTCAGAGACATATCAAGCAAAATATAAGTAAGAAAAGAGTACTTTCCTCAGAATGCGAGCAACGATACCAGTGTAAAACGTGTAAAAAAACAATACCAAGATGTGAGCGTCCACCCGAACTTCATCAATGTGGAGAATGGAAATGCCCTTGTTGTCAAGAATACTGTTCCGAGGATCATCTATGCTATCAGAGGACCATTCATAAAGAAAACACAGAGAAGGTCATGATCTTTTTTGATTGTGAAACAAAACAAGATTCGCTCTTAGAATGTAACGAGGGGTATTGTCCACAAGCATGAACTACAAGTACAGGAACATGTCTACCATGTTCAAACTGCCACAAATCATGTTGTGGATCAAAGGAACACAAAGTAAATTTTATCTGTATGCAAACAGCTTGTGATCAATGCAAACACAAACCTTTAGCCACAGAACCAAAATGCAACTATTGCGGTCCTCGTTGCTCAACTTGCAATCAAAAGGAGAAGAATAAATTTTAAAACGATCCTTGCCAGAACACCTGTGGGTTTAGAGAACAATTGTTTCGAGGTGATACTGCCACTGATGCATTCTGTAGAACAGTGTTTTCTGAACAATTCAAGAATGCTGTGGTGTTATCTCATAATGGATCTGGTTACGATAATTTTTTTCTCATTAACTGGCTGATCTCCAACTCCATCCGTCCTGAAGTGATTTTCAATGGGACAAAAATCATGTACATGCTGATAGGACGAGGGTTAAATATTAAAATATTGGACTCCCTGAATTTTTTACCCATGAAGCTGTCGAAGATCCCAAAAGCATTTGGACTGCAGGAGTTGAAGAAGGGGTATTTCCCACATGTTCAACCGTGATGAAAATCAGCATTATAAAGGCCCATACCCCGATATATCTTATTACGGTTATGATTACATGAGTAAAGAAGATCGGACAGACTTCCTGAAATGGTATGACGAGAACAAAAACCAGTTGTTTGATTTTGATAAAGAAATGAGAGAGTATTGCTGCAGCGACACGTCGATATAAAGAGAAGGCATACTTCGTTTTCGAGACCTGGTCATGGAAGTGACGGGAAAAGACACTCCCGGCGTTGACGTATTGAATTATATCACCATTGCCAGTGTGTGTATGGGAATTTACAAATCTAAGTTTTTGGAAGAGCAATACGAAATCGAAGTATTGTACCAGAACGACCAAATACAACTTAAACCAATAAAATTGACAAAACCAGGATTTGCAGTTTTAGAAGATAATGAATGGAAATCTTCAGAAGATTTTTTATCTGAACATCCACAGACCAAATTTGGTAAAAGAAAATTCTTCAAGAGTCCTCTAGCCCACGTTCCATCTGATGGATATATCACAGCTGGAGTTCAATTGCATGGCTGGAATGGATCATGAAGAATGAAAAAACCTCAATTCAGCATGCCCTTAATGGAGGAGAATATCAAATTCCTGGTACACAATTCCATGTGGATGGCTTTTGTTCCAGAAACAATGAAGTGTTTGAATTTTTAGGGGTATGTTTATTACATTTATTTTGAATAACCAATGGCACCACCGCCACCACCGCGCGGTACAGAAAAAAATGCAATCCTAATAATAACGCGTTAATGAATCACGCGGTACTAATTATAACGCGTTACATAATTACGCAATCCTATATCATTTCGTGTTACTGAATCACGCGATACTAATCATGACGCGTTACGTTATCTCGTGATACTAACCATGAGATTCATATAATTCTATTTTTCGCGTCAAAAAAAAAAGCCAAAAACAAAACAAAAAAACATTGTGATATAACGTTTAAACTTTTAAGTGTTGTATATTTTTATTCAGTGCGTTTGGCATGGTTGTAAAGTTTGTTTTCCAAATGATAGAGGAAATACTAAAACACAACTGACCAAACAGTCCATGGATGAATTGTATGTCATCACAAAAAAGAGAGAAAACACAATTAGACAACTTGGGTACGGATACAGAAAGATATGGGAACACGATTTCAATTCACAACGGTTGAAAAATCCAATTCTCAAGCTGTTTTGTGAACAGCAAGATATTCAAGAACGGCTAGATCCACGGGATGCCTTTCAGGTACTTAAAAAATCTGCCGGTGAATTTTAAATATGCAAATTACATCAAGAATGATAATTTCTGTAATACGGCTCTATCACGAAAATTATTAGAATGATACATTTATTTTTAGCACCTCATTAATATTCAATTTCATTATAATTGTAAGAGGTTGCATACTTATTTTTAAACATATTGCAAAAACAGTTTTCTTTGTTATTTTGCAGGGTGGGCGCACAGATGCTTCCAAGCTATACTACAAAGTAAAAGATGACGAAAAAATAAAATATGTGGATTTCACTTCCTTGTATCCTTTGACGAATAAATACTGCAGGTATCCACTTTATCATCCAGAAATTATCACCGATAATTTCAAAGATCTGAGTCAATACTTTGGACTTTGTCGGTTGAAAATCCTTCCACCCAGAAACCTATACCATGCAATTCTTGGATACCGCTGCAATGGTAAACTCACATTTCCTTTATGTAGAACATGTGTTGAAACAACACATCAAGGTCAATGTACCCATAATGCTGAAGAAAGATGTATCATCGGTACTTATGCCACACCTGAGATTCAGAAAGCAAGAGAAAAGGGCTACCAGGTCCTTAAAGTGTACGAGTTGTGGCATTTCAGCGAAAGTACACAGTACGACAAAACATGTAATTCTGGTGGATTGTTTGCAGACTACGTACAAATGTTTCCAAAACTTAAACAAGAGGCGAGCGGTTTTCCATCCGATTGTGTTTTTGAAACGGATAAACAAATCTATATTCAGCTTTACAAAGAAAACGAGGGAATCGACCTTCAGTACGACAATATAAAACCTAACCCTGGTTTTCGCAGTATTGCTAAGTTGTGTCTGAACAGCTTCTGGGGAAAGTTTGGGCAACGACTCGTTTTGAAAAAACATAGTTTTTTCACGACTCGGAAGCTGAAAAGTTCTTTCAGACACTCTCGGATCCTACTAAAGTAGTAGAAAATTTCCACATCATCTCTGAAGATACAGTTCAATTGGTATGGACAGAGAATACAGCATTTCCACCAGTTGATGTTAAAACCAACATCTTTATTGCTATATTCAGCACAATGTGGGCCCGGTTAAAACTGTATGACATATTAGACATGTTAGGTGATCGAGTCATCTATACGGATACAGACAACTGTATATATGTTAGTCGTGACAATGAACCGGAACCCTCTCTAGGGAATTACTTGGGCGAGTTAACATCCGAAATTCCAACTAGAACATTGACGAATCCAAATAAAATTTGTCGTCTACCTCACCAGAGAAAAATTTACAGCAGAATGGAGGAAAAGAAATACACTTTTAACTATGACAAGCGTGTCATTCTAGACAATTTTGACACCGTGCCGTATGGATATTGATAAATGACAAAAACAATAATGCAAATTATGTGGCTTTTTTATTATAACCTTGTACATAAAACAAATTACATCTAAATAAAATTTGTACTCTATTAAATGTTAATATTTTATCCAAGAACTATGTAACTTATTTTCCATGCCGGGCAAGACGTCACGTTTTCCACTTCGAATTACGAATAAACCTCCCGTCTTACTTGCTGGAGTTTTCCGTTTCTTGACTGTTGTACTTTGAGTTAATAGTTCATGTTCTGATTCCTTTTGTGGTCGTTCAGTTTGATCGGTGTTGATGGATTTATCCTCAAGATTCTCAATCGTTTTTATTTGTTGAACAAAACGATCGTAACATTCTTTCGATATCAACACAAGTTCTTGAGCCATTATTGATCGTCCAAAGGGTCAAAATTGGTTTGATCAGAAGTGACACAAGTATGTGATTTTTATCAGAATGTTCTTTTTCCTTTTATGTGCCACTGTTCTAGAAGCCAAAGCACGGATGTTGAACTCGTATGGGCGCAACCTTCTGATTTGATGACTGGTTAATTCCAACACTCCTCTATATACGTTTAATGCAATTTCTGACAAAACGTCAATTTGATTGTTGGAGGCAGATTGAATTAATACTTTACGTTGACGTGGCTCGGCAGCATACAAGTATTTTAAATCGCATAAAAGGTAACCGCCAAGCAAGAAGCTGTTTTTTTTTGTCTCTGTTATCTGCAATTAGAACAAAAATATGAACATTCAAACTTATTGATCTAAAGTAGGGAGATCTGTCGTAAAGGTTGTGTGAAATGTATAAAATCGAGCAGGTACGATGTTGTGATAGTACTGTGAAAAGACCTAATGTTTCTTCACTTTTTCCGATTAATCTCATCATGTCATCTAAAACTATGACTGTATGAGTTCCAGGACAGGTCCAATCCATTATATCCTGTCGACTAGGTAAACCCTCATGTAACGTAAAATTTGATAGTTCTTGTTCAGCTTTTTCTAATGCGGGCTGAAATGCTGTATAACAATACACCATTTTTTCTTGTGGAATTTTGAACATTTTTGAAGCGTGTTGAAGTAAATTCATTACGAAAGTTGTTTTTCCACTCTGTGTGGCTCCCGATATCATCACAGTACATGGACTAGGAAAGGGTACTACTGTGGAAGATGTGTTCATCTTGACGTTATAACAACAACTAAATGATTAAAATAATTTTATTACTTTATACCCTTATTTTAATAACACAAATTGTAATATATATTTACAAAATTAGTTACAATACGATCGTTAATCATTAAATTTGTATAAAAAAACTGCACAAACATTCCAAACATACAGAAAGCATAACAAAAGTTAACACAAAATATCCACAAAGTCGAGAGGTGTTTGACTGGACCTGACAAGTCATGTGTGTGAAGTGTTTTACGTTGGTATTTAAAAATCTGTACATCCCCTCTCCATAATAGGCAGGTGTTTTCCCGAAACTGTCAAAAAATAAACCATGGGTTTACTCTTCAGCACTATAGCTACCCAGTGTTCACCAGGCCCATCGTCTGTATCAGTATTTACAATGAAGACACTTGGATATTTTATCGAATTGTTAGGCAGATTATTTCTAGAATAGATTCCTGAGAATGATTTTAAAGTACAAAGATTTTAAAGTACAAAGATTCGATTCGATGGCACACTCTAGCTCGTATCCATTTATGGTTGAACGTATCGAACGTTGCGTGAATGATCTATTTCCAGAAAAGAATCGAATGCTCCAAAAGCAATGCAAGTGGTGGCAGTTGTGAGACCTTTGCTGAATTTCATTTCTAGTCTCAGGTTTCCGTGCTGAACCAAGTTTATATAGTCGCAGACAGCCAATCCATTCGGAGATAGGATAAAAGCATACAGTGTGTAACCATTAGCGAAATCCTTCCGGGAAATGGTCAATCCCGAGTCTCTGCTGAGCTTTTCACGGGCTTCAAATAAATTCGTATATGCAGAGGTAAACTGTCCGTTTTCCCCAAAGTCTAACTTCAATGGTCTACCAGGTACACTTTCACCATTTAAATACAATCCCACGTCAGTGGCATCGCAATGAGCAAAATTGAAAGGGTTAGAACCATAAGTGCCGTTTCCGCCATCCTGAGAAATCAAACCAACTACCAAAATGTTTGGACAAAGAGTGTAAATATTATCCCAGATAAATTCACTTGATCCCTTGTTGATAGTGTTTCGTTTTACTTCCGTCTTCTGAAAATAGTAACGAGCAGGTCTTGTCTCTATCTGTTTCATGTGGTTGACTAACAGGCCTAGATCCACCTTTATTTTACAGGCCTTAAACACACATTCTTTTATCTTCAACTGGTATGAGGCATTTTCCTCTCCCGATATGGTGAAAAATGGGGTGGTATTTCGATAAAGTTCTATAGAGATGTTCACGCCTTGAATTAAGTGGTGATCCAGCAAAAATACGTCTTCTAACAACGGGCCTTCCATTTCAAACTCCCTGCTGTTTTTCATATAATCCCGCCTTAAAACTAATCCGGTGTTTTTCCACCCTTTCCATCGGTAGCTGACAGATTTCCTGAATCCTTCATAAACAGTTGTGATTTCTGCTCATCTACACCACTGTTGAGCTCCAGCTCAAATAGGAATGCTAATGTCCTTGTTTTCATCATAAGCCATTTCAATTCTACTTTTTCCTGTTAAAAATGGTTGACCCTGGAAAGAGATCCACTCTGAGTTTTCTGCTGCTCTTTTTCGGTTTCCGTTTAACGCTAAAAGCCTTTGGTCTTTGTCCTTTGGATGCTTTTGATTGAATGGATTTTTTCTTATGCTTTTTTGTTTTTATACTGGCAGATCTGCTTTTCGGGCTCCTGGTAGGTTAAACGTATGGAATTCTTTCTTCCTTTTGTTGTTGCAAGTCAGATTCTGCACGGTTTGCAACTGCGACAGTTGGCGCCACTTGTTGAATCTTTACTTCTTTATTTGAAAGTTTAGAACTTGGAAATACAAAACGACGTTTTTTAAAACGACGACTCAACCCACCTCCCGTCTGTGATCGTTTCCTCTGTCTTGCTTTTTTTAATGCATCCTCCCATGCCAGTACATCGCTCACATAAGGTGTATTTGTCATTACTGCAGAAAAGGGTATTTTTATCTTTTATCTTTTAAGATGAAGTGTTCGTTGGTAAATAAGCTTGCATTCCCAACGGCATCATTTATATAGATGTTGATCTGATTCAATAAACCCGACCGCACGGGGATATAATAAGGTGTATCAAATATCAAAGTTGACGTGAAGTATTTCTTTTTATTCTTTGCGAATCCTTCAGTCCCACATCTTTACCAATGTGAACTTTTCGAAGAAGTGGTTTTTCTGACGCTCCAACAAATCTGTCGACACAAATGTTTGAAAAAATGTAAATATCACCACTCATCCTCGAAGATGTCTTATATACAATAGTTATTTCTGTTAAAGCCACAACCCAATATCCCTCAAGATCTACTTCTTTGTTGAGTTACACAGTGAAGTTGTTGGGTACATTTTTTTTAACATGGAAATGCAGTCGGTTGACCTTAGGACCATACGCACACTCATCTTGGTATCTTATGATGACAGTTTATGATGTCAATTCAATTTATTCACTCTGAATGTCTGAAAGGGGCACCCAAGAATCAAACTTTTTAGGATACCCTAACCAGCGAACTAAACCCTGCTGTACTCCATTTTTCTTTCTTTTGTTGGTAATTTCTCTATTTTCCACATCGTGTTTTTCTCGTCCTTTCTTACTTTTTGTAGCTCAGGTTGATGGAACGAACCCTGAATATCTTCATTCATCAAATCTTTCAGTAAATATACGGGAAGGCTATCCCTCATATATCGTCTTTGTATCTTGAATAACTCTTCGGTCCATTTTTGTTGATACCCACGTTGGAAAGGATGACGCTTGTATGTGATCCTTACAAGATCGTTTAGCTTAAATCTGAATTTCTTTGGCTTTGTTTTTGGTTGTTTGAGCAAAGATTTTTTTTATTTTCTTTTTTGATAGGTTTTCTTTTCAGATACGCACTCAGTCTGACTTCGTCTGCATTTTCTTTGTTTACTTGAACGGGCGCGTAACTCCCAAGTGAACGATGGGGCCGTTTGTTGTAACTTTTAACCATATCTTGCAGAACATCGGTGTACTTGTATGTTTGTTTATGTCTGAAATATGTGTACATAACGTTTTTAATTGTTCTTATACTTCTTTCAACCACAGCTGACTTGGTCTCATTCTGAGAGTAGTAAGTGTGAATCCCATTCTTTGCTAAATAGTCACGCACATACTTGTTGACAAACTCTTTGCCCAAGTCTGAACGAATAGAAACAGGTTTTCGTTTACCACTTAAAATCTTCTTTGATGCTTTTAGAACACTTGTGTGTGTCTTGTCTTTCAATGGTTCCATCCATAAGTATTTGGAAAAGACATCGATAACAAGCAACAAAAATCTAAAGCCTGTATTCTCACTCTGAATATTGTCTAATTGTGCGAGATCTATTTCCCATAAACTGTCAATTGTGTTTACAATATATCTGTTCCTTTTAAACTTCCAAACTATATTTCTTGATACACTATGCGAATCCTGGTCTTGTAACCATTGTTTTATTTTGTACCTCCCAATTTTAAATTTTCCCTCTTTTTTGACTATTTGGTATAATTTAACCGAGGCGGTAAATGATGCAGGATGTGACCGCATGGCCGTAGCTAGGGTCCCAAAAATAGTGAGGCAAAGTTTATCGCCGAGCGAAGCGAGGCGAAAAATTTTTCGGCAGGGGGTCTGGGGGCCGCTTAAGGCCCCTAGAAGCTCTGGGGTAAATGGTGCAAATCCTGCATTCTGAGCGTTTCCAGAAGGATTATTGACTCCAAAGCAAGCTTTATGATATGATTCTTTTCTTTGACAATTTAAAGAAAAATATGTTATAAGGCATACTTTCATGAACACATTTGTTCGCAACATATCTTATAACTACTTTGAAATAATGGAAAACGGGAAAATATGAATCGCCTATTGCATTTTTTCCATCAGTTAACATGATTTTATAATTTCTTGTGCAAACTATATATGGAAAAAACATGTACTGTTGACCCTAAAAAAGATATATTTGCTTGCCGTTCACATCGATCACATATGCCTACCTTACAAGTTAAAAGGTTTTTTTTTAGTATCAGGATTGTATTGCAGAAACTTAAAGTAATTCAAAATATTTGAAAAAAAAAAGAAAAATACCTACACATGGCCACAACTCCCTAGAATGGAAC
This sequence comes from Arcuatula senhousia, assembly GCA_963971305.1. NCBI lineage: Eukaryota > Metazoa > Mollusca > Bivalvia > Mytilida > Mytilidae > Arcuatula > Arcuatula senhousia. The sequence goes on along the minus strand of OZ020313.1, from coordinate 21,766,187 downwards.
AGAAAACAAAAAAAGTTATGAAATAATATTTCTTTTTCCTTAAAAAAAGGTAATAAAAAAACTTCTGAACAGGAATAATTAATCTCACATATCCAAGGAGAAAAGACAAAAGAAGGCAAAGTCATAACAAAGCAATTGAAAATCGTAATGGTCCTGGCTCTCAAAAGAATGGGTTAAACAAGTTTTATTGCGCCTAACTTTTCTCTTCAATTGTGGTCCTAGGGTCCAGCAACACAAAACAAGACGGTTGTGAGACATAATAGGGGAAAAGAGGTGATCATCTCAGCACAAAAAAACTGTCACAAACTAATTGAAACAATCACTAATCATTTTAACTAATATATTTTGTATCATTTGGTGATAATAATCATTTCAATATCTGTTTAAGTATATAAACCAAAAATTCTGAAATACTCAAGAAATTATCACTGCAATAGTATTAAGACAATAGACAACTATGTCCTGTAAAAGTCAGACGGAGCACAAAATAAGATTATTACAGTCAACAGTTGACACAAACAAAAAGTTATTCCAACAAAAGTCTACTAATACAATATTCTAGACACGAAGTACTGCAAGGCCGCAAAGTCTTTTACCACACATAAATGACATTCCCAGATTTCAATCATCTACGTGAGGCATCACAAAATACATTCGAGACTGGAAATATTAACACAAGAGGAAGATCTAACCTTATATTTGAATAAATATAAATCTTCAAGTGCAGTATCTACCATAGTTGCTAAAATGGCGTTGGCCGAACATGCTTATCGGCAAATTTTGGTTTCCATTTTTTAATCTGGTTTTAGGTTTTACTTATTTATCACATTAATTACTGCTAATTAAAAAGTTATTTAATTTAAATTAAAAAAAAATGGCCAAAATTTTTAGTGAGGCAACTGCCTCACTTGCCTCAATGGTAGCTACGGCCATCATGTTTGGGGTCGTGCCAGATTGATTGTAGATAGTGTCCTCATAGTTTGAAGGATTCATGTTGACTAAAAAAGATAAAGAAAAACCTTACATTTAAATGTCATTGAACATAATTTTGGAACTTGATCAGATTGTGTGTGTGTGTGTGTGTGTGTGTGTGTGTGTGTGTGTGTGTGTGTGTGTGGTTTCTAATCCAGAACAAAGTAAATATGGTATACGTATATTTTATTTACAAAATAAAATACAAGCTTAATACAAAACACAGTAACTGTCCATAGACATTGCTTGAGGTGCTCGTGCTTGAGGTGTATGCTCTTTTATATTTTCATGATGGTATACTTGTACACGAGATAGCTTTCATATTTGAATCTCCCTTCCATTGACCTTCAGCTTAATTTTTGTTGCCCTATTCTATGGTCTTCTAAGTGTTCCTACTTTTACTTCTAATCCCTGTTTTTGTGTTTATGTTGTTGCGTTTCAAATTAGCTTGTCGGGAATCATTGGTAGTTTTAGTAGGAAGATTTAGTCCGTGGTACTATTTCATTATTTTTTTCTGTTGATACATTTGTTTTCATGCCGTCCCTATTTTGTCAATGGACATTCTGTTCTCTCCTAACGACACATAATCATGATTTTACAAAACGGAAAAAGATATTTAAATAACAAACCCTTTACTAGGATATCCACACCTCACAGTGCCATACCTCCTCCAAATGTTAATTCAAGCCACACTTACAACACTCGACATAATTCCAATCCCACTTTTCAAACGTTAATTACTAAAAATCAACCCTCAAATAAAATAACCGGTACAACTTTTAATATCTCTTATCGTGGATATCCTAAAATTACACCCTGTGGTGCTTCTAAATGACAGACATGTAAAATACTAATCAGAGACACCACTGTGAAATCAACTATTAACGGCCGAAAATTCTCTATAAATCTGGATCAAGATGTTAACTGACGCACCAATAACTTAATTTATTTAATAACATGATACAAACCTGGTTGTAATATCCAGTATGTAGGGGAAACCGGTAGGTATTTGTCCAAAAGAACATCGGAACATCTATATCGCTTCCGCCGCTATAAAAAGTACAAATGTCTCTTATATCAACATTTTCATAAACACAATCATAACCTTAAATACGTCAGGGTTCAACCCCTAGAAATTATTCAAAAAGACTCCAAATCTAGTAAACGAGAGTTTTGCAAGTTGAGACGACTTGCAGAACTGGAATGGATTAAAAAATTACAAACAGCCTATCCTCTGGGTCTGAACGATAACATTATGGGACAGGGGAACATATCTAGAACATCAAATATCAATGTCATGAATTTAATAAGTCCTCGTAAACGGAACAAACGGTCGCATGGTATACGAATAAATCGTAATGTTAGAAAACATCATCGTTCTAATTTAAGCATCACCGATCTTGTTAAAATATTTAAGAATAACGGACGACATAATCTTTTTTGTAAACTATGCTCTATACCCGTTTCTAAGTTAAATAAAATTAGATTGGATTGTAACACCATATCTCATGCCAGTCCCCTATATGAAGGCGCACTCATTATTAACGCTTTTTGTTACTTTAAACTTTTCCCCAAAATTGATAGTCCTGTAGACCACATTCGACATTTTATAAAATTAACGTACATCAACAGAGGACTAGACTTCATAAACATTTCTAGTATTTTTATGGATCCTACTATTAAAGAGTTAATACCACCATATTTTACAAATACTGAACCTCCAATCATATCTTATAAATATAAAAAACCAACAAGTAACATTATTTTTAACTATACGTCCATCACTACAGATGAAGACCTAGACTCGAATATTCCTGTATCATGCGACTGTGCTAATTCGGACTTTAGATATGTTCCTTGTGGCCATATTGTTACTGGCGACCTAAACATTGTCAATGACCCAGAGGTTATTAAATTCTTGAAAAAGGGACCAAAATTCAGACCTCCTTCGAAAATTAATTGGAATTCTTGTTTTGATTGTGTAAATACTGCCCTTCATTCGTACTGTAAGACCTGGATTAGACGAGAAGGAGCAGATTCCAAATCTTTAGACAAGTTTAAGAATAAATTCATATCCATTGTAAAATTACGAATAAGCCATTTTCAAAACACCTTTGTAGAATATCGACCCCAAACTTATATAAACAGAATTAAATCAAAACTACAATTATTAGGTTCACGATATGTTTTTGTTCCTGCGGATAAAGCGGCTAACAATGTTGTTGTGGTATGTCGTAAATATTATCTGGATGTTTTAATGCATGAAATTAAAGGCTCATGTACTTTCGTTCCCGTGCAAGCTACAGAAACCAGTATTATTGACGATCATGTCATAGCAACCACAGCACTTCGAGCAGCCCCTACATACAATAAATTACCTACTATGTACTGGATACCTAAATTACACAAAAACCCATATAAATCCCGTTTTATTTCTGCATCAAGTAAATGTTCCTTAACCAATATTTCTAAAGTCTTGTCTCTTGCTTTAAGTACAATGAAAGAATTTATCATCCGATACTGTGATAAAATTTTCGAAAATAGTGGAATAAATCATTTTTGGAGTGTTAAAAATTCTCTTGATGTTTTAGACAAACTTCGGGCATTTGAAAATACTTTTCAATCCGTAGACAGCTATGACTTTTCCACTTTATATACTAATCTACCTCACAATCTTATCAAAAAGAAATTTGAATATTTAATTAAATGGTGCTTTGACAAATCTAAAAGTGACTACATCTGTTCTAAAGTGTCACAAGTATTTAGTAAATCGTTTTTTAGTAACGAAACCCACAAAGGTTATGTTAATTGGACCGACATAGAAGTTATTACTGCATTAAACTTTCTTTTAGATAATATTTACATCCGGTTCGGTAAACAAATATATCGCCAAGTCATTGGTATTCCAATGGGAACCAATTGTGCTCCACTCATAGCTGATCTGTTTTTATATTGTTACGAATCACAGTTTATGGCCAAGCTACAAAAAGACCCAAACAAAAACCACCTTATCGAAACTTTTAACAATACATATAGGTACTTAGATGACATACTTGCTCTAAACAACCCCACATTCTCAAATTTTATAAATGATATATATCCTAAAGAATTAACCCTAAATAAAGCAAACTCAACCGACAGTAGATGTCCATTTCTAGATTTGGACTTAAGCATTACCAATGGTAGATTACACACTAAAGTATATGATAAACGGGATGACTTTTCATTCCCAATAGTTAATTTTCCGTTTCTTGAAGGAGACGTACCATTAGCTCCAGCTTACGGGGTATACATTTCACAATTAGTCAGGTATGCTCGCATTTGCAGTGATGTGTCTGATTTTAATGATAAAAACCGTTTTATTACAGAAAAATTGCTAAAACAAGGTTACCGTTACCACAAATTAGTCAAATCTTTTACAAAATTTGCACATAAATATGGACATCTCATCGAAAAATTTGATTGTACACGTAGATTTCTGATTGTTAAAGGAATATCTCATCCTGACTTTTATAGCAATGTAGTTTATAAAGCACAAAAATTCAAAAACAACCTTATGGAAATTAAAAACTGGCTTAAAAACCTTTTGAAAAAAGGATACGAATTCAATGTTTTAGTAAAATCTTTGCATTTGGTATGTTTTGGCAGAAATATTGATAGCTTGATAGTAACTTTAAAACCTTAAATTTTCACTTTGTATCCACTGTATTATTTATAAGCTCCACAGCGATCAAGTATGTCGGTTCTGTATGGTGATACAACTCTTAATCATTCATTGTTTTGACGTGGGGTGTCGGATTTAGAACTGATGTATTTGATTCTTTTACATCAATCGATAAATGTTTCTTAGCTAGTTGTCAGTAACTTCGAGTGTTCTCAAGAGAGTTCCTCCTAGTCTTGTTGTTTTCGTACAGTATTTTGTCTTAGGTTCTCTCTTGTTGAATTGAACTTTTGTCGATTGAGTTTTACAGTGTGTTTTATATGTAGCTTTGTGCAAGCTTATCAATAGGGGGAAGGTTGGATCCAAAAAACTAGTTTAACCCCGCCACATTTTATATGTGCCTGTCCTAAGCCAGGAAACTTTGCCAAAGCCTTTGTTTGTCCTTGTCATTCAATGTTAACTGTTTTATGTCAAGAATTGAGTCTTTCGTTGATGATTTAGGGATTGGTTTTGATACTTTTGTATTGTATGATAAGTCTTGGGCCAATGCAAGACGGTAAGCAGTGACCTATGGTCATGTTGAAGACTGCTTGCTGTTTTCCGTTGTGATTTTTTGAATTGCTGTTTGTTTATGTTTGTTGTGTCGCGTACACTTATTCCACATCTCAATAACGTATATTGTATGTTATGATATCATTGAATTGTCAGCTTTTGATATAGCACGGTTTATTTTCTTCTGTAGTCTCAGGAGGTTGGTCCATTGCCTTTTATTAAGAGTTATACCATTTTGTTTTTCCTTGAATGTCGAATGTTGAATAGCAATATTGACATGTTTTTCAAATGAACACACTGCCACCGAATACTGGTCGGGTAAATCAAACTGTTTATTTTAATCACAGATTGTGTTGTTCATGTTCTGATAATGTGGTATTAAATTGATGCAGTCTGTTTGATGCATTTTTTCACTCCTGTTCATTTCACTAGTCAATGCAACACTTACTGAAGTCAAAACAAGTAGTGTCAACACTCCTATCCATTTGAATAATGGAGCATGAGCTGCATAATTTTCATAAATTGACGAGACAATACTGGTTTGCGTGTGGATTTCACTTCCTGTTGTAAGTGCCAACTGAGGGTCTTGCTCTAAAATGGCAGTTTCACACGTTATTGTTTCTGCTACCATCTTCAAATAAAATAGTTATACACTGACAAATAAACTCAATAGTCACCTCTTTTTATACGAAAATTGTTTAGAGCAGATCACCAAATGGGTTACAGAATGTACATCTCATCATTCCCTCTTGATTCTGGTGATCATCATCGTAAATACATGGAACGCACTTCTCTAAATCTGGAACTGATTGTCTAACTTCAGAAAAAGTCTCCTTTAAAGCTTCCCATTTATCGTATGTCAGTGATATACCTTTTTAAGTCGGAACTACAGCACCGGTGTCTGGTATTTTCCAGTGTTGTCTAACGTCAACAGTTGGATACAATTTATTGACAGTTACATAAACTCCTTTTCCTAAGTGCGATGTCGTTTCAGATAAACCATTTTCATCATCAATTATTTTTCCAATGGCCTCATCTATGTCTTTGGCATACATTTCTAACAATGACCACTGGATCATGGATAGGGTGATTCCTTTCTTAGTTGGAATATAGCAATCGGAAGAATTCTTTTCATATTTACGAATATGAATGGAGATTGTATCACGCCACTCACAAGCAACTACGAATATGTCACCTCCAACTGGTAACATACAAAGATTTTTTGAAGTCTTGGTTTCCATCTCAGGGTCTAACAAATTAACCAAAGAAGCTTTTCCCGCAGCTTTCAGTGCTAAACAAAAATATAAGGCTTTATTTCCTCTTCTATGGAGTGTAGAAATCAGTTGTCTTACTTTTGAATATGAATTGTTGTTCTGTAGAAAGTCTTCCCTCAATTCATCTGTTAATGTCCCGTTCTAGTATAAATGATCTACAACAACTTCGACTGGCGTTTCTTTAATTAACGTCACGTAATTACGACGAAGGATGTCTATGTGTTCTTGTTGCATCTTTACAGTAGACGTGTTGTAACCAAGTGATAAAATTACAAAGGCTGACTGTTGAATTTATACCAAAATTTAGTGGAAATTTTCTTCTTAAATATCTTAAAAGGTCAGACAATATGGGGGTCATAAAATTTGGGCCCTTGTGGGCGTGGGAATTTTTGAATATCCTGAAAGGTCATGAAATTTGGGGGGTCATAAACTTTTAAAATATCCTTTAAAGTCGTAAAATTTGGGGAGGGGGGTCATAATTTTTATTGTGGGATTAAATACTGTCATCTTTAAAAAGTCGTTTGTAAGATAATTCTCTGTGATAGGCGATAATACTATGCTTATCGTTTCTATACGCCGTTTAAACCGGTGATTATCAATTGCGTATTGCATCCAACAACCTTTCCTTGCTTCTCGGTAGGCATGAGACCAAGCTATCATCAGATGGGTCTTTGGCACCCCTTCATCAAAGTGAACCTGCAAATAGGCATACAAACATGTTAACACATATCATTTAGTGAAAGGATTGGAAGTCAAACTTATATTTTTAAAATATTTTTTCTCCTTACCTTTTTCATTTCCTTTAAAAGAATGTTGGACATTTCTATAACTTTGGCATTTATAAAATATTTCCTGAAATATCCTTTCTCTTTTGATCTTTTGAAGGGGTTTCTCACCTGTTACAGTTTGAGAATGATAGAGATTAAGGAATGAAATCATAATATTGCAGTCTAGGGGGGTCATAGAGTCATCATATCTGGACCTTGAGGTAAAGAGTCATCATATGAAGGTCTGAGGTCATAGTCATCATATTGGAGTCTGGGGGACAAAGAGTCATCATATGGAGGTTTGGGGGTCGTAGAGTCATCATATGGAGGCTTGGGGGTCGTAGAGTTATCATATAGAGGCTTGGGGGTCGTAGAGTCATCCTTTGGAGGCCTGGGGGTCGTAGAGTCATCCTTTGGAGGCCTGGGGGTCCTAGAGCCAGCCTTTGGAGGCCTGGGGGTCGTAGTCTCAGCCTTTTGGGGTCTGGGAGCCATAGTCCCATCATACTACTTTTACCATTTGTTACCTGAGGCTCCCACTAGCAATATACATTGAAGTTTACAATTGGTTACCTGAGGCCCCAATAGCAATATACATGTACATTGAAGTTTACCATTGGTTACCTGACACCCCCTGTAGCAATATACATTGAAGTTTACCATTTGTTACCTGAGGCCCCCACTAGCAATATGCATTTAAGTTTACAATTGGTTACCTGAGGCCCCAATAGCAATATACATTGAAGTTTACCCTTGGTTACCTGTGGCCCCCTATAGCCATTTACATTGAAGTTAACCATTGGTTACCTGACGCCCCCTGTAGCAATATATATTGAAGTTTACCATTGGTTACCTGAGGCCCCCAATAGCAATATACATTGAAGTTTGCCATTGGTTACCTGAGGCCCCAATAGCAGTACACATTGAAGTTTACCCTAGGTTACCTGTGGCCCCCAATAGCATTATACATTGAAGTTAACCATTGGTTACCCTAGGCCTCCTATAGCAACAACATTTATTTAAACCATTGGTTACAAGATGCCCACATTACAAGATTGTAAATTGAAGTACCTAAGGCCAAGATTTCCCCCAACACAAATATCTAGTGTTATTCTGGATCCCATTGAAAAATTCAAGAGGATCCAGACTCGTCCTAGGACAAATGTGGCTATCTTAATTTCTCCAAGGACAAATTGAAATTCTGATTTGCACTTGTTTAAATCCAGGGCAAATCAGAACTCAAAGGACTAAAGCCACGAACCCTCATTTTTGGCCCTAAATCGGGCCATTTTTTTTCAAATTTATTTGTTAGATAAGATTTTTGGCCAAGTAGTCTAGAATGATTACTTGTTACAAAACAAAATCAATTTTAAAGTTTTCTGTACTTGTGGCGTTGCAATGACATCATAAAGTGATGCTTAAATTGAAAATATGCTAATTTATGCTAAATTTCACAATTTTCCACCTGGTTTTTGGTGAAAATGACATGGGCGCCACCCCTCGCCCACAAATATTTTTGCTTAAATTTTATATATATAAATACATTAATTTCTTCATATTTCAACAAAAATTTTGATGGGCGAGAGGTGGCGCCACATAAAAAATCACAAAATTGTGACTGAAAAACAAGTCATTTTGGCCAAAAAGTGAAAAATCACTGATTTAGGCTATTTTTGAAGGGTTAGGGTACTTGAAAATTCATTTATACACAATAATAAAATCTTTTCTCTTTTAACACAGACATCCAGCTATACATACACAAATTTTGGTGTAAAACAAAGCAATTTTTGATATTTGAGTATTAACAGGGCCAATTATGGGGGTTCATGGCTCTAGTCCTTTGTCCTAGGAGAAATCGGAATTCCAATTTGCCCTAGGAGGATTCAGATCGCTCTGGATTCAAATTTGCCCTGTAACATATATAATACCATGAACCATAATCAAGTTATCTTGGGCCACCTATACCCGTGTATGTAAATTAATTTAAGTAACATTTGACCCGAGGTTAGCCCGCTCCGGCACCAACATTTTTGTGTTGGAGAACACATCAAAGCTTTGAATTATATATCCGTTTGAATTTCAAAATTGTCTAATCCCTAATTATACATGAAGTCTTTTGAGGTAACCTTAAAGTGCCCGTTTTAAGTGATGTTATGCAGGTTTTGTCATGTTACTACGTACATGTATGAAAAGTACACCATATCATATATGCAACATCTGATATTTTCACTAAATGAAGACCCCAAAAAGTAGACAATTTTTTGTCGCAATATGTCCCTACCTTTATAATAAAGGTTATCCCACCCCCGTGTTTGCTTTACAAATGGTTCATGACATTACAAATACTTCTAGGGAGCCTGAAGTAACCAAACATTACTTTTAATATATATCAACATAGGACCTAGGGTATCCAAAATAAAAAAGACAAGAAAGTTCCAGACAATAAATTTTGCCACGCCTGACGCGCGTTTTGTCTATTCAAGACTCTACCAAAAACATTAAAAATGCCAAACACTTAATGATTACGAAGAGCATAGAACAATAAAACCAAAAATACAAAACTAGGGAACCAAATTATTACTAAGATGATCAACCTATGTCTGGGGTATGAAGAAACTAATAAATTTATAAAATCTGCTATTCTTTACCATCAATTAACTTTCAATTTTTATAAATTTTTTTTTTGCTTTGACACATATGGGTGTATTTTGCAAATAAATATTATATAATATAACAAACAAGTTATAAATCTCGTTTGTTGCTACATGTATAAATTTATTTTTATTCAGTATTTCCTTTTCCTGATTTTGTCTGCTTGATAGTTTATGAATAGTCTTTATTACAATAAATATGCTAAAGGTGGTCTAAGGTATCTCATGCTTTACATCTATGCCAATGCTACAGCATTATATGGGACCTTAGGTACCAATGGTTAACTCCAATGTATATTGCTATCGAGAGCAAACATTGTTTACTTTTGCTGTAGGGGGCCTCAAGTAACCAATGGTTAACTTCAATGTATATTGCTACAGGGGGCGTCAGGTAACCAATGGTAAACTTCAATGTATATTGCTACAGGGGGCGTCAGGTAACCAATGGTAAACTTCAATTGATATTGCTACAGGGGGCGTCAGGTAACCAATGGTAAACTTCAATGTATATTGCTATTGGGGGCTTCAGGTAACAAATGGTAAACTTCAATGTATATTGCTACAGGGGGCGTCAGGTAACCAATGGTAAACTTCATTGTATACTTTAATGTAATTGCTACAGGGGGCGTCAGGTAACCAATGGTAAACTTCAATGTATACTGCTATTGAGGCCTCAGGTAACTAATGGTAAACTTCAATGTATATTGCTATTGGGGCCTCAGGTAACCAATGGTAAACTTCAATGTATATTGCTATTGGGGGCCTCAGGTAACCAATGGTAAACTTCAATGTATATTGTTATAAGGGGCCTCGGGTGACCAATGGTTGACTTCAATGTATAATGCTAGATGGGGCCTAATGTAACCAATCATTTACTTCAATTTACAATCTTATCGTGGGCATCATGTTACCAATGGTTTACATAAATGATGTTGCGGCTATAGGGAGGCTTGGGTAACCAATGGTAAACTTCTATGTATATCGTTATAGGAAGCTTCAGGTAACCAATGGTTAATTTCAATGTATATTGCTATCGAGAGCAAACATTGTTTATTTTTGCTGTAAGGGACCCCAGGTAACCAATGGTAAACTTCAATTCATATTGCTATTAGGGGCCACAGGTAACCAATGGTAAACTTCAATGTATATTGCTATTGGGGGCCTCAGGTAACCAATGGTAAACTTCAATGTATATTGCTACAGGGGGCGTCAGGTAACAAATTGTAAACTTCAATGTATACTTTAATGTGTATTGCTACAGGGGGCGTCAGGTAACCAATGGTAAACTTCAATGTAAACTGCTATTGAGGCCTCAGGTAACTAATGGTAAACTTCAATGTATATTGCTATTGAGGCCTCAGGTAACCAATGTATATTGCTATTGAGGCCTAAGGTAACTAATGGTAAACTTCAACGTACATTGCTATTGGGGCCTCAGGTAACCAATGGGAAACTTCAATGTATACTTCTATTGGGGGCCTCAGGTAACCAATGGTAAACTTCAATGTATATTGCTATTAGGGGCCTAAGGTAACCAATGGTAAACTTCAATATTAAATACGAAAGAATATGGAATATGTGCCAGAAAGACACGATCCACATATTGAAATGATTTTGATAAATGTACAATGCAAAATTTCACTGCGTGTGAAGCGCTTTTCTGGATTAACCTTCATCAGACAAGCTAGGAGAAAAAAACTTGGAAAACCGGTAGTATATTATATTTGATAAAACAAAAACAGAAGCCAAAAAACATTACAACAATGACCAAACAGATAAACTTATCAATTCTTAAAGAAATGGCCAAACGTTGTCAACTTTTGGAAATATGTAAACTGTGTCTTTCCAACACATATTCCAGTACTCGAAAATATATAAGAGCATACAACTGAAGCACGGGGAAGCTTTCTACGACCTCCACACGGCACTAAAGCCAAACTCTAAAATAATATTAAATACGAAAGAATATGGAATATGTGCCAGAAAGACACGATCCACATATTGAAATGATTTTGATAAATGTACAATGCAAAATTTCACTGCGTGTGAAGCGCTTTTCTGGATTAACCTTCATCAGACACGCTAGGAGTAAAAAACTTGGAAAACCGGTAGTATATTATACAGTATTTGATAAAACAAAAACAGAAGCCAAAAAACATTACAACAATGACCAAACAGATAAACTTATCAATTCTTAAAGAAATAGCCAAACGTTGTCAACTTTTGGAAATATGTAAACTGTGTCTTTCCAACACATATTCCAGTACTCGAAAATATATAAGAGCATACAACTGAAGCACGGGGAAGCTTTCTACGACCTCCTTCAATGTATACTGCAATTAGTGGCCTAAGGTAACCAATGGTAAACTTCAATGTATACTGCTATTGGTGGCCTCAGGTAACCAATGGTAAACTTTAATGTATATTGCTACAGGGGGCGTCAGGTAACCAATGATAAACTTCAATATATATTGCTATTGGCGGCTTTAGGTAACCAATGGTAAACTTCAATGTATATTGCTACAGGGGGCGTCAGGTAACCAATGGTAAACTTCAATGTAAACTGCTATTGAGGCCTCAGGTAACTAATGGTAAACTTCAATGTATATTGCTATTGAGGCCTCAGGTAACCAATGTATATTGCTATTGAGGCCTCAGGTAACCAATGTATATTGCTATTGAGGCCTCAGGTAACCAATGTATATTGCTATTGAGGCCTCAGATACCTAATGGTAAACTTCAACGTACATTGCTATTGGGGCCTCAGGTAACCAATGGTAAACTTCAATGTATATTGCTATTGGGGGCCTCAGGTAACCAATGGTAAACTTCAATGTATATTGCTATTGGGGGCCTAAGGTAACCAATGGTAAACTTCAATATTAAATACGAAAGAATATGGAATATGTGCCAGAAAGACACGATCCACATATTGAAATGATTTTGATAAATGTACAATGCAAAATTTCACTGCGTGTGAAGCGCTTTTCTGGATTAACCTTCATCAGACACGCTAGGAGTAAAAAACTTGGAAAACCGGTAGTATATTATATTTGATAAAACAAAAACAGAAGCCAAAAAACATTACAACAATGACCAAACAGATAAACTTATCAATTTTTAAAGAAATAGCCAAACGTTGTCAACTTTTGGAAATATGTAAACTGTGTCTTTCCAACACATATTCCAGTACTCGAAAATATATAAGAGCATACAACTGAAGCACGGGGAAGCTTTCTACGACCTCCACATGGCACTAAAGCCAAACTCTAAAATAATATTAAATACGAAAGAATATGGAATATGTGCCAGAAAGACACGATCCTAATATTGAAATGATTTTGATAAATGTACAATGCAAAATTTCACTGCGTGTGAAGCGCTTTTCTGGATTAACCTTCATCAGACATGCTAGGAGTAAAAAACTTGGAAAACCGGTAGTATATTATACAGTATTTGATAAAACAAAAACAGAAGCCAAAAAACATTACAACAATGACCAAACAGATAAACTTATCAATTCTTAAAGAAATAGCCAAACGTTGTCAACTTTTGGAAATATGTAAACTGTGTCTTTCCAACACATATTCCAGTACTCGAAAATATATAAGAGCATACAACTGAAGCACGGGGAAGCTTTCTACGACCTCCTTCAATGTATACTGCAATTAGTGGCCTAAGGTAACCAATGGTAAACTTCAATGTATACTGCTATTGGTGGCCTCAGGTAACCAATGGTAAACTTTAATGTATATTGCTACAGGGGGCGTCAGGTAACCAATGGTAAACTTCAATGTATACTGCTATTGGGGCGTCAGGTAACCAATGGTAAACTTCAATGTATATTGCTATTGGGGACCTCAGGTAACCAATGGTAAACTTCAATGTATACTGCTATTGGTGGCCTCAGGTAACCAATGGTAAACTTTAATGTATATTGCTACAGGGGGCGTCAGGTAACCAATGGTAAACTTCAATGTATACTGCTATTGGGGGCCTCAGGTAACCAATGGTAAACTTCAATGTATATTGCTATTGGGGGCCTCAGGTAACCAATGGTTAACTTCAATGTATACTGCTATTGGGGCCTCAGGCAACCAATGGTAAACTTCAATGTATATTGTTATAGGGGGCCTCGGGTAACCAATGGTTGACTTCAATGTATAATGCTAGATGCAGGGCCTAAAGTAACCAATCATTTACTTCAATTTACAATCTTATAGTGGGCATCATGTTACCAATGGTTTACATAAATAATGTTGCGGCTATAGGGGGGCTTGGGTAACCAATGGTAAACTTCTATGTTTATCGTTATAGGAAGCCTCAGGTAACCAATGGTTATGTTCAATGTATATTGCTATCGAGAGCAAACATTGTTTATTTTTGCTGTAGCGGGCCTCAGGTAACCAATGGTAAACTTCAATGTATATTGATATTTGGGGCCACAGGTAACCAATGGTAAACTTCAATGTATATTGCTACAGGGGGCGTCAGGTAACCAATGGTAAACTTCAATGTATATTGCTATTTGGGGCCACAGGTAACCAATGGTAAACTTCAATGTATATTGCTACAGGGGCGTCAGGAAACCAATGTTAAACTTTAATGTATATTGCTACAGGGGGCGTCAGGTAACCAATGGTAAACCTCAATGTATACTGCTATTGAGGCCTCAGGTAACTAATGGTTAACTTCAATGTATATTGCTATTGAGGCCTCAGGTAACCAATTGTATACTTCAATGAATATTGCTATTGGGGGCCTCAGGTAACCAATGGTAAACTTCAATATATATTGCTATTGGGGCCTCAGGTAACCAATGGTAAACTTCAATGTATATTGTTATTGGGGGCCTAAGGTAACCAATGGTAAACTTCAATGTATACTGCTGTTGGTGGCCTCAGGTAACCAATGGTAAACTTTAATGTATATTGTTACAGGGGGTGTCAGGTAACCAATGGTAAACTTCAATGTATACTGCTATTGGGGCCTCAGGTAACCAATGGTAAACTTCAATGTATATTGCTATTGGGGGCCTCAGGTAACTAATGGTAAACTTCAATGTATATTGCTATTGGAGGCCTCAGGTAACCAATGGTAAACTTCAATGTATATTGCTATTGGGGGCCTCAGGTAACCAATGGTTAACTTCAATGTATACTGCTATTGGGGCTTCAGGTAACCAATGGTAAACTTCAATGTATTTTGCTAGTGGGGGCCTCAATTAACCAATGGTTAACTTCAATGTATATTGCTATTCGGGTCCTCAGGTAACCAATGGTAAACTTCAATGTATATTGTAACGGGGGCCTGGGGTAACCAATGGTTGACTTCAATGTATAATGCTTGATGGGGCCTAATGTAACCAATCATTTACTTCAATTTACAATCTTATAGTGGGCATCATGTTACCAATGGTTTACATAAATAATGTTGCGGCTATAGGGGGGGGGGGCTTGGGTAACCAATGGTAAACTTCTATGTTTATCGTTATAGGAAGCCTCAGGTAACCAATGGTTATGTTCAATGTATATTGCTATCGAGAGCAAACATTGTTTATTTGCTGTAGCGGGCCTCAGGTAACCAATGGTAAACTTCAATGTATATTGCTATTTGGGGCCACAGGTAACAATTGGTAAACTTCAATGTATATTGCTACAGGGGGCGTCAGGTAACCATTGGTGAACTTCAATATACATGTATATTGCTATTGGGGGCCTTAGGTAACCAATGGTAAACTTCAATGTATATTGCTACAGGGGCGTCAGGAAACCAATGGTAAACTTCAATGTATACTTTAATGTATATTGCTACAGGGGGAGTCAGGTAACCAATGGTAAACTTCAATGTATACTGCTATTGAGGCCTCAGGTAACTAATGGTTAACTTCAATGTATATTGCTATTGAGGCCTCAGGTAACCAATTGTATACTTCAATGTATATTGCTATTGGGGGCCTCAGGTAACCAATGGTAAACTTCGATGTATATTGCTATTGGGGGCCTCAGGTAACCAATGGTAAACTTCAATGTATATTGTTATTGGGGGCCTAAGGTAACCAATGGTAAACTTCAATGTATACTGCTGTTGGTGGCCTCAGGTAACCAATGGTAAACTTTAATGTATATTGTTACAGGGGTGTCAGGTAACCAATAGTAAACTTCAATGTATACTGCTATTGGGGCCTCAGGTAACCAATGGTAAACTTCAATGTATATTGCTATTGGGGACCTCAGGTAACCAATGGTAAACTTAAATGTATACTGCTATTGGGGCCTCAGGTAACCAATGGTAAACTTCAATGTATACTGCTATTGGTGGCCTCAGGTAACCAATGGTAAACTTTAATGTATATTGCTACAGGGGGCTTCAGGTAACCAATGGTAAACTTCAATGTATACTGCTATTGGGGCCACAGGTAACCAATGGTAAACTTCAATGTATATTGCTATTGGGGGCCTCAGGTAACCAATGGTAAACTTCAATGTATATTGCTATTGGGGGCCTCAGGTAACCAATGGTTAACTTCAATGTATACTGCTATTGGGGCCTCAGGTAACCAATGGTAAACTTCAATGTATATTGTTATAGGGGGCCTCGGGTAACCAATGGATGACTTCAATGTATAATGCTAGATGCAGGGCCTAAAGTAACCAATCATTTACTTCAATTTACAATCTTATAGTGGGCATCATGTTACCAATGGTTTACATAAATAATGTTGCGGCTATAGGGGGGCTTGGGTAACCAATGGTAAACTTCTATGTTTATCGTTATAGGAAGCCTCAGGTAACCAATGGTTATGTTCAATGTATATTGCTATCGAGAGCAAACATTGTTTATTTTTGCTGTAGCGGGCCTCAGGTAACCAATGGTAAACTTCAATGTATATTGATATTTGGGGCCACAGGTAACCAATGGTAAACTTCAATGTATATTGCTACAGGGGGCGTCAGGTAACCAATGGTAAACTTCAATGTATATTGCTATTTGGGGCCACAGGTAACCAATGGTAAACTTCAATGTATATTGCTACAGGGGCGTCAGGTAACCAATGGTAAACTTTAATGTATACTTTAATGTATATTGCTACAGGGGGCGTCAGGTAACCAATGGTAAACCTCAATGTATACTGCTATTGAGGCCTCAGGTAACTAATGGTTAACTTCAATGTATATTGCTATTGAGGCCTCAGGTAACCAATTGTATACTTCAATGAATATTGCTATTGGGGGCCTCAGGTAACCAATGGTAAACTTCAATGTATATTGCTATTGGGGCCTCAGGTAACCAATGGTAAACTTCAATGTATATTGTTATTGGGGGCCTAAGGTAACCAATGGTAAACTTCAATGTATACTGCTGTTGGTGGCCTCAGGTGACCAATGGTAAACTTTAATGTATATTGTTACAGGGGGTGTCAGGTAACCAATGGTAAACTTCAATGTATACTGCTATTGGGGCCTCAGGTAACCAATGGTAAACTTCAATGTATATTGCTATTCGGGGCCTCAGGTAACTAATGGTAAACTTCAATGTATATTGCTATTGGAGGCCTCAGGTAACCAATGGTAAACTTCAATGTATATTGCTATTGGGGGCCTCAGGTAACCAATGGTTAACTTCAATGTATACTGCTATTGGGGCTTCAGGTAACCAATGGTAAACTTCAATGTATTTTGCTAGTGGGGGCCTCAATTAACCAATGGTTAACTTCAATGTATATTGCTATTCGGGTCCTCAGGTAACCAATGGTAAACTTCAATGTATATTGTAACGGGGGCCTGGGGTAACCAATGGTTGACTTCAATGTATAATGCTTGATGGGGCCTAATGTAACCAATCATTTACTTCAATTTACAATCTTATAGTGGGCATCATGTTACCAATGGTTTACATAAATAATGTTGCGGCTATAGGGGGCTTGGGTAACCAATGGTAAACTTCTATGTTTATCGTTATAGGAAGCCTCAGGTAACCAATGGTTATGTTCAATGTATATTGCTATCGAGAGCAAACATTGTTTATTTTTGCTGTAGCGGGCCTCAGGTAACCAATGGTAAACTTCAATGTATATTGATATTTGGGGCCACAGGTAACCAATGGTAAACTTCAATGTATATTGCTACAGGGGGCGTCAGGTAACCAATGGTAAACTTCAATGTATATTGCTATTTGGGGCCACAGGTAACCAATGGTAAACTTCAATGTATATTGCTACAGGGGCGTCAGGAAACCAATGGTAAACTTTAATGTATACTTTAATGTATATTGCTACAGGGGGAGTCAGGTAACCAATGGTAAACTTCAATGTATACTGCTATTGAGGCCTCAGGTAACTAATGGTTAACTTCAATGTATATTGCTATTGAGGCCTCAGGTAACCAATTGTATACTTCAATGTATATTGCTATTGGGGGCCTCAGGTAACCAATGGTAAACTTCAATGTATATTGCTATTGGGGGCCTCAGGTAACCAATGGTAAACTTCAATGTATATTGTTATTGGGGGCCTAAGGTAACCAATGGTAAACTTCAATGTATACTGCTGTTGGTGGCCTCAGGTAACCAATGGTAAACTTTAATGTATATTGTTACAGGGGTGTCAGGTAACCAATAGTAAACTTCAATGTATACTGCTATTGGGGCCTCAGGTAACCAATGGTAAACTTCAATGTATATTGCTATTGGGGGCCTCAGGTAACTAATGGTTAACTTCAATGTATATTGCTATTGGAGGCCTCAGGTAACCAATGGTAAACTTCAATGTATATTGCTATTGGGGGCCTCAGGTAACCAATGGTTAACTTCAATGTATACTGCTATTGGGGCTTCAGGTAACCATTGGTAAACTTCAATGTATTTTGCTAGTGGGGGCCTCAGGTAACCAATGGTTAACTTCAATGTATATTGCTATTCGGGACCTCAGGTAACCAATGGTAAACTTCAATGTATATTGTAACGGGGGCCTGGGGTAACCAATGGTTGACTTCAATGTTTTATGCTAGATGGGGCCTAATGTAACCAATCATTTACTTCAATTTACAATCTTATAGTGGGCATTATGTTACCAATGGTTTACATAAATGATGCTGTGGCTATAGGGGGGCTTGGGTAACCAATGGTAAACTTCTATGTATATCGCTATAGGAAGCCTCAGGTAACCAATGATTAATTTTAATGTATACTGCTATAGGGGGGCTTAGGTTGCCAATCCTTTACTTCAATTTACAATCTTATAGTGGGCATCATGTTACCAATGGTTTACATAAATGTCGTTGCTGTAGGGGGCCTTGGGTAACCAATGGTAAACTTCAATGTATATTTTTATAGGAGGCCTTGGGTAACCGATGATTCAATGCATATTTCTATAGGGGCCTAACGTCAATGCCGTTTACACTTATTCCACGTCTCATTATATTCTACTGAATGTATAGGGCATCGGTAACCAAATGATATCCGGGCTATTTATATAGATGTACAACATATAGGGCATGACAAAAGCGAATGCTTATTTTATCGTATATTTATAAATGTAGGATCCAAGGTAATCAAATATATAAATATAAGACCTGAGGTAACCAAAGATTTATATAATGTATATAAACATATAATGTCATAGGGTCTAAGGTAACCAAATGTATATTACATGTCTTTGGGGGACTGAGGAGCCTATAGTTATCAATTTTTTTTAAAATAATTTACTTACATGTATCTATAGGTGGCCTGGGGTAACTAATGGCTCATTGTTAAAAGTGAAAGTAGGAAAATCCTACGCCGAAGTTCTATTTTTTCTTGGTGGCCCAAGGCCATCATACATATCAAGAAATATCCTGGAGCGTTTTCTCAAGCTAAATAGTCTCGATCACCCAGACGCATATTATAAATATAGCGTCTGGGTTCATTATGTATGATTTTCGTTATCAAGAAGGTGGAGCCTATTATTGATGATTACTATTTTTAAATTGTTTGCTATATTTAGTGTCGACATTCCCTACCAAAATAACAACGGAAGTTGAAGGTCACAATCGTGCATGGCCAACTTGATAAACAACGTGGCACATCAGGTATTTCAATTTTCCTTCAATTTAACACGCTTTTATTCAATCATTGTGTTAATTGATATTGAAACTAGCGGACATATATAATTAAACAACCCTTTTTGTAACCAAAAGCAAATATCATACCAGTTACCTCAGTCAGTCAATGAAGAACACTCAAGCAAGTCAAAAAGTACAAATGTACTTAATTCCTTATCGTTAGATATAGTAAATGAGTGTAGAATTAAAAATACGTAAGAAAATTTAGTTGCTGTGTACGTGGCTCTTGGGTGTTTATAAAATAATTTTCCTTATACTTATGCTTTTGTTTTAGCAGGGGATACCATAAAGAAATGGTGTAGTCTATCACCCTAGGGCTACTGGAAATAAAGTTGAACTAAGCTTTAACTTTTTTTAATTAATCCCAGAGGGCACCTATTATAAATGAGCAAATAAAGATATTTCAAATGTGGTTTTTGCTCAAAAGCAAAAAGGACAGGTAATAAATGTATTTTAAGTTACATTCAGTGTTCTAATTTTATAAGACATATTAAAAAAGAATTGTTCAAGTACTTTTCATATGACATATTGTAGCGTAGTAGTATTACATTGACAACAGATTCAGTTTAAACTATAAACAGGTTGGGGAGTATGCCCGAAAACGGGTATTATCCTTGTTTTGGGGTATTTGAAACTTTAAGCCCCTTTTATGCACTTCTGTAGCCAAAAGTTCCTTTTCTTATGCAGGGGAAACGCATATATTTACAAATACTACCTGTTTCTGAAATTACTGTTTAGATTCCATTTGTATTTAAAAATTAAAAACAATCATTAAAATGCACTAATATTGACTGAGATGTCTGTGAGCATCCATGTGTGACCTGAGCACTTTTAACTTTCTATTGTATGATAACATGCCATGTGACAAACCAATCACTGGTCATTTAAATGTTTTACAAATGTTTTGAAAAACTGAATTGATTGATCAATTGGTCAATTTAAAACACAAAAGAAAACACTTTCTGCAATAGTAGGCTTAAATCACCCATTGAATTTTATTCTTGGATGCATAATTAGGAAGTTCTGTTATCACTTCAAGTGTATACCACTGCAACAGAAGCCGCCTATCTCTAGTAAGAAAGTAATATCAAGTTTAAGTTTTGTATCCTTGAAATCAAGGATCACAGGATCCTTGAAATCAAGGATAATACCCGTTTTGGGGTATTATCCTTGATTTGGGGCATACTCCCCAACCTGTTGTATATCAGAGGTAAATGAGAGACCATTGGTGGTTAATCCATTGACCGTGGCGCACAATAAATCGAGCAAATTAAGATTAGTTTTAGATTGTAGGCACATTAACCCACATTTATTTAGATTCAGACATAAATTCGAGGATACAAAAGTAGCCAGAGAAATTTTCAATAAGGGTGACTTTTTGTATGGCTATGATTTAAAAAGTGCATACCATCACATCGAAATTTTCGAGGAACATAGGCAATATCTAGGATTTTCTTGGGAAATCGAAGGTGCGGTCAAATATTTCGTATTTAATGTTTTACCTTTTGGTTTAGCTACAGCTGGTTACATATTTTCTAAAGTACTAAGGGAAGTAGTAAAGTTTCTAAGAGATAAAGGTCATAAACTAATTATGTTTTTAGACGATGGTTTAGGCGGAGATAGCAATTTTGAGTCCTGTTTAAAAAGCAGCTTAGATGTTCGCTCTTGTCTTGAAAAATTAGGATTTCTAATTGCCCATGAAAAGTGTACATGGGAACCTTGTCAAAATTTGAAATGGCTGGGTTATATTTGGGACACAAAACAAAGAAAGATTTCGGTTTGTAATGAAAGAGTAAAAAAGGTAGAACAATGCATAGACGATTTGCTTTTCGAAATTAAAAAAGGAAAGCTTTTGATTAAGGCTCGTACTTTAGCGAGAGTTGTTGGACAACTGATTTCTATGCAAATAGTTTTAGGAGATCTAGTAAAATTAAGAACAAGATTTTTGTACTTTTGCATAAATAGCAAGGCAAGTTGGGATGCCCCTGTTAAAATAACAGTCGATGCTATTAGAGAATTAGAGTTTTGGAGAAGTTCATGTAAAATTAAGAATGACGACGGAGTTGATATAAGCTCTGTGAACTTTTCTGATCATTTTGACATTGAATTGTTTTGTGATGCCTCAGGTGTAGGCTTTGGTGGTTTTTGTTCTAACCGCGATCTAGACGAAGTCATAGGTAGCTGGATAGCTATGGAACCTTTTGAGAGTTCCACATGGCGTGAACTTGAATGTGTCAAACGAGTTTTGTTTACTCATGACACTGTTTTAGCTAACAAAACTGTAAAAATTAACAGTGATAATCAGAACGTAAGTCGTATTTTGAAGATAGGTAGCAAAAACATTGGTTTGCATAAAACTGCTTTGGATATTCACGAAACTTGTACAAAAAATAGTATTTCAATCCAAAGCAGTTGGATACCTAGGTGTGAAAATAAGGTAGCAGACGAGCTAAGCCGACACACAGATCATGACGATTGGTCAATCAATTCAGAAATATTCGATTTATTGAGTCAGTATTGGGGAAAGTTCAATGTTGATAGGTTTGCTACTCATTATAACACACAGTGTTTAAGATTTAACTCTCCAATTTGGTGTCCAGGTACAGAAGCTATTAACTGTTTTACACAATACTGGGGAAATGATCATAATTGGTTAGTTCCGCCACCTACCTTGATTGCTAGAGCGTTAAACAAAATGAAAAATGACAAAGCAAGGGGTGCTTTAATAGTACCTTTCTGGAAATCTTCGGCCTTTTGGCCTTTAATATGTAAAAATGGCATATACAAAAGTTTCATTACAGATACACTGTTGTTAAACAACATATGCAACAAACCTATTGTTAAGGGAGCAGGGAAGAACGGCATTTTTACCTCTAAGTCATTAAAATTTGACATAATAGCTTTACACATAGAGTTCTAATTCATATTATTGTGATTTGTAGGCTTAGGACTCAAAAAGCATGTAATGGACGCAGTAGAGGACAGTGGTATCGAATGTTCTGGTGAATTTCAAAATCTTGCAGAGAAAATGGCGAACTTTCTTGTGGGATCCAGAAGTGACAATACAGCAAAAAAGTACTTTGCTTCTTTCAATCGTTGGAGATCAATCGCTAAAAGCCACAGTCTTCCTGAACTTCCAGCAAATCCAGTTCATGTTGCTTTGTATATAACTTTTTTGATTGATCATAACTCTTCTCCATGTACTGTTAATTCAATTATTTACGCTTTAAAATGGGTTCATCAGCTTTATAATTATGTAGATCCTACAAACAATGCTTTCGTTCAATCTTTAGTAGATTCTTGCAAAAGATTAAACAGTAAACCAGTTGTAAAGAAAGACCCTGTTAACACTGATATGATTTTGGAACTTTGTACCTCTCATAAAGATTCAAAAGATTTACTTATTGTTAGGGATCTCTTGATGATTTTGATCGGTTACTCAGGATTTTTGAGATTTGATGAATTAAGTTCGATTAAGTGTAAAGACATAACTATTTTTGACGATCATATGAAAATTTTTAAAGTAAGATCGAAAACTGATCAGTACAGACAAGGCAATGAAATTTTGATTTGTAAAGGGAAAACATTAGCTTGTCCAATAGAAATGTATAAAAGATACACTGTATTAGCAGATTTAGACGTTAAGTCTGAAAATTTTTTGTTTAGACCGATTTTTAGATCAAAAGGATCAGCTAAACTGATATATAAAAATAAGAAGTTAAGTTACACCACAACAAAAGAAAATATTGTTCGCAGGTTAAAATCCGTCGCCCCTGACCTTAATTTGGGTTTACATTCCTTGCGTTCTGGTGGCGCTACTGCAGCGGCCAATTCTGAAGTTAACGAGAGGTGTATTAAACGTCACGGCCGTTGGAAATCCGACTTCAGCAAAGACGGTTGTATTCAAGATTCTGTTGAAATGAGAATGTCTGTTTCTCAGGGGCTCGGTTTATAGATATACAGCCCTTTTCAACCCTTTCTTTGGTATCTCTATATACTGTTGGGCAGTCGGCAAATGAAGATTTGTGTTGTGTTTTATTTAGCTGTTGTAAGAATTCAGAGTTAATAAGAAACTCTTAGCCAACAAGTTATAATGAAACTTGGTATGTAGATAAGTACAGTGTGTACTAATAATTTTCCGCGTTTCGAAGTATAGAGGAAAATTATTGTACTAACCATTCATTAGATCATGTGACTTGGTATGTAAGTGATGGTCAGGTGACCAGCACTTAATGCGGAAAATCGTCTCATGAATTATAATCATTCTCTACCCAACACCCGAACTGTCAAGTTTCATGTGTTTATAAAGTTTCATATGCAATATATTTCATATACAGATATGATATTTGGTATATATTATTTGATATGGAACGCCATAGCTGCCTTATGATGATGTGTTTCATTATGTGAATTGTGATGATACTTCTTCATTATGTGATGATACTTTGTCATTATGTGATGGTACTTTGTCATTATGTGATGGTACTTTGTCATTATGTGATGATACTTCTTCATTATGTGGTGATACTTTGTCATTATGTGATGATACTTTGTCATTATGTGATGGTACTTCTTCATTATGTGATGATACTTTGTCATTATGTGATGGTACTTTGTCATTATGTGATGGTACTTTGTCATTATGTGATGGTACTTTGTCATTATGTGATGATACTTCTTCATTATGTGGTGATACTTTGTCATTATGTGATGATACTTTGTCTTTATGAGATCAAAGTTTATTATTATGAACAGCGCTAAAAAAATATTCTTTTCTTATGACAAATATTTTGTTCGACGCGTAGTTTTTCTGTGTATCCCCCTCAAAAAAAATAGTTTCCTGATGGTTTATTCTCGAATTTCAAATCCATTACCGATACATAATTTATTAAATATTTAAACTTTGTAAACAACATTTTTCTTCTGTAACGGCTTGCTCCACAAGTGGATATTTGCGTGTGGTAAGATTTTTATTGTCTCCCTTGATATTTTTGATTATTTAATATTCCGATATTGTATCAAGCGGATTTACAAAACTTTACATATACTATTTAGAAACATATTTTGATAATGACTTATTAGAGTTATAGATTATCAATTTACACATTTAAAGTTATTTTGCTATTTTAATCACGCAAATACACCTTCATATTTTCATATAAAGTTTTGAGGTTTGCTCAATGTCGTTTTATTGTAATGCAATACACATCTAATCACTTAGGAATGCGATATATATTTCTAAAAGGTTAAATGTACTTTAACAGATCGCACCTGTTCTGTGTTACGAAAGAGCTATTAAAACATAAAAATTTAACTATATTTTTTCTGTGATATTGTTATACTATATTGATTGATTGTTACTTTCTATATTTGATACTTGATTTGTTGTAAATTTCAGAGCCATGTAATATTTGGTAATAAAACGATTGAACCCTACGCAGAGTTTCTTTACCCCCAGAAACAGCCCCTGCAACATTAATATATAATAAATTATATATTGGTTATTGATTTGAAATTCGAGAAAGCGACCTTTTGGAAACGATTTTTTTGGGGGGGGGATACACAGAAAAACGACCTGTTGAACAAAATAAGAAATGACTATTTTTTTTCAGCGCTGTTCATAATAATAAACTTTGATCTCATAAAGACAAAGTATCATCACATAATGACAAAGTATCATCACATAATGAAGAAGTATCATCACATAATGACAAAGTATCATCACATAATGAAGAAGTACCATCACATAATGACAAAGTATCATCACATAATGAAGAAGTACCATCACATAATGACAAAGTATCATCACATAATGAAGAAGTACCATCACATAATGACAAAGTATCATCACATAATGACAAAGTACCATCACATAATGACAAAGTACCATCACATAATGACAAAGTACCATCACATAATGACAAAGTATCATCACATAATGAAGAAGTACCATCACATAATGACAAAGTATCATCACATAATGACAAAGTACCATCACATAATGACAAAGTACCATCACATAATGACAAAGTACCATCACATAATGACAAAGTACCATCACATAATGACAAAGTATCATCACATAATGACAAAGTATCATCACATAATGAAGAAGTACCATCACATAATGACAAAGTATCATCACATAATGAAGAAGTACCATCACATAATGACAAAGTATCATCACATAATGACAAAGTATCACCACATAATGAAGAAGTATCATCACATAATGACAAAGTACCATCACATAATGACAAAGTACCATCACATAATGACAAAGTACCATCATATAATGACAAAGTATCATCACATAATGAAACTCATCATCATAAGGCAGCTATGGCGTTCCATAATTTGAAGATATGTAGTGCTTATGATGTGGTGTGATTTAGGTTTTTATTTTATTTTTTACATCATTCAAAATTTATTTTTTCTAAAAATTTTCTCTTTCTTTTCATTTTCGAGATATTTATGGCCCGACCACGTATGTGGATCGGACATATAGTTTTACCCTTGTCCGTCCGTCCGTACGTCCGTACGTCTGTACGTCCGTACGTCCGTACGTCTGTACGTCCGTACGTCCGTACGTCCGTCCGTAACACTTTGGTTAAGTTCTTGGTTAAGGTCCATTACTCGGATACTAGATGTTGGGGGTGAATGATATTTCACCACCAGATGGGTCTTGGGTAGGGCTACACCACCCACTAGAAATTAGGTCACTGTGACCTATATTTTATGCATGAACGACTTCGGTTAAGTTCTTGGTTAAGGTCCATAACTTGGATACTAGATGTTGGGGGTCAATGATATTTCACTACTAGATGTGTCTTAGGTAAGGTGACACCACCCACTAGATATTTGGTCACTGTGACCTATATTTTACGCATGAATGACTTTGGTTAAGTTCTTGGTTAAGGTCCATATCTCAGATACTACATGTTGACGGTCAATGGTATTTCACCACTAGATATGTCTTGGGTAACAATACACCACCCAATAAAAATTAGGTCACTGTGACCTATATTTTATGCATGAACGACTTCGGTTAAGTTCTTGGTTAAGGTCCATAACTTAGATACTAGATGTTGGGGGTCAATTAAATTTCACTACTAGATGTGTCTTAGGTAAGGTGACACTACCTACTAGAAATTAGGTCACTGTGATCTATATTTTATGCATGAACGACTTTGGTTAAGTTCTTGGTTAAGGTCAATAACTTGAATACTAGATGTTGGGGGGTCAATGATATTTCACCACTAGATGTGTCCAGGGATGTGTCTTGGGTAAGATGACACCATCCACTAGGAATGAGGTCACTGTGACGTATATTTTACGCGTGAATGACTTTGGTTAAGGTCCATATCTTGAATACTACATGTTAGGGGTCAATAATATTTCACTACTCGATGAGTCTTGGTAACATGGCACCACCCACCAGAAATAAGGTCACAGCGACCTTTATTTTACACATGAACACTTTTGATCAATTTCTTGGTAAAAATCCATATCTAAGGTAATACACATTGAGGGTCAATGATATTTCAAGAACGGGAGGGCCATCCTGTGGCTCATAGACACATTTTCTAGTTTATTATTTTCTCAGTGCAATTCATTTGTAAAATAAAGTTTACACACATTCAAATGTGTCAGTGCAGGTTTTCACACTGTACTCCTAGACGGTCTGTCGAAAGGTATTTTTGCCATGAAAACACAGGTTTCCAGTGTCAATTTATCCCAAAGAGGTTTTAATCTCTGGTTTTTCCTGGGCGTGCCTTGGCCGTTGGAAGGGGGTAAACTAAACTTTATTATTTTTCCATCTCTTGATTTTTTATAGTTATGTATTTGATTATTACTTGATCATGCATTGTATACAATTCATATGCTGTTATATTTGAATAGTTTCTTATATAAACTCCGGCGTCTATCCTCTATATACTGTTGGGCAGTCGGCAAATGAAGATTTGTGTTGTGTTTTATTTAGCTGTTGTAAGAATTCAGAGTTAATAAGAAACTCTTAGCCAACAAGTTATAATGAATCTTGGTATGTAGATAAGTACAGTGTGTACATACAAATAAATAAACTCTAAGCTGATGACCCCCCCTATTTGTATTACTTTTGCCACATTGAGATAATGAACTATTAAATGGTTACTTACATTCGCTGTCTTGTTTTTGAAGGAATTACTGGAAGATGACGATGGGTATTAATAATCGTGACTAAGGGAAAGCCCCTCTGCATCGTCTATTTAACAGTAAGACTGTTAAAGACTCGCTATGTGCCATGGGTCGTCCAGCCCATGACACACCACCGCCAGTGTTAGCTGCTCCAGAGTATCCTTTGTTATCGCTGGAGCAGGGCCTGTCTTCCACCACGGGGAGGTACTGGTCGGAATTCGGGAAGACAATTACTGGAAGACCTAGATACCGCCTTTTATACCCGACACAACCCATTAGGTTTCACACGTAGGCGTTGGAATTTAAAAATAAATCATTCATAATTAATCTGTCATTTTTATTACCCGAAAACTGTAAAATTTGGGGGCAATAAAATTTAAAAGATCAAAGGGTTTTATATCCATCCCCCAAAACAAGGCTATATTGGGCGTGGGAATTACGAATTTCCTCGTTCTCATTTCTTTGAAGATGATTATCTTTTGATGTATTACCCGTCTATTAGAGAGGAAGTGGACGTAAAAACGCATCTTCCTTTGATGATTTGCGTGAGAAAAACAAACCCATCTTCTTTGATGATTTATGTGAAAACAGGCCTTTTGATGTCCATAAAACAATAATGGGATTGCACATTCCTGAGCGATTGAGGATCCTTTTGATGTCATTATGGAATTTCCCGCCCCGTTAGAATTTGGGGGTCTTAGAGTCATCAATTGGAGGCTTGGGGGTCGTAGAGTCATCCTTTGGAGGCATGGGGTCCTAGTGCCAGCCTTTGGAGGCCTGGGGGTCGTAGTCCCAGCCTTTTGGGGTCTGGGGCCATAGTCCCATCATACTACTAGTAAACTTCAATGTACAGTGCTACAGTGACCATCAGGTAACCAAATGTTAATTTCAATGCATATTTCTATAGGGGGCCTCAGGTAACCTATTGTTAATTCGAATGTATATTAATATAGTGGGCATCATGTTAAGTTTACATCAATGTTATTGCAATAGGGGCCTTGGGTAATCAATGGTCAACTTCAATGTACATTGATATAGGTGGCTTGGGTAATCAATGGTTAACTTCAATGCATATTGCTATAGGGGACCTCGGGTAACCAACATTTATATCAATGTCGTTACTATTGGGGCCATGGGTAACAAACGGTCAACTTAAATGTATATTGCTATAGTTATATCAATGGATTACACCCGATTGAATATTGCTATAGTAGGCCTCAGGTAACCTTTTGTTCATTACAATTTATTAAGAATAGGTAGGCTCAGGTTATAAATGGTTTACACCAATGCAAATTATTATATTTTTTGGGGGGCCTTAGGTAACCTTAAATCAATGTAACGTTACATTGTTATTTTTGTGCTTATAGACTGCAGATACACATGATACAATGGAAGTTTAGTCGAATATTTAAATAATACTATTTATCTAGATAGGATTAAATATTTACCATCCAAAGATTCGTTTTGTTAACAATTTGTAGATTTATACACTACTTTCGTTTTTATAGGACTATGTTTTGCGTAATAAATTGTCGTAATGAGGTGATGGCCGTTGATATCAAGAAATATGCAACCGGAAGTAAATTCTGAAAGACAAATTTTGTAAATACCTTTGATTTATAGTTTCAAAAATAGTAAGTTGCTAAAAGACTTGGCATGAATATGATACAGGTTAAACCTGATAAGCTCCCGCAGATAAAGTAACTTTCTTTTATATACCCATAACTTTGAAAAAACGAACCTGCAAACAGAACAAGGAAGTGAACGCACCCTTTTTCAAGAATATTTCTGCTTTCATTTTCGAATGAAAAGCCGGCTAGAGAGAAAATAACAAAATCATTTTTTTTTACTGAGGACAAAGTAAATATAATGGCTTCCAGGAATGAAATTTGTCCGCTGAAGTATTCAAGTTATTTGTTTGGTTGACAATGCACCGCTTTTATTTGGGTGTCTTGTTTCGCGAAAATTAGAATGACAGGTTCCCGCGCTTCTGTCATTTTGTTTTGATGGACGCGACCTCTAGTGATAGAATAGACGCCAATAATTAAAATATGCCTGAAGTCCTGATTTTTTATTTAAATTCTTTACATTTAAAGCATTTCATAGCTGGATATACTTGAAATAATTTATATTAATACAACAACTAAGTTTATTATTTTTTAAATTAAAAATTCCAAAAAAGGAATTTAATTTTGCATTCCTTTTTATTGGGTGCGGATTTCTGACTAGCTTATACGTCTTCGGTTAAAGGCATCATACTCAGTCTCAGTCAATTTAGTTATTATTTTATAATATGAAATAGGCATTGCCCAACTGGGAGCACAGCATAATTCTGATAATTAAAGGTTGACAAATATATTATCATGTCATGTGAAAAACAGGTGTCGGCCCGGTAGTCCGAAAGTCCGCAAGTCCTAAGGTTCACTAGTCCGAAAGTCCACTAGTCCGAAAGTCCACTAGTCCGAAGGTCCACTAGTCGGAAAACATTAGGAATCATTTGATAGATTTAATATCGTATACCTGTATGTAACATGTATAAGATATTACAGTGGGTGTTGATGTTCCTTTATCAGGTTGGGATTAAACCTCCTGTAGAGCAATACTTACTGTGTAGATGGGATAAACTGTCTATACGGGTATTAATTTATCCACGTATACGAGGATAATTTTTTTGTGTGAGGATTTTCGGGAGTGGAACAAAAAGCGCATATTGCACACAAGTCAGGTAAAAACTTTTGAACTTTATCTTTCGTAATTTATTTATAAATTTATTTTGAACCATCAAATTATTTGTGCATTTAAGATTTAAAATGAGTGTGTCTTACTGGAAGTTAAATTATCGATCTTATTATTAATTTTTATTGTGATTCTGTGAAATAAAAGACAAAAGTGAAGCGACAGTTCGTTTTGATTATTCTTTTCTCATCCACTGAGTGAAGCTATTAAAGGAGACTGGACACGATTTTTGATATTTTTATATTAGATCTTATTATCATCATAAACAGTAAAAAACACCATAAAACTAATCAATTCTCCTAAATAAGGTCACAATTAGAGTAATTAGCATCACATTTTTACGCTTCCGCCAATCCAGAAAATTTTAATGAGATAGGCGTCACGTGACCTGATGACGCAATATGGGTCAGTTGTCGTTTTACTGCATAAAAAATTAATGGCAATTATTGCAATATGATATCGTTTTTGAATTAAAGAAATAAGAAAATATGGGAATTTTTTCTGAATTTCCATATTCAACCATGGATATTGAAAATATCTTAAAAGATTGGCCCATAATTATTTAGAATAGCGACTCAAATATAGGGTCTAAATATACCCAATGGCATATGCAGCTTCCGACCAATTTATTAGTTTATTCAAAATTAATGGCAATTAATGCAATATGATATCGTTTTTGAATTAAAGAAATAAGAAAATATGGGAATTTTTTCTGAATTTCCATATTCAACCATGGATATTGAAAATATCTTAAAAGATTGGCCCATAATTATTTAGAATAGCGACTCAAATATAGGGTCTAAATATACCCAATGGCATATGCAGCTTCCGACCAATTTATTAGTTTATTCAAATTTTAAATTCTAAAATTTCAATAGGAGCTCATTGAATGCATCATATTTAAAGTATTTGTGCCTATATAATCATTCAATTCCAATATAAAACATTTATCAACACTAAGTGTTGTTAAAACTTTTTTTTGGGGGGGGGGGTAATTACATGGTATTACATATTTATACAATTTAGACAACTGAGATTTAAGTTTTATACGAGCTGAAGTTTAATATAAATAATTCAATACCACCCAAATTCCAATTCTACTTCATGCAGCATATACATTTAAATTTAAACCATTTTGCAGAGTATATTGTTAGCTTCTGTAAAAATGTTACAAATACTAGTGACTGTATTGTTTTATTCTTTCTGTGTAATCATGTCCCAATATTTATTGTGAAGTCTCTACACTGAACAGAAGAACGCGACAATTTAGGTTTGAACTGAAATAAAGAAGGAATGTGTCCATTGATGTCTCCGCTGTCCCAAAATAGGAACTTGAAGTCTGACAGGTCTAAAAATCCCTAAAGACTTACAACATACATATTTATTCTTACGGATCTACTTATGGACGAACCCAACACCTCTAAATTATCCCTCTTCCATATGTTTCAAGGTAAACACAGGATCAAACAAAATTGAAGAACTAGACGAACTCTAATTAATGTATGATGCAAATTGCAAATTTACACTGGTGTGAGCATTGACCGCTTACTTCACATTGGGTGATTGTAACACCTGTTGTGAATTCACAGTACTTTGACAGGTATGACACCTGCGGTGCGGCAGTCCAATATGATCACTGAACCTTCAAACGACTGTACATGTAAGTACATGTGTACCTGCAGCTTCAATCAACATGAAATAAAGTAATACACAAACCACGGGATGTATTAATCTACAACCCTTATTTTATGCCAAATTTCGAAGTGTAACGTTTATCTGAATTTCATTGAAAAAATATAAATAAAAGATAAAATCATAATACAGTAAACCAGAGATAAAATCAAAATAGAGTAAACCAGAATATCAGTCTTAATTAAGTCTTTTTTCTTTCTTTCTGAACATTGAGCTCTGGAAAGGGCTTTTGTCTGGGTAGGAAAAGACCTTTGCCCGTTGGGTGCTAAATAACGCAAAGTTAGCAACCAGTTTACAATTTTTACAACAGAGTAAATGGGTCCGCGGCCGGTTAACGTTGCAGGGGCAGATTCAGACATTTTCGAAAGGGGGTTTCACATTTTTTGCTTCAGACCTATTTTGCTTATATTAAAAAAATCGGAGGAAAGGGGTTCCAAACCCCATGTATCCGCCAATGAGTCGTAGTAATGTAAAAATGCACAGAGCAAACTTTATTTTTGCTGCGACAACTAACAAGCTTTACAGACTGACTGCTCTAAAAAAATTCATGAAAATTATTTAAAAATATTTCCGATTCTATATTTCTGTTGGGTACTGCGGTCAAATATATTCATAAAAATGCATTTTAAAGAACTGTCAATTTAATTTTAACAACTCTCTTGATTTTTTTTTATTGACTATATACCATTGTTTTAATATGCAATGATGGACCAGTGGTCCGTGTGACGTCAAGCCTCGTTTTGGGTTCAATCGCCGATTATTTTTTGCATATTTCAGAGGTCATAAACAAATGCCTAAAAAGTGGTGTTTTAAGGTATTTATCAACAAAACAAGGGCGTATTTCATATTTAATAGCATTTTATGACAGATTTTTATCATAATATAAAAAAGTGAAAAATCATGTCCAGTCTCCTTTAAGGATTACATTTGTCTTGTGCTTTATACCTAGTTTCGTAAAATTCAAACCGTACAGTAGTTTTAGAGGAGTTGTGGGCACAAGATCACTAGCAAAGGAGAATAACTCTAACAAAACTTTGAAGATGAAAATTCCCTGCTAATATTCAGTTAACTTCCTACATTTGTACATACCAATGGTCGTTGAATTCCGTTCTGTAATTTCAGAGGAGTTTCTCAACCATATACATGTAGCATAAGCATATGGTAACATAACTTTACCCCCCTTTCCCCCCAAAAATGTTGAATAGATCAGAAATTACTGCATGGTTTCCTTAATATTATACTACCACAAACAAAGGAAAGCATAGGAATCGCCCTGTCTATCTGTCCGTCCGTCTATTTGCCTGTCTACCTCGTATGTGAAACTCCTATAACGCTTGGCCATGATGATTTTTTAAATGTATACAATATGACGAATTTTCGTTTCTGTAACGTAAGATTGGACTTTTAAGTGTTTTTTTTTGCAGTTTATGGAGCAGAGCTATCTTTTGTGAGCTCGCTCGCAGTATTCCTTCTTCAGATTGAATTGTTCGTCATTGTTGACAAGGGAATACCTCTTAAAACATGGGTCTCCCCAACCACAGTTTCCTGCTGTCTGCCTCTGACTGCCCAACTTTAGTTAGATTATGCCCTCGCTTTTCTGGGAAATATACCACAAGCTAAGACTGCTTTCGACCCTCTACCTCTGCTTCCAACCAATTTTGTTCCCCTTGTCATTCCATCCCGGTATCCCCGTTCTCACTGCCCAACACTACATAGTGCAGTTATGATCACTTATGCCCTCATTAACCTTTATAAGGATTCTATGCAGGCGTGAATCTGTGGAATTGACGACTAAGCATCAAGGGGGTTGCCCAGTTTCAAATTAAAGTTGAAGGATAGAAACCTCAGTGGCTGGCGGTCAGAGTTATTTTATAGAGTATAAAATTTGAACACAGTTTTCTTCATCTGTATACAGCTACATACGAACTTGCATAAGACAAAAGAAAATGCGATACCCTTAGGACTATTCAAACTATAATTTGCACATAGAAGCAATATATGCAATTTTTGTTGACAAACAAAAGCCAGAAAATATTTCACACATCATTTATGCGACTTATCTTATCTGTATCTGTATCTGATACATCATAGGAACTTATTTTGGGTTTTATACAACAGGATGGCAGGATGGTGGGCATCACATTTTTTTCTGGCTATAATTTAGTAGGGCGGTCTTAAAACTTCTTTGCGTTGAAATGCATACCCCATTTGTCGGTCCATATTTTTAAAGTTTTCAATGTCCTATATCTCGTCTTTGTCTTCCAGATACAGAGTTTACTCAGAACTGAGTGTTTATACTCCATGCATGTCCAAAACTGTACAGCTAAAATCACGTTTATGTACAATTAAAAACTGACATTTAAATTTAAATCCTTCTGATTCGTAGTAATTTGGACTTATGGGCCTTCGTACTAGCGGACCTTCCGACTAGTGGATCTTCGAACTAACGGACCTTCGGGCTAGCAGACCTTCAGACTAACAGAATGTTCGAACTAGTAGACCGTCGCCGAAAAAAAAATGAAACAGAACTGATGAATGCTCATTTTGCTCTCATATGACAAAATTCCAGGTCTCATTTGAGCAATAAAATCTTTAAGAAATCAAAATATCACATCTTATAAACCCCATTCCCGCAAAAACGTGGACACTTTTGATATTTACCTAAAAGTAAAAACATGTGCGAGTTGAGTTTTGGTTAATTTCCGAGTTACCTGAATGATTAATTTTGTACTGAAGACATACATGTATAAATAAAGTTTACATGTTTAAAGTGCCATTGTTAACATTTTTTTATGAACGAATAAAACCGATTTGATTTCGAATCAATGCATTGAAATATAATCTGAAATCATGGTAGTTATTCTTATTTTCAATTTGGTGCATTTTCTAGAACATTCAATTTGGGAAGAGATGCTTATAAAAAAATAATAATGCCTCAATGGTCAGTATTATAAGCCCTGCCTCAAAAGTTTCAAAGAATTTGTTAATTGTTGCACTTACATGTATCTCATATACATGTATCTGTAATGTGCAAGATTAAGACTGAGGCCAGGAATTACATTTTTGTAAGTTAACCTCAGTGACTAAGATTTGAGTGTAGCCCCCACGTCTCCCCCTCCCCAAACCAACCCCCTAAAAATCATTAGCAATCTTTGAAATATACTTAGAAAATACATTGAGTTAATTATCAAAACTCGAATGATTTGTGCAAAAGATAAAGACTTGTTTTTATACATTCTGAACAATTACGGTCAAAATAGTTAGGGACCACATTTGTCGGAAAGAAATAACTCCTAAATTTTTTTATA
Source organism: Arcuatula senhousia (assembly GCA_963971305.1). Taxonomy (NCBI): domain Eukaryota; kingdom Metazoa; phylum Mollusca; class Bivalvia; order Mytilida; family Mytilidae; genus Arcuatula; species Arcuatula senhousia. The sequence goes on along the minus strand of OZ020313.1, from coordinate 21,730,299 downwards.
AATTTTGCATCTATTAACCTTAATATCTTGAAAACTATATGAGATGATTAAGAAATTACAATTGTATATTGTTGATTAGCTAATAAAGATCTACAAAATATGTAGTAGGGCCATGATTCATTTCAGGAGTTATTCCCCTTAGAATGCCAAATTTGACCATTTTCACAACTTTTACTCATTACGTTTAAAACACTAACTCATCTAACACCAACAAACTTGATATAGTTCTTTATAAACGTTAAGTGTATAGAACTGATATGGAGATTTTTTATTGGCTGTAAAACATGGCCTTCATCATGTTGTTCATGCCTAAAAATAGAACATAGGGTAAGCTGCAGTTTTTTGCTGATAAGTCAAAACTGGTGACAGATTTTTCTGATGTGAATAAAAGTAACCAGCACCTCAAGATCTACCTGCCCTGAAATTTTTGAGAAAATCCAACAACCAATGTAGGAGTAATTGCCCTTTTTCTTGATTTTTTTTTATAAATTTGCACTGATTAACCTCAATATCTTGAAAACTTTATGAGGTATCTAAATTGATATTGCTAAGCACATCATGATCTACAAAATATATAATAACATTGTAGTGCTGTTCATTTTAGGAGTTATTCCACTTAAAAATGTCAATGTCAAGTAGTTTTGCCTAATAGCCTATAGTTCAGGCACACAAGTCAGGTGAACGATTAAGGCTCCTGGGAGCATCTTGTTTTTGTTTAAAAATTAGGGGCTTAAAATGCTACTTTTTAGCTCACCTGGCCAAAGGCCATGTGAGCTATTGCCATCACTTGGCGTCCGTCGTCGTCGTCCGTCATCGTCCGTCGTCGTCGTCGTCGTCCGTCGTCGTTAACTTTTCTTCAAACTTCTTCTCCTCTCAAACGGCTGCACAGATTCAAACCAAATTTGGTCTGGTGGTACTTTAGGGTATCCTTCACAGAACTGATGTGGGGATTTTTGATTCGTCGAAAAACATGGCCGCCGTTGCTAAAAATAGACCAGGGGGGTCAGACTTCTGTTTTTGGCTTGTAAATCAAAAAGTATAAGAGATAGATGAAATCTGATGCCATGCTGCTGCTTCAGCATCAAACGCTCTACAAAAGTCTCCATTGAGTCGAAGTTGTCAGATGACCCCTTATGGGAGTTACGGCCCCTTAAAGGTGAAAAATAGCATTTTTGCATGTTTTTGGCCTATAGAATGAAAACTATTGCAGATAGAGAGAAGCTGTTGCTTGCTTAAATGTTCAGCTCATTTAGCTCTACAAAAGTCTCCATAAGGTCAAAGTTGTCAGATGACCCCTTATAGGGGTTATGGCCCCTTAAAGGCAAAAAATGGAAATTTTGGCCTATAGAATGAAAACTATTGCAGATAGAGAAAAGCTGTTGCTTGCTTAAATGTTCAGCTCGTTTAGCTCTACACAAGTCTCCATAGGGTCGAAGTTGTCAGATGACCCCTTATAGGGGTTACGGCCCCTTAAAGGCAAAAAATAGTGTTTTTGGCCTATAGAATGAAAACTATTGCAGATAGAGAAAAGCTGTTGCTTGCTTAAATGTTCAGCTCAATTAGCTCTACAAAAGTCTACATAGGGTCAAAGTTGTCAGATGACCCCTTATAGGGGTTATGGCCCTTTAAAGGCAAAAAAAGAGTTTTTGGCCTATAGAATGAAAACTATTGCAGATAGAGAAAAGCTGTTGCTTATTTAAATGTTCAGCTCATTTAGCTCTACACAAGTCTCCATAGGGTCGAAGTTGTCAGATGACCCCTTATAGGGGTTACGGCCCCTTAAAGGCAAAAAAAAGTGTTTTTGGCCTATAGAATGAAAACTATTGCAGATAGAGAAAAGCTGTTGCTTGCTTAAATGTTCAGTTCAATTAGCTCTACAAAAGTCTACATAGGGTCAAAGTTGTCAGATGACCCCTTACAGGGGTTATGGCCCCTTAAAGGCAAAAAAAAAGAGTTTTTTGCCTATAGAATGAAAACTATTGCAGATAGAGAAAAGCTGTTGCTTATTTAAATGTTCAGCTCATTTAGCTCTACACAAGTCTCCGTATGGTTGAAGTTGTCAGATGACCCCATATAGGGGTTACAGTCCCATAAAGGCAAAAAATAGTGTTTTTGGCCTATGGAATGAAAACTATTGCAGATAGAGAAAAGTTGTTGCTTGCTTAAATGTTCAGTTCATTTAGCTCTACAAAAGTTTCCCTAGGGTCAAAGTTGCCAGAAGATGACCCCTTATAGTGTGTGTTTGGCCTAAAGAAAAAAAAACTTTTGCAGATAGAGAAAAGATGTTGCTTGCTTAAATGTTCAGCTTAATTAGCTCTACAAAAGTCTTTTTAGGGTGGAAGTTGTCAGATGACCCCTTTAAGGGGTTATGGCCCTTTAAAGGTGAAAAATAGTGTTTTTTGCTTTGGAATGAAAACTATTGCAGATAGCGAAAAGCTTTTTATTGCTTAAACATTCAGCTCATTTAGCTATACAAAAGTCTTCAAAGGGTTGACATTAAGACCAGGTGAGCGATTCAGGCTCCTGGGAGCCTCTTGTTTGTTTGTTCTCACAAAAACTTTTGTTCTGATTATAATCAACCAAATGCTTTTAGAATTTTACTTTAATGTTTTATACCATATTGTACAATGTATATCTTCTTCCTGTTTTTCATGCTGACTTCGGTGTTTAGGGTAAAAAAAGGACAATTTTTCGTAAAAGATTTCTCAGCTCCTACTTAAAAGGGCCTAAATTTAAATTTGGTACACAGCCTTAGTATGAAGAGTTGTAACATGCCTCCCCTTTCCAGGTCAGTTGGGCATCAACTTCCTGTTTCTGAATGGTCCTTAGCACGACTAAGTGCAACCCATTGTTTTAGATTGCAATACAAAGGACAAAGTACAGTAAAGCCTATCTATATTTGGCCCCCTGTAAGACTCAAAAGTTGACCATCGGCAAAGAGAAAAGTTCTTGTGTTATTCAGTAAGTCTAATGAATGAAAATGCATGTGCAACTCAATTTTTAAGAATGTTACATGTTATTTACTTAAAATACCATGTCAAACCTGGCAGTTTTTTAGCTCACCTGGCCAAAGGCCATGTGAGCTATTGCCATCACTTGGCTTCAGTCATCGTCATCCGTCTTCGTCGTTAACTTTTCTTCAAACTTCTTCTCCTCTTAAACGGCTGCACAGATTCAAACCAAATTTGGTCTGGTGGTACTTTAGGGTATCCCTCACAGAACTGATGTGGGGATTTTTGATTCGTCGAAAAACATGGCCGCTGTTTCTAAATATAGACCAGGGGGGTCAGACTACTGTTTTTGGCTTGTAAATCAAAAAGTATAAGAAAAAGATGAAATCTAATGCCACCCTACTGCTTCAGCATCAAAAGTTCTACAAAAGTCTTCATTTGGTCAAAGTTGTCAAATGATCCCTTATAGGGGTTACAGCCCCTTGAAGGTCAAAAATAGCATTTTTTTCATTTTTTTTGCCTAAAGAATGAAAACTATTGCAGATAGAGAGAAGCTGTTGCTTGCTTAAATGTTCAGCTCATTTATCTCTACAAAAGTCTCCATAGGGTCAAAGTTGTCAGATGACCCCTTATAGGGGTTATGGTCCCTTAAAGGCAAAAAGAGAGAGCCGGTGGTGTAGTGGTTAACGCTTCGGGATACCAACACCAAGGTTCGTGGTTCGATCCTCGTCCAGGGTGAAAATTTCATGAACCAATTTTCAGACTCTCTCTTGACACCATTTGCGAGGATGGTCTCAAGGAACAATGCTAGTCCTTTGGAAGGGACGAAAAAAGGTTGTCCCGTGTATGTGGAGAGCAATACCCTATGCAGGTTAAAGACCCCTTTGTAGAGTTCGATAAGAGTAGGCTCAATGGGGGCCGCTGCAAAGGCCATACTCGAAAACTGCTAGCTGGAGAGGGATTTACATAAGCATTAAGCTTGTTTCCCAATCCAGGATAAATAAATATGTTTAAACTTAAGGCAAAAAATAGAGTTTTTGGCCTATAGAATGAAAACTATTGCAGATAGAGAAAAGCTGTTGCTAGCCTAAATGTTCAGCTCATTTAGCTCTACAAAAGTCTCCATAGGGTCAAAGTTGTCAGATGACCCCTTTAAGGGGTTATGGCCCCTTAAAGGCAAAAAATAGAGTTTTTGGCCTATAGAATGAAAACTATTGCAGATAGAGAAAAGCTGGTGCTTGCTTAAATGTTCAACTTGTTTAGCTCTACATAAGTCTCCAAGGGTCGAAGTTGTCAGATGACCCCTTATAGGGTTACAGCCCCTTAAAGGTAAAATAGTGTTTTTATACGACCGCAAAAAATTTGTGGACGTATAATGGTATGATGCTGTCGTCGTCGTCGTCGTCGTCGTCGTTGTCGTCGTCGTCTGTTAACTTTAGTGTATACACGATAACTTTAGTTCTAGTTATCCAAATGCAATGAAATTTGACAATGATATTTCTTACCATTAAAGGATAGATGGGATTGATTTTGGGAGTCCCCCCTTTTTTCGTTTGGAAATTAAGGGCCAAAAGGGGCCAAAATTGTAACTTTTTTGTTTGTTCTTACAATAACTTTTTCAAAATCTTCTCCTCTGAAACTGCTGAACAGAATTCAATGAAACTTGGTATGATTGATCATTAGGGTGTCCTGCACTATAGTAATGTTTCAATTTCTGATTCGTCAAAACACATGGCCGCCGTGGCTAAAAATAGACCAGGGGGGGTCAGACTACTGTTTTTGGCTTGTAATTCAAAAAGTATAAGAGATAGATGAAATCTGATGCCACCCTACTGCTTCAGGATCAAAAGTTCTACAAAAGTCCCCATTTGGTCGAAGTTGTCAGATGACCCCTTATAGGGGTTACGGCCCCTTAAAGGTGAAAAATAGCATTTTTTCATGTTTTTGCCCTATAGTATGAAAATTATTGCAGATAGCATAAAGCTGTTGCTTGCTTAATTGTTCACCTCATTTAGCTCTACAAAAAACTCCATAGGGTCGAAGTTGTCAGATGACCCCTTATAGGGGCTACAGCCCCTAAAATAATGTTTTTTCATGTTTTTGGCCTATGAAATGAAAACTATAGCAGGTAGAGAGAAGCTGTTGCTTGCTTAAATGTTCAGCTCATTTACACAATTAAGAATTAATTTTTGCGACCCCCCCTTTTTCCCCTATTACATAATTAGGGGCCAAAAGGGGCCAAAATCGAAACTTTTTTATTTGTGGTACGATTTAAAAAAATTTTTTTGCAAGTTTATTTTTGTCAAGTAGTGAATCCAAATTTGAGAAATTATTTTTGCAACCCAACCCCTTTTTCACCTGTTACATAATAAGGGGCCAAAAGGGGCCGAAATTGAATTTTTGTTAATTAGTAGAATACAAAATTGAAAATTTATATTTTTACCCCCTGGGTCGAAAGTCCACCAGAGAAGCATGTGTCAAAAACCTTTGTCAGTCCACCATGGGCTGCATGTGTCCAGAGCAATAGACTATCCATATTGGGCCTAAAATGTACAGGGTTCAACATGTTGCGGTCGTATCATGCTGCGCTCGGCGAAGCTTTTTATTGGCCTATAGAATGAAAACTATTGCAGATAGAGAAAAGTTGTTGCTTGCTTAAATATTCAGCTCATTTAGCTCTACAAAAGTTTCCATAGGGGCGAAGCTGTCAGATGACTCCTTATAGGGGTTACAGCCCCTTAAAGGCAAAAATATTGTTTTTGGCTTATATATATATATATATAGGATGAAAACTATTGCAGATAGAGAAAAGTTGTTGCCTAGTTAAATGTTCAGCTTTATTACAAAAGTCTTCTTAGGGTCGAGGTTGTCAGATGACCCCTTTCAGGGGTTATGGCCCTTTAAAGGTGAAAAATAGTGTTTTTTGCTTTGGAATGAAAACTATTGCAGATAGAGAAAAGCTTTTTATTGCTTAAACATTCGGCTCATTTAGCTACAGTATACTAAAGTCTTCAAAGGGTTGACATCAAGACCAGGTCAGCGATTCAGGCTTCTGGGAGCCTCTTGTTTACGATTTTTGCCAAAATTATGGGTAATATTTTTAATTTTTAGACACCAGCGACTACTTAGACCACAGTTATTGTTTATGAATTTTAAATTTCACTCTGAAATGTTTATAAATCAGATGAGAAATCAATGGTCTACGTTGTCACTGACAATAAAAAATTATGAAATGAGCATGAAAAATTACATTTTTCTCTAATTTGGTCACTTTTGCCTTATTTCAGGCCTCTATAAAATAAAAACCAGAGTATGTTATAAACAATACTAGCTATAGTCACTAAGCTCAACCATCTTACTTGAAACTTCTATGATAATTTTGTTATTTACCTTGAATTTATTTTTTCTTAAAGTAGGGGGCCAACAATGGCCCTTATTGTACCTTGTCCTTTGCAGAAGCTAACAGTTACTTATAATTAATACTGTGAATTCATTTATTTTTGTGGCTATCAGTTTCCGTGGTTTTGCCGAAAAAGACATTTCATGGGATTTTTATAGGACCGCAAAAAATTTGTGGTCTATAATGTTATGTCGATGTCATCTGCGTCTTTGTCTGCGTGGTCTGGGGACATTTGGTTTCTGTGCAATAACTTGAGTAGATGTTGACCGATTGTTATGAAATTTAGATATGTCATATGATGTTTCTTTTCACTAAAGAAAGATTGGTATTGCATTTGGGATTTCTGGCCTCTACCCTTTTAGAAAAAATGGGCCAAAAGGGACTGAAATGGTTGTTGTGACAAAACTTATGTAGAATGTTTATTTTTTATCTGATTTTGATCATTCTTTTTTTATTGTATACTTCAATAAATTCTGTCAACTAAATGTGACAACAGTTTTTATGGATCTTGCACTGTGACGTTGCCAATGGGGGTCAAAGTAGGGCCACGCCCAAAAAATAAACTTTTTTATTTGTGGTCAGATTTTCAAAATCTTTTCTCATCGTAATCCTTGTAAAAATCCCTGCCTGTGTATTTTAATCAGATTTGCAATTTCTTTTTCTGTTTTTGAGTAAATAGGGGTCAAAGGGACCAAAAATGCCTATTATAAGTGTTTCTTTGAACGTGCAATAACTTAAATTGTAGTTGTTCAATCGATATGAAATTATGATGTTTGTTACCACATAAGGTATTGAATTTGGGGTCTGTGGCCCCTTCCGTTTCAGAAATAAAGCCAAAAGAGGCTGATTTGGGTTAATTAACAAAACTTCTGTAGAATGTTTATTTTTCATCTGATTTTGATCATTTTTATAATGTATTCCTCTATAAATTCTGCCAACCAAATGTGACAACTGTTTTGATATATCGTGCATAGTAACCTTGCTAAGGGGGGTCAGAATTGGGCCACACCCCCAAAATCAACTTTTTTATCTGTGATCCCATTTTCAAAATCTTTTTTTTCAAGGGAAACCTTGTGAAAATCTCTACCTGAGTTTTTACCTGCATCAGGCCAAAAAAAAATATATGTCTGTTTCCTGCTTCCCTACCTACCCTATTTTTTGGGCCCTACCCTAAAGTTTTTATAGGCAATTTGGAACAAGCACCGTTAAAGTTGGGATTGCTTCCCCATTGACTCAATGTAAAATAATTTTGTAAAAAAAAATAATTTTCCTACCTACCTACCCTAATTTTCAAGAGTAGGAAGCAGGAAACAGACATATATTTTGTTTTGGCCTCACTGAAGGCAAAAGCAGGTCTAGTAGTTGGGTCACTCAGTCTGTCTGTCATGCTATAGGGTGTCTGTCTTGTGTAATCTGAATCTCAAAAACCAAACACTAGATCTTTCTGAAATTTTACACAGTGATTACAGATATATTGAAGATGTGCACCTCATCTTTTTGGGTCATTTTATAATTTCGTTTAGAAATTAGGGGCCCAAAAGGGGCCAAAAAAGCGACTTTATAATTTGTTTGCACAATAACTTTTGTACTGGTCTATAGTTATAACCAAGACCAATCGGGTGACTCCTCATGGTCTGGCTATAGCACAGGGGCTCACATGGCAAGGCTGGGGCTGCAGGCCTTCTGGATTCAAGTTATTGTTCTTTGTTATTTTTTGTCTGTATGAGGTTGGTTATTCAAACACTTATCCATTTACGTTTATTAACTTCAGTTCAGTCAGCAATAACAATTATATCAATTACACATAACAAATCACAAAGTCCTTGGTCAATCAAACATTATGAGTAAAACTACATCTAAATTATAGAGCATCATTGAGTGTCATCCTCTATATATCTAACTAATTCTATATATCTGGTCTGTAACACATTTTTCAAACTATATATACCAATTCTTATATAATATTATAGGGTGCTAGAAATCAATTTAGTTTAATACAACTGTAATCCCAATATCAAATAAACAATAAATACAAGTAATTATAAGTAATTTCTTTGTGACATCATCAATGACAGCTTAAAATTATACATGTTCTTTTTGATCTGGTATTTATCTTGTTAAATATTAAAGTGTTATGTCCTGAAGCAGTATTAGCCAATACTATTCAAAGTTTATCTTATTACATGTAAGTATTTCTTTGATTATTTATCAAGCTGACATTAATTCTTGTATGATTTATAAAGTTTGGTATTAAGTTCTAATTTAACTATTTTATTACATAAAAATATTTTATTCAAAATATACTGGTGATACTCTCTCCCTTGCTACTCTAAAAGAAGATTGCTCCCGCAATCTATTATAAAAATATAGTTTGTAAAGTTTATTGAAATGACATAATATAGCAGTTAACAAAAAAAAAATGAAATAGATATTGACAATAACAAAAATTATCAGATAAACAAATGTAAACATCTTCAAAAGTAATAAAGACTTAAAATTTGATTAGTTTAAAATAATCGAACAAAATATTGAATATGTTTTGAAATACTTAAACAAGGCAATCATTTATATATACATAAAAAAATAATAAAAAAGATAAGGTAGAAAATTAAAATACGCATTAATTATATTTCGCTTAGCGCAGTGCTCAAGTATGAAATGTCTGCATTGATGAAGCTTACAAGGTTCATTAATGAGGACAAAATCTTATTATTGCATTTTCAATGAGCTCATTGTACCTCATGAAGTATTTAAATGCTGCAAAAGTAGAAAAAAAAATGTTTATATAATCAAGCATGCTGAAAGCAAATATTTGTTAATTTAAAAAATTTGTACTACATGATATCACATATGACAATAAATTTAAAACAAGTCTATAAAATCAATGTCTAAAGTTCCTATAAATAAGTAAATGTCCATTTTTGATTTAGAATATCCTCATCAATTATCATAAGCATTGTCTCTTCCATTTTATGTCTTCTTTTTTTTCCATTTCACAAATAAAGGTAATAACAAAACTACCAAACTTGAATGATCAATCTCATAGTCCAGAGAAAATGACAAAAACGAATCAGTCATACCGGAGAATTGGTGGATCGCAATGGTCCTGACTTGGCACAGGCATTTCAAACGAAATGGTGGGTTAAACCAGGTTTTATGGCGCCAAACCTCCCTCTTCCATTGCGATCTAGGATCTGGTAATGACCATAGAACACAACATAGTTGTGAGACACAATAGGGATATTGAGGTGATCATCTCAGTACAGCAGACCAGTCAAACACTAATTAAAACAATTAACTATCATATCTTTTAACTCAATTTTGAACTTTTCTACTAGTGGCTGATAACGAGGAAAGAATTTTTTTATGGATCGTATGAGACGTATTTTCTTATAGCTCCAAAAGTCGGTCACGAAGAAATCGGTGTCTGATCAAAAAATCTGTGAAATGTGTGAAAGCTCTGGCATATCGAATAAGTTGTGAAATATAAACACCATATGCAGGGGAAGTAGGTATATTGCTCTGTAGATTAGGAAAATTAATAATTTAAAAAATAAAATCATCTCGTTTATCGTAAATTTTTGTACTGAGATGACCACCTGGGTCAAATTCGAGATGCAAATCCAAGAAAGATTGAAGCAATTTGATTCTGTGGTCTCTTTAACATGTTTAATCTCCAATTCTGGAGGATATATTGAAGGGATCCATCTACCAAATGAAGTGTTATTGACAGAAAGGACATCATCAATATATCTGAATGTAAGATTGAATGACCTTGCCTCTTTCATCTTCTTGTTCTTTACGAGTCCCTGAAGAAATTCAGTTTCGTAAGAGTATAAAAACAAATCGGCGAGGAGAGGAGCACAGTTTGTGCCCATTGGAATGCCGATTTGTTGTTGAAAAATCTCTCCTCCGAAGGTGACAAATATGTTGTCAATGAGGAAATCAGGCATACTGCAAACTTGTTCCAGTGTGTAACAAATTTTGTCTTTGAAAGATGTAGAATTATAACCCAAAACAACAAAATAATTTGTTTTCAATTTTTCACTTTGTGTATATTCATTGTAATACTAGATTCAACTGCATTCATGTTAATTGTTTCCATTGGCCACCTTCTACTTCCATTACTTAGGATTGTCATAAATTTCTAGAGTCATTATGCACATTTAATTAAATATTCCACTTCAGCCTGTCCACCATTGGGTCTGTGACTTCAGAAAGTCCACCATTTGGTTAGAGTTTTCACAAGTCCACCATTTGGTTAGAGTTTTCAACAAGTCCACCATTTGATTAAAGTTTTCAGCAAGTCCGCCATTTGGTTAGAGTTTTCAGCAGTTCCACCATTTGGTCGGTTACTTCTGAGTGGGTCTACCATTTGGTCGGTTACTTCTGAGTGGGTCTACCATTTGGTCGTTACTTCTGATTGGGTCTACCATTTGGTTGGTTACTTTGAGTGGGTCTACCATTTGGTCGGTTACTTCTGATTGGGTCTACCATTTGGTCGGTTACTTCTGAGTGGGTCTACCATTTGGTCGGTTACTTCTGAGTGGGTCTACTATTTGGTCGGTTACTTCTGATAGGGTCTACCATTTGGTCGGTTACTTCAGGAAGGTGAATTAAGTCAACCAAAACATTCATAACTCAATATGACACCATCGAAAATTGTGAATGAGGAAAAAAAAAAACTTCCTACAACTGTAATAGCTTATCTTGTAATAATGTACAGTATACTCAGAGAGGATTGATTCTCATACTCTGATTTCAGTGTCCAGTGATTCACAGAGTTTCACAGAGTAAACTCTTAAAATTCTCCAAGGAATTTCTCCCACCTGGGAGAAATTTATTACCTTTTTCGGAGTATTTTGGAGTTGTTTATTACCTTGTGTATTATAATCATTTTCACCTGACAAGAAAGAATGGAAATAGGTGCTACTTCAAAAGGTTTTCAAGGCAATAAAAAACTCCAAGCACGGAGTAATTTATGACCCTTTGGAGGGAGTACTCCTAAAACCCTCCTAGATTTTTATGGCTTTTCTTGGAGTTTCCTGGAGTAATTAAAAAATTTCTCCCGAAATCAGAGTATGAGAATCAATCCTCTCTGAGTGTACTGTAGACAAAAATCCTAATGTGAAAAAAAAAAAATAATAATCCTACCCTTAACTTTAATCAAAATTTTTATTGGTGTACCCTGACAACCTGACAACCCGGCATTCATTATGACAGGGCTACCCTATTCTGCCAACTAGGGTACACATTTTTGCTCTGTGGGCTGAGCGGGACCTTATTTAATTAATGTTATTCAAAAATACACACACACACAAAGAAAAAAACTATCAATGTATTTAAAAAAAAAAAGAAAAAAAACTATTACTATCACAAACACATTGATTCATAACAAGCATCCATATATTTCTTGTCCCATTGATTTAAAATACCTATAGGACATTCATCCATAGGGATCCATTCTGGATCATACTTTTCAGTTATGTTACTTACCATTAAAGGAAGAGTGGGGCTGATTTTGGGTGTCCCCTCATTTTTCGTTTAGAAATTAGGGGCCCTAAAGGGGTCAAAATGCAACATTTTTATTTGTTTCCACAATAACTTTTGTTCTGGTCAACCAAATGCTATGAAACTTTACAGTAATGTTACTTACCATAAAAGGAAGTGTGAGGTTGACTTTGGGTGTCCCCTTTTTATTTGTCTAGAAAAAAGGGGCCCCAAAAGGGCAAAAAAATGAAACTTTTTTTTTGTTTTCCACAATAACTTTAGTTCTGGTTGACTGATTGCTATAAAAATTTCCAAAAATGTTACTGACCATGAAATAATTGATTGGAATGATGTTGAGGTCTCTTATTTTTTCGTTTAGAAATGAGGGCCCAAATGAGGTCAAAAATGCAACTATTTTGTTAATGGTCGGATTTAGAACAAAAATGCATGTTAATTTTTTTCATATATTGGAAACAAAATGTAGGATAATTTTTTCTTTACCCACCTTTTTAGCTCACCTGGACCGAAGGTCCATGTGAGCTATTGCCATCACTTGGCGTACGTCGTTGTCGTCTGTAAACTTTTTCAAACTTCTTCTCCTCTGAAACTACTGAACAGATTCAAACCAAATTTGGTGTGGTGGTACTTTAGGGTATCCTGCACAAAACTTGCGTGGGGATTTTTGATTCGTTGAAAAACATGGCCGCTGTTGCTAAAAATAGACCAGGGGGGTCAGACTACTGTTTTTGGCTTATAAATCAAAAAGTATAAGAGATAGATGATATCTGATGCCACCCTGCTGCTTCAGCATCAAAAGCTCTACAAAAGTCTCTATTTGGTCCAAGTTGTCAGATGACCCCTTATAGGGGTTACAGCCCCTTAAAGGTGAAAAATAGCGTTTTTTCATGTTTTTGCCCTATAGTATAAAAACTATTGCAGATAGAGAAAAGCTGTTGCTTGCTTAAATGTTCAGCTCATCTTGCTCTACAAAAGTCTCCACAAGGTCGAAGTTGTCAGATGACCCCTTATAGGGGTAACGGCCCCTGAAATAATGTTTTTTCATGTTTTTGGCCTATGGAATGAAAACTATTGCAGATAGAGAGAAGCTGTTGCTTGCTTAAATGTTCATCTTATTTAGCTGTACAAAAGTCACCATAGGGTCGAAGTTGTCAGATGACCCCTTATATGGGTTATGGCCCCTAAAATGATGTTTATTCATGTTTTTGGCCTATATAATAGAAAGAAACTATTGCATTTAGAGAAAAGCTGTTGCTTGCTTAAATGTTCAGTTCATTTAGCTCACCGAAAGTCTCAATAGGATCGAAGTTGTCAGATGACCCTTAATAGGGGTTACGGCCCCTAAAATAACCTTTTTCATGTTTTTGGCCTATAGAATGAAAACTATAGCAGATAGAGAAAAGCTGTTGCTTGCTTAAATGTTCAGTTTATTTAGCTCTACAAAAGTCTCAATAGGATCGAAGTTGTCAGATGACCCTTAATATGGGTTATGGCCCTTAAAATAACCTTTTTCATGTTTTTTGCCTCTAGAATGAAAACTATAGTAGATAAAGAAAAGCTGTTGCATGCTTAAATGTTCAGGGCATAAAGCTCTACAAAAGTCTCCATAGGGTTGAAGTTGTAAGATAACATATAGGGGTTATGGCCCCTAAAATAACGTTTTTTTGTGTTTTTGGCCTTTAGAATGAAAACTTTAGTAGATAAAGAAAAACTGTTGCTTGCTTAAATGTTCAGCTCATTTAGCTCTACAAAATATAGGGTTGACATCAAGACCAGGTGAGCGATTTAGGCTCCTGGGAGCCTCTTGTTTGTTTAGCAATTAGGGGGACAAAAGGGGGAAAATAGAAACTTTAATTTGCTTGTCTTATTTATTTATGTTTATTTTAAATTTTGTTCGATATAAGAATCTTAAATATTTTATTTCTAAATATTTATTGTCAGTCCATCATAGGATGCAAGTGTCAAATACTATTGACTGTCCATATTGGGCCTAGAGCGTACAGGGTTCAAAGTTTTGCCATGCGACGCAGGGCCAGACATCGATTGGTCTTGTTTAATCAGATTTGCAATATTTCTTACCGTTTTTGAGAAATTAGGGGTCAAAGGGACCAAAAATGCAAGTTATAAGGGTTCCTTAAAAGTTGGTATAAATAAAAAATTCAAATATGCATTGAAAGTCCACCACAGAATGCATGTGTCAAAGTGCTTTGTTAGTCTACCATGGGCTGCATGTGTCCAAAGCATTTGACAATCCATATTTGGATAAATTTCAAAAAAATGACACCTTAAGTGAAAAATTTTACCAAATTTCAAATTGTTGAATATCAAAACTAGAGCTTGTGATATCTTTACTAGTAAATCTAAACTAAACCCACCAAGTGATAATTACCTGAAAATATATATACAATAATAAACACAAGGTTAACAATCTAACCCTTTTCTCTTTGTCAGATAGTAAAATGTTAATGAAAATTAAATGAAAGTGTAAGAATTATCAAAATGCACAAGTTAATGAAAAGTTTGTCACTGATATGTCTCTTTCATTAACCACACAATTCCATCACATCTAATTCTGGTCCTTCCTAGGGATCAAGTTTAAAACACCATTTTTGAAACAGTCAATAATGTCTTGTCCAGAAGCTCCACGCTTTGTGAGAACATTTGCTAGCTGACATCTTGTATCAACCCAATTTACACTGTCTAATTCTCCTTTCTCAATGGATTGTTTCAAAGCACTTATTTCTAGTCTAAGTTCTGCAACTTGTTTCTCTGAATAAACAGCATGATGAAGATCCTTGTTATCAACATAACATTTGATAGGAATATTATCACATCCTAATAACTCTTGATATAGCATAGCTAAGGAAATGGCACAATCGACACCATCAGCAAGTGCTAAAGCTTCACTAGCCATAGTGCTCCTAACTACTCTTCTGATCTTCTTGGATTGCCACATGATAGGATTTACCTTTTCACTATCTCCTTTAAGCAAAATAACAAAACCACCTTGACTTCCTCCGTCAGCAAGATTTCCAAATGAAGCATCACTGAATAACAACATTTCAACTTTATCTCCTAAGTTTTGAAACCGCAGTGCAACATTTTCATTCTGAACTTTTCGGACTAACTTGTTAGCTTTTCTCATGTCTTCTATTGTACCTTTTGATACAGCAGCAGAGAGTGATGTAACATCAAAGGCAATATCTGGTCGTGTTTGCTTTGTAAGCCACAAAAGTTGACCAACTTTTGATCGTAACAAACTCTGGTCACTAGACGTTAACAATGAAGTCTTAGGTCTCTCTTTCTGAATATGTACAGTTTTCATTGAGTTACCATAATCATCTTGACTAAGTATTATGGTTTCATTCTGCTGCAACAAGTTTAATCCAAGATATTTGAATGAATCACAAGCCTCTTACCCAATATTAAAAGCTTCTCGCAACTTTTGAACAACATTTTGTTCAAACCATTTGGAACCTGCCCAAAGGAAATCATCAACATGAATAGACAGTATTCCTGACAGTCCCTTGCTAGTACGCCAATAGAATACACTTAGATCCACTCTTGACATAGTTCCTCAACATTCTAACATTGTTGTCTTAACTTTCTGATACCACTTTAGTGATGCATCTGCAAGACCATACACACATTTGTTTAGCTTCCACACTTTGTTTTCAGCATTAGCTTCCTTTGGAGGTCTTAGATATACTTCTCTATGCATTTTCTCTCCTTGCAAAAACGCAGTTTTAATGTCCACAGAATTAATTCTCCATTTCTTAGTTGCTATAATTGATAGAATCAATCTAAGGGACTGCTTATCACAAGTTGGGGAGTTCTTCGAAATTTCATCTAAACAAGCTTCTTCAAATCCCTTGGCAACTAACATGGCTTTCTGATGTACTTTTCCATCACTTTCTTTAAGTGTGCAAACCCAACGAGTTGAAATGCATTGCTGTCCTATATCATCAACTTCCTCAAAGACATCAAGCTTTCTCCAGTTTTCCAATTCTGAGTGTTTAGCCTCACCAAAATCAATGTCATTAATGAGAACACTTTCATCATGATTCTGTTCAGGCCTGCAAACGTTTAAGTGTTGGACATTACTTAAATCTATTGAGCCCTGATCTCCAGACACTTCATCTGGTTTACTATATTCCACATTATACCAGTGTCTTTTATTTGTAGAGGCTTTCCCTGCTCTGCCTAGAATTGTAGCTTGTCGGTCTACATCTTCACCTGGAATTCTAAATGTGATAGCCTGGTCTTTCTTTAAGGAGTTCAAAGTAGAATCAGTGTTATTTTCTTTTTGGTTTCTATTGCTTATACCACTAGTACTTGGTATTTCAGGTATATTCTCATCTCTTGACTCATTATCACCAACATTACTTTCACTGTCTGTATCAGTATCTCCTACCCTTCCATCATCTTCACCACTATCTGCATTAGATATGTCATCCTGCTCTTCTCTATGTGAACTTTCATCTTCACTTTCATAATTTGTGTGATAAGTTGGTTTATTCCTAGCAACCCTACCATCTTTCACTTGTGCAGGCTCACTCCTTTTAACAACATTAACATCTTTCTCATGTGCAGGCTTATCATACTGATTTGAATGTTCATTTTGCTTTTGTTGTTTTGACAATGTCTGAGTTTTCCTACTTGCCTCAACTTCTTTCAGCACTCTAGACTGATGAACTCGAACATATGAACTTCCATACCTGATGAATGCAACTACATTATCTTGTCCAATAACCCATCCTGGTCCTTTCCACTGATTATCACGAAGAAAATACCCCACTTTTCTCCATTCTCAAATGTGTCTGCAGATGGTCTAATTTGCTTTTGTAATGCTCTTTTAACTTTTTCAGATGACTCAGCTGCTATGAATGCTTTTCTTGCTTGATGTAACCCAACCAGATGTTTTCCCATTACTGTGCTCATATTTTGATTTTCTAATGCAGGAGGTTTGTTGACAAGTACCGAGGGTAAATTAGGATTTCTTCCAAACACAAGTTGGTAAGGACTGTATCCGCATACACTAAGAAGGCTATTTTTAGCATTCACGGCCCAGCTTAAGGCAGTTTCCCAAGAAAGATTGGAGTCCTCTTTAATTTTGCAGAGTGTTTCAGTTAGGGTTGCATTATGACGCTCAACAACACCATTTGACCATGGACTATAGGCTGCAGTTGTTTTAACAGTCATATTAAGACTCTCAGCCATCTCATGAAAGATCTGTGAGGTAAATTCACCGCCATTATCTGTATACACACCAATATCAGGAGCTTCATAAACACTGACCCATACTTGCATGAACTTGTCAACAATCACATGAGGATCTTTAGGTCTTATAATGGCAGCTGCGCTTAATCTGCTGAAGAGGTCAATAATGTGCAAATAGTACAGGTTATGATCTATCTCATGTAAGTCCATTGCTACTATTTGGTTGAAATCACTAGCAAGTGCTACAATGGGTTTAGCATTAGGGCGTTTGTGTTGATGGCATATCACACATTTAGAACAAACATCATCCACAATGGATTTAACATCTGATCCCATTTCACCAGAACTTTGTATAAGTGATTTCAGCCTATCAGCAGAAGCATGACCAAACTGTTTGTGCAACTTTAGCACAATTTCTCTCTTTTTCTTTTCTGAGCAACCTGACTTGATAACAAGAACTTCTTCATATTCATCATGTTCATTTTCATTTCTGTTGTTGAAATCATTGTCTCTGATGTTCACACAATAGTGACCACTTGATGTTAGATTGACTTCAACTGGTTTTCCAAACATCAACACTTTGTCATTTTTCAAATCTAGAACCGTGTTTGCTCTCTTTAAAGAAGGTTTGCTTAAAGTAGCAGTGGAATTTCACAGTCAACAACTTCAGAGTCAATCATACATCTGACAGATCCTATTTCAGCAGGAATCTTTACCTTTTGGTATGAATAAACTGTTTTACCATCACCAAATTTGAATGGAAGCTTACTTTCAGAGTAAGTTACTTTGTCACAGCCAGAATCAATAAATCTGTGTAACCATTTTGAACCACACACAGTTTTAGTACAAGCAGTGTCAATAACTGCTGCATTGTATGCTTCTGCAACAAATACAGAAAGGGGCTGTAACTCCTCTTGAGTTGATGTAAACAAAGTGATGTTAACTGTTTCTTCTGAAGTGTCATTTTCTGCTAAATACACATCAGTATCCTTATGAGGACAATCTTTAACCCAGTGAAGTTTGGAATCACAAATCCTACAACGAGAAACACTGCCCTTTATCATTGGATTCAATTTCCCTTGCACTTTACTCTGATTTCCAGACCGTCCACCTCGGTGCTTAGGAAATGTTCTTTTATAACCTCTGCCTCTTTCTGACACATGTTCACTGAGAAAGGCTGATTCTTCCTTAACAACATTTTCATTGTCATTAGCACATGATGCAAATATTCTATTTAAGGCAGATTTCATAGTGTCAAACTTTAGGTCTGCACATGCAGTCAAAGCCATTTGTCTACTATTTCTATCTAAACTTGCATTATCAAGTAACTTGAAGGCTAAAATTGCATCAGGTAATACCATATCATGTTTCTTGCATTTTGAATAGTTTTGTTCAAATTGAATGATGTAATTAGACATAGCCATGCCGTCAGTTCTATAAAATTTATCAAATACGGTGTAAGCTGAATATGCCTGATCTACTTTATCTTTCTCAAAAAGATTATCCAAGGCAGTAACTAGCTTATTTACACCTTCATCTGCATTTAAGTCATCTGAACTTATATCTACGGCTACTTCCCTCGCTTTTCCTTCCAACGACAAGGCTAATGCAAGACCTCTCTTCTTCTTGTCCAGATCTGTTACCAACTCCCAAAGTTTAACTTCTGACTAACCACTGTTGATATGTCTTGTCACTGCTAAGACTTGGTGGGTTTTTGTAGTTCTGTCCCGTGGCCATCTTCAGAGGACTCTGCTACCAATGTTGAATATCAAAACTAGAGCTTGTAATATCTTTACTAGTAAATCTAAACTAAACCCACCAAGTGATAATTACCTGAAAATATATATACAATAATAAACACAAGGTTAACACAAATGCACTGAAATAATTTTTCTTTTGCAATTTTACTTTGGAGATATATTGAAGTTAATAAATCCAAAAGTTAAAAATAATATATTATAAAATGAAAAAGTTAAAGGCTTTTATTTATGGAATTATTATCTGAATTTGATCAAAAAACAAACATTTTCTGCCCAGCAATAAGAACAGGAAAAAGTTAACAAAACAAGGAGCTTGATTTGCAAAGCTTGTATGGAGCAACAGTCAATAATTTTAAACATTAATAATGTTTCCAGTATACATTTTCTGTAAGATTTTTCATATTTTGATATTTTTTCTGCAGTTTTTTGTGAATGCTGGTTGAAAAAGTTTTTGTAACTTGAATTAATGATGGCAAAACTAACATTTAAGCTTTGCACTTGTAAAAGTGACCATTTTGGTCAATGTGCACAAAAAAGAATTATTTTATTAGGACTTTTAAGGACAAACTCTTATGTCTTTCATCCCTTTACATCATAATAAATATTGTTGCACTCCTGACAATGCAACAGAAAACAAAAGAAATTTATGACAATTATTGTAAAAAAATTAGATTTTAGATTATATCTTACAGTAAATAGAGTTTCCATCAATTATTGCATAGAAATATTGTTAAAAACATGTAAAAATCAATTAATTTGATCTTTTTCTGTTGCACTCCTGACACCAAAGTCACAAAATAGAGGAAATGAGTAATACACAAAATAGATGGTCATATTTGTCAGCAAGATGGGTTTTACTTAAGAAAACATAGGTTTTAATCATGTTAGAGGCAAATTTTTCATACTTATCTATCATTTGTTCATAAGGTTAAATTTTTTTACTTGTTCAATATCAGTTTAAACCTATAAAAATTCAGTTTTTAAAATTTAAGGATACATGTTATATGTTCCATTTAGGTATTGAAAAACTTGAGAACATGCAATTCTTCATCATTGCAATCATATGTTACTTCAGTTTTGTCTAGTACATACCAAAATTAATTCATTTCATTCAAATAACTTTTGTTGCACTCCTGTCGTAGCCATACAAGACAATTACAGGACATTTAAGGCAGCTAATGGGATGTATACTCTCAAGAACATTATATTTGTGCTTAACTTTCTATGAAACATGTTTAATAAGGCATTCTCCTTCACAAAAATAGTTAAATATAATTAATTTCAGGCAATTTTATATATTTTTGTTTTATTGTGTCAGGAGTGCAACACATAAGTTTGTTCAGAAAGCTGATCAAGACTATAAATTACTGTGACTTGCATTAAACAATTCCACCAGTAATGCACTCAGAAATGATTATAACATCTTTTCAAAGTACAAAACAAAACTTTTGGCATTCATAATGTAGAGAATTAAGCAATATTTCAGAAATAATTTGTTTTTTTTGGTGAAAATTCACCAAAAAATTATTCAGTAATTATCTGAAAGGACTTAAACTCCTTTAATCATCTTGATGTTGACCAGAACTAATTTGTTAAGAATTATATATATGCAAAACATATTGTCTTAGAAATTTTTGTCAATTTGTTAGAAATTGGTTGCACTCCTGACATAACTAAAATGACTTTTTGGGTGAAATACAGTCTTTTTCTTCAAATATTTTTGGATAAATTAAGTCTTCTACATGACTATTACTGACAAATAAAACAAAATACTGCATTGAAAAGGAACACTTTAAATAATATGCACCAAAAGGTGAAATGTTGCACTCCTGACAACAATGGGTGGACTATTTTAACTGCCATGAACAATTTTTTTAGCTGTGCTAGAATGGTTTGTTTTCTTACATTTGAAAGATTACATATTTGCCATCAAGATATTCTTCTTTTCTTACTAAATTCATACAGCTCAAGCTCAAAACATTTTCTTTTATACCGATTGTGGAGTTTTTGTGTTGCACTCCTGACAGGGCACTACCTTTTTTTTAGCCAGAATTAAAAAGTGAACAAAATATTCAAATGGTTTTTCTTTGGTAAAATTCCAAAGTATATACATTGAAGTTTTCCATACTGCAGGAATTTTTATACATTTGAGCCTTTTCTTAAAAAGACAGAAAAATAAAAAAAGGTGAAATTTTTTTATGTCACAAAAATTGGGTTGCACTCCTTACATTTTTAGGGTGTTTTTCAACTGCCAAATCATTGTATGTTGAGATATCTCTTTGAAATGTTACTACTGATGTTTTAATATCACTAAAGTCAATCGGATTATTTGCAATAAAAGATATATTAGTAAAATATCAAAGGTGTCATTTTTTAGCTCACCTGGCCAAAGGCCATGTGAGCTATTGCCATCACTTGGCGTCCGTCGTCGTCGTCCGTTGTCGTCGTTAACTTTTCTTCAAACTTCTTCTCCTCTGAAACGGTTGCACAGATTCAAACCAAATTTGGTCTGGTGGTACTTTAGGGTATCCCCACAGAATTGATGTGGGGATTTTTTATTCGTTGAAAAACATGGCCCCTGTCGCTAAAAATAGACCAGGGGGGTCAGACTACTGTTTTTGGCTTGTAAATCAAAAAGTATAAGAGATAGATGAAATCTGATGCCACAATACTGCTTCAGCATCAAAAGCTCTACAAAAGTCTCCATTGAGTCGAAGTTGTCAGATGACCCCTTATGGGAGTTACGGCCCCTTAAAGGTGAAAAATAGCATTTTTTCATGTTTTTGGCCTATAGAATGAAAACTATTGCAGATAGAGAGAAGCTGTTGCTTGCTTAAATGTTCAGCTCATTTAGCTCTACAAAAGTCTCCATAGGGTCAAAGTTGTCAGATGACCCCTTATAGGGGTTATGGCCCCTTAAAGGCAAAAAAATAGAGTTTTTGGCCTATAGAATGAAAACTATTGCAGATAGAGAAAAGCTGTTGCTTGCTTAAATGTTCAGCTCATTTAGCTCTACAAAACGCTTCATAGGGTCAAAGTTGTCAGATGACCCCTTATAGGGGTTATGGCCCCTTAAAGGCAAAAAAATAGAGTTTTTGGCCTATAGAATGAAAACTATTGCAGATAGAGAAAAGCTGTTGCTTGCTTAAATGTTCAGCTCATTTAGCTCTACAAAAGTCTCCATAGGGTCAAAGTTGTCAGATGACCCCTTATAGGGGTTATGGCCCCTTAAAGGCAAAAAATAGAGTTTTTGGCCTATAGTATGAAACTTATTGCAGATAGAGAAAAGCTGTTGCTTGCTTAAATGTTCAGCTCATTTAGCTCTACACAAGTCTCCATATGGTTGAAGTTGTCCGATGACCCCTTATAGGGGTTACAGCCCCTTAATGGCAAAAAGTAGTGTTTTTGGCCTATGGAAGGAAAACTATTGCAGATAGAGAAAAGTTGTTGCTTGCTTAAATGTTCAGCTCATTTAGCTCTACTAAAGTTTCCATAGGGTCAAAGTTGCCAGATGACCCCTTATAGTGGTTACAGCCCCTTTAAGGCAAAAAATAGTGTTTTTGGCCTAAAGAAAGAAAACTTTTGCAGATAGAGAAAAGATGTTGCTTGCTTAAATGTTCAGCTTAATTAACTCTACAAAAGTCTTTTTAGGGTCGAAGTTGTCAGATGATCCCTTTAAGGGGTTATGACCCTTTAAAGGTGAAAAATAGTGTTTTTTTGCTTTGGAATGAAAACTATTGCAGGTAGAGAAAAGCTTTTTATTGCTTAAACATTCAGCTCATTTAGCTATACAAAAGTCTTTAAAGGGTTGACATTAAGACCAGGTGAGCAATTCAGGCTCCTGGGAGCCTCTTGTTTGCAAATAACTCAAAAACTGCTACAGATATCAAAATTTGGGCGTAAAAAGTGATCAGCACCTCAAGATCTACCTACCCTGAAATTTTGAAGAAAATCCAACAACCCATGTAGGAGTTATTGCCCTTTTTGTGGATTTTTTGCAAATTTTGCACCTGTTTAGCTCAATATCTTGAATACTATACAAGATATTTGAGAATTTAAATTGAATATTGTTAAGCACATCAAGATCTACTAAATATGTAATAGGGTTAACGTTGTAGGACCTTTCCTTTTAGGAGTTATTGCCCTTAGAACATCAAATTGAGCATTTTAACAGCATTTCCTCATTACATTGAAAACGTTAACTCCTCTGACACTTTAAGTCCAAATGGAACCAAACTTGGTATAGTTGTTCTTAAGCATTAGTTGAATAGAACTGATGTGGGGATATATGATTGGTCGTAAAACATGGCCGCTGTGGCTAAAAATAGAACATAGGGGTAAATGGCTGTTTTTTGCAAATAACTCTAAAACGGTGATAGATTTCAAAATTTTGATTTGGAACAAAAGTGATCAGAACCTCAAGATCTACCAGCTCTGAAATTTTGAAGAAAATCCATCAACCTATGTAGGAGTTATTGCACTTTTTGTGGATTTTTTGCAAATTTTGCACCTGTTTAGCTCAATATCTTGAAAACAATACAAGATATTTGAGAAATTTAAATTGCATATGGTTAAGTGCATCAAAATCTACAAACTATGTAAAAGGGTCAACGTTGTAGGACCTTTCATTTTAGGAGTTATTGCCCTTAGAACGTCAAAATTGAGCATTTAAAAAGCATTTCTTCATTATATTGAAAATGTTAACTCCTCTGACACTTTAAGTCTAATTGGAACCAAACTTGGTATTATTGTTTATTAGCATTAGGTGTATAGAACTGATGTGGGGATTTTTGATTGGTTGTAAAACTGTGGCTAAAAATAGAACATTAGGTTAAACTGCATTTTTTTGCAAATAACTCAAAAAGGATGACAGATTTTTAGAATTTGATTATGAACAAAAGTGATCAGCACCTTAAGATCCACCATATTGTCAGATGACCCCCTTATTAATCTTATGACCCTTTCAACGTCAAATAGATTTTGCGTAATAACCTTTACTTCATGCACATATATGTCAGGTGAGCGATTCAGGCTCCTGGGAGCCTCTTGTTTTAAATTCACCCATTTGGCCTCCAATGTACAGGGTTCAACATGTTGCAGTCATATCATGCTGCGCTTGGCGTAGCTTTTTATTAGCTCACCTGGACTGAAGTCATGTGAGCTATTACCATCACTTGGCGTCCGTCGTCGTCTGTTAACAATTTTTCAAAAATCTTCTCCTCTGAAACTACTGAACAGAATTTAATGAAACTTGGTATGAATGATCCTAAGAGTGTCCTGCAACAAACTTGTGTTTCAATTTTTGATCCGTCAACATGGCCACTGTTACTAAAAATAGACCAGGGGGTCAGACTACTGTTTTTGGCTTGTAAATCAAAAAGTATAAGAGATAGATGAAATCTGATGCCATCTTACTGCTTCAGCATCAAAAGTTCTACAAAAGTCTCCATAAGGTCAAAGTTGTCAGATGATATCTTATAGGGGTTACAGCCCCTTAAAGGTGAAAAATAGCGTTTTTGCATGTTTTTGGCCTATAGAATGAAAACTATTGTAGATAGAGAAAAGCTGTTTCTTGCTTAAATGTTCAGCTCATTTAGCTTTACAATAGTCTCCATAGGGTCGAAGTTGTCAGATGACCCCTTATAGGGGTTACAGCCCCTTAAAGGTGAAAAATAGTGTTTTTGGCCTTTAGAATGAAAACTATTGCAAATAGAGAAAAGCTGTTGTTTGCTTAAATGTTCAGTTCATTTAGCTCTACAAAAGTCTTCTAAGGTCAAAGTTGTCAGATGATGTCTTAAAGGGGTTACAGCCCCTTAAAGGTGAAAAATAGCGTTTTTGCATGTTTTTGGCCTATAGAATGAAAACTATTGTAGATAGAGAAAAGGTGTTTCTTGCTTAAATGTTCAGCTCATTTAGCTCTACAAAAGTGTCCATAGGGTCAAAGTTGTCAGATGACCCCTTATAGGGGTTACAGCCCCTTAAAGGCGAAAAATAGTGTTTTTGGCCTATAGAATGAAAACTATTGCAGATAGAGAAAAGCTGTTGCTTGCTAAAATGTTCAGCTCATTAAGCTCTACAAGAGTCTCCATGGGGTCGAAGTTGTCAGATGACCCCTTATAGGAGTTACAGTCCCTTAAAGGCGAAAAATAGTGTTTTTTGCTTATAGAATGAAAACTATTGCAAAGAGAGAAAAGCTGTTGCTTGCTTAAATGTTCAGCTCATTTAGCTCTACTAACGATTCAAAGGGTCGAAGTTGTCACATGACCCCTTAAAGGGGTTACAGCCCTTTAAAGGCAAAAAAAGTGTTTTTGGCTTAAAGAATGAAAACTATTGCAGATATAGAAAAGCTGTTGCTTGATTAAATGTTCACTCATTGAGCTCTACAAAAGTCTTCCATAGGGTCGAAGTTGTCAGATGACCCCTTATAGGGGTTACAGCCCCTTAAATCAAAAAATAGTGTTTTTGGCTTATAATATGAAAACTATTGCAGATAGAGAAAAGATGTTGCTTGCTTAAATGTTCAGCTCATTTAGCTCTACTAAAGTTTCCATAGGGTCAAAGTTGTCAGATGATGCCATACAGGGGTTACAGCCCCTTAAAGGTTTGAAAAATAGCGTTTTTTTTTATGTTTTTGGCCTATAGAATAAAAACTATTGCAGATAAAGAAAACATGTTGCTTGCTTAAATGTTCAGCTCATTTAGCTCTACAAAAGTCTCCATAGGGTTGAAGTTGTCTGATAACACAGCCCCTTAAAAGTTGAATAATAGTGTTTTTAGCTCACCTGACCCTAAGGTTCATGTGACCTATTGACATCGTTAAGCGTCCGTCGTCTGTCCGTCGTTTGCTGTTACCTTTTTTTCAAACATCTTCTTCTCTGAAACCACCTATGCCATTGCTTTGAAACTTTGTACAATTAATCTTTAGGATGTCCTCTATCAAGTTTGTGAAATTTGTGAATGTCGACCAAACAACATTGCCGCTGTTACTAAAAATATAACAGGGGGGTCAGACCATAGTTTTTAGCTTATAACTCAAAAATTATAAGAGAAAGAGAAAATCCGAAGCAACCCTCCTTCTTCAGCATCAAAAGCTCTACAAAACTCTCCATTGAGTCAAAGTTGTGGGAGGACTCCTTATAGTAGTTATGTCCCCTTAATTGTCAAAATTGACCATTTTCACAGTTTTTGGACTTTATCTTAAAAGCCATAAGAGTTAGAGGAATAGTTAGCATTGTAAAATTGTTCAGCTCATTAAGATCTACAAAAATGATTTCAGGGTCATAATTGTCAGATCACCCTTTTAAGTGTTTTCAATCAATTTTAACTTAATATGTTTGTAATTTTTTTTTTCAAATGGAAAGCTTTGTAACTTTGTATTCTTGGTCTTAAAAGTGTTTTCTATCCTAACTAGTTTCTTTTATCTTACTTACCAAGCACATGTAGACCATGTTGCCAATTAGGTAAGAGGCTTTATCATAAGAGAGCAAGTGAGCAATTCAGGCTCCTGGGAGCCTCTAGTTTAGCTCACCTGGACCGAAGTTCCATGTGAGCTATTGCCATCACTTGGCCTCTGTCGTCGTCATTGTCGTCTGTAAACTTTTTCAAACTTCTTCTCCTCTGAAACTACTGAACAGATATAAACCAAATTTGGTCTGGTGGTACTTTAGGGTATCCTGCAAAAAAATTGCGTGGGGATTTTTGATCCTTCGAAAAACATGGCCGCCGTTGCTAAAAATAGACCAGGGGGGTCAGACTAATGTTTTTGGCTTGTAAATCAAAAAGTATAAGAAAAAGATGAAATCTGATGCCACCTTACTGCTTCAGCATCAAAAGTTCTACAAAAGTCTCCATTTGGTCCAAGTTGTCAGATGACCCCTTATAGGGGTTACAGCCCCTTAAAGGTGAAAAATAGTGATTTTAGCTCACCTGACCCGAAGGGTCATGTGAGCTATTGTCATCGTTAAGCGTCCGTTGTCCGTCCGTCCGTCCGTCGTCTGTTGTCCGTTGTCCGTCCGTTAACTTTTCTTCAAAGATCTTCTTCTCTAAAACCACTGAAGGGATTGCATTGATACTTGATAGGGGGAAGGTTGGATCCAAAAAACTAGTTTAACCCCGCCACATTTTATATGTGCCTGTCCTAAGCCAGGAATCTTTGCCAAAGCCTTTGTTTGTCCTTGTCATTCTATGTTAACTGTTTTATGTCAAGAATTGAATCTTTCCTTGATGATTTAGGGATTGGTTTTGATACTTTTGTATTGTATTATAAGTCTTGGGCCAATGCAAGACGGTAAGCAGTGACCTATGGTCATGTTGAAGACTGCTTGCTGTTTTCCGTTGTGATTTTTATACGACCGCAAAAAATTTGCGGACGTATAATGGTATGATGCTGTCGTCGTCGTCGTCCGTTAACTTTAGTGTATACACGATAACTTTAGTTCTAGTTATCCAAATGCAATGAAATTTGACAATCAAATTTTTACCATTAAAGGATGGATGGGATTGATTTTGGGAGTCCCCCCTTTTTTCGTTTAGAAATTAAGGGCCAAAAGGGGCCAAAATTGCAACTTTTTTGTTTGTTCTTACAATAACTTTTTCAATTCTTCTCCTCTGAAACTACTAAACAGAATTTAATGAAACTTGGTATGATTGATCATTAGGGTGTCCTGCACTATAGTAATGTTTCGATTTCTGATTCGTCAAAAAACATGGCCGCTGTGGCTAAAAATAGACCATGGGGGTCAGACTACTGTTTTTGGCTTATAAATCAAAAAGTATAAGAGATAGATGAAATCTGATGCCACCCTGCTGCTTCAGGATCAAAAGTTCTACAAAAGTCTCCATTTGGTCGAAGTTGTCAGAAGACCCCTGATAGGGGTTACGGCCCCTTAAAGGTGAAAAATAGCATTTTTTCATGTTTTTGCCCTATAGTATGAAAATTATTGCAGATAGCAAAAAGCTGTTGCTTGCTTAATTGTTCAGCTCATTTAGCTTTACAAAAAACTCCATAGGGTTGAAGTTGTCAGATGACCCCTTATAGGGGCTACAGCCCCTAAAATAATGTTTTTTCATGTTTTTGGCCTATGAAATGAAAACTATAGCAGGTAGAGAGAAGCTGTTGCTTGCTTAAATGTTTAGCTCATTTACACAATTAAGAATTAATTTTTGCGACCCCCCCCCCCTTTTTCCCCAATTAGGTAATTAGGGGCCAAATGGGGCCAAAATCGAAACTTTTTTTATTTGTGGTCCGATTTTGAAATTTTTTTTTGCAAGTTTATTCTTGTCAGGTAGCGAATCCAAATTTGAGAATTAATTTTTTTGACCATCCCCTTTTTCACTTGTTATGTAATTAGAGGCCAAAAGGGGCCATAATCAAAACTTTTTTAATTTCTGGTTTGTTTTTGAAATTTTTTTTTGCAAGTTTCTATTTGTCAAGTAGTGAATCCAAATTTGAGAAATTATTTTTGCAACCCCACCCCTCTTTCACCTGTTACATAATAAGGGGCCAAAAGGGGCCGAAATTGATTTTTTTAAAATTCTTGTTACTGTTATGTTATTAGGCACCAAAAGGGACCAAAATCGTAACTATTTTATTTCTGGTCTGATTTTAAAAATTTTTATAACAATTTCATCCTTGCCAAGTAGCAATTCTAAATTTAAGAATAAATTTTTGCAACCCCTACCTTTTTTAGCTCACCTGACCCGAAGGGTCATGTGAGCTATTGTCATCGTTAAGCGTCCGTCGTCCGTCCGTCCGTCCGTCGTCCGTTAACTTTTCTTCAAAGATCTTCTTCTATGAAACCACTGAAGGGATTGCATTGAAACTTGGTATACTTGATCTTTAGGATGTCCTCTACCAAGTTTGTGAATTATATAAATGTTGACAAACCAACATGGCCACCGTTGCTAAAAATAGAACAGGGGGGTCAGACCATTGTTTTTGGCTTATAACTCGAAAAGTGTAAGAGATAGAAAAAATCCGAAGCAACCTACCTTGTTCAGCATCAAAAGCTCTACAAATCTCTCCATTGAGTCAAAGTTGTGAAACGACTCCTTTTAGGAGTTATTTCCCTTTAATCATCAAAATTGACAATTTTTGCAGTTTTTGAACTATTATCTTGAAAACCGTTAGAGCTAGAGGAAAAGTAAGCATTGCAGAATTGTTAAGCTCATTGAGATCTACAAAAATGATTTCAGGGTCAAAATTGTCAGATCAGCCGTTTAAGAGTTATTCCCCTTTAACTGTTTTTTCCATAAATTTACACTGATTTTCAAAAATCTTCTTCTCTGAAACCACTGAAGGGATTGCATTGATACTTGGTATACTTGATCTTAAGGATGTCCTCTACCAAGTTTGTGAATTATATACATGTCGACCAACCAACATGGCTGCCGTTGCTAAAAATAGAACAGGCGGATCAGACCATTGTTTTTGGCTTATAACTCAAAAAGTATAAGAGATAGAGAAAATCCGAAGCAACCTTTCTTGTTCAGCATCAAAAGCTCTACAAATCTCTCCATTGAGTCAAAATTGTGAAACAACTCCTTGTAGGAGTTATTGCCCTTTAATCATCAAAATTGACCAATTTTGCAGTTTTTGGACAATATCTTTAAAACCATTAGAGCTAGAGGAAAAGTTAGCATTGCAAAATTGTTAAGCTCATTCAGATTGACAAAAATGATTTCAGGGTCAAAATTGTCAGATCAGCCATTTAAGAGTTATTCCCCTTTAACTGTTTTTTTCCATTAATTTTAACTGATTTTCAAAAATCTTCTTCTCTGAAACCACTGAAGGTATTACTTTGAAACTTGGTACACTTGATCTTTAGGATGAATCTACCAAGTTTGTGAATTATATACATGTCGACCAACCAACATGGCCGCCATTGCTAAAAATAGAACAGGGGGGTCAGACCATTGTTTTTGGCGTATAACTCGAAAAGTATAAGAGATAGAGAAAATCCGAAGCAACTTTTCTTGTTCAGCATGAAAAGGTCCTTAAAGGAGTTATTGCCCTTTAACTGTTTTTTTCTATTAATTTAAACTGATTTCCAAAAATCTTCTCTGGAACCACTGAAAGGATTGTTTTGCAATTTTGTATACTTGAAAGTTTGTGAAATTTATTCAAACTTTGGCATAAGAGATCAGGTGAGCGATTCAGGCTCCTGGGAGCCTCTAGTTTTCGCTCATTACCAAAGGGGCCGTAATCATAATTAAAAAAAATTCTGCTTCAATTTTTCATTGTTTCCCCAAACAATATTCTTTTCAAGAGTAGAATACAAAATTGAAAATTTATATTTTTACCCCCTGGGTCCAAAGTCCATCAGAGAAGCATGTGTCAAAAATCTTTGTCAGTCCACCATGCGCTGCATGTGTCCAGAGCAATAGACTATCCATATTGGGCCTAAAATGTACAGGGTTCAACATGTTGCGGTCGTATCATGCTGCGCTCAGCGAAGCTTTTTATTTGAATTGCTGTTTGTTTATGTTTGTTGTGTCGCATACACTTATTCCACATCTCAATATCGTATATTGGTATACATGATCTTTAGGATGTCCTCTACCAAGTTTGTGAATTATATACATGTCGACCAACCAACCAAAAATAGAACAGGGGGGTCGACCATTGATTTTGGCTTATAACTCAAAAAGTATAAAAGATAGAGAAAATCTGAAGCAACCTTCCTTGTTCAGCATCAAAAGCTCTACGAATCTCTCTATTGAGTCGAAGTTGTGAAACGACTCCTTATAGGAGTTAATGCCCTTTAATCATCAAAATTGACCATTTTTGCAGTTTTTGGACTATATCTTGAAAACAGTTAGAGCTAGAGGAAAAGTTAGCATTGCAGAATTGTTAAGCTCATTGAGATCTACAAAAATGATTCAGGGTCTAAATTGTCAGATCAGCCATTTAAGAGTTATTCCCCTTTAACTGTTTTATCCATTAATTTACACTGATTTTCAAAAATCTTCTCCAAAACCACTGAAGGAATGCATTGATACTTGGTATACATGATATTTAGGATATCCTCTACCAAGTTTGTGAATTATATACGTGTCGACCAACAAACATGGCCGCCGTTGCTAAAAATAGAACAGGGGGGTCAAACCATTGTTTTTGTCTTATAACTCAAAAAGTATAAGAGATAAAGAAAATCGGAAGCAAATTTTCTTGTTTAGCATCAAAAGGTCCTTACAGGAGTTATTGCCCTTTAACTGTTTTTTCTATTAATTTAAACTGATTTCCAAAAATCTTCTCTGAAACCACTGAAAGGATTGTTTTGCAACTTTGTATACTTGAAAGTTTGTGAAATTTATTCAAACTTTGGCACAAGAGATCAGGTGAGCGATTCATGCTCCTTGGAGCTTCTAGTTTCATGTTTTTGCCCTATAGTATGAAAACTATTACAGATAGAGAAAAGCTGTTGCTTTCTTAAATGTTCAGCTCATTTAGCTCTACAAAAGTTTCCATAGGGTCGAAGTTGTCAGATGACCCCTTATAGGGGTTACACCCCTGAAATAATGTTTTTTCATGTTTTTGGCCTATAGAAAGAAAACTATAGCAGATAGAGAAAAGCTGTTGCTTGCTTAAATGTTCAGTTCATTCAACTCTACAAAAGTCTCAATAGTATCAAAGTTGTCAGATGACCCTTAATAAGGGTTATGGCCCCTAAAATAACCTTTTTCATGTTTTTGGCCTTTAGAATGAAAACTAAAGCAGATAAAAAAAGCTGTTGCTTGCTTAAATATTCAGGGCATAAAGCTCTACAAAAGTCTCCATAGGGTCCAAGTTGTCAGATGACCCCTTATAGGGGTTACGGCCCCTAAAATAACGATTTTTGGCCTGATTTCACGGAGTGAAAAATCCGGGTTATAAAATGGTGAATGTCGGGCGGGCGGGCGGCGTTCGGGCGGCTTGCGGGCGGGGAAGAAATTTTCGTAACAGTTTTCTCAGCAACTACTTATCACAGCCACTTGATATTTGGTATACAGCATCAGGGTGGGGTCCCATAACGTGGGATGCAATTTCATGTCTGTCGCTCACCTACTTCCTGTTTACCGACTTAGTTAATTTTTGACAATAATGTCCAATAGTAGAAAATTTTCGTAACAGTGTTCTCAGCAACTATTTATCATAGCCACTTGATATTTGGTATACAGTATCAGGGTGAGGTCCCATAACGTGGGATGCGATTTCAGGTCTGTTCCTCATCTACTTCCTGTTTACCGACTTAGTTAATTTTTTACCATAATGTCCAATAGTAGAAAATTTTTGTAACAGTTTTCTTAGCAACTACTAATCACAGCCTCTTGATATTTGGTATGCAGCATCAACATGGGCTCCCATAATGTGAGATGTGATTTCAGGTCTGTCGCTCACCTACTTCTTGTTAAACGAAATCCGGCCATTTCTGTCTTTGACCCATTTTTGTGTTTTGGCCTATAGAATGAAAACTATAGTAGATAAAGAAAAACTGTTGCTTGCTTAAATGTTCAGCTCATTTAGCTCTACTAAATATTGGGTTGACATCAAGACCAGGTAAGCGATTTAGGCTCCTGGGAGCCTCTTGTTGATTATTTAGAATGAAAACTATTGCAGATAGAGAAAAAGCTTTTTCATGCTTAAACATTCAGCTCATTTCGCTATACAAAAGTCTTCATAGGGTTGACATCAAGACCAGGTGAGCGATTGAGGTTCCTGGGAGCCTCTTGTTAATTTTGTGGTATGTACAGATTCCAGGACATATTGCTAAATGTATTGTAATTAATTTTAAAAAGCACTTCGTTGGATTTTAATTTTTTGTGGTCTATATTTAGACACCAAGGAAAACCACCAATAATAATGAAACCACAGTAGTTCAAAGGTGTTTTGAAAATATACGACTTTAAAAAAACACAAAGGGTAACTGTTTTTCATGTGTATACTATGTAATGTCTGTGTTAGCCTGTTAGGGAATTAGTCATATACAGTTAAAGAATTTGTATGAACCATAACAGAATGTGTTTTGTTGTTTTTGTTTTAGATAGTTGATACAGCATCAAGATGACAATGATGGAATTTTTTGGGTGTACCTTTATAGCTTTTGGTCCTCCCTTTGGTTTATTTGTGTTAACTATCATGCATGACCCACTGAGGATTATTGTGCTCATAGCAAGGTATGTCAACCAGAGATGGGTTCAATTTCTTTCAGAGTAATTGATAAAATTACAATTTCTTTAAAAAACATATGAATAAATTGAATTAATGATTACAGCAATGTTGAAAGTAATTGATTAAATAACTGATTACTTTGTATTGTTATCATGATTACATCTGATTACAATACATTTAAGTTAAGAAATATGTGATGTTGCATTCTACATTTGTACATTGTACATGCATGACATGTATATTTTGACATGAAATCTAATATTTAGTCAGGAAGGGCACTTTTAAAAAATCTAAGCTTTCAAAAATATTTGACAGATTTGAATTAAAATTAAAAATTCAAATCTTTTAATGGTATCATATCTACATGAACAGCAGATCTCTTCTCAATATAGTTTCTGTCATATCTGTGGGCTAAAGTAATTTGATAACCCTTGCATGGATAAAGCCCGTTTTAGACTACAAGTAGGTAAAACATTACATTTTTAGCTTATTTATACAGAAGGTCTATGTGAGCTATTGCCATCATTTTGTGTTCGTTGTTGTTGTCTGTTGCCTGTTAACAATTTTTATGCCTCATCTATGAAAGTAGAGGGGCATATAGTGTTCGGGTCTGTTCGTCCGCCATCCGTCTGTCCATTCGTCTGTCCGTCCCAAATCCCCATATTTCCAAAATCCCACTTACTGACAAATGCCAAATCAATGATATTGGTATAGTAGGTGCACCTAGTGATGCTAAGCACAATGCATGCTTTGGATGCTGGCTGTGACCACTTAAAGAAGAATGGTAAAAGTCCATTCCTTTTTAGCTCACCTGGACCAAAGGTCCATGTTAGCTATTGCCATCACTTGGCGTCCGTCGTCGTCGTTGTCTGTCGTCGTTGTCTGTTGACAATTTTTGGCCGGATTTCACGGAGTGAAAAATCCGGGTTATAAAATGGTGAATGTCGGGCGGGCGGCGGGCGGCGGGCGGGCGGCGGGCGGGCGGGGAAGAAATTTTCGTAACAGTTTTCTCAGCAACTACTTATCACAGCCACTTGATATTTTGTATACAGCATCAGGGTGGGGTCCCATAACGTGGGATGCAATTTCATGTCTGTCGCTTACCTACTTCCTGTTTTCCGACTTAGTTAATTTTTGACAATAATGTCCAATAGTAGAAAATTTTCGTAACAGTTTTCTCAGCAACTATTTATCACAGCCACTTGATATTTGGTATACAGTATCAGGGTGAGGTCCCATAACGTGGGATGCGATTTCAGGTCTGTCGCTCATCTACTTCCTGTTTACCGACTTAGTTAATTTTTGACAATAATGTCCAATAGTAGAAAATTTTCGTAACAGTTTTCTCAGCAACTATTTATCATAGCCACTTGATATTTGGTATACAGTATCAGGGTGAGGTCCCATAACGTGGGATGCGATTTCAGGTCTGTCGCTCATCTACTTCCTGTTTACCAACTTAGTTAATTTTTGACAATAATGTCCAATAGTAGAAAATTTTCGTTACAGTTTTCTTAGCAACTACTAATCACAGCCTCTTGATATTTGGTATGCAGCATCAACATGGGCTCCCATAATGTGGGATGTGATTTCAGGTCTGTCGCTCACCTACTTCTTGTTAAACGAAATCCGGCCATTTCTGTCTTTGACCCATTTTTCAAAAATCTTCTCCTCTTAAGCTATTGAACAGAATACAATGAAACTTGTTTTGATTGATCCTTAGGGTGACCTGCACTATAATTGTGTTTTGATTTTTGATTCGTCAAAAAACATGGCAGCCATTACTAAAAATAGACCAGGGGGGTCAGACTACTGTTTTTGGCTTGTAATTCAAAAAGTATAAGAGATAGATGAAATCTGATGCACCTTACTGCTTCAGGATCAGAAGTTCTACAAAAGTCTCCATTTGGTCGAAGTTGTCAGATGACCCCTTAAATGTGAAAAATAGCATTTTTTCATGTTTTTGGCTTATAGAATCAGCTCTACAAAAGTCTCCATAGGGTCAAAGTTGTCAGATGATTCCTTATAGGGATTACAGCCGCTAAAGGCGAAAAACCATGTTTTTGGCCTATAAAATGAAAACTATTGCAGATAGAGAAAAGCTGTTGCTTGCTTAAATGTTCAGCTCATTTAGCTCTACAAAAGTCTTCATAGGGTCGAAGTTGTCAGATGATCCATTATAGAGGTTTCAGCCCCTGAAAGGCAAAAAATAGTGTTTTTGGTCTATAGAAAGAAAAGTATTGCAGATAGAGTAAAGCTGTTGCTTGCTTAAATGTTCAGCTCATTTAGCTCTACAACAGTCTCCATTGGGTCGAAGTTGTCAGATGACCCCTTATAGGAGTTACGGCCCCTGAAATAATGTTTTTAGCTCACCTGACCCGAAGGGTCATGTGAGCTATTGTCGTCCGTCCGTTAACTTTTCTTCAAAGATCTTCTTCTCTGAAACCACTGAAGGGATTGCATTGAAACTTGGTATACTTGATCTTTAGGATATCCTCTACCAAGTTTGTGAATTATATATATGTCGACAAACCAACATGGCCGCCATTGCTAAAAATAGAACAGGGGGGTCAGACGTTTGTTTTTGGCTTATAACTCAAAATGTACAAGAGATAGATAAAATCCGAAGCAACCTTCCTTGTTTAGCATCAAAAGCTCTACAAATCTCTCCATTGAGTTGAAGTTATGAAACGACTCCTTATAGGAGTTATTGCCCTTTAATCATCAAAATTGACCATTTTTGCAGTTTTTAGCTCACCTGGACCGAAGGTCCATGTGAGCTATTACCATCACTTGGCGTCCGTCGTCGTCGTCGTCTGTCGTCGTCGTCGTCGTCGTCTGTTAACAATTTTTCAAAAATCTTCTCCTCTGAAACTACCAAACAGAATTTAATGAAACTTGGTATGAATGATCCTTAGGGTGTCCTGCACCAAACTTGTGTTTTGATTTTTAATTCGTCAAAAAACATGGCAGCCGTTACTAAAAATAGACTAGGGGGGTCAGACTACTGTTTTTGGCTTATAAATCAAAAAGTATGAGATAGATGAAATCTGAGGCCACGCTACTGATTCAGCATCAAAAGCTCTACAAAAGTCTCCATTTGGTCAAAGTTGTCAGATGACCCCTTATAGGGGTTACGGCCCCTTAAAGGTGAAAAATAGCATTTTTTCATGTTTTTGGCCTACAGAATGAAAACTATTGCAGATAGAGATTAGCTGTTGCTTGTTTAAATGTTCAGCTCATTTAACTCTACAAAAGTCTCCACAGGGTCGAAGTTGTCAGATGACCCCTTATAGGGGTTACGGCCCCTTAAAGGTGAAAAATAGCCATTTTTCATGTTTTTGGCCTACAGAATGAAAACTATTGCAGATAGAGATTAGCTGTTGCTTGCTTAAATGTTTAGCTCATTTAGCTCTACGAAAGTCTCCATAGGATCGAAGTTGTCCGATAACCCCTTATAGGGGTTATGGCCCCTGAAAAATGGCATTTTTTCATGTTTTTGGCCTACAGAATGAAAACTATTGCACATAGAGATTAGCTGTTGCTTGCTTAAATGTTCAGCTCATTGAGCTCTAAAAAATTCTCCATAGGGTCGAAGTTGTCAGATGACCCCTTATAGGGGTTACGGCCCCTGAAAAATAGCGATTTTTCATGTTTTTGTACTACAGAATGAAAACTATTGCAGATAGACATTAGCTGTTGCTTGCTTAAATGTTCAGCTCATTTAGCTTTACAAAATTCTCCATAGGGTCGAAGTTGGCAGATGACCCCTTTTAGGGGTTACAGCCCCTGAAAAATAGCGATTTTTCATGTTTTTGGCCTACAGAATGAAAACTATTGCAGATAGAGATTAGCTGTTGCTTGCTTAAATGTTCAGCTCATTTAGCTTTACAAAATTCTCCATAGGGTTGAAGTTGTCAGATGACCCCTTATTGGGGTTACGGCCCCTGAAAAATAGCCATTTTTCATGTTTTTGGCCTACAGAATGAAAACTATTGCAGATAGAGATTAGCTGTTGGTTGCTTAAATGTTCAGCTCATTTAGCTCTACAAAAGTCTTCATAGGGTCGAAGTTGTCAGATGACTCCTTATAGGGGTTATGGCCCCTTATAGGTGAAAAATGGTGTTTTTGGCCTATAGACTGAAAACTATTGCAGGTAGAGAAAAGCTGTTGCTTGCTTAAATGTTCAGCTCATTTAGCTCTACAAAAGTATAGGGTCAACATCAAGACCAGGTGAGCGATTCAGGCTCCTGGGAGCCTCTTGTTTGCAAATAACTCAAAAACGGTCACAGATATTAAAATTCTGGCATAGGGTAAAAGTGATCAGCACCTCAAGATCTACCTGCCCAGAAATTTTCAAAAAGATCCAACAACCAATGTAGGAGTTATTGCCCTTTTTCTGGATTTTTTCAAAATTTTGCACTTATTTAGCCCTATATCTTGAAAACTATACAAGATATTTTAAAAATTCAAATTGCATATGATTAAGCACATCAAGATCTACATTTCTTGTAATTCGGTCAAAGCTGTAGAACCATTTCTTTTAGGAGTTATGGCCCTTAAAGTGTCAAAATTTACCATTTTTCATTACTTTTACCCTAAATTTCAAAG
The DNA here is from genome assembly GCA_963971305.1 of Arcuatula senhousia. Lineage (NCBI taxonomy): Eukaryota > Metazoa > Mollusca > Bivalvia > Mytilida > Mytilidae > Arcuatula > Arcuatula senhousia. The sequence continues at coordinate 21,692,700 of OZ020313.1, read as the reverse complement.
ATTAACTTGTCTGACACCATACATCCAACTTCAACCAAACTTGACACAGTTGTTTAATAGCATTAATGCTACAATTCTGTCGTTCAGATTTTTGATTCTTCAAAAAATATGGCTTCCATGGCTTAAAATAGAACATAGGGGTCAAATTACAGTTTTTTGCAAATAACTCAAAAATGGTAACAGATATCAAAATTCTGATGGGAGACAAAAGTGATAAGCATCTCAAGATCTACCTGCTCTGAAATTTTTAAGAAGATCCAACAAACAACATAGGAGTTGTTGCCCTTTTTCTGGATTTTTTTCAAAATTTTTCACTTATTTAGCCCTATATCTTGAAAACTATACAAGATATTTCAAAAATTCAAATTGCATATGATTAAGCACATCAAGATCTACAATTCATGTAATTAAGTCAAAGCTGTAGAACCATTTCTTTTAGGAGTTATGGCCCTTAAAGCGTCAATATTCACCATTGTTTATTACTTTTCCCCTGACTTGTCTGAAATGGTAAGACCAACTGCATCTTAACATGGCACACTGTATGATAGCTTATATGCTACAACTCTATCATTCATATTTTTGATCTTAAAAAAACATGGCCACCATGGCTAAAAATAGAACTTAGGGACAAATTTCATTTTTTGGCTAATAACTCAAAACTGGTTTCAGATATCAAAATTGTGCAAGAATCAAAAGTGATCAGCATATTAAGATCTACCTGTCCTGAAATTTCGGAAAAGATCTGACTGCTGATGTGGGAGTTATTGTTCTTTTTCCTAATTTTTGCCAAATTTGCACTTATTAAGCCTAATATCTTGAAAACTAACCAAGATATTTCATAAATTTAAATCGCATATGGTTATACACAATAATATCTACAAATATATGTATCTGTGTAGTTTAGGTGAGCGATTCAGGCTCTTGGGAGCCTCTTGTTGGACTATATCTTGAACACAGTTAGAGCTAGAGGAAAAGTTAGCATTGCAGAATTGTTAAGCTCATTGAGATCTACAAAAATGATTACAGGGTCTAAATTGTCAGATCAGCCATTTAAGAGTTATTCCCCTTTAACTGTTTATTTTTTCCATTAATTTACACTGATTTTCAAAAATCTTCTTCTCTGAAACCACTGAAGGGATTGCTTTGATAGTTGATATACTTGATCTTTAGGATGTCTCCTACCAAGTTTGTGAATTATATACACGTCGACCAACCAACATGGCTGCCATTGCTTAAAATAGAACAGGGGGATCAGACCATTGTTTTTGGCTTATAACTCAAAAAGTATAAGAGATAGATAAAATCCAAAGCAACTGCTTTTGTTCAGCATCAAAAGCTCTACAAGTCTCTCCATTGAGTTGAAGTTGTGAAACGACTCCTTATAGGAGTTAATGCCCTTTAATCATCAAAATTGACCATTTTTGCAGTTTTTGGACTATATCTTGAAAACAGTTAGAGCTAGAGGAAAAGTTAGCATTGCAGAATTGTTAAGCTCATTGAGATCTACAAAAATAATTTCAGGGTCTAAATTGTCAGATCAGCCATTTAAGAGTTATTCCCCTTTAACTGTTCTTTTTCCATTAATTTACACTGATTTTCAAAAATCTTCTTCTCTGAAACCACTGAAGGGATTGCTTTGATACTTGGTATACTTGATCTTTAGGATGTCTCCTACCAAGTTTGTGAATTATATACACGTCGACCAACCAACATGGCCGCCATTGCTAAAAATAGAACAGGGGGATCAGACCATTGTTTTTGGCTTATAACTCAAAAAGTATAAGAGATAGATAAAATCCAAAGCAACTTCTTTTGTTCAGCATCAAAAGCTCTACAAGTCTCTCCATTGAGTTGAAGTTGTGAAACGACTCCTTATAGGAGTTATTGCCCTTTAATCATCAAAATTGACCATTTTTGCAGTTTTTGGACTATATCTTGAAAACAGTTAGAGCTAGAGGAAAAGTTAGCATTGCAGAATTGTTTAGCTCATTGAGATCTACAAAAATAATTTCAGGGTCTAAATTGTCAGATCAGCCATTTAAGAGTTATTCCCCTTTAACTGTTTTTTTTTCCATTAATTTACACTGATTTTCAAAAATCTTCTTCTCTGAAACCACTGAAGGGATTGCTTTGAAACTTGGTACACTCGATCTTTAGGATGTCCTCTACCAAGTTTGTGAATTATATACATGTCGACCAACCAACATGGCCGCCATTGCTAAAAATAGAACAGCGGGTCAGACGATTGTTTTTGGCTTATAACTCGAAAAGTATAAGAGATAGAGAAAATCTGAAGCAACTTTTCTTGTTCAGCATAAAAAGGTCCTTACAGGAGTTATTGCCCTTTAACTGTTTTTTCTATTAATTTAAACTGATCTCCAAAAATCTTCTCTGAAACCACTGAAAGGATTGTTTTGCAACTTTATATTCTTGAAAGTTTGTGAAATTTATTTAAACTTTGGCATAACAGATCAGGTGAGCGATTCAGGCTCCTGGGGGCCTCTAGTTTCATGTTTTTGGCCTATGGAATGAAAACTATTGCAGATAGAGAGAAGCTGTTGCTTGCTTAAATGTTCAGCTCATTTAGCTCTACAAAAATCCCCATAGTGTGGAAGTTGACAGATGGCCCCTTATAGGAGAAACGGCCCTTAAAATAACATTTTGCATGTTTTAGGCCTACAGTGTGACAACTATTGCTGAAAGAGAAAACCTGTTGCTTGCTTAAATGTTAAGTTTATTTAGCTCTTCAAAGTGCCCATTGGGTCAAAGATGTCAGATGACCCCTTATAGGGGTTATGGCCCCTTAAAGCCTTAAGGTGAAAAATAGTGTTTTGGCCTATAGAATGAAAACTTTTGCAGATAGAGAAAAGCTGTTGCTTGCTTAAACATTCAGCTCATTTAGCTATATGTGATTTGGTTTGTCAGTTACCTGCCCAAGGTCGGTGGTTTCCTCTTGGTACTCCGGTTTCCTCCACCATAAAAACTGGCCGCCTTACGTGGCCCAGGTGCGTTGATAAAGGGCGTTAAACACCAACACACACACACACCATAGATTTGACATCAAGACCGGGTGAGCGAATCAAAATTTATAAAATTAGCAACAAAGTGAAAAATTTCAAATATAATAAACTAGGGTGATCTTGGATGTTTTATTTAAGAAATATGCAGTGTGTCGCACTTCAATAAAACACAAAGAAACTCTATTTACTTTATATATGAACCAACACACCATGGTGTGTCGTCAACTTTTACCAAATTTTAGATTATTTACGTGAAATTGACAGAAACTGTGACTTTACAGTTATTTCTATAGAATGAAAATACTTTAAATGTGAAAAATTTATCAATGAATATTTCCGATAAATTATACTTTCAATGCTAACCTTACTACGACACAGTGACAAAATAGGTTTGAAAAAGTTTTCAAATATGGCGCCCAGATGAGACAAGACTGAACCCGAGTGAACTTGGCATTCGTTTTTATACGACCGCAAATTTTTTGCGATCGTATTATGTTATGGCGATGTCGTTGTCGTTGTAGTTGTCGCCGTTGTCTGTAGACACTTTGGTTTCCGTGCATTAACTTAAGTTATAGTTAACCAATTGTTATAAAATTTTGATATGATGTTTATAACCACTAAAGGAAGGTTGGTATTGCATTTGGGTTTTCTGGCCCCTATCGTTTTAGAAAAAAGGGCCAAAAGGGGCTAAAACGGGTGTATTGACAAAACGTCTGTAGAATGTTTAATTTTCATCCGATTTTGATCATTCTTTTTTTATTGTATTCCTCAATAAATTCTGTCAACAAAATTTAGCAACACCTTTGATGTATCTTGTACCATTTCATTGCTTTAAGGGGTCAAAAAGGGGCCTTACCCAAAAATTCGACTTTTTTATTTGTGGTCTGATTTTCAAAATCTTTTTTTCATTGGAATCCTTGTAAAAATCCCTGCCTGTGTTTTTCAATCAGATTTGCAATATCTCATACCGTTTTCGAGAAATTAGGGGTCAAAGGGGCCAAAAACGCCATTTAAAAAAGTTTGTCCAGGCAAATAGTTTTTTAACCAATTTTAAGTTGTAGTTGGCTAGCCAATTGTTATGAAGTTTAAATATGATGATTATATCCACTAAAGGAATGTTGGTTTTGTATTTGGGGATTGTGGCCCCTTAAAAAAAAGACCAAAGGGGCTAAAACGGGTGTATTGACAAAACTGTTATAAAATGTTCATTTTTCATTCAATTTTGAAAATTCTTTTTTTGTTTAAGTGCTCATAAAATTCTGTCTACTAAATGTGTCAATGATTTTTATACCGTATGTATTTCACCATTACATTGCTACAGGGGGCTAAAGACAGGCCACGTCCATAAAATAGACTTTTTTATTTGTGGTCCAATTTTCAAAATCTTTTTTTCATTGGAATCCTTGTGAAAATCCCTGGCTGCATTCTCAATCAGATTTGCAATATATCTTACCGTTTTGGAGAAATTAGGGGTCAACGGGGCCAAAAACACAAATTTTAAAAGTTTGTCAAGGCAAATAGTTTTATACTTAAAATTAAGTTGTAGTTATTACATGTATATAAATAAGGCTTTTTGTATTAAATGTTGATGTAAATATACATGTGTCAAAAATGCATTTTTAAGTCCACCACAGGATGCATGTGTCAAAAAGCTTTGTAAGTCCACCATGGGCTTCATTTGACCAAAGCAATGGACTATCCATATTAGGCCTCCAACGTACAGGGTTAAATTTCTTGCGGTTGTATCATGCTGCGCTCTGCGTAGCTTTTTATTATATCAGTACGCGACACACTGTGACACAGAACCACACGGTGCGACACAGCAAAGTACAGAAGTGCCGTTAGAAGTTTATGACGTCAAACTCGCACCTTGCAATTTCCCACAATCCTATGCCATATATGTAAACAATGGCGACGACATGACCAGATTCCAGAGTGTATGGAACTAAACTTTACTTGGACAAGATAAATATAACTGAAATCTCATTTAATAGCTAACACGGGTCGTGAATAAATAAAGACAAGGTAGGATTACTAGTTAATATCGATCCTGATATCGGTAACTATAGAAAATACGCACAACATTAACAAAATATACTTGTATGTAATTGTCAGTGATTTCCAGAAACTAGATCGGAGGTATTGTAAACCAAGATTGCAAATAGAAGTAACCCAATTAGAAAGATAAACCCTTAACATTTCCCCCTTCAATAATAACCACAGTTTAAGAATAAAATCCGACAGTTTTACAATATATAACACTAATTATTCATAAAGTCCGACCGCGACAAAATGATGGAAAAATCAGCTTAATGTGAACATATTTATGCTGAATCTATGTAATTAGGGCTGCATAAACTGTTCTGGTCTGTTCGTTCATTTGTATATATGTCTGTCCGTCTGTGCTCTTTAAAATCTAAAGCTTTACAAATGTCCTCATTGGGTTAAAGTTGTCAGATGACCACCATATAGGGGTTATGGCCTTTTAATGGTAGAAAATAGTGTTTTTTTATATGTTTTTGCAGATATATATGTAGTGAAAATTTCATAAAAATAGGGGATTTTAACCTTATTTTGATGGTAAAAACCAGATTCTGAAAAAAGTACATGACCCTAGTGAGTAAGCATCCTTAAAATTCCATTGTTATTTTATACTTTTAGTGGATTTTTCTGGCTACTATCCTTGTTGATATCTTCAATATGGTGGTTTGCTGTTGTACCGTTGAGAGAGGAGTTAGCCTTTGGTTTGGTATTTTCAGTTTTCTTCCAAGAAATCTTCAGGTTTTTGTTTTATAAACTTTTGAGGTAAGTACAATTTAGCTCACCTGAGTCATGTGATCTATTGTCATCACTTGTTGTCTGTCTGTAAACTTTTTGACCATTAACTCCTCACATATGGCGACACTATCAGTTATATTTTAACCAATCTTCTTAGTTTTGCAAATGTTCACTATACAAAATCATCATTCAGAGTTTTGATATTAGTGAGAAAAAAAAAACAAAGAAAAAAACGACAGGACTGTTTTTTGTCTATAAATAATGGTAATGTTACTATGTAAGAGCCTTTATAAATTTGGTGAGCAATTTAGGCTCATTTTCATGGAATTTCACAGAATGTATGTGAAATAATATAGATGCTGCTGATAAGAGGTTACTCCTTGAAATATGCATATATATGTACATCCAGGCATGGGGCAAATTAATTTTAATGTTATACATTGAATTACCATTACTTTGATTAGCATTAGGTGTACAGAACTGATGTGGGGATTTTGATTGGTCGTTAAACATGGTTGCTGTGTCTCAAGATAGAACATACATGTAGGGGTAATAAATTTGCAGTTTTTTTTGCTAAAAACTTAAAAAATGATGACAGATGTTTTAAAGTCTGATGGAGAAGAAAAGTGATCAGCAACTTAAGATCAACCTACCCTGAAATTTTGAAGAAGATTTAACAACTCATGTGGGAGTTCCCATTTCTTTTCTTTATTTTTTCTCAGCTCAATTTTTAAATAGGGGGCATATAGTGTTAGGAACCGTTCGTCCATTCATCTATCCGTCTTAAATTAGGTGCACCTACAGGTGGAAGTTAGTTTACCAAGAAGGAAGTTTTATATCACTATGAAACTTTGTACGCATATACATCAGGATATTAATGAAAAAAATCATCACAAAATTTCACATGTTTCGGCACTTTCACGGTTGATTTATCCTATAGAAAAAGCATCTTAATAAGTTTTATTATAATTTTGTAAAATTCAGAAACTGTCCTTGGTCAAAATATGTCACCTGATTAAACTGTAAATAGTTGATAGCATAAGACTTTCTAAAAATAGAACATTAAACGTTTTTACAATATATTGAACATTTAAGGCACAGTGTCAAAAGAGTCGGGTCACTCCCTCTGTCCGTCTGTTCATCTGTCCATCTGTCTATCCATAATGCTATAGAGTGTCTGTCTTGTGTAATCTGAATCTCAAAAACCAATCACGCAATCTTTCTGAAATTTTACACAGTGATTACAGATATATTGAAGATGTGCACCTCCCCTTTTTGGATCATTTCATAATTCTGTTTAGAAATAAGGGGTCCTAAAGGGGCAAAAAAAATAAACTTTTCTATTAGCTCTTATAAAACGTTATATAAACCTTATATAACTCCTCTGACACCATAAGTCCAATTGCAACCAAACTTGGTATGGTTGTTCATTAGCATTCGGTGCTTAGAACTGTAGTGGGGATTTTTGATTCAGCGTAAAACATGGCCGCTTTGGCTAAAAATAGAACATAGGGGTAAAATGCAGTTTTTTGCAAAGAACTCAAAAATGGCTACAGATATCAAAATTCTGGAAACTGGAAAAGTGATCAGCACCTCAAGATCTACCTACCCTGAAATTTTGAAGAAAATCCAACGACCCAAGAGTTATTGCCCTTTTTAGCTCACCTGACCCGAAGGGTATAGTTGTTTATTAGCATTAGGTGTATAGAACTGATGTGGGGATTTTGGATTGGTCGTAAAATATGGCCGCTGTGGCTAAAAATAGAACATAGGGGTAAATGGCAGTTTTTTGCAAATAACTCCAAAAACGGTGACAGATTTTAAAATTTTGATTGGGAACAAAAGTGATCAGTACCTGAAGATCTACCAGCTCTGAAATTTTGAAGAAAATCCAACGACCCATGTAGGAGTTATTACCCTTTTTGTGGATTTTTGGAAAATTTTGCACCTGTTTAGCTCAATATCTTGACAACTTTACGAGATATTCGAGAAATTTAAATTGCATATTGTTAAGCACATCAAGATCTACAAAATATTTAAAAGGGTCAACATTGTAGGACCTTTCCTTTGAGAAGTTATTGCCCTTAGAACGTCAAGATTGAGCTTTTAAAAAGCATTTCCTCATTACATTGAAAATGTTAACTCCTCTGACACTTAAAGTCAAATTGGAACCAAACTTTGTATTGTTGTTTATTAGCATTAGGTGTATAGAACTGATGTGGGGATATTTGATTGGTTGTAAAACATGGCCGCTGTGGCTAAAAAATAGAACATTGGGTTAAACTGCATTTTTTTACTAATAAATCAAAAAGGGTGACAGATTTTTGAATTTTAATTGAGATAAAAGTGATCAGCACCTTAAGATCCACCATATTGTCAGATGACCCCCTTATTAAACTTATGACCCTTTCAATGTCAAATAGATTTTGCCTAATAGCCTTTACTCCAGGCACATATGTCAGGTGAGCGATTCAGGCTCCTGGGAGCCTCTTGTTGTGGATTTTTTGCAAATTTGCGCCTGTTTAGCTCAATATCTTGAATACTATACAAGATATTTGAGAAATTTAAATTGCATATTGTTAAGCACATCAAGATCTATAAAATATGTAATAGGGTCAATGTTGTAGAACCTTTCCTTTTAGGAGTTATTGCCCTTAGAACGTCAAAATTGAGCATTTAAAAAGCATTACCTCATTACATTGAAAACGTTAACTCCTCTGACACTTTAAGTCCGATTGGAACCAAACTTGGTATAGTTGTTTATTAGCATTAGGTGTATAGAACTGAAGTGGGGATTTTTGATTGGTCTTAAAACATGGCCGCCATTGCTAAAAATAGAACATAGGGGCAAAATGCAGTTTTTTGCAAATAACTCAAAAACGGTGACAGATTAAAAAAAATATTTGGTTGGGAACAAAAGTGATCAGCACCTCATGATCTACCAGCTCTGAAATTTTGAAGAAAATCCAACAACCCATGTAGGAGTTATTGCCCTTTTTGTGGATTTTTTGCAAATTTTGCACCTGTTTAGTTCAATATCTTGAAAACTATTCAAGATATTTGAGAAATTTAAATGGCATATTGTTAAGCACATCAAGATCTACAAAATATGTAATAGGGTCAACGTTGTAAGACCTTTCCTTTGAGGAGTTATTGCCCTTAGAACGTCAAAATTGAGCATTTAAAAAGCATTTCCTCATTACATTGAAAATGTTAACTCCTCTGACACTTTATGTCCAATTGGAATCAAACTTTGTATAGTTGTTTATTAGCATCATAGAGATGTATCGAACTGATGTGGGGAATTTTGATTGGTTGTAAAACATGGCTGCTGTGGCTAAAAATAGAACATAGGGGAAAATCAGAGTTTTTTGCAAATAACTCAAAAACGGTGACAGATTTTTAAATTTTGATTGAGAACAAAACTGATCAGCACCTCAAGATCTACCAGCTCTGAAATTGTGAAGAAGTTCAAACAACCCATGTAGAAGTTTTGAGAATTTTTTGCTAATTTTGCACCTATTGAGCTCAATATCTTAAAAACTATATAAGATATTTGAGAAATTTATTTTGCATATTGTTAAGCACATCAAGATCTACAAAACATGTAATAGGGTCAACATTGTAGGACCCTTCCTTTTCAGAGTTATTACCCTTAGAACATTAAAATTGATTATTTTCACAGCATTTCCTGATTACATTGAAAACGTTAACTCCTCTGACACCATAAGTCCAATTAAAACCAAACTAATTATGGTTATTTATTATACCCCACGCAACGAAGTTGCGAAGGGTATAATGTTTTTGACTGGTCCGTCCGTCCGTCAGTCTGTGATCAAAGTTTGTAATCGCAACTCCTCTTAAACTACTGAACAGAATTTAACGAAACTTGGTATGCAAGAAGGACACCATATGTAGTTGTGCATCTTACCAGGAATTTTGATCCGCAAATTTTTGTGGGAGTTATGGCCCTTTTGGACTTAGAAATTTGCATTAAATCATGATTACAGTTTGTAATCGCAACTCCTCTTAAACTACTGAACAGAATTTAACGAAACTTGGTATGCAAGAAGGACACCATATGTAGTTGTGCATGTTACCAGGAATTTTCGATCCGCAAATTTTTGTGGGAGTTATGGCCCTTTTGGACATAGAAATTTGCGTTTAATCATGATAACAGTTTGTAATTGCAACTCCTCTTAAACTACTGAACAGAATTTAACGAAACATGGTATGCAAGAAGGACACCATATGTAGTTGTGCATGTTACCAGGAATTTTTGATCCGCAAATTTTTGTGGGAGTTATGGCCCTTTTGGACTTAGAAATTTGCATTAAATCATGATTACAGTTTGTAATCGCAACTCCTCTTAAACTACTGAACAGAATTTAAGGAAACTTGGTATGCATGAAGGACACCATATGTAGTTGTGCATGTTACCAGGAATTGTTGATCCGCAAATTTTTGTGGGAGTTATTACCCTTGAGACTTAGAAATTAGCTGAAAATCTTTATTACAGTTTGTGATTGCAACTCCTCTGAAACTACTGAAAAGAATTTAACAAAACATAGTTTGCAAGAAACATAACATATGTTACTACTGTGTATGTTATAACATATTTTTAATTCGCAAAAAGTTTACGAGCTCCAGGTTAATTTATATAGTCAAATAGCAGAACGCGTGGGGTATGTGAGCGTGCTCACTAAGGTTCTTTCATTAGCATTATGTTTATAGAACTGGTGTGGGGATTTTTGATTGGTTGTAAAACATGGTGGCTGTGGCTAAAATGGAACATTTGGGGTAAATTGCACCTTTTTAGCTCACCTGGCCAAAGGCCATGTGAGCTTATGCCATCACTATGCATCGGTCCTCGATCATCGTCTTTCGTCCGTCGTCTGTCGTTCTCCGTTAACAATTTCAAAAATCTTCTCTGAAACCACTAAACCAATGTAACTGAAACTTTGCAGGAATGGTATATGACATGTTGGCAACAAAGATTTTCATTTTGTAATGATTCGATAAAAAACATGGCTGCTGTTACTAAAAATAGAACATAGGGTGAAACCACTTAAAATGGCTTATAACTCAGCAACCATAGCAGATAGAAAAAATCCGAAAGATCTGAGGCTCTTCAGAATCAAAAGCTCTACAAAAGTCTCTAATGGGTCGAAGTTGACAGAGGAACCCTAATATGGGTTATGGCCCTTTAAAGGTCAAAAATAGCCTTTTTTCATGTTTTTGCCCAAAAGAATGAAAACTATTGCAGATAGAGAAAAGCTGTTGCTTGCTTAAATGTTCAGCTCATTTAGCTCTACAAAAGTCTCCATAGGGTCAAAGTTGTCAGATGACCCCTAATAGGTGTTACAGCCCCTTAAAGGCAAAAAATAGTGTTTTTGACCTATAGAATGAGAACTATTGCAGATAGAAAAAAGCTGTTGCTTGCCTTAATGTTCAACTCATTTACCTCTACAAAAGTCTCCATAGGGTTGAAGTTGTCAGATGACCCCTGATAGGGGTTACAGCCCCTTAAAGGCGAAAAATAGTGTTTTTTGCCTATAGAATGTAAACTATTGCAGATAGAGAAAAGCTGTTGCTTGCTTTAATGTTCAGCTCATTTAGCTCTACAAAAGTCTCCATATGGTCGAAGTTGTCACATCACTCCTTATAGGGGTTACAGCCCCTTAAAGATGAAAAATAGCATATTTTGATGTTTTTGGCCTTTAGAATGAAAACTATTGCAGACAGAGAAAAGCTGTTGCTTGCTTAAATGTTCAACTCATTTAGCTCTACAAAAGTCTCCATAGGGTTGAATTTGTCAGATGACCCCTAATAGAGCTTACAGCCCCTTAAAAGGTGAATGATAGTGTTTTTGCTTATTAAGAATGAAAACTATTGCAGATAGAGAAAAGCTTTTTTCTTGCTTAAACATTCAGCTCATTTAGCTTTACAAAAGTCTTCATAGGGTTGACATCAAGACCAGGTGAGCGATTCAGGCTACTGGGAGCTATTTTTTTATTATCTCCACTGTTGCTAAATTGTCACAATTGAATAATATTCTATTCCTTGTCCAACTTCTCCCCCAAAACACACATGCCATTACAATTGAATGCCATAGATGTTTGCTCTTGCAAAATTTCAGGTGGAAATTCACCCTGAAACCTGATTCAAATAAAATCCTCTGAACGAAGTATTAGTCGCATCAGTAAAAAATTACATATCAGCTGCCTAAACAATGTTATCATCGATAGAAAATGAGACTCCATTCCATTTTTTAAAAAACCTAGACCACATACTGCTTCAGCACTAAAAAGTTCTACAAAAGTCTCACAATAGTAGCTATAATGTTTAGAAACGCAGTATCATCAACTTTTTGTTTTTTTATCATGTGTATTTTGCCTATGAAAAATGTGTATTGTATTGACTGTAAAGATAAATACATGTAGTAACTAAAAACAAGAAATAGTAGCTACATGTATCAATGATTTTATTGTTATTTATTTTTTTTATTTTGTTTATTGATTATAATTATGTTATGTATCTGTGTCTATCTGTACTTGATGCTGAACATTACAATAACAAGAAAAGATATGGGTATAAACCCATATCCAAAGATACTCGGTTAAACTTATGTTCATTTGTGTTTGATTTAAAAAGCAAAGAATTACCAGACAGAAATGGCCGGATTTCGTTAAACAGGATGTAGATGAGCCACAGATCTTAAATCAAATCCCACGGTATAAGACTCCATCCTGATGCTGTACACTAAATATCAAGTGGCTGGGATCAGTAGTTTCTGAGAAACCTGTTACGAAAATTTCTTTAGCCACCCCAGGGGCGGATCCAGAAATTTTCGAAAGGGGGGGTCCCACATACTGGGTTCTGTGGGCCAAAAGAGGGGAGAGGGTCCAGACCAATTTTGCTGAAAATCTAAACAAAAATTTAAAAATTTCGGAGGAAAGGGGGGGTTCCGACCCCCGGCACCCCCCCCCTTCTGGATCCGCCACTGCACCCGACATTTACCAATCATCACCGTACAAAATATTAATTAGCATTTTGAAGTCAGTGTTCCATATAAAGGATTATCAGTTCCTGCTTTTTTATAAACATTATTATATCTTTTAAATATTAAACATTAGTATACATGTGTTTGTTTGTTTTAAAGTAGTTATATGTGCCGAATATTTTACCCGTGCGGGTCCTGGGAGGCAAATAGGCCTGCAGCAACGCTAAGCTTGCCGGAAAAAGTGTACCGAGCAGCCCTCAAAATCCTGACATCAGGTCAGGCAGCTTTACCCACAAATCGACTGGGATGTGTGCCCTAGGTGGTTGAATGGGGGCAGCAATGTCATAATGAATGCCGTGGTCGTCAGGCTATAATACGGAAAACCTGACGCAAACTATTTTGGTGCACCCTGTTGGGAAAATTGTCACGTTCCTTGCACGTTAAACAACCTTGTAACAGGTGTCGGTAAGAGCGTATATAGGACCCGTAGGATCCCCCTGTAGTAGGCAAAATTGTGAGTCCCTTCCCATCACTCCTTTTTTCCAGTGATACAAAACTCCCCTTGCCCATTGGCCTTTTGTCTCTACTCCCTCCACTTCATCATCATTTCATGTTTATTGTATCGCCCCTTACATGTTAATCTCCCGGATATGTATATAGAGAAAAGCAATAACTATAGCTAACCAAATTACGAATATATTTTGTGTAAAGACTTAGTACTACAAACGGTCGAATATAGTTTTAAGTGACATAATGACATTTTTTAATAGACGAGTTGTTTATGAAGCAAAGAAGTACCAGTGGGTCGTTCGAAAATCGAAAAATTTATTATATAAAATGACATGACAAAATCACGATTCATTAGACGTAAAAAGACAAGAAGAAAAGTAAACACCTTAAAGTCAGGGTACCAGTTCTTGCTTTAATATGTGTTTTTTTAGTTTTTTAACATTCATTTATGTGCCAAATATAATGTTGCTTTAAATTCTGAACAACACACAGTCGGATATATATTAGTTTAATGGGATTTTGAATGAAGTTCAAGCATGTTAAAGAGTTTTTGTTACTTTGGAGGCTTTCTCAAAAATAAATGTCACAAATTAATAAATAAAACTTAACAGTTGCACTGAATATTATACAAGTAAAAACTTCCAAATTTTCGAATTAAAAACATAGCATTGACCAATAACAAATTTAGCCGTCAGGGACAAACCATTTAACTTGAAAAGGGGGGGCTTGATTTTTCGTTTTGGCAAGAAAAAAATATATATTTATCGAAGGTGATGCGACTGAATATTGTTTCATTAAGGGACCGACCATTTAACTTGAAAGGGGGGGCTTGGTTTTTCCAAAAAAAAAAAAAAAATTCTGAAAATTATTTTTGATGAAACAAATATTTTGGCAGCTGAGAGTAAAAAAAAATTCTGAAGAAGGATTTCTGCTATAAAAAATAATGCTGATAATGAAAAAAGATATTCTGTTGCGACGCCTTTGAAAAATAAGTATTTTGTCAGCGCTCTGTGAAAAAAAAAATTCTGATAAAAAAAACAAGCCCCCCTTTAATTAAGTTAAATGGTCCGTCTCTAATAGCATTATTTTATATGGCAAAAATCCTTCTTTAGAATATTTTTACCTACCCTCTGCTTCAAAAATATTTTTTTCATCAAAAATAATGAAAGAAAAAAAACAAGTATTGTTAAATGGTTGGTCCCTAATCTGTCCACCTATTTTAACAGGTCGAGGAATTTACCTTTTAAGGATAATGTTTACATCAAACTTTTGACCAATGGTTTTTGAGAGTATTTAAATAACTACGACCACAAACATGTGCTTTTTAGGAAATATTTTAACAAAAACTGTCATGCTGAACAAATGTTAAAAATGAGCGGTGAAAACATTAGTTAGTTTATTTGCATCAATATTTGATAAAAAGTTAAGGTTTAAAAGACACCAATTTTCCCCCGAGGAACATTGTCCAGTAGGGAGATTTTAGTAGTATGTTTTCCTTTGTTATTGTCCATTGACCAATGCAACGAATGAAAAAGAAGTCAAAATGTGGAACATAACATAACTTTATAAGGAGAATTTACCCATGCCAAATAAAACTACATTTAAAACCAAAACTATTTGGTATTGACGAAATATGAGTGAGGAAGATAAAGAAAATATGTTTATGTTCAAAACCTTTCTATAAAAACGTCGAAAAAGTTTAACCGTTTTCTCCCATTTGAAAGGTCAATTTTATAAAATTTTGATTGATTGATAGGTCAAATGAAATCTAGATGACTCGACCTGTTTAATTCTGAATGTACAAACTACATTCTAATAAACATCCAGAAAACTGAAGAAAAAAAATCGCCGCATTCACACAAGTGCAAATCAATCAACAATTAATGAAATCTTCAAAGTAGATGTTTTATAATTGTCTCGTATGTGTGCAAACCAAATGTTTTTATAGATCAATATCAATTGAGGAAGATATATATACAAAGTTATTTATAGATCGATGAATATTAACAGTTTATTTCTAACACATTTGTTTACGTCTTGAATCTCGAATGCTGCATGTATGTACAATCTTTGATTTGATTAGGTAATGAATTTAGTACATATCTATGCATTGATAAAAGTTATTATTATAAAAATTGACCCCGGCTTTTGAGAATACACAAAAAGGCAAAAAGGGGGATGGGCAGTTGTCGAAATTTTGTCAAATAAGTGACCAGTTCATGTATAAAACCTAAAATCTTTATCAAAAATAGAAAGTATAACTATTTTGTGAAAAAAAATCTCTAGGTGAAAACAGCAAAGCGTGGGATTTAATGGTGTATAACTGTTCATAAAATTCGAATGGAGAAAGTGTCGTACTGCTAGGACAAATGTAGGAATACAAAACTGGCTGACAAAATTGAAACTAACCATTCAATTATCATTATAATGGTATGGAACAACGCTTTTTTGAAAAGTTTCAATTCAGACCAACAGTAGATGTAACTAGTGAATAAAAAACGTTCAAAATTTGAACATTCATCACGCACTATATCTTTCAGCGCACTCAGAACCTTATCACAAACTCAAAGTAAATCCAATAATACTCTATAAGAACTGTTAGAATGAACAGTACCGAGTATTGAAAACAGTTAATTATAAATACTACTCCTTAAATTCTTATGTGTCTTGACCATATCGGAGGAAAGGGGGGGTTCCGACCCCCGGCACCCCCCCTTCTGGATCCGCCACTGCACCCGACATTTACCAATCATCACCGTACAAAATATTAATTAGCATTTTGAAGTCAGTGTTCCATATAAAGGATTATCAGTTCCTGCTTTTTTATAAACATTATTATATCTTTTAAATATTAAACATTAGTATACATGTGTTTGTTTGTTTTAAAGTAGTTATATGTGCCGAATATTTTACCCGTGCGGGTCCTGGGAGGCGAATAGGCCTGCAGCAACGCTAAGCTTGCCGGAAAAAGTGTACCGAGCAGCCCTCAAAATCCTGACATCAGGTCAGGCAGCTTTACCCACAAATCGACTGGGATGTGTGCCCTAGGTGGTTGAATGGGGGCAGCAATGTCATAATGAATGCCGTGGTCGTCAGGCTATAATACGGAAAACCTGACGCAAACTATTTTGGTGCACCCTGTTGGGAAAATTGTCACGTTCCTTGCACGTTAAACAACCTTGTAACAGGTGTCGGTAAGAGCGTATATAGGACCCGTAGGATCCCCCTGTAGTAGGCAAAATTGTGTGTCCCTTCCCATCACTCCTTTTTTCCAGTGATACAAAACTCCCCTTGCCCATTGGCCTTTTGTCTCTACTCCCTCCACATCATCATCATTTTATGTTTATTGTATCGCCCCTTACATGTTAATCTCCCGGATATGTATATAGAGAAAAGCAATAACTATAGCTAACCAAATTACGAATATATTTTAAAGACTTAGTTCTACAAACGGTCGAATATAGTTTTAAGTGACATAATGACATTTTTTAATAGACGAGTTGTTTATGAAGCAAAGAAGTACCAGTGGGTCGTTCGAAAATCGGAAAATTTATTATATAAAATGACATGACAAAATCACGATTCATTAGACGTAAAAAGACAAGAAGAAAAGTAAACACCTTAAAGTCAGGGTACCAGTTCTTGCTTTAATATGTGTTTTTTTAGTTTTTTAACATTCATTTATGTGCCAAATATAATGTTGCTTTAAATTCTGAACAACACACAGTCGGATATATATTAGTTTAATGGGATTTTGAATGAAGTTCAAGCATGTTAAAGAGTTTTTGTTACTTTGGAGGCTTTCTCAAAAATAAATGTCACAAATTAATAAATAAAACTTAACAGTTGCACTGAATATTATACAAGTAAAAACTTCCAAATTTTCGAATTAAAAACATAGCATTGACCAATAACAAATTTAGCCGTCAGGGACAAACCATTTAACTTGAAAAGGGGGGGCTTGATTTTTCGTTTTGGCAAGAAAAAAATATATATTTATCGAAGGTGATGCGACTGAATATTGTTTCATTAAGGGACCGACCATTTAACTTGAAAGGGGGGGCTTGGTTTTTCCAAAAAAAAAAAAAAAATTCTGAAAATTATTTTTGATGAAACAAATATTTTGGCAGCTGAGAGTAAAAAAAAATTCTGAAGAAGGATTTCTGCTATAAAAAATAATGCTGATAATGAAAAAAGATATTCTGTTGCGACGCCTTTGAAAAATAAGTATTTTGTCAGCGCTCTGTGAAAAAAAAAATTCTGATAAAAAAAACAAGCCCCCCTTTAATTAAGTTAAATGGTCCGTCTCTAATAGCATTATTTTATATGGCAAAAATCCTTCTTTAGAATATTTTTACCTACCCTCTGCTTCAAAAATATTTTTTTCATCAAAAATAATGAAAGAAAAAAAACAAGTATTGTTAAATGGTTGGTCCCTAATCTGTCCACCTATTTTAACAGGTCGAGGAATTTACCTTTTAAGGATAATGTTTACATCAAACTTTTGACCAATGGTTTTTGAGAGTATTTAAATAACTACGACCACAAACATGTGCTTTTTAGGAAATATTTTAACAAAAACTGTCATGCTGAACAAATGTTAAAAATGAGCGGTGAAAACATTAGTTAGTTTATTTGCATCAATATTTGATAAAAAGTTAAGGTTTAAAAGACACCAATTTTCCCCCGAGGAACATTGTCCAGTAGGGAGATTTTAGTAGTATGTTTTCCTTTGTTATTGTCCATTGACCAATGCAACGAATGAAAAAGAAGTCAAAATGTGGAACATAACATAACTTTATAAGGAGAATTTACCCATGCCAAATAAAACTACATTTAAAACCAAAACTATTTGGTATTGACGAAATATGAGTGAGGAAGATAAAGAAAATATGTTTATGTTCAAAACCTTTCTATAAAAACGTCGAAAAAGTTTAACCGTTTTCTCCCATTTGAAAGGTCAATTTTATAAAATTTTGATTGATTGATAGGTCAAATGAAATCTAGATGACTCGACCTGTTTAATTCTGAATGTACAAACTACATTCTAATAAACATCCAGAAAACTGAAGAAAAAAAATCGCCGCATTCACACAAGTGCAAATCAATCAACAATTAATGAAATCTTCAAAGTAGATGTTTTATAATTGTCTCGTATGTGTGCAAACCAAATGTTTTTATAGATCAATATCAATTGAGGAAGATATATATACAAAGTTATTTATAGATCGATGAATATTAACAGTTTATTTCTAACACATTTGTTTACGTCTTGAATCTCGAATGCTGCATGTATGTACAATCTTTGATTTGATTAGGTAATGAATTTAGTACATATCTATGCATTGATAAAAGTTATTATTATAAAAATTGACCCCGGCTTTTGAGAATACACAAAAAGGCAAAAAGGGGGATGGGCAGTTGTCGAAATTTTGTCAAATAAGTGACCAGTTCATGTATAAAACCTAAAATCTTTATCAAAAATAGAAAGTATAACTATTTTGTGAAAAAAAATCTCTAGGTGAAAACAGCAAAGCGTGGGATTTAATGGTGTATAACTGTTCATAAAATTCGAATGGAGAAAGTGTCGTACTGCTAGGACAAATGTAGGAATACAAAACTGGCTGACAAAATTGAAACTAACCATTCAATTATCATTATAATGGTATGGAACAACGCTTTTTTGAAAAGTTTCAATTCAGACCAACAGTAGATGTAACTAGTGAATAAAAAACGTTCAAAATTTGAACATTCATCACGCACTATATCTTTCAGCGCACTCAGAACCTTATCACAAACTCAAAGTAAATCCAATAATACTCTATAAGAACTGTTAGAATGAACAGTACCGAGTATTGAAAACAGTTAATTATAAATACTACTCCTTAAATTCTTATGTGTCTTGACCATATCGGAGGAAAGGGGGGGTTCCGACCCCCGGCACCCCCCCTTCTGGATCCGCCACTGCACCCGACATTTACCAATCATCACCGTACAAAATATTAATTAGCATTTTGAAGTCAGTGTTCCATATAAAGGATTATCAGTTCCTGCTTTTTTATAAACATTATTATATCTTTTAAATATTAAACATTAGTATACATGTGTTTGTTTGTTTTAAAGTAGTTATATGTGCCGAATATTTTACCCGTGCGGGTCCTGGGAGGCGAATAGGCCTGCAGCAACGCTAAGCTTGCCGGAAAAAGTGTACCGAGCAGCCCTCAAAATCCTGACATCAGGTCAGGCAGCTTTACCCACAAATCGACTGGGATGTGTGCCCTAGGTGGTTGAATGGGGGCAGCAATGTCATAATGAATGCCGTGGTCGTCAGGCTATAATACGGAAAACCTGACGCAAACTATTTTGGTGCACCCTGTTGGGAAAATTGTCACGTTCCTTGCACGTTAAACAACCTTGTAACAGGTGTCGGTAAGAGCGTATATAGGACCCGTAGGATCCCCCTGTAGTAGGCAAAATTGTGTGTCCCTTCCCATCACTCCTTTTTTCCAGTGATACAAAACTCCCCTTGCCCATTGGCCTTTTGTCTCTACTCCCTCCACATCATCATCATTTTATGTTTATTGTATCGCCCCTTACATGTTAATCTCCCGGATATGTATATAGAGAAAAGCAATAACTATAGCTAACCAAATTACGAATATATTTTAAAGACTTAGTTCTACAAACGGTCGAATATAGTTTTAAGTGACATAATGACATTTTTTAATAGACGAGTTGTTTATGAAGCAAAGAAGTACCAGTGGGTCGTTCGAAAATCGGAAAATTTATTATATAAAATGACATGACAAAATCACGATTCATTAGACGTAAAAAGACAAGAAGAAAAGTAAACACCTTAAAGTCAGGGTACCAGTTCTTGCTTTAATATGTGTTTTTAGCTCACCTGACCCGAAGGGTCATGTGAGCTATTGTCATCGTTAAGCGTCCGTCGTCCGTCCGTCTGTCCGTCCGTCGTCCGTTAACTTTTCTTCAAAGATCTTTTTCTCTGAAACCACTGAAGGGATTGCATTGATACTTGGTATACATGATCTTTAGGATGTCCTCAACCAAGTTTGTGAATTATATACATGTCAACCAACCAACATGGCCGCCATTGCTAAAAATAGAACAGGGGGGTCAGACCATTGTTTTTGGCTTATAACTCAAAAAGTATAAGAGATAGAGAAAATCCGATGCAACTTTCTTGTTCAGCATCAAAAGCTCTACGAAACTCTCCATTGAGTCGAAGTTGTGAAACGACTCCTTATAGGAGTTATTGCCCTTTAATCATCAAAATTGACCATTTTTGCAGTTTTTGGACTATATCTTGAAAACCATTAGAGCTAGAGGAAAAGTTAGCATTGCAGATTTGTTAAGCTTATTGAGATCTACAAAAATGATTTCAGGGTCTTAATTGTCAGATCAGCCGTTTAAGAGTTATTCCCCTTTAACTGTTTTTTTTTCCATTAATTTACACTGATTTTCAAAAATCTTCTTCTCTAAAACCACTGAAGGCATTGCATTGATACTTGGTATACATGATCTTTAGGATGTCCTCTACCAAGTTTTTGAATTATATACATGTTGACCAACCAACATGGCCGCCGTTGCTAAAAATAGAACAGGGGTGTCAGACCATTGTTTTTGGCTTATAACTAAAAAAATATAAGAGATAGAGAAAATCTGAAGCAACCATCATGTGCAGCATCAAAAGCTCTACAAATCTCTCCATTGAGTCAAAATTGTGAAACAACTCCTTATAGGAGTTATTGCCCTTTAATCGTCAAAATTGACCATTTTGTAGTTTTTGGACAATATCTTGAAAACCATTAGAGCTAGAGGAAAAGTTAGCATTGCAGAATTGATAAGCTCATTCAGATCTACAACATTGATTCAGAGTCAAAATTGTCAGATCAGCCATTGAAGAGTTGTTCCCCTTTAACTGTTTTTTTTTCCATTAATTTACACTGATTTTCAAAAATCTTCTTCTCTGAAACCACTGAAGGGATTGCTTTGAAACTTGGTACACTTGATCTTTAGGATGTCCTCTACCATGTTTGTGAATTATATACATGTCGACCAATCAACATGGCTGCCATTGCTAAAAATAAAACAGAGGGGTCAGACCATTTTTGGCTTATAACTCGAAAAGTATAAGAAATAGAGAAAATCTGAAGCAAAGGAGAAGGTTCACGACCACCCTTATTTGGCCTACAATTTGGCAAAAATCTGAACTTAAATATTTCATGTTATAATTCTTAGAAAGTAAAGTCATGTGCTAGGTTGCTCTAATTCTGAACTTCTTTTTGACATATTATTAAAGACCAATTCAATCATAGGGGGTCAAACTTGGGGAATTTAACGAAAAATTCCAAATTTCACCATATTTTGCTACTTTTTGGTTCTAAATTGGTTAAGGAAAATATGAGCGCAATCAAGGGCACCCTTCATATTTTCAGAAAACATTAAATATGGTCATAATTATAATCTACTTAATTATGAAGGGTGTCGTTGAGTGCGCTCTATTATTTCCAAAGCACAAATGTGCATTGAAAAAAGGCAAAATCTTGAGATTTTCAATATTTTTTGCAAAATGCCGAAGATTGTGATGTCACTGCGACGTAATTATATCACAAATCAAATTTTCAAATGCATATGTCTTACATATATCCATATATAGTACTATATCTACAACAAATATGACATGATTATCTAATACTTGAAATTTTAGGGCCAAATATGAAGGTTCCTGAACCTACTCCTTTGCTTGTTCAGCATCAAAAGGTCCTTACAGGAGTTATTGCCCTTTAACTGTTTTTTCTATTAGTTTACCGTAAACTGATTTCCAAAAATCTTCTCTGAAACCACTGAAAGGATTGTTTTGCAACTTTGTATACTTGAAAGTTTGTGAAATTTATTCAAACTTTGGCATAAGAGATCAGGTGAGCGATTCAGGCTCCTGGGAGCCTCTAGTTTTTAGTTTTTTAACATTCATTTATGTGCCGAATATAATGTCGCTTTAAATTCTGAACAACACACAGTCGGATATATATTAGTTTAATGGGATTTTGAATGAAGTTCAAGCATGTTAAAGAGTTTTTGTTACTTTGGAGGCTTTCTCAAAAATAAATGTCACAAATTAATAAAGTATTGTTAAATGGTTGGTCCCTAATCTGTCCACCTATTTTAACAGGTCGAGGAATTTACCTTTTAAGGATAATGTTTACATCAAACTTTTGACCAATGGTTTTTGAGAGTATTTAAATAACTACGACCACAAACACGTGCTTTTTAGGAAATATTTTAACAAAAACTGTCATGCTGAACAAATGTTAAAAATGAGCGGTGAAAACATTAGTTAGTTTATTTGCATCAATATTTGATAAAAAGTTAAGGTTTAAAAGACACCAATTTTCCCCCGAGGAACATTGTCCAGTAGGGAGATTTTAGTAGTATGTTTTCCTTTGTTATTGTCCATTGACCAATGCAACGAATGAAAAAGAAGTCAAAATGTGGAACATAACATAACTTTATAAGGAGAATTTACCCATGCCAAATAAAACTACGTTTAAAACCAAAACTATTTGGTATTGACGAAATATGAGCGAGGAAGTTAAAGAAAATATGTTTATGTTCAAAACCTTTCTATAAAAAAGTCGAAAAAGTTTAACCGTTTTCTCCCATTTGAAAGGTCAATTTTATAAAATTTTGATTGATTGATAGGTCAAATGAAATCTAGATGACTCGACCTGTTTAATTCTGAATGTACAAACTACATTCTAATAAACATCCAGAAAACTGAAGAAAAAAAATCGCCGCATTCACACAAGTGCAAATCAATCAACGATCAATGAAATCTTCAAAGTAGATGTTTTATAATTGTCTCGTATGTGTGCAAACCAAATGTATTTATAGATCAATATCAATTGAGGAAGATATATATACAAAGTTATTTATAGATCGATGAATATTAACAGTTTATTTCTAACACATTTGTTTACGTCTTGAATCTCGAATGCTGCATGTATGTACAATCTTTGATTTGATTAGGTAATGAATTTAGTACATATCTTTGCATTGATAAAAGTTATTATTATAAAAATTGACCCCGGCTTTTGAGAATACACAAAAAGGCAAAAAGGGGGATGGGCAGTTGTCGAAATTTTGTCAAATAAGTGACCAGTTCATGTATAAAACCTAAAATCTTTATCAAAAATAGAAAGTATAAATATTTTGTGAAAAAAAATCTCTAGGTGAAAACAGCAAAGCATGGGATTTAATGGTGTATAACTGTTCATAAAATTCGAATGGAGAAAGTGTCGTACTGCTAGGACAAATGTAGGAATACAAAACTGGCTGACAAAATTGAAACTAACCATTCAATTATCATTATAATGGTATGGAACAACGCTATTTTGAAAAGTTTCAATTCAGACCAACAGTAGATGTAACTAGTGATTAAAAAACGTTCAAAATTTGAACATTCATCACGCACTATATCTTTCAGCGCACTCAGAACCTTATCACAAACTCAAAGTAAATCCAATAATACTCTATAAGAACTGTTAGTATGAACAGTACCGAGTATTGAAAACAGTTAATTATAAATACTACTCCTTAAATTCTTATGTGTCTTGACCATATCATGCTCAGTTATAATGACGTGCAAAAGTGACTAAAGCCTCTGAAATCCTAGCTAAAACCCTGCTAATAGTGGGGCACAAGCTTTATATGGATATGATGTTTGGTTATACATGTTTTTAGGTTCATTGGACATCTACTTCCTATTTGCTTACAACTTGAAATTTTTCTGTCACACTTCATATTTCCTTGTAACTCTTCTACTACCGTATAACTGGTAATTATTGCGGGGTGAAATTTTTGCAGATTGGAATGAAAATTAAATTTTGCGGTTGAGTGTCAACCAGGAAATAACACAAAATTAAATTACTGCAAAAACTTTCCAACAAACTTTTTAACAAGCTTTATATGAACATGATGCATTGTGGGTTTTTAGGTCCATCAGACATTTACTTCCTGCTTGCCAAAATTTTATGTCCCTTATTTTATTTGCTTATTGCTTAGTTTCTATTACTGTTAGGTTGTTGATGTTTGATAAAAAGCCCTCTATGAACATGATGTACAGGTATTGGGAGATACATTTTTAGAATCTGCTAAATATCTACTGAATTTTGCCGAAAACTTTGTATTTTACCCAGGCATAGTTATGAAAGTAGGGGTATCACTAGTGAGCATTTGCTCACAGATTTCTTGTTTAAATTTAGCAATATAATTTCAGGAAAGCAGATGAAGGATTGCAAAAAGTGAGTCAGACGGAGGGACAAGAGCTCCATGTTGCCCCTAAAGACATAACTAACAAACATATTATGGCATACGGTAGGAATTATCATTATGTCTAAGGGTATGAAAAGTGTCAGTTTTCATGACAACACATAAGAGTTGAATCCAAACACAGATGTTTAATAGAAGATAATGAGATGTGAAATAAGTGTGAGCTTCATCATAACTTACATATATATAAACAGCAATTGAAGACATTTTCATTTGAAAACAGCTGTCAGCCTTCTATGTGACTGTTGTTTTCGATTGGCTAGATGATTAAGTACATCAAAACAAAATTACCAGAAAGCTACAAACTGTGCCTGAAACATAAAAAAGAACTTATCATAAAACTCACTTGAATTACACTATTCTTGAATTTGAAGACTAAATTGAAACATATCAAACTGAAGGTTGTATTAAAACAGTCCTATCTCGTCAGAGGTACTTTAGGTCAGGTGAGCTATTGCCATCACTTGGCATTCATCGTCTGTCCATCTGTGGTCCAGTAATTTTTGTCTTGCCTGCAACAAATGTTGCTAATTTAGGCGAGACTTAAGTATGCTGATTCCCCCCAGTGTTGGTGGCGGCAGCAGCATCCACAATTGTTAAAGTTTTTTGTCTCGCCCGCGAAGCAGAGCTGGACATAGGTTTTACTTTACCAGCGGCCTCGGCGGCGTTAACTTTTTGGAAAAGTTTTATGAGGACCTCCATACCTCAAGAACTATATGTCCTAGGTTGATGAAACTTGGTATGCATATGTATGGCACGCCATTTTAACAAAAACCCTGGTATCTATAGCATACCTCAGATATGATAAATGGTGTTGCACACAGCTCTGTAAAGTAATTGATATAATATAGAATGGATATGGTGAGCTGCAAAGTTAGAAAGGGGTGTCCGTGTGCCAACAGTGATGAAAATCATCTTTTTAAAGCCGTTGACACCGGAAAATCCAGCATGGGGTTGAGCTGGAATCGAACCCATACTCTGTCATCTATGGCGACTTCGCCTGCACTGTGTCCAGCGCCCTAGACCACTAGACCACCATACCTCAGATAACTGGGGGTTTACTGGCAGCTATCTTGGGGTTTTCATGGCGTGCCATACATATGCCCCAGTAGTAGCTTAGCACAGTTGCATCTTCATCTTTTGACCTTGACCTTGACCTTGATTTTCCAGTTGAGTGACTTTGACAATTTTCAATACATATAATAGAAATGGAAAGTTTTGCGAGCACCTCAATATCTCAAGAACTATAGGTCCTAGGTTGATGAAACTTGGTATGCATATGCCCCATTAGTAGCTTAGCACAGTTGCATCCCCCATCATTTGACCTTGACCTTGATTTTCCAGTTGAGTGACTTTGACAATTTTCAATACATATAATAGCAATGGAAAGTTTTGCGAGCACTTCAATATCTCAAGAACTATAGGTCCTGGGTTGATGAAACTTGGTATGCATATGCCCCAGTAGTAGCTTAGCACAGTTGCATCCCTATCTTTTGACCTTGACCTTGACCTTGATTTTCCGGTCGAGTGACTTTGACAATTTTCAATACATATAATAACAATGGAAAAGTTTTGCGAGCAATTCCATATCTCAAGAACTACAAGTCCTAGGTTGATGAAACCTGGTATGCATATGCCCCAGTAGTAGCTTAGCACAGTTGCATCCCTATCTTTTGACCTTGACCTTGATTTTCCAGTTGAGTGACTTTGACAATTTTCAATACATATACATGTAAAAGCAATGTTAAGGTTTTGCAAACACCATATCTCAAGTATTGTTGGTCCTAGGTTGATGAAACTTGGTATGCATATTCCTTAGTTATAGCTTAGCATAGATGCATCCCCATCTTTTGACCTTGACTTTGATTTTCTGGTTGAGTGACTTTGATTATTTTTAATGCATATATTAGCAATGTTTAAGTTCTATAAACATCTTTTGATCTCAGAAACTGAAAATCCATGTAAATTCAAAATATAGTGGAAGTAAGAAAGAATAATTGTTTTCTGATGGTGCCGGCAGGCGAGACATACTTTAGTGTTAATTCTTGTGTTTAAGGGGGCTTGAGGGTCTAAATTTTTGGCCGGATTTCACGGAGTGAAAAATCCGGGTTATAAAATGGTGAATGTCGGGCGGGCGGGCGGGGAAGAAATTTTCGTAACAGTTTTCTCAGCAACTACTTATCACAGCCACTTGATATTTGGTATACAGCATCAGGGTGAGATCCCATAACGTGGGATGCAATTTCATGTCTGTCGCTCACCTACTTCCTGTTTACCGACTTAGTTAATTTTTGACAATAATGTCCAATAGTAGAAAATTTTCGTAACAGTTTTCTCAGCAACTATTTATCATAGCCACTTGATATTTGGTATACAGTATCAGGGTGAGGTCCCATAACGTGGGATGCAATTTCAGGTCTGTTCCTCATCTACTTCCTGTTAACTGACTTAGTTAATTTTTGACCATAATGTCCAATAGTAGAAAATTTTTGTAACAGTTTTCTTAGCAACTACTAATCACAGCCTCTTGATATTTGGTATGCAGCATCAACATGGGCTCCCATAATGTGAGATGTGATTTCAGGTCTGTCGCTCACCTACTTCTTGTTAAACGAAATCCGGCCATTTCTGTCTTTGACCCATTTTTAATAATAGATTTTTCTGTAATTTGGCACATTTGTAGTCCTTTGTGTATGGATAAAAAATATGTAATAAAAAATGGGGGTCACCATTCATTTAAGCCCGCTATTGAGGTTTTCAAAATAGGCTATTTCCCATCTATTTTATATAGATTATATAAGAAAAAGATAATTTAAAGCTTAAAAATGAAATAGAAAAAAATCTAAACAACAGAATTTCTTCAAATTTGCAAAGAATGTGTGTTTTAATGCATTCTTCAAATTGAATCAATAAACATTTGGGGTCACCGTACAAATAAAAAAATGAAATTAAAAAAACTGTTGAAATTTTGGCATTTTTCACACAAAATATAAAGAAAATGAGGATTTCAATGTAAAACATGGCAAACCGAAAGAACTGAACAAAAGAATTTCTTCAAATTTGGACATAAGCTGTGCTGTTTAATGAAATCAGTGACGATGCTACAGACATTGGGTGGATTGACCGATACAATACCGCTGCGCTAAAAATATGCGCATATTTAGACCCGCGAGCCTCCTTAAGTTGTGAACAAGTTATGGTACACCATTGATATTTGCTATGCAGTTGCATTTGCAGTACAGATAAATTCCAAAATAATTTTATCTGTATACTCCTGCAGTCACGGTCTACTGACTTTGCCATTTTATACTGATTTGGCCAATGTTAACATTTTTTCTTAAGTCTGTTTAACATGAAGAAGTTATGATACACCATTGATATTTGGTATGCAGTTGCATAATTAGCATCAGTGCAGATCAATTTAAAGGGCATTGTGTGTGTATGCTCCTGCAGTCACGATCTACTAACTTTGAGATATTATACTCATTTAGCTAGATGTAAATAGTTTTCATACCCCGCCACACAAAGTGGCGATGTATTATGTTATACCCTCAGTTTCTTTTGGTGTCTCAGTCCGTCTGATAGTCTGTCATCCCCCGAAGGTTTCCAACCAAAAACTTGAAAACGTCTCAAGGGATTCTAATTATATTTTGCACAGCTGTTTGGTATAATAAAATACAGGTCAAGTTCTATTTCCAGCATGATCTGAAAAATAGTGTTTGAGATAGGCCACTTTGAAAAATCAAATTTCATTAATTTTTGAGTTCAAACTCAGAACTTGAAAACGTGTCAAGGGAATCCAATAATATTTTGCACAGCTGTTAAGTACAATAAATTACAGGTCAACTTTAATTCCCAGCATGATCTGAAGAAAAGTTTTTGAGATTGGCCACTTTGAAAAAATCTGAAAAATCAAATTTCATGAATTTTTAGCTCACCTGACCCGAAGGGTCATGTGAGCTATTGTCATCATTAAGCGTCCATCGTCCATCCGTCGTCCGTCCGTTAACTTTTCTTCAAAGATCTTCTTCTCTTAAACCACTGAAGGGATTGCATTGATACTTGGTATACATGATCTTTAGGATGTCCTCTACCAAGTTTGTGAATTATATACACGTCGACCAACCAACATGGCCGACGTTGCTAAAAATAGAACAGGGGGGTCAGACCATCGTTTTTGGCTTATAACTCAAAAAGTATAAGAGATAGAGAAAATCCGAAGCAACCTTCCTTGTTCAGCATCAAAAGCTCTACAAATCTCTACATTGAGTCGAAGTTGTGAAACAACTCCTTATAGGAGTTATTGCCCTTTAATCATCAAAATTGACCATTTTTGCAGTTTTTAGCTCACCTGGCCAAAAGCCATGTGAGCTATTGCCATCACTTGGCGTCCGTCGTCGTCGTCGTTAACTTTTCTTCAAACTTCTTCTCCTCTGAAACGGCTGCACAGATTCAAACCAAATTCGGTCTGGTGGTACTTTAGGGTATCCCCCACAGAACTGATGTGGGGATTTTTGAGTCGTCGATAAACATGGCCGCCGTTGCTAAAAATAGACCAGGGGGTCAGACTACTGTTTTTGGCTTGTAAATCAAAAAGTATAAGAGATAGATGAAATCTGATGCCACGCTACTGCTTCAGCATCAAAAGCTCTACCATAGTCTTCATTGAGTTGAAGTTGTCAGATGACCCCTTATGGGAGTTACGGCCCTTTAAAGGTGAAAAATAGCATTTTTTCATGTTTTTGGCCTATGGAATGAAAACTATTGCAGATAGAGAGAAGCTTTTGCTTGCTTAAATGTTCAGCTCATTTAGCTCTACAAAAGTCTCCATAAGGTCAAAGTTGTCAGATGACCCCTTATAGGGGTTATGGCCCCTTAAAGGCAAAAAATAGAGTTTTTGGCCTATAGAATGAAACCTATTACAGATAGAGAAAAGCTGTTGCTTGCTTAAATGTTCAGCTCCTTTAGCTCTACACAAGCCTCCATAGGGTTGAAGTTGTCAGATGACCCCTTATAGGGGTTACGGCCCCTTAAAGGCAAAAAATAGTGTTTTTGGCCTATAGAATGAAAACTATTGCAGATAGAGAAAAGCTGTTGCTTGCTTAAATGTTCAGCTCATTTAGCTCTACAAAAGTCTCCATAGGGTCAAAGTTGTCAGATGACCCCTTATAGGGGTTATGGCCCCTTAAAGGCAAAAAATAGAGTTTTTGGCCTATAGAATGAAAACTATTGCAGATAGAGAAAAGCTGTTGCTTGCTTAAATGTTCAGCTCATTTAGCTCTACACAAGTCTCCATATGGTCGAAGTTGTCAGATGACCCCCTGTAGGGGTTACAGCCCCTTAAAGGCAAAAAATAATGTTTTTGGCCTATGGAATGAAAACTATTGCAGATAGAGAAAAGTTGTTGCTTGCTTGAATGTTCAGCTCATTTAGCTCTACAAAAGTTTCCATAGGGTCAAAGTTGCCAGATGACCCCTTATAGTGGTTACGGCCCCTTAAAGGCAAAAAATAGTGTTTTTGGCCTTAAGAAAGAAAACTTTTGCAGATAGAGAAAAGATGTTGCTTGCTTAAATGTTCAGCTTAATTAGCTCTACAAAAGTTTTTTTAAGGTTCAAGTTGTCAGATGACCCCTTTAAAGGGTTATGGCCCTTTTAAGGTGAAAAATAGTGTTTTTTGCTTTGGAATGAAAACTATTGCAGATAAAAAAAAGTTTTTTATTGCTTAAACATTCAGCTCATTTAGCTATACAAAAGTCTTCAAAGGGTTGACATTAAGACCAGGTGAACAATTCAGGCTCCTGGGAGCCTCTTGTTGTACTATATCTTGAAAACTGTTAGAGCTAGAGGAAAAGTTAGCATTGCAGAATTGTTAAGCTCATTGAGATCTACAAAAATGATTTCAGGGTCTAAATTGTCAGATCAGCCGTTTAAGAGTTATTCCCCTTTGTGTTTTTTTTTCCATTAATTTACACTGATTTTCAAAAATCTTCTCTGAAACCACTGAAGGGATTGCATTGATACTTGGTATACATGATCTTTAGGATGTCCTCTACCAAGTTTGTGAATTATATACATGTCGACCAACCAACATGGCCGCTGTTGCTAAAAATAGAACAGGGGGGTCAGACCATTGTTTTTGGCTTTTAACTCAAAAAGTATAAGAGATAAAGAAAATTGGAAGCAACCTTTCATGTTCAGCATCAAAATCTCTACAAATCTCTCCTTTGAGTCAAAGTTGTGAAATGACTCCTTATAGGAGTTATTGCCCGTTAATCGTCAAAATTGACCATTTTTGCAGTTTTTGGACTATATCTTGAAAACTGTTAGAGCTAGAGGAAAAGTTAGCATTGCAGAATTGTTAAGCTCATTCAGATCTACAACATTGATTCCAGAGTCAAAATTGGCAGATCAGCCATTGAAGAGTTGTTCCCCTTTAACTGTTTTTTTTTCATTAATTTTAACTATTTTTCAAAAATCTTCTTCTCTGAAACCACTGAAGGGATTGCTTTGAAACTTGGTATACTTGATCTTTAGGATGTCCTCTACCATGTTTGTGTATTATATACATGTCAACCAACCAACATGGCCGCCATTGCTAAAAAAAAGAACAAGGGGTCAGACCATTGTTTTTGGCTTATAGCTTGAAAAGTATAAGAGATAGAGAAAATCTGAAGCAAATTTTCTTGTTCAGCATCAAAAGGTCCTTACAGGAGTTATTGCCCTATAACTGTTTTTTCTATTAATTTAAACTGATTTCCAAAAATCTTCTCTGAAACCACTGAAAGGATTGTTTTGCAACTTTGAATACTTGAAAGTTTGTGAAATTTATTCAAATTTTGGCATAAGAGATCAGGTGAGCGATTCAGGCTCCTGGGAGCCTCTAGTTTTACTATATCTTGAAAACCGTTAGAGCTAGAGGAAAAGTTAGCATTGCAGAATTATTAAGCTCATTGAGATCTACAAAAAAGATTTCAGGGTCTAAATTGTCAGATCAGCCGTTTAAGAGTTATTCCCCTTTAACTGTTTTTTCCATTAATTTACACTGATTTTCAAAAATCTTCTTCTCTTAAACCACTGAAGGGATTGCATTGATACTTGGTATACATGATCTTTAGGATATCCTCTACCAAGTTTGTGAATTATATACATGTCTACCAACCAACATGGCCGCCTTTGCTTAAAATAGAACAGCGGGGTCAGACCATTGTTTTTGGCTTATAACTCAAAAAGAATAAGAGATAGAGAAAATCCGAAGCAACCTTCCTTGTTCAGCATCAAAAGCTCTACGAATCTCTTCATTGAGTCGAAGTTGTGAAATGACTCCTTATAGGAGTTATTGCCCTTTAATCATCAAAATTGACCATTTTTGCAGGGTTTTTTTTGCAAAATTTTTGCGATCGTATTATGTTATGGCGATGTCGTTGTCGTTCGTCGTTGTCGTCTGTAGACACTTTGGTTTCCGTGCAATAACTTTAGTTGTAGATAACCAATTGTTATAAAATTTTGATATGATGTTTATAACCACTTAAGTAAGGTTGGTATTGCATTTGGGGTTTCTTGCCCCTACCGTTTAAAGAAAAAAGGGCCAAAAGGGGCAAACATGTGTATATTGACAAAACGTCTGTAGAATGTTTAATTTTCATCCAATCTTGATCATTCTTTTTTTATTGTATGCCTCAATAAATTCTGTCAACAAAATGTATCAACGGCTTTGATATATCTTATACCGTTACATTGCTACTGGGGGTCAAAAAGGGGCCACACCCAAAAAATTGACTTTTTAGCTCACCTGGACCAAAGGTCCATGTGAGCTATTGCCATCACTTGGCGTCCGTCGTCGTCGTCGTCGTCGTCGTCGTCGTCCGTTAACAATTTTTAAAAAATCTTCTCCTCTGAAACTACTGAACAGAATTGAATGAAACTTGGTATGATTGATCCTTAGGGTGTCTTGCACCAAACTTGTGTTTCGATTTTTGATCTGTCAAAAAACATGGCCGCCGTTACTAAAAATAGACTAGGGGGGTCAGACTACTGTTTTTGGCTTATAAATCAAAAAGTATAAGAGATAGAGGAAATCTGAGGCCACGCTACTGATTCAGCATCAAAAGCTCTACTAAAGTCTCCATTTGGTCAAAGTTGTCAGATGACCCCTTATAGGGGTTATGGCCCCTTAAAGGTGAAAAATAGCATTTTTTCATGTTTTTGGCCTACAGAATGAAAACTATTGCAGATAGAGATTAGCTGTTGCTTGCTTAAATGTTCAGCTCATTTAGCTCTACAAAAGTCTCCATAGGGTCGAAGTTGTCAGATGACTCCTTATAGGGGTTATGGCCCCTTATAGGTGAAAAATGGTGTTTTTGGCCTATAGAATGAAAACTATTGCAGGTAGAGAAAAGCTGTTGCTTGCTTAAATGTTCAGCTCATTTAGCTCTACAAAAGTATAGGGTCAACATCAAGACCAGGTGAGCGATTCAGGCTCCTGGGAGCCTCTTGTTTATTTGTGGTCCGATTTTCAAAATCTTTTTTTCATTGGAATCCTTGTGAAAATCCCTGCTGCATTTTTCAATCAGATTTGCAATATCTCTTACCGTTTTTGAGAATTTAGGGGTCAAAGGGGCCAAAAACGCCGTTTTTAAAAGTTTGTCATTTAAACCAAAAATTAAGTTGTAGTGGGCCTGCCAATTGTTATGAAGTTTTAATATGATGATTATATCCACTAAAGGAATGTTGGTTTTGTATTTGGGGTTTGTGGCCCTTTCTGTTTTAGAAAAAAGGGCCAAAAAGGGCTAAAACAGGTGTATTGACAAACCTGTTGTAGAATGTTTATCATTCATTCGATTTTGAAAATTCTTTTTTTATTGAATTCATCATTACATTCTAATCTACCTAATGTGTCAATCATTTTGATATGTATTTCACCATTACATTGCTACAGGGGGCTAAAGACAGGCCACGCCCATAAAATCAACTTTTTTGTTTGTGGTCCGATTTTCAAAATCTTTTTATTTTCATTGGATTCCTTGTGAATATTTCTGCCTTATTCTTGAATCGGATTTGCAATATTTTTACTGTTTTTGAGAAATTAGGGGTCAGAGGGCCAAAATTGTAAATTAATACATGTATATAAATAAGGCTTTTTAGCTCACCTGGACCGAAGGTCCATGTGAGCTATTGCCATCACTTGGCGTCCGTCGTCGTCCGTCGTCGTCGTTAACTTTTCTTTGAAAATCTTCTCCTCTGAAATGACTGATGGGATTGCTTTGAAACTTTGCACACTTCATCTATGGGATGTCCTCTACCAAGATTGCACAAATGGTGACCGCTGTCCAAACAACATGGCCGCTGTTACTAAAAATAGACTAGCGGGGTCAGAGTACTGTTTTTGGCTTGTAAATTAAAAGTATAAAAGATAGATGAAATCTGATGCCACGCTGCTGCTTCAGCATCAAAAGCTCTACAAAAGTCTCCATTGAGTCGAAGTTGTCAGATGACCCCTTATAGGAGTTACGGCCCCTTAAAGGTGAAAAATTGCATTTTTTCATGTTTTTGGCCTACAGAATGAAAACTACTGCAGATAGAGAAAAGTTGTTCAGCTTATTTAGCTCTACAAAAGTCTCCATAGGGTCGAAGTTGTCAGATGAAGCCTTATAGGGGTTACAGCCCCTAAAATAACGTTTTTCATATTTTTGGCCTAAGGAATGAAAACTATAGCAGATAGAGAGATGTGTTGCTTGCTTAAATGTTCAGCTCATTAAGCTCTACAAAGTCTCCATAGGATCGAAGTTGACAGATGACCCCTTACAGGGGTTACGACCCCTAAAATAACATTTTTTCATGTTTTTGGCTTAGTGAATGAAACCATAGCAGATAGAGAGAAGCTGTTGCTTGCTTAAATGTTCAGCTCATAAAGTTCTACAAAGTCTCCATAGGATCGAAGTTTTCAGATGACCCCTTATAGGGGTAACGGCCCCTAAAATGACGTTTTTTCATGTTTTTTGCTTAGTGAATGAAAACTATAGCAGATAAAGAAAAGCTGTTGCTTGCTTAAATGTTCAGTTCATTTAGCTCTACAAAAGTTTTCATTGGGTCAAAGTTGTCAGATGATCCCTTATAGGGGTTACGGCCCCTAAAATAACGTTTTTTCATGTTTTTGGCCTATAGAATGAAACTATAGTAGATAGAGAAAAGCTGTTGCTTGCTTAAATGTTCAGCTCATTTAGCTCTACAAAATATAGGGTTGACATCAAGACCAGGTGAGCGATTCAGGCTCCTGTGAGCCTCTTGTTTTTTTTAAATGTTTATATGACAATAAAATTATTATAATGTATTAGATGTTGATGTAAATATAAATGTGTCAAAAATGCATTTTTTAGTCCACCACAGGATGCATGTGTCAAAAAGCTTTGTAAGTCCACCATGGGCTTCATGTGACCAAAGCAATGGACTATCCATACTGGGCCTCCAACTTACAGGGTTCAACTTGTTGCAGTCGTATCATGCTGCGCTCGGCGTAGCTTTTTATTGGACCATATCTTGAAAACCATTAGAGCTAGAGGAAAAGCTAGCATTGCAGAATTGTTAAGCTCATTGAGATCTACAAAAATGATTTCAGGGTCTAAATTGTCAGATCAGCCGTTTAAGAGTTATTCCCCTTTAACTGTTTTTTTTTCCATTAATTCACACTGATTTTCAAAAATCTTCTGCTCTAAAACCACAGAAGGGATTGCATTGATACTTGGTATACATGATCTTTAGGATGTCCTCTACCAAGTTTGTGAATTATATACATGTCGACGAACCAACATGGCCGCCGTTGCTAAAAATAGAACAGGGGGGTCAGACCATTGTTTTTGGCTCATAACTCAAAAAGTATAAGAGATAGAGAAAATCCGAAGCAACCTTCCATGTTCCTAAGGGTGTCCTGCATTAAAGTTGTGTTTCGATTTTGGATTCATCAAAAGACATGACCAACCGTTACTAAAAATAGACCAGGGGGGGTCAGACTACTGTTTTTGGCTTGTTATTCAAAAAGTATAAGAGATAGATGAAATCTGATGCCACCCTACTGCTTCAGGATCAAAAGTTCTACAAAAGTTTTCATTTGGTCGAAATTGTCAGATGACCCCTTATATGGGTTACGGCCCCTTAAAGGTGAAAAATAGCATTTTTGCATGTTTTTGGCTTATGAAAACTATTACAGATAGAGAAAAGCTATTGCTTGCTTAAATGTTCAGCTCCTTTAGCTCTACACAAGCCTCCATAGGGTCGAAGTTGTCAGATGACCCCTTATAGGGGTTACAGCCCCTTATAAAATGAAAACTTAAGCTGTTGCTTGCTTAAATGTTCAGCTCATTT
Source organism: Arcuatula senhousia (assembly GCA_963971305.1). Classification (NCBI taxonomy): domain Eukaryota; kingdom Metazoa; phylum Mollusca; class Bivalvia; order Mytilida; family Mytilidae; genus Arcuatula; species Arcuatula senhousia. The sequence goes on along the minus strand of OZ020313.1, from coordinate 21,656,683 downwards.
AGCTCTACAAAAGTCTCCATAGGGTCCAAGTTGTCAGATAACCCCTTATAGGGGTTACAGCCCCTTAAAGGCAAAAAATATTGTTTTTGGCATATAGAATGAAAACTATTGCAGAGAGAGAAAAGCTGTTGCTTGCTTAAATGTTCATCTCATTTAGCTCTACAAAAGTCTCCATAGGGTGGAAGTTGTCAGAAGATCCCTTATAGGGGTTACAGCCCCTGAACAGCGAAAAATAGTGTTTTTGGCCTATAAAATGAAAACTATTGCAGATAGAGAAAAGCTGTTGCTTGCTTAAATGTTCAGCTAATTTAGCTGTACAAAAGTCTCCATAGGGTCCAAGTTGTTAAGTGACCCCTTATAGGGGTTACAGCCCCTTAAAGGCAAAAAAAAAGTGTTTTTGGCCTATAGAATGAAAATAATTGCAGATAGAGAAAAGCTGTTGCTTGCTTAAATGTTCAGCTCATTTTGTTTTACAAAAGTCTCCATATGGTGGAAGTTGTCAGATGACCCCTTATAGGGGTTACAGCCCCTTAAAACCAAAAAAAGTGTTTTTGGCCTTTAGAATGAAAATTATTGCAGATAGAGAAAAGCTGTTGGTTGCTTAAATGTTCAGCTCATTTAGCTCTACAAAAGTCTCCATAGGGTCCAAGTTGTCAGATAACCCCTTATAGAGGTTGCAGCCCCTTAAAGGCAAAGAAAGTGTTTTTGGCCTACAGAATAAAAACTATTGCAGATAGAAAAAAGCTGTTTCTTGCTTAAATGTTCAGCTTATTCAGCTCTACAAATTTCTTCATAGGGTTGACATCAAGACCAGGTGAGCGATTCAGGCTCCTGGGAGCCTCTTGTTTTAAATGTTGTCTATTCATAGAATTACCATTTAAACAAATGTCACCAACACAGACATAATGATGAAGATACTCAAATTGTTATGGTCATAATCCAAACAGAGAACTGAAAACAAAGAAACAAACATGTAATACATTTATTAGTTTAAACATATTTATTTATCCTGGATTGGGAAACAAGCTTAATGCTTATGTAAATCCCTCTCCAGCTAACAGCTTGCAAGTGTGGCCTTTGCAGCGGCCCCCATTGAGCCTACTCTTATCGAACTCTACAAAGGGGTCTTTAACGTGCATGGGGTATTGCTCTCCACATACACGGGACAACCTTTTTTCGTCCCTTGCGAAGGACTAGCATCGTTCTTTGAGACCATCGATCCTCGCAAATGGTGTCAAGAGAGAGTCGAAAAATTGGTTCATGAAATTTTCACCCTGGACGAGGATCGAACCACGAAACTTGGTGTTAGTAGCCCGACACATTAACCACTACACCACTGGCTCTCTTGATACATGTATTGAAGAAACAATCTATTAAACACTCTGTTATACCACCTGTCTTTTATTTAGAATTTAATCTAAGGACAATAGTAGACTAACTATGAAGTTTAACGTAACAATAGAGCACTGACGGTCCAATTGGTACCTTTTAATGCTGCAAGAAATTTCCTTTTGGTGAATAAAAAGTGTACACAAAAAAAACCATGCAGATCCAACGTACGGTTGCCGAGAAATCCGCTTTTATTACGCAAAGGTATACTCACTATAGGTCGGACGGACAAACAGACGGACAAGAAGGCAGACTAACATATAATATAACTTAATTTCAAGCTACATTCGTTGAAGGTCATTTTTCTAAAATGACTGCCGTAAGAATTCAACCATATCGTTATGATCATTTTTGTAATGGATTGATAATCTACATCTTCGTAATTTAATAGAAATGAGGCCGTGAAACACAGCTATCATTATTTTTATAAATTATGCAGTTTAAAAGGGTTTATTAACTCATATATTAATGTAAAAAGGAATAAAATAAAACAAAAATAAGAAAAACAAAATAATTTTTTTTTTTTTAAATCAACTGGATTTGAACTTGATATTTTTTTCACCGCGATTGACACGCTTAACCATTACACCACGAATGACAATCTACATTTTATTGAAATAATTGTTGTATTTAAACGTTTTTCCAATAGTAATGACTCAAACAATTTATTTTTATTTTTTTTTGCTGACATTATGAATCATGATACCAGTCTTTCAGTGCTTAGTTATTATTCTTTTTTTTTCCCAATGATTTTAATAAAAAAATATTTTTGGTCTCAATATGCTATGATGGTCTGCCACAACAAACGGAGTTCTAACACAAAAAACCAAATACCTTTCTAAAAACATAATAACCTAACATAATAAATTTGTGCACAATCTTGACCGAGAATATTTTTTTATCATACCGAAAATGGCTTGGAAAAACGGCATCATTTTGCTTTCACCTCTAAAATCAAGGGATTGTACTCGGACGTGTAGACAAGAATAGTATTTGTCTTTTTCAACAAAAATAATATTTCTAAAATTTTAATCACACTTACATCTGGCTTGAAAGCATGATTCACTGAAGTTTGTTTTAGGAGCAAATTGAATAATCCGGAAACTAATATCCGTGTTCAGTTACAATCCGTTTTTAGAAAATTAAGGATAACAAACAATCGAAAATAATGCGATTTTTAGCTCACCTGGACCAAAGGTCCGTTGTCGTCGTCTGTTAACAATTTTTCAAAAATCTTCTCCTCTGAAACTACTGAACAGAATTTAATGAAACTTGGTATGAATGATTCTTAGGGTGTCCTGCACCAAAATTGTGTTTCAATTTCACACTAGGTAAACGCTGTCCGCGAGAGAAATGATATTTCATGTTTTTTCTGTACTGATATTTCATGTTGTCTTTTTTACTGGCATGGGTGGCTCATTAAACATGTTATTTTCGTTAGTTTTTACCTTTCTAATTCTGCTTGTTGTATAAATTTAAATCATCAAATATTTGTCTTGGACATATTTGGTTAATCTTTAAAAAATCTGCATAAAAAGAAAAGAAAAATAACCAATGAAGCATAATTACTAGAAAAAACAATGGAAACACAGTTATAACATATGAAAAATATACGGGTTTGGAGGAAAAGCAAGTGTACATGCTTTTTGATAAAATCTTTAGTCAGTATAATTCATAAAATTAGTAATTAAATAGATTATTAACTGAAATTCAGCAATCCTAGAAATATTGACTGTGCTGTTATTCTGTGTTCATGAAATCGTTCTGTACTGTTACTTCGTGTATTAATCTATCAACACTGTACTGTTATTTCGGGTATTAAAATATTTAGAAAAATAGAATACAGATCCCTCTTTGAAAATCAAGAGTTATGTTAAATCCAAATCCAAAGTAATAAGTATTCAATCTAAAAGTATCGAAAACTATTACGCTTGCATAAAAATAGTTCACCTGAAAATGTTAGGAGTCAGCCATAAATAAAGCCATAATTATAGTTAAATCTATGTAATAAATAGTAACCTACTAAGGGACCAATCATTTAACTTGAAGGGGCTGTCGTTCAAAATTTGGATTCAACAAAAAACATGGCCGCCATGGCTATAAATAGAACATAAGGGTAAAATTGCAGTTTTTTGCAAATAACTCAAAAACCACAACAGATATCAAAATTCTGGCAAAGGATAAAAGTGATCAGAACATCAAGATATCCCTGCTCTAAAATTTTGAAGAAGATCCTACAATCCTTGAAGAAGTAGTTGCCCTTTTTAGCTCACCTGGACCGAAAGGTCCATGTGAGCTTATACCATCACTTGGCGTCCATGGTCGTTGTCGTTGTTGTGTGTCGTCGTCTGTTAACAATTTTTCAAATGTTAACTTGTCCGACACCATAATGCCAATTGCAACCAGACTTGATTCAGTTGTTTAGTAGCATTAAGTGTACAAAACTATCGTTCAGATTTTTCTTTGGTAAAAAAACATGGCCGCCATATGGCTTTAAATAGAACATAGGGGTAAATTGCAATTTTTTGCTTATAACTCAAAAACAGTACCAGATATCAAAATTCTGGGCAGGGTAAAATTAATCAGCACCTCAAGATCTACCCGCCCAGAAATTTTCAAGAAGATCCAACAATCAATGTAGTAGTTATTGCCCTTTTTATATGACCGCAAAAAAATTGCGGACGTATAATGGTATGATGCTGTTGTTGTCCGCGGGGTCTGTTAACTTTAGTGTTACGTCAATAACTTTAGTTCAAGTTCTCCAATTCCTATGAAATTTGACAATGATGTTCCTTACCATAAAAGGATGAATGGCATCGATTTTGGGGGTCCCCCCTTTTTTAGCTCACCTGACCCGAAGGGTCATGTGAGCTATTGTCATCACTTGGCGTCCGTCGTCCGTCCGTCGTCCGTCGTCCGTCGTCCGTCGTCCGTAAACTTTTTAAAACGTTAACTCCTCTGACACCATAAGTCCAATTGAAACCAAACTTGGTATGGTTGTTCATTAGCATTCGGTGCTTAGAACTGATGTGGGGATTTTTGATTCGTCGTAAAACATGGCCGCCATGGCTAAAAATAGAACCTAGGGGTAAAATGCAGTTTTTTGCAAATAACTCAAAAACGGCTACAGATATCAAAATTCTGGCAAAGGGTAAAAGTGATCAGCACCTCAAGATCTACCTACCCTGAAATTTTTAAGAAAATCCAACGACCCATGTAGGAGTTATTGCCCTTTTTGTGGATTTTTTGCAAATTTTGCACCTGTTTATCTCAATATCTTGAAAACTATACTAGATATTTAAGAAATTTAAATTGCATATTGTTTAGCTCATCAAGATCTACAAAATATGTAACAGGGTCAACGTTGTAAAACCTTTCCTTTTAGGAGTTATTGCCCTTAGAACGTCAAAATTGAGCATTTTAACAGCATTTCCTCATTACATTGAAAACGTTAACTCCTCTGACACTTTAGGTCCAAATGGAACCAAACTTGGTATAGTTGTTTATTAGCATTAGGTGTGTAGAACTGATGTGGGGATTTTTGATTGGTTGTAAAACATTGCCGCTGTGGCTAAAAATAGAACATAGGGGTAAATGGCAGTTTTTAGCTCACCTGACCCGAAGGGTCAAGTGAGCTATTGTCATCGCCATCCGTCCGTCGTCCGTCCGTCGTCCGTCGTCCGTCGTCCGTCGTCCGTCCGTTACTTTTTCAAAAATCTTCTTCTCTGAAACCACTGAATGGAATTTTTCAAAACTTGGTCCAAGTATTAATCAGGGCATGATGTTTAAAAATTGTGTTCGGCTTAATGATTTGATAACAAACATGGCCGCTGTTACTAAAAATAGAACATAGGGTAAAATCACATTCAAAGACTTATAACTTGAAAACTAGAACAGATAGGGAAAATCTGAAGGATCTTAGGCTCTTCAGAATCAAAAGCTCTACAAAAGTCTCCATTGGGTCGAAGTTGTCAGATGACCCCTAATAGGGGTTATGGCCCTTTTAAGGTCAAAAATAGCGTTTTTTCATGTTTTTGCCCTATAGAATGAAAACTATTGCAGATGGAGAAAAGCTGTTGCCTGCTAAAATGTTCAGCTCATTAAGCTCTACAAAAGTCTCCATTGGGTCGAAGTTGTCAGATGACCCCTAATTGGGGTTATGGCCCTTTTAAGGTCAAAAATAGCATGTTTTCATGTTTTTGCCCTGTAGAATGAAAACTATTGCAGATAGAGAAAAGCTGTTGCCTGCTAAAATGTTCAGTTCATTAAGCTCTACAAAAGTCTCCATTGGGTCGAAGTTGTCAGATGATCCCTAATAGGGGTTATGGCCCTTTTAAGGTCAAAAATAGCATGTTTTCATGTTTTTGCCCTATAGAATGAAAACTTTTGCAGATATAGAAAAGCTGTTGCCTGCTAAAATGTTCAGCTAATTAAGCTCTACAAAAGTCTCCATTGGGTCCAAGTTGTCTGATGACCCCTAATAGGGGTTATGGCCCTATTGAGGTCAAAAATAGCGTTTTTTCATGTTTTTGCCCTAAAAAATAAAAACTATTGCAGATAGAGAAAATGTGTTGCTTACTTAAAAGTTTAGCTCATTAAGCTCTACTAAAGTCTCCATGTGTCGAAGCTGTCAGATGACCCCTAATAGGGGTTATGGCCCTTTTAAAGTCAAAAATAGCGTTTTTTCATGTTTTTGCCCTATAGAATGAAAACTATAGCAGATAGAGAAAAGGTGTTGCTTGCTTAAATGTTTAGCTCATTACTATGCTTTACAAAATTCTCAATAGGGTGAAGTTGTCAGATCTAGATAAGCCCTTATAGGAGTAACGGCTCTTTTAAGGTCAAAAATAGTTCATTTAGCCTCAGGAAAGTCTCTGTTGTGTCTAAGTTGGGACTTGACCCATTAAAGAAGAGACCATAATGCCTGAAGGACCAGGTGAGCGATTCAGGCTCCTGGGAGCCTCTAGTTTGCAAATAACTCGAAAATGGTGACAGATTTCAAAATTTTGATTGGGAACAAAAGTGATCAGCACCTCAAGATCTACCAGCTCTGAAATTTTGAAGAAAATCCAACGACCCATGTAGGAGTTATTGCCCTTTATGTGGATTTTTTGCAAATTTTGCACCTGTTTAGCTCAATATCTTGAAAATTATACAAGATATTTTAGAAATTTAAATTGCATATTGTTTAGCACATCAAGATCTACAAAATATGTAATGGGGTCAACGTAGTAGGACCTTTCCTTTTAGGAGTTATTGCCCTTAGAACGTCAAAATTTAGCATTTTAACAGCATTTCCTCATTACATTGAAAACGTTAACTCCTCTGACACTTTAAGTCCAAATGGAACCAAACTTGGTATGGTTGTTTATTAGCATTAGGTGTATAGAACTGATGTGGGGATTTTTGATTGGTCGTAAAACATGGCCGCTGTGGCTAAAAATAGAACATAGGGGTAAATGGCAGTTTTTTGCAAATAACTGGAAAACGGTGAAAGATTTCAAAATTTTGATTGGGAACAAAAGTGATCAGCACCTCAAGATCTACCAGCTCTGAATTTTGAAGAAAATCCAACGACCCATGTAGGAGTTATTGCCCTTTTTGTGGATTTTTTGCAAATTTTGCACCTGTTAAGCTCAATATCTTGAAAACTATACAAGATATTTGAGAAATTTAAATTGCATTTTGTTTAGCTCATCAAGATCTACAAAATTTGTAACAGGGTCAACGTTGTAGGACCTTTCCTTTGAGGAGTTATTGCCCTTGGAACGTCAAAATTGAGCATTTTAACTGCATTTCCATATATCGAAAATGTTAACTCCTCTGACACTTTAAGTCCAAATGGAACCAAACTTGGTATTATTGCTTATTATTATTAGGTGTATAGAACAGTTGTGGGGATTTTTGATTGGTTGTAAAACATGGCTGCTGTGGCTAAAAATAGAACATTAGGTTAAACTGCATTTTTTTGCAAATAACTCAAAAAGGGTGACAGATTTTTAGATTTTGATTGAGAACAAAAGTGATCAGCACCTTTAGATCCACCATATTGTCAGATGACCCCCTTATTAATCTTATGATCCTTTCAACGTTAAATAGATTTTGCCTTATAACCTTTACTTCAGGCACATTTGTCAGGTGAGCGATTCAGGCTCCTGGGAGCCTCTTGTTCCTTTCTAAATTAGGGGCTTAAAGGGGCAAAAAAAATCAAATATTGTATTTGTTTCAACTATAACTTTAATCCTATTTGGCCTAGTGCTGTGAAATTTGTTAAGAATGTTTCTTACATTAAAAGATTGGGCCAACCTTAAAAATATCTTTGTTTCCCCTCCCCAGACTGGGGTTTTGTGGGTATGGGTAGGTAGGTAGGAAAAATATTTTATTTTTTTCTTGTTTGAAATTATTTTTGATGCCTGAATATTTTATGCTTGCAGGAAACAAAATTGATCCTATAAGTATAGAAGAGGTTTCAGCCAAGACACTTACTTCAATAGACTTCACTAATATAAAAACTCCCTTGCATTGTTATATACTAGTTTCAGATGCATTAAAGTAAAATACCTGTGTTGCAAACCTTCAATGTCTCTGGAGTTTTGAACCTGTATTTTTATATGTTTTTTTAAATACAAATAAAATTTTCATGAAATGAAGTTATCGTTTTTCCTGCAGTTAAGTTTCAGATTAATTCAAAATTTAATAATTAGTAACAAGTTTTTTTGTCACAAGTTCATTAAATGAAATGTTCATTTTAATGAAGTGAAAAACAAAGTTAAGAAAGTAGGTAAAAAGAGGGTAAATGACTTTTACAGTGCACTTATTATTGAAAAAATCGATAAATTTGACAATACCTCAAAGCTACATTATAAAATAATACAAATTATTCACAGCTATTTTCTTATAACGCCCAAGTTCTATTTCTAAGTTATGATCACTTATTCGTAATTTTGACGTATTTACTTATTTAACCAACTTGAACCACTTGATAAACTTAAACTTATTTTAAACCCAGATAATTCTATTTTGTCCATAGTTGTAGATTTTATAATATATAAAATTACATTGTATTATTACAGTAAACTGAAAATTGGATTACAACCTGCAGACTATTTGAAATTAACAAACGCAAATAGTCGAAGGATACTAACAAAATTAAGAATAAGTAATAGAACTTGGGCTTTAAAAGAAAATAGCTGTGAACACCGGGTATGTAGAAAATGTCTAGTATTAGATGATGAATATCATTTTATACTTGAATGTTCATTAAATTAGGAACCAAGGAAACAATTTTTAAGACAAATTATAGTTTCACAAACGAAGTTTAACCAAATTGAACCACTTGATAAACTTAAACTTATTTTAAATCCAGATAATTCTATTTTGTCCATAGTTGTAGATTTTATAAAGCAGTCCTTAGAATTGCGAAAATGAGATCCACATTGGTCAAGGTTATAATATTTGGGTTATAATGTTTATTATTACCGTAATTAAATTTGCCTAACCCGACAGAGTTTATTGTCAATAAAGTATTCTCATAAATCAAAAAATGAAGACTAGAACATTTCTCAGTGACTTAGTATTCTTTTTGAAAATGAAGGAATACTTGACATTAAGAGTTACTTTAAACCCACAAAAACCTTTCAATACCTACATCAGTCATCTATGCACAACAAACATGTGTTCCGTGGGCTTGTCAAAGGTGAACCTATCCGACACATTAGAAACAATAGCAATGATGAAATTTTTTGTTTTTTTTTAAATCAATTTAAAGAATGTCTAGTCAAAAGAGGATATCAAGAAGATGCAGTTGAAAACATAATAAACACCACCATAAGAATAAAAAGAGCTGATGTACTAAAACCTAAACAAGGAGAAAACCCCACCCGCAGTATATCTTATTACTTCACGTCGCTGCAGACCTATATATAGGTATAGTCACGACGTTAAACTCCCCAGTCAGTCAAAACAACAGAATCCCTTTAGTTTTCATTACTAAATACAGCTTTAAAGAAAATTGAGAAAGTATTGAAAAAGCATTGGAACAAAATATGGGAAGAAAGAGAATACAAACATATATTTACTATAAACCCCATTGTAGCATTCAGCAGACACAAAAATATAAAAGAATTTTTAACAAATCATGTTTACCCAAACCCCCTGACAACGCAGACTTACCCTTGTATGAAAGCCATGACAAAATTGAATCGAAGTCCTACTTTGAGCTGCAAAAAAACCTATGGGTGTAGGGACCAAGAGGTAGGCAAACGTGGCTGTTAAGCATCAATTTTATTAAATCACGCAAATCGTGTGGCTCGCCATTTGGCCCGAGACCATAGTTATTTTTTTCCAAATTTTAATGCATTTTCAATATAGCCTTATGTCAATTTTAAAAAATCGCACCATTTCTTTTTAAATGAAACTTTGGCCACATACAGTTCATTAGCTTCCAGAACATTAGTTAAAAATTCAGAAAATCCTACCATCTAAAAAAAAATTATTTATTTTTATGCCCCCACTTGTAAGAGAGGGGGCTATATTGCAATCACCTTGTCCGGCCGTTCGTCCGTCCGTCCGTCTGGTTCAATTTCTCTGCTTCTACTGGATGGATTAGTTTCAAATTTGGTACACAGCTTCAGGATGATGAGTTACACCTTGTCTCCCCTTTCCAGGTCAGTTCATCATCTACTTCCTGTTTTATGAGCGGACTTAGACTTTTTTAGGGTAAAAAATATGAAATGTGAAATTTTTCGTAACAGATTTCTTGGCTTCTACTGGATGGATTGGTTTCAAATTTGGTACACAGCTTCAGCATGATTAGTTATACCGTGCCTCCCCTTTCCAGGTCAGTCCATCGTCTACTTCCTGTTTTCCAAGCCGACTTAGACTTTTTAGGGTAAAAAATTTGAAATGTGAAATTTTTCGTAACAGATTTCTCGGCTTCTACTGGATGGATTGGTTTCAAATTTGGTACACAGCTTCAGCATGATTAGTTATACAGTGCTTCCCCTTTCCAGGTCAGTCCATCATCTACTTTCTGTTTTCCGAGCCAACTTAGACTTTTAATGGGTCAAAAATAGACAATTTTTCGTAACAGATTTCTCGGCTTCTAGAGAAGGGATTGATTTCAAATTTGGTATACAGCTTTAGCATGATGAGTTGTATCGTGCCTCCCCTTTCCAGGTCAGTCGGTCATCTACTTCCTGTTTTCTGAATGGTCGAGTGGGGGTATGCTTAGCACGACTTAGTGCAACCCCTTGTTTAAAATTTACACCTATGAGGGTCAGAAAAGAGGTGCTTAAAAAATCAAAAAATCACCTTTTTGCACTTAGCAGAATCAAAACTTTATCAATGAATTTCAAAAAAATGAAAACTTGATAAATTTATACTATCATCTCTCATTTCACTCCAAGTTCATCCTTTAGTCATAAAAACTAACATTACAATAGCATTTACAAGAAATACTATGTTATTGGACAACAAAAATTGAAGGGAGCTAACTGTGGTCTCGTACCATTTTCAACCTTTTATTCGATCTTTGTTGGTTCTATCGTACATTTAACAGATAACTTTGAAGCATTCCGAAAATATAAATCTAAATCTATTAAGCGCTTTAATTCAAATCACACGTCTTTTAAAGCGTTTACATGTACTGGATTCCAAAAAAAAGATCTAGCCAATAACCAAAGAAGCAATAAAAAAAAAGTTTAACCGCAACGGCCTATAAAATTTTTCGGGTCGCAGCAATTTTTCTTAGTCGGTCGGGGGATGGGAAACAAACAATTTTTTGTCTCACCTGCAACGAATAGTTGCGGAAGGCGAGACATAGGTATTACTTTCCGGCGGCGGCGTCGTAAACTTTTTTGTAAGACTTTTGTAGACGATGAATTGCTGGAAAAGTATATTAGCTAGGCATCTGATATTTGGTATACAGACAGTTCAGGTTATGGTCTACGCAACTGTCATCATGCCGTGTGACCCTGACCCCATTTTCACGCTTCAGTGACTATGTGAACTTAGAACTTTTTTCAGGTCGTAAACTTTTTTGTAAGACTTTTGTGGACGATGAATTGCTGGAAAGTTATAATAGCTAGGCATCTGATATTGGGTAAACAGACAGTTGCGGTTATGGACAACGCAACTGTCACCATGCCATGTGACCATGACCCCATTTTTACGCTCCAGTGACTCTGTGAACTGAGGTCTTTTTTTTCAGACAGAAAACTTTTTGTAATACTTGTGTGGACAATGGATTGCTGGAATAGTATAATAACTAGGCATCTGTTATTAGGTAAACAGACACTTTTTGTATATATATTTAGGTAGTTGAGACATACTTTTAGTGGCCACACTTGTATATTTTTGGCCCTGAACCTGATGAATTTTTGCACCCCCCCCCCCTTTTCCCAGTTATGTAATTTGGGGTCAAAAGGGGCCATTATTTGTGGTCCGATGTAGAAAATTTATTTTGCATGTTTGTTTTTGTCAAATAGCGGATCCAAAATTAAGAATTACTTTTTGCGACCCCCTTTTTCCCCCTATTACATAATTAGGGGCCAAAATCAAAACTTTTTTATTTGTTGTACGAAAAAAAGAACATAGTGGAATATTGCAGTTTTTTGCTAATTACTCGAAAATAGTTACAGATATCAAAATTCTGATGGAGGACAAAAGTGATCAGCATCTCAAGATCTACCTGCTCTGAATTTTTTAAGAAAATCAAACAATCGACATAGGAGTTGTTGCCCTTTTTCTGGCATTTTCTGGATTTTTTTCAAAAATTATCTTGAAAACTTATAAAACAAGTTTTTCAGAAATTTAAGTTGCATATGATTAAGCACATCAAGATCTACATTTCATGTATTTAGGACAAAGCTGTAGGACCATTATATTCTTAAAACAACAAAATTTACCATTTTTCATTACTTTTCCCCTGAATTTCAAAGATTAACTTGTCTGACATTGTAAGACCAATATGTTTAGGGTCAATGTTGTGGGACCTTTCCTTTGAAAAGTTATTGCCCTTAGAACATCAAAATTGAGTTTTTAAAAAGCATTTCCTCATTACATTGAAAACTTTAACTAATCTGACACTTTAAGTCCAATTGGAACCAAACTTGGTATTGTTGTTTATTAGCATTAGGTGTATAGAACTGATGTGGGATTTTTGATTGGTCTTAAACATGGCCGCTGAGGCTAGAAATAGAATAGGGGTAAATGGAAGTTTTTTGTTAATAACTCAAAAAGGGTGACAGATTTTTATACGACCGCAAAAAAATTGCGGACGTATAATGGTATGATGCTGTCGTCGTCGTCGGCGTCTGTTAACATCAGTGTATACAGGATAACTTTAGTTCTAGTTATCTGATTGCTATGAAATTTGACAGTGATTGATGTTCCCTACCATAAAAGGATGAATGGGATTGATTTTGGGGGTCCCCCCATTTTTCGTTTCAAAATTAGGGGCCAAAAAGGGGCCAAAATGCTACTTTTATGTTTGTTGGCAAGATAACTTAAGTTCTAGTTATCCCATTGATTTGTTATTTGGCAATAATGTTCCTTTCCATAAAAGGATGAATGGGATTGATTTTAGGGGTCCCCCTTTTTTTTGTTTCGAAATTATGGGTCCAAAGGGGCAAAAAATTCATATATTGTATTTGTTTCCACTGTAACTTTAATCCTAGTTGGCCTATTGCTGTGAAATTTGTCAAGAATGTTTCTTACAATAAAAGATTGAACCTGATGAATTTTTGCCCCCCCCCCCTTTTTCCCTGTTATGTAATTTGGGGTCAAAAGGGGCCAAAATCTAAACTTTTTTATTTGTGGTCCGAATTTTGAAATATTTTTTTGCATGTTTGTTCTTGTCAAATAGTGGATACAAAATTGAGAATTAATTTTTGTGACCCCCCTTTTTCCACTATTACGTAATTAGGGGGGCCAAAATCGAAACTTTTTTATTTGTGGTCCCATTTTGAATTTTTTTTTTTGCATGTTTGTTCTTGTCAAAATTAAGAATTGATTTTTGCGACCCCCCTGTTTCCCCCTATTAGGTAATATGGGGTCAAAATCGAAACTTTTTTATTTGTGGTCTGATTTTGAACATTTTTTTTGCATGTTTGTTCTTGTCAAATAGCGGATACAAAATTGAGAATTAATTTTTGCGACCCCTCCCTTTTTTCACTATTTCATTATTAGGGGCCAAAAGGGGCCAAAATCTAAACTTTTTTATTTGTGTTCTGATTTTGAAAATTTATTTGCATGTTGGTTATTGTCAAATTGAGAATTATTTTTGTGACCCCTTTTTTCTCACCTATGAAATAAGGGGCAAAAATTGAAACTTTTTTTACTCATTCTAACCTCACCAAAAAATTCTAGTAACCTAAAATAGGCTTTTATCATGTGAGTGGAAAGTCCACCAAAAGCTACATTTGTCAAAAACCTTTGTCAGTCCACCATGGGCTACATGTGTCCAGAACAATTGACTATCCATATTGGTCCTAAAACGTACAGGGTTCAACATGTTGCGGTCGTATCATGCTGCGCTCGGCGAAGCTTTTTATTTAATTTTGATTGAGAACAAAAGTGATCAGCACCTTAAGATCCACCATATTGTCAGATGACCCCCTTATTTAACTTATGACAGTTTCAATGTCAAATAGATTTTGCTTAATAACCTTTACTTCAGGCACATATGTCAGGTGAGCGATTCAGGTTCCTGGAAGCCTCTTGTTGTTTAGAAATTAGGAACCTAAAAGGGGCTTGAAAATGAAACTTTAATTTGTTTTCCACAATAAATTGAGTTCTGGTTGACTCATTGCTATGAAATTTTACAATAATGTTTCTTACCATAAAATGATTGATTGGCATGCTTTTTACATAATAGAGGATATATTTCTTCTTGACCCCACCTTTTCCTGTTAGCAATTAGGGGGTCTAAAGGAGGGAAATTGAAACTGGTTTTTGTGTGTTTTTTATTTTCTTGTTAGACATAATGATCTTAAATATTTTTATTTCTAAATATTAATAGTCAGCTATAAATCTGGTTGCATGTGACAAATATGCTTTGTCAGTCCACCATAGGATGCAAGTGTCAAAAACTATTGACTGTCCAGTGGCGGATCCAGAGGGGGGGGGTTTGGGGTTGGAACTCCCCCTTTCTTCCGAAATTTTTAAATTTTTGTGTAGATTTTCAGCAAAATTGGTCTGGAACCCCCCCTTTGGCCCACAGAACCCAGTATGTGGAACACCCCCTTTCGAACATTTCAGGGTCTGCCCCTGCTCTCCATATTGGGTCTAAAACCTACAGCGTTTGCAATTTTGCAATGCGACGCAGGGCCAGACAACCATAAGCCTTGTTATCCATTGGAATTCTACTTCCTGTTGACTAAAAAATTTTAAATTTTTCTGGTCACATAAAATGAATTCCGTCCCGCTTTTCATAACCGGTATAAGCGGTAAAATTTTCAATCACCATAGGGCATTGCAGGATCTAAACATAAATTCAGCTCTGACATGTGATTGTTCCACTTCTCCTTGTGTCAATTGTCCATCTGGTCATGTAATCAAGGATGATCTAAAGATAATTGATAACGATTTATTACAAAATGTGGTTTCCCATGGTCCTAAATTCAGGGAGCTATAAAGTATAAATTGGAATCATAACTTTAAGATCACCATGGATGCTGTGGAGGACTATGTCAGAGCCTGAATAAAGCAGGAGGTGGACCAAGAACCAGAGCTTGAGTCACTGTCAGACTGGGTAAGATTTACTCTTCGATCTCTTGTACGCTGAGCCGAATAGATAAACTTGGGAAATATCTTTTTACCCTGACCAGGTTCTGTATTTAGAGATCGTGAAGCTCTTGATTGTCTCTCTTCCTTACGTGACAAAAATGTGGTCACACCTGCAGACAAAGGCTTCCAACAATTTAGTTTTTGTATGTAAAGCTTATTACCGATATTACAAATGTCTGATTTAAGAATTAGGCATTGATGCCGGTAATTCTTCTGCTAGTGCTTCATACACTTGAACTTCATTTGACCCTCTTAAAATATTCAATTGAAGAAGGAACATGAAGAGTAACCATCTTTGTACTGGATACCTAAAGTTCACAAAACTGCTTGAAAAGGCTTTTTCAAATTCAAGGAACTTTGTTGTTTTAGGTTATAATTCTACATTTTTTCCCCAAAATATCTTATAAAGATACGATTTGTTACACTTTGGGACAATGCAAGTTTGCACTATACTGGATTTCCATATTGACAACATCAATGTTACATTAGGAGCAGAGATTTTTCAACCACATGTTGGCATTCCCATGGGCACCAACTGTGCTTCTCTCCCCACCAACTTGTTTTTATACTCATATGAGACTGAATTTATTCAGGAACTCGTAAAAAACAAGAAGATGAAAGGGGCAAGGTCCTTAAGATATATTGATGATGTCCTCTCTGCTTGGTAGATGGATTTCTTCAATATATCCTCCAGAGCTTCATTCTTGGATTTGCATCTCGAATTTGACCTGGGTGGTTGTTTCAGTACAAAAAAAATCGATAAAAGAATTTTAATTTTAAAACTATCAATTTTCCTTATCTGGAATCTGGAAGAAGCAAAGGTGTACCAAAGGGGTAATCAAATATCATTATATGGAAAAGACAAAGACAAAATCGGTAGACAAAAAACAACACAACGAAACAAACCACACAACATTAAAACAGACACATAACAACAAAATCGCATACAGCAACGTGAAAGTACCACATGCTCTGGAATAATTAATCAATTGTGATAGTGACATTAACTCCATATGCTGGAGCGGACAGAAAGTTGAAGTCATCACATTTGTCATAGAGCTTTATACAAAGCCTCCTTAGTGTGTCAATTTCGAGAAATAAATCCAAATAGGAAGCGGACCTCCTAGAATCTTTTGTGTCCTTTATCTGGAAAGTAACATACCAACTGCACCTGCATATAGTGTCTATATTTCACATGATGTATTGTGGGATACATTTTTGGATGCATCAAACATTTACTTCCTGTTTGTTGTATACAAACAGTAATAATAGTTGTGACAGCTAGGATATCACTAGTGAGCATTTGCTCATAGATTTCTTGTTATTTTTAGTTTCAGGCTTAGGTTTTGGTGTTATAAGTGGGGCTTTCTCCATAGTAAATGTATTGGCAGATATGGTTGGACCAGGAACTATTGGAATCCATGGGGATTCTAAATATTTTTTCATAGCAACAGGTTTGTTTAAAAACAATTTTTAAGTCGTTAATTGCTACTAAGCTTGTCTGTTTGGTGTCAATAAGCCCCCCCCCCCTTTCCGAAAAAAAAGGTTCATATAATATTATGGCAATGTCATCATCGTTGGTCTGTAGAAATTTCCTTTCTGTGTGATAACTGAAGCTGTAGTTGACAGATTAATTTGGAATTTTAAAATTCTATCCACTAAAAATTACTTGCTTTTTCATTTGTTAATCTATATTTAGCAGATGGCTTCAAAGTACAGTCAAACCTGTCTTAAGTGACCCTTGAAGGGACAAGGTGAAAAAGGTCACATAAGACAGGTGGTCACTGAATACAGGTTTGGCATCGGTCATATTATTCATGCCAAAATCTTTAGCTTTTTTGTATGCCTGCAAGGTACTGTAAGGCCAAAGGGCAAAATAATTAACGATGGCAACTTTATGTAGGAATAACCTTTGAATTGATGTAAATACATTGTATCAATTATTTACCAATGAAATTAGTTTATGTAAATATAGTTCATTCACCAGAAAAAAACTAAAAGTTTAAGGGACAGATAAATTATTATACTGATAAAACTGTTAACCAATTCCAAGAGTTGTAAGGGCTAAAGTAATTTTAGATGACTGAATGAACTAACCTTTGATTTTATAATTTATCCACCATTGACATTTGAAAGTTTGTGGAACGGATTGTTTATTATGACGATAAGACTGAATTCCATCCCCAGAGTTGTTCAGTTTTAATCTTCATTTGCCAACTTAATACATAAACAAATCTACATGTGGAAATTCAGTCCTTCCTGCTGCTAAACTCACCTAATACAATCTGTTTACTTTCAAAATTTCTGTTTCCATTTGGGGTTATATTTTTGACAGGGAACGAAACGCGGCAATTTTCGTATAATATTTCCGATTTTCTGACAACTTCCGGTTAATAAAAAGTCGCATAACGGAGGATTTATGGTCGTTCATGAACTAAAAACATGGTCGTTAGTCGCATTAGACAGGTTGTCGCTGAATACAGTTGCAAAATATACTAAAAACTGTTGGGGGG
Source organism: Arcuatula senhousia (assembly GCA_963971305.1). Classification (NCBI taxonomy): domain Eukaryota; kingdom Metazoa; phylum Mollusca; class Bivalvia; order Mytilida; family Mytilidae; genus Arcuatula; species Arcuatula senhousia. The sequence goes on along the minus strand of OZ020313.1, from coordinate 21,638,993 downwards.
GAATGAATAGGGTCGCTCAAGACAGGAGGTCGTTGAATACAGGTGGTCGTTAAGACAGGTTTGACTGTAGGTAGTAATTTTGATGCATGCCTTTCTTTTTTAATTCTCATTGTTCTCTCATATCGTTTGTTGACAACAATTTGTCTTCACATATTGAGTTCTAATAGTTTATTATTTTCATGAAAAACACTGTCCTGATAATTTTATTGTCACATTGGCTGTTAGTTGCTTTTGTTATGCCTCATTAAAACTTTTATTATGCCACATTAAAACTCTGAAACAACAAGCCATATATGAGGTCAACCATGGACCTGAAGTCGATAAAGAGGACCTACACTCAACTGTGTATATGAAAAAGCAAACTAAGCTCCTTTACTAATAATTATGATAATGTATTTCATATTATACCATTAGATGGTATGTTTTATGTTTCAGATGTCATTATTAAATGTAATTGAACATATTTAAAAAAAAAAAAACATCAATAAAAAAAGAAGCAGAGGTACCAATGGGGGTATCCGAATGTCAAAAGTCCGAAAGGGCAGAGACAAAACCAGTAAACACCAACAAGAACGGGACAAAAACAGACAACATGTAAAACATGGAAACACAAAATAACTGAATATCAATCAACAACGTGAACTCCAGTCAGGTGATCCGAATGAGTAAGCAGTTCCTGCCTGCTATAGCACACCCGTGGTGTTGCCAACTGTCAATTCAGCGTGTCAAATCAGGTAAAGGAAGACAAAACAAAACTCTATGACAAACCTGAACATCTGCAATCATCTGAGAGATCGAAATCCCATATTTGTCTATAAGTGCATTATGTCTTCTGTAAAATTTCTTGAGTGAAGACAGCAACCGAGGAGCAACATAACCCTGTGTGAGCAATTTTTGGGTCAGACGTGACGCTCTGCAAAGGAATTCGATGTAAGTCCTGCACACTCAATAGTGATTGAGATACTCCATAAGCTGGAGCGGACGGAAAGTTGCTACACAAAAAGGGAAAGTTGAAGTCATCAGGTTGTCTAAAGGAAAATAAGGAAAATCTGTAGAAATCTAGAAATCAAGCAGAAAAATCAGTAGAAAACATGTGGTAGCAGAACAAGTATTATGACTGTGTAGTTGTGATGAGTGAAAATGGATTGTACTGTTACAAAAATGAACCAACTCTCCATCCCTGCAATATGTTGTTTTATCTGCTATTTTGATTTATCTTCTCTATTTTCCAGCTTTCCTTACACTCTGTTTTGTATTTCTCCATATATTTTGGGGAATTATTTTCTTTAATGCCTGGGACAAGAAGAAGTATCACATGGTAGCATTAGTGGTGACCTCTCATCTGCTAGTGTCATGTTTAGTAAGTACAATTTATTTAGTCATGTTTATTATCATACACCCCGTTTGAAAAGTTGGGATTATAAAGTGATAGGGGTGTCTGTCCGTCGTTGTGTCGTTCCATCTATGTGGCTGTCCTTCAGTTACATTTTAGGGTACCCATCTCTAATCCCCAACTCCTCCCTGAACCCCATGATGGATTTTCATGAAACTTTCACACAATCTTTGTAATATAATGTAGATGTGCATCTCCTATTTTAAAAAAAAAAAGATCATTATGACTTTGGGGGGTTTCGCAATAGCAAAACATGGACTTAGCTGTTTGACTATAAGAGGTTACCCATCTCTTATTAGCAACTGCTCCTAAACTCCAAGATAGATTTTCATGATACTTTCACACAATCTTTGTGACATAAGGTAAATGTGCGCAGATTTTCATGATACTTTCACACAATCTTTTTGACATACCGTAGTGTAGATGTGCACAGATTTTCATGAAGGTGAGCTATTGCTATCACTTGGCGTGAATCATCATAGTCTGTCGTTGTCTGTTTACAATTTTTATACCACGCCACACGAAGTGGCAGGGTATTATGTTATACCCTCAGTTTTTGTCGGTGTCCGTCCCCCGAAGGTTTCCGATCAATAACTTGAAAACGCGTCAAAGGATTTAAATGTTATTTTGCACAGCTGTTTAGTACAATAAAATACAGTCAAGTTCGATTTCCAGCATGATAAAAAAAAATAGTTTTTGAGAAAGGCCACTTTGAAAAATCAAATTTCATGAAATTTTGAGTTTACGACCAATAACTTGAAAACGCGTCAAGGGATTCAAATGATATTTTGTACAGCTATTGAGTACAATAAAATACAGGTCAAGTTCAATTTCCAGCATGATTCAAAAAACAGTTTTCGAGATAGGCCACTTTGAAAAATGAAATTTTGAGTTTCCGACTGATAACTTGAAAACACATCAAGGAATTTGAATGATATTTTGCACAGCTATTTAGTACAATTAAATACAGATCAAGATCAATTTCCAGCATGATCTGAAAAATAGTTTTTGAGATTGGCCACTTTGAAAAATCAAATTTTATGAACTTTTGATATAATACCTTGGCGGGGTATCATTAAATGTCCGATTACATGCCCTATTTTTCAAAAATCTTTTCCTCTGAAACTACCAAACAGAATTCAATAAACTTGGTATGATTGATCCTCAGGGTATTCTACACAAAAGTTGTGTTTTGATTTTTGATCGTAAAAAAGGATGGCTGCTGTTGCTTAAAATATACTAGTGTTTTTGGCTTGTAAATCAAAAAGTATAGATACAGAAAATCTGATGCAAATTACCTTCATCAGCATCAAAAGCTTTACCAAAGTGTCCATTGGGTCTATGATGTCAGATGACCCCTTATGGGGGTTATGACCCTTTAAAGGTCAAAAATAGCATTTTTTCAAGGTTTATGGCCTATAGAATGAAAACTGTTGCAGATAGAGGAAAGCTGTTGCAAGCTTAGTTAAACTTTCAGCTGTGTAAGTTCTATAAAAATTTCCATTGAGTTGATGTTGTCAGATGAGGCCTTAAGGGGTTATGGCCCTTTAAAGTTGAAAAATAGCATTTATAAGGGTTTATTTTGTTTTTTTTTCTTTATCCTTCAAATTCATCTAGCTCTTCAAAAATATACATTAGTCTCAAGCTGTTAGATGACTCCTTATTAAAATTATGGCTCCTAACTGTCGAGGTCGAAGTTGTATGATGTTTTTTTTTTTCGCCTCAGATGTTCTTAAATATTTTCATTCCATCAGTCATTGAAGTCAGGTGAGCGATTCTGGCTCCTTGGAGCCTATTGTCTGCATTTTTTTATGAATTTTGCACTTATTAAGTTCAATATCTTAAAATCTATACAACATATTTGAAAAACTGAAATTGAATCATGATTTACAAAATATTTAAAATATTTAAATGTTGTAAGAGGTATTTCCCCTAGAATGTTGAAATGGACCATTTTCACAGCATTTCACACGGCCGTACGGCAGGCTTTTTTTAAGAGTATGGGGCCCTGAAAGACAAAAGCAACATAGGTGTTAAAAGGCATTAAATCATTGATTTTAAATACGACCATATGTTAGGTAAGGAAAGGAATCTAACATGTTATGATGAACTGATAAACATCATGTCACCCAGTAAAACTTAAGGAAGGAATGTCATATGAAATAAAAAGCTTCGCCGAGCGCAGCATGATACGACCGCAACATGTTGAACCCTGTACGTTTTAGGTCCAATATGGATAGTCAATTGCTCTGGACATATGCAGCCCATGGTGGACTGACAAAGGTTTTTGACACATGCAGCTTTTGGTGGACTTTATCAATTCACATTTTAAAAGGAATTATTTTTTTTCCAAAGGAGATCAAAATCAGACCACAAATAAATAAGTTTCGATTTTGGCCCCTAATTTCGTAAGAGGGGGAAAAGGGGGGGGTCGCAAACATTAATTCTCAATTTTGTATCTACTATTTGACAAGAACAAACATGCAAAAAAAATTTTCAAAATCAGATCACAAGTAAAAAATTTCGATTTTGGTCCCTTTTGGCCCCTAATTACATAATAAGGGGGAAAAGATGGGGGTAGCAAAAATTAATTCTCAATTTTGCATCCGCTATTTGACAAGAACAAAAATGCAAAAAAAAAATTTCAAAATCGGTCCACTAATAAAAATGTTTCGATTTTTTGCCCCTTTTGGGGCCGTAACCCCTATAAGGGGTCATCTGACAACTTCGACCCTATGGAGACTTTTGTAGAGCTAAATGAGCTGAACAATTAAGCAACAGCTTTTTGCTATCTGCAATAGTTTTCATACTATAGGCCAAAAACATGAAAAAATGCTATTTTGTCACCTTTAAGGGGCTGTAACCCCTATAAGGGGTCATCTGACAACTTCGACCAAATGGAGACTTTTGTAGAACTTTTGATCCTGAAGCAGTAGAATGGCATCAGATTTCATCTATCTCTTATACTTTTTGAATTACAAGCCAAAAACAGTAGTCTGACCCCCTGGTCTATTTTTAGCCATGGCGGCCATGTTTTTTGACGAATCAGAACTTGAAACACATCTATAGTGCATGACACCCTATTGATCAATCATACCAAGTTTCATTGAATTCTGTTCAGTAGTTTCAGAGGAAAAGATTTTTGAAAAAGTTATTGTAATAACAAACTAAAAGTTGCAATTTGGCCCCTTTTGGCCCTTAATTTCTAAACGAAAAAAGGGGGGACCCCGAAAATCAATCCCATCCATCCTTTAATGGTAAGAAATATCATTGTCAAATTTCATTGCATTTGGATAACTAGAACTAAAGTTATCGTGTATACACTAAAGTTAACAGACGACGACGACAACGACGACGACAGCATCATACCATTATACGTCCGCAAATTTTTTGCAGTCGTATAAAAATCAAATGCTAGGTAAACTTTATTTTACTTTGATTTGTTTTACTCATTATCTGTTTCAACCTAGAACTTTCCATATCTCCTGTGTTCGGAGCAGTCAAAACGTTTAAGCACATTTTCTTTGGATGGGCTAATTGTGTCTCTATGGACATGTCAAAGATCCAGCCAACAAAGTCGCTCTGAAGACATTGTTGCTCTTTCCCAAGTTTTCATTCGACGCAAGCTGCAGAAAGATCGTTCACATGAAACAGATGTGACTTGAAGAATGAGCAAAAGTCTAAACACCAAGTTGATACACAGATACAGATCTTTGTCAGCAATCTTTACAGCTTCCTCTAATGAAGTGGTTTCTTTATAGCTCTCCACCTTCCTTCTCCATCTTTCGATTTCAATATTTAAAGTGTCTGAATCAGTAAGGTTTAAAAACCTGAAATATGACCTCTATTGTTTCTGTGTTAGAATTATAGGTACAAATTTTGGAATTATGTAAAACCCAAGCATTTGTTATTTTAATTCTGTTGGGAATCTTCTTTCCATTTTGTTAATAATATGGTCAATATAAGTTTATTCTCCAATGTGTTTCTGGACTATCTCCTTCTACGGCGTTTTCTCTGTGCACTTGGCGACTAGTTTTTCTACAAGGGGCTAGGTGTACATCCACCTATTCAGCTATTTTATACCCCCACTCGTTAGAGAGGAGGCTATATTGCAATCACCTTGTCCGTCCGTCCGTCTGTCCGTCCGGTTCAATTTCTCTGCTTCTACTGGATGGATTGGTTTCAAATTTGGTACACAGCTTCAGCATGATGAGTTATACTATGCCTACCCTTTCCAGGTCAGTCCATCATCTACTTCCTGTTTTCCAAGCCGACTTAGACTTTTTTAGGGGGGAAAAAAATTGAAATGTGAAATTTTTCGTAACAGATTTCTTGGCTTCTACTGGATAGATTGGTTTCAAATTTGGTACACAGCTTCAGCATGATGAGTTATACCGTGCCTCCCCTTTCCAGGTCAGTCCATCATCTACTTCCTGTTTTCTGAGCTGACTTAGACTATTTATGGGTCAAAAATAGACAATATTTTGTAACAGATTTTTTGGCTTCTAGAGAAGGGATTGATTTTAAATTTGGTATACAGCTTCAGCATGATGAGTTGTATCGTGTCTCCGCTTTCCAGGTCAGTCGGTCATCTACTTCCTGTTTTCTGAATGGCCGAGTGGGGGTATGCTTAGCACGACTTAGTGCAACCCCTTGTTTGTACTTCTTCTGTAAAGCTCGGAAAAGAGTTCTTCTGTTTTTTTAGCTCACCTGGCCAAACGCCAAGTGAGCTTATGCCATCACTATGCGTCCGTTGTCTTCCGTTAGCATTTTCAAAAATCTTCTTCTCTGAAACCACTGAACCAATTTAACTGAAACTTTGCAGGAATGATATATAACATGTTGGCAACAAACGATCCTCATTTTGAAATGATTCAATAAAAGACATGGCGGCTGTTACTAAAAATAGAACATAGGAAAAAATGGCTTATAACTCGGCAACCATAACAGATAGAAAAAATCCGAAGGATCTTATGCTCTTCAGAATTAAAAGCTCTACAAAAGTCTCCATTGGGTTGAAATTGTCAGATGACCCCTTATAGTGTTTTTGACTTATAAAATGAAAACTATTGCAGATAGAGAAAAGCTGTTGCTTGCTAAAATGTTCAGCCCATTTAGCTCTACAAAAGTCCCCACAAGGTCAAAGTTGTCAGATGACCCCTTGTAGGGGTTACAGTCCCTTAAAGGCGAAAAATAGTGTTTTTGGCCTATAGAATGAAAACTATTGCAGATAGAGAAAAGCTGTTGCTTGCTTAAATGTTCAGCTAATTGAGCTCTAAAAAAAGTCTTCATAGGGTTGAAGTTTTCAGATGACATCTTATAGGGGTTACAGGCCCTTTAAGGCAAAAATTAGTGTTTAGGCCTAAAGAATAAAAACTATTGCAGATAGGATAAAGCTGTTGCTTGCTTAAATGTTCAGCTCATTTAGCTCTACAAAAGTCTCCACAAGGTCAAAGTTGTCAGATGACCCCTTATAAGGGTTTCATTTCCTTAAAGGCGAAAAATAGTGCTTTTGGCCTATAGATGAAATAAAGGTAATAACAAAACTACCGAACTTGAACATGTTGAATGATCAATCTCATAGTCCAGAGAAAATAACAACGAAATTGGTGGATCGCAATGGTCCTGACTTGGTACAGGCATTTCAAACAAAATGGTGGGTTAAACCAGGTTTTATGGCGCCAAACCTCCCTCTTCCATTGCGATCTTAGGATCCGGTAATGACCATAGAACACAACATAGACACAATAGGGATATTGAGGTGATCATCTCAGTACAGCAGACCAGTCAAACACTAATTAAAACAATTAACCACCATATCTTTTAACTCAATTTTGAACTTTTCTACTAGTGGCTGATAACGAAGATAAAAGAATTTAAGGGATCTTATGAGACGTATTTTCTTATAGCCCTGCTCCAAAAGTCGGTCACGAAGAAATCAGTGTCTGATAAAAAAATCTGTGAAATGTGTGCAAGCTCTGGCATATCGAATAAGTTGTGAAATATAAACACTGTATGCAGGGGAAGTAGGTATATTGCTCTGTAGATTAGGAAAATTAATAATTTGAAAATTAAAATTGTCTCTTTTATCGTAAATTTTTGTACTGAGATGACCAACTGGGTCAAATTCGAGATGCAAATCCAAGAAAGACGTGAAGCAATTTGATTCGGTGGTCTTTTTAATCTCCAATTCTGGAGGATATATTGAAGGAATCCATCTACCAAATGAAGTGTTATTGACAGAAAGGACATCATCAATATATCTGAATGTAAGATTAAATTACCTTGCCTCTTTCATCTTCTTGTTCTTCACGAGTCCCTGAAAAAATTCAGTCTTGTAAGAGTATAAAAACAAATCGGCGAGGAGAGGAGCACAGTTTGTGCCCATTGGAATGCCGATTTGTTGTTGAAAAATCTCTCCTCCAAAGGTGACAAATATGTTGTCAATGAGGAAATCAAGCATACTGCAAACTTGTTCCAGTGTGTAATTTTATCTTTGAAAGATGTTTTGGAAAAAAATGTAGAGTTATAACCCAAAACAACAAAATTCCTAGAGTTTGAAAAGGCTTTTTCGAGAAGTTTTTTCAGGCGACATTTTAGTTTTTCGTGTGGCAAGGTAGTGTATAAAGTTGAAAAATCGAACGTTTTCAAAGAGTGAACCTCAGAAAATGATCTAGAATTAAAATGATCTAACAAATCTATCGAGTTCTTCAAAATCCACATATGGTTGATTCCACTATGATTATAGATAGTGTCGCAGTATGCTTGTTGACCTTCTTTGACAGCAGACAAGGTTTAAGTTTAATGAAAGCTCTGTAGTTGAACATGATGAAGATCCAGCTATATACCTTTCTTTGTACGGATTTTTGTGAAGTTTAGGTATCCAGTACAAATATGGAAACTCTTTATGTTCCTCTTTCATTTGAGTATTGAAAGAGGACATGAAAGAGCTATGGTTGGCTATTATTTCATCTTTGTTAAATGTAGTCCGTTTGTATGTAGCACTTGCGGAAGTATTACCATCAATGCCTAGTTCTTTTATTAGACAATTGTAATAATGTGCTTTACATACAAAAACTATATTATAGGAAGCCTTGTCTGCTGGCGTGACAACATGCTTGTCTTGAGAGCTTCACGATCTCTAAATACAGAAGAAGGTCAGGGGTTCACACATTTGCAAAGTTTGTCTATTTGGCTGAAAACTATTGCAGATAGAGAAAAGCTGTTGCTTGCTTAAATGTTCAGCTCTTTTAGCTCTACAAACATCTCCATAGGGTCGAATTTGTCAGATAACCCTTTATAGGGTTATAGCCCCTTAAAAGTTGAATAATAGTGTATTTTGCTTATTTAGAATGGAACTACTGCAGATAGAGAAAAGCTTTTTCTTGCTGAAACATTCAGCTCATTTAGCTATACAAAAGTCTTCATAGAGTTGACATGAGGACCAGGTGAGTGATTCAGGCTCCTGGGAGCCTCTTGTTTTCTCTAAGACCCGAAAATAATAAATGGATCTTTTTTAATCGATCTTAAAAAGACTGTTTTGCATTTACACATTTATGAAATAACCTGAATACTACTGTCGTTGTATTTCACTCCCTGCAGTCGCTACATTACACTACAAGAAAGATTGATTTAAAAAAATCTATCTTTTTAAGTCTAGGTCCAAAGCAGGACTTTTTAAGTCGGGTTCTTTTAGAATCGATTCAAATAAAGATCGATCTTTCCCATTTACACTAACAAAAAGATCGATCTTTTTTGCATCGATTCAAATAAGATCGATCTTTCCATCTACTCTAGTGTAAACGGGGTCTAAGTAATGCTATTAGAACATTTGCCTCTTCAAAAGCATTTATCATATTACAAAAAGAGGGTTAGTGGTTTTAACAAGCTCAAAATGTATTGTATACACAGTGTGCAAAGAGTACATTCTTTACAAAGACTGATAGATTGCTTATCAATCTGGAATTTTTTTATAAATAAATTAATAGATTTAAATTGGGCCAAAACACTAGTTACCTGCATAATCATCATCTAACTATCTTTCAAAGTACCCCATTTTAACCAATTTTGCATGGCAATTTCGATTTTGATATCTTGGCCGGAATAATCTCTCAGTCTTTTCCATCTATAATATTATGTGGGTAAAAATGGAATCAAATTCAACATGAACAAAGTGATAATCAAATTATTGGATGACTAGCGTTCATATCCGTTATGTAAATGACCTTTAAACAAACTGATTACGCATTTAATTTACAACTATGAAAATCTGTATATATATATTGTAGCCATTTTGACTTTCAGTGTTCACAAGTTTCATGTTTTACTTGTCTATTTCAACGTCAAAACCTATTGTTTACATTTGACTTCATTCTATATTTAGATTGTACTTTCATTTTCAGTATTTCAGAAAATTGGCATATTTACTTGAAGTTTTACTACCTTTTGGATATATTATAGAATAGTTGTTTGGTTTATTATTTATTTGTTAACTGGTTATTCATTTATTAGAGTAATTTCATGTTTTAGGTCTGTTTACTAAGACAACGTAGGACTCACTTACGTTTTGCTTACGTTTTCAATATACATGTGTTTTTCATGTACCATAAATAATGCATCATTTTAACAACATTTCACCTATTTAGATCGTTCTGGTCTTAAAATGTAACTGGTGTTATGCATTTCTAACTTTGTAAAAGGTTAAAGATATTTGAATAACTTGTACAACAATTTAAGAACAGCTACCTTACCAAAAAAAAAAGGCCTTCGGCGAAACATGTGCTGCAAACTTTGCAGTAAATATGCAGCCAATATTTGCCGTAAGTTTACGGCGATGAATTTACCATGCAAATTAGGTTTGCTGCAAACTTGCGGTGAACAATGATTATGTAATTGAAGCTTGCTGCAAACTTGCGGTGAACAATGATATTGATTGTGGCCAATGTTTCGGTGAACATTGTAATAAATAAAGGTTATCTCTGGTGAATAAGCAGTGATTCTTCTGGCGCACAAATATTTATCTTGATACAAATGTATTCTATGACCTACATAAAGTTCATTGTGTGCATTATAACTTGATTTCAAGTAATTTTTAGTCCCCTACCGGCGAAAGGCGAAGGGGACTATAGGTTTGCGCTCTGTCCGTCCGTCCGTCTGTCACGCCTCAGTTTTTCACAATTTTTTTTCTAAACCCTTATAGACAATGAACTGATTTTTGGTATGTGAGTTTACCTTGATGAGTTACAGATCAACCTTTGAACTTTGAAAATTCACTAAAATTTCAGTTTTCCTCACTTTTTTCTAAATGCTTATACTGTGAAAGTACTTAAATTCGTGGGTATCAATTTTCGTGGTTTGACCAAATTTTATAAGTTCGTGGATTCATAAATTTGTGGATTTTTTATTTTGAAGAAAAAAAATTGGTGGTATTTGTAGGTCTGTTTACGATTTCAGCACATGAAAGTGATCATTTTATTTGTATATTAAATTTAACTGTTTATTCTTAAAGAAACATATGCCAGTTAATTTTCTTCCTCATTATGTAATTGCCAATGATTTATGTGTGAAAGAGCTTGATTATATATCTTATTAATTAAGCTGTAAAGGTGTGAAAAACACCTGGCCAGGCTTAATTGATTTTATGATGATCAAAGGGATTAAACATTGTTAACATTGTTAAAATTATCCTAAGGGTGTTTGTACAACGGTGTCTGGAGATATCGGCCCATCACAAAATCGGTCCATCACATAATCGGTCCATAACAAAATCGGCACATAACGAAATAGGCCCATAAATAAATAGTTGGAATATATTTTGGATTTTATTTACGCTGAAATAAAGTTTTATGTTAAAAATACCCGCAATAGAGAAAATGAATAGATAGTGTTGCATTTTTCACTTAGGATTAGAGACATTTTGAATCCCAGTATTGAATATTACTATATTATTAATATAAAATGCTTTTATACGGTTGTGAACATGGGGGTTTTAAAAATTACTATTCATTATAGAAAATCCACCTTAAGTTCTGCAAACTCCTTTTAAATTTAAGTCCTCTACATCAAATGCAAACTGCTTAGTATACGGTGAATTGGGACGATTTTTTTTTAAATGTAGATATAAAGCTTAGGATGGTTAAATTACTTTACGGCAAACAAACGAAGCTGTGCTCTGTTCTATCATTTCTACGTCTATGGTTCTATATAAACTCATGTTACATGTTTCAAATAATCAAAATAGAAATTTTCAATGGCTTGTTTAAATAAAAAACTCAAAATTGTTTAAAAGCAACAAACTATAAACTCTTTTAAGTCACGCTAGATTTCGAAAACTATTTTGAAATATAAGATAAAAAAAAAGGTAGCAATATCATTTTGAAAATTCAGAACAGGTAATCATAAACTTCCCATTGAGACAGGTAGATGGAACAATATTGCTAGATCTGATAGGAAATTTATTTTGTGTAATGAAAAAATCGGGGATTAATTGCATTATATTCTTGAATGCTCTGCACTGTCTCAAGAAAGAAGAACTGATCAGTATACATTTAAGTAGAAATCCAAATATTTTGAAGTTTAAAGAAATTATGACAACAAAGAACAAAGCTTAACTTTATAAGCTTTGTAAATTTATTAGAATTATAAAAAAAAAAAACGAGTCTTCCTGAGTGGCTGTCTGTCTTAGCTGTGCAATGTAATCATGTAATGTGATCATGAACTATCTTTTTCTTTGATGCTATTCTGTTGCTTTACCATTGTATTGGAAATATTGTATATAGTATTTCTCTTTACCTTTGTAATATTGGTTGATGAGAATAAAGATTCAAGTTATATATACATTAAGATGACTTTAAGTATAGAGATATCTATACCATTTCATTCTTGTGATGATCGTATTAGTTAATCTGAGAAAATTAAAACTAAATTGGTTTATTTATCTCAGCTCTAATCATATCTAATCCAATAAGGTTAATTTTATTACCCAAGCTAAGGACGTGTGTGAGAGTTGTAAAAACAAGATTTATGATCTAATTAAAATGAAAAGCAATAATTGAATAAACAATTGGTACAATGGTCATTAATTGTTTTTAATTTTTTTTAATGAGTGTTTTTGTTTTTATAATGAACAATCATTAAATCCTATACTCCATAACATTCGGATAAAAATCTTGAATATAAAACACAACTTAAAAAAAAACTAAACAACGCAAGCAAAGCTATTTTGTTGAAAGAAGAGAAGAGCAACAATTAAATGAAATAATAAAAATATATACTGCACCCTACTAAAAGTGAGTCTCAAAATATTTATCCTTTATACATTTCAAACAAATACACGTTAAAGGTTTCTAAACCAATTTTCATGAAAAAAAACAAAAAAAACAAAAAACAAAAACAAAAACAAATAAAGCATAAATACTTCAAGTTTATATGTGTATGTAATAAGGACAATTATTACATGTTCGTCTTAAATTACTCACTTTTACTGTTCTAAGTTGACGTCAAGAAAAAAAAATGCATTCTTTTCCTGTTTATTCAACCAGTCCTGTACAATAAAACAAAATAAAAACTCCAAATTTATAAATCTACATGAATATTATTATAATTTTGGACCGATAATAGCAATGGGCCGATAATGTGTATGCCGATTTCGTAATGTGCCGAAATCTGGTATGGGCCGATTCCGTAATGGGCCGATAAGTCAGGGATTCTGTACAACGATTTGGAACTGTTTATGGCTTCAGGTGACAGGACATGTTTATGATTTTGACAATTTAAAAATTATTTCAATTGATATTTATGTACACAGTATTTTTTTCCAATGTACATATTTAGTACACAAGAATATTGAAAATGAACACTACTACAAAACATTTCAATAAACCGGAAATGTATTCATTCTTTAAAAAAAACAATAAAATCGTTTGAGTTTTGCCAAATAAATATTACAAAATCTTTTCAAAGATATATTTAATGATTGATAAGCTTATATTCAAGGTATGTCTGTTCCCCAATAGCTTGAAAAACAATTTAAAGAAACTTTAATGGCCATATAGTATCGGTCTAGAAAGTAGATCATATCCAAGGTTTATATCACAAAATAGCAATTCCCACAAGTTATTATTTCGTTGGATTCTTAAATTTGTGGATCAGTCTACCCAAGAAAACCACGAAAATTGGTACCCCACGAATAAAAAGGAATTAATTCACAGTAGATAATGAACTGATTTTTGGTATGTTAGTTAACCATGATAAGTTACAGATCAAGTTTGAGTTTTGTGCCGGTCAACAAATTTTTATGGAAGTTATGGCCCTTTGAACTTTGAAAATTCACAAATATATCAGTTTTCCGCACTTTTTTAGCTCACCTGGCCAAAGGCCATGTAAGCTATTGCCATCACTTGGCGTCCGTCGTCGTTGTCATCGTCCGTCGTCGTTGTTAACTTTTCTTCAAACTTCTTCTCCTCTGAAACCGCTGAACAGATCCAAACCAAATTTGGTCTGGTGGTACTTTAGGGTATCCCCCACAGAACTGATGTGGGGATTTTTGATTCGTCGAAAAACATGGCCGCCATTGCTAAAAATAGAGCAGGGGGGTCAGACTACTGTTTTTGGCTTGTAAATCAAAAAGTATAAGAGATAGATGAAATCTGATGCCACCCTACTGCTTCAGCATCAAAAGTTCTACAAAAGTCTCCATTTGGTCCAAGTTGTCAGATGACCCCTTATAGGGGTTACAGCCCCTTAAAGGTGAAAAATAGCGTTTTTTCATGTTTTTGCCATATAGTATGAAAACTATTGCAGATAGAGAAAAGCTGTTGCTTGCTTAAATGTTCAGCTCATTTAGCTCTAAAAAAGTCTCCATAGGGTCGAAGTTGTCAGATGACCCCTTACAGGGGTTACAGCCCCTTAAAGGTGAAAAATAGCATTTTTTTCTTCATGTTTTTGCCCTATAGTACGAAAACTATTGCAGATAGAGAAAAGCTGTTGCTTGCTCAAATGTTCAGCTCATTTAGCTCTACAAAAGTCTCCATAGGGTCGAAGGTGTCAGATGACCCCTTATAGGAGTTACGGCCCCTGAAATAATGTTTTTTCATGTTTTTGGCCTATGGAATGAAAACTATTGCAGATAGAGAAAAGCTGTTGCTTGCTTAAATGTTTAGTTCATTTAGCTCTACAAAAGTTTCAATAGGATCGAAGTTGTCAGATGACCCTTAATAGGGGTTACGGCCCCTAAAATAACCTTTTTCATGTTTTTGGCCTATAGAATGAAAACTATAGCAGATAGAGAAAAGCTGTTGCTTGCTTAAATGTTCAGTTTATTTAGCTCTACTAAAGTCTCCATAGGATCGAAGTTGTCAGATGACCCTTAACAGGGGTTACGGCCCCTAAAATAACCTTTTTCATGTTTTTGGCCTTTAGAATGAAAACTATAGCAGATAGAGAGAAGCTGTTGCTTGCTTAAAGGTTCAGCGCATAAAGCTCTACAAAAGTCTCCATAGGGTCGAAGTTGTCAGATGACTCCTTATAGGGGTTACGGCCCCTAAAATAACGGTTTTTGGTGTTTTTGGCCTACAGAATGAAAACTTTAGTAGATAAAGAAAAACTTTTGCTTGCTTAAATGTTCAGCTCATTTAGCTCTACAAATTATAGGGTTGACATCAAGACCAGGTGAGCGATTTAGGCTCCTGGGAGCCTCTTGTTTCTAAACGCTTATAGATAATAAACTGATTTTTGGTATGGGAATTTACCATGATTTGTTACAGAATAAGTTTGAGTTTCGTACTGGTCAACAAATTTTTATGGGAGTTATGGCCCTTTGAACTTTGAAAATTCACTAAAATATCAGTTTTCTGCACTTTTTATGGCCCGACCACGTACAACTGTCCGTAACACTTTGGTTTAGTTGTTGGTTAAGGTCCATTACTCGGATACTAGATGTTGGGGGTCAATGATATTTCACCACCAGATGGGTCTTGGGTAGGGCTACACCACCCACTAGAAATTAGGTCACTGTGACCTATATTTTATGCATGAACGACTTCTGTTAAGTTCTTTGTTAAGGTCCATAACTTCAATACTAGATGTTTGGGGTCAATGATATTTCACCACTAGATGTGTTTTGGGTAAGGTGACACCATCCACTAGAAATAAGGTCACTGACCTATATTTTACGCACGAATGACTTTGGTTAAGTTCTTGGTTAAGGTCCATATCTTGAAAACTACATGTTAGGGGTCAATGATATTTCACTACTCGATGAGTCTTGGTAACATGGCACCACCCACCAGAAATAATGTCACAGCGACCTATATTTTACGCATGAACACTTTTGATCAATTTCTTGGTAAAGGTCCATATCCCAGGTAATACACATTTAGGGTCAATGATATTTCAAGAAAGGGAGGGCCATCCTGTGGCTCATAGACACATTTTCTAGTTTTCTAAACACTTATAGATAATGAACTGATTTTTGGTATGTTATTTTACCATGATGAGTTACAGATTAAGTTTGAGTTTCATGTCAGTCCACAAATTTTAATGGGAGTTATAGCCCTTTGAAGTTTGAAAATCCATTTCAATTTTATTTTCTACACTATTTTATGGTTCCTTGTAGATAATATACTGATCAAGTTTAGGTATTCATTTGTTTGACAAATTGTTACCCGTGACTGAAATATGAGGCCGGTAGGGGACTAAGTATTGTTTTGCAATACTCTCAGAATGCTTGTTATCTGTGAAAGTTTACCAAATTGAATTTAGACAATTTTTAATTCAAGTTATCAATTTCTTATATGCTTATTGCTATAAATTGAAGTCTCTAGGACGCCGCACGGCAACCCCGCCTAGCATATAATACATGCCGCTTATAGCGTGACGCTACGGTGACTCCCTAAAAAAGAATTTCTTATAAACGTCATGCATTACACACCCCGGAATCTACTATTTTTGAGTATAGTATAATCGCTAATGCTATAGGGTCGTTCCGAAGAAGCGAATTCACATCTTTTTCAACCAGCGGACGCCCGTACAACAGAGTTTTTATAAATTGAAGTCTCTAGGACTCCGTACGGCAACCCGGCCTAGCATATAATGCATGCCGCTTAAAGCGTGACGCTACGGTGACTCCCTAAAAAAGGAGTTCCTATAACGTCCTTATAAACGTCATGCATTACACACCCCGGAATCTACTATTTTTGAGTATAGTATAATTGCTAATTTGCTATAGGGTCGTTCCGAAGGAGTGATTTCACATCTTTTTCAACCAGCGGACGCCCGTACAACAGAGTTTTTATAAATTGAAGTCTCTAGGACTCCGTACGGCAACCCCGCCTAGCATATAATGCATGCCGCTTATAGCATGACGCTAGGGTGACTCCCTAAAAAAGGAGTTCCTATAACGTCCTTATAAACGTCATGCATTACACACGCCGAAATCTACTATTTTTGAGTATAGTATAATCGCTAATGCTATAGGGTCGTTCCGAAGGAGCGATTTCACATCTTTTTCAACCAGCGGTCGCCTGCACAACAGAGTTTTTATAAATTGAAGTCTCTAGGACTCCCTACGGCAACCCTGCCTAGCATATAATGCATGCAGCATAACCATGATGCTACGGTGACTCCCTAAAAAAGGAGTTCCTATAACGTCCTTATAAACGTCATGCATTACACACGCCGAAATCTACTATTTTTGAGTATAGTATAATCGCTAATGCTATAGGGTCGTTCCGAAGGAGCGATTTCACATCTTTTTCAACCAGCGGTCGCCTGCACAACAGAGTTTTTATAAATTGAAGTCTCTAGGACACCGTACGGCAACCCCGCCTAGCATATAATGCATGCTGCTTATAGTGTGACGCTACGGTGACTCCCTAAAAAAGGAGTTCCTATAACGTCCTTATAAACGTCATGCATTACACACCCCGGAATCTACTATTTTTGAGTATAGTATAATTGCTAATGCTATAGGGTCGTTCCGAAGGAGTGATTTCACATCTTTTTCAACCAGCGGACGCCCGTACAACAGAGTTTTTATAAATTGAAGTCTCTAGGACTCTGTACGGCAACTCCGCCTAGTATATAATGCATGCCGCTTATAGCATGACGCTACGGTGACTCCCTAAAAAAGGAGTTCCTATAACGTCCTTATAAACGTCATGCATTACACACCCCGGAATCTACTATTTTTTAGTATAGTATAATCGCTAATGCTATAGGGTCGTTCCGAAGGAGTGATTTCACATCTTTTTCAACCAGCGGACGCCCGTACAACAGAGTTTTTATAAATTGAAGTCTCTAGGACTCTGTACGGCAACTCCGCCTAGTATATAATGCATGCCGCTTATAGCATGACGCTACGGTGACTCCCTAAAAAAGGAGTTCCTATAACGTCCTTATAAACGTCATGCATTACACACCCCGGAATCTACTATTTTTTAGTATAGTATAATCGCTAATGCTATAGGGTCGTTCCGAAGGAGCGATTTCACATCTTTTTCAACCCGCGATCGCCTGTACAACAGAGTTTTTATAAATTGAAGTCTCTAGGACTCCGTACGGCAACCCCGCCTAGCATATAATGCATGCCGCTTATAGCGTGATGCTACAGTGACTCCCTAAAAAAGGAGTTCCTATGTCCTTATAAACGTCATGCATTACACACCCCGGAATCTACTATTTTTGAGTATAGTATAATTGCTAATGCTATAGGGTCGTTCCAAGGAGCGATTTCACATCTTTTTCAACCAGCGGACGCCCGTACAACAGAGTTTTTATAAATTGAAGTCTCTAGGACTCCGTACGGCAACCCCGCCTAGCATATAATGCATGCCGCTTATAGCATGACGCTACGGTGACTCCCTAAAAAAGGAGTTCCTATAACGTCCTTATAAACGTCATGCATTACACACCCCGGAATCTACTTTTTTTGAGTATATAGTATAATCGCTAATGCTATAGGGTCGTTCCGAAGGAGCGATTTCACATCTTTTTCAACCAGCGGACACCCGTACAACAGAGTTTTTATAAATTGAAGTCTCTAGGACACCGTACGGCAACCCCGCCTAGCATATAATGCATGCTGCTTATAGTGTGACACTACGGTGACTCCCTAAAAAAGGAGTTCCTATAACGTCCTTATAAACGTCATGCATTACACACCCCGGAATCTACTATTTTTGAGTATAGTATAATCGCTAATGCTATAGGGTCGTTCCGAAGGAGCGATTTCACATCTTTTTCAACCAGCGGACGCCCGTACAACAGAGTTTTTATAAATTGAAGTCTCTAGGACTCCGTACGGCAACCCCGCCTAGCATATAATGCATGCCGCTTATAGCCTGACGCTACGGTGACTCCCTAAAAAAGGAGTTCCTATAACGTCCTTATAAACGTCATGCATAACACACCCCAGAATCTACTATTTTTGAGTATAGTATAATCGCTAATGCTATAGGGTTGTTCCGAAGGAGCTATTTCACATCTTTTTCAACCAGCGGACGCCCGTACAACAGAGTTTTTGTCTCGCCTGCGACGAATAGTCGCGGAAGGCGAGACATAGGATTACTTTCCGGCGGCGACGGCGGCGGCGGCGTCGTAAACTTTTTTGTAAGACTTTTGTTGACAATGAATTGCTTGAAAAGTATAATAGCTAGGCATCTGATATTTGGTATACAGACAGTTCAGGTTATGGTCTACGCAACTGTCACCATGCCATGTGACCCTGACCCCATTTTCACGCTCCAGTGACTCTGTGAACTTAGGTCTTTTTTCAGGCCGTAAACTTTTTTGTAAGACTTTTGTGGACGATGAATTGCTGGAAAAGTATATTAGCTAGGCATCTGATTTTTAGCTCACCTGACCCGAAGGGTCATAGGGTCATGTGAGCTATTGTCATCACTTGGCGTCCGTTGTCGGTCCGTCGTCCGTCGTCCGTCGTCCGTCGTCTGTCGTCCGTCGTCCGTCGTCCGTAAACTTTTTAAAACGTTAACTCCTCTGACACCATAGGTCCAATTGCAACCAAACTTGGTATGGTTGTTCATTAGCATTCGGTGCTAAGAACTGATGTGGGGATTTTTGATTCGTCTTAAAACATGGCCGCCATGGCTAAAAATAGAACATAGGGGTAAAATGCAGTTTTTTTGCAAATATCTCAAAAACGGCTACAGATATCAAAATTCTGGCATAGGGTAAAAGTGATCAGCACCTCAAGATCTACCTACCCTGAAATTTTGAAGAAAATCCAACGACCCATGTAGGAGTTATTGCCCTTTTTGTGGTTTTTTTGCAAATTTTGCACCTGTTTAGCTGAATATCTTGAAAACTATACTAAATATTTAGGAAATTTAAATTGCATATTGTTAAGCACTTCAAGATCTACAAAATTTGTAACAGGGTCAACGTTGTAGGACCTTTCCTTTTAGGAGTAATTGCCCTTAGAACGTCAAAATTTAGCATTTTAACAGCATTTCCTCATTACATTGAAAACGTTAACTCCTCTGACACTTTAAGTCCAAATGGAACCAAACTTGGTATTGTTGTTTATTAGCATTAGGTGTATAGAACTGATGTGGGGATTTTCGATTGGTTGTAAAACATGGCCGCTGTGGCTAAAAATAGAACATAGAGGTAAATGGCAGTTTTTTTGCAAATAACTCTAAAACGGTGACAGATTTCAAAATTTTGATTGGGAACAAAAGTAATCAGCACCTCAAGATCTACCAGCTCTGTAATTTTGAAGAAAATCCAGCAACCCATGTAGGAGTTATTGCCCTTTTTGTGGATTTTTTGCAAATTTTGCACCCGTTTAGCTCAATAACTTGAATACTATACTAGATATTTAAGAAATTTAAATTGCATATTGTTAAGCACATCAAGATCTACTAAATATGTAACAGGGTCAACGTTGTAGGACCTTTCCTTTTAGGAGTTATTGCCATTAGAACGTCAAAATTTAGCATTTTAACAGCATTTCCTCATTACATTGAAAATGTTAACTCCTCTGACACTTTAAGTCCAAATGGAACATAACTTGGTATATTTGTTTATTAGCATTAGGTGTATAGAACTGATGTGGGGATTTTTGATTGGTCGTAAAACATGGCCGATGTGGCTAAAAATAGAACATAGGGGTAAATGGCAGTTTTTTGCAAATAACTCTAAAACGGTGACAGATTTCAAAATTTTGATTGGGAACAAAAGTGATCAGCACCTCAAGATCTACCAGCTCTGAAATTTTGAAGAAAATCCAACAACCCATGTAGGAGTTTTTGCCCTTTTTGTGGATTTTTTGCAAATTTTGCACCTGTTTAGCTCAATATCTTGAAAACTATACAAGATATTTGAGAAATTTAAATTGCATATTGTTAAGCGCATCAAGATCTACAAAATTTGTAACAGGGTCAACGTTGTAGGACCTTTCCTTTGAGGAGTTATTGCCCTTGGAACGTCAAAATTGAGCATTTTAACTGCATTATCTTATATTGAAAATGTTAACTCCTCTGACACTTTAAGTCCAAATGGAACCAAACTTGGTATTATTGTTTATTATTATTAGGTGTATAGAACTGTTGTGGGGATTTTTGATTGGTTGTAAAACATGGCCGCTGTGGCTAAAAATAGAACATTAGGTTAAACTGCGTTTTTTTGCAAATAACTCAAAAAGGGTGACAGATTTTTAGATTTTGATTGAGAACAAAAGTGATCAGCACCCTTAGATCCACCATATTGTCAGATGACCCCCTTATTAATCTTATGACCCTTTCAACGTTAAATAGATTTTGCCTTATCACCTTTACTTCAGGCACATATGTCAGGTGAGCGATTCAGGCTCCTGGGAGCCTCTTGTTGGTATACAGACAGTTCAGGTTATGGTCTACACAACTGTTACCATGATTTATAACCCTGACCCCATTTTCACGCTCCAGTGACTCTGTGAACTTAGGTCTTTTTTCAGGCCGTAAACATTTTTGTAAGACTTTTGTGGACGATGAATTGGTGGAAAAGTATATTAGCTAGGCATCTGATATTTGGTATACAGACAGTTCAAATTATGGTCTACGCAACTGTCACCATGCCATGTGACCCTGACCCCATTTTCACGCTCCAGTGACTCTGTGAACTTAGGTCATTTTTCAGGCCGTAAACTTTTTTGTAAGACTTTGTGGACGATGAATTGCTGGAAAGTAATAATAGCTAGGCATCTGATATTGGGTAAACAGACAGTTGCAGTTATGGACAACGCAACTGTCACCATGCCATGTGACCATGACCTCATTTTAACGCTCCAGTGACTCTGTGAACTTAGGTCTTTTTTTCAGACAGAAAACTTTTTGTAATACTTGTGTGGACAATGGATTGCTTGAATAGTATAATAACTAGGCATCTGTTTTTAGGTATACAGACACTTTTTGTGTTTATATCAAGAAATGAAACTTAGGTAGTTGATTTTAGTGATGGTGCCGGCAGGCGAGACATACTTTTAGTGGCTACACTTGTTATAAATTGAAGTCTCTAGGACTCCGTACAGCAACCCCGCCTAGCATATAATGCATGCCGCTTATAGTGTGACGCTACGGTGACTCCCTAAAAAAGGAGTTCCTATAACGTCCTTATAATCGTCATGCATTACACACCCCGGAATCTACTATTTTTGAGTAAAGTATAATCGCTAATGCTATAGGGTCGTTCCGAAGGAGCAATTTCACATTTTTTTCAACCAGCGGACGCCCGTACAACAGAGTTTTTATATCTATCATGAACATAACATGTAATTATTTGAGAAAAAGTAATAATAAAAATATATAGTGGATGAACTTGTAGATATTAATTAAGAAAATAATTAGTCAAATTATATTTTATATATAATTTTAAAGCTGAATGCAAAAACATACTTAATGATTGAGCTGTTGAATAAATCCTTATATGTTGCACACATGATATTTTGTAACTGTTTTGTTGCACAAATATGTCACTTTTTCATTAATTTTCAGTTATGTCATGTTTGTTTCATTACATAAAAGTATATTGTTTGTTCATATTAATAAGGAGGCAAAACATCCAACAATTATACTGAACATAATCCATAATTTCCACAATACATGTATTTAAGCATGTTCAAAACAAATGCATAACTCTTTCTTCTGAGATTCAAATGTAATTGTGGAAAAACAACAAGAACCAATCAGATTCAATTTTCTGGTGAACTTTTGGCAAATACAACTATAGTCCATTTGAGTTTTATAAATCAACGAAAATTCTTTAAGATTTTTTTTGTCTCTCAAATAAAATTTATTTTTTAAACACAAATAAACTTTTTATTGGTATACGAACTCTGATTACAAAAACCAAGATGTTATCTTCTAAAACAAAAAAGTTTTCCATATGGTCTTATGCTAAATATTTCACCAATTTTGATAATACCTAAAATGGTGTGTTTATCTGACGGAACAGCCAGGTGTTGGGCCCACCTGAACATAATTGAAAGGACTAACAATAGGAGATCAGATGACAGATTAGCTCCACAAAGGATTTTTAAAGGTATACGGAGCAAATGCTGTTCCTGGTCACTAGGTTGTACTCCCATTGATTTCTATGAAGTTTTGGTCCATTTTTACTATTAAGGTCTATGGAAAACATTTTTATTATACGACCGCAAAATTTTGCGATCGTATAATGTTATGGCGATGTCGTCGTCGTCGTCGTCGTCGTCGTCGTTGTCGTCGTTGTCGTCTGGGAACATTTGGTTTCCGTGCGATAACTTGAGTAAATGTTGACCAATTGTTTTAAAATTTTTATATGATGTTTGTAACCACTAAAGGAAGGTTGGTATTGTATTTGGGGTTTGTAGCCCCTACCGTTTTAGAAAAAAGGGCCAAAAGGGGCTAAAACGGGTGTATTGACAAAACTGTTGTAAAATGTTTGTTATTCATTCGATTTTGAAAATTCTTTTTTTAATGAATTCCTCATTAAATTCTGTCAACTAAATGTGTCAATGATTTTGATATTTATTGCACCGTTACATTGCTACAGGGGGTCAAAAAGGGGCCACACCCCAAAAATCGACTTTTTTATTTGTGGTCCGATTTTCAAAATCTTTTTTTCATTGGAATCCTTGTGAAAATCCCTGCCTGCGTTTTTCAATCAGATTTGCAATATCTCTTACCGTTTTTGAGAAATTAGGGGTCAAAGGGGCCAAAAACGCCATTTTTAAAAGTTTGTCAATGCAAATAGTTTTATACCAAAAATCAAGTTGTATTGGGCCTGCCAATTGTTATGAAGTTTATATATGATGATTATATCCACTAAAGGAATCTTGGTTTTGTATTTGGGGTTTGTGGCCCCTACTGTTTTAGAAAAAAGGGCCAAAAAGGGCTAAAACGGGTGTATTGACAAAACTGTTGTAGAATGTTTATTATTCATTAGATTTTGAAAATTCTTTCTTTGTTGAATTCATCATTAAATTCTGTCAACAAAATGTGTCAATGATTTTGATATGTTTTTCACCATTACATTGTTACAGGGGGCTAAAGACAGGCCACGCCCATAAAATCAACTTTTTTATTTGTGGTCCGATTTTCAAAATCTTTTTTTCATCGGATTCCATGTACACAATTTCCTATTATTTTTTATCGGATTAGCAATATCTTTTACCATTTTTGAGGAATTAGGGGTCAAAGGGCCAAAATTGTAAATTAATACATGTATAGAAATAAGGCTTTTTGTATAAGATGTTGATGTAAATATATTTGTCAAAAATGCATTTCTATAAGTCCACCACAGGATGCATGTGTCAAAAAGCTTTGTAAGTCCACCATGGGCTTCATGTGACCAAAGCAATGGACTATCCATATTGGGCCTCCAACGTACAGGGTTCAACTTGTTGCGGTCGTATCATGCTGCGCTCGGCGTAGCTTTTTATTAATCATGCAAAAATTTTGAAATGTTTTGCCTAAGTTCGTATACCATTAAAACTTCATGACATACTAAAATAGTTAAAATATGTTGCAATACGTAAATTTACAAGCCATTTTTCGTTGATTTATAAAACTCAAACGGACTATATAAACATAATTAAATTTTATGGTGAACTTTTGGCAAATAAGATTGTTCTATTTAAAAATTCTGGCAAGCTTCCGGTGACTATTTCTTACTATTAGAGTTTGTGGCAATCTTTCGGTGAACATCAGAGATGTTTTAGCAATCTTCTGGTAATCATAAGAGTTTTGGTAAACTTGCTGCAAATTCACCGGAAAATGCTCCAATGTTCACTAAATGTTTGCAACTTATTGCAAACAACCTGCAAACTGTTGTGGTAAGCAAATTGTTCACCGTACATTTGCATCACACTTGCTGCAAACTTGCGGCAAACATTTCAGTTTGATAAGGGTGTAGCTAGTTAGCTAGCTAGAAAACGTCATTTTACGATCACATTTTCACAGTGAGTCACACTTCATCTTACCTTTAATTGTATTTCTAATGAATGCAAAATC
This sequence comes from Arcuatula senhousia, assembly GCA_963971305.1. Lineage (NCBI taxonomy): Eukaryota > Metazoa > Mollusca > Bivalvia > Mytilida > Mytilidae > Arcuatula > Arcuatula senhousia. The sequence goes on along the minus strand of OZ020313.1, from coordinate 21,614,111 downwards.
CTATCACTTTGTTAGAATATTATCCAAGATAGGTACATAATGTTACAATTATCACTTTAATTAGGGCCCAGCATCGAAGATGCGGACGCCCTATAGTTGTCTCGCCTGCGATGAATAGTAGTGGAAGGCAAGACATAGGTATTTCTTTCTGGCGGTGGCGGCGGCGGCAGCGTAAACTTTTTTGTAAGACTTTTGTGGACAATGAATTGCTTGAAAAATATAATAGCTAGGCATCTGATATTTGGTATACAGACAGTTCAGGTTATGGTCTAGGCAACTGTCACCATGCCATGTGACCCTGACCCCATTTTCACGCTTCAGTGACTCTGTGAACTTAGGTCTTTTTTTAGGCGGTAAACTTTTGTAAGACTTTTGTGGACAATGAATTGCTGGAAAAGTTTATTAGGTAGGCATCTGATATTTGGTATACAGACAGTTCAGGTTATGGTCTAGGCAACTGTCACCATGCCATGTGACCCTGACCCCATTTTCACGCTCTAGTGATTCTGTGAACTTAGGTCTTGTTCAGGCTGAAAAACGTTTTTGTAAGACTTTTGTAGACGATGAATTGCTAGAAAATTATAATAGCTAGGCATCTGATATTGGGTATACAGACAGTTGCCATTATGGATAAAGCAACTGTCACCATGCCATGTGACCATGACCCCATTTTTATGCTCCAGTGACTCTGTGAACTTAGGTCTTTTTTTCAGGCAGAAAACTTTTTGTAATACTTGTGTGGACTATGGATTGCTTGAATAGTATAATAGCCAGGCATCTGATATTGGGTATACAGACACTTTTTGTGTTTATATCAAGAGATGAAAGCTTAGGTAGTTGGTTTTAGTGATGGTGCCGGCAGGCGAGACATACTTTTAGTGGCCACACTTGTTTTCACTTTGTCCGTCTGTCCGTCCGTCCGTCTGTCCATCTATCCGTCCGTCAACAATTCTTGTGAACACTAAAACTCAAAAACTATTAACAACACAGTTCTGAAATTTTGTACAGCTACTAAGTAGCATGTCATAATTTGCATATTAAAATTTCATGCTAAAATGTGAAATATTTTTTAGAAAAAAAACTTCATTTTTTATCGAAAATCACAGATTTTGAGAATTGGACTTTGTGAACACTTAAACTCAAAAACTGTTAACAATACAGTTCTGAAACTTTGTACAGCTGCTAAGTAGCATGTCATGATTCGCATAGTAAAATTTCGTGCAAATCTGTTAAATATTTTTGAAAAAATCTTCATTTTTTATCAAAAATCACAGATTTGGACTATTGGACTTTGTGAACACTAAAACTCAGAAACTGTTAACAATACAGTTCTGAAACTTTGTACAGCTGCTAAGTAGCATGTCATGATTTGCATAATAAAATTCCGTGCAAATCTGTTAAATATTTTTGAAAAATCTTCATTTTTAGCTGTGAGCTATTGCCATCACTTGGCGTCCGTCGTCGTCGTTGTACGTCGTTGTCCGTCGTCGTCGTTAACTTTTCTTTGAAAATCTTCTCCTCCGAAACGACTGAAGGGATTGCTTTGAAACTTTGCACACTTCATCTATGGGATGTCCTCTACCAAGATTGCACAAATGGTGACCGCCGTCCAAACAACCTGGCCGCCATTACTAAATAAAGACTAGGGCGGTCAGACTACTGTTTTTGGCTTGTAAATCAACAAGGATAAGAGATAGATGAAATCTGATGCCACGCTACTGCTTCAGCATCAAAAGCTCTACCAAAGTTTCCCTTGAGTCGAAGTTGTCAGATGACCCCTTATAGGAGTTACGGCCCCTTAAAGGTGAAAAATAGCATTTTTTCATGTTTTTGGCCTATAGAATGAAAACTATTGCAGATAGAGAAAAGTTGTTGCTTGCTTAAATGTTCAGCTCATTTAGCTTTACAAAATTCATCATAGGGTCAAAGTTGTCAGATGACCCCTTATAGGGGTTACAGCCCCTTAAAGGCGAAAAATAGTGTTTATTGCCTATAGAATGAAAACTATTGCAGATGGAGAAAAGTTGTTGCTTGCTTAAATGTTCAGCTCATTTAGCTCTACAAAATTCATCATAGGGTCGAAGTTGTCAGATGACCCCTTATAGGGGTTACAGACCCTTAAAGGCGAAAAATAGTGTTTTTGGCCTATAGAATGAAAACTATTGCAGATAGAGAAAAGTTGTCGCTTGCTTAAATGTTCAGCTCATTTAGCTTTACAAAATTCATCATAGGGTCAAAGTTGTCAGATGACCCCTTATAGGGGTTACAACCCCTTAAAGGCGAAAAAGAGTGTTTTTGGCCTACAGAATGAAAACTATTGCAGGTAGAGAAAAGTTGTTGCTTGCTTAAATGTTCAGCTCATTTAGCTCTACAAAAGTCTACATAGGGTTGAAGTTTTCACACGACCCCTTATAGTAGTAACAGCCCCTTAAAGACAAAAATAGTGTTTTTGGCCTATAGAATGAAAACTATTGCAGATAGAGAAAAGCTGTTGCCTGCTTAAATGTTCAGCTCATGATTTAGCTCTTCAAAAGTCGTCATAGGGTCCAAGTTGTCAGATGACCCCTTATAGGGGTTACAGCCCCTTAAAGGCGAAAAATAGTGTTTTTGGCCTATAGAATGAAAACTATTGCAGATAGGGAAAAGCTGTTGCTTGCTTATTTGTTCAGTTCATTTAGCTCTACAAAGTTCCTCATAGGGTTGACATCAAGACCAGGTGAGCGATTCATGCTCCTGGGAGCCACTTGTTTCATGTTCTTGACTTAGTGAATGAAAACTATAGCAGATAGAGAGAAGCTGTTGCTTGCTTAAATGTCCAGCTCATAAAGCTCTACAAAAGTCTGCATAGGATCGAAGTTGTCAGATGACCCCTTATAGGGGTTATGGCCCCTAAAATAACGTTTTTTCATGTTTTTGGCTTAGTGAATGAAAACTATAGCAGATAAAGAAAAGCTGTTGCTTGCTTAAATGTTCAGTTCATTTAGCTCTACAAAAGTTTTCATTGGGTCAAAGTTGTCAGATGACCCCTTATAGGGGTTACGCCCCCTAAATAAACGTTTTTTCATGTTTTTTAGCTCACCTGACCCGAAGGGTCATGTGAGCTATTGTCATCGTTAAGCGTCCGTCGTCCGTCCGTCGTCCGTCCGTCCGTTAACTTTTCTTCAAAGATCTTCTTCTCTGAAACCACTGAAGGGATTGCATTGATACTTGGTATACATGATCTTTAGGATGTCCTCTACCAAGTTTGTGAATTATATACATGTCGACCAACCAACATGGCCGCCGTTGCTAAAAATAGAACAGGGGGGTCAGACCATTGTTTTTGGCTTATAACTCAAAAAGTATAAAAGATAGAGAAAATCCGAAGCAACCTTCCTTGTTCAGCATCAAAAGCTCTACAAATCTCTCCATTGAGTCGAAGTTGTGAAACGACTCCTTATAGGAGTTATTGCCCTTTAATCGTCAAAATTGACCATTTTAGCAGTTTTTGGACAATATCTTGAACACCGTTAGAGCTAGAGGAAAACTTAGCATTGCAGAATTGTTAAGCTCATTGAGATCTACAAAAATGATTTCAGGGTCAAAATGGTCAGATCAGCCATTTAAGAGTTATTTCCCTTTAACTGTTGTTTTCCATTAATTTTAACTGATTTTCAAAAATCTTCTTCTCTGAAACCACTGAAGGGATTGCTTTGAAACTTGGTTCACTTGATTTTTAGGATGTCCTCTACCAAGTTTGTATTTGAATTATATACACGTCAACCAACCAACATGGCCGCCGTTGCTAAAAATAGAACAGGGGGGGTCAGACCATTGTTTTTGGCTTATAACTCGAAAAGTATAAGAGATAGAGAAAATCCGAAGCAACTTTTTTTGTTCAGCATCTAAAGGTTCTGAAATGAATTATTGCCCTTTAACTGTTTTTTTTTCTATAAATTCAGACTGATTTCCAAAAATCTTCTCTGAAACCACTGAAAGGATTTGTTTTGCAACTTTGTATACTTGAAAGTTTGTGAAATTTATTCAAACTTTGGCATAAGAGATCAGGTGAGCGATTCAGGCTCCTGGGAGCCTCTAGTTTCATGTTTTTGGCTTACAGAATGAAACTAAATAATAGATAGAGAAAAGCTGTTGCTTGCTTAAGTGTTCAGCTCATTTAGCTCTAGAAAAGTGTTTACATGTTTAGGGTTGACTCAGACCAGGTGAGTGATTCTGGCTCCTGGGAGCCTCTTGTTTATCAAAAATCACAGATTTTGAGAATTGGAATTTTTGAACAATAAAACTCAAAAACTGATAACAATATACAGCTCTGAAGTTTCATACACATTCCATGGAACAAGCCTTAGTGGTTATAATCAAAGTTCGTATGATTTTGAAAACACTTAGATTTTTTGCTGCGGGGCCCTTGTCAGTATTCTAGTTGTAGAAGCTTTTATTTTGTTGTAAATAACGATTTTCGGGTGTCAAAGAAACACAAATTGCTAATTCAACGCCGCTGTGAATGAGATTTTCATTTGACCAATCAGAAATGACGTTGTATAAATAGCGGCGAGGATGACGGGTTTCTTCAGTTGTGGCCTTGGCCAACTCTGACCTGAAATGGTCGTTAAATATAAATCTTCTCCAGATGGAACCTAAAAGGACTCCAGTGTCAAAGTCTTTAAAAAGACTGTATCACAAGACGACTCAAGGAGACTTTTAAAGAACTCTGTTAAAAGAGACTCACGAGACGACTCAAGGAGACTTTCAAAGAACTCTGTTAAAAGAGACTCACAAGACAACTCAAGGAGACTTTTAAAGAACTCCGTTAAAAGAGAATCAAGGAGCCTTGTGAGGACTCGCTTTAATATCAAAGTCTCCGGGAACTCTGAGTATACAAAGTAAACTCAAATACAGTATTCTTTAAGTCTTTCAGAAGACTTAACTATATCAATCTGCTGACTCAGTCAATCTCATTCAAATACCTAAAAAGCACGGCGTTTCTATCATTTAATTCTTTGGCAATTGTATCAAAATAATACTATTCTCTTTAATAGTTGTAAATACTTTCTTACTTCTACATATTTGACGTTTAATATTTGTAAATTAAATTGTTTATTGTTTAAATTATTTCATCTAATAAATCATTAACTTTTACGAATTATTGTCTTTCAAAGCCATCTGAATGAAGTCACGTAAGGGGTCTCTTGAGTCTCGAGTCTAGCACGACTCCAGAGTTTTGAGTCTCATATAAGTCATTGAGTCTAAGACTTCATCTATACATCCAGTCAAAATTACAAATACCAAAAACGCGGGTATAAACGGTTAATTTGGATATGCTATATATCGATATTTCAAGGAGTAACCTCTCATCAGTAGCATTTAAATCAAAACATTGGAAGGTCAAATTCCAAAACTGTTGAAAACGAAAAGTACTCAAAACCAAAACGTTCGAACAAGGAAGCCAAATCCAGCACCGAGGATATCGACCATGTGCATTACAAGGAGAGAAACCTGGTGTTTTAAACAATTTTGAATTTAAAAAAACGGAGATTTCAGCGACAAAAATATTAGAAATTTTATGGTAAATCGTGTCAGACAAGTCTGACTACCAGGCTTGTGATTACCCTCGGGGACCTCTGGTCCACCAGCAGCGGTTATCGCCCAGTGGTTTCAAAATTACAAATACCAAAAACGCGGGTATAAACGGTTAATTTGGATATGCTATATATCGATATTTCAAGGAGTAACCTCTCATCAGTAGCATTTAAATCAAAACATTGGAAGGTCAAATTCCAAAACTGTTGAAAACGAAAAGTACTCAAAACCAAAACGTTCGAACAAGGAAGCCAAATCCAGCACCGAGGATATCGACCATGTGCATTACAAGGAGAGAAACGTGGTGTTTTAAACAATTTTGAATTTTAAAAAACGGAGATTTCAGCGACAAAAATATTAGAAATTTTATGGTAAATCGTGTCAGACAAGTCTGACTACCAGGCTTGTGATTACCCTCGGGGACCTCTGGTCCACCAGCAGCGGTTATCGCCCAGTGGTTTCAAAATTACAAATACCAAAAACGCGGGTATAAACGGTTAATTTGAATATGCTATATATCGATATTTCAAGGAGTAACCTCTCATCAGTAGCATTTAAATCAAAACATTGGAAGGTCAAATTCCAAAACTGTTGAAAACGAAAAGTACTCAAAACCAAAACGTTCGAACAAGGAAGCCAAATCCAGCACCGAGGATATCGACCATGTGCATTACAAGGAGAGAAACCTGGTGTTTTAAACAATTTTGAATTTAAAAAAACGGAGATTTCAGCGACAAAAATATTAGAAATTTTATGGTAAATCGTGTCAGACAAGTCTGACTACCAGGCTTGTGATTACCCTCGGGGACCTCTGGTCCACCAGCAGCGGTTATCGCCCAGTGGTTTCAAAATTACAAATACCAAAAACGCGGGTATAAACGGTTAATTTGGATATGCTATATATCGATATTTCAAGGAGTAACCTCTCATCAGTAGCATTTAAATCAAAACATTGGAAGGTCAAATTCCAAAACTGTTGAAAACGAAAAGTAATCAAAACCAAAACGTTCGAACAAGGAAGCCAAATCCAGCACCGAGGATATCGACCATGTGCATTACAAGGAGAGAAACCTGGTGTTTTAAACAATTTTGAATTTAAAAAAACGGAGATTTCAGCGACAAAAATATTAGAAATTTTATGGTAAATCGTGTCAGACAAGTCTGACTACCAGGCTTGTGATTACCCTCGGGGACCTCTGATCCACCAGCAGCGGTTATCGCCCAGTGGTTTCAAAATTACAAATACCAAAAACGCAGGTATAAACGGTTAATTTGGATATGCTATATATCGATATTTCAAGGAGTAACCTCTCATCAGTAGCATTTAAATCAAAACATTGGAAGGTCAAATTCCAAAACTGTTGAAAACGAAAAGTACTCAAAACCAAAACGTTCGAACAAGGAAGCCAAATCCAGCACCGAGGATATCGACCATGTGCATTACAAGGAGAGAAACCTGGTGTTTTAAACAATTTTGAATTTAAAAAAACGGAGATTTCAGCGACAAAAATATTAGAAATTTTATGGTAAATCGTGTCAGACAAGTCTGACTACCAGGCTTGTGATTACCCTCGGGGACCTCTGGTCCACCAGCAGCGGTTATCGCCCAGTGGTTTCAAAATTACAAATACCAAAAACGCGGGTATAAACGGTTAATTTGGATATGCTATATATCGATATTTCAAGGAGTAACCTCTCATCAGTAGCATTTAAATCAAAACATTGGAAGGTCAAATTCCAAAACTGTTGAAAACGAAAAGTACTCAAAACCAAAACGTTCGAACAAGGAAGCCAAATCCAGCACCGAGGATATCGACCATGTGCATTACAAGGAGAGAAACCTGGTGTTTTAAACAATTTTGAATTTAAAAAAACGGAGATTTCAGCGACAAAAATATTAGAAATTTTATGGTAAATCGTGTCAGACAAGTCTGACTACCAGGCTTGTGATTACCCTCGGGGACCTCTGGTCCACCAGCAGCGGTTATCGCCCAGTGGTTTCAAAATTACAAATACCAAAAACGCGGGTATAAACGGTTAATTTGGATATGCTATATATCGATATTTCAAGGAGTAACCTCTCATCAGTAGCATTTAAATCAAAACATTGGAAGGTCAAATTCCAAAACTGTTGAAAACGAAAAGTACTCAAAACCAAAACGTTCGAACAAGGAAGCCAAATCCAGCACCGAGGATATCGACCATGTGCATTACAAGGAGAGAAACGTGGTGTTTTAAACAATTTTGAATTTAAAAAAACGGAGATTTCAGCGACAAAAATATTAGAAATTTTATGGTAAATCGTGTCAGACAAGTCTGACTACCAGGCTTGTGATTACCCTCGGGGACCTCTGGTCCACCAGCAGCGGTTATCGCCCAGTGGTTTCAAAATTACAAATACCAAAAACGCGGGTATAAACGGTTAATTTGAATATGCTATATATCGATATTTCAAGGAGTAACCTCTCATCAGTAGCATTTAAATCAAAACATTGGAAGGTCAAATTCCAAAACTGTTGAAAACGAAAAGTACTCAAAACCAAAACGTTCGAACAAGGAAGCCAAATCCAGCACCGAGGATATCGACCATGTGCATTACAAGGAGAGAAACCTGGTGTTTTAAACAATTTTGAATTTAAAAAAACGGAGATTTCAGCGACAAAAATATTAGAAATTTTATGGTAAATCGTGTCAGACAAGTCTGACTACCAGGCTTGTGATTACCCTCGGGGACCTCTGGTCCACCAGCAGCGGTTATCGCCCAGTGGTTTCAAAATTACAAATACCAAAAACGCGGGTATAAACGGTTAATTTGGATATGCTATATATCGATATTTCAAGGAGTAACCTCTCATCAGTAGCATTTAAATCAAAACATTGGAAGGTCAAATTCCAAAACTGTTGAAAACGAAAAGTAATCAAAACCAAAACGTTCGAACAAGGAAGCCAAATCCAGCACCGAGGATATCGACCATGTGCATTACAAGGAGAGAAACCTGGTGTTTTAAACAATTTTGAATTTAAAAAAACGGAGATTTCAGCGACAAAAATATTAGAAATTTTATGGTAAATCGTGTCAGACAAGTCTGACTACCAGGCTTGTGATTACCCTCGGGGACCTCTGATCCACCAGCAGCGGTTATCGCCCAGTGGTTTCAAAATTACAAATACCAAAAACGCAGGTATAAACGGTTAATTTGGATATGCTATATATCGATATTTCAAGGAGTAACCTCTCATCAGTAGCATTTAAATCAAAACATTGGAAGGTCAAATTCCAAAACTGTTGAAAACGAAAAGTACTCAAAACCAAAACGTTCGAACAAGGAAGCCAAATCCAGCACCGAGGATATCGACCATGTGCATTACAAGGAGAGAAACCTGGTGTTTTAAACAATTTTGAATTTAAAAAAACGGAGATTTCAGCGACAAAAATATTAGAAATTTTATGGTAAATCGTGTCAGACAAGTCTGACTACCAGGCTTGTGATTACCCTCGGGGACCTCTGGTCCACCAGCAGCGGTTATCGCCCAGTGGTTTCAAAATTACAAATACCAAAAACGCGGGTATAAACGGTTAATTTGGATATGCTATATATCGATATTTCAAGGAGTAACCTCTCATCAGTAGCATTTAAATCAAAACATTGGAAGGTCAAATTCCAAAACTGTTGAAAACGAAAAGTACTCAAAACCAAAACGTTCGAACAAGGAAGCCAAATCCAGCACCGAGGATATCGACCATGTGCATTACAAGGAGAGAAACCTGGTGTTTTAAACAATTTTGAATTTAAAAAAACGGAGATTTCAGCGACAAAAATATTAGAAATTTTATGGTAAATCGTGTCAGACAAGTCTGACTACCAGGCTTGTGATTACCCTCGGGGACCTCTGGTCCACCAGCAGCGGTTATCGCCCAGTGGTTTCAAAATTACAAATACCAAAAACGCGGGTATAAACGGTTAATTTGGATATGCTATATATCGATATTTCAAGGAGTAACCTCTCATCAGTAGCATTTAAATCAAAACATTGGAAGGTAAAATTCCAAAACTGTTGAAAACGAGTTCTGTCGTAACGTACCTTGGCGGGTTGTTACAATATCAAGTCAGAATTGAAATTTAGGTGAGGTATTTGCCTACATTGCGGTACGGCCGTGTTTCCTCATTACATTTAAGGTAGCACAATACAAAAGTGCTTTAATAAATTTTATCAAAATTTTTATTTATACCTATTTTAAATACTACTATAAATACCCCTTTTCAAACGGTGCAAAAATATTTTCAGTACACCTTATAATTAGGCAGCAACCACTTGAAATTCTGGGGGGTATGGATTTTAGCACGTCGACAATTTATTTTTTTCAAAAAATTTTCGAAGACAAGTTTTTTTGAACGACACCAAAAACAAGTTTTTATTCGCAACTTTGTTGCTGTGTAGCCCAGGCTCACCAAACAATTTATTTTTTTCTTTCTCGGTCAAGGACAATTTATTTTTTTTCCAAAAAATTGAAAACAAAATATTTTTTTTCCAAAAAATCTGTAACCCCCCCCCCCCCCCCCCCCCCCCCCCCCCCGAATTTCAAATGGTTTAATAATAAAGTTATGTAGGTTTAAAGTGTGATATCTTAAGTCAAACTGGAAGCAAATTTGGTACAAATGTTTAGTAGCATTAGGTGTATAGAACTGATATGGGGATTTTCGATTGAATGTAAAACATGGCCGCTGTGGCTAAAAATAGAACATAGGCGTAAATTGCAGTTTTTTTGCTAATAAGTCAAAAACTTGTGACAGATTTTTAAAGGACAAGGTACAGTAAGGCCATATTTGGCCCCCTTATTTAAAGAAAAACAAACCCTAAGTAAATGATTTAAATATCATTAAGGTTTCAAGTTAGATGATTAAACTTTTTGACAATGGTAAACATTTTCCATCATCTACAGTAATTTTAATTTTATAGAGGCCTAAAGCAGTGCAAAAGTAACAAAATGGTCAAAAAATGTCATTTTTCATGCTTATTTTGTTATTTTTAAATATCGGCGACAACGTAGACCATGGATTTCTCGACTGACTTATAATCATTTTATAGTGCAAATTAAAGTTCATAAACAATAACTGTGGTCTAAGTAGTCGCTGGCATCTAAAAATTGAAAATATTGCCCAAATATTGTCCATTTTCCGCGAATTTGAAAGAAATCATTTATATTCACCATGTTTTGACAAGCAATTCCAAATAAATAAGATAAAAAATTCTTACAAATTTTGTTGATTTATCTTCTTCATTCATTTGACTTAATAAATAGCAAAAGGACTTATCTGTAGATCAGTTTTCTATTTTTTAGTCGAAGAGGGGGCCAAATATAGGCCTTATCGTACCTTGTCCTTTTTAGCGAGAACAAAAGTGATTATTTCCTCAAGATTGATTTAAATTTTGGAGAAGATCCAACAACCGATGTAGGAGTGATTGCCCTTTTTCTTGACTTGTTTTTAAATTTTGCACCGATTAACCTCATTATCTTGAAAACTATACCGTTCATTTTAAGAGATTGTCAAAAGAAGAAAATAATTAAAAGCTTTCAATTGCCAAAATATTACTCAACACATTAACCATATTGTCCTGATTAAACTTATGATCCTTTCAATGTCAAATAGTATTTGCCTAATAGCCTATAGTTATAGGCACATGTGTCAGGTGAGTGATTTAGGCTCCTGGGAGCCTCTTGTCATGTTTTTGCCCTAAAGAACAGATAAAAAATAGCTGTTGCATGCATAAACCTTCAGCTTATTAAACTGTACAAAAGTCTCCATTGGGTCGAAGTTATCATATGACCCCTTATAGGGGTATTGGTCCTTTAAAAGTAAAAAATAGCTGGGGTTTTTTCTCGCCTGCAGCAAATAGTAGCGGAAGGGGTGACATGGATATTACTTTCCGGAGGTGATGGCAGCAAGGGAAACTTTTTTGTAAGACTTTTGTGGAAAATGAATACCTTGAAAAGTTTAATAGCTAGGATTCTGATATTTGGTAGACAGTTGGGGTTATGATGTATGCAACTGTCACCATGACGTGTGGCCCTGGTCCCATTTTCACACTCCAGTAACCCTGTGAACTTAGGTCTTTGTTAAGGCAGAAAACTTCTTTGTAAGACCTTTATGGAAATTGAATTTCTTGAAAAGAACATCAATGATATTGGTATGGTAGGTGCACCTATTATTGCTAAGTTCAATGCATGCTTCGTATGCTGGATGTGACCTATATATTCCGCACGAATGACCACTTAAAGAAGAATGGTTAAAGTCAATTCCCACTTACTGATAAGTGCCATAGCAACAATATTGGTATGGTAGGTGCACCTAGTGATGCCAAGCACAAAGCATGCTATGGTTGCTGGATGTGACCTATATTTTCAGCATGAATCCACTTAAGAAGAATTGTTTAAATCCATTCCCACTTACTTACTTTCATTCTTTATAAATCATTTAATCATCATAAAATTATACTCTTGGAACAACTTTAAGGTTTAGTGATTGCAGGAAAAAATAAATGTTGCGAGATGGGACATTATGTCTTTTGGACATATTCTTGTTTCATCCTATCCTTCTTTGTGTTTGCTGGTTTTGTCTCTGCCTTTTCGGACTTTTACATTCGGATGCCCCATTGGTACCTCTCCAAATAAGTTTCCTTACTATTGATTATTCTTGATTATTGAATATTTAATCTCTAAAACATTATTTATAAAAACCATTTATCATACACTATTTTGTCACATTTGATAATTCTTTTTCTTTAAGAACACCAAACAAATGACCTAGACTTTTAAAAAAACTTATCTTGTTGTCTTATTAGCCTATATGTATATACCATTTATTTTTCAAGAGATGTCCAAATTGGCTTTATCTAACATAAAACACCAACTTGCTATCTCAAAAGGTATTAAAACTCTACCAACAATCAGTTATCTAATATTTACATTAAAAATGCTTTTCTCTTAAACTATATTTCAGACATTACTGAACCAAAGATCTTCTAGTCGTCCTGAACCTTTGTATCTGTCCAGTATTCTACCAGCCTACTTTGTCATGATCGTAATGGGAGTCATAGCTTTCTTCATAACAGGTGGATCAGTGCAAAGCATAAAGAGTGCTATAAAGTGTCAAATGTCTGCTAAATATGAAGTAGACTGAAGAGAGTATATATCGGCAGCATAGAAGAGACAAGAACAAAAATTATCTGTATTGTTATCATTTACTTGACTTTGAGTCACTGGTTAAAAAGAAGAGAAAATTAACTATTTATCAAAATGTTTGAAAGCTTTTGTCTAAAATAAATATGTTATAACTACAATGAGTGATTGGTCTGGCATCATTTTGGGTGTTTGTCAGACTCTTCTCAGCACTCTCAAGTCTACAGTTTTCAGCACCTGTGATGAAAAGTCAGGGGATATAAAATTTATGGATTGCTAATTTAGTTCACCCGGCCAAAGCCCATGTGAGCTATTGTCATCCTTTGGTATCTGTTGTTCCTTCGATAAACTTTTCAAAAATCTTCTGTGAAACCCCTTAACAAAATGCAACCAAACTTGTTATGCTTGTTATTTAGGTTGTCATTTATACACAACTGTCCTTTAGATTTCATGGATTTTTTATTCGAAAAAATGACAGCCGTTGTTAAAAATAGAACAAAAGAGGCAAAATCACCTTTCAATTCTTTTAACTCCAAAAGTACAACAGATTGTGTGAATATTGTTATGGTTTTTAATACAATAAATAAATTTTAAAGCATGCTTGGAAGATTTTTCAATAATGATTTGTTACAGATACTACATATATAACAAAAAAATTCCATGATACTATAGGAATGTTTGCCAATTTCATTAGTGATGTCTTATTCCAGTGGCGGATCCAGGGGGGTTCCGGGGGTCGGAACCCCCCTTTCCTCCGAATTTTTAATTTTTTGTGTAGATTTTCAGAAAAATTGGTCTGGAACCCCCCTTTGGCCCACAGAGCCCAGTATGTGGAACCCCCCTTCTTTCGAAAATTTCTGGATCCGCCCTGTATTCACTAATTTGCATCTCATTAAGTGTCAAATTGGATGGCAATAAACAAACATCAATTGATAGGATAATTTCCCCAAATTTCAAATCCCCCTTTTTTAATTGGCTCTGAGAAGAAGAATTTATTCATATTTACCATAATTGATTTTGAAAATAAAGCTTAACAAATAAATTTTCTGCAAAATTGTTTCTGCACCAAGTAAATTTTTGTTGAAAATTTTAAATCAACCAAATTTTCGATCTTTAGAACCACTGAATATGTATTTGCAAAATGCACTTACAAAAACGATCTTTTTCTGAAAATTGTAGAACCAAAAGAATTTTTCAGGTACATGTAATACTATCTTGAAAAACAAAAAAGTTATGACAGTTTAAAGAGGATTTCCAACACAATTTTATTGTCCTTTTGCCCTCCACAGGTAAGTTCTGACGTCACGGCAAACATTCCTATATTGAGGTCTTTTGTTTCTGTCGTTTCTATATTTACCAAATCTGTTTGCAATGTACATGTTCATCCTTTCCCTTTTGACTCGGCTATATCTTGATTCTCAATGAAGTAACCAATGAATATGGCTGCAACCAGTGGTCCCAGTTCAGATTACATTTTAGTCAGTGTAGCAGATCTGTGTAGCTTTAGTGTAATGAATATAAATTTTGAGACTGCAAATAGAATCTTAGTACACTAAATACAATTTTTTGCCCTAAATTGAGTAGAAAATTTAATTTGCTTTAATAGGGAGGTTTGCTCTTCATATTTTGGGATTTTTATCAGATTTTCAAGGCCTCTGGGTGTGTCCATCTATTATGTTTGAAATGTTTTGCCAATGAATCCCCTATTTTCTTTTTGTTATTATACCCCACGCAACAAAGTTGCGAAAGATATAATGTTTTTGACTGGTCCGTCCGTCCGTCTGTGATAAAACAAACCACATAACAACATAAAACACACACACACACACATAACAACAAAACCGCATTCAGCAACGCGAACTCAAGTCGAAACGAGAGTGAACTCAGGAGCTCCGGAAGAGTAAGCAGTTCCTGCTTGCTATAGCACACCCGTCACGTTGCCAAAGATCGATTAAGTGTTGGTCAAATCCGGAAAGGATGACATTACAAAACTCTATGCCAAACCAACATCTGTGCTCATCTGAGAGATAGAAATCCCGTATTTGTATACAAGCACATGATGTTTTCCGTAAAATTTCTTGAGTGATAACAACAACCTGGGAGCAACGTACCCCTGTGTTAACAATTTGCTTGTCAGCCGTGTAGCTCTATCAATGAAGTCGTTGTACTCCCCACATGCTCAAAATTAAAAACAGGTATTTATGACACAAACGGATTAACTTAATTTAAAATGACACATATATCTCGAAACACGTAAAGATTAAAAAGTTAGCACGTTGACGGAATTAACTAAACAACAAAATACAACCATTACTACTTATAGATAAAACGCCAAAACAGGATAGGTCTAATTGACAAATAAATATATGGATTTAAAATTAAGCATGAGAAAATTTGTAAATCTAAATTATGTAATGTTATGTAAACAAAAAACTTCAAAATTATTAATGTAAAAAGAAACGTTTTAAGATCCCCCTTTTAAGACAATAGTGTAAGCAAAATCAATTAATGTCCAAAAATCCATAATAAAATATAAAATAAAAAACAAATAAACTAAAAAATGCCCGAAAAGTCCGAAAGTAAATTTAAACACAATTTTTCACTATGACATATTGCATAAAACTTCTTAAACTAAGTATTTCCTTAGTCTTCAAACCACGCCTACTACACTTAAGTGTTATGCAGTTAACATCTTATGGTCTATCAGCTAGGTCCAGACAAAATTGAGGTTGTATGATAGCGAGCATAGCTCGCAAGTGGGCACGAAGTGCCCGCTCGAGCGGAGAGCTCTACGGTATTTGTTTCCGCGAGAAATTTGCTAATGCTGATTCAGATTTTTTATGGTCCGGAAAGGGTTATTATTTTTACAGGGCCGGAGTGAATGTTGAAATAATCTATAAGAAAAGAAATAATGCTTAAAAAATGATAAATTGCGCTTTTTACAAGAAAATAATATTCTATAATATATGATAAATACACATAAGCTGCTCGTTTCGTCTTGGTTATATGCACGTACGAAACTAACGTGTCTCGAAGTTTAATCGCCCCATACCATCTTGCCCCAAATACATTATTTAAACAAAACGTAGTCCCTTTTTAGCTATGCTCGCATTTAGGCAATGCCTACTCCATATTACCCATGTAGATCACATTTTTAATTCATAAATCGAAGATTGCATGTATATAAATTGTTTTTCCGTTTGTTGTAGTCCGAAAAAATGCGTGGGAAATAGTACAACAAGCGGCCCTTTTGGGGTACTGTACGACTGGAAAAAATCTTATCTGAATTCAAATTGAGCAATACTTTTTATTTCTCATGAAAATATTGAATAAAGCTTTTGTTTTTTCTTAACACTTAAAACATAACCACTGTCGACAAGCGGATTATCGTAACTGTAATTACGACGATCCCAATATGGCGATGGGAAAACCCCGTAAAATAAACATACCTTTTAATTCATTCAATACACAACGACACATGACCACACTTTGCTACTGCAAAGGTCTTTTGGCTAGCGATATACTGTAAATATGATTTGAATCAATATTCATCCGTTTTGGAGATATCCACAACAGAAAAATGTGGCAAGATCATCGTAACTCGATTTTTTTTCAAAGAAAGATTATCGTAACTCGGGTTACTGATTATGGTAACTCTGCTTTATCGTTCGTTAAAAGAAAACAATTTTACAAAGTTAGGCATTTATTATTTGATTACCATGTCAGAGATAGAAATCAGACATCAAAACCGCGGCCGAAAGTCTTATTCTCATGCTTGTTTGTTGTATTAAATATATGGGAGTAAAGCTACGGCGTTTTATTCTGACGGGGTATTGCCTGCTATGGTTTAAGCGGGAAATCCTAAGACAGTAAAATGGCACAAGCTCCTGTTACGTTCATTTACGTAACTTTAAGGCGAAAATTTAAATATGCTCCTGTTACGTTACTTCCGGTACGGAATAAATTCTGGACCCATTACGGATAGGTGGAACGAATCGAAAACGGGTTCATCAACGTAATTGTAGAACTTAAACATTAAAGTTGCGTTTAACTCTATCTACTCTATTTACAAAGAATAAAGTTGAGGGTAATTATTTTTTAACAATAAACATAATCTATATCTTATTTGTAAATAAGAATAAATATTAATAGAATACTTTTTGTGATTTGTTTTTGTCAAGAAGCCGCTGGTCACATTGAAGGCTTCTGGCTGTTTTCCGTTGCGTTGGGGATTTTCAAAATTGTCCTTTGTGTTTTTGACTTGTTGATATTTATATTTTTGGGAAATATCTTCTACTGATTTTCGGATCCAAAATTTAGTTTTTTGCAGGAGTCTTCCTGATAAAAGGAATATGTCTGGTCCCAATCGCGATAAGTGAATAAATATCTACTATGTTCTTTTTTATTAATTAAAACAATAATTTTATAATATACAAAATCACGTAACGTCAGAAGTGTAGTATTAAAATTCTACAGCTACGTCGATAAATCCGTTTTCGATTCGTTCCCCCTATCCGTGATGGGTCCGGAACTTATTCCGTCCCGGAAGTAACGTAACAGGAGCATATTTAAATTTTCGCCTTAAAGTTACGTAAATGGACGTAACAGGAGCTTGTGCCCAGTAAAATTAATTACAGTGATTTTAACAACAATAAGGAGAATGAGAAAAACTATTTAAAAAGAAAACAAGAGGTAAATCTAGTCTGAACTGAAAATCGTGTCCTAAATCTACCAACTGTGCAATATAGACACGTAAAAGATCCTTATAATAATAGTTCCAATAAAAAAAATGTCGTAGTAATGTGTCCTTGGTCGCAGTTGCCTATTTTACTTATTTCTTCGTTCGAAAGATTTTTTGTTAATTAAAAGTATTATATAATCTGTCATTTAAGATAATTCGATTTATACATTTTGAAAAAAAAGTTACCAGAAAAGAGACTATATACATCTGAGATTTACATAGTATGACCGAGGAGTCATATGACCGAGACGAAATAAAGTGTGGCCGAGGTGTCCAAATACTTGTACCCTTTTCACAACTCTGTGAAAGTTAATTTTCAATCAGCATTCCTCGGACGAGTCCGCTTCTCTTCGAAGTTTGAGGAGGTAACTCAGCCGAAGTTGCGATTTAACTGTCACCTTTCCGTGACCAGTTTACACAAGCCAAAAGCGTGTTCTTTTCGTTGTTCCGTAATTCCGTCCCGCATT
The DNA here is from genome assembly GCA_963971305.1 of Arcuatula senhousia. Taxonomy (NCBI): domain Eukaryota; kingdom Metazoa; phylum Mollusca; class Bivalvia; order Mytilida; family Mytilidae; genus Arcuatula; species Arcuatula senhousia. The sequence goes on along the minus strand of OZ020313.1, from coordinate 21,596,146 downwards.
TGTTTAGTCGTAATACATCTACTTTTAGTCCTAGGTTGTTCTTATTTAGAGACAATCTTTATATGAACATGATGCATAGTGGGATATGTTTTAAGTTTCATCAGACAACTACTTCCTGTTTACCGAAACCTTGAAATTTTTCCGCCATACTTTAATTCCTTTCCGCTTTTCATTTGCTCATAACTTAGCAACTAATATTCCTAGATTGCTGATATTTGGTAACAAGCTTGATATGGGCATAGTGTATTGTGGGATACGTTTTTGAATCCATCGGACATCTTCTTCCTGTTTACCGAAAAGATTTTTTTTTTAAATTATGTTATACTTTTCATCTACATGTACTTACATATAACTACATGTATAACTTAGTAACTATAATTACTTCTTTGTTGCTGATGTTTGGTAAAAAGCTTGAAACGGACATGGTATCATGTGGGATTCCGATGATCAAGCATTTAATTCTTGTTTCATGTAAACTTTATATTAAACACAAGGCATACTACCATTAGCTGTGAAAGCGGGGTATCACTAGTCAGCATTAGCTTACGGATTTCTTGTTGCTTTTTTCAATTTAAAATACCGTATCAAATAAATATTGACATTGAAAAACAATTTTCATGAATTCAAAACCTTTCATTGTTCGCTTCCTCGAGATTTTCTAACGTCAGGGGCAAGAATATTTCAAACGAGAGTTAACACTAAAGTATGTCTCGCCTGCTGCACCATCAGAAACAATTCCTCTTTCCTTCTTCCACTATATTTTGAATTTACATGGATTTTCAGTTTCTGAGATCAAAAGATGTTTATATAACTTAAACATTGCTAATAAATGCAATAAAAATAACCAAAGTCACTCAACCAGAAAAACAAGGTCAAAGTCAAAAGATGGGGATGCAACTGTGCTAAGCTATTTTATTACATGACTAGAAAATTGCATTAATTTGATTGGCCTAAACAACCCTAAAAAGTTTTGATGTAGAGTGAGAACAGCCTAAAAATGTCTAAATATAGTAAATAAACAGGATGGAAAGCGTTGTTACCCTACTATTTCCTAAAAATAAATTCCAGACCCCTGAAAGTGACTATAAATAGTTCGTGTGATTTCCCCCGTACAAAGTTCAAAGAAAACATTGCAAAGAATCTGTGATTTATACCAGTAGTATAAGAGATTGAAACGGTTATCATTTCTCAGGAGGATTGAGGATTAGGCGCCATTGCGCATGCCTGTGACGTCATATCCACTTCCGGTCCGCCATCTTGCTTCCGGTCGGCCATCTTGCTTCCGGGTCCGCCATTTTGCTTCCGGTCCGCCATCTTGCTTCCGGTACCGCAACATCCGGTAATTAAGGGGAGGTAATTCCGCAAAGTCACCGAACGGTAAAAGGCTTGTAACTTAGTTATTCCTTGACCGATTTCTTTCGGGTTTGTTGCATTGTTTTTAGTAAGACAATGTCTCTTTGATGATTTTCTTTGTGGTCTTCAGTGGTCATTAGAGGCTTGACCAGTAGGTGACCATTTACTATTTCTTATCAAAGGTGGGGTTGTCGTATATCGTTGGAAAGGTAGCAAGGTGTAGTTGCCATTTTTATACGACCGCAAAAAATTTGCGGACGTATTATGGTATGATGCTGTCGTCGTCGTCGTTGTCGTCGTTGTCGTCGTTGTCGTCGTTGTCTGTTAACTTTTTAGTGTTTCCACAATAACTTTAGTTCCAGTTATCCGATTGCTATGAAACTTTACAATGATGTTCCTTACCATAAAAGGATGCATGGGATTGATTTTGGGGGTCCCCCCATTTTTCGTTTAGAAATTAGGGGCCAAAAAAGGGCCAAAAATACTACTTTTTTGTTTGTTTCCACAATAACTTTAGTTCTAGTTATCCAATTGCTATGAAATTTGACAGTGATGTTCCATACCATACAAGGATGAATGGGATTGATTTTGGGGGTCCCCCCTCTTTTTGTTTCGAAATTAGGGGCCCAAAAGGGGGAAAAAATTCAAATATTTTACTTGTTTCCACCATTACTTTGGTCCTAGTTGGCCTATTGCTGTGAAATTTGTCAAGAATGTGTCTTACAATAAAATAATGAACCTGATGAATTTTTGTGCCCCCCCCTTTTTCTCCGTTGTGTAATTAGGGGCCAAAAGGGGCCAAAATAAAAACTTTTTTATTTGTGGTCCGATTTCGAAAAATTTTTTTACATGTTTGTTCTTGTCAAATAGCGGATACAAAATTAAGAATTAATTTTTGCGACCCCCCCTTTTTCCCCCTATTACGTAATTAGGGGCCAAATGGGGCCAAAATCGAAACTTTTTTATTTGTGGTCCTATTTTGAAAAATTTTTTTGCAAGTTTATTTTTGTCAAGTAGCGAATCCAAATTTGAGAATTTATTTTTGCGACCCCCACCCCTTTTTCACCTGTTACGTAATAAGGGGCCAAAAGGGGCCGAAATTGAAACTTTTTTATTTCTGGTCCGATTTTGAAAATTTTTTTTGCATGTTTGTTCTTGTCAAATAGCGGATACAAAATTAAGAATTAATTTTTGCGACCCCCCCTTTTTCCCCTTATTACGTAAATAGGGGCCAAATGGGGCCGAAATTGAAACTTTTTTATTTCTGGTCCGATTTTGAAATTTTTTTTTGCATGTTTGTTCTTGTCAAATAGCGAATACAAAATTAAGAATTAATTTTTGCGACCCCCCCTTTTTCCCCCTATTACGTAATTAGGGGCCAAACGGGGCCAAAATCGAAACTTTTTTATTTCTGGTCCGATTTTGAAAATTTTTTTGCATGTTTGTTCTTGTCAAATAGCGGATACAAAATAAAGAATTAATTTTTGCGACCCCCCCCTTTTTCCCCTTATTATGTAATTAGGGGCCAAATGGGGCCGAAATTGAAACTTTTTTATTTCTGGTCCAATTTTAAAATTTTTTTTGCATGTTTGTTCTTGTCAAATAGCGAATACAAAATTAGGAATTAATTTTTGCGACCCCCCCTTTTTCCCCCTATTACGTAATTAGGGGCCAAATGGGGCTTTTTTATTTGTGGTCCGATTTTGAAATTTTTTTTTGCAAATTTATTCTTGTCAGGTAGCGATTCTAAATTTAAGAATAAATTTTTTGGGCTGTAATCATAATTTAAAAAAAATTCTGGTTCGATTTTTAATTTTTTCTCCAAACATTATTCTTTTAAAGAGTAGAATACAACATTCAAAATTTATATTTTTAGCACCTGGGTTGAAAGTCCATCAGAGAAGCATTTGTCAAAAACCTTTGTCAGTCCACCATGGGCTGCATGTGTCCAGAACAATAGACTATCCATATTAGGCCTAAAACGTACAGGGTTCAACATGTTGCGGTCGTATCATGCTGCGCTCGGCGAAGCTTTTTATTGAGTTGTTTGAGTCGGTAGTGGTCAGTGGTCAGTCAGGGCTTGACCACTAGGTGACCCCTTTTTCTTCTTGTTGTATTCTAAGCGTGTAATATGTCATTGTAAAGCTTGTGAGGTCTAGTTTTATATTCTTTCTTTCGTGTCAATCTAAGGGAAGTAACTCTTGGTTTCTACTGTGTTTTAAGTCTTGTACTTGATACCGTTTTGTAAGGAATTTGCCGGGCTTTGTGGGGTAGTACTGGTTTGATCTTTTTTATAGGGCGTTAGGGATAACAAATCGATTTTAAGTTTCGATACTTTATTTTGAACACAGTAATAGGTTTCAGTCTTCATCCTCGTCGTCTTCACTCTCCTCGTCAGGCCTGAACTGTTTTATTTTCTCATCCAGCAAGTACTTTCTCTTCTCAGTAGCGTATTTCCAAGACTCTTCATACTCATAATCTTCATCGTCCCTCAGTCGTTTTGCTGTTTGTTTGATCTTCTTGTGGAGTGGATCTCGTGCCATTTCCATTTGCCACATAATGTTATTGACGTAGCGATTTTTTAGAGCTTCTCTATAGAGCGGGAGCAAATCCAAGTCAGCCTTTGATATTGCCTCTTTTTCGTGGTGACCTTTTTCCGTGTATTCATCCACTTTCTTTTCGTGTTCGTCTTTGTAGCTGATCATCACTTGTCCAATAAAGTCACCCCACGGATCGAACTGTTCTCCGGGGTAAGTTTCTTCGTCTTCAGACAAGTCGTCACTCTTTTCTGATTCCGTATCTTCCTCTTCCTCAGTTTCCCATTCCGGGTCCTCCTTCAACCATTCCAGTTCCTCCATTTTTCTTTGATGCTTCTGTTCTTTGTGTCTCTGTAGATTGAACAACTTTTGGCTTGTGTATCCGCATTCGTCGCAATGGTACATCTTTCCTTCTCGGCGTCCGGTTTCTATCTGATGATTTTTGTTCCGTCTTAGTAAATTTATCTATCACTTCTGAAAAGTGTACCATGTTGCTAACATAGCGCTTATTACACGGACGGATTAGATCGGGTCTTGTTAAATTGTCTTTCTTTCTATTCCATGCATGGACAAAGAATGCATTCCTCAATGCTGCTAAGCTCTCTCTACTGTATCCAAGCCTCCATGTTTTGAATCTACGCCATTTTTTAAATATTCGCTGGCAGTCTATGCATGGCACATTTTGTTCCCAATTGTTAAATTCGGTTTTCGGCTTCCCCACCTTACATTTACGACAAACACGTTCCCCATTCTCACTTTCAATGTTCTTTTCTATGAGTTTTGGAAGATAATCCATTACATTTACGTGCGACTTGTTCGAATACATTCGAGCCACTGACAACATTGTTAATTTATTTTGCCTTTTCAAAATTGTATCGTCCAATCATCTCTCAGCATTTTATCACGTGACTAACTCTTTGCTCTTCTTGCTCTTTTGATTGCTCAGTTTGCTCTTTTGCAGCTCATCTTGCTCTTTTTCTTGCTCATCTCGCTCTTTTGCAGCTCATCTTGCTCTTTTCCTTGCTCATCTTGCTCTTCTGCAGCTCTATTTTGCTCTTTACCTTGCTCATCTTGCTCTTTTGCAGCTCTTTACCTTGCTCATCTTGCTCTTTTGCAGCTCATTTTGCTCATTTACCTTGCTCATCTTGCTCTTTTGCAGCTCATTTTGCTCATTTACCTTGCTCATCTTGCTCTTTTGCTGCTTTTCTTACTAATTTGATCACCCAGCAGCAGCAGCAGCAGCAGCAGCAGCCATTTTACCCTCTCCCCCCCTTTCACTTACACAGCAGCAGCAGCAGCAGCAGCCGTTTTAAGACCTTCCCCCCCCCCTTTTTTTCACTTACGCAGCAGCAGCCGTTTTACCCTCCTCTCCCCTTTCACTTAGGCAGCACCAGCCGATTCCTTACCTTCAAGCAGGGAATCCAGACCACTTCATACTTTTAATTTTCCATAGGCCCTGTGTTAAATCTGTTGGCGACTCGTGCCACCCCCAGATCGCAGCAATGAAGTCGTGTGTAATCATGCAGAACTAACTATTCCATTGAGATTATTTTGTACTTGATGACCCAATATCTTGTAACCAGTTTAAACCGGTTTCTTTTCGTTCCGATACTACCCCTTTGCATTTCTATTTTTAACCCTTACCCTAACCATACCCCTAGCTATTCTAGTTTGTAACTCTAACCCTAACCCTAAACCCTAACCCTAACCCTACCCTAGCTTTTCTAGTAAAAATGTAATTCTAACCCTAACCCTATCCATAATCTCTTACCTTAACCTTTTCTCTTTTCAGTTCTATTTTTAGCCCTTACCCCAATTCTAACTCTAACTCTCTTTGATACTGTTGTCATTTTATTTCTAACCCTAACCCCAATTCTTTCTTCTCTAACCCTATCTCTCTTTTCTCTAATCCTATCCCTAAGCTCTCTTCTTTAACCCTAACCCTAACCCTTTCTCTTTCCATTTCTATTTTTTAACCCTTATCCTAATTCTAAGTCTCTTTGTCTTTGTTGTCATTGTATTTTTAACCCTAACCCTAACTCTCTCTTCTCTAACCCTAACCCTTTCTCTTCTATTTTTAGCCCTTATCCCCATTCTAACTCTAACTCTATTTGCCTTTGTTGTCATTGATTTTCTAACTCAAACCCTTATTGTCTTTTCTCTAACTCTCTCTTCTTTAACCCTTTCTCTTTCTATTTCTTTACCATTTACTCTAACCCTAACCTAAATTCTTCTCTGTTGTGTATAGTATTTCTATTCATGTTCGTACCCTAACCCTAACTCTTCTGCTATGTAGCCTTAACCCTAACTCTTGATCTCTTTGCACGTAGTGCTCCTTTTGTTGTTGTTCTGCTTTTCCTGTTCATGAGCGGTTTGTAATATCACGTTTGCGCCAATTTCTGATTCGTTGTGAAGTTAAACAAAAACAATGCAAACAATAATGCATTTACAAAACAACAACAAAAGGAGCACTACGTGCAAAGAGATCAAGAGTTAGGGTTAAGGCTACATAGCAGAAGAGTTAGGGTTAGGGTACGAACATGAATAGAAATACTATACACAACAGAGAAGAATTTAGGTTAGGGTTAGAGTAAATGGTAAAGAAATAGAAAGAGAAAGGGTTAAAGAAGAGAGAGTTAGAGAAAAGACAATAAGGGTTTGAGTTAGAAAATCAATGACAACAAAGGCAAATAGAGTTAGAGTTAGAATGGGGATAAGGGCTAAAAATAGAAGAGAAAGGGTTAGGGTTAGAGAAGAGAGAGTTAGGGTTAGGGTTAAAAATACAATGACAACAAAGACAAAGAGACTTAGAATTAGGATAAGGGTTAAAAAATAGAAATGGAAAGAGAAAGGGTTAGGGTTAGGGTTAAAGAAGAGAGCTTAGGGATAGGATTAGAGAAAAGAGAGATAGGGTTAGAGAAGAAAGAATTGGGGTTAGGGTTAGAAATAAAATGACAACAGTATCAAAGAGAGTTAGAGTTAGAATTGGGGTAAGGGCTAAAAATAGAACTGAAAAGAGAAAAGGTTAAGGTTAGAGATTATGGATAGGGTTAGGGTTAGAATTACAAACTAGAAAAGCTAGGGTAGGGTTAGGGTTAGGGTTTAGGGTTAGGGTTAGAGTTACAAACTAGAATAGCTAGGGGTATGGTTAGGGTAAGGGTTAAAAATAGAAATGCAAAGGGGTAGTATCGGAACGAAAAGAAACCGGTTTAAACTGGTTACAAGATATTGGGTCATCAAGTACAAAATAATCTCAATGGAATAGTTAGTTCTGCATGATTACACACGACTTCATTGCTGCGATCTGGGGGTGGCACGAGTCGCCAACAGATTTAACACAGGGCCTATGGAAAATTAAAAGTATGAAGTGGTCTGGATTCCCTGCTTGAAGGTAAGGAATCGGCTGGTGCTGCCTAAGTGAAAGGGGAGAGGAGGGTAAAACGGCTGCTGCTGCGTAAGTGAAAAAAAAGGGGGGGAAGGTCTTAAAACGGCTGCTGCTGCTGCTGCTGCTGTGTAAGTGAAAGGGGGGGAGAGGGTAAAATGGCTGCTGCTGCTGCTGCTGCTGCTGCTGGGTGATCAAATTAGTAAGAAAAGCAGCAAAAGAGCAAGATGAGCAAGGTAAATGAGCAAAATGAGCTGCAAAAGAGCAAGATGAGCAAGGTAAATGAGCAAAATGAGCTGCAAAAGAGCAAGATGAGCAAGGTAAAGAGCTGCAAAAGAGCAAGATGAGCAAGGTAAAGAGCAAAATAGAGCTGCAGAAGAGCAAGATGAGCAAGGAAAAGAGCAAGATGAGCTGCAAAAGAGCGAGATGAGCAAGAAAAAGAGCAAGATGAGCTGCAAAAGAGCAAACTGAGCAATCAAAAGAGCAAGAAGAGCAAAGAGTTAGTCACGTGATAAAATGCTGAGAGATGATTGGACGATACAATTTTGAAAAGGCAAAATAAATTAACAATGTTGTCAGTGGCTCGAATGTATTCGAACAAGTCGCACGTAAATGTAATGGATTATCTTCCAAAACTCATAGAAAAGAACATTGAAAGTGAGAATGGGGAACGTGTTTGTCGTAAATGTAAGGTGGGGAAGCCGAAAACCGAATTTAACAATTGGGAACAAAATGTGCCATGCATAGACTGCCAGCGAATATTTAAAAAATGGCGTAGATTCAAAACATGGAGGCTTGGATACAGTAGAGAGAGCTTAGCAGCATTGAGGAATGCATTCTTTGTCCATGCATGGAATAGAAAGAAAGACAATTTAACAAGACCCGATCTAATCCGTCCGTGTAATAAGCGCTATGTTAGCAACATGGTACACTTTTCAGAAGTGATAGATAAATTTACTAAGACGGAACAAAAATCATCAGATAGAAACCGGACGCCGAGAAGGAAAGATGTACCATTGCGACGAATGCGGATACACAAGCCAAAAGTTGTTCAATCTACAGAGACACAAAGAACAGAAGCATCAAAGAAAAATGGAGGAACTGGAATGGTTGAAGGAGGACCCGGAATGGGAAACTGAGGAAGAGGAAGATACGGAATCAGAAAAGAGTGACGACTTGTCTGAAGACGAAGAAACTTACCCCGGAGAACAGTTCGATCCGTGGGGTGACTTTATTGGACAAGTGATGATCAGCTACAAAGACGAACACGAAAAGAAAGTGGATGAATACACGGAAAAAGGTCACCACGAAAAAGAGGCAATATCAAAGGCTGACTTGGATTTGCTCCCGCTCTATAGAGAAGCTCTAAAAAATCGCTACGTCAATAACATTATGTGGCAAATGGAAATGGCACGAGATCCACTCCACAAGAAGATCAAACAAACAGCAAAACGACTGAGGGACGATGAAAATTATGAGTATGAAGAGTCTTGGAAATACGCTACTGAGAAGAGAAAGTACTTGCTGGATGAGAAAATAAAACAGTTCAGGCCTGACGAGGAGAGTGAAGACGACGAGGATGAAGACTGAAACCTATTACTGTGTTCAAAATAAAGTATCGAAACTTAAAATCGATTTGTTATCCCTAACGCCCTATAAAAAAGATCAAACCAGTACTACCCCACAAAGCCCGGCAAATTCCTTACAAAACGGTATCAAGTACAAGACTTAAAACACAGTAGAAACCAAGAGTTACTTCCCTTAGATTGACACGAAAGAAAGAATATAAAACTAGACCTCACAAGCTTTACAATGACATATTACACGCTTAGAATACAACAAGAAGAAAAAGGGGTCACCTAGTGGTCAAGCCCTGACTGACCACTGACCACTACCGACTCAAACAACTCAAAAATGGCAACTACACCTTGCTACCTTTCCAACGATATACGACAACCCCACCTTTGATAAGAAATAGTAAATGGTCACCTACTGGTCAAGCCTCTAATGACCACTGAAGACCACAAAGAAAATCATCAAAGAGACATTGTCTTACTAAAAACAATGCAACAAACCCGAAAGAAATCGGTCAAGGAATAACTAAGTTACAAGCCTTTTACCGTTCGGTGACTTTGCGGAATTACCTCCCCTTAATTACCGGATGTTGCGGTACCGGAAGCAAGATGGCCGACCGGAAGCAAAATGGCGGACCGGAAGCAAAATGGCGGACCCGGAAGCAAGATGGCCGACCGGAAGCAAGATGGCGGACCGGAAGTGGATATGACGTCACAGGCATGCGCAATGGCGCCTAATCCTCAATCCTCCTGAGAAATGATAACCGTTTCAATCTCTTATACTACTTATACCAAACAATTTTCCAATGCCAGTGTTTCATGGATGTTCAAATATCACTGTCAATTTCAACTTTAAAAATTAATATGTGATCAATGTCATAATCTTGTCAGAAGAATCTTTGATAAAATTTGTTTATGTTGAAATTAAATTTTCAAAATTCAGCTTCTTTTTGAAACAATATTACAGGTGATTTTCACAAATTAAAATGTATCACTGTATGTAAATGGTATGGTGCTTTCAGTCTTCAGCATACAAGTTTTCATGTAATAAAACAATTATCGACTTTGGTATAGGTTAATATCAATTTTATCAACCCTCAAAAAAATATATTAACCTCGCCTTCGGCTCAGTTAATATAATTTTTTTCAGGTTGATAAAAATAGATATCAACCTATATCAAAGTCAATAATTGTATAATATTACTAGGGCATATGCATACCAAGTTTCATCAACCTAGGAGATATGGAGTTGTTTGCAAAACCTTAACATTGCTATTACATGTATATGCATTGAAAATTGTCATAGTCACTCCATCGGAAAATCAAGGTCAAGGTCAAAAGATTGGGATACGGCTGTGCTAAGCTACTACCGGGGCATATGCATACCAAGTTTCATCAACCTAGGACTTATAGTTCTTGAAATATGGAGGTGCTCGCAAAACTTTTCCATTGCTATTTTATGTATTGAAAATTGTCAAAGTCACTCAAATGGAAAATCAATGTCAATGTCAAATGATGGGATGCAACTGTGCTAAGCTACTACTGGGGCATATGCATACCAAGTTTGATCAACTTAGGACCTATAGTTCTTGAGATATACAGGTGCTCGCAAAACTTTTCCATTGCTATTATATGTATTGAAAATTGTCAAAGTCACTCAACCGGAGAATCAAGGTCAAAGTCAAAAGATGGGGATGCAACTATGTAAAACTACTACTGGGGCATATGCATACCAAGTTTCATCAACCCAGGACCTATAGTTCTTGAGATATGGAGGTGCTCATAAAACTTTTCCAAAAAGTTAACGCCGCCGCCGGTAAAGTAATACCTATGTCCCGCTCTGCTTTTTTGGACATAAAATGACGATGAGATATATAGATGTGGGTTGGTAGACAAAGGAGTAGCAATTGCCAAATATTGAAGACCACAGGAAAAAGGGAGGGTGGGTAGGGTGGATAATTTAGTCTATATAGGGCTTTACTCGGTGAATGAATTTTTTACTTGCATGATTCGTGGCACTCTTGATGCACGTTAGCCCACTATGGTCAGCGATCAGTCTTATCGTATTATAGACCTGACAACTCCGCGAAGAGGACAAGCCTATTCAGCCACAAATAGTACACATTTGGTATATCTCACTAAATGGACTGATTTCCATTTGCACTAGACTAAACATAAGCTTAATATAAAATGAATTTATTGACTATGTGTATTGGCTTTTTTCGGTTTAAGCTTTACTCAATTAAAGTAGATGTACTTAAAACATTAAAAGAGGAATAGTTTTGATATTCTGTCAGTTTAAGAATATAAAAGCAAATACATGCATTTTTATATAAGATTTTCACTTGAATACTTCTATAAATTCTTATTGTTAGATTTAAAAATTATTTTTTTAGAATTAGAACGTATAACGTTGAAGGCTGCTGGCGGTTGTCCATTGTGGTTTTTCTAAATTGCCGTTTAATTGTGGGTTGAGTCGCGTACATTTATTCCACTTCTCATTATTTTCTATATTATGAATACATTCATATTGAAGTAACCATTTGCACCCCCTCTCGTCAGTGAAGTCTTAATAACTCGTTTTAATAGGATCCCAAGATACGGGTTGGGTGAAAGTTGTAACAAGTGTTGTAATAAATATTTTGTTTGATAATTTTTTTGGTATTTTTTTGTAGGAATTGGAATGTAAAGATATTATTTTTTTCATTTTATTTGAGTTACGATAATCATTTTAAAATAAATTTTGGAGTTACGATAATCTGGCATCGGCGTTACGACGATCTTGCCGCATTTTTCTGTTGTGGATTTCTCCCAAACGGATGAATAAAGATTCAAATCATATTAACAGTATATCGCTATCCAAAATACCTTTTAAATGGCCAAGTATGGTCGTGTGAAGTTATGTATTAAATGAATAAAAAGGGATTGTTTATTTTACGGGGGTTTCCCGTCGCCATATTGGGATCGTCGTAATTACAGTTACGATAATCCGCTTGTCGACAGTGATAACTAAACATGTTGGAAATCGTCGAAACGACCGTGTAAAATAGTAGAAACAAGGGGAAATAACTCTAAAAGTGAAAAAAGGCTTGTACAAATTTTATCAATTAATACTGTTAACCTTTATAACACAAGTATAAGCTTTCCAAAAAAGCTTGCTTAATTTTTTTCCGATAAAAATCAAGTTTAATATCAGTGTATTGGGTGTGGGATTATTTGATCGTGGCTCTCGAAGCTGTCAGAAGTTCGCTAGATTTCAACTCATTGCTCTCATTTAAACATTACCAATTAAGAGGCTTATACAGTAGTCCACAGTAGAAGATCAAATTTGGGATAATCAATGAGGAGTTTATATTCGTGACTATAGGCTGAAAGCCTCTGCAGCGACTGTTAACTAAGACACCGACCATTTGATTTACTGGCGGGGGCTGGGATTTTCACCTGAGCCGGAATTTTTTTTTTTTTGACCGATGCGCGGGCCAGCTTATTTTTTTCCCATACACTCGATGCTAGAACGGAGGAGCTACATAACCCTGTGTTCGCAATGTTTGTGTCAGATGCTCTGCCAAGGAAATCGATGTTATTCCCGCAAGCTCTGGAATAACGAATCAGTTGTGATACGAAAACACCATAAGCTGGAGCAGACAAAATGTTGCTACGCAAGAAGGGAAATTAAAGTTGACGGTTTGAAAGTTGAAGTCATCACGTTTGTCATTTGATTTTTGTTGAAACTTTTTCTTGAGGGTCTATTTCGAGATAAAGATCTAAATATGAAGCAGACCGCTTAGAATACGCTGTGTCCTATACATGTACTTCAAGTTCCTGAGGATATACTGGTATGAGACATGTTGTGAGATGGAAAAAGTTACAGAATCGAGAGTTGTTCAGTGAAAGGACATCATCAATATAACGGAAATTAAAACTTAGTTTGATTACTAAGTATCCCAGGTTAAACCTACAACGATAGGTATAAAACCACTAATTCCGAGTTCCATTGATTTCTATGTTAAATTGGACATTTCTGAAATGCTGTAGATTTTTTGCCTAAAGTTCAAATAAAGTGTCAATATTTAGTCTTATTTCAATGCCAAATGATTTGGCTCACTCCAGTTCAAAAACTAGCACATCTTACATTGAATAACGGGAAAAACTGGTTCCCGGTTTAAATAATCGTGAACGTCCGGTACTTTCTAGTCATGTTTCTGGCAAGAATGAGACCCCAAGTAAAAGTAATCCTAAAAATTGACACTTAACATATATATGAACAAACATGGGCTGAAATTGTTTCTAAGATGTTCATCTTTCAAATAAAAGCTCATTTAATGATTTGCATGCAATAGTTTTAGCTAGGTCAATACTTTAATGGAACTATATTATCTCACAAGTTTTAGCTTTCCAAAAAGCTTGGAAAGCTTCGCTGTAGCGGCATTTTTAGGAAATGGTACTAAATATCGGTTTTTATTTAAAAATTGCAAGTCATTGGTAGACCAGAATTATATAGAATGTGTCGAGAACATGCTTTTAAATTATAGGGAACATCACCGTGATATTGAAATTCGTAAGCGTAATGTCATTTTATAAGCAAACAACAGTTTTTTTCTGCAATGTTCAGTTTCTCTTTTACGGTTGATTAATTTAAGGGATCTCGTTTTGGGAACAGTGGCCAGGCTTTTCACCAGAGATCCATTTATCTTATAATGCTAATAAGTTACCTTATCACTGAGTCTGGGTCTAATTGGTTTGAATTAGTGATTTTAAAGATATTTTGTTAATAGTAACCGAATGGATAACTGGAAGACATATGTTGCATGCGTCTTTTGATATTTGGTAAACAGAAAGAAAGTGAGTTTTTTGGTATAAAATTGCTTGACATAAGAAGGCGTAATATGAGGTAGCTTAATGTAAGTGTCTATCAATAGACTATTACATGCAGTTGCCTAGAAAACTGTGAGAGATTTATATTTCACTGTAGTCTTAAGATATTCGGTAACCAAGAAACAAATGGGTTACGAACAAAGCATTGCTTGACAAAAAGGACTCATATAAAGAAAAAGCTATATATATACATGTCAAAATGAAATGACAAAAAGTTGTCGAAAAACTTCGACGAGAAATTGTTGTGACATTACAGCATGACAATGCAAGACGACGGATATTGAAATAAAAGTCACGTTTTATGCTCATGAGTAAGATGAACATACATAAAACTTGAAACTTCTACGCGTCTCAAAATTATTGAAACGAACATGGTGAAAGTTCAAACATGTGTACTGATTTCATATAAACCAAACTTTTTGGCATGATGCATAATGATTTTATTAGCACAAAGTGTTGCCAAACAAACAAGATCCCAGTTTGATGTAATTCGAATAATTCAAGCCCTTTCCGTCTTCGTATACTTCGGCGGAACAGCGACTACAGGGAGTGAGATATAACGACTGTATTTTTCGGGTTAAGCTTGATGAAAATACACACCAGTACACAGCAAGGAAGGATAAAAAATAAACTGGACATGTAAATCAAAAACTAGTGATATATCAAATGGTAAAGATTCATGCTCATCGATCAATAAATATCACGTGATCAACTATTTCAGTAGATTTTGTAGAGGTCACACGATCAATAGTATCGTTTTCAGTTCTGCTGTACACATTGTAGCTAAACCTCATCCGATTGTGTCTTCACCGTAACTGATTCACGATTACATTTCTTGGGTTGTCCAATGAAACAAACAGTTTCTTATTAAACAGCCAATCAACGCGTAAGTTAGTGATTGATAATTTCAAAATGGCGTGAATATCCTATGAAATTAATAGCTTCGCATCTTGATGCGAAGCAAAAATAGGATCTATATTCCGGATTGCGAATTAGTGGTTTTATACCTTATAGTACATCTGGAAATTTCTAAACATTCGGAACATCTCGAGCTTTTTACAGTATCCAACAGAAAATAGAAACAAAACGAACTTCAACTCTGAAGCTCGATCAATTGAATGTTTTGCAATCAGCAGGATCATATTGATGAATTACAAGCGTGTTTGTACACCGAAACACATGAAGCAAAAAAGAAGTCTAGTTGTGCTCGGACCCTTAGGTCCGAGCAATAGTATATAAGAATCGTTACTTAATATCTGAAGAACTACATACATTCAAGTAGAAAATTATTTCTCTGCCAGAGAATTAAAAAATGACAAAAATCCGTCAGTGGCATAATATTTATCAATTTGGTCAATATTTATCATTTAAGTTCTTTTAAGTTTATTTCGAAAATTTTGTCAATAAGATCGCATTTTAAAAGTATTATTTTGATGAAAATAATAAGCTCTTTCTTTATAAAAAACTAAACCCTACCTTAGAAGGAGAGTATTATTTGTCAAAATCTTTATTTTATTTGAGACAAATCTTTACTAAACTTAGAATTAGTGATCATAATCTGGAAATTGAGAGGGGAAGATATTTCAAAATTCCCCGCAATGACAGATTATGTAAAACTTGTAATATACTTGAAGATGAAAAGCATTTTCTTTTAAATTGTAATATAAATAAAAGAATCAAAGAAAAACCTTTTTGATTTGCTAAGAACAGATGATTTAAATTTTATTAATATGTCGGATGAAGATAAAATGGTCTATTTGCTTACCCCAACAAATCATAAACATATAAGAATGTTTGGCTTCTTTATTAAACAGTCATTAGAACTGAGGGCAGAGGTCTCGTAACTTGCTATATGTTTATTTGTTGTATTTGATATATTTCATGTTTACATTTGAATATGATATGTTCTGTCACAAACTGTTTTTTGTATGTTTATATGACAATAAAATTATATTATTATTGTGCTTAAGCTATCAAATGTTGAAGTGTAAGATCTGAACTCCTAAAATAAAGGTAATAACAAAACTACAGAACTTGGAGGATCAATCTCAAATGTCCAAGAGAAAAGAAATAACTGAGAAATTGAAGATCACAATGGTCCTGGTCCTGACTTGGTAAAGGCATTCTAAAAGAAATTATTAGTTTAAACCAGGTTTTACGGCACCGACCCTCCCTTTTTAGCTCACCTGGACCGGTCCAGGTGAGCTATGTCATCACTTGGCGTCCGTCGTCGTCGTCTGTCGTCCGTTAACAATTTTTCAAAAATCTTCTCCTCTGAAACTGCTGAACAAAATTTAATGAAACTTGGTATGAATGATTCTTAGGGTGTCCTGCACCAAACTTGTGTTTCAATTTTTGATCCGTCAAAAAACATGGCCGCTGTTACTAAAAATAGACCAGGGGGTCAGACTACTGTTTTTGGCTTGTAAATCAAAAAGTATAAGAGATAGATGAAATCTGATGCCATCTTACTGCTTCAGTATCAAAAGTTCTACAAAAGTCCCCATTTGGTCAAAGTTGTCAGATGATTCCTTTTAGGGGTTACAACCCCTTAAAGGTGAAAAATAGGGTTTTTTCATGTTTTTGACTTATAGAATGAAAACTATTGCAGATAGAGAAAAGTTGTTGCTTGTTAAAATGTTCAGCTCATTAGGCTCTACAAATGTCTCCATAGGGTCAAAGTTGTCAGATGACCCCTTATAGGGGTTACGGCCCCTAAAATAATGTTTTTTCATGTTTTGGCCTATGGAATGAAAACTATTACAGATAGAGAGAAGCTGTTGCTTGCTTAAATGTTCAGCTCATTTGGCTTTACAGAAGTCTTCATTGGGTCGAAGTTGTCAGATGACCCTTTATAGGGGTTACGGCCCCTAAATTAAGTTTTATTTTTTTGGCCTATGGAAGGAAAACTATAGCAGGTAGAGAGAAACTGTTGCTTGCTCAAATGTTAAGCTCATTTAGCTCTACAAAAATCTCCATAGGGTCGAAATTGTCAGATGACCCCTTATAGGGGTTACAGCCCCTTAAAGGCCAAAATAGTGTTTTTGGCCGATAGAATGAAAACTATTGCAGATAGAGAAAAGCTGTTGCTTGCTTAAATGTTCATCTCATTAAGCTCTACTAAGGTGTCCATAGGGTGGAAGTTGTCAGATGACCCCTTATAGGGGTTACAGCCCCTTAAAGGCGAAAAATAGTGTGCAGAATTTGACCTGTCAGAAATCCTGAATATAACAAGAAAAGTTTATATGACTTGTCCTACAATATACCACTTTTTCTACAATCACTGAACCATGAAGTTGGCCTTAAAGGGTTATATCATTTTACAATGATATTTTTTTAATAAAGCTATGTGCATAAATTAAAATTGAATGATTAAAGTTTACTTCCAATTTAAAAAAAAAACTGAATTTAACCTTAATTTAGAAGGGCGAACGAATCCATGGACACACCAACTGACGGACAAATGGACAGTCATATACAGTCTATACAGTCACCAGCCTTCAACGAGGCAAGTAGGTGCTGCTGGCCATTTTTCGATTGGCCCAAGGTCAAAATAATAGCAAGTAAACGAAAGAAGTTAATTCAAATTCTTCCTGTTTGATGCTTTTATTACAGACTAAGTCATTTTTTAAGACGTTTAGCCGACTATGCATATATAGAAACTACCTGTTTTTTGTCACGTACAGCCTCTTATCTCAAAAACCAGAGGTAAAACACAGATTTATCCATATCAAAGGACCATGGCCATTTTCCCTGTAATTCTGACCATAGACGGGCCAATTTCAAAAGTTTCACAAAAATACTCTCCATGTTATAAAAATGTGTAGAGTGGAGCCATTGCGATGAAGTAAATAAAAATCAACAATATTCAAAACCTTCAAACCGGTGATATTTTGTCCTGAAAATCTAAGAAAATGCATTTTGCACATTTTTGCTTAAAATTCGCCTCTTTGATGTGGGAATCCCCCATTAAGGACACGCACAACCAACATGACTTTTGGGATTTTGAGTAGAATGGTTAAATTAGAATAATATGCATTTTAAAAGATTTTGGTTGTCGATGTCCTTCTACCGAAAAGTTAACTTTTTAACAAAAAAATCACAAATTAGAAGAATCCCAAACTTAAATGTTTATTTTTTTTTACTGCTTTAGTATGTCTCCGATAGCTCAGTGAGTTAGGTCGTTGGTATTTATAAATGTTATACTATTACTAATAGTGTTTGCAATATTATATATTGACAGTGTAAGTTCAAATCTTGAATGGAGTGTTAAATTTTGTCATTCTGTATCTCAATTATAGAGATAATTCTAATTTTTATGCTAAATTAAAAGTCAATTACGTTTTTCTATGATTTGCCGTTTTATTTCACTTTTTTCCCCCAGTCAAATCGAATATGACACTTAGTACATTTTAGCTTTTGATTGATAATACATATAATATATTAGTTAAATAGTAACATTGTGTTATACGGTTAATCATGTTTTTACTTTTAGAATGTCTGACCACTTTTTAGACATAGAGCGAGGAAGATATAAAAAAGTTCCCCGGGAACAACGTCTTTGTGCCTTTTGTAATCAAAATAGTATAGACGATGAACGCCACTTCTTTTTATATTGCAACCACAACCAAGATTATAGAAATAAATTACTGACAGATTTCAATATTGTGAATGTAAATCCCACTAATACCTCTGACCATGATAATTTAATTAAAAAACTATCTCCTACAAATTTTCGGCAAACTCAGAGCCTTGCCTCCTTCATTAAACGGTCATCAGAACTGAGGATAGGAGTCTCAAAGACTTTATTTTGTCGTTTATTTGTACTTCTCTGTTTTTATTTCTGTCACAAATCATGTGTAATATGATTTATATGACAATAAAGTTATTATTATTATTTATTCTTTCTTTTTATACTTTTTTATAATTTATGAAAGAAAGAGGTTAGTATGGAAGCCCATTAGTGCCAAATAAGACTGGAACATTTTTATTTATCAGGAGACCGCCACTTAATAAATGGCGACCGCCAGTTGATTATTTGGCGGCCGCGACTTACTATCTAGCGGCCGCCACTTATTATATGGCGACCGCCACTTATTAACTGGCGGACGCCACATAAAATTATCTGGCGGCCGCCACTTAACTTTTCTGGCGGCCGCCACTTAATTATCTGGCGGCCGCCACTTATTATATGGCGACCGCCACATAATTATATGGCGGCCGCCACTTATTATTTGGCGGCCGCTACATAATTTATCTGGCGGCCGCCACTTAATTTATCTCGCGGCCACCATTTAATTAAGTGGCGGTCGCCATATAATAAGTGGCGGCCGCCAGATAAATTATGTAGCGGCCGCCAAATAATAAGTGGCGGCCGCCATATAATTATGTGGCGGTCGCCATATAATAAATGGCGGCCGCCAGATTATTAAGTGGCGGCCGCCAGATAAATTAAGTGGCGGCCGCCAGATAATATTATGTGGCGGCCGCTAGTTAATAAGTGGCGGTCGCCATATAATAAGTGGCGGCCGCTAGATAGTAAGTCGCGGCCGCTAGATAATTATCTGGCGGCCGCCATTTATTAAGTGGAGGTCTACTGATAAATAAAAAATGTTTCAGTCTTATTTGGCACTAATGGGCTTCCATAGGTTTTGGAACATTTTTGTAACAATATCTACATTTTCAATGAAGTAAACGAATGAAACTTGACTTCGATTGGGACTTACCTTGTGATTTAAAATAGGATTTTAAATATCTATAAATAGCTTTTTAAATGTTTAACGCACCATCAAATTCTATGAACTAAATACAGGGGATAATGGCCATGGTCCTTTTACCTGTGATGTGTTTTTCGTCTAATAAAGAGTAATCAGAGGCCCTCTAGCTAGGAAAGAATGCATCTTCATGTCTTTAACAACTGAAAATTATTGTTTTTCTATTCGAAAACAAAATTCTGGCTACCTGTTGTTTTACCTTTTACAGGAACTTTTGTCCCAAATGTAGAACTCGGCCTGGTGCTAAAATATCGATTGGAATTGTGTTTTGTGTTTTTAATCTATCAAGAACTTTGACATTTTTGGACATACAATGATATTTAGAATATTCTTAAACATTTCAAGCACATAGCTTCCAATATCAAAATATGCCACCAAAGCCTGGACGAAGACGCGGAAGAGGAAAGCGCCCGACTGGAAAGAAATGGAGGAAAAAATTGAGGATGATAATTCCAGTTCCGAATTTTAATTATTTCCTTTATTTCATAAAATAGTGAATAGAGAATTATTGAGGGTACTAGTCTTCCTCCTCCTGTATGTTAATTACAAAAAGGTGCTACGATAGAAAAAGATGGTAACACGAATAGCACGATCTGGTGTAACGATCAGTCCCGATTTTGAAAATATCCATAATCGTGTTTCAATCGGGGTCTAAATCGGGATTGTGAACCAGCATTTACAAAATGCCTAAATGAAGAAAAGGAAGGAGTATAGTTTTAAGCCCCATTTACATGCACAAATTATGCATACGTATGTAAATATACACATGTGCAAATTTACATAAGTATGTATAAGCAAATTTGCTAAGCATTTACATGAGTTATATGCTAAGTGTGTATTTTCTTTAGTTAATTCAAAAGAGTTGACTGGATCATTACATGCAATATGAACTATACGTATATACGGGTATGTGAATTGTATCCCTGGAAATTGCTAATGAAGCCCTATCATAATGGTCTTAGAAATTTACAGTTCCTATATTTCCCACCCATCTCAAGTTTCTCTCTCCCAGTGTGTGTAGGTTCAACCCAAATTCTGCAATGTATTTTTGACAGATAAGGGTTGCTTATGTGAAACTGGGTAAGGGTTGGCTATATATCCAAGACAGGTATTTAAGACCTTATTTCAGACAAGGGTTCTTCATCGTCAGTCACCATGGCATAGGTATGGGTTCCAGATAATGCTAAATTTTCGGGTGGGCTTTTGTCACTTGCTGGGTGCATTAGCCTTGTATATAATGGTGCGTTGATTGTATATTGGCAAGTCTTGAAACTCTATAGCAATAATATTAATCCAATACTAAAGAAAGCTTTTCAACTAACAGAAAAGCTTGATGTTGAGGGAACATATTCTTGGAACACTTTTGCAAAAAATATTTTAGAAGAAAATAATATACAAAAACATCAGTTAGCAAACTGGGATCCAATAAAGAAATTAGGTGATGTTAAAAAAAATAATTAAAGACAATGTGACTGAATATTATAAAAAAAATAACTATTAGCAAAATAGAAAATTTAACAGAAGACAATAAGTTGTTCTTATATAAAAGTATTAAAGTAACAAAAAATCAAATGGAGTTTTACTTAAAACATCCAAATAAAAAAGTACTCTTAACATAACAAAGTTTAGAATTAGTGACCATCAATTATTTCAAAAAATTCCCAGACGTTTGAGACTATGTGAAACCTGTAATGCTTTAGATGATGAGCAACATTTCTTTTAAACAACAAGAGGCTCCCAGGAGCCTGAATCGCTCACCTGACATGTGTGCTTAAAGTAAAGGTTATTAGGCAAAATCTATTTGACGTTTAAAGGGTCATAAGATTAATAAGGGGGTCATCTGACAATATGGTGGATCTTAAGGTGCTGATCACTTTTGTTCTCAATCAAAATATAAAAATCTGTCACCCTTTTTTAGTTATTAGTAAAAAAATGCAGTTTTACCTAATGTTCTATTTTTAGCCACAGCGGCCATGTTTTGCAACCAATCAACAATCCCCACATCAGTTTTATACACCTAATGCTAATAAACAATAATACAAAGTTTGATTCCAATTGGACATAAAGTATCAGAGGAGTTAACGTTTTCAATGTAATGAGGAAATGCTGTTTAAATGCTCAATTTTGACGTTCTAAGAGCAATAACTCCTAAAAGAAAAGGTCCTACAACGTTGACCCTATTACATATTTTGTAGATCGTGATGTGTTTAACAATATGCAATTTAAATTTCTCGAATATCTTGTATAGTTTTTAAGATATTGAGCTAAACAGGTGCAAATTTTGCAAAAAATCCACAAAAAAGGGCAATTACTCCTATATGGGTTGTTGGATTTTCTTCACAATTTCAGAGCTTGTAGATCTTGAGGTGTTGATTACTTTTGTTGCCATTAAAATTTTTTAAATCTGTCACCGTTTTTGAGTAATTTGCAAAAAACTGCCATTTACCCCTTTGTTCTATTTTTAGCCACAGCGGCCATGTTTTGAGCTGAATCAAAAATCCCAACATCAGTTCTATACACCTAATGCTAATAAAAAAATATACAAAGTTTAGTTGCAATTGGACATAAAGTGTCAGAGGAGTAAACGTTTCCAATGTAATGAGGAAATGCTGTTAAAATGCTCAATTTTGACGTTCTAAGGGCAATAACTCATAAAAGGAAAGGTCCTACAACGTTGACCCTATTACATATTTTGTAGATCTTGATGTGCTCAACAATATGCAATTTAAATTTCTCAAAGATCTAGTATAGTTTCCAAGATATTGAGCTAAACAGATGCAAAATTTGCAAAAAATCCACAAAAAGGGCAATAACTCCTACATTGGTTGTTGGATTTTCTTAAAAAATTCAGGGTAGGTAGATCTTGAGGTGCTGGTCACTTTAACCGTCGCTAGAATTTTGATATCTGTAGCCGTTTTTGAGTTATTTGCAAAAAAATGCATTTTACCCCTATGTTCTATTTTTTAGCCATGTGGCGGCCATGTTTTACGTTGAATCAAAAATCCCCACATCAGTTCTAAGCGCCGAATGCTAATGAACAACCATACCAAGCTTTGTTGCAATTAGACTTATGGTGTCAGAGGAGTTAACGTTTTAAAAAGTTTACGGACGACGCACGAACGACGGACGACGGACGGACGATGGACGCCAAGTGTTGACAATAGGTCACCTGACCTGAGCTAATAAAAAAGTTGATTTTTTTTTTTCCTCTTTAGGGCCCCTTATTTTGGTGGCATAGGGACTAGGTGGCATAGAGAGGGGAGGTATTGAGGTGTATGACCCAAGTCTCAAAAGTTGGCCACGACTTCCGGTTCTGGTCTGATAATGATAGCGATTTTGTTATTAAGTGTGCCTGGGTGGGTCCTTTCGACCCCGGATTTGACCCCGAGGGCTATTTCGGGTGGCATAGGGACTAGGTGGCATAGAGAGGGGAGGTATTGAAGTGCACGACCCAAGTCTCAAAACATGGCCACGACTTCTGGTTCCGGTCTGATAATGATAGCGATTTTGTTATTAAGTGTGCCTGGGTGGGTCCTTTCGACCCCGGATTTGACCCCGATGGCTATTCTGGGTGGCATAGTGACTAGGTGGCATAGAGAGGGGAGGTATTGAGGTGCATGACCCAAGTCTCAAAAGTTGGCCACGACTTCCGGTTCCGGTCTGATAATGATAGCGATTTTGTTATAAAGTGTGCCTAGGGGAGTCTTTCGACCCCGGATTTGACCCCGAGGGCTATTTTGGGTGGCATAAGGACAAGGTGGCATAGAAAGGGGAGGTATTGACGTGCATGACCCAAGTCTCAAAACATGGCCACGACTTCTGGTTCCGGTCTGATAATGATAGCGATTTTGTTATTAAGTGTGCCTAGGTGGGTCCTTTCGACCCCGGATTTGACCCCGATGGCTGTTTTGGGTGGCATAGTGACTAGGTGGCATAGAGAGGGGAGGTATTGAGGTGCATGACCAAAGTCTCAAAAGTTGGCCACGACTTCCGGTTCCGTTCTGATAATGATAAAGTGTGCCTGGGTGGGTCCTTTCGACCCCGGATTTGACCCCTACAGCTAATTTGGGTGGCATAGGGACTAGATGGCATAGAGAGGAGAGGTATTGAGGTGCATGTCTCCAGTATCAATATTGGCCACTACTTTCGGTTCCGGTCTGATAATGATAGCGATTTTGTTATAAAGTGTGCCTAGTTGGGTCCTTTCGACCCCGGATTTGACCTCGATGGTTATATTGGGTGGCATAGGGACTAGGTGGTATAGAGAGGGGGTATTGAGGTGCATGACCCAAGTCTCAAAAGTTGGCCACGACTTCCGGTTCCGGTCTGATAATGATAGCGATTTTGTTATAAAGTGTGCCTGGGTGGGTCCTTTCGACCTCGGATTTGACCTCGATGTCTAGTGACTAGGTGGCATATAGAGGGGAGGTATTGAGGTGCATGACCCATGTTTCAAAAGTTGGCCACGACTTCCAGTTCCGGTCTGATAATGACAGCGATTTTGTTATAAAGTGTGCCTTGGGTTGGTCATTTCGACCCCGAATTTGACCCCTATGGCTATTTTGGGTGGTTTAAGGACAAGGTGGCATAGAGAGGGGAGGTATTGAAGTGCATGACCAAAGTCTCTAAAATTGGCCACGAGTTCCGGTTCTGGTCTGATAATGATAGCGATTTTGTTATAGAGTTAGCTTGGGTGGGTCCTTTCGACACCGGATTTGACCTCTATTGCTCTTTTGGGTGGCATAGGGACTAGGTGGCATAGAAAGAGAAGTATTGAGGTATATGACCCAAGTCTCAAAAGGTAGCCACGACTTCCGGTTCAGGTCTGATAATGATAGCGATTTTGTTATAAAGTATGCCTTGGTGGGTCCTTTCGACCCCGGATTTGACCCCGATGACTATTTTGGGTGGCATAGAGAGGGGAGGTAATGAAGTGCATAACCAAGTCTCAAAACATGGCCACTAATTCTGGTTCCGGTCTGATAATGATAGCGATTTTGTTATTAAGTGTGCCTGGGTGGGTCCTTTCGACCCAAGATTTGACCCTGATGGCTATTTTGGGTGGCATAGTGTAGGTGGCATAGAGAGGGGAGGTATTGAGGTGCAAGACCTTAGTCTCAAAAGTTGGCCACGACTTCCGGTTCCGGTCCGATAATGATAGCGATTTTGTTATAAAGTGTGCCTGGATGGGTCATTTTGACCCCGGATTTGACCCCGACAACTAATTTGGGTGGCATAGGGACTAGATTGCATAGAGAGGGGAAGAATTGAGGTGCATGACCCAAGTCTCAAAAATTGGCCACTACTTTCGGTTCCGGTCCGATAATGATAGCGATTTTGTTATAAAGTGTGCCTGGGTGAGTCCTTTCGACCCCGGATTTGACCCCGACAGCTAATTTGGGTGGCATAGGGTTTAGGTGGCATAGAGAGGGGAGGTATTGAGGTGCAAGACCTTAGTCTCAAAAGTTGGCCACGACTTCCGGTTCCGGTCCGATAATGATAGCGATTTTGTTATAAAGTGTGCCTGGGTGGGTCCTTTCGACCCCGGATTTGACCCCGACAGCTAATTTGGGTGGCATAGGGACTAGATTGCATAAAGAGGGGCGTAATTGAGGTGCATGACCCAAGTCTCAAAAATTGGCCACTACTTTCGGTCCCGGTCTGATAATGATAGCGATTTTGTTATAAAGTGTGCCTTGGTGGGTCCTTTCGACCCCGGATTTGTCCCCGACGGCTATTTTTGGTGGCATCGGGACTAGGTGGCATAGAGAGGGGAGGTATTGAGGTGCATAACCCATGTTTCAAAAGTTGGCCACGACTTCCGGTTCCGGTCTGATAATGATAGCGATTTTGTTATAAAGTGTGCCTTGGGTTGGTCATTTCGACCCCGGATTTGACCCCTATGGCTATTTTGGGTGGCTTAAGGACAAGGTGGCATAGAGAGGGCAGGTATTGAAGTGCATGACCAAAGTCTCTAAAATTGGCCACGACTTCCGGTTCCGGTCTGATAATGATAGCGATTTTGTTATAGAGTGTGCCTGGGTGGGTCCTTTCGACACCGGATTTGACCTCGATTGCTCTTTTGGGTGGCATAAGGACTAGGTGGCATAGAAAGAGCAGTATTGAGGAATATGACCCAAGTCTCAAAAGGTAGCCACGACTTCCGGTTCAGGTCTGATAATGATAGCGATTTTGTTATAAAGTATGACTTGGTGGGTCCTTTCGACCCTGGATTTGACCCCGATGACTATTTTGGGTGGCATATAGAGGGAAGGTAATGAAGTGCATAACCAAGTCTCAAAACATGGCCACTAATTCTGGTTCTGGTCTGATAATGATAGCGATTTTGTTATTAAGTGTGCCTGGGTGGGTCCTTTCGACCCAAGATTTGACCCCGATGGCTATTTTGGGTGGCATAGTGACTAGGTGGCATAGAGAGGGGAGGTATTGAGGTGCAAGACTTTAGTCTCAAAAGTTGGCCACGACTTCCGGTTCCGGTCCGATAATGATAGCGATTTTGTTATAAAGTGTGCCTGGGTGGGTCATTTTGACCCCGGATTTGACCCCGACAGCTAATTTGGGTGGCAT
Source organism: Arcuatula senhousia (assembly GCA_963971305.1). Classification (NCBI taxonomy): domain Eukaryota; kingdom Metazoa; phylum Mollusca; class Bivalvia; order Mytilida; family Mytilidae; genus Arcuatula; species Arcuatula senhousia. Next base: position 21,570,063 of record OZ020313.1, on the reverse strand, counting down.
AGGGACTAGATTGCATAGAGAGGGGAAGAGTTGAGGTGCATGACCCAAGTCTCAAAAATTGGCCACTACTTTCGGTTCCGGTCCGATAATGATAGCGATTTTGTTATAAAGTGTGCCTGGGTGAGTCCTTTCGACCCCGGATTTGACCCCGACAGCTAATTTGGGTGGCATAGGGACTAGGTGGCATAGAGAGGGGAGGTATTGAGGTGCAAGACCTTAGTCTCAAAAGTTGGCCACGACTTCCGGTTCCGGTCCGATAATGATAGCGATTTTGTTATAAAGTGTGCCTGGGTGGGTCCTTTCGACCCCGGATTTGACCCCGACAGCTAATTTGGGTGGCATAGGGACTAGATTGCATAGAGAGGGGAGGAATTGAGGTGCATGACCCAAGTCTCAAAAATTGGCCACTACTTTCGGTTCCGGTCCGATAATGATAGCGATTTTGTTATAAAGTGTGCCTGGGTGAGTCCTTTCGACACCGGATTTGACCCCGACAGCTAATTTGGGTGGCATAGGGACTAGATTGCATAAAGAGGGGTGTAATTGAGGTGCAAGACCTTAGTCTCAAAAGTTGGCCAGGACTTCCGGTTCCGGTCCGATAATGATAGCGATTTTGTTATAAAGTGTGCCTGGGTGGGTCCTTTCGACCCCGGATTTGTCCCCGACAGCTATTTTTGGTGGCATCGGGACTAGGTGGCATAGAGAGGGGAGAAATTGAGGTGCATGACCCATGTTTCAAAAGTTGGCCACGACTTCCGGTTCCGGTCTGATAATGATAGCGATTTTGTTATAAAGTGTGCCTTGGGTTGGTCATTTCGACCCCGGATTTGACCCCTTTGGCTATTTTGGGTGGCTTAAGGACAAGGTGGCATAGAGAGGGAAGGTATTGAAGTGCTTGACCAAAGTCTCTAAAATTGGCCACGACTTCCGGTTCCGGTCTGATAATGATAGCGATTTTGTTATAGAGTGTGCCTGGATGGGTCCTTTCGACACCGGATTTGACCTCGATTTCTCTTTTGGGTGGCATAGGGACTAGGTGGCATAGAAAGAGAACTATTGAGGTATATGACCCAAGTCTCAAAAGTTAGCCACGACTTCCGGTTCAGGTCTGATAATGATAGCGATTTTGTTATAAAGTATTCCTTGGTGGGTCCTTTCGACCCCGGATTTGACCCCGATGACTATTTTGGGTGGCATAGGGACTAGGTGGCATAGAGAGGGGAGGTAATGAAGTGCATAACCAAGTCTCAAAACATGGCCACTAATTCTGGTTCCGGTCCGATATTGATAGCGATTTTGTTATAAAGTGTGCCTGGGTGGCCGGGTCCTTCGACCCCGGATTTGACCCCGACAGCTAATTTGGGTGGCATAGGGACTAGATTGCATAGAGAGGGGAGGAATTGAGGTGCATGACCCAAGTCTCAAAAATTGGCCACTACTTTCGGTTCCGGTCTGATAATGATAGCGATTTTGTTATAAAGTGTGCCTTGGTGGGTCCTTTCGACCCCGGATTTGTCCCCGACAGCTATTTTTGGTGGCATCGGGACTAGGTGGCATAGAGAGGGGAGGTATCTAAGTCTCAAAAGTTGGCCACAACTTCTGGTTCCGGTCTGATTATGATAACGATTTTGTTATAAAGTGAGCCCAGGGTGGGTCCTTTCGACCCCGGATTTGACCCCGATGGCTATTTGTGGTGGCATCGGGACTAGATGGCATAGAGAGGGGAGGTATCTAAGTCTCAAAAGTTGGCCACGACATCCGGTTCCGGTCCGATAATGATAGCGATTTTGTTATAAAGTGTGCCTGGGTGGCTCATTTTGACCCCGAATTTGACCCCGACAGCTAATTTGGGTGGCATAGGGACTAGATTGCATAGAGACGAGAGGAATTGAGGTGCATGACCCAAGTCTCAAAAATTGGCCACTACTTTCGGTTCCGGTCCGATAATGATAGCGATTTTGTTATAAAGTGTGCCTGGGTGAGTCCTTTCGACCCCGGATTTGAACCCGACAGCTAATTTGGGTGGCATAGGGTTTAGGTGGCATAGAGAGGGGAGGTATTGAGGTGCAAGACCTTAGTCTCAAAAGTTGGCCACGACTTCCGGTTCCGGTCCGATAATGATAGCGATTTTGTTATAAAGTGTGCCTGGGTGGGTCCTTTCGACCCCGGATTTGACCCCGACAGCTAATTTGGGTGGCATAGGGACTAGATTGCATAAAGAGGGGCGTAATTGAGGTGCATGACCCAAGTCTCAAAAATTGGCCACTACTTTCGGTCCCGGTCTGATAATGATAGCGATTTTGTTATAAAGTGTGCCTTGGTGGGTCCTTTCGACCCCGGATTTGTCCCCGACAGCTATTTTTGGTGGCATCGGGACTAGGTGGCATAGAGAGGGGAGGTATTGAGGTGCATAACCCATGTTTCAAAAGTTGGCCACGACTTCCGGTTCCGGTCTGATAATGATAGCGATTTTGTTATAAAGTGTGCCTTGGGTTGGTCATTTCGACCCCGGATTTGACCCTTATGGCTATTTTGGGTGGCTTAAGGACAAGGTGGCATAGAGAGGGCAGGTATTGAAGTGCATGACCAAAGTCTCTAAAATTGGCCACGACTTCCGGTTCCGGTCTGATAATGATAGCGATTTTGTTATAGAGTGTGCCTTGGTGGGTCCTTTCGACACCGGATTTGACCTCGATTGCTCTTTTGGGTGGCATAAGGACTAGGTGGCATAGAAAGAGCAGTATTGAGGAATATGACCCAAGTCTCAAAAGGTAGCCACGACTTCCGGTTCAGGTCTGATAATGATAGCGATTTTGTTATAAAGTATGACTTGGTGGGTCCTTTCGACCCTGGATTTGACCCCGATGACTATTTTGGGTGGCATATAGAGGGGAGGTAATGAAGTGCATAACCAAGTCTCAAAACATGGCCACTAATTCTGGTTCTGGTCTGATAATGATAGCGATTTTGTTATTAAGTGTGCCTGGGTGGGTCCTTTCGACCCAAGATTTGACCCCGATGGCTATTTTGGGTGGCATAGTGACTAGGTGGCATAGAGAGGGGAGGTATTGAGGTGCAAGACTTTAGTCTCAAAAATTGGCCACGACTTCCGGTTCCGGTCCGATAATGATAGCGATTTTGTTATAAAGTGTGCCTGGGTGGGTCATTTTGACCCCGGATTTGACCCCGACAGCTAATTTGGGTGGCATAGGGACTAGATTGCATAGAGAGGGGAAGAGTTGAGGTGCATGACCCAAGTCTCAAAAATTGGCCACTACTTTCGGTTCCGGTCCGATAATGATAGCGATTTTGTTATAAAGTGTGCCTGGGTGAGTCCTTTCGACCCCGGATTTGACCCCGACAGCTAATTTGGGTGGCATAGGGTTTAGGTGGCATAGAGAGGGGAGGTATTGAGGTGCAAGACCTTAGTCTCAAAAGTTGGCCACGACTTCCGGTTCCGGTCCGATAATGATAGCGATTTTGTTATAAAGTGTGCCTGGGTGGGTCCTTTCGACCCCGGATTTGACCCCGACAGCTAATTTGGGTGGCATAGGGACTAGATTGCATAAAGAGGGGCGTAATTGAGGTGCATGACCCAAGTCTCAAAAATTGGCCACTACTTTCGGTCCCGGTCTGATAATGATAGCGATTTTGTTATAAAGTGTGCCTTGGTGGGTCCTTTCGACCCCGGATTTGTCCCCGACAGCTATTTTTGGTGGCATCGGGACTAGGTGGCATAGAGAGGGGAGGTATTGAGGTGCATAACCCATGTTTCAAAAGTTGGCCACGACTTCCGGTTCCGGTCTGATAATGATAGCGATTTTGTTATAAAGTGTGCCTTGGGTTGGTCATTTCGACCCCGGATTTGACCCTTATGGCTATTTTGGGTGGCTTAAGGACAAGGTGGCATAGAGAGGGCAGGTATTGAAGTGCATGACCAAAGTCTCTAAAATTGGCCACGACTTCCGGTTCCGGTCTGATAATGATAGCGATTTTGTTATAGAGTGTGCCTGGGTGGGTCCTTTCGACACCGGATTTGACCTCGATTGCTCTTTTGGGTGGCATAAGGACTAGGTGGCATAGAAAGAGCAGTATTGAGGAATATGACCCAAGTCTCAAAAGGTAGCCACGACTTCCGGTTCAGGTCTGATAATGATAGCGATTTTGTTATAAAGTATGACTTGGTGGGTCCTTTCGACCCTGGATTTGACCCCGATGACTATTTTGGGTGGCATATAGAGGGGAGGTAATGAAGTGCATAACCAAGTCTCAAAACATGGCCACTAATTCTGGTTCTGGTCTGATAATGATAGCGATTTTGTTATTAAGTGTGCCTGGGTGGGTCCTTTCGACCCAAGATTTGACCCCGATGGCTATTTTGGGTGGCATAGTGACTAGGTGGCATAGAGAGGGGAGGTATTAAGGTGCAAGACTTTAGTCTCAAAAATTGGCCACGACTTCCGGTTCCGGTCCGATAATGATAGCGATTTTGTTATAAAGTGTGCCTGGGTGGGTCATTTTGACCCCGGATTTGACCCCGACAGCTAATTTGGGTGGCATAGGGACTAGATTGCATAGAGAGGGGAAGAGTTGAGGTGCATGACCCAAGTCTCAAAAATTGGCCACTACTTTCGGTTCCGGTCCGATAATGATAGCGATTTTGTTATAAAGTGTGCCTGGGTGAGTCCTTTCGACCCCGGATTTGACCCCGACAGCTAATTTGGGTGGCATAGGGACTAGGTGGCATAGAGAGGGGAGGTATTGAGGTGCAAGACCTTAGTCTCAAAAGTTGGCCACGACTTCCGGTTCCGGTCCGATAATGATAGCGATTTTGTTATAAAGTGTGCCTGGGTGGGTCCTTTCGACCCCGGATTTGACCCCGACAGCTAATTTGGGTGGCATAGGGACTAGATTGCATAGAGAGGGGAGGAATTGAGGTGCATGACCCAAGTCTCAAAAATTGGCCACTACTTTCGGTTCCGGTCCGATAATGATAGCGATTTTGTTATAAAGTGTGCCTGGGTGAGTCCTTTCGACCCCGGATTTGACCCCGACAGCTAATTTGGGTGGCATAGGGACTAGATTGCATAAAGAGGGGTGTAATTGAGGTGCAAGACCTTAGTCTCAAAAGTTGGCCAGGACTTCCGGTTCCGGTCCGATAATGATAGCGATTTTGTTATAAAGTGTGCCTGGGTGGGTCCTTTCGACCCCGGATTTGTCCCCGACAGCTATTTTTGGTGGCATCGGGACTAGGTGGCATAGAGAGGGGAGAAATTGAAGTGCATGACCCATGTTTCAAAAGTTGGCCACGACTACCGGTTCCGGTCTGAAAATGATAGCGATTTTGTTATAAAGTGTGCCTTGGGTTGGTCATTTCGACCCCGGATTTGACCCCTTTGGCTATTTTGGGTGGCTTAAGGACAAGGTGGCATAGAGAGGGAAGGTATTGAAGTGCTTGACCAAAGTCTCTAAAATTGGCCACGACTTCCGGTTCCGGTCTGATAATGATAGCGATTTTGTTATAGAGTGTGCCTGGATGGGTCCTTTCGACACCGGATTTGACCTCGATTTCTCTTTTGGGTGGCATAGGGACTAGGTGGCATAGAAAGAGAACTATTGAGGTATATGACCCAAGTCTCAAAAGTTAGCCACGACTTCCGGTTCAGGTCTGATAATGATAGCGATTTTGTTATAAAGTATTCCTTGGTGGGTCCTTTCGACCCCGGATTTGACCCCGATGACTATTTTGGGTGGCATAGGGACTAGGTGGCATAGAGAGGGGAGGTAATGAAGTGCATAACCAAGTCTCAAAACATGGCCAATAATTCTGGTTCCGGTCCGATAATGATAGCGATTTTGTTATAAAGTGTGCCTGGGTGGCCGGGTCCTTCGACCCCGGATTTGACCCCGACAGCTAATTTGGGTGGCATAGGGACTAGATTGCATAGAGAGGGGAGGAATTGAGGTGCATGACCCAAGTCTCAAAAATTGGCCACTACTTTCGGTTCCGGTCCGATAATGATAGCGATTTTGTTATAAAGTGTGCCTGGGTGGGTCCTTTCGACCCCGGATTTGACCCCGACAGCTAATTTGGGTGGCTTAGGGACTAAATGGCATAGAGAGGGGAGGTATCGAGGCGCATGACCCAAGTCTCAAAAGTTGGCCACCTGCTGTATGGATATGAATGTTGGAGAGTTCTTGTTAGTGATATGCATAAGCTGGAAGTATTCCACAACAAATGTCTAAGAAAAATTAACCAGATATTTTGGCCTAACAAAGTGAGCAACATAGAACTACTTAAAAAGAGCAACTGCAAACCAATCAACACAGAGATAAAACAAAGAAGATTCAGATGGTTAGGACATGTTTTGAGAATGCCACAACAACGCATACCAAAACAAGCACTATTTTGGACACCCCATGGGAAAAGAAAGCCAGAAAGACCAAAACAGACCTGGAGAAGAACAATACAAGCCCCTAGAACTTAGAAGACCTTGGAGTATCCTGGGGACAGGCACAAAGAACGGCAAAGGACAGGGTGAAGTGGAGGCAACTGGTTGTGGCCTTATGTCCCACCAGGGACGAAGAGGATAGGCAAGTAGGTAGCACTTATTCCATGTTTTTTTTTTTTTTACAAAACTATGCATTAATTCCATAACTGAACGAAAACAGAACAATGTGAAATATTTATTAATACTGAAACATTTATGTAAATATTTGGACATTTAGTAGATACTAGCTAAGTGCGGACGGATAGCTAAAAAAGGAGGTTGGAGAAGAAGGGTTTGGAGTGGGCGAAAACGGGATTGAAGGTGGAAAAGAAGGGTGTAGGAGGTGGGAGAAAGAGGGATGGAAGGTGGGGAAAAAGCTTTGGGATGTGGAAAAAAAGGATAGAGGGTGAGAGAAAATATAGGGGTATTGGGAGAATGGATGAAGCAAAGATGTACCAAAGACCCGTAATCAGTATCATAAAACCGTAAAGACAAAGACAAAAAATCATCACAACAAAACAAACCACATAACAACGTAAAGCACACACACAAATAACAACAAAACCGCATTCAGCAACGCGAAATCAAGTCGAAACGATAGTGAACTCGGGTGCTCCGGAAGATTAAGCAGTTCCTGCTTGCTATAGCAAACCCGTCACGTTGCCAAAGGTCCATTTAGTGTTGGTCAAATCCGGAAAGGATGACATTACAAAACTCTATGTCAAACCAACATCTGTGCTCATCTGAGAGATAGAAATCCCTTATTTGTATTACAAGCACTTGATGTCGTCCGTAAAATTTCTTGAGTGATGACAACAACCTGGGAGCAACGTACCCCTGTATTAACAATACGCTTGTCAGCCGTGTAGCTCTATCAAGGAAGTCGTTGTACTCCCCACATGCTCTGGAATATCGAATCAACTCCATATGCTGGAGCGGACGGAATGTTGCTACACGGAAAGGGAAAGTTAACTATTGGAAAGTTGAAGTCATCACGTTTGTCATAGAGCTTTTGTACAAAGCCTTCCTTGTGTGTCAATTTCGAGAAATAGATCCAAATATGAAGCGGACCTCCTAGAATCTGTAGTGTCCTTTATCTCAAGTTCCTTTGGATATATGAAATGTAAATAGTCACCAAATCGAGGATTGTTTAGTGAGAGGACATCATCAATATAACGAAATGTGAGATTGAAGATTTAGCAAGTTTGCGGTCCTTTTTGTCTAGAAGTGATTGTAAGAAGTCTGCTTCATATGAATGAAGAAACAAATCGGAAAGCAATGGTGCACAATTTGTGCCCATTGGGATACCTATTGTTTGCTGAAAAACACGTCTACCAAACTGTACAAATATGTTGTTGATTAGTTTAGTTCTGTAAATTTGTTTTTCTTGCTAGACTCTTGGATGACAAAGTAAGTCTTTTTATAACCGACTACCAATTACCTACGTTTTCCATTCTTTTTGATAAAGCTACGTGTAATCAGCTGTGCCAAACGAGATTTTAATTGTGAATGTGAAATTGAAGTATATAATGTAGAGAAATCAAACGTTTTAATGCTATTACATGATGAAAATGACTTAGAATGGAGATTTTCCATCAGTAAATTTTTGAGAATCCACATTTGATTGACGCCATTTCTAGAGAAGCAACAATCGAAATACCTTTCAAGGCTTGATTTTATTGCCGTCAATATTGATGTTAACAAAACTGAAAGAGGATAAGTTGTACATTTTGATGACCCAGCAATAAATCGTTGCTTATATGGAGTATTATGCAAAGTCAGGACAAACAGTGGACACACCATTTTGTACTCTGGACATAATGACATAATGACAACCATGTCCATGGAGTAGCACTAATTATTGATAAGGAAAGATTGAATGGGAATCAGTGAAAGACTTATAACAGCAAGGTTTGACTCCAAATACTGTACAGTGTTATGCACCAACAAATGAAGCAGAAGATGATATAAAAGACGACTTTTATGAACAACTACAGTCAGTCATAGCAAGAACTCCTCAACATGATATGATCATTATTGTGGGTGACCTAAATGCTAAAGTCGGTTCAGACAACACCGATGTTGAACATGTGTTGGGAAAGCATGGATGTGGAGTCAGAAATGAGAATGGTGAAAGACTAGAACTTTGCACAAATAAAAAAACAAACAAGTGATTGGAGGAACCATCTTTCCACATGAAATCATCCATAAAGAAACTTTGAAATCACCAGATGGAAGAACACTCAATCAAATTGATCACATGATAATAAACAGTAAATGGAGAAGATCCTTATTTGATGTAAGAGTGTGAACATTAACTTGTTAGAGGAAGCATAAAACTAAAGCTAAGAAAAAACCAACCAGCAATTAGCAACAGAAAGAGAGTCAACATTGACAGACTTAAAGTACCAGAAGTTCATAAAGCATTCAGCATTGAACTCAAGAACCGTTTCAGTGCACTGCAAAATCTTGATACTGATATACAGCAAGAATGGGATAACTTCAAAAAAGTTGTTTCAGAGACTACTGAGAAGACACTCGGACATGTTAAACAAAAGAACAAAGAATGGTTGTCAGCCAACACATGGAAGCATGTAGAAGATAGGGAAAAAAATCAAACAAAAGGTTAACAACACCAAATCAAAGCGAGTCCAAGATCAGTCCAAGAGTCATACAGAATTAAAGATAAAGAGGTTAAAAAGAGCGCAAGGAAAGATAAGCGACAATTTATAGATAACCTGGCTGAGGAAGCAGAAAAAGCAGCAAATAGAGGAGAACTAAGTACTGTGTATATTATTACAAAACAACTATGTGGGCAGTCTAGAGCACAGGCATCAGTTATAAATGATAAAAAAGGTAATGCAATAAAAACAGAAAAAGAACTTTATGGATGATTTCATGTGGAAAGATGGTTCCTCCTATCACTTGTTTGTTTTTTTATTTGTGCAAAGTTCTAGTCTTTCACCATTCTCATTTCTGACTCCACATCCATGCTTTTCCAACACATGTTCAACATCGGTGTTGTCTGAACCGACTTTAGCATTTAGGTCATAATAATGATCATATCATGTTGAGGAGTTCTTGCTATGACTGACTGTAGTTGTTCATAAAAGTCGTCTTTTATATCATCTTCTGCTTCATTTGTTGGTGCATAACACTGTACAGTATTTGGAGTCAAACCTTGCTGTTATAAGTCTTTCACTGATTGGCTCCCATTCAATCTTTCCTTAATAATTAGTGCTACTCCATGGACATGGTTGTCATTATGTCCAGAGTACAAAATGGTGTGTCCACTGTTTTTCCTGACTTTGTCCATCGGCACTCACTCACACCTAGAATGTCTAACTTGTATTGCTGCATTTCTTTGATGACTTGAGCAGTTTTAGATGTTTCATACATAGTCCTTACATTCCAGGCTCCTAAGTAAACTAAGTCTTTGGGTCCTAGAAAACTAGAATTCATCCTCCTAGCTTCCCTGGAAGGACTTTCACCAGAAGTCATATTGCTGTCGCTCGAGTCCTCTGTTGAACCCAAAACAGAGTTGTTTCTATTTGCATCTGTTTTGGTTTCTGTAACTTAAACTTTTTACAGGATGAGGCAGTTAACCACACTCCACCCTGGAGGGCCAGGTTTTTTTTTATCAAGGTTTCCATCCTCTAGAATGGTTGCTTACCAAAGCTGATGAAGCTATTCTATCCAGGTTTTATGTCAGAGTTTTCCTCTCTGAGCTGTCCTCCCAGACTAACGACTCTTATCTAGCCATGCTGGGACAAGGATGGTGAGTGCTAGGGCGTATCCACACACCGGTGTGCCTACACACTGCATATCTAGGGCCTCTTTGTTGCTCCGAGATCCTCTACAGTTTAGCCTGAAGTACTAGACCCCAGTTATCGTGCACTGCCACGAGGAGGCATTGTAGAGACCTTAAACTAGCTGGCAAGAAAGACTGCCGCACTCGGCTTTCTTTTTCACCCACATGAGTAGGCTAGCCAGTGCCAAGGTAGAGTCTTTGAAACCCCCACACTAGACGCAAATCCAATCTCTGTGGTTTTGCAACCACTAGCACACGGAATAAGTGCTACAGCACACCATACAGCCTACAAAATGTACCATAAATAAGAAACTTCAAATAAAAAACCACACAAGCCTTATATAATATATTAATCCCTAAAAGTGTCAAAGAAAGATCTACTAGCAACAAGTGTTGAAACTAAAGTATGTCTCGCCTGACGGCGCATTTGGAATACTTTGTTATTCAAAGCTACTTTTTGGCATCTGCATACACCAAATTTTATCAACCTAGGACCTATATTTAGTTCTTGAGATATAGACGTGCTCACAAAACCTTAACATTGCTATTATATAGAAAATTGTCAAAGGCAATCAACCAGAAATCAAGGTCAAGGTCAAAAGATGGGGATGCAATTGTGGTAATCTACTACTGATTACCAATTTTTATCAACCTAGGACTTATAGTGCTTGAGATATGGATGTGCTCATAATAAATAAAAATGACAACAAAGTTCCAGACAATAAATTTTGCTACGCCTGACGCGCGTTTCGTCTATTCAAGCGTCATCAGAGGTGCTCTACCAAAAATATTAAAAATACCAAACACTATATGATTATGAAGAGCAAGAACAAAAAAACCAAAAATACCAAACTGGGGAACCAAATTATTACTAAGATGATCAACCTATGTCTAGGGTAGGAAGAATCTTACGGTTTAGACAATTTTGAAATTTTATAACGGATTACATAAAATTTTACCATTGATATTATGTGTATTGAAAATTGTCAAAGTCTCTCGACCAGAAAATCAGGACCAAGGTCAAAAGATAAGGACGAAATTGTGGTAAGCAACTAAATTGTACTGGGACATATGCAGACCAAATTTCACCAAAATATCATGAGCCTAGAGCAATCAACTGGAACCATAATTTCAATGGATTCAGTTGAAGACTATGCCAGAAAATGGGCACACTTCGGAGTCTGTAATGGCCCTCGGCGTTGCCTCGGGCCATTACAAACACCTCGGGGCCATTAAAAAGGAAAGCACCGTTCTTTCTGAGTGGGTAAAGTCTGTGAGGTCATTGGTTTTGAAAAGGATTAACTCTTTGAAAGGCTCGATGAGCACCATCTATTTTCAACAACCATGATGTTGCAAAGACATTGTCCACCTTACATGACAAATATGTTGTCGTACCTGCTGATAAAACGCCTAACAACATCATTTTCGTATGCAAAAAGACACTATATTGATTGTTTGACAGCTGAATTAGGGGTTGGTTGTACTAACAAAAGCACCACATATACAGCAACAACACTGTCAAAGGAGGAAATAATCAACAATCACACATTCTGTCATTTCTTCCTTTGGCATTTCTGTTGACAAAAAGAACGATGACGTTCCATCTTTGTATTGGATTCCAAAGTTACATAATACTCCATAAGCAACGATTTATTGCTGGGTCATCAAAATGTACAACTTATCCTCTTTCAGTTTTGTTAACATCAATATTGACGGCAATAAAATCAAGCCTTGAAAGGTATTTCGATTTTTGCTTCTCTAAAAATGGCGTCAATCAAATGTGGATTCTCAAAAATTTACTGATGGAAAATCTTCATTCTAAGTCATTTTCATCATGTAATAGCATTAACACGTTTGATTTCTCTACATTTTATACTTCAATTTCACATTCACAATTAAAATCTCGTTTGGCACAGCTGATTACACGTAGCTGTATCAAAAAGAACGGAAAACGTAGGTATTTGGTAGTCGGTTATAAAAAGACTTACTTTGTCATCCAAGAGTCTAGCAAGAAAAACAAATTTACAGAACTAAACTTTCTAATCAACAACATATTTGTACAGTTTGGTAGACGTGTTTTTCAGCAAACAATAGGTATCCCAATGGGCACAAATTGTGCACCATTGCTTTCCGATTTGTTTCTTCATTCATATGAAGCAGACTTCTTACAATCACTTCTAGACAAAAAGGACCGCAAACTTGCTAAATCTTCAATCTCACATTTCGTTATATTGATGATGTCCTCTCACTAAACAATCCTCGATTTGGTGACTATTTACATTTCATATATCCAAAGGAACTTGAGATAAAGGACACTACAGATTCTAGGAGGTCCGCTTCATATTTGGATCTATTTCTCGAAATTGACACACAAGGAAGGCTTTGTACAAAAGCTCTATGACAAACGTGATGACTTCAACTTTCCAATAGTTAACTTTCCCTTTCTGTGTAGCAACATTCCGTCCGCTCCAGCATATGGAGTTGATTCGATATTCCAGAGCATGTGGGGAGTACAACGACTTCCTTGATAGAGCTACACGGCTGACAAGCGTATTGTTAATACAGGGGTACGTTGCTCCCAGGTTGTTGTCATCACTCAAGAAATTTTACGGACGACATCAAGTGCTTGTAATACAAATAAGGGATTTCTATCTCTCAGATGAGCACAGATGTTGGTTTGACATAGAGTTTTGTAATGTCATCCTTTCCGGATTTGACCAACACTAAATGGACCTTTGGCAACGTGACGGGTTTGCTATAGCAAGCAGGAACTGCTTACTCTTCCGGAGCACCCGAGTTCACTATCGTTTCGACTTGATTTCGCGTTGCTGAATGCGGTTTTGTTGTTATTTGTGTGTGTGCTTTACGTTGTTATGTGGTTTGTTTTGTTGTGAGTCTTTACGGTTTTATGATACTGATTACGGGTCTTTGGTACATCTTTGCTTCATCCATTCTCCCAATACCCCTATATTTTCTCTCACCCTCTATCCTTTTTTTCCACATCCCAAAGCTTTTTCCCCACCTTCCATCCCTCTTTCTCCCACCTCCTACACCCTTCTTTTCCACCTTCAATCCCGTTTTCGCCCACTCCAAACCCTTCTTCTCCAACCTCCTTTTTTAGCTATCCGTCCGCACTTAGCTAGTATCTACTAAATGTCCAAATATGTACATAAATGTTTCAGTATTAATAAATATTTCACATTGTTCTGTTTTCGTTCGGTTATGGAATTAATGCACAGTTTTGTAAAAAAAAAACATGGAATAAGTGCTACCTACTTACCTATCCTCTTCGTCCCTGGTGGGACATAAGGCCACAACCAGTTGCCTCCACTTCACCCTGTCCTTTGCCGTTCTTTGTGCCTGTCCCCAGGATAGTCCAAGGTCTTCTAAGTTCTAGGGGCTTGTATTGTTCTTCTTCAGGTCTGTTTTGGTCTTCCTGGCTTTCTTTTCCCATGGGGTGTCCAAAATAGTGCTTGTTTGGGTATGCGTTGTTGTGGCATTCTCAAAACATGTCCTAACCATCTGAATCTTCTTCGTTTTATCTCTGTGTTGATTGGTTTGCAGTTGCTCTTTTTAAGTAGTTCTGTTAGGCCAAAATTTAGGTTAATTTTTCTTAGACATTTATTGTGGAATACTTCCAGCTTTTGCATATCACTAACAAGAACTCTCCAACACTCTCTTGATGTCTTTTCCAGTGCCATTGTCATTACTTATTATGCTGCCCAGGTAAGTAAAATCTTCTGCATTTTGAATTAGGACATTTTCTATATTTATGTTCCTTGACTCATTTGTGTTGACAATCATAACTTGAGTATTTATGTTTATATTTAGTCCAACTTTTTTGGCATGGGTAGGTCTGTTTTGTCCTGCATATTTTGGAATGTTGAGGAAAGTTCTGCTATGTCGTCAGCAAAATCAAGATCTTCAAGCTGCTGAAAGATGTTCCATTGAATGCCTCTTCCCTTATCTTGTGTTGTTTATCTCTGGATCCAATCGATGACCAATAAGGAAAAGGATAGGTGACATTATACAGCCCTGTCTTACTCCGGATCTGACTTCAAAAGATGGTGTGAGGTTGCTTCCACAGATGATGATTTTCCATAATGTATTTCTATGTATGCTGTCAAAAGCTTTACGAAAATCTATAAAGGTGTATTCCATTCAATACATTGTTCAATGATGTTTCTTAGAGCAAATATTTGGTCCACACAACCTCTGCCTTTCCTAAACCCAGCCCGTTCCTCTCTTAATTTTTGGTCTATTGCTGTTTCTATTCTGTTTAAAAGGAAAAGTATTTTGTAAGAAAATACTTTGCTTGGTATAGATAAGAGTGTTATGCCTCTCCAGTTGTCACAGTTTCTCAGATCACCTTTCTTGGGAAGTCTTACAATGAGTCCATTGCTCCAGTCAGAAGGTATAAGGTTGCCATATTTTGTAAAAAAGCTGGTGGAGGTTTTTCGCTGTTGTTTTGAACATCTACTTTTGACTTTTCTGCATATATCGTATCTATGCCAGGTGACTCTCCAGATTTAAATGACTTGATTGCCTTTTTAGTGTAGGTAGTTCTATGTTGATGTTTATCTTTTCTTCTACTGGCAATGGGTTTGCTAGAAAATCAGGATCTTGGCAATTTAGTACTTTGGTAAAATGTTCTACCCATCTCTCTGCCTGTTCTTTTTCTGTTTTTATTGCGTTACCTTTTTTATCATTTATAACTGATGCCTGTGCTCTAGACTGCCCACATAGTTGTTTTGTAATACTATACACAGTACTTAGTTCTCCTCTATTTGCTGCTTTTTCTGCTTCCTCAGCCAGGTTATCTATAAATTGTCGCTTATCTTTCCTTGCGCTCTTTTTAACCTTTTTATCTTTAATTCTGTATGACTCTTGGACTGATCTTGGACTCGCTTTGATTTGGTGTTGTTAAGCTTTTGTTTGATTTTTTTCCCTATCTTCTACATGCTTCCATGTGTTGGCTGACAACCATTCTTTGTTCTTTTGTTTAACATGTTCGAGTGTCTTCTCAGTAGTCTCTGAAACAACTTTTTTGAAGTTATCCCATTCTTGCTGCATATCAGTATCAAGATTTTGCAGTGCACTGAAACGGTTCTTGAGTTCAAAGCTGAATGCTTTATGAACTTCTGGTACTTTAAGTCTGTCAATGTTGACTCTCTTTCTGTTGCTAATTGCTGGTTGGTTTTTACATAGCTTTAGTTTTATGCTTCCTCTTACAAGGTAATGGTCACACTCTTACATCAAATAAGGATCTTCTCCATTTACTGTTTATTATCATGTGATCAATTTGATTGAGTGTTCTTCCATCTGGTGATTTTCAAGTTTCTTTATGGATGATTTCATGTGGAAAGATGGTTCCTCCAATCACTTGTTTGTTTTTCTATTTGTGCAAAGTTCTAGTCTTTCACCATTCTCATTTCTGACTCCACATCCATGCTTACCCAACACATGTTCAACATCGGTGTTGTCTGTACCGACTTTAGCATTAAGGTCACCCACAATAATGATCATATCATGTTGAGGAGTTCTTGCTATGATTGACTGTAGTTGTTCATAAAAGTCGTCTTTTATATCATCTTCTGCTTCATTTGTTGGTGCATAACACTGTACAGTATTTGGAGTCAAACCTTGCTGTTATAAGTCTTTCACTGATTGGCTCCCATTCAATCTTTCCTTATCAATAATTAGTGCTACTCCATGGACATGGTTGTCATTATGTCCAGAGTACAAAATGGTGTGTCCACTGTTTGTCCTGACTTTGTCCATCGGCACTCACTCACACCTAGAATGTCTAACTTGTATTGCTGCATATCTTTGATGACTTGAGCAGTTTTAGATGTTTCATACATAGTCCTTACATTCCAGGCTCCTAAGTAAACTAAGTCTTTGGGTCCTAGAAAACTAGAATTCATCCTCCTAGCTTCCCTGGAAGGACTTTCACCAGAAGTCATATTGCTGTCGCTCGAGTCCTCTGTTGAACCTAAAACAGAGTTGTTTCTATTTGCATCTGTTTTGGTTTCTGTAACTTAAACTTTTTACAGGATGAGGCAGTTAACCTCATGCCCAACACCCCAACCTGGAGGGCCAGGTTTTTTTTTTTATCAAGGTTTCCATCCTCTAGAATGGTTGCTTACCAAAGCTGATGAAGCCTTCTATCCAGGTTTTATGTCAGAGTTTTCCTTCTCTTAGATGAGCTGTCCTCCCAGACTAACGACTCTTATCTAGCCATGCTATCTACCCATAGCTGGGACAAGGATGGTGAGTGCTAGGGCGTATCCACACACCGGTGTGCCTACACACTGCATATCTAGGGCCTCTTTGTTGCTCCGAGATCCTCTACAGTTTAGCCTGAAGTACTAGACCCCAGTTATCGTGCACTGCCACGAGGAGGCATTGTAGAGACCTTAAACTAGCTGGCAAGAAAGACTGACGCACTCGGCTTTCTTTTTCACCCACATGAGTAGGCTAGCCAGTGCCAAGGTAGAGTCTTTGATTCCCCCACACTAGACGCAAAACCAATCTCTGTGGTTTTGCAACCACTAGCACACGGAATAAGTGCTACAGCACACCATACCATAAATAAGAAACTTCAAATAAAAAACCACACAAGCCTTATATAATATATTAATCCCTAAAAGTGTCAAAGAAAGATCTACTAGCAACAAGTGTTGAAACTAATGACGGCGCATTTGGAATACTTTGTTATTCAAAGCTACTTTTTGGCATCTGCATACACCAAATTTTATCAACCTAGGACCTATATTTAGTTCTTGAGATATAGACGTGCTCACAAAACCTTAACTATTATATAGAAAATTGTCAAAGGCAATCAACCAGAAAATCAAGGTCAAGGTCAAAAGATGGGGATGCAATTGTGGTAATCTACTACTGATTACCAATTTTTATCAACCTAGGACTTATAGTGCTTGAGATATGGATGTGCTCATAATAAATAAAAATGACAACAAAGTTCCAGACAATAAATTTTGCTACGCCTGACGCGCGTTTCGTCTATCAAAGAGTCATCAGAGGTGCTCTACCAAAAATATTAAAATACCAAACACTATATGATTATGAAGAGCAAGAACAATAAAACCAAAAATACCAAACTGGGTAACCAAATTATTACTAAGATGATCAACCTATGTCTAGGGTAGGAAGAATCTTACGGTTTAGACAATTTTGAAATTTTACAAAATTTTACCATTGATATTATGTGTATTGAAAATTGTCAAAGTCTCTCCACTAGAAAATCAGGACCAAGGTCAAAAGATAAGGACGAAATTGTGGTAAGCAACTAAATTGTACTGGGACATATGCAGACCAAATTTCACCAAAATATCATGAGCCTAGAGCAATCAACTGGAACCATAATTTCAAAACAATTATGGATTCAGTTGAAGAATATGCCAGAAAATGGGCACACCTCGGAGTCTGTAATGGCCTCGGGCCATTACAAACACCTCGGGGCCATTAAAAAGGAAAGCACCGTTCTTTCTGAGTGGGTAAAGTCTGTGAGGTCGTTGGTTTTGAAAAGGATTAACTCTTTGAAAGGCTCGATGAGCACCATCTATTTTCAACAACCCTGATTTTGCAAAGACATTGTCCACCTTACATGACAAATATGTTGTCGTACCTGCCGATAAAACGCCTAACAACATCATTTTCGTATGCAAAAGACACTATATTGATTGTTTGACAGCTGAATTAGGGGTTGGTTGTACTAACAAAAGCACCACATATACAGCAACAACACTGTCAAAGGAGGAAATAATCAACAATCACAATTCTGTCATTTCTTCCTTTGGCATTTCTGTTGACAAAAAGAACGATGACGTTCCATCCTTGTATTGGATTCCAAAGTTACATCATACTCCATATAAGCAACGATTTATTGCTGGGTCATCAAAATGTACAACTTATCCTCTTTCAGTTTTGTTAACATCAATATTGACGGCAATAAAATCAAGCCTTGAAAGGTATTTCGATTGTTGCTTCTCTAGAAATGGCGTCAATCAAATGTGGATTCTCAAAAATTTACTGATGGAAAATCTCCATTCTAAGTCATTTTCATCATGTAATAGCATTAAAACGTTTGATTTCTCTACATTATATACTTCAATTTCACATTCACAATTAAAATCTCGTTTGGCACAGCTGATTACACGTAGCTTTATCAAAAAGAATGGAAAACGTAGGTAATTGGTAGTCGGTTATAAAAAGACTTACTTTGTCATCCAAGAGTCTAGCAAGAAAAACAAATTTACAGAACTAAACTAATCAACAACATATTTGTACAGTTTGGTAGACGTGTTTTTCAGCAAACAATAGGTATCCCAATGGGCACAAATTGTGCACCATTGCTTTCCGATTTGTTTCTTCATTCATATGAAGCAGACTTCTTACAATCACTTCTAGACAAAAAGGACCGCAAACTTGCTAAATCTTCAATCTCACATTTCGTTATATTGATGATGTCCTCTCACTAAACAATCCTCGATTTGGTGACTATTTACATTTCATATATCCAAAGGAACTTGAGATAAAGGACACTACAGATTCTAGGAGGTCCGCTTCATATTTGGATCTATTTCTCGAAATTGACACACAAGGAAGGCTTTGTACAAAAGCTCTATGACAAACGTGATGACTTCAACTTTCCAATAGTTAACTTTCCCTTTCTGTGTAGCAACATTCCGTCCGCTCCAGCATATGGAGTTGATTCGATCATCCTTCTTACCTGTTTATTTGCATGGTAAAAAAACGGATGCAGATCAGACGTATACAACCAATTTGACCGCCGCGCTAATAGGAAGCATGTGGGGAGTACAACGACTTCCTTGATAGAGCTACACGGCTGACAAGCGTATTGTTAATACAGGGGTACGTTGCTCCCAGGTTGTTGTCATCACTCAAGAAATTTTACGGACGACATCAAGTGCTTGTAATACAAATAAGGGATTTCTATCTCTCAGATGAGCACAGATGTTGGTTTGACATAGAGTTTTGTAATGTCATCCTTTCCGGATTTGACCAACACTAAATGGACCTTTGGCAACGTGACGGGTTTGCTATAGCAAGCAGGAACTGCTTACTCTTCCGGAGCACCCGAGTTCACTATCGTTTCGACTTGATTTCGCGTTGCTGAATGCGGTTTTGTTGTTATTTGTGTGTGTGCTTTACGTTGTTATGTGGTTTGTTTTGTTGTGAGTCTTTACGGTTTTATGATACTGATTACGGGTCTTTGGTACATCTTTGCTTCATCCATTCTCCCAATACCCCTATATTTTCTCTCACCCTCTATCCTTTTTTTCCACATCCCAAAGCTTTTTCCCCACCTTCCATCCCTCTTTCTCCCACCTCCTACACCCTTCTTTTCCACCTTCAATCCCGTTTTCGCCCACTCCAAACCCTTCTTCTCCAACCTCCTTTTTTAGCTATCCGTCCGCACTTAGCTAGTATCTACTAAATGTCCAAATATGTACATAAATGTTTCAGTATTAATAAATATTTCACATTGTTCTGTTTTCGTTCGGTTATGGAATTAATGCACAGTTTTGTAAAAAAAAAACATGGAATAAGTGCTACCTACTTACCTATCCTCTTCGTCCCTGGTGGGACATAAGGCCACAACCAGTTGCCTCCACTTCACCCTGTCCTTTGCCGTTCTTTGTGCCTGTCCCCAGGATAGTCCAAGGTCTTCTAAGTTCTAGGGGCTTGTATTGTTCTTCTTCAGGTCTGTTTTGGTCTTCCTGGCTTTCTTTTCCCATGGGGTGTCCAAAATAGTGCTTGTTTGGGTATGCGTTGTTGTGGCATTCTCAAAACATGTCCTAACCATCTGAATCTTCTTCGTTTTATCTCTGTGTTGATTGGTTTGCAGTTGCTCTTTTTAAGTAGTTCTGTTAGGCCAAAATTTAGGTTAATTTTTCTTAGACATTTATTGTGGAATACTTCCAGCTTTTGCATATCACTAACAAGAACTCTCCAACACTCTCTTGATGTCTTTTCCAGTGCCATTGTCATTACTTATTATGCTGCCCAGGTAAGTAAAATCTTCTGCATTTTGAATTAGGACATTTTCTATATTTATGTTCCTTGACTCATTTGTGTTGACAATCATAACTTGAGTATTTATGTTTATATTTAGTCCAACTTTTTTGGCATGGGTAGGTCTGTTTTGTCCTGCATATTTTGGAATGTTGAGGAAAGTTCTGCTATGTCGTCAGCAAAATCAAGATCTTCAAGCTGCTGAAAGATGTTCCATTGAATGCCTCTTCCCTTATCTTGTGTTGTTTATCTCTGGATCCAATCGATGACCAATAAGGAAAAGGATAGGTGACATTATACAGCCCTGTCTTACTCCGGATCTGACTTCAAAAGATGGTGTGAGGTTGCTTCCACAGATGATGATTTTCCATAATGTATTTCTATGTATGCTGTCAAAAGCTTTACGAAAATCTATAAAGGTGTATTCCATTCAATACATTGTTCAATGATGTTTCTTAGAGCAAATATTTGGTCCACACAACCTCTGCCTTTCCTAAACCCAGCCCGTTCCTCTCTTAATTTTTGGTCTATTGCTGTTTCTATTCTGTTTAAAAGGAAAAGTATTTTGTAAGAAAATACTTTGCTTGGTATAGATAAGAGTGTTATGCCTCTCCAGTTGTCACAGTTTCTCAGATCACCTTTCTTGGGAAGTCTTACAATGAGTCCATTGCTCCAGTCAGAAGGTATAAGGTTGCCATATTTTGTAAAAAAGCTGGTGGAGGTTTTTCGCTGTTGTTTTGAACATCTACTTTTGACTTTTCTGCATATATCGTATCTATGCCAGGTGACTCTCCAGATTTAAATGACTTGATTGCCTTTTTAGTGTAGGTAGTTCTATGTTGATGTTTATCTTTTCTTCTACTGGCAATGGGTTTGCTAGAAAATCAGGATCTTGGCAATTTAGTACTTTGGTAAAATGTTCTACCCATCTCTCTGCCTGTTCTTTTTCTGTTTTTATTGCGTTACCTTTTTTATCATTTATAACTGATGCCTGTGCTCTAGACTGCCCACATAGTTGTTTTGTAATACTATACACAGTACTTAGTTCTCCTCTATTTGCTGCTTTTTCTGCTTCCTCAGCCAGGTTATCTATAAATTGTCGCTTATCTTTCCTTGCGCTCTTTTTAACCTTTTTATCTTTAATTCTGTATGACTCTTGGACTGATCTTGGACTCGCTTTGATTTGGTGTTGTTAAGCTTTTGTTTGATTTTTTTCCCTATCTTCTACATGCTTCCATGTGTTGGCTGACAACCATTCTTTGTTCTTTTGTTTAACATGTTCGAGTGTCTTCTCAGTAGTCTCTGAAACAACTTTTTTGAAGTTATCCCATTCTTGCTGCATATCAGTATCAAGATTTTGCAGTGCACTGAAACGGTTCTTGAGTTCAAAGCTGAATGCTTTATGAACTTCTGGTACTTTAAGTCTGTCAATGTTGACTCTCTTTCTGTTGCTAATTGCTGGTTGGTTTTTACATAGCTTTAGTTTTATGCTTCCTCTTACAAGGTAATGGTCACACTCTTACATCAAATAAGGATCTTCTCCATTTACTGTTTATTATCATGTGATCAATTTGATTGAGTGTTCTTCCATCTGGTGATTTTCAAGTTTCTTTATGGATGATTTCATGTGGAAAGATGGTTCCTCCAATCACTTGTTTGTTTTTCTATTTGTGCAAAGTTCTAGTCTTTCACCATTCTCATTTCTGACTCCACATCCATGCTTACCCAACACATGTTCAACATCGGTGTTGTCTGTACCGACTTTAGCATTAAGGTCACCCACAATAATGATCATATCATGTTGAGGAGTTCTTGCTATGATTGACTGTAGTTGTTCATAAAAGTCGTCTTTTATATCATCTTCTGCTTCATTTGTTGGTGCATAACACTGTACAGTATTTGGAGTCAAACCTTGCTGTTATAAGTCTTTCACTGATTGGCTCCCATTCAATCTTTCCTTATCAATAATTAGTGCTACTCCATGGACATGGTTGTCATTATGTCCAGAGTACAAAATGGTGTGTCCACTGTTTGTCCTGACTTTGTCCATCGGCACTCACTCACACCTAGAATGTCTAACTTGCATTGCTGCATATCTTTGATGACTTGAGCAGTTTTAGATGTTTCATACATAGTCCTTACATTCCAGGCTCCTAAGTAAACTAAGTCTTTGGGTCCTAGAAAACTAGAATTCATCCTCCTAGCTTCCCTGGAAGGACTTTCACCAGAAGTCATATTGCTGTCGCTCGAGTCCTCTGTTGAACCTAAAACAGAGTTGTTTCTATTTGCATCTGTTTTGGTTTCTGTAACTTAAACTTTTTACAGGATGAGGCAGTTAACCTCATGCCCAACACCCCAACCTGGAGGGCCAGGTTTTTTTTTTTTATCAAGGTTTCCATCCTCTAGAATGGTTGCTTACCAAAGCTGATGAAGCCTTCTATCCAGGTTTTATGTCAGAGTTTTCCTTCTCTTAGATGAGCTGTCCTCCCAGACTAACGACTCTTATCTAGCCATGCTATCTACCCATAGCTGGGACAAGGATGGTGAGTGCTAGGGCGTATCCACACACCGGTGTGCCTACACACTGCATATCTAGGGCCTCTTTGTTGCTCCGAGATCCTCTACAGTTTAGCCTGAAGTACTAGACCCCAGTTATCGTGCACTGCAACGAGGAGGCATTGTAGAGACCTTAAACTAGCTGGCAAGAAAGACTGACGCACTCGGCTTTCTTTTTCACCCACATGAGTAGGCTAGCCAGTGCCAAGGTAGAGTCTTTGATTCCCCCACACTAGACGCAAAACCAATCTCTGTGGTTTTGCAACCACTAGCACACGGAATAAGTGCTACAGCACACCATACCATAAATAAGAAACTTCAAATAAAAAACCACACAAGCCTTATATAATATATTAATCCCTAAAAGTGTCAAAGAAAGATCTACTAGCAACAAGTGTTGAAACTAATGACGGCGCATTTGGAATACTTTGTTATTCAAAGCTACTTTTTGGCATCTGCATACACCAAATTTTATCAACCTAGGACCTATATTTAGTTCTTGAGATATAGACGTGCTCACAAAACCTTAACTATTATATAGAAAATTGTCAAAGGCAATCAACCAGAAAATCAAGGTCAAGGTCAAAAGATGGGGATGCAATTGTGGTAATCTACTACTGATTACCAATTTTTATCAACCTAGGACTTATAGTGCTTGAGATATGGATGTGCTCATAATAAATAAAAATGACAACAAAGTTCCAGACAATAAATTTTGCTACGCCTGACGCGCGTTTCGTCTATCAAAGAGTCATCAGAGGTGCTCTACCAAAAATATTAAAATACCAAACACTATGATTATGAAGAGCAAGAACAATAAAACCAAAAATACCAAACTGGGTAACCAAATTATTACTAAGATGATCAACCTATGTCTAGGGTAGGAAGAATCTTACGGTTTAGACAATTTTGAAATTTTACAAAATTTTACCATTGATATTATGTGTATTGAAAATTGTCAAAGTCTCTCCACTAGAAAATCAGGACCAAGGTCAAAAGATAAGGACGAAATTGTGGTAAGCAACTAAATTGTACTGGGACATATGCAGACCAAATTTCACCAAAATATCATGAGCCTAGAGCAATCAACTGGAACCATAATTTCAAAACAATTATGGATTCAGTTGAAGAATATGCCAGAAAATGGGCACACCTCGGAGTCTGTAATGGCCTCGGGCCATTACAAACACCTCGGGGCCATTAAAAAGGAAAGCACCGTTCTTTCTGAGTGGGTAAAGTCTGTGAGGTCGTTGGTTTTGAAAAGGATTAACTCTTTGAAAGGCTCGATGAGCACCATCTATTTTCAACAACCCTGATGTTGCAAAGACATTGTCCACCTTACATGACAAATATGTTGTCGTACCTGCCGATAAAACGCCTAACAACATCATTTTCGTATGCAAAAGACACTATATTGATTGTTTGACAGCTGAATTAGGGGTTGGTTGTACTAACAAAAGCACCACATATACAGCAACAACACTGTCAAAGGAGGAAATAATCAACAATCACAATTCTGTCATTTCTTCCTTTGGCATTTCTGTTGACAAAAAGAACGATGACGTTCCATCCTTGTATTGGATTCCAAAGTTACATCATACTCCATATAAGCAACGATTTCAAAATGTACAACTTATCCTCTTTCAGTTTTGTTAACATCAATATTGACGGCAATAAAATCAAGCCTTGAAAGGTATTTCGATTTTTGCTTCTCTAGAAATGGCGTCAATCAAATGTGGATTCTCAAAAATTTACTGATGGAAAATCTTCATTCTAAGTCATTTTCATCATGTAATAGCATTAACACGTTTGATTTCTCTACATTTTATACTTCAATTTCACATTCACAATTAAAATCTCGTTTGGCACAGCTGATTACACGTAGCTGTATCAAAAAGAACGGAAAACGTAGGTATTTGGTAGTCGGTTATAAAAAGACTTACTTTGTCATCCAAGAGTCTAGCAAGAAAAACAAATTTACAGAACTAAACTTTCTAATCAACAACATATTTGTACAGTTTGGTAGACGTGTTTTTCAGCAAACAATAGGTATCCCAATGGGCACAAATTGTGCGCCATTGCTTTCCGATTTGTTTCTTCATTCATATGAAGCAGACTTCTTACAATCACTTCTAGACCGCAAACTTGCTAAATCTTCAATCTCACATTTCGTTATATTGATGATGTCCTCTCACTAAACAATCCTCGATTGGTAACTATTTCATATATCCTAAGGAACTTGAGGACTAGGAGGTCCGCTTTATATTTGGATCTATTTCTCGAAATTGACACACAAGGAAGGCTTTGTACAAAAGCTCTATGACAAACGTGATGACTTCAATAGTTAACTTTCCCTTTCTGTGTAGCAACATTCCGCTCCAGCATATGTAGTTTACGTATCACAATTGATTCGATATTCCAGAGCATGTGGGGAGTACAACGACTTCCTTGAAAGAGCTACACGACTGACAAGCAAATTGTTAATACAGGGGTACGTTGCTCTCAGGTTGTTGTCATCACTCAAGAAATTTTACGGCCGACATCAAGTGCTTGTAATACAAATAAGGGATTTCTATCTCTCAGATGAGCACAGATGTTGAAATACTTTGTTACTCAAAGCTACTTTTTGGCATCTGCATACACCAAATTTTATCAACCTAGGACCTATATTTAGATGTGCTCACAAAACCTTAACATTGCTATTATATAGAAAATTGTCAAAGGCAATCAACCAGAAAATCAAGGTCAAGGTCAAAAGATGGGGATGCAATTGTGGTAATCTACTACTGATTACCAATTTTTATCAACCTAGGACTTATAGTGCTTGAGATATGGATGTGCTCATAATAAATAAAAATGACAACAAAGTTCCAGACAATAAATTTTGCTACGCCTGACGCGCGTTTCGTCTATTCAAGAGTCATCAGAGGTGCTCTACCAAAAATATTAAAAATACCAAACACTATATGATTATGAAGAGCAAGAACAATAAAACCAAAAATACCAAACTGGGGAACCAAAGATGATCAACTTATTGTCTAGGGTAGGAAGAATCTTACGGTTTAGACAATTTTGAAATTTTATAACGGATTACATAAAATTTTACCATTGATATTATGTGTATTGAAAAATGTCAAAGTCTCTCCACCAGAAAATCAGGACGAAATTGAGGTAAGCTACTAAATTGTGCTGGGACATATGCATACCAAATTTCATCAATTTAGGACTAACAGTTCTTGAGAGATGTTCGCAAAACATAAAAATTGCTACATGTATTGCATGTTTATAATTTAAAGTTATCATATTCAACAATTTTTTAGGGATATAAATCATGTCAAAAAATAACCGTCCGGTTTGATGCTAAAGTTTTTTTTACAAATATATGTACAACTATGCAATATAAAAAAGAAAAAAAATGTCATATGTCTTTTTAAAGTTGCATGATTTCAATCTTTTCAGATTGATTCGGGGAAAACAAAGAAACTTAGATCTATTTTACTAAAACAACAAAATGGTTGGCTCCGATAGTCTGTAACGGAAGATGTTCTGTATTGCAGCGTTTTGTGCGTTTATGCTGAAAGGGGCTGTAAAATAAAAACCTTTATAACTCCAGTTAAAGACTGGGGTTACGTTGGTACCTTCGTTTTTTGTCACTTAATGTCCAGTTCGAAAAACTACAGCTGCTTTATAGCTGCAGAGTCCTTTATTCTGTTATATGCAAAAAATGTCATGTTTGTTCTTAGGTTGATAATTTATTAATCTTAGCGTGTCTACGAAACGTTAATCTTCTGTGGTCGTCAGATCATAGCTATTCGTGTACAAACTGAATCCAAAGGTAACTACAATATATAGGGTGCTTTTACAGTACCGTGAAAAGTCTGATGAGCTGTTAAATGATCATTTGAATTATTTCACTAAAAAAACTCGATATTTAAGATGATCATCAAAGACACAAAATGAGTCAATAGACATTTGTGCCATTACGGCCCAGTATCGTTTGTGATACCATAAGTTGCGCTCATTGCTGACGAAGCTTCAGATTCGTCAACAAAAGAACAGATATCTGTTTGTGTTAGGTTAAGTCGAGGTTCCAGAGCGAATCAATTTCTTTTGCAGCTTCATGTAGATAAATAAGGAGTTTAAAAAAAAGAAAATTCGTGCACAACATAATCCAACAGCAGTATCTGCTAGTGCCATATGTGCACTGTAAGATTCATTGTCTGAATCTATAGCTGTTGATAAGGATCAAGAAATCTCCTTTGCATATAGCTTCTCGGCAAAGAGATTGAATGCTTTCAAGAAGATTTTAAGATGTTTCAAAATAAAGAGCTTGTACGTCGGTCTATAAAATTCGTATGCTGTACAAAATACGAAGTGGTGCCTGTGCTGATGGGCATTTCGGCATTCGATTCAATTGCTTTCCGGATCTGACGAACACTTTATAGTTTTTTTTAAGTCAATATAAATGACCAGAATCATTTATATTGACTTAAAAATGACCAGAATCATTTATATTGACTTAAAAATGACCAGAATCATTTATATTGACTTAAAAATTACCAGAATCATTTATATTGATGCTTGAGCGTACAAAAAAAAAAGCTTATCTAAGTCAAATGACCAAAATATTTGTAAAAAAGTTGCTTATATTCGAAGGCCATGTTTTCAAATTTAATTTACGACTTAATGATGTGCTCAACAGTAACGAGTGTTACTATAAAATCGAATTATATTTATTAACCCTTAATGAAAAAAAAAAATTTTTTTACATTAAGGGTTGCATGTGTTATATCAGAAGTAACTTCCCAACCCTTAATGTAAAAAAAGGACAAGTTGCGTTTTAACCCTTAATAAAAAAAAGTTTTTACATTTAGAGTATTTTTTTACATTAAGAGTTAATTATCGGATTTGTATAACCCTTAATGTAAAAAATTAACCCTTAGTGTAAAAATTTTTATATTAAGGGTTGCGACGAAGCAATACTAAGCTTCGATTTTATAGTAACACTCGTTACTGTTGAGCACATCATTAAGTCGTCCATAAAACAGTCTCTTATCCCCCCTCCCCCCAAAAAAAGAAATTATACAGACCTTGGCAACAACGACGAGGTATGGGACCGCCTTCATTAAAGAACTAGCTTCCAAATATGATGTTGAGCATGAAATTGTGTGTGTAGAAGATACCCAACTGATGAACTGGAGACGTGAAGTTTATTTCAGGTGTTTACTTCTATTCCGGGGAATAACAAGAGAAACTCGTCACAGCTAAACGGACTCAGTGCCAAGAATCTAATACCTGCAAAGAACAATAATCTCACTGAATCTCTAGAATTTACTGCATGAGATAAAAAAAAATCAAGGTTTAATATGCATGTTCAAAAATGCATTTGGCTACATGTATCCAATTTCAATCTTGAGAAAGTTCACTGCCCGGAATCTTGGTTTCTGAGCTGGACCTTATTAAGCTGTACTCATATTTACAAGATGTTTTCTATATTTCTTAATATGCCCGTATTGACCGCTCCGTCTGAAATGCGAACATTCAGATCCACGCATCGAATTAAACCTTGGCTGTGGTCAACTATAACAACTGACTGACTTTTGAGCATTGGTGTCTTTAACATTCACAGAGAAACAGAATATAGTTGACAAATGCAGCAGGAGATTTCGACGAACAGACTATTATTTCTAATGAATGAACGAAAAAGAACTCAAATAGAAACATTTTTTTTTGTAAGTTAATTTTAAGTTAATAGTCAATTACCGGTGACAAACCCTCGTTGCAAAAAAGCAGAACAGAAAACTGAACGGAAAGATCAAATGTAGTTTACAAAGTGTTTTTTTTACATCGTATTTTGGAATTTTCAGTGTTAATAATAAGTTTTTATGCGTTCTTTGCGTTTAGCTCTGGAAAATGTATGTTTAAAATAGATTAAAATTTCACCGAACTATTTACTCACCTCGTACTCAATAGAACATTTTTTACTAACATAACAGCATACCGTCAGTTGCAGTTTATCAAGCTTAATATATAATTTGCAACTTATTCGTCGAGAGGGGTCTGTCAGGGTACAGACATCACTGTACCCGTACATCAGTATACCGGAAGTACACCAGCATACCGGATCTATTTGTCATAATGTATTCTAAAAATAGTAATGACGGTTATTCAGATAATTATTTATAGAAATTTGAAGCAGCATATAAATATAACATGTATAATAGGTAAAAATTTTGGATAGTATAAAACAACAATATTTTGACAAAGTTTGTTTAGAAATGACAAGAAATGACTAATTAAATCATTTTTATCTAAATTTTATGTTGCTAGGGGTATTAGAGAAAAAAGGGGGTCATGCATTGGCATATAGATGGCGTTTTATGCCATAGCGTAATTACTTTATGCAATGGCGTAATTATTTACGTGTTCGCAAAGTTTATTAATGCAATCCCAAAAATGTTTATCGCATTAATACATTAACGGTATGACAAAAATGATTCCATAACTTGTCCAATCGAAATCTCGTTACATGAAATTTGCTACAATATAGAAACGATAAATCTAAATACCGTGTAACCCTTGTATTGGTAAACTTTAGAATAAAGGTATAATTACTGGTATTAAAATAATGTAACATTTTAAAGCGTGAACAAGTTTCCTGATTTCTTGTGAATTATTTTAACGAAAAGAATCACTGGCTGATTCAAGGGGGGGAGTGCATACGTCCGCCTGGACGATTGAAAAAAAAAAAAAGAAAAGATCAGTCAAAAGTGCGGAGCTTTCATGTCGATCCTTCCCAAGCCAACCTGGCTCAACGCACACGTGGCCGGATCCGGCCTCAATAAAAAATATATTTATCAGTAAGGAAATCCGAATAAAAAGAAAGTTAAGGTACGTCCTTAACGAGGATGGTAAAGGGTTATTTTCGTTGTTTTTTTACTTCACGTTTCACGTGTTTTTACCTTTTTATTTGACGTTCAGTCGCGCGATACAGATGCCTCGTTCAGCTTGTTCTGCTCATTTAATTTTACGCGCATCGTGATTTTAACTGCTTATTTTGCATGTTAGGTATTTAAAAAAAAATTCAAACACTCGACAGGAATCGTCATCAATTTTGTTTTCGATAAAATGGAAAGGTCTTTGATGGGGTGATTATACCCGCAGGGAAAGCATATTCGCACCGAGAAGAAAACACTTATTATACACCGGCAAAGGGTACCATTCCTATATATATTCCCAACACCCCTTAAACCTCTAAAGGATTTTCATTAAATTTCACAGAATGTATATGACAAACATCTATCTTAAAATTTGATCCGATAGATTTTTAGGGTTTCGCATTTAACCCGTTTGATGGCAAGAAGGCACCTTTATCTTATCGATTCGCAACTCCTCCTAAATCATCCAATGGATTCTTAACCAATCAATGGATTTTCATGAATTTGCAACTTCTACCTCAAAAAAATATCTGGCCAAGTCGTGTGGTGCGGTGGGTATATATTCGTACGCTGCGGCTAACAGTTGTTCTTGTTTTACATTAAAAGCAAAACAAGAGTATTTCCATATAAGATTTTAATGTAAAATAGTGTTGTAAAAGGGTAATAACAAAACTGCGAAACTACGAGGACCAATTAACCATGAGAAAAGACAAACAAGACATACCGGAGAAACTGAAGAT
Source organism: Arcuatula senhousia (assembly GCA_963971305.1). Lineage (NCBI taxonomy): Eukaryota > Metazoa > Mollusca > Bivalvia > Mytilida > Mytilidae > Arcuatula > Arcuatula senhousia. The sequence continues at coordinate 21,539,465 of OZ020313.1, read as the reverse complement.
CGCAATGGATCTGACTTGGTACAGTGGTACAGACATTTCAAAAGAAATAGTGGTTACCTGTTTTAAGCCCCATAAGTTCTTTGACAAAGCTTTTGTTTGCATTTATTAGTTTTATTTTGTTTTGTTCTTTGTTTAAAAACAGTATCTCTCTCCGACTATTTCAAGGCTGATTTTAAATTGAATACATCTTATTTTAGATTTGGGCCAATCGCAAATGGCGAGGAGCGCTTACAGGCCTTGTTGAATGCTGTTTGCTATTTTTCATTGTGTTTTTTTAATTTCCTCTTTCTTGTGCGGGCTGTGTCGTGTACACCTATTTCACATCTCATTATTATCTGAATACGAATGCTAGCGGTGTTCAAGTTTGCTTTTCAATGTACGTACATACCTACGTATGCCGTTAATGCCCAGTCTGATCTCCATAACCACTTTGAGTAGAAACATGGAATTTGGGTCATTGACTGCATTGTTGGTCGGGACTGCGTGAGCTGTTTCGGAGTTTTGATAATGCCCCTATATATAGGTAACCTAAGGGCACATTAGTTATTTGTCACGCAACTCATCCCAGGTTTTTTGGAATATGGAATTGAAACTTGGCTCAGTAATTACACTTTGGATGTAAATTATGCCGAAAGTGTCGAGAGTTTGATAATGCCCCAAGGTGCTGGGCAATAAAGGAAGCCGAAGGGCGCCGCATTGTTTTTTTGTCATGCAATCACCCTCAGGTTAACTGGAATATCGAACTGACGCTTGGTTCAGTAATTACACTTTGGATATAGATTATGCCGAAGGTTTCGGAATTTCGATAATGCCCATAGGACTTAGCTACATAGAAAGCCTATTGATACATTGTTTTGTTTGTCAGCCAAATGTTAAGTAACCTAAGGATTTGCTTAGATACCAACCCCTAATCCCGGCATGTATTGTTATTCCTTTATTTTTTGTACAAGCACCTCTGAGGTTTAGGCAACCCTCTTATTTTTGTAAAATGTTAGTTAAATAAGAAACTGTTCAGATGCCCATTCCAAAGCCATATTTTTATTCCTTATAAAACAATTTGTATGTTAAAAGCACTCTCACTACCAACAATAACGTTGTTATACACAAGGGACGACATTTCCTAGCAATTTCTTACGACTGAAATTGAACATTATTATTTCTTTCTGTCATTTCCCTTATACTATAGTACTATATATCAAACGCCAGAATAGTGCGGGGATATGCACAATGTCCGTTTCCATGGTGTAAGATTTCTATATAACGTTATGTTATACACAAGGGATGACATTTCCTTTGAGAGCAATCGCAAGGAGCTGGCATATTTAGAATTTTATGACTTAATCATATGGACCCACATACACAGTTTCTATAGAGGGACAAAAGGGTGGGGCCAAGCTGAAATGGTGCTTGGTCCCATATATGGTGGTGCTACAAAAAGAGGCATGAGCCGGGTAGAGTAAAGAATGTCTGTTCTTCATCAGCAAAGCTGGTGGTAACACTGTGGGTTGAAAGGCTAGTTGGGGTGCCTTGTTGCCCACAGAGAAATTAAAGCTAGAAGAAGAGGAAAACACCAGGGAGGGGCCCAATTGAAGTGGTGCTTGGTCCTACATGTATATATGGTGGTGCTACATACTGGAGCCATAAGCCTGTGAGGATGAAGAATGGCTGTCCTTTAACAGCAAAGCTGGTGGTAACCCGGGGGTTTACAGGCTAGGTGGGGTGCCTGGTTGCCCGCAAAGATAGTAGGAAGAGGTACAGGACATCTGGTAGGGGCCTAGTTGAAGTGGTGCTTGGTCCTATAAATGATAGTACTACATACGGTTCTACAGGCATAAGCCTGGTAGGGTGAAGAAAGTCTGTCCTGGAACAGCAAAGCTGGTGGCAACCTGGGGGTTGATAGGCTAGGTGGGATGTCTGGTTGCCCAGAGAAATTTGAAAAAGGAAGTGGCACCAGGGTGGGGCCCAGCTGAAATGATGATTATATACAATTTACGTTTACTCAGCTGTCTGATTTCCACATGGTGCTTATAGTGGTTGTTAAACGTAAACTGGCTGAATAATGTAACTCTCATTCGTATGTTCTTGGACTTTTCCTTATAAATTAATAGAAGTTTAAATCGATGTTATATAGATTTTGATTGGTCGAAAAATATGTTCTCTGCGATTGCAAAAATATTTCTGCGGTTGCATAAATGGATAGATATTTAAGAGATTACATATTAATGCTATCGCAAAATTCAATTAATGCTATCGCAAATTTCAATTAATGCGATCGCAATACTATTTATGAAATTGCATAAATTAAATGATGCGATAATATAAATATTAATGCGATTGAATAATATCGAATTATGCGGTGGCGTAAAGAATGTGCGATGGCATAAATACGCCATTGTGACACTATTCCTGCGCCATATCAATTTTCAGATATGTCTCAAGACATAGATGCGGAACTGAGTCCTAAATGTCCTTAATCATACAACAAAACTTAAGATATCTCATTAAAGATGGTGTTTTGATGGTCACAAAATTATTGTAGTTTAGCGTTGGTAATAACAATATAGGTCTTTGACGGGAATAAAATACAAAAATTTGTCAGTTAATAACTATATAAAGAAGAAATGTGTCCATGGGATACGGATGCCCCCGCTAGGGCTATAACAGGAAGGGATAGTCCCAAAGGTCTGATAGTTTCTAAGGACATTCAATTTGGCATACTGAACAATCCTACCAAGTTTCATACCATTCCCATTAACGGTTTCTAAAAAAAGCTTGACGGAAATTTCCAAGTCAATTTTAATAGATTTCCTTTCGGCCCCATCAAAAACAGTAGGGTCTGACAGGCCTGACAGTACCCGTGGTATATAAAACTATCATTATTGTTTATAGACTACATCCACCACTGTACCCGTGGTTTATAACACTATCAATATTGTTTATAGACTACATCCACCACTGTACCCGTGGTATATAACACTATCAATATTGTTTATAGACTTCATCCACCAATGTACCCGTGGTTTATAACACTATCAATATTGTTTATAGACTACATCCACCACTGTATCCGTGGTATATAACACTATCAATAATGTTTAAAGACTATACATCAACCGCTGTACCCGTGGTATAAACCACTATTAAAAATGTTTATAGACTACATCCACAACTGCATCCAAGGTTTACAACAATGTATATAGACTCCATTGACTGCATCCACCACTGTACCCGTGGTTTATAACACTATACTAATAGTAGTATAATGCGTCTATAGACTACATCCACCACCGTACCCGTAGTTGATAACACTATACATAGCGTCTATATACTATCCACCACTGTACCCGTAGTTGATAACACTATACATAGCGTCTATATACTATCCACCACTGTACCCGTGGTTTATAACACTATATATAGCCTCTATAAACTACATCCACCACTGTACCCGTGGTTGATAACACTAAACATAGCGTCTATATACTATCCACCACTGTAGCCGTGGTTTATAACACTATATATAGCCTCTATAAACTACATCCACCACTGTACCCGTGGTTTATAACACTATACATAGCCTCTAGAGACTAAATCCACCACTGTACCCGTGGTTTATAACACTATAAATAACCCTATATACTACATCCACCACTTTACCCGTGGTGGATAACACAAAGCATATCGTCTATAGACTACATCCACCATTGTAACCGTGGTTTATAATACTATGTATAGCCTCTATAGACTACATCCACCACTTAACCCGTGGTTGATAACACTATACATAGCCTCTATAGACTACATCCAACACTGTACCCGTGGTTAATAACACTATCTATAGCGTCTATTTACTACATCCACCACTGTACCCGTGGTTTATAACACTATACATAGCCTCTATAGACTACATCTACCACTGTACCCGTGGTTTATAACACTATCTATATCGTCTATAGACTACATCCACTACTGTACCCGTGGTTTATTACACTATACACAGCCTCTATGGACTACATCCACCACTGTACCGTACCCGTGGTTTATAACACTATCTATATCGTCTTTACACTACATCCACCACTGTTCCTGTGGTTGATTACACTATCTATATCGTCTATAGACTACATCCACAACTGTATTAGTGGTTTATAACACTATACATAGCCTCTATAGACTTCATCCACCACTGTACCCGTGGTTTATGACACTATCTATATCGTCTTTACACTACATCCACCACTGTTCTTGTGGTTTATAACACTATCTATATCGTCTTTACACTACATCCACAACTGTACCCATGGTTTATAACACTATACATAACGTCTATAGACTACATCCACCACTGTACCCGTGGTTTATACCACTAGACATAGCCTTATTGACTACATCCACCACTGTAACCGTGGTTTATAAAGCTATACATAGCCTCTATAGACTACATCCACTACTGTACCCGTGGTTTATAACACTATACATAACGTCTTTAGACTACATCCACCACTGTACCCATGGTATATAACACTATCAATATTGTTCATAGACTACATCCACCACTGAATCCGTGGTATAAACCACTATTAAAAATGTTTTAGACTACATCCACAACTGCATCCAAGGTTTGCAACACTGTAAATAGCGTCCATTTTCTGCATCCACCACTGTATCCGTGGTAAATAACACTATCATAAGCATCTATAGACTACATCCACCACTGTATCCGTGGTTTTTAACACTAAATGTAGCTTCTAAAGACTACATCCACCACTGTGACCGTGGTATATAACAATATCAATAATGTTTAAAGACTACGAGTATATCAACCACTGTACCCGTGGTATAAACCACTATTAAAAATGTTTATAGACTACATCCACAACTGCATCCAAGGTTTACAACAATATATATAGCTTCCATTTACTGCATCCACCACTGTATCCGTGGTAAATAACACTATCAATAGCATCTATAGACTACATCCACAACTGCATCCAATAATTACAACACTAATACATAGCCTCTATAGACTACATCTACCACTGTACCCGTGGTTTAAACACTATCTATATCGTCTATTGACTACATCCACCACTGTTCCTGTGGTTTATAACACTATCCATATCGTCTTTTGGTCTTTACACTACATTTAAAACTGTACCAGTGGTTTATAACACTATACATAGCCTCTATAGACTACATCCACAACTGTAGCAGTGGTTTATAACACTATACACTACATCCACCACTGTACCCGTGGTTTATAACGCTATCTATATCGTCTTTACACTACATCCACCACTGTACCTGTGGTTGATTACACTATCTATATCGTCTATAGACTACATCCACAACTGTACCAGTGGTTCATAACACTATACATAGCATCCACCACTGTAACCGTGGTTCATAAAGCTATACATAGCCCCCATAGACCACATCCTCCACTGTGCCCGTGGTTTTTAACACTATACAAAACCTCTATAAACTACATCCACCACTGTACCCATGGTATATAACACTATCAATATTGTTCATAGACTACATCCACCACTGAATCCGTGGTATAAACCACTATCAAAAATGTTTTAGACTACATCCACAACTGCATCCAAGGCTTGCAACACTGTAAATAGCGTCCATTTTCTGCATCCACCACTGTATCCGTGGTAAATAACACTATCAATAGCATCTATAGACTACATCCACCACTGTATCCGTGGTTTTTAACACTAAATGTAGCTTCTAAAGACTACATCCACCACTGTGACCGTGGTATATAACAATATCAATAATGTTTAAAGACTACGAGTATATCAACCACTGTACCCGTGGTATAAACCACTATTAAAAATGTTTATAGACTACATCCACAACTGCATCCAAGGTTTACAACAATATATATAGCTTCCATTTACTGCATCCACCACTGTATCCGTGGTAAATAACACTATCAATAGCATCTATAGACTACATCCACAACTGCATCCAATAATTACAACACTAATACATAGCCTCTATAGACTACATCTACCACTGTACCCGTGGTTTAAACACTATCTATATCGTCTATTGACTACATCCACCACTGTTCCTGTGGTTTATAACACTATCCATATCGTCTTTACACTACATTTAAAACTGTACCAGTGGTTTATAACACTATACATAGCCTCTATAGACTACATCCACAACTGTAGCAGTGGTTTATAACACTATACACTACATCCACCACTGTACCCGTGGTTTATAACACTATCTATATCGTCTTTACACTACATCCACCACTGTACCTGTGGTTGATTACACTATCTATATCGTCTATAGACTACATCCACAACTGTACCAGTGGTTCATAACACTATACATAGCATCCACCACTGTAACCGTGGTTCATAAAGCTATACATAGACCCCATAGACCACATCCTCCACTGTACCCGTGGTTTTTAACACTATACAAAACCTCTATAAACTACATCAACCACTGTACCCATGGTATATAACACTATCAATATTGTTCATAGACTACATCCACCACTGAATCCGTGGTATAAACCACTATTAAAAATGTTTTAGACTAAATCCACAACTGCATCCAAGGTTTACAACAATGTATATAGACTCCATTTACTGCATCCACCACTGTACCCGTGGTTTATAACACTATACTAATAGTAGTATAATGCGTCTATAGACTACATCCACTACTGTACCCGTGGTTTATAACACTATACATAACGTCTTTAGACTACATCCACCACTGTACCCATGGTATATAACACTATCAATATTGTTCATAGACTACATCCACCACTGAATCCGTGGTATAAACCACTATCAAAAATGTTTTAGACTACATCCACAACTGCATCCAAGGTTTGCAACACTGTAAATAGCGTCCATTTTCTGCATCCACCACTGTATCCGTGGTAAATAACACTATCAATAGCATCTATAGACTACATCCACCACTGTATCCGTGGTTTTTAACACTAAATGAAGCTTCTAAAGACTACATCCACCACTGTGACCGTGGTATATAACAATATCAATAATGTTTAAAGACTACGAGTATATCAACCCGTGGTATAAACCACTATTAAAAATGTTTATAGACTACATCCACAACTGCACCGAATGTTTAATGTTTACATCAATGTATATAGCCTCCATTGTCTGCATCCACCACTGAATCCGTGGTTAAATAACACTATCAATAGCATCTGTAGACTACATCCACAACTGCATCCAATTTTTACAACACTATACATAGCCTCTATAGACCACATCTACCACTGTACCCGTGGTTTATAACACTATCTATATCGTCTATTGACTACATCCACCACTGTTCCTGTGGTTTATAACACTATCTATATCGTCTTTACACTACATCCACCACTGTTCCTGTGGTTGATTACACTATCAATATCGTCTATACACTACATCCACCACTGTACCCGTCGTTTATAACACTATACATAGCCTCTATAGACTACATCCACCCGTGGTTTATAACACTATCTATAGCGTCTATTTACTACATCGTAGTATATAGACGCTATGTATAGTGGTATAAACCACGGGTACAGTGGTGGATGTAGTCTATAGACGCTATGTATAGTGTTACAAACCACGGGTAGAGTGGGGGATATAGTCTATAGACGCTATGTATAGTGTTATAAATATCGGGTACAGTGGTGGATATAGTCTATAGACGCAATGTGTAGTGTAATAAACCACGGGTTCAGTGGTGGATGTAGTCTATAGAGACTATGTATAGTGTTATAAACCACGGGACAGTGGTGGATGTAGTCTATAGAGGCTATGTATAGAGCTATAAACCACGGGTACAGTGGTGGATGTAGTCTATAGACGCTAGGTAAAGTGGTATAAACCACGGGTAAAGTGGTGGATATAGTCTATAGACGTTATATATAGTGTTATAAATTTCGGGTACAGTGGTGGATATGGTCTATAGACGCAATGTGTAGTGTAATAAACCACGGGTACAGTTTTGAATGTAGTATATAGATGTTACGTATAGTGTTCTAAACTACAGGTACAGTGGTGGATGCAGTCTATAGACGCTATATATAGTTATGTAAACCACAGGTACAGTGGTGGATGTAGTATATAGACTCTATGTAAAGTGGTATAAACCACGGGTACAGTGGTGGATGTAGTCTATAGACGCTATGTTTAGAGTTATAAACCACGGGTACAGTGGTGGATGTAGTCTATAGAAGCTGTGTATAGTGGTATAAACCACGTATACAGTGGTGGATGTAGTCTAAAGACGCTTTACAAAGTTATAAACCACGGGTACAGTGGTGGATGTAGTTTATAGACGCTATATATAGTGTTATGAACCACGGGTACAGTGGTGGATGTAGTCTATAGATGTTATGTATAGTGTTATAAACCACGGGTACAGTGGTGGATGTAGTTTATTGACGCTATGTATAGTGTAACAAACCACGGGTACAGTGGTAGATGTAGTCTATAGACGCTAGGTAAAGTGGTATAAACCACGGGTATAGTGGTGGATATAGTCTATAGACGCAATGTGAAGTGTAATAAACCACGGGTACAGTGGTGGATGTAGTCTATAGAGACTATTATAGTGTTATAAACCACGGGTACAGTGGTTGATGTAGTCTATAGAGGCTATGTATAGAGCTATAAACCACGGGTACAGTGGTGGATGTAGTTTATAGACGCTATATATAGTGTTATAAACCAAACCACGGGTACAGTGGTGGATGTAGTCTATAGAAGCTTTATATAGTGTTGGAAACTACAGGTACAGTGGTGGATGTAGTATATACGGCGCTATGTATAGTGGTATTAATCACGGGTACAGTGGTGGGTGTAGTATATAGAAGCTATATACATGATATATAGTTTTAGATGTAGTATGTAAGGCGCTATGTATAGTGGCATTAACCACGGGTAAAGTTGTGGATGTAGCTATAGACTATAGGGCGCTATGTATAGCGTTATAAACCACGTGTAAAGTTGTGGAAGTACTCTATAGACGGTATATATAGAGTTATGAACCACGGGTTCAGTGGTGGATGTAGTCTATAGAGGCTATATATAGTGTTATAAACCACGGGTACAGTGATGGATGTAGTCTATAGACGCTATATATAGAGTTATGAACCACGGGTACAGCGGTGGATGTAGTCTATAGACGCTATGTGTAGTGTTATAAACCACGGGTACAGTGGTGGATGTAGTCTATAGACGCTATGTATAGTGTTACAAACCACAGGTACAGTGGTGGATGTAGCCTATAGACGCTATATATAGTTATGTAAATCACGGGTACAGTGGTGGATGTACTATATAGACGCTATATATAGTTATGTAAACCACAGGTACAGTGGTGGATGTAGTCTATAGACGCTATGTATAGTGGTATAGACTACAGGTACAGTGGTGGATGTAGTCTATAGACGCTATATATAGTTATGTAAATCACGGGTACAATGGTGGATGTACTATATAGACGCTATATAAAGTTATGTAAATCACGGGTACAGTGGTGGATGTACTATATAGACGCTATGTATAGTGGTATAAACTACGGGTACAGTGGTGGATGAAGTCTATAGACGCCATATGAAGTGTTATAAACCACGGGTAAAAAGGTGGATGTAGTCTATATACGCTATGTATAGCGTTATAAACCATGGGTACAGTGGTGGATGTAGTCTATAGACGCTACGTTTAATGAGGATGTAGTATATAGAGGATGTTGTATATAGACGCTATATATAGTGTTATAAACCATAAGTACAGTGGTGTATGTAGTCTATAGACGCTATGTATAGTGTTATAAACCACGGGTACAGTGGTGGATGTAGTATATAGATGTTATGTAAAGTGTTATAAACCACAGGTACAGTGGTGTATGTAGTCTATTGACGCTATGTATAGTGTAACAAACCACGGGTACAGTGGTGGATGTAGTCTATAGACGCTAGGTAAAGTGGTATAAACCACGGGTACAGTGATGGATATAGTCTAAAGACGCTATGTATAGTGTTATAAATATCGGGTACAGTGGTTGATATAGTCTATAGACGCAATGTGTAGTGTAAGAAACCACGGGTACAGTTGTGAATGTAGTATATAGATGTTATGCATAGTGTTATAAACTACAGGTAAAGTGGTGGATGTAGTCTATAGACGCTATATATAGTTGCGTAAACCACAGGTACAGTGGTGGATGTAGTATGTAGACGCTATGTATAGTGGTATAAACCACGGGTACAGTGGAGGATGTAGTCTATAGAGGCTATGTATAGAGTTATAAACCACGGGTACAGTGGTGGATGTAGTCTATAGACGCTAGGTTTAGAGTTATAAACCACGGGTACAGTGTAAGATGTAGTCTATAGAGGCTATGTATAGAGCTATAAACCACGGGTACAGTGGTGGATGTAGTTTATAGACGCTATATATAGTGTTATAAACCAAACCACGGGTACAGTGGTGGATGTAGTCTATAGAAGCTTTATATAGTGTTGGAAACTACAGGTACAGTGGTGGATGTAGTATATACGGCGCTATGTATAGTGGTATTAATCACGGGTACAGTGGTGGGTGTAGTATATAGAAGCTATATACATGATATATAGTTTTATAAACCACGGGTACAGTGGTGGATGTAGTATGTAAGGCGCTATGTATAGTGGCATTAACCACGGGTAAAGTTGTGGATGTAGCTATAGACTATAGGGCGCTATGTATAGCGTTATAAACCACGTGTAAAGTTGTGGAAGTACTCTATAGACGGTATATATAGAGTTATGAACCACGGGTTCAGTGGTGGATGTAGTCTATAGAGGCTATATATAGTGTTATAAACCACGGGTACAGTGGTGGATGTAGTCTATAGACGCTATATATAGAGTTATGAACCACGGGTACAGCGGTGGATGTAGTCTATAGACGCTATGTGTAGTGTTATAAACCACGGGTACAGTGGTGGATGTAGTCTATAGACGCTATGTATAGTGTTACAAACCACAGGTACAGTGGTGGAGGTAGCCTATAGACGCTATATATAGTTATGTAAATCACGGGTACAGTGGTGGATGTACTATATAGACGCTATATATAGTTATGTAAACCACAGGTACAGTGGTGGATGTAGTCTATAGACGCTATGTATAGTGGTATAGACTACAGGTACAGTGGTGGATGTAGTCTATAGACGCTATATATAGTTATGTAAATCACGGGTACAATGGTGGATGTACTATATAGACGCTATATAAAGTTATGTAAATCAGGGGTACAGTGGTGGATGTACTATATAGACGCTATGTATAGTGGTATAAACTACGGGTACAGTGGTGGATGAAGTCTATAGACGCCATATGAAGTGTTATAAACCACGGGTAAAAAGGTGGATGTAGTCTATATACGCTATGTATAGCGTTATAAACCATGGGTACAGTGGTGGATGTAGTCTATAGACGCTACGTTTAATGAGGATGTAGTATATAGAGGATGTTGTATATAGACGCTATATAGAGTGTTATAAACCATAAGTACAGTGGTGTATGTAGTCTATAGACGCTATGTATAGTGTTATAAACCACGGGTACAGTGGTGGATGTAGTATATAGATGTTATGTAAAGTGTTATAAACCACAGGTACAGTGGTGTATGTAGTCTATTGACGCTATGTATAGTGTAACAAACCACGGGTACAGTGGTGGATGTAGTCTATAGACGCTAGGTAAAGTGGTATAAACCACGGGTACAGTGATGGATATAGTCTAAAGACGCTATGTATAGTGTTATAAATATCGGGTACAGTGGTGGATATAGTCTATAGACGCAATGTGTAGTGTAAGAAACCACGGGTACAGTTGTGAATGTAGTATATAGATGTTATGCATAGTGTTATAAACTACAGGTAAAGTGGTGGATGTAGTCTATAGACGCTATATATAGTTGCGTAAACCACAGGTACAGTGGTGGATGTAGTATGTAGACGCTATGTATAGTGGTATAAACCACGGGTACAGTGGAGGATGTAGTCTATAGAGGCTATGTATAGAGTTATAAACCACGGGTACAGTGGTGGATGTAGTCTATAGACGCTAGGTTTAGAGTTATAAACCACGGGTACAGTGTAAGATGTAGTCTATAGACGCAATATATAGAGTTATAAACCACGGGTACAGTGGTGGATGTAGTCTTTAGACGCTATATATAGTGGTACAGTGGTGGATGTAGTCTATAGACGCTATGTATAGTTATGAACCACGGGTACAGTGGTGGATGTAGTCTATAGACGCTATGTATAGTGTTATAAACCACGGGTATAGTGGTGGATGTGGTCTATAGACGCTATGTATAGAGTTATAAACCACGGTTACAGTGGTGGATGTAGTCTATAAAGGCTGTGTATAGTGTAATAAACCACGAGTACAGTGGTGGATGTAGTCTATAGACGCTATGTTTAGAGTTATAAACCACGAGTACAGTGTAAGATGTAGTCTTTAGGCGCTATATGTAGTGTTATCAACCACGGGTACAGTGGTGGATGTAGTATATAGACGCTATATATAGTGTTATAAACGACGGGTACAGTGGTAAATGTAGTCTATAGACGCTATATATAGAGTTATAAACCACGGGTTCAGTGGTGGATGTAGTCTATAGACGCTATATATAGTGTTATAAACCACGGGTACAGTGGTGGATGTAGTCTATAGACGCTATATATAGTGTTATAAACCACGGGTACAGTGGTGGATGTAGTCTATAGACGCTATGTTTAGAGTTATAAACCACGGGTACAGTGGTGGATGTAGTCTATAGTCGCTATGCATAGAGTTATAAACCACGGGTACAGTGGTGGATGTAGTCTATAGACACTATGTATAGTTATAAACCACGGGTACAGTGGTGGATGTAATCTATTGAGACTATATTTAGTGTGATAAACCACGGGTACAGTGGTGGATGTAGTCTATAGACGCTATGTATAGTGTTATAAACCACGGGTACAGTGGTGGTTATCTAGCTTTGTCTGGTATGCCAGAAAAAAAACAATCATTAGCACTTGTAGCTATAAACAAGGACATTATATCCTTCAGTTTTTGTGGATTAAGAGGGTTGAAAACATACCGCGACATTTCCTCGCTTTACAATTAACATTTATGCTGCAAGATTTTTTTGACTGATGAATCAAGTTTATCTAAACTTTCTTGTGGGAAAGTGGTCACGACCAATGACAGTGTTAAGATTTTGGGACTGAAATAAACGATGTTTCTAGAAAAAGTTTTATGTGATAACTTTCATACCCTTTTATTGACAAACTGCATTTACATGTATGATTATATTATTAACCATTTACTATCGTTTTCTCGTTTAAATAATTATATCATAAATATTTATAAGGATTTAATTGAATATTGGAATATTTAGTAATATGTCATTTATATCAACATATATTATTCCATTAAATAACTTCAAAGCTTGTCTGATTTTTCTCTAAATAATCTCAAAATATACTAGTATATAATTTATACTCTTATATTTCCCATTATGTCCAGACTTCAATAAACTTTCAAATTTATGGTAAGATTTTAAGACAAAATTAACCCAGGACAGGTCTAAACTCTTAAATGAAGCTCTAAACGCTATCCTCGCTGAGCTTCCGGGGTTTGCTTTGCCCCCCCTACACCCCGTTCAGGGATTTTGAACCAGGTTAAAACAAACTAGCTAGTTCAGTTCTATTGTGTTTTTCATATCAGTAAAGTCATCCAAACAGTGTCATTCAATTTAAAGATATCATATGATTTATTTTCGATCGCAACTGTGCAGAGGCTTATAACTGATTATGCTTGGTAAACAATAAATACAATTTAAAGTGACTAGGTTAAAAGGAAAAAAATGGAGAATGGTTCTCATTTGTGTTTGTAGTACTTATAATGAAAACTTTCTTTTACAATTTATAAAATCTAATATGATAACTTCTCTGTTTTCTGTTGTCCCATGTCTAGTAATTGGTCTTCCGAAGATAATTTGGGGATTGGTATTATTATATTTTTAATCTTAGGCCAATGCAAGAAAGCGAGCAGCGGCCTTTGGTCACTTTATACATGCATTTTCCATTGAGGATTTTGTTAAATTGCCGTTATTGGTAGGTTGTGTCGTGTAAACCTACTCCACATTATCGTCAAAATTATACTTATATACCAGTTGTTATATCAAAAAATATTCAAGAAAACTTACTTTTTATATTGTCCTTGTATTCCCGTTTTCAATTGTACATAAAGCCCGGAGGGGTTATTTTCTTATTCTTAGTACGTGGACGTGCGACAGCAGGTCTGAAAATGGTACCCGTATAAATACTAATCATCTCTGGATTTTGATACCCAACTAAATAGTATGAATGATAATACTACCCACAAAAATGCACTCCTTGTGGTACAGCAAGAAACTTTTCAGCAAATTGACACTTCATGCAAGTGTATAAGAGAGACAATTTATCAGGAATTTTTATACCTGAATTCAAACTAATATCTAACCAAAAATAATATCATGTGTAAAATTAAAACTAAATTAATACATAAGAAGAAAAATACAAGAAGAAAAAAATGGCACAGCAAATAGATACTGAAAATTTCAAAATTACTTCCCAAATCCGTCGCACGCCCCCGTTAAATAAAGCTATACATAGCCCCCATAGACCACATCCTCCACTGTACCCGTGGTTTATAACACTATACAAAACCTCTATAAACTACATCCACCACTGTACCCATGGTATATAACACTATCAATATTGTTCATAGACTACATCCACCACTGAATCCGTGGTATAAACCACTATTAAAAATGCTTTAGACTACATCCACAACTGCATCCAAGGTTTACAACACTGTTTATAGCGTCCATTGACTGCATCCACCACTGTATCCTTGGTAAATAACACTATCAATAGCATCTATAGACTACATCCACCACTGTATCCGTGGTTTTTAACACTAAATGTAGCTTCTAAAGACTACATCCACCACTGTGACCGTGGTATATAACAATATCAATAATGTTTAAAGACTACGAGTATATCAACCCGTGGTATAAACCACTATTAAAAATGTTTATAGACTACATCCACAACTGCACCGAATGTTTAATGTTTACATCAATGTATATAGCCTCCATTGTCTGCATCCACCACTGAATCCGTGGTTAAATAACACTATCAATAGCATCTGTAGACTACATCCACAACTGCATCCAATTTTTACAACACTATACATAGCCTCTATAGACCACATCTACCACTGTACCCGTGGTTTATAACACTATCTATATCGTCTATTGACTACATCCACCACTGTTCCTGTGGTTGATTACACTATCAATATCGTCTATACACTACATCCACCACTGTACCCGTCGTTTATAACACTATACATAGCCTCTATAGACTACATCCACCCGTGGTTTATAACACTATCTATAGCGTCTATTTACTACATCGTAGTATATAGACGCTATGTATAGTGGTATAAACCACGGGTACAGTGGTGGATGTAGTCTATAGACGCTATGTATAGTGTTACAAACCACGGGTAGAGTGGGGGATATAGTCTATAGACGCTATGTATAGTGTTATAAATATCTGGTACAGTGGTGGATATAGTCTATAGACGCAATGTGTAGTGTAATAAACCACGGGTTCAGTGGTGGATGTAGTCTATAGAGACTATGTGTAGTGTTATAAACCACGGGTACAGTGGTGGATGTAGTCTATAGAGGCTATGTATAGAGCTATAAACCACGGGTACAGTG
Source organism: Arcuatula senhousia (assembly GCA_963971305.1). Classification (NCBI taxonomy): domain Eukaryota; kingdom Metazoa; phylum Mollusca; class Bivalvia; order Mytilida; family Mytilidae; genus Arcuatula; species Arcuatula senhousia. Next base: position 21,523,626 of record OZ020313.1, on the reverse strand, counting down.
GTGGATGTAGTCTATAGACGCTAGGTAAAGTGGTATAAACCACGGGTAAAGTGGTGGATATAGTCTATAGACGTTATATATAGTGTTATAAATTTAGGGTACAGTGGTGGATATGGTCTATAGACGCAATGTGTAGTGTAATAAACCACGGGTACAGTTTTGAATGTAGTATATAGATGTTACGTATAGTGTTCTAAACTACAGGTACAGTGGTGGATGCAGTCTATAGACGCTATATATAGTTATGTAAACCACAGGTACAGTGGTGGATGTAGTATATAGACTCTATGTATAGTGGTATAAACCACGGGTACAGTGGTGGATGTAGTCTATAGACCCTATGTTTAGAGTTATAAACCACGGGTACAGTGGTGGATGTAGTCTATAGAAGCTGTGTATAGTGGTATAAACCACGTATACAGTGGTGGATGTAGTCTAAAGACGCTTTACAAAGTTATAAACCACGGGTACAGTGGTGGATGTAGTTTATAGACGCTATGTATAGTGTTATGAACCACGGGTACAGTGGTGGATGTAGTCTATAGACGCTAGGTAAAGTGGTATAAACCACGGGTATAGTGGTGGATATAGTCTATAGACGCAATGTGAAGTGTAATAAACCACGGGTACAGTGGTGGATGTAGTCTATAGAGACTATTATAGTGTTATAAACCACGGGTACAGTGGTTGATGTAGTCTATAGAGGCTATGTATAGAGCTTTAAACCACGGGTACAGTGGTGGATGTAGTTTATAGACGCTATATATAGTGTTATAAACCAAACCACGGGTACAGTGGTGGATGTAGTCTATAGAAACTTTATATAGTGTTGGAAACTACAGGTACAGTGGTGGATGTAGTATATACGGCGCTATGTATAGTGGTATTAATCACGGGTACAGTGGTGGGTGTAGTATATAGAAGCTATATACATGATATATAGTTTTATAAACCACGGGTACAGTGGTGGATGTAGTATGTAAGGCGCTATGTATAGTGGCATTAACCACGGGTAAAGTTGTGGATGTAGCTATAGACTATAGGGCGCTATGTATAGCGTTATAAACCACGTGTAAAGTTGTGGAAGTACTCTATAGACGGTATATATAGAGTTATGAACCACGGGTTCAGTGGTGGATGTAGTCTATAGAGGCTATATATAGTGTTATAAACCACGGGTACAGTGGTGGATGTAGTCTATAGACGCTATATATAGTGTTATAAACCACGGGTACAGTGGTGGATGTAGTCTATAGACGCTATATATAGAGTTATGAACCACGGGTACAGCAGTGGATGTAGTCTATAGACGCTATGTGTAGTGTTATAAACCACGGGTACAGTGGTGGATGTAGTCTATAAACGCTATGTTATAAACCATAAGTACAGTGGTGTATTTAGTCTATAGACGCTATGTATAGTGTTAAAAACCACGGGTACAGTGATGGATGTAGTCTATAGACGCTATGTATAGTGTTTTAAACCACGGGTACAGTGGTGGATGTAGTCTATAGACGCTATGTATAGTGTTACAAACCACGGGTACAGTGGTGGATTTAGTCTATAGACGCTATAGATAGTTATGTAAACCACAGGTACAGTGGTGGATGTACTATATAGACGCTATATATAGTTATGTAAATCACGGGTACAGTGGTGGATGTAGTCTATAGACCACGGGCACAGTGGTGGATGTAGTCTATAGACGCTATGTATAGTGTTACAAACCACAGGTACAGTGGTGGATGTAGCCTATAGACGCTATATATAGTTATGTAAATCACGGGTACAGTGGTGGATGTACTATATAGACGCTATATATAGTTATGTAAACCACAGGTACAGTGGTGGATGTAGTCTATAGACGCTATGTATAGTGGTATAGACTACAGGTACAGTGGTGGATGTAGTCTATAGACGCTATATATAGTTATGTAAATCACGGGTACAATGGTGGATGTACTATATAGACGCTATATAAAGTTATGTAAATCACGGGTACAGTGGTGGATGTACTATATAGACGCTATGTATAGTGGTATAAACTACGGGTACAGTGATGGATGAAGTCTATAGACGCCATATGAAGTGTTATAAACCACGGGTAAAAAGGTGGATGTAGTCTATATACGCTATGTATAGTGTTATAAACCATGGGTACAGTGGTGGATGTAGTCTATAGACGCTACGTTTAATGAGGATGTAGTATATAGAGGATGTAGTATATAGACGCTATATATAGTGTTATAAACCATATGTAGTCTATAGACGCTATGTATACTGTTATAAACCACGGGTACAGTGGTGGATGTAGTATATAGATGTTATGTAAAGTGTTATAAACCACAGGTACAGTGGTGTATGTAGTCTATTGACGCTATGTATAGTGTAACAAACCACGGGTACAGTGGTGGATGTAGTCTATAAACGCTAGGTAAAGTGGTATAAACCACGGGTACAGTGGTGGATATAGTCTATAGACGCTATGTATAGTGTTATAAATATCGGGTACAGTGGTGGATATAGTCTATAGACGCAATGTGTAGTGTAAGAAACCACGGGTACAGTTGTGAATGTAGTATATAGATGTTATGCATAGTGTTATAAACTACAGGTAAAGTGGTGGATGTAGTCTATAGACGCTATATATAGTTGCGTAAACCACAGGTACAGTGGTGGATGTAGTATGTAGACGCTATGTATAGTGGTATAAACCACGGGTACAGTGGAGGATGTAGTCTATAGAGGCTATGTATAGTGTTATAAACCACGGGTACAATGGTGGATGTAGTCTATAGATGCTATATATAGAGTTATAAACCACGGGTACAGTGGTGGATGTAGTCTATAGACGCTAGGTTTAGAGTTATAAACCACGGGTACAGTGTATGATACAGTCTATAGACGCAATATATAGAGTTATAAACCACGGGTACAGTGGTGGATGTAGTCTATAGACGCTATATATAGTGGTACAGTGGTGGATGTAGTCTATAGACGCTATGTATAGTTATAAACCACGGGTACAGTGGTGGATGTAGTCTATAGACGCTATGTATAGTGTTATAAACCACGGGTATAGTGGTGGATGTGGTCTATAGACGCTATGTATAGAGTAATAAACCATGGGTACAGTGGTGGATGTAGTCTATAAAGGCTGTGTATAGTGTAATAAACCACGAGTACAGTGGTGGATGTAGTCTATAGACGCTATGTTTAGAGTTATAAACCACGAGTACAGTGTAAGATGTAGTCTTTAGGCGCTATATGTAGTGTTATTAACCACGGGTACAGTGGTGGATGTAGTATATAGACGCTATATATAGTGTTATAAACGACGGGTACAGTGGTAAATGTAGTCTATAGACGCTATATATAGAGTTATAAACCACGGGTACAGTGGTGGATATAGTCTATAGACGCTATGTATAGTGTTATAAATATCGGGTACAGTGGTGGATATAGTCTATAGACGCAATGTGTAGTGTAAGAAACCACGGGTACAGTTGTGAATGTAGTATATAGATGTTATGCATAGTGTTATAAACTACAGGTAAAGTGGTGGATGTAGTCTATAGACGCTATATATAGTTGCGTAAACCACAGGTACAGTGGTGGATGTAGTATGTAGACGCTATGTATAGTGGTATAAACCACGGGTACAGTGGAGGATGTAGTCTATAGAGGCTATGTATAGTGTTATAAACCACGGGTACAATGGTGGATGTAGTCTATAGATGCTATATATAGAGTTATAAACCACGGGTACAGTGGTGGATGTAGTCTATAGACGCTAGGTTTAGAGTTATAAACCACGGGTACAGTGTATGATACAGTCTATAGACGCAATATATAGAGTTATAAACCACGGGTACAGTGGTGGATGTAGTCTATAGACGCTATATATAGTGGTACAGTGGTGGATGTAGTCTATAGACGCTATGTATAGTTATAAACCACGGGTACAGTGGTGGATGTAGTCTATAGACGCTATGTATAGTGTTATAAACCACGGGTATAGTGGTGGATGTGGTCTATAGACGCTATGTATAGAGTAATAAACCATGGGTACAGTGGTGGATGTAGTCTATAAAGGCTGTGTATAGTGTAATAAACCACGAGTACAGTGGTGGATGTAGTCTATAGACGCTATGTTTAGAGTTATAAACCACGAGTACAGTGTAAGATGTAGTCTTTAGGCGCTATATGTAGTGTTATTAACCACGGGTACAGTGGTGGATGTAGTATATAGACGCTATATATAGTGTTATAAACGACGGGTACAGTGGTAAATGTAGTCTATAGACGCTATATATAGAGTTATAAACCACGGGTTCAGTGGTGGATGTAGTCTATAGACGCTATATATAGTGTTATAAACCACGGGTACAGTGGTGGATGTAGTCTATAGACGCTATATATAGTGTTATAAACCACGGGTACAGTGGTGGATGTAGTCTATAGACGCTATGTTTAGAGTTATAAACCACGGGTACAGTGGTGGATGTAGTCTATAGTCGCTATGCATAGAGTTATAAACCACGGGTACAGTGGTGGATGTAGTCTATAGACGCTATGTATAGTTATAAACCACGGGTACAGTGGTGGATGTAATCTATAGAGACTATATTTAGTGTGATAAACCACGGGTACAGTGGTGGATGTAGTCTATAGAGGCTATGTATAGTGTTATAAACCACGGGTACAGTGGTGGTTATCTAGCTTTGTCTGGTATGCCAGAAAAAAAACAATCATTAGCACTTGTAGCTATAAACAAGGACATTATATCCTTCAGTTTTTGTGGATTAAGAGGGTTGAAAACATACCGCGACATTTCCTCGCTTTACAATTAACATTTATGCTGCAAGATTTTTTTGACTGATGAATCAAGTTTATCTTAACTTTCTTGTGGGAAAGTGGTCACGACCAATGACAGTGTTAAGATTTTGGGACTGAAATAAACGATGTTTCTAGAAAAAGTTTTATGTGATAACTTTCATACCCTTTTATTGACAAACTGCATTTACATGTATGATTATATTATTAACCATTTACTATCGTTTTCTCGTTTAAATAATTATATCATAAATGTTTATAAGGATTTAATTGAATATTGGAATATTTATTTAGTAATATGTCATTTATATCAACATATATTATTCCATTAAATAACTTCAAAGCTTGTCTGAACTTTCTCTAAATAATCTCAAAATATACTAGTATATAATTTATACTCTTATATTTCCCATTATGTCCAGACTTCAATAAACTTTCAAATTTATGGTAAGATTTTAAGACAAAATTAACCCAGGACAGGTCTAAACTCTTAAATGAAGCTCTAAACGCTATCCTCGCTGAGCTTCCGGGGTTTGCTTTGCCCCCCCTACACCCCGTTCAGGGATTTTGAACCAGGTTAAAACAAACTAGCTAGTTCAGTTCTATTGTGTTTTTCATATCAGTAAAGTCATCCAAACAGTGTCATTCAATTTAAAGATATCATATGATTTATTTTCGATCGCAACTGTGCAGAGGCTTATAACTGATTATGCTTGGTAAACAATAAATACAATTTAAAGTGACTAGGTTAAAAGGAAAAAAATGGAGAATGGTTCTCATTTGTGTTTGTAGTACTTATAATGAAAACTTTCTTTTACAATTTATAAAATCTAATATGATAACTTCTCTGTTTTCTGTTGTCCCATGTCTAGTAATTGGTCTTCCGAAGATAATTTGGGGATTGGTATTATTATATTTTTAATCTTAGGCCAATGCAAGAAAGCGAGCAGCGGCCTTTGGTCACTTTATACATGCATTTTCCATTGAGGATTTTGTTAAATTGCCGTTATTGGTAGGTTGTGTCGTGTAAACCTACTCCACATTATCGTCAAAATTATACTTATATACCAGTTGTTATATCAAAAAATATTCAAGAAAACTTACTTTTTATATTGTCCTTGTATTCCCGTTTTCAATTGTACATAAAGCCCGGAGGGGTTATTTTCTTATTCTTAGTACGTGGACGTGCGACAGCAGGTCTGAAAATGGTACCCGTATAAATACTAATCATCTCTGGATTTTGATACCCAACTAAATAGTATGAATGATAATACTACCCACAAAAATGCACTCCTTGTGGTAGAGCTAGAAACTTTTCAGCAAATTGACACTTCATGCAAGTGTATAAGAGAGACAATTTATCAGGAATTTTTATACCTGAATTCAAACTAATATCTAACCAAAAATAATATCATGTGTAAAATTAAAACTAAATTAATACATAAGAAGAAAAATACAAGAAGAAAAAAATGGCACACCAAATAGATACTGAAAATTTCAAAATTACTTCCCAAATCCGTCGCACGCCCCCGTTAACCAATATATAGAAAGTAACCCCCCTCGGGACATGAAAATGTTCCAAAACTTTGCTCCGTTTACTAGGCTTGTATTTGGACACAGGATAAAGTGGACAGTGGATTATGACATGGTTTTTTCCCCACTGCAACTCAGTGTCATTGCACCTATCCAACTTAATTAGTACTAATAATTCATCAAAATTTTCAAAATGTTCTGTCATAAAACAGCGCCATGTTTAATTTGATTCAATCTAAGAACTTTATACGCAGAAATATGGTTCAATATGGTTCCGAAACAAATAAATGTTCAAAAAGAGTCTTTTTTTTAACAGGTGATTTTCCATTTTAAGGTCTTTCCAGGTCTATGTAAAAATACGGTATGAAACATTTGGCCACATTATGCTATGTACACAAGTAACAGGTGCAAAATAGACATAAACTCAAATTAGTACTAATCTTGTTTGTGTTGCTTTATTATGTTTCTGCTGTATAAATGGCATTTACCTGAAGATTGGGACTAAAACTAATCATAAAAGTCCGGCTACACGAATTCGGCTTTGTATAATGTCCGTCATTAAAGGAGACTGGACACGATTTTTCACTTTTTTATATTATGATAAAAATCTGTCATAAAATCCTATTTAATATGAAATACGCCCTTGTTTTGTTGATATACACCTTAAAACACCACTTTTTATGCATTTGTTTATGACCTCTGAAATATGCAAAAAATAATCGGCGATTGAGCCCAAAACGAGGCTTGACGTCACACGGGCCACTGGTCCATCATTGCATATTAAAACAATGGTATATAGTCAATAAAAAATTGAGAGAGTTGTTAAAATTAAATTGACAGTTCTTTACAATGCGTTTTTATGAATGTATTTGACTGCAGTAACCAACAGAAATGTTGGATTGGAAATATTTTTTAATAATTTTCAAGAATTAGATTTTTTTAGAGCAGTCAGTCCGTAAAGCTTGTTAGTCGTCATGGCAGAAATAAAGTTTGCTCTGTGCATTTTTACATTACTATGACTCATTGGCGAATACAGGGGGTTCAGAACCCCCCTTTCCTCCGAATTCTTTTTTTAATGGTCGTGAAGTTAAGCAAAATAGGTCTGGAGCCAGTATGCGAAACCCCCTTTCGCATGGAAAATGTCTTAATCTGCCCCTGGAACGTTAACCGGCCGCGAACCCATTTACTCTGTGACAATAATTGTAAACTGCTTGCTAACTTTGCGTTATTAAGCACCCAACGGACAAAGGTCTTTTCCTACCCAGACAAAAGCCCTTATTTCCAGAGCTCAATGCTCAGAAAAAAAAAAAAAGACAGATATTCTAGTTTACTGTATTTTGATTTTATCTTTTATTTATATTTTTTCATTGAAATTCAGATAACTTTACATTCCGAAATTTGGCAAAAAATAAGTTTTATAAATTAATACATCCCGTGGTTTGTGTATTACTTTATGTCATGTTGATTGAAGCTGCAGGTACTTGCAGTTGTTTGAAGGTTCAGTGGTCATACTGGACTGCCGCACCGCAGGTGTCATACCTGTCAAAGTACTGTGAATTTACAACAGGTGTTACACCCACCCAATGTGAAGTAAGCGGTCAATGTTCACACCAGTGTAAATTTGCAATTTGCATCATAAATTAATTAGAGTTCGTCTAGTTCTTCAATTTTGATTGATCCTGTGTTTACCTGGAAACATATGGAAGAGGTATGTTTTAGAGGTGTCGGGTTCGTCGATACGTAGATCCGTAAGAATAAATATGTACGTTGTAAGTCTTTAGCGATTTTTAGACCTGTCGGACTTCAAGTTCCTATTTCAGGGCAGCGGAGGCATCAATGGACACATTCCTTCTTTATTTCAGTTCAAACCTAAATTGTTGCGTTCTTCTGTTCAGTAAAGAGACTTCACAATAAATATCGGGACATGATCACACAGAAAGTTTCTGTGATTCAAAGAATAAAATAGTACAGTCACTTGTATTTTTAACATTTTGACAGAAGCACTAACAATATACGAACTCTGCAAAATGGTTTAAATTTATATGCTGCATCAAGTAGAATTGGAATTTGGGTGAAATTGAACGCCCCTTCACGTTTGAAACATTGGTTTAATTGAACTATTACAGTGATTCCGAAGCTTGACAAGTCCAGCAAAAACTGATTCGGTCCAGCGGGCAAAGAATTTAGGAAATTTTATATTGAAATGTTAGCACTGATGCACCAAAATCTATGTTCGGTCCGGGAAAAGTAAAGATATCTTCGGAATCACTGTTATTAAACATCAGCTCGTATAAAACTTAAATCTAATACCATGTAATTACACCCCCCCCCAAAAAAAAAGTTTTAACAACACTTAGTGTTGATAAATGTTTATATTGGAATTGAATGAATTTATAGGCACACTTACTTTAAATATAATGCATTTAATGAACTCCTGTTGAATACTTTAATTTACATTTTTTATAAACTAATTTGCAGCATGAGCAAAATTGGTCGGAAGCTGCATATGCCATTGGGTATATTTTGAGTCGCTATTCTAAATACTTTAGTCTTATGGGTCAATCTTTTAAGATATTTTCAATATCCATGGCTGAATATAGAAATTCAGAAAAAAATTCTCATATTCATTTGTCTTTTTTAAATCGAAAACGATATCATATTGCATTTATTGCCATTAATTTCTTATGCAGTAAAACGACAACTGGCCCATATTGCGTCATCAGGTCATGTGGCGCCTATCTCATTAAAATTTTCTGGATCGGCGGAAGCGATAAAATGTGATGCTTATTGCTCGAATTGTGATCTTATTCAGGAGAATTGATTAGTTTTATGGTGTTTTTTACTGTTTATGATGATAATAAGATCTAATATAAAAATATCAAAAATCGTGTCCAGTCTCCTTTAAAGTGTGGAAATAAACTTTACACAATTAAGCAACTAATTATAAGAGCGGTTCATGCCGAGACAAGAGCCAATGATGACCAACGATGTAACGATATTTCTTAGTTCATTAATTATAATAACAAATACAATCAATGTACAGCAAATGTTTTAACACTGAAAAATCTATTATTTTTATTGTACTGATAAAATATTCATTGCTTATAAAATATTTTTACATGCATAATCATTCTTTAATTTATATTTTACATGCATATTAATTCTTTAATTCATCAGAACTATTGAATTTATTTAAACAATTTGGAATATCCCTTGTTTATTTTTATCTGATAAAAACTTCCGGTATAGTGATGCCCTTCCGGTATCATTATGCCTGGGGTATATGCTGGTGTACGTATGCAGACAGATAGTGGTGTATTCGTCATTCAGATCATGAAAGATTATAATATATCATGATTTTTTTCGGCTTTAGATATACATGTACGACTGTGTAAACAAAAACAAAAAACAACATGTGGTTTAGGAAGTAATATCTATAGAATCTCTGCAATTTAGTTGAAACAAATCGCAAAATTTATAAAGAAACAATACCGGTATGCCAACGGTTAAAAGTTTCGATTCTATGAGTATTATCAAACTGGTACATGCACACTCACTCCTAGGATTACATGAGTCGAGCCTGGTAATTTTTACCAAAGTTTAAACATAAAATTTATATAGGTGAATTGAGTTTAATGATTTTTACTAACCCATTAAGGATTTTTCATATTCAATTTTTTCCTAATTGTTTTAAAGATTAAAAAATAACCTGGCTCGATTCGCGTGTTAGTAATGTGACACTTGCTTTATGATATTTTAATATTTTGCAATAATAAAAAAATATATCTACATGTATTGGTATAAAGGACTAGGGCTGATAAGGGCCATTTTTGGCCCAAAAATTGTTTTTGTTTGAATTCAAGTAAAAATTGTGACAAGATTTAGTTCAATGTCAGTACTTTAATGCTTCATAGACAATTTAATATTTTAAACCACACTGTGATGTCATAATGACATCAAAATTGAACAAATTGCACAAAATTTACCAAATTGGCTGTTTTTTAGCATATTTTTAATAATTTTTGCTCTGGGAAGTGACCACAACACCCATGTACCACAAAATCCTTTTGGTTACAAATTAAGTTGGTCCTGAAAAACATTTTCCCAAAGAATCTATTTGGTACATGGGTGTACACACTACTATCGAAAGCAAAGTAAGCATGAAAATAATGTAAAAACCGCTAATTTTCACCAAATGTTGAAAATCTTCCGACTTTTAATGCCATTTTCTATATATAGATTAAATGGATTGAAATAATATTCATTGTTTATTATGTCCCTAACCCTTGCCTAAGAAAATAACACAGTGAATGTAGATTACTAGAACTTTTAATTTTCAGCCATATTTTGAGGCCAAAAACAGGCCTTATCATCCATGGTCCTTTGCGTCAGTAAAGACAAAGCATGGAAATTTCACCTGCATGATAAGTATGCCATTAACAAAAGATGTCTAATGAATAAAAATAAATAAATTTGATTAAAATACTACAATTTTATTCGACATTTTTTTTTTATCCGTATGAAAAAAAAATCTAGGGGAAACGCCCGCTTTTTACAGGAAGTGAGCTGACATACTACGGAAGAAGCAAAGGTGTACCTAAGGGGTAATCAGTATCATAAAACCGTAAAGACAAAGACAAAACCGGCAGACAAAAAAATAATCACAACAAAACAAACCACATAACAACGTCAACAACAAAATCACTTCATAGATCAGATCATTCCTGGAGAACAGAAGCCAAAATGTCACAATCAAAGGTGCAAAAATCACCTTCAGCCCAAGTCATGTTACTGGGACCATTACTTTTTTCTTGCATATACCAACGACATGCCAAATATGATTAACCACTCTGAAAACAGACTGTTTGCAGACGAAACAATTCTTTTTCGTGAAATATCAAGTGCTGAGGACAGCCATCTCCTCCAGAAAGATCTCACAGCACTTGAAACCTGGGAAAACATGTGACAGATATCATTCAACCCTACAAAAATGCACAGTTATCAGAGTAACATTAGGAAAGCCGAAAGCCCACCTAAATCTCCCGCACCACCTTCACGGTCACACACTACTGATTGAGGATGCCAGTAAATACTTAGGAGTAACCCTAACAAGCAACCTCTCCTTTGACAAACATGTAGACAATGTAGTGGCAAAAGGGAACAAGACACTTGGCTTCCTAAGGCGTAACCTTAAAGACTGCACAAAGCAAGTGAAAGAGACCAGTTACATCAGCATAATTAGACAACTTGTAGGCATCCTCTGTATGGGATCCCACAAGCCAGAGTAAGATCAAGGCCCTGGAAAATCTCATAAGAAGAGCTGCTCTATTCGTCTCAAATGATTACACAACCCGAACACCTGGATGTGTAACGCACATGATACCCCAACTTGGATGGCAGAGCCTAGAGCAGTGGAGGAAGTACAACCGACTTGTTGATGATGTTTAAGATACAGCATCACCTAGTTGACATCAACAGTGAGCTTTACATTAGGGCCAGCCACACACCACAACCCGAGGACAACACAAACTGTATCAGGAAAGGACCAACAACACAGTATACCGCAACGCATACTTCATACGCACAGTTGTAGACTGGAATCTCCTACCGACTACTACAGCAGCAGCAGACACAATCGAAGACTTCAGGGCTAACTTTTTGGCTAGCCCTGACTGCAACTAGATCAGCGTCCCAATGTTCATAGTTTTAGCTGTAAATAGCCAATTTAATTCAATTTATGAGACAACTGCTGTGCGTGTCCTAGTATGGCAAAGTATTCCGAAGAATTCTCCAGTTCTATATAGTAGTAGAAGAAGACACCATTTTATTTTTTTTTCACTGAATAAAATCTTCCTGTTTTTCAATTATTTTGAAAATTTATCGATAAAAAATGACTGTAATATTTTTGTTTTCATTTGGAATATGAAAAAAAGTTTTGAACACTTTAAGAGCCTGTGAGAAAAACATGCAAAATTGTAAATTTTGTCCAGTAGCAAGGTTTTAAATTATGTAGAAGTTATATTGCAACTGAAAGACCACCCTATAAGACTTATTCGGGCAATTTTTTTTTCCGAAGAATTCAAGATGGCCGCCCTACAGGCCTCAATAGCTATGTATAGCTTTCATTTGATTTATCGGTTATTTTAATCAAATTTTATTTCAAAAATAGACATTTTCATTGTGATTTTTTTCAGTTTACATAGATGGAATTCAAATTGTATCAATATTTTTTGAAAAAGTGATGTTTTGTCTTTCAAATACAGTGCAATTTTCGTAATTCATAATTTTAGTTCCTCTGGTACCCTCAGGAAGGACTTGGGCAATATTCCAGACTGCTCTAAAATGCTGAAATTTGTTATTTTTACGATTACTAATTGTCCAAGGTAACGCTTTTTTATCCCTATCTTTTAGAAATTCAAAAACAATGACATATCAGAACAAACATATCAAAAAGCCGAGCTGGGATTTTAAATTTTGACTTAGCCACAGTTCCAGGAAACAATGACACGTTTGAGTAATTTTACATAAAATCCAATTTTTAGGGAATCGGTTTAAAAATCTGAATGTGTTTGCTATGAAACAAAATACATTTAGAACATGTGATACAACAGATGATCACAATACAAGTACAATTTAAGGGTCGGGAAAGACATATACTTGGGGATTAAGGGTGAAAGATGGGAATATCTGTGTATTTTGATGAAATGTATAGAAATGACCAACTTTAGGGATCTAGACTTCATTAATGAAGGGTTGGACTATTAATATGGAATGTGTTTCCAAATGACTGCCACATGGTCTGTACAAAAACATATTTGTAACTTTGCATTCGGTCATTCCTTATATGTTACAGCATTACAAAAATGGAGATTCAGGGCATAACAGTGGCATCTTTTTGAAAAAAAAAAAACTAAAAGATGTACAGAACAGCAGACTTTATAGGCCAAATGTATATAACTTGTTCTATATAAACAAATAATATTGTAGAAATCATACAAAAGACCACTTTTTACTTGGTGGTCTAATATTGACCCCAGAGCATTTTGACAAAAAAGTCTCTACCATCCAAAAAATGACAAAGTTGAACCTCAATGTGAAAAAAAAAATTTGTACCAGGAAAATTGTTTTATTTGTTAAATTCGACCATTTTCTGCACAATAAAAGATTTTGTATGGTACATCCCGACCAAAAATAATGTTAGTTTTCTTGAGGACAAGGGACCATTTCGCCAAATGGTCATGGGAGCCATATTGGACCACCAAGTAGAAAGTATTCTTTTGTTTGATTTCTACAATATTATTTGTTTATATAGTACAAGTTATATTCATTTGGCCTATAAAGTGTGCTGTTCTGTACATCTTTAAGTTATTTCAAAAAGATGCCACTATTAGGCCCCTGAAGCCCATTAAACAGACGTCAACAGAAAAAAGTGACTTGAATTATTTCGTATCTTGTTGTTGAATTACACCCGTTGCGTTGCCCAAACGTGTTCCTTCGAGAGACCAAAATTCCGTATATGTCTATATTCCAGTTGACACAAAATACATGGTTGTTACACTTTTGTCGAAAATCATGATATATCTCATATTCTCTGTTTTCGTTGTGAATCGCTTCAGCCGCTCCGGCGCTCGACCAGACAGCTAGCCACAATTGTTCACGTTCTAATACGCTTTTCAAATTAAAGTGCACTTCGCGCGGTGTAATGCTACATTATTGAAGGAATCGTGTTCTACGATATAAGTACGTTTAGTAAGGAAAATCCTTCGCTTAAGTCAATGTTTGTCTAATATTGTTTTCCGACCTGTATATCATGCTTAAAAACGTTTAAAGAATTCATAGTTTTTGGATCTTGTTATTATATGTTTTCACCATTTTACACAATATTAGGGTCAATAAATGACTCGAAAAAAAGACACACAAAAAAACAAAGCATCAAAAGTACAAAAATCAACGATAAAAAAAACGAAAAACTGTGTTATATATTAGATTGAATTTGAAATTCCGGATTTTTTAAAAAAGTTTTTAAGTTCCGCCTTTAGGCAACAACCCATGTCAATTATAAATATTGATCGAATGTTAAATAGATATTCAACGAATGTTAAATGAATATTTAACGAATGTTAAATGAATATTAAACGAATGTTAAATGAATATTAAATGAAAATCATATGGATAAGGAAAAAAAAAACCATCTTCACATTGCCCATAAATTCTCTATTGGTGATGTTATTGTTTCCAGAATTCCATTAAAGGAAGTAGCAAAACTTTGGATCTAAAATGATCATTCTCAGAAAAAAGACAAAACAAGTTGAATCATCTGATACTTTCCTTTTCGTTTTGTTCTTGACAGCCCGGTGCTTCCCTCTGCGTCTTCGTCCAGTCTTTGGCATCTTTTAATACTTAAATTTCAATATCAGAAATAAAGGTTTAAACAGTTTAAACTAACTTGATTTTTATCAGTCCCCTACCACCAAAAGCCTAAGAGGACTCTATGTTTGCACTCCGTCTCCCCGTTTGTGTCCGTCCGGCCTGGTCGTCTCGCTTTCACAATAATTAAGTTTTCTGCGCTTTTTTTAAACCTTATGTATCATGTGTATAAAGATTTTTGGTATGTGAGTATACCATGATGAGTTAATTTAAAAGATCAAGTTAACGTGTCGCTCCGGTCTGCAAATTATTATAAGACACATCGAATTTGAAAATTCACTGCTTATTTTGCACTGTTTGCGATTCTACCATTACGGGTTACAGATCAAGTTTTGGTCCGCAATTTTTTACGGGACCTTTGCACTTTTAGATATGGGACCGGTAAGAAACTTTGTATTGTAAAGTGAACACGCTTTATTTAAGAATCGATCACTACAGATAAAATTGTTGAACTCTATGCCAATATAAAAAATAATTTTAGCGTATAACGCGCTTTTATCAATTTTCCCTTACTAACATGATTCTATTCAATAATAACGCATTACTTTCGCGTAACTTTCTTAGACTTCCAATGATCTTAACAAATCAAGTAACATTCTTTGCTATCTTCAGTCCCTTCATTTTAAATTAAGATATTACATGTATGAACTCTTAGTTGTCGATATCATGGACATGCAGCGTGACTGAACTATAATTTCACTGCAAAACAGGTTACTTTATTGCAAAACAGGTTGTCATTTTTAGCGCGATTTGCAATAACAATGCATCCTTTGTTGTAAATGTTTTTACATATACTTGCTGTTTTCAGATTATGTGTGCTTGAGCCAACTCGCACAAGGCACGAACAAAAACATGATAAAGTAACAACATCTGTTTCTGTTCTATCATAACAGTCGCTACATACAGCTTGTAAGCTTAAGATCAAATGTCTCATATATTCTTATATATACTGGTTAACATCAGAGACAGCAGGTGTATACTTAGAGAGCCTTCGTTTTAACTTTTTATAGAAGCAGGAAGGGACAATTTAAATAGACTTTTACTAGGCAGAATAGCTAGAATTTATAAAGTAAACGCGAAGTTGACTTGTTTAAAAGCAACTTAACAAGGATTTAAATAAAAACGACCAGTTTTAACATTTAAAATTGCACAAATTGAACAGTTTAAAAGTGGAAAAACAAGTGATTGATCTTTAGGGCGATGAAAGAGCGATATTGTGCTATTTAAGTGTAAACATTGCATAAGCGCCATTTTCCGAAAACACTTCTCTGGCGCATCGATTGCTATTTTGAAATCAGATTCATAATTCAGCATAAGCTCTGCAAAAATGAAGCAAGTTTCGACAAAGGATATGAGCAAAACGGCGGTTATGAATTGCAACGTTTTTCGTCGTTGACGTGTACGGGAGTGATTTTCAATATTAAAGGTTGTAAAACACAGTAACGTTAAACGTCAGAAACGTTCATTATGCTTCTTCCAATAGCCTATACTAAAACAATATTTAACCTTATAAACACTCATCATACATCTTTGAAATCCTAAAATTCCATAGATTATCTTCCAGTAAGTTGTTACTTGCAAAATTATTTTTATAAGATCTTTTTATAACAAACCGATAACTCCGAAAACGAATTATACATGAATAAAATACTAAAAATTACACATTTTTACCATAATTCAAGCCTAGATTAGACTCTAACCTGCACTAAATCCTCTATAGTTCTATACATGCTCTGAAGTACATAAACCTGGGTCGACCGGCTATCAGTTGAGCACACTTTCGTTCCTTAATTATAGGGCATTCTTAATTAATAGCCACTTAAATTCGACCTTTGTATTTTACTTTAAAAATTCTAACTTGTAAAAACAAAACCGAACTGTGTCTTACTACCAAATGTTCGTAAAAAATGATTCATCAGACTTGGTTTTATTGGGTTTAAATAACAAATTTTGATTTTAACGTCATTGAAATGCAAAGAAACCTTTACAATTTAATTAATGTCTTTTTTTTCTCTGTTTTGACGTTGACGTTGTATCCGGATTTTTGACTTTGCAGTTTCAGTTTTGATCACCTTTTGTTTTTCTTGTAAAAAATGAAACATTTTATAAAAATCAAGGTTATATTTTATAATTTTTTAAGTGGAGAACTTTCACTTTTTATTGTTTTAGAAAAAAACGTCAAAATTTACGTTATTTGACGGTATAGAAAAATGTTGTTCACTTCAATTTAAGGAAAAATTATTCATTTCATTCATATAACAAATTGAAGTCAAACATTTTCATTGTACTATGGAAATATTATAATATATACTAGCCACAAAAAGAAACGATACCAAAGATATTTTAATCTTTGGTATCGTTTCTTTTTGTGGCTAGTATATAATAATCTTATTGCAAATCGCGTTTTAACATTTCATACTGCGTATACTCGTCGGGATGCTAAACCCATCGTATGCTAAACACAACGTCTTACAGCCATCGTATATCTTCGTTTCTCCTTCGATCGATTTATAACATCCTAACAACTTCTTAATCGGTTCGCTTCTATTCGTATGTGCTACTTTTCTAATCGTTTAGCCATCGGTTCTAATCATACATCCTTCGTTTTTGATTTTTAATTTTAATCAAGTTCGGAACTAACTTCGCACGAAGTTGAAATTTTCATATTCGTGTGTCTATCGTATTTCAAAATCGGTACAGTGTGACGCCAGCATTACCAATAGATGTATTTATCAATGTCTAGGAATTTTCATTTATCGCTCGTGATTGCATGCGAATTCCGAATTGTTTCAAATAGTTTTCTATTTTTATATTCCGCCTACGAATCTATAGGGGCATACAGTGTTCGGGTTCGTTCGTCCGTCCGTTCGAAACCCCCCAAATTTTCACTTCCTGACAAGTGCCATGTAGCAACCGTATTGGTATGGTTGATAAACCTAGTTATATGCTTACCACAAAGGATATGCTCGCTATGACCTATATTTTCTGCATGGATGACCATTAACGAAAGAATGGTTAAAATTAATTCCCGCTTACTGGCAAGTGCCACAACAACCATATTGTTATGGTTTGTACACATGTTGATATGTTAAGCAAAGAGGATGCCTCAGATGCTGGCTGTGACCTATATTTTCCACATGGATTTACAACTTACAGAAAAATTGTTAAAGTCCATTTCCAGTTATTGTGCCCTATAAAATCGGATTTCTCTCAGGTATATTTTAATTTTTGATAAAAATAAAGGCGGGGCACGGTGTCTGTTTGGCACATTTTCTTGTTAAATCTGTCTTTAGGTGGCTATATAGATACAGTTTGGAGTTTTCTGTTTAACTATTTAGATTATCAATATAACGTTGAACAAACAAATCTTGGAGAATTTCATTAAAGTAAATTCTCTTTCATTTTGATGTTTTTTAGTATGTATGAACTATATAAGACTTTGTGTTTTAATAAAACAACTAATGGGTAGACTCAGAAATATTGCAGGCTGCTGTCTTTTTAATTCACAGAACCTTGCATGAATTTGTTCAATAAATGAGAGAGCCGGTGGTGTAGTGGTTAACGTGTCGGGCTACTAACACCGTGGTTCGTGGTTCGATCCTCGTCAGGGGTGAAAATTTCATGAACCAATTTTCCGACTCTCTCTTGACACCATTTGCGAGGATGATCTCAAGAACCGATGCTAGTCCTTCGGAAGGGACGAAAAAAGGTTGTCCCGTGTATGGGAGAGCAATACCCCATGCACGTTAAAAACCCCTTTGTAGAATTCGATAAGAGTAGGCTCAATGGGGGTCGCTACAAAGGCCACACTCGCAATCTGCTAGCTGGAGAGGGATTAATATAAGCATTAAGCTTGTTTCCCAATCCAGGGTAAATAAATATGTTTAAACTAATAAATGATTTATTATGCTCCAGTATGGTAAAATCGAATTCTCTATGTTGCTAGGTAATAAATATAAGCTCTATATTCATGGTGAATTGGTCGGGGATGTCTTGACACTGCACAGGACTCCTTGATATTCTAAAAAAACAAAAAAACAAATATGCACTAAAAATGCTAAAGACATGATGCTTTTGTTCTAGCTCATTATTAATTATACAAATTAGTTTAATTTAATTAAAATATTGCAAAAGTTTTGTAAAGATAGTTGAATCTTTTTTAATATGCCGCCAATAGATTCCGCTGAGCCCTGTCAAGTCATGAATGAAAATTCAAATAGCATCTAGAATAAACAAACAATAATGGATACAGGATTAGTTTGACAGTACTTGAGAGAATCTGAGAAAATCATTTCTCACTTTTTGGACAGGACAGTTCCTATTTTTAGCGGTGTGAGATTTTTCTGTCTCACACCACCCCATGTGAGATAGCCTCGTGCAGTTTCCAAGGGACGTAACTCTATTGTTTACGTCACGCTATGTTTTGTAAAAAAATCCACGTTGTACGGGTTTAGTGAGAAAAATAATCAAACACCGATGATTAGGGCAAGATAAGGAAATCTCCGACACCCTTGGGTAAGATTTCTTTAAATCTGCAACTCGGCAGAGCCTCGTTGCAGACTTGAAATCTTACCCTCGGGGTGTTGGAGATTTCCTTATCTTGCCCTAACACCGGTGTTAGATTCTTATAATCGTAATTATTGTATCAGAGAGAATTTAATAAAACTGGTATTTATTTTTCTCATTTTCTAACTTTTAATGAATGATTGAAGATTTTAGCCTATACATTTAGATAATTTTAATTAGTCAAATCAAATCAAACTTTTATTGTCTTTTAAACTTATATTAGTTTGTGACACAAAACATATTTATACACAAAAAAAAACACAAATATACTAGACATATTCACTTTATATTTAAAATATATTTAAATAAACTAAGATTCTCCCACTTCATTAGCAACACCGAGTCAATTCGTTTTAGAGTTTTTTTAGTTCCACGAAGAAATCGTCCCGAAATATTCAAATCTCATGATCATGGGAGATTTCAACTTGCATATCAATGATGGCAGTAATGCGGTTTCGGACTTCAATAACTCTTTAATTGCCCTCGGGTTACAACAACACGTAGACTTTCCAACACATGTTCACGGTCACAGTCTTGACTTGGTGATCACCGAATTTACGAATGGGGATGATTTATTATCCTGTGAACCGGGTCCGTTCCTGTCCGATCACTGCGCTGTCAAAGTGGTAACACGGGTTAAAAAGGAGAATATTGTTAGCAAACGAGCGATGCGGCGTTTGGAGAGACTCTGGCGAAAACATCGACAGCCGTGTGACCATGAAAACTAAAAGACCGCGCTTAACGCATACCATCGCGAGCTTCAGAACGAAAAGCAGTCCGTTCTTAGTCAAACGATACTAGATTTTAAAGGTGACTCTAAAAAACTCTAAAAGCCCGTGAAAGAACTTACCGGAAGTACATCAGAAAACCCCATGCCGCCAGTGGAAGACGAAAATACTCTCGCCGACAAGTTTGCAGATAATTTCATGGACAAGATCAAACGAATACGCGATTCCTTAAAAGACTTCGATAGTTATAAACCCCTTTATAAAGACGTGCAAGAGTTTAGTTCCTTTGAACGTCTTTCACAAGATGAAATTAAAGCTCTGATTAATCAGCTGCAATGTAAAACTTGCGAACTCGACATCTTGCCTACAAAAGTGCTCAAGTTATTTCTAAACGAACTGTTGCCAACAGTTACTGAGCTTGTAAACCTTTCTTTGACTCAGGGTGTATTTCCTCTGAAGTGGAAACAGGCAATAGTCAGACCTCTGTTGAAAAGGGCAGGACTAGAACTTACGTTTTCCAACTATCGTCCAGTCAGTAATCTGTCATTCTTGTCTTAGCTAATCGAAAAATCCTTATTGTATCGACTCAACAAACACGTGAACGCTAACAGTCTACTTCCGAAAAACCAGTCAGCATATCGCCAGTTTCATTCTTGTGAGTCTGCTCTTCTCCGACTCGTTAATGACATTCTAGACGGAATGGAACACCAGGAAGTTACTGCGTTAATCGCGTTAGACCTTAGTGCCGCCTTCGACACGGTTGACCACGATATTCTTCTCGATGTGCTTCAGAATCAGTATGGCGTTTGAGGATCCGCACTAGCATGGGTAGATTCGTATCTGCGCCCCCGCAGCTATCGTGTAAGTGTTAACTCGTCTGTATCCTCCGAACGGATGCTTGACTGTAGTGTCCCACAGGGGGAAGCTGCCTGGGTCCTTGGTTATACCTGGCATATGCGGGAACAATTTCTGATATCGTGCCTCCATCTATAACTGTGTATGGATTCGCTGACGATCATACAGCCAATACGCGATTTAAACCGACACCGACAGAAGAAGCTTGTGCCATTGACGATTTACAGAACTGTGCTATTGAAATTAACAATTGCATGAATAACAATAAGTTAAAAATGAACAATTCAAAAACAGAATTTATCCTTTTTGGTAGCCGATCACAACTAAACAAGTGTTGTACTAAAGAAATAATAATATGTAATGAGGTTATCACACCAGCAAATTGTATAAGATATCTTGGTGCTTTTTTAGATGAGTCACTTAATTTTCAGGAACATGTTAAACGAAAGTGTAAAACAGCCATGCTTTATTATTTTAAAATTAAAAGCATCAGAAAATATTGGTCAAAAGAGGCTACAGAGACACTGTTATTATCCTTAGTTATTTCCCATTTAGATTATTGTAACATTATTTTATATGGTATTGCTCAAAATGAATTAATGAAACTTCAGCGTATTCAGAACATGTGTGCCAAGCTTGTGTTAAATCGCTCAAAGTATGACAGTTCAAAACAGGCATTATTTGATTTGCACTGGCTTCCTGTTAAAGCGAGAATAAACTTTAAAATACTTATTTATATGTACAACTGTTCGGTAGGGAACGCACCATCTTATTTAATCGATCTTTTAACTCATCAGGTGCCTAAACGTACATTAAGATCTTCAGAATCTGCTAAAGGATGTTATGTTGTTCCTTTTAATAAGAGAAAATCTTTTTCTACCATTGGACCAAAACTCTGGAACGAGCTACCTGTTACTTTAAGAACTTCTAAATCTGTTGATGTTTTAAAAAGCAAGCTGAAGTCATTTTACTTTGAAAACTATTTTGCTTTATTTTGAATGTATGAAAACAGCAATTATTGTTCTATGATCAGTCTATTTGTGTGTTTATATGTATATATTTTTTTATAATTATTTGTATACTTTTTTATAATTGAATTGTACAACGCCATTGAATACATTGTTGTAGAAATAGGCGTTTAAGCAAATAATAAAGTTTCAAGTTTCAAGTTTCAATTGATCTTTTAAGGAAGGAGGCTAGTTTATTTGCTTTTGATGGTGTTGAAGGATTTAAAATAAGTTAAATATTTCATTTGTTAATTTATTGACTCTTTGTTTAAGATATATCTAGAGCAAATTTGAAAAAAAATGAAAAACATAAACATTATTTTTTTCGCTTTTTGCCACTAAATATACTTCTGAGCTTTATAACACACTGCAAAAAATAAATAAATAAATATGGAACCACCCTATATTTGTGTCGTTACGATAATTTATCTATTTAAATGTGAATTATTATTGTTCATTAATGGTTGGTTGTTAAGATCAAAAGAGTTTTTAGATAATTATTTTTCATAACACGATTTATAACGGAACATGACAGTAAAAAAAAAATGAAATAAAAAGAAATGCTTCATCATACCTGAGAATTCCACAAAATCGTGATTCCAGAAAATTCAAAATATCTTAGACCGTCATATTAGAATGGATTTGCAAATTGGTAAAATCTCACAATATTTCAGGCGAGTTTATAAATAAAATTTCGTATTTGTAATATCTTAAAAACACAACAGATCTTTGCATGAATCTTTTTACGTCCATTCTTGATCTTTCTTAGATGTTATGAGTTTTAACTAATTTTTCACAAAAATTATCTTTATCATAGACCTGTAAAATCAAAATACATGGACCTATGTCTTTTTATACCAAATTAAATGAAACTCCTTAATCTTTGTTGTTTGTTTCATGCAATTTATTTTGATTAATTTCATAGAACGACAAAAAGTAGTTTTACTGTGTGAAAAATAATCCAATTTTGTGACATTTTTCTCATAAACACTTATACTGAAGAATTAACAAGTTGCCATTCTATCTAATATACATTACAGGTCAATAAATAGAAATAAATCCACTAAATTATTAGAATATACAGGGTAATGCTAAAACGCACTTTTTTAGATGCAATTGGACTATTTCACGATTTTTGTGTGATTTCGTAATCAGCCACCAAGAAGTGTTATAAAATGTATATTGTGGACCCGAGGGAGGTTGCTTTAGCATTTTGTGACGGGGATTTAAATTGGAAACCGAATATATGCAAGTCATAGCCGAAAAACTTGATACATACCTATAATTATACACAGATTCAATGAACAAATCTTTGCGTACGAACCTATGAAACTAGAGCTATGCTACCTGTAACTTACTTAATTAATTATGTCGATTTTCTGATTAAATTTATTTTATATTTTAAACTCTGTATATGTTAATTTCCGTCGTTCGTGTATGTTAACATTTATAATTAAAAATATTGCAATTTTTTTTCAATTTTAAAGTTACATCCTTTAATCGTATTTGGGTTTATAATATCTGTAACTGTATTCTACAAATGTTGTTGCGACAACAGACGACAGGAAAACTTTAGCTTTTTCAAATCCTCGATACTGCATGCTTTTTGGCCCTAATTATGATTTTATTTGCCATAACTTGGCGTCTGTCGACCGTCCGTGGACGATTTAAGTACTTTTCCACATAAGCATCGGGCAGGGAGTGGCTCATTGATAATTTCCACTTTTAGATTTTTGGGGTATAGATTCATTCATTTTATCATAAAAATAAACCCATTGCAGTTTTTACATTTTTACAAAAATATAGTTCTTGGCGTAGTTGGCGCCTACATATATTTTGGTTGGTTAACCATATAGGAAAAACATTATGGTTGGATATTTTCCCATACTTTTTACAATGTATCCAAATTTTGACTGGTAATATCTCAAAAGCCTAAGATTAACCTAAAAAATTATTGAGCCAAAACAAGTTTATTGGGTTTGCCTTACCTAATTCTATACAAAAAAATGTGTATTTGCTTTCGTTTTAGTATCTGCATTCATTCTAAGTAAAACCCAAGTAAAAGTAGTACAAGTCCAAGTGCTTCTAATCAGATGGACCGACGGACACCAAAGTTATGAACAATTCCATTTTTAGATTCAGATTACACAAGACAGCACCCCTACAGCGCGACGGACGGCGGACGAAATGACCCGACTCCTAGACCTTCATCTATTTAAAAATGGGAAGGACTGTTAACACGTGTCACAATTCATAAATAAAATCGCGCGTATAGTATCTGTCCCCGCAGAGGCTGATGGATCATCCAGTACATAATTTAGGAGTGGATCTCAGTTAGTCATGTGCATATCATTAATAAAGTCTCATGCAATATATTTGATGCACTCATTCATAAGCTTCATGGACCATTATTTGAAATTTTATAGAGCCAAACTTAGAGCTCACAAGAACAATTTAAAGGTAGATCCCAACACGTTTTTATAGATAAAACACCTATTGAGAAACTACATCTAAGTTTTTGTTAAAATACACTTGGAACTAAGAGAAGTTCCTCAAATTTAGCAACTAAAGCTGAACTTGATAGACTTCCTGTTGAATCCCTTGTAAAAATACAAACCATATCATATCTTGCTAGACTCTATAGCAGTAATATTAATTCAAAACTAAAGGAAGCTTTTTAATTAACAGAAAAGCTAGATGTGGAGGGAACATATTCTTGGAACACTTTTGCAAAAAATATTTTGGAACTAATATACAAAAACATCAGTTAGCAAACTGGGATCCAATAAAGAAATTAGGTCATGATAAAAAAATAATTAAAGACAGTGTGACTGAATATTTTTAAAAAAAATAACTATTAGCAAAATAGAAATTTAACAGAAGACAATAAGTTGTTCTTATATAAAAGCATTAAAGTTAAAAATCAAATGGAGTTTTACTTAAAACATCCAAATAAAAAAGTACGTCAAAACATAACAAAGTTTAGAATAAGTGACCATCAATTATTTATTGAAACTGGTAGATATCTAAAAATTCCCAGACATTTGAGACTATGTGAAACCTGTAATGCTTTAGATGATGAGCAACATTTCTTTTTAAATTGTATAATTAACAAAAAGAAAGGGATACATTTCTTAAAAACCTTTTAGATTGGTATCCAAATTTTGATCTTCTTAACAATAATGAAAAACTAATAAAAATTTTAAACCCGTCAACACCTGAAGAAATTGGGATCTTTGTCTCTTTTATAGATCGGTCATTAGAACTGAGGAAGGGAGACCATAGTTAGACTTGACAGTTGTCCACGCTGTCTAGGATATTGTTCCAATATTGAATATAAAATGTATATATTACTAACTATATGTTTAGTTAATATTCTATATGTCAATTTGTTATTACCCATGTATGTCATTGTCATTGTTTTGTACTGTATGCCATGACTGTACTAGTCTATAGTTGCATTAATAAAGTTATTGATATCGATCTTCAACATAAATGTGAGTATATTCGCTTAGAGGTACCAAAACATGTCCAAGTTCGGCTATTTTTTTACATGCAAGATACTATGTGTGAAAAGTCATTGTGTCCTTCCTTTTTCACAGTTATAGTTTCTTCAGAATCAGTTAGCATTTTCGGGGTTACACTCCGTGTGAAAAAAAAAAAGTTCGTATGGACGGACGAACGGACAAACAGTGAGTAAGGTATAACGTACATGATCGGGATGAAAATAGAATGGGGTAAAGACAAATGACCCGGCCATTTTCAGAACAGCGACATTTTAGCTTTTATTTTTATAAAAACAGCGACACTTAGCATAGTCAAAATAGCGACATTAACCTGTATGTATTTTAGCAAATAAAACAAAGATAGAATAAGTGAAAAAGAAAAGAATTTAGATTAATGTCCAATAGACAATAAACTTAACGTAAAAATCCCAGACAAAAGTGAATAAACTACTAGTAAACAGGCAAAACATGAATGTAATTAAAGCTACAGTAAAATTAAGCACACAGTAGATGTAGTCATTACTACATGTAAATATATGTTATATGGGTGTGAAATTTGGGGAAGTTTTAAAACTAATACAGCTAATACTAATACTAATACTAAACAGCAAATTTAGAAATGGAAATATATCCCTTGATAAAATATACCCAAACTTAAAATGTGAATCACTTCATATTAAATTATGTAAAAATGTTCTTGGACTTCATAGTAAATCCTCAAGCTTTGGCATATTGTCAGAATTGGGGAGATTTCCACTACAATATGATATTATTAAAGCTATGATTAACTATCTTTATCATTTGAATAATTTAAAGACTTCATTTCCTATTCTCCAAGATGCGTTTGAAACATCTAAAAACCTCTCTTTATCAAAGAAATCATTTTGGTAGGGAGCTATACAAACTCTTTCAGAAAGTATGCCTGAAATAAAAAATCTTTATCCAACAATTTCATCATTACAGACTTTCAAAAAATAAATCAAAAACTCTTTTAAAATCAAAATTTGTTGAATCATGGTATAAAAAACTCGAAGAACAAAAGGATGGAAAATTAAGAACTTATATAAAAATGAAATCCAATTATGGACGAGAGAAATATCTTTAAAATTAAATAATTTTGAGCAAAGGAGGAGTCTCACAAAACTTCGCACATCATGTCATCATTTAAAGATTAGAACTGGCAGATACCAGTGTACTCTCCCAGAAGACAGAATCTGCACTCGTTGCTCTTCTGGTGAAGTGGAGGACGAATCTCATTTTTTGTTTGACTGTACAAAGTTAAATGAAGATAGAAATATCCTCTTACAAAAAATAAGCCAACATTGTTCAAACTTTAATCATCTTAACTCAGTTAAAAAATGATTTGGCTCATGAACTCAATTCGGCAACAGCAAAATTTATTTCGAAAACATGAATTAACTTGTATGGCTTCTTTAAGACTTCAGATCATATTCCTCAAAAAAACAAAAAAACAAAACAGAAAACTCTTACTAAACCGTCGAGAAGCAGACTGGATCGAAAACGATGCAAAGTTATTAAAAAACTGGTACAATAAAATCGGAGAATAACAAAACAGTCGGGCGATAAGGTGTTAATACTGGGAGAATCTTTCCACAAAGGAATTTTCAAGCACTTTAGGAGGG
Organism: Arcuatula senhousia; assembly: GCA_963971305.1. Taxonomy (NCBI): domain Eukaryota; kingdom Metazoa; phylum Mollusca; class Bivalvia; order Mytilida; family Mytilidae; genus Arcuatula; species Arcuatula senhousia. The sequence continues at coordinate 21,496,525 of OZ020313.1, read as the reverse complement.
AATATATAAAGTTAAACAAGGCCTGAGATGAACACGACGGTCAGGCCTGATAAAATGAACATGAAATGACGTGAAAAAAATATACATGCAGGTTTTTACAATTTACTTATTATATATTATCAAATATAAAAGTCAAAAGTCGAAAGCGAAAGCCAATTCAGATGCTCCATATGGCCATTTCGAGAATTTATCTCATCTTCAGTGAAGCTAGGATCTAAAGTGTTGGAAGTCCAAATTGAATTTTAAATATACGCCCTCCTTTGATGGACAATGTGCATCTCGCTCGTGCGAGTTTTGAATTTTCCAGCCACCAAATCTGGCTTCCACATGAATAGCTCAAGTGATCGTGTGAAAGCCCACAGATGCGACTGGAATAAAAATCAATAAACTAGAGTCTAAAGAAAACCATAAAAACTCTGACTAAACCGTCGAGAAGCAGACTGTATCGAAAACGATGCAAAGTAATTATTAAAAAACTGGTACAATAAAATCGGAGAATAACAAAACAGTCGGGCGATAAGGTGTTAATACTGGGAGAATCTTTCCACAAAGGAATTTTCAAGCACTTTAGGAGGGAATATATAAAGTTAAACAAGGCCTGAGATGAACACGACGGTCAGGCCTGATAAAATGAACATGAAATGACGTGAAAAAAAAATACATGCAGGTTTTTACAATTTACTTATTATATATTATCAAATATAGAAGTCAAAAGTCAAAAGTCGAAATCGAAAGCAAAGCAAATTAAAAGTGAGGAGCTACGGCAATTCAGATGCTCCATATGGCCATTTCGAGAATTTATCTCATCTTCAGTGAAGCTAGGATCTAAAGTGTTGGAAGTCCAAATTGAATTTTGAATAACAAATCAATGACGTACGCCCTCCACTTTAGGAGGGCGTACATCATTGAAATATATAAAGTTAAACAAGGCCGAAGATGAACACGACGGGCCCAATCCCTACAAAGTGCGACACGACAAAAGTGTTTTTGCGTGACAACAGTAAGGTTTTTGCTGTGATAAGTAAATTTTACATACGACAAAAATGAAAACACATCATTTATCAGTGTCTTATTGAACGAAAAAGGTCTTAAAAAAGTATTGACATTTAACCCTGTATTCTAACGAATCGCTAGGTATATTTTTAAAAAATGAAAATGTTTAATAAAGAAGAAAAAATATAAGATTTCCATCATGTAAGTCTTGTTTTTCTACCTTCAGACGATTTATGACAAGGAACCTCACCGTAATGTAAGTTTATCTATACCTATATATACTTTACTTATTTGCAAAAACTCATTACTTGGAAACAGCCTTCTGTCACAAAGCAAAAGAACAAAAATGCCAGCCAAAATATTTTATTTTGGTAAGGTTTTTTCGTGTGTTACCTTTTGCTATATAAGGTTTTTTAGTGTGTAGGCGACGGTTTTCGATGAACAAAGCAACAGTTTTTTTCGGGTTAAAGTTGATTTTTTGGGGGTTTTAAATTAGCCTTGAAAATACAATTATAGAGCTCTTGTTGTTTTTTTTATTAAATAGATAAACTGATAAATGGGTATTTTACTGTTAGTTTTATAACAAAATCGTGCAACAAATATAAAAATCTGTACAAGAATAGTATTCAATTATTATACCGTCGATGAAACTTTAGAAATTACTGTCATAAAAATAGAAGCGGAAATACCGAACAATTTTATATAGGAAACGTTATTGTACATTTTCATTTCACAACCTCATCTTCATATTAAACAATATAAAAGAAGCACGGGTACCAATGGAGAATCCGTATAAATACATCCTAAATATAAATGTATAGACGTTGGGTCACATTGGTACACGAAGGTACATTTAAAATTATAAATAAAACATTATGTTAGTTTCACAATAAATGTAGTTTATTCGCTAATAATAGTTGCTTTACTATAAATCAACATAACTTCGGCAATCATGAAGATGAACATAAATCCCGGTGATAAAATGAGCATAAAAGGACAGTGAAGTGGAGGATCGCGGAAATGCCGGGAGGAAAGACCATTCGGGATGAGACTTTTCTCTGTTACTTCAAAAGGTTAAGCATAGGCGGATCCAGGGGGAGGGGCTGGCCTTGTGGCCCGAGCCCCCCTTTTGGCGGAAAATTTGGTTGAATATATAGAATCATTGAAGCGTGACCAAAGCAGGCCCCCTCTTAGGCAAGTCCATAGGCCTCCTCTTTTCAGAATTTCTGGATCCGCCTCTGTTTAGAGATGGGAAGGAGCGGCCGGACAATTAACCTCCTGCATGGCGATCCTGCGGGTTTTTCTTTTAACGGAACCTGCAGCTGGGTTCTTTAACACATTTAACCACCTGAGGCACACACTTCAGCCGTTTTGAGGTCAAAGCAGACTTCCCACATGTCAGGTGTCTGTGCGCTCATAAGTGGACTTTTTCCGCGCTGCTACAGGCCTATTCGTTACCAGGAACCCGCATGGGGGGAAAAGATATTAGTTTTAGATTGAAATTGTTTAAGATTTTAAGAAATAAGATACAAGATATATTACGCATAAATTAATACAATTTCAAAAGCATTCATGGATTTAGTTTTAGTGTAAAAGTTAAAGGGTGTACTTTCGATTTTTGTAAAAATTACATTGAGGTCTTTGTTGTTCTTAAAAAAAAATCTAAAGAACAACTAAATTCTTTGTCAGTGGGTGTATATTTTTGTTTTTTTTTTAAATCGTTTTCTCCCCAGGGAAAATATTTGACAGGGACATATTTGATTTTTTACCCCTTTTGGCCCCTAATTTCTAAACGAAAAAAAGAGGGGAAACACAAAATCAAGCCTACATTTTCTTTTATGGCAAGTTACATTACTGCAAAGTATTTGATCAACCACAACAAAAGTAATTGTGGAAAAAATCGGTTTCTTGTTAATTTTGGGCCCCTTATTTCTAATTGGAATTATAAAATGGCCTATAAGGAGAGGTGCAATTCTTCAATATATCTGTAATCACTGTGTAATATTTCAAAAAGATCCAGTGTTTAGCTTTGAGATTCTGATTACACAAGACAGACACTCGTACAGTGCGACGGACGGACGGACGGAGTGACCCGATTACTACACATGTTTTCACATTCGGCGACGCAATTAAAAACTAATTATAATGAGGAAACCGTCGCAGTCTTGGGCTGTGTCACTCAAAAACCGTCACAGGTTCCCGAACAAACCTTACAGTGTACACGAAAAAACCATAACGTGTTTGGAGGAAAATGTAAATTACTTCAAGGTATCTTTATAACTATTTGTAAGAAAGATGCTAAATGTTTCAGATTTTACAAAAGAGTCACAAAAACTTTTTTTGTTCATTTTTACAATTCCTTATTGACGAAATACCGATATTTTTGAAAATGGTAACAATGTTTAATTTTGACAATTAAATGACTTTGAATTGTGTCAATATTCATTAAGTATATGTTCGGTACATTTTTAAAAACACTTGACATATTTTTTTACAAATCAATTAGTCTATAAACTAAACTGACCTTGAAAAAGTCAATATCGTCTTAATTTTCCTCTGTTTTTCCCACAATGCATTTAGGAGATCAGCAAAAACCTTACTATTGTCACGCAAAAACAAATTTATCGTGTCGCACTTTGTAGGGATTGGGGCCTGATAAAATGAACATAAATATACGTTTATAATGTAGGTTGTGTCGCGTACACTTATTCCACATCTCATTTTCCTCTATGAAATGACGTGAAAAAAATACATACAGGGTTTTAGCTCACCTGATCCGCAGGGTCATGTGAGCTACTGTCATCGTCAGGCGTCCGTCGTCCGTCGTCCGTCCGTCGTCCGTTTTTAACTTTTCTTCAAAGATCTTCTTCTCTGAAACCTCTAAAGGGATTGCTTTCAAACTTTGTACAACTCCAATAAGGAGTCATCCCACAACTTCGACTCAATGAAGAGTTTTGTAGAGCTTTTGATGCTGAAGAAGGAAGGTTGCTGCGGATTTTCTCTATCTCTTATACTATTTGAGACCATTTGAGCTATAAGCTAAAAAAAAACAACATGATCTGACCCCCCCCGTTCTTATTTTTAGTAACGGCGGCCATGTTGGTTGGTCGACGTTCACAAATTTCACAAACTTGGTAGAGGATATCTTAAAGATCAACGGAACGTAGTATAGTTTAGGAGATCTTATTTTAATGAGATTGTGACAACCTATGCGTAGTTTTGAAAATATAATTTTCAATTGCATTACAACTATAGTTCGATGTAAATCCTGTATTTTGTCTAAATGGGTGCATGTTGTTTTTATCAGAACTAAAAAGAAATCTACATCGCAGTTTTCTAGAAAACTCATCAAAGTCTTTAAGCATTAATAAAATTCTGCTTTTGCTCTTTTAACTGAAGGAGCTGGTATGAATTTGAATTATTTCAACCCCTTTGAAAGTACAAGATATTCATTGTCAGTAATGACTCTACGAAACAAATTTATAACAATTACACGTTGTTCTGCTTGACTGATTTCGTGTTTTAACATGTTTTGTTGCATCACAACTTTATATTTTTGTCGCTTCTTGTATTTTTTTCTTTTTAATATTCCTATCAAACGGCCTTCCCATTTCTGTGTTTAACAGATAATTACAATGCAGACTGTGAAACTCGAGAAGCGTGGTTAAGTTAATCTGATTGGTCAATATCTCTTGTGTGAAAAGAGTGATGTATACAATGACATACCTTTTATTTTGGATTAATATTCCAATATTTAAAAAAAACAATAAAATCTTTATTGTCAAAACATAAAAGGTGTCAGTAGAACTTTCAATACAGTAAAATAAAAGGAAAACTTATTATTCTTTTATGAATACTTTGTTAGAGCGAAATGAGGCATCAAACTGCAATATTTTCAATCTATAATGCAAAGCGGACATAACATTTAATCAACTTTATCTGCGATCTTGCCATGCTGAAAGCCAAAAACAATGTTTGCCTTTTAAAGGGCCATAACGCCTTAAAGGGGTCAACTGACAATTTTCGACGAATATAGAGAGTTTTGTCGACTAGAACTTATAAAGCTGACAGCTGACGCCAAGAGATGGCACTAGATCACATGGCCTTCAAACATGAATTTGAGGAAAAGTTTTTCAAGGCACTGTAGGATTAAGGACTGGAATAAAGCATGAAAACTTATTTCTGATAACAGTAATCTTCATGAATTTATCAGCATATCATCAATGTCTTCATTGTACAGCGTTGTTACTAAAATGTAGAGAATTTATGTCTCATTTGGGTCATTCTAAAAAAATATCCGTATTACGCGGCAGTCAAAATATTTCCAGTATAATTGAGTTTAAACAATATCTTTTGTCTTGAGTAAAATATGCACCAAGATGCACTTCTGACATAAACAAATAAACACTATCTTTAAAAATGACATGACAGCGCTATTTTAAAACCCAAAATTTGACAAAAATCGTCTGTAATATTTTGTGTTAAAAGTTCATAAAAAATATGATAATGTGCAAGTAGGCTATGGAAATCATGATAGGTTTTTCTTTGGCCATCTATCTGTCTTATCTATCATATAAAATGGGATAGGCATCGTTGAAATATTTTTTTCTAGCGAATCAAAAATGTCCCCTCTGAAAATGTCTCTGCTGTGACTGTTAGATAAAATTGAAACTAAATTGTACGTAAATCCTTATCAGGCAACAAATAAGGACATAGAAACATCCAAACACACCCATTTATGTAGGTAACAGTTACTTTCTTGAGAAAAAATTACATCTCGTCATTACAAGGTAAGAATGTAAGCTGAATTGGAGGCGTAATTTTTTTCCTTGTCCTTAATGTTACCGCGATATCTCAGAGACTAAAGAGGTATGTGGTTGTAGATGCTTCGGGTAAATTTGACATCTTGACCAATCATATCTAAGACCCAAAAGAATGATGAAGATACGACCATTTAATAATTTAAGCAAATAATGTTCCTGTAATTCCCTGATGTTACTGTTCCCTAATGTTACTGTTTTAAAGTGTAACAGGACAGACAAATTATCAGTAAAAGATTCTTTAATTCGTCTTCATTCTATGTGGCTTCTGACTTAAAAGCGCTAAAACTGCTCTAATCACTGATATTAGCCATATAGAGTGTTATAGATATATTTTCTTTCTCAGAGTTCATGGTTTAAATATAATATTTCAACTTGAGATTCGGTAACAGGAGGGACATTTTGTCAGTAACAGCTGAGACATATTTGGTAACATACAGGACATGTTTGTGAAGGTACAACAAATCATCTGGTTTTGCATTCAGTTAGTTAGAAAATGGCACAAATACTTTAATACAACCGCTAAAGATAACAAAACAAAAATTGTGTCAATACTTTGGAAAAAAGTTCTTGTATAGTGGTAACATCAGGGACAAATACCCGGTAACATAGTGGGCATTCAGTGAAGTTTAAACAGCAATAAAATGCGATGTTTTAATGATAAAGATAGTCCATCTACATAATTTAATAAATATTGCTCCAAAACATGTTATTTTTGCGTTAAAATTAAAAAATTATTGCCGAGAAGTCTTTATTTATTACTACTAGTTGTCCGTGATGTTACGCATTGTCCCTGATGTTACCAGTCTAATTTGCTCAATTGTTGCTTAATACATGACCCTCTGAACAATGATATTTTGCAACTGAAACTAGTTAACCTTATTGTTCATCATAATGTCAATGAAGAAGTGAAATGTCATATATTACATTTGATATCTTAGTTAGTTTTGAACTGTTTGCTGAATTGTTTAAAATCATTGTCTTATGATGCTCTTAAAAATAAATGTTTGATCAAACCTTTATTTCTGACACTTGCAAAGTAGTTGTTCTGTCCCTATGTGGCAAGTTATGCATGAATTTAAAAATAAACGATAAAAGCTTTCTTTCATTGCAACGTTTTTTATGTGGTAACATCAAGGACAGCTAAATCAACCCTGAAGGACAATGACTCCAAAAATTTCAAAATATATTTGATTTGTTTTTACTCTTTGCTTGTTTTGCTTACTGAAATGATAGAGGATACCAAAAACAAATTACAAACTTTCAGTGAGGAATTCTAATATTCAAGTTTGCCTACCTCGAAATATGTACATTTTTTTTAAAAATGACCCATTTATGTTTTTGACCTATTTTTACTGGTTTTGAAAATTATTGCCTTATTGGGATATTTTGAAAAAATTACCTGGATATAGGATATTACGGAAAATTATTTAAAGGGATATTTGCTATTTTTTTAAAAAGGGATACGGGATATTTTTTGGTAAAACTTGCTGGGATATGGGATATTGAGACCCCCCTAAACAAATCTATAGAAATATTGATAAAAGGTTACCAGAAGTCACCCAATGGGTAGAGTGGTAAAAGGTTACCAGAAGTAACCCAATGGGTAAGTTGATGAAAGGTGACCAGAAGTAACCCATAAACTTTAGGTAAACTTATGTAACCCAATCAGTATTTTTAAAGAGTGGCCAGAAGTAAACACATGGGAATACTGATTAAGGGTGACCAGAAGTAACCCGAGTTAAAGATATACTAAAGTCGCCAAACTTATGATGAAGGGTGGCCAGAGGTAACCAAATTGGTTACCGGTTAATCATAATTCTTTGCTAAATGTCAATTACGCTGTACACTTTTGTATTGAAGTTCACATGTGTTGGGTAGTGAGCAATTTACATATAAATGATAAATCAGGCAAAGAAATTTAACAAATACTATCATATGTTGCCTGAAAATTACATGATAAGTTTATCATTCTTCCCCTCTTTTGTATAATGATAAATCAACTTGGCTATGTCGGATTATTGTACGTTCGTCGGCCTTCTTCAGCCTCAAAGACAAATCCCACTATTCAAATCTGACGTTAGGAATTTCTTGAAAACTTGTACATGTCATCGAGTATTGGAGAAATAAAATAAGCTAATAAAAATCATATGCTACCGTGCTTATTTCAAAGACATATCAACATGATATACATTAAAAACTGGCGGTTCGACAAAATTAATTACTTTTTTTAGAATTTGAATAAAAACTTTAATTTTAGCGCTAAAATCACGGTTTGTACATCAAAAGAAAAGGAAAGTATTTTTTTTTATAATATTGTCATTCAATAACATACAAAATCATTATAAGTGGCCTCTTTTAAGTGATTAACTTTTTCCCGCCAAAAAACGGAACCTTTTTGAAAGGTTTAAATATGTTTTCTCAAACTTCTAACGTTAAGAATTTTCTCATACTTGCTTAAACAATAAACTTTGCTACGCCTGACGCGCGTTTCGTCTATTCAAGACTCATCAGAGCCGCTCTACCAAAAATATTGAAAATGCCAAACACTATATGAATATGAAGAGCATAGAACAGTAAAAACAAAAAATACCAAACTGGGGAACCAAATTATTACTAAGATAATCAACCTATGTCTGGGGTAGGAAGAACCTTAGGGTTTAGACAATTTTGAAATTTAGACGGATAATTTAAAACTTTGATGTTTTCTCCAACTCAACACAAGTCTAACAGTAACGTTACTCTGAAATAGGGTGTTTGAACGTCTCAGAGTTCTCTAGAGTTGCCAAATAAAACAAAAATCGTCGGCTTGTCAATATAATGCTACTGATTTCCATAAATATGTTCTGAGATATTGTTAGGATACAATTCTAATGCTATTAACTACATGGTTCTAGTTCTTATTTGATATTCAAAATTGACGTTTATTCCCAAATAACCTGTATGAAAAAATGCTTTTATCGAAAAAGAATGTTCGTATAATATTATTAATGTCAAACTTTTAATTAAAATTGAAGTACAAATTGATCGGGTCACTTTTTCAGGAAGATTATGGTATATGATTATATGTAATCTTCGACTCAAACATTTTTTCTAGTTTAACTAAGTAAGTATGTGAAATAGAATAACAACCTTCAGTGTATTATGTTTTTACATAAACGCAAACCCACAGTCCAGAAAGGGACTAGATGGTAACACTCACAGGAACGTAGTGCACTTAAAGGGTTTACTCATCGTATGTATTTCTAAAAAGCGAAAATCAGCAACAAAACTTATGTAATTTCGGTTAAAATAATCAATAGAAGAAAGAATAAGCATAAAACAGAATTTCAAATAATTCCAGACAACCGTCCATTCCAGGCTCAAGGTGCTCTACCTCAAAGATTGAAAGCGTCAAACGACCATAGAACACTAAAACAAACATATACCGAACATTGGTGCCTCTTTGCTTCTTTCATGACTTGGGTTCCAGTTCGGTATATGTTTGTTTTAGTGTTCTTTGCTCTTTTATATCAAATAGCGTTTGACGCTTTCAATCTTTGAGGTAGAGGTGGTTTATAGTGAGCTTATGCTCTTAGGTCATCTTATGCTTGTTTACCGAGTTCTTAGGTTTTTACACACATTGGATATGTATATGCAAAATTTCCGTCAAAGTTTTCTTAGAAACTACATGTAGAGAAGTCCGGTTGTGTATAAAACAAATAGATTTACTAAAACCAAATAGAAACAGCGTTTATGAAGAGAAAACACTTTCAAGTTTTTGTTACATCTGTATTATTCTCTCTACTCTACACTAGTGCTCTCTGTTTGACTGGCCGACAATACTTCCGGTACAAAATCTGTTCTTTCTTCATTTGTAAAATGTTAAGCGTGACAATTTTGAAAAAAAAATATTAATACAAATAACCCGGGACAAATAACGAATAATTAAGTTCAGGAGTTACAATGAGCGAAAAAAGATAATTGTAAACTAGCTTTGAGACTAATACACAAATTAACCATTATAAAAGCAGTATAGTACCCATGAACGAAACTACATGAAACAAATAAAACACATGGTAAATACAGGCTACCAAGTGGGAAAATGTACAAGCAAATAATTGACAAATTTACACTGAAGAAAGAAATAATTATTAATGTAAGGAATTGCAATTCTACACACTAACAAAGAACAAATGAACATATTTGTGGCGGATATCCCCTTCCATATATATCTACTTGTACTTGAATTTAGTAAATCAAATATATTGGTATGGTTGATAAAAAGACTGGTGGCGAAGTGAAGCATACCACAGTTTTATGCCATTATTAAGACCCACGTAGAGCTGTGAATTAATTCGCGCTATTCCATGCGTAAAAAACTAAATTTTTATGCACTATATTTTACCGCGTAGAAACAGCTTGGTGACTTCTGGTCACTGGGTGAGTCCAGGTCACATTTAACCGGACATATGATGCTTCTGCATGATAACAGACAGACATTACGGACATGTATAGGCCGTACATATCACTAAATGACGAACGTAGAGGAAGACATTGTAAGATAATTTATTGGTCATTAAGTCATTATTCACGGCTACCAATTAGGGGCAGATCCAGGTCCGACTTGCATGGGAGTGCACAAGTGATCACTCAATATGACCGATATTTTACGTCTTTTTTCAGTCTATGTGGACACACTATGCCATGTTGGTATTCTATGAAATGTTATTTTCCGTGCCGGGTACTGTTATTTCCCCAATTGTGCATCACGTGGTTTTCGTATATTGATTACCGACACCTAAATTTAAAGATTCTGAAGCAAAACGGTATTGCTAAGCTGTAAAATGGAAAGTATATTACTTTTATGAACATTTCAAATCAACCTTTAAAAAATTGAAAAGTAAAAATGTCTGCGTAAACTTTTATTTGATATTTCTTGCTGGAAAATTAGCACATAAAGTGACATTAACTGAAATATTTGATTGGTTGTCTCTTTAAACAAATAAAACCATGCATTAAATCATGAATTAAACCCATCATTAAAATGATTTTTCTTCCTTTGTCATGCGTTTGTTGTGCTTTACAACGATTAGTTGCAGTGGGTAATTCTAAAATTGTACTGTTATTTCACGTGGTAAATGTGGTATGGTACTGTTATTTCTGGTTAGAAAATTTACTGTGGTACTGTTATTTTCCTGTAAAAGGGAAACTGTATTTTATGCCCTTGCTTAATTATGACGATAATATAGTGATAGAAATGTACGTCCATGACACCTTTGAGTTACACTTTTATATCAACCACTTTATTGGTATATATGAAACATTTAAACAATCTGTGTGACCTTCTGTAGATGCACATCATTTCTATAATTAAGTCTGAAAAATATCTTACTCTGTTATTCACAACGCCTAATTAACCTCTTAATAAATCTCCATTGGACTTTCAATAATACATGTGGATATGTACCTTAACTTTCTATTTGAATATTCTATCTTGTTATTTATTTTTTGTTTTTGTTTGTTGTTTTAGGTTGTTGTTTTTATCTTCTTTTTTTTGTGGGAAGGGGGGGGGTAGTATTTATTTGTGATTGGCGGGTAACAGTCTGCTCAAAAGTTCATTTTTAATTTGGTACTTTTTCTAATCTGGTCTGCTTCGAGACTGGTCTACTCAAGGTCCGCTCTAAATATGGTTTGGTCTGAACTCAGGCAGACCAGGCCTACATAGAACAATCTAGACCTAGAGAACCTCTGGTTTACTTTTTAAAGGTAAACTGTTTTGTTTTGGCTAGGAGTCGCAAAATAATGGTCATGTGCATATGAATTGGTCTTCCACCTCACAAAATTAGGTGCACTGTCTAGAATATCTAGTGTTTTTTAGCTCCATATTGGCGACAGTCGAAAGGGACTATAGGTTTGCACGTCTAGCTGTCCGTCACGCCTCAGTTTTCCGCACTTTTTGTACTAAACCCTTGCAGATAATGAACTGATTTTTGTCTCGCCTGCGACGAATAGTCGCGGAAGGCGAGACATAGGTATTACTTTCCGGCGACGGCGGCGGCGACGGCGGCGGCGTAAACTTTTTTGTAAGACTTTTATGGACGATGAATTGCTTGAAAAGTATAATAGCTAGGCATCTGATATTTGGTATACAGACAGTTGAGGGTATGGTCTACGCAACTGTCGCCATGCCGTTTGACCCTGACCCCATTTTCACGCTCCAGTGATTCTGTGAACTTAGGTTTTTTTTCAGGCCATAAACATTTTTGTAAGACTTTTGTGGACGATCAATTGCTTGAAAAGTATAATAGCTAGGCATCTGATATTTGGTATACAGACAGTTGAGGGTATGGTCTACGCAACTGTCGCCATGCCGTTTGACCCTGACCTCATTTTCATGCTCCAGTGACTCTGTGAACTTAGGTCTTTTTTCAGGCCGTAAACTTTTTTGTAAGACTTTTGTGGACGATGAATTGCTTGAAAAGTATAATAGCTAGGCATCTTATATTTGGTATACAGACAGTTCAGGGTATGGTCTACGCAACTGTCGCCATGCCGTGTGACCCTGACCTCATTTTCACGCTCCAGTGACTCTGTGAACTTGGATCTTTTTTCAGGCTGTAAACTTTTTTGTAAGACTTTTGTGGACGATAAATTGCTTGAAAAGTATAATAGCTAGGCATCTGATATTTGGTATACAGACAGTTCAGGTTATGGTCTATGCAACTGTCACCATGCCGTGTGACCCTGACCTCATTTTCACGCTCCAGTGAATCTGTGAACTTAGGTCTTTTTCAGGCCGAAAAACTTTTTTGTAAGACTTTTATGGACGATGAATTGCTGGAAAGTTATAATAGCTAGGCATCTGATATTGGGTAAACAGACAGTTGCGGTTATGGACAACGCAACTGTCACCATGCCATGTGACCATGACCCCATTTTTACACTCCAGTGACTCTGTGAACTTAGGTTTTTTTTCAGACAGAAAACTTTTTGTAATACTTGTGTGGACAATGGATTGCTTGAATAGTATAATAACTAGGCATCTGTTATTAGGTATACTGACACTTTTTGTGTTTATATCAAGAAATGAAAGCTTAGGTAGTTGATTTTAGCGATGGTGCCGGCAGGCGAGACATACTTTTAGTTGCCACACTTGTTTATATGTGAGTCTACCATAACGAGTTACAGATCAAGTTTGCGTTTTGATCCGGTTTGCGCATTTTTAGGGTCCTTTGAACTTTAAGAAATTACTGAAGTTTGTTAACTGCACTTTTTTTATTAACACTTTTGTAAATAATAAACTGATCAAGTTTAACACTAATTTTTACCAGAGACTGAAATATGACGCCGGTAGGGGGGCTATGTATTGTTTTGCAATACTCTCAGAATGCTTGTTCAATTGTTAACCATCAATTCTTGCAAAAATTTGAACAAAGTTTTAAGTAATCACATGAAATATCAGTACCAAACCACAGGAAATAACAGTACCTCATGCATATTTGCCACCTGAAATAACAGTACAATTTTAAAATTACCCACCGCAACTAATCGTTGAAAATCACAACAAATAATATCGATGTCGATATCAAAACGCATGAGAAAGAAAGAAAAATTATTTTTATAAAAGGTTTTATTCATGAATTAATGCATAGTCATTGTTTTATTTGTTTTCAAGAGACAATCAATCAAATATTTCAGTTAATGTGCTAATTTTCCAGCAAGAAATATCAAAGAAAAGTTTACACGGACATTTTTACTTTTCATTTTTTTAAAGGTTTGATTTGAAATGTTCATAAAAGTAATATACTTTCCATTTTACAGCTTAGCAATACCGTTTTGCTTCAGAATCTTTAAATTTAGGTGTCGGTAATCAATATACGAAAACCACGTGATGCACAATTGGGGAAATAACAGTACCCGGCACGAGAAATAACATTTCATAGAGTACCAACATGGCATAGTGTGGTGGAGTTAAAACAACACATTCAATTGCTTAATAAGGTGTGGCAGCGTCTAGATAAATATTTTTTGCATTAACTTTTAGTATTTTGTAATTGTACACTTGATCCGTTTTGCCAGGGCATATTCTATGCGTTTTTCAGATCACCCAAATACATGTATAGCCAAATATCATCAATGCCCTGTCATTTGGCCTCCAGGTGCAAGGTAATTTCATTATTGGTGTTATTAAATCTACTCACAATCGGTTTTATGGAAGGTTATTTAGGGGTAATTTGTGCTTTATTTATGGTACAATTTGAACGGAAAGAAAATGAATAGAGTAAACAACAAAAGCAATCTTGTAAACTGGAAGGGAAAATGGTCGGCGATTTTTATATCTAGACGCTGCTACACTTTATTTTGTGTTTCTTTATGTCGTTTAAGTTGTACATAGACTAGAAAAATAGGTAAAAATCAACCATTATATTTGAAGTGTAACCATGAACCTTAACGAACGCTTTTCACAATACATTAGTTCTAGTATTTTCAAACTGGGGAGCAAAGGGGGTGGGGTATCGGTTATGAAATTTAATACTTTATAGCTCACCTGAACCAAAGTATGAATGTGAGCTATTGTCATCACTTGGCGTCCGTCTGTTGTCTGTCGTCCGTAAACTTTTTTAAAACGTTAACTCTTCTGACACAATAAGTCCAATCGCAACCAAACTTGGTAATTGGTTGTTCATTAGCATTCATTGCTTAGAACTGATGAGGGGATTTTTGATTCGTCATAAAACATGGCTGCCCTGGCTAAAAATAGAACATAAGGGTACAATACAGTTTTTTTTTGCAAATAACTCAAAAACGGCTACAGATATCAAAATAATGGCAGGAGAAAAGTTATCACCATCTCAAGATCTACCTACCCTGAAATCTTGAAGAAAATCCAATGACCAATGTAGGAGTTATTGCCCTTTAGATTTTTTTTTGCAAATTTTGCACTGGTTTAGCTCAATGTCTTGAAAACTATACAAGATATTTCAGAAATTTAAATTGCATATTGTAAAGCACATCAAGGTCTTCAAAATATGTAATAGGGTCAACGTTGTAGGACCTTTCCTTTTAGGAGTTATTGCCCTTGGAACGTCAAAATTGTGCATTTTCACAACATTTCCTCATTACATTTAAAATGTTCCCCAGTTTGATATTTTTGGTTTTACTGTTCTATGCTCTTCATCATCATATGTGTGTTTGGCATTTTCAATATTTTTGGTAGAGTGCCTCTGATGAGTGTGATGTGCCAGGAGTAGCAAATTTTATTGTCTGGAACTTTGTTGTCATTTGTATTTCGAACACCTGTGAAGGTTAGCACTGCTGGTGGAGTTTTAATTCCCTGAGGTTAGCCCACTCTGGCACCACCACCTTTGTGTTGGAGAATACATCAAAGCTTTAAATTATCTGTTTAAATTTCAAAATTGTCTAAACCCTAAGGTTCTTCCTACCCCAGACATAGGTTGATCATCTTAGTAATAATTTGGTTCCCTAGTTTGATATTTGGTTTTACTGTTCTATGCTCTTCATCATCATATAGTGTTTGGCATTTTCAATATTTTTGGTAGAGCGCCTCTGATGAGTCTTGAATAGACAAAACGCACGTCAGGCGTAGCAACATTTATTGTCTGGAACTTTGTTGTCATTTGTATTTCCTCTAACACCATAAGTCCAATTGCAACCAAACTTGGTATGGTTGTTCTTTAATTACCGGTAAGCATTCGGTGCTTAGAACTAATGTGGGGATTTTTGATTCCTTGTAAAACATGGCCGCCGTGGCTAGAAATAGAACATAGGGGTAAATTGCAATTTTTAGCAAATACAATGTAACTTAAAAAGACTACAGATAGCAAAATTTTAGCTAGATGAAAATAATCAGCACCTCAAGATCTACCCACCCTGAAATTTTGAAGAAAATCCAACAGCTCATTTAGGAGTTATTGCCCTTTTTCTGGATTTTTTTATGAATTTTGCACTTATAAAGTTGAATATCTTAAAAACTATACAAGATATGTTTAAGATTTTAATTGCATATCACATCATGATCTACAAATTTGTAATTAGATCATTCTTTGTTAAATGACTCGTTTCAGTGTAAGATGACCAGGTTGAGATGCGAATACATATGTTCATGCAGCAATCTCACACTGGTCATTTAACCAATAGTAACCGCAGGTACTGATATTGATCGATGATGTCGACCAATGAAATGCAATGTTATTTAAAACTTTCGGTTTTTAGAATGAAGCCACCTAAGGCCTAAATTAAAATATTGTATGTTTGCCCTTCTCCCGACCCTGAATTTTGAAGCAGGGTAGGTAGGTAGGCAAAATTTTTTATTTTATTTTATCAAAGAAGAATTAGAGTAGGTAATTTTTTTCTATGGGTAGGTAGGTAGGTAAATTATTTTATTTTATCTTAAAGATATAAAAGCGTAAGAAGTTATTTTTAATGCATGTGTAGATGTATGATTGCACGTCTTTATGTGCTGTTTGCATGTTTCTATGTATTTGTATCCTATTAGCTGTATTTGCTTTTGAGTTGGAGAATACATCAAAGCTTTAAATTATCCGTCTAAATTTCAAAATTGTCTAAACCCTAAGGTTCTTCCTACCCCAGACATAGGTTGAATATCTTAGTAATAATTTGGTTCCCCAGTTTGGTATTTTTGGTTATACTGTTCTATGCTCTTCGTATTCATACAGTGTTTGGCATTTTCAATATTTTTGGTAGAGCGCCTCTGATGAGTCTTGAATAGACGAAACGCGCGTCAGGCGTAGCAAAATTTATTGTCTGGAACTTTGTTGTCATTTGTATTTTGAATAAACTGTTATTAGTATGTATGTTTTGCTTACAATTGTACTTTAATCACTTTTAAAGGATACATTTCTAATATCTGACACTTAGAAACACCAAAAATGCAACTACTATCCTTGCATGGCTTAATATGTAGTGAATGTACCTTTAGTGCCTTAAGTAACCTCTATTGATATATTCTCCACGTTATGCGTCATTGTGCAAATTGGCATATGGAACATTCTAGTCAATCCAACAACATGGAAACTGGGGGTTCTAACTAGTGTTGCATACAATTGCAGTAAAGGCTCTTATTCCTATAGCATTTCAGGAAAATTCTGACATTGAAATTTCTAGAAACTCTTGACATTGAATGCACAATTCTCCTGATATAATACATTGAATCAATTGGTTTGAACGAACATTTTTATTTATTGAACAAAATTTTTACTCTTCTATACATTGAACATTGGTAACATTTCAACATATTAATTTAAATTTTAATTGTTAAAGTTAGACTTGAAATGTCTAACAAAATGAAATAAATCTCATGATACAACACAATTAACAAGGTCATGACTAGAAACAAAATTGGCACTTGTCTGTTCTCATAAAGTAATTCAACTAAAAAAATTGACCAAGGTTTCTTCTGTAACCTAGATTATCCCAACTAAAAGTGACAGACAGACGGACAAGGTAAAAACTATAGGGTGACACATTTTCAATGCGGGGCCCTAATAAATAGCCGACGTTTAATAATACTGTGGCTGACAGGATAGTATGGCTGAGACAACTTGAAAGTCTTTGTGTATGGAGTCAGCGCTTTCCTGGCATGTCCATGTTCTCCATGTTTCTGTTGTGTATACTACTTCATGTCTTGCATCCTTATGTTTTTGTGATTGTTGTTCAGATTTGTTAAATATATCCCTTAAATTGTGATTTTAGAATGCCAGGTTGGACCTTGTTTTTGCTATACCTAAATGTTAACATGTACATTGAGTTTGTTGTATTCTGAATTGGCGATTTTACTGCCATTTTATCTCACTGCCATATTTCATAAAATTTGTGAAAATATAAATAACAGTTTCTTTTATCAAAAGCTTCGTCTACTTCTGTCTCTTGATCCGTATCTCCAAACATTGCCCCGGCAACATCGTCCCATATTTGTTTTGTACACACCTTTACGATCTTACTTTTGACCAACGTTTTCTTAAAATTCGTTTTTAATTTCATTTATGGTCACACAGAGTGCAACTAAGCCATGCTTAATCAATGTCATTCAGCAGTTTTGAATCAGAACAAAAAAATATTCTATGAAAACGCATGAAAGACCCGTTGTCGGATAACTATTGACTTTACTATCTTCTTCTTCTTCCATGTACGGGAGTAGACTCCTAAAGGAGTGTAGAACATCCCGGGTTCAACGAGTTCGATAAAATCCGAAAAATCCGAGAAAAAAATTGCAGTCGGTAAATGTAAATAAAAGATTTTCAGTCGGAAGCGAAACGGAATAAAATAAAATTTTGCCGATAAATGTAAATAAAATATTTTCAGTCGCAACAAATTTCGGGGGTCGGTCGGCTGAGGGCAAACATATAATATTTTAATTTAGGCCTAAGGTTTCAGTATATACATGTATAGAAATAATTTTTACAGAAGAAATAGGTACTTACACAGGTTCTTGGAAAACCGGCAATGATCTACTTTCACTTGTGATAGAATTTTTTTTGGTCTTTTGGCTCATTCTGCTGCACTCGCAAAAAGACTGAATATTCTATCACTTGTGAAAGATCAGCAGGTCTTTTCAAAGAACTTAGGGTGCAAGGTATAGATTTACAAAGTGACGTCATCAGATGGAAGCAACATCACTTCCATGCTTGAATGGAAATAAGATATTTTCCTGTAATATGGACATCTATATATCAATAAAAAGCTAAAAATCACCACTTTTTTAGGGAACCTGCCTAGTAGACTTATTCATAATTGAATATTTCATCAAAACTGTCCAAAATGAACAAAAAAGGGAGTGTTTTGTGTAAAATTTATGGGTGTCATCCCATTTCTGATGCTAAATTCCACTGACTTGTGGGATAATTATAGGTCCTAATAATTATGTCTCCCAAACGAAGTTTGGAGACATGTTGTTTTTGCTCAGTTCTTATTATTCTTATTATTATTATTATTATTATTTATTTTTTTCTTCTTTCCGGGCGCATTTTTTCGAACACTTGTCTGCGGCGTTTCTCAGAAACCGACAGACAGAATCACTTGATATTATATGACTTGATAGGCCAATATTCCTAGATGATCCTCCCGAAAAATTTTTTTCAATATGTTGGAGGGAACATATATTTTTGGGGTCTCAAAAGGGGGTGGGGTTTTGCAAAATTTTACTATAGAATTCTATGGGAAAAGTGATATAACTTGATAATGTGTGATCTTAAACTTGGAAATACTGTGTTGCCTCAGATATTTAAATTTTCATACCTGGCCACATTTAGTGGTGAGGTATTATGTAATACCCTCCGCTTCATTGTCTTAAGGGGGGGTCATGCCCCGCCCCCTCAAATGACAAAATACTAAATATTCTGAAAACCATTGAGATCCCCACCCTATAACCATATATATTATTACTCCTTATGATAAGACGAATTATTTGGTACCAGAGGGGGTCTGAGAGGGGGGTCATGCCCCGCCCCCTCAAATGACAAAATACTAAATATTCTGAAAACCATTGAGATCCCCACCCTATAGCCATATATATTATTACTCCTTATGATAAGACGAATTATTTGGTACCAGAGGGGGTCTGAGGGGGGTCATGCCCCACCCCTCAAATAATAGAATACTAAATAACTTGAGTTATTAGGGGAACCCCTGCCCAATTTTTTTTCATGAGGTTCTAAAAATGCATTTTAAGGCATTTCCAGGATTTTGCTTTTGCCTGGGACTTCTGTAAAACTTGCATTTTTAGGGAAACCCCTGTCCAATTTTTTTCCAGGAGGTTTTAAAAATGCATTTAAAGGCATTTCCAGGATTTTGCTTACTCGTGAGACTTCTGTAATACTTTGATTTACAGGGGAACCCCTGCCAAAATTTTTCCCATGAGGTTCTAAAAATGCATTTAAAGGCATTTTCAGGATTCTGCTTACCCCATGACTTCTGTAAAACTTGTATTTATACATGTAGGTAAACACACTGCGCAAGTTTTTCTCATGTGATTAATGGGACTTCGTTTGGGAGACATTCGAAACTGCATCCAGTTTCAATTATACCTTGTTAACTCCTTGAAAGAGCATGTCACTAATAGCAAAAGTACAACGCGAAAAAAAAGGGTACGCTTTCCAGCTCTAGAGAGAAATATTTTTGTTTACCTGAAAAGTTTCATTTTGACATCTGCAAATATGGCGGGATTTATATTGATAGTTATCTCCATTCACACTGAAGTGCTCATAAAAATAATGACAAAAAGAAAAAAAAACCTGTTGTGGCATTTTCAATACAGAAATATATCTAAGCAATCATAAAAGTTCAAAATATTTAATGATTTTCACTTCAAGTTTATAATTAGACAGGGATTCCCTTACCTGTGGTTAATGTATTTGGTAAACGATGCAAGACACAGTTTCGTACAAAATACTAGTGAGTTTTACCAAATACATTAAAGACAGGTAAGGGAATCCCTGTCTATTCATATAGCTGAAGTGAAAATCATCAAATATTTTAAACTTTTATGATTGTTTAGATATATTTTTGTATTAAAAATGCCACAACAGGTTTATTTTCTTTTTTTGATTTTTTTTATAAGCACTTCAGTGTGAAGGGAGACAACTGTAAATCCCGCCATATTTGCAGATGTCAAAATGACACTTTTCAGGTAAACAAAAATATTTTTCTTTAGAGCTGCAAAGCGTACCCTTTTTGTTCCCAATTTTTGCCCTTAGTGACATGCTCTTTCAAGCGATCTATTATTAAGACTTGAAATTTGGTCACAAGTCGGTGGAATTTAGCCTCAGAAACGGGATGACACCCATAAATTTTACACAAAACACCCCCTTTTTTGTTCATTTTGGACAGTTTTGATGAAATATTCAAATATAAATAAGTCTACTATGCAGGTTCCATTTAAAAGTGGTGAATTTCAGCTTTTTATTGATATATAGATGTCCATATTACAGGAAAATATCTTATTTCCATTCAAGCATGAAGGTGATGTTGCTTTCATCTGATGACGTCACTTTGCAAAACTATACCTTGCACCCTTTTAAGGCATATACTTACTTTATGAATCCTTTTTAGGGTCTACTTGGTTTAGTTTTGGTCTTGGATACAATTGTCAATTTGTTAACATACACAAGACCAATGTATTGGTACAATTTTGGCTCAGTAACATTCATAATTCTCATGAAAACTCCATAGTAACCATTAAAACACTCAAAGTCATTATGCAATATGTGACGTCATTTCATACTTTTGCGATGTTTCATGTCTTTCGCATTCACAGAGGGAACAATATGTTACTTAAAAACCATTTATAGTACATAAAATTAAAAATGATCATTAACCATCTACCACATGTATACAGTAGATGCCTTTTTTTACATTTAGCTAGTAAAGTATGTTAAATGGGTATTGCACAAACCATCTGTAATACCCAAATTCTTAAATAAACTTAAAATGACCCTATTTTATGGCAAAACTATAGGTGACAAAAATTCCCTTTGAATGGTTTTTTAGATTAACTTATATATGTTTAATTGCCATCACAATATTATGTTTTATTAAGATAATTTTGTTAGATTGTTTAAAAAGCATAGTATTGATATAAGCTTCACATTTCAGCTTAAAACAGTTCATGAATGCAAAAAATCCAAAAATCTTCATCGCAAGGTCTTGTATGAGAATCTGTATGTTTTCGCTATTTTTTATCGCAACGACAAAAATAAGGTACCATTGTGTTCGCAATAAGATACCGAAATAGAAAAATTTGCTTTCATCAGAGAATTCATGCATCATAATGCTTTAAACGATGCAAGACACAGTTTCGTACAAAATACTAGTGAGTTTTACCAAATACATTAAACACAGGTAAGGGAATCCCTGTCTATTCATATAGCTGAAGTGAAAATCATCAAATATTTTAAACTTTTATGATTGTTTAGATATATTTTTGTATTAAAAATGCCACAACAGGTTTATTTTCTTTTTTTAATATTTTTTTATAAGCACTTCAGTGTGAAGGGAGACAACTGTAAATCCCGCCATATTTGCAGATGTCAAAATGACACTTTTCAGGTAAACAAAAATATTTTTCTTTAGAGCTGGAAAGCGTACCCTTTTTGTTCCCAATTTTTGCCCTTAGTGACATGCTCTTTCAAGCGATCTATTATTAAGACTTGAAATTTGGTCACAAGTCAGTGGAATTTAGCCTCAGAAACGGGATGACACCCATAAATTTTACACAAAACACCCCCTTTTTTGTTCATTTTGGACAGTTTTGATGAAATATTCAAATATAAATAAGTCTACTATGCAGGTTACATTAAAAAGTGGTGATTTTCAGCTTTTTATTGATATATAGATGTCCATATTACAGGAAAATATCTTATTTCAATTCAAGCATGAAGGTGATGTTGCTTTCATCTGATGACGTCACTTTGCAAAACTATACCTTGCACCCAAAACTCAGTAGTATTTTGTACGAAACCTTTTTGGAGTTATTCCCCTTAGAATAATGAAATTACCCATTTGCACTGCATTTAAATGTTAACTCCTCTGACACCTTAGAAACGATTGGAACTAAACTTGGTACAAATATTTATTATTATTAGATGTATAGAACTGATGTGGGGATTTTTGATCTATTGTAAAACATGGGGACCATGGCTAAAAATAGAACACAGGGTGAATTGCAGTTTTTTGCAAATAAATCTAAAACAGTGACAGATTTTAAAATTCTGATGAAACAAAAGTTATCTGCACCTCAAGATCTACCTGCCCTGAAATTTTTGAGAAGACCCAACATTCCATGTAGGAGTTATTGCCCTTTTCCTTGATTTTCAATAAATTTTGCACACTATTAATCATAATATCATAAAATCCATACAAGATATTTTAAAGATTTAAATTGCATATTGTTGAGAGCATCATGATCTACAAAATATGGAATAGGCAGTCTGTACCAAAAACATTTTCAGCCACTGGACATTTGGGCTAGCAAATTCTAATTCCACCAGACCGAATCAGATTCAACCAGACCAAATTTTTTTTCAGACTAAACGTACCATACCAAGCACTGCACCAGTAGACAATACAATGACATGACAAAAGAAATGAGCTTAGTATGACTAATATTTTTTTTCTCCAGATTTTTATTGGGTAAATCTCAGTGCGCCTTATTTTATTTTGAGAAATATGATAAGATGTTTTATTTTCTTGGTTGATGAACAACAACAAAAAACACCATTGAAGATGTTCAAAATGGCAGATTTTCGTTCATTTTATTTGGCATCCTTATTCAAGGTACATGTCCCCTTATAAATTGTACGTGTCCCCCAAAGAAACAAATTCATTTGAAACTCCAGAATCTCGTTTCCGACGACAAAATTATCCGTTATTAGTCCCCTACTGGCAAAAGCCGAAGGGGACTATAGGTTTGAGCTCTGTCCGTCTGTCTGTCACGGCTCAGTTTTCCGCACTTTTTTCTAAACGCTTATAGATAATGAACTGATTTTTGGTATGTGAGATAACCTTGATGAGTTACAGATCAAGTTTAAGTTTCCTGCCGATCCACAATTTTTTATGGGAGTTATGGTCCTTTGCACTTTGAAAATTCACTAAAATTACAGTTTTCCGCACTTTTTTCTAAACGCTTATAGATAATGAACTGATTTTTTGTCTGTGAGTTTACCTTGATGAGTTACAGATCAACTTTGAGTTTTGTGCGGGTCCACAATTTTTTATGGGAGTTATGGCCCTTTGAACTTTGAAAATTCACTAAAATACCAGTTTTCCACACTTTTTTTCTAAACGCTTATACTGTAGATAATGAACTGATTTTTGGTATGTGAGTTTACCTTGATAACTTACAGATCAAGTGTGAGTTTTGGTGCCGGTCCACAATTTTTTTATGGGAGTTATGGCCCTTTGAACTTTGAAAATTCACTAAAATTTCAGTTTTCCGCACTTTTTTTCTAAATGCTTATAGATAATGAACTGATTTTTATGCCCCGCCAACTTTGTTGGGGGGTATATAGTTTTTCGGTCCGTTCGTCCGTCCTTCCGTCTGTCCGTCCGTCACACTTTAGTTTTCCGCACTTTTTTTCGACATCCTTGCATATATTCAAAAGATTTTTGGTATGTGAGTCTACCATGATGAGTTACAGGTCAAGTTCGAGTTTCGTTCCGGTCCACTGATTTTGACCTAAATTACGGCCCTTGAACTTAGCAAATTTTGTAAAAATAAGTTTTCCGTACTTTTTTTCCACATCCTTCCATATATTCAAAAGATTTTTGGTATGTGAGTCTACCATGATGAGTTACAGATCAAGTTTGAGTTACGTTCCGGTCCACTGATTTTGGCCTAAATTACGGCCCTTGAACTTGGCAAATTTTGTAAAAATAAGTTTTCCGCACTAAATCATAGGAATCTGACAACATATTTTTGTAATGTGTCAAAATGTCATTTATTTTATTTGCCAGCGGGGCATCAGTGTCATCTTGACACATTTCCTTGTTTGTCTGTGAGTTTACCTTGATGAGCTACAGATCAAGTTTGAGTTTCATGCCAGTCCACAAATTTTTATGGGAGATATGGCCCTTTGAAGTTTGAAAATCTATTGCAATTTTCTTTTCTAAACTTTTTTATTGTTCCTTGTAGATAATAAACTGATCAAGTTTAGGTATTCATTTGTTTGACAAATTGTTACCAGTGACTGAAATATGAGGCCAATAGGGGACTAAGTATTGTTTTACAATACTCTCAGAATGCTTGTTTCAAGAAAATTTTGAAGAGTGAGCAAAAAATTGATAGAATTGAGTATCTCATTACCCTCGTACACGTTTAAAATCCTTAATATTTAAATGTACTGTGTTTAAAATGCCTTAAAACTGCTATTTTTTATCTGAATTTCTCCATTTCTTTGTAAATAATTCAAGGAAACCTTGACCTTCATTTACTGACCGATGCGCATATGCTAGAAGAAACCATTCCATTCGGAAGGTTTTGCGCATGTTGGTAGTGTAGAGCATTAACTCTCTACATCCCAATGCGGGATTTCCACCTGACGTCACAGAATCCGTATTTAGATTATATATTTTTTGAAAATGGCCAATTTCAAGGAGACGTTATGTTTGTTAGTGATATAAAAACGGAGAAAACCAGATCTTTATTGGATAATAAATGAAAGATAAATGCTGCATAATAACATAAATTTATTATTTTCAATTCACTAGACTGGATGGACCGGTAACTACCGAAATTAACTAGACCAAACCGATTTCTAATAGACACGGGCATGGGGCTACCCGTTAACGTCGCACACTGATAGGGTCGATGTTGTAGGGCCATTCCTATTAGGAGTAAGTCCCCATAGAACGTTGAATTTGACTATAGTTGTTCGTTAGCATTAAATGTTAAGAACTGATGTGGGGTTTTTTGATTGGTTGTAAAACATGGCTGTCATGGGCTAAAAATAGAACATGGGGGAAAATTGCTGTTTTATGCTAATAAGTTATTCTGCTTAGAATAGTATTTGCCAAATAGCCTAAAGTTCAGGCACACAAGTCAGGTGAGCGATTCAGGCTCCTGGGAGCCTCTTGTATAATAATTATTATTATTTTCGGCTAAAACACAATCAGGTATGGATTTGGTGTGTCAAAAAGTGAAGTTTATACCTGAGCTACAAAATATTACTATGAAGCTAAGCCTAAAAGAATAAATTCCCAAAATATTTTCCTTATAGCCCTACATGTATAATGTTTTTGTTACATTACACAGAGGACTAGGGACACTACATTTTTTAGCTCACCTGTCATGATATGTTGTTGATTATATCGCATCGCCATTTTGATTCGACAAATTTTATAGGAGTTATGGTACTTTATCGACTTTGTTCATTTTAGGTCATAGGAACACTTTGTGAGCACAACTCCTTTGAGACCACTCAACAGATTTTGATGAAACTTTGTAGGATTGTTTGTCATGATATATAGTTGATGATATTGCATCACCATTTTTTGACAAATTTTATAGATAGGAGTTATGGGACTTTATCAACTTTGTTCCTTTTTAGCTCACCTGGCCAAAGGCCATGTGAGCTTATGCCATCACTTGGCGTCCGTCGTCGTCGTCTGTAAACAATTTTTCAAACGTTAACTTGTCCGACACCATAAGTCCAATTGCAAACAAACTTGGTACAGTTGTTTAATGGCATTATGTGTACAAAACTATCGTTCAGATTTTTGATTCGTTAAAAAACATGGCCGCCATGGCTAAAAATAGAATATAGGGGTCAAATAACAGTTTTTATACGACCGCAAATTTTTGCGATCGTATTATGTTATGGCGATGTCGTTGTCGTGGTCGTCGTCGTCGTCGTCGTGGTCGTCGTCTGTAGACACTTTGGTTTCCGTGCGATAACTTTAGTTGTAGTTAACCAATTGTTATAAAATTTTGATATGATGTTTATAACCACTAAAGGAAGGTTGGTATTGCATTTGGGGTTTCTGGCCCCTACCGTTTTAGAAAAAAGGGCTAAAAGGGGCTAAAACGGGTGTATTGACAAAACGTCTGTAGAATGTTTATTTTTCATCCGATTTTGCTCATTCTTTTTTTATTGTACTCCTCAATAAATTCTGTCAACAAAATGTAACAACATCTTTGACGTATCTTGTACCGTTACATTGCTATAAGGGGTCAAAAAGGGGCCACACCCAAAAAATCGACTTTTTTATTTGTGGTCCGATTTTCAAAATCTTTTTTTCATTGGAATCCTTGTAAAAATCCCTGCCTGCGTTTTTCAATCAGATTTGCAATATCTCATACCGTTTTCGAGAAATTAGGGGTCAAAGGGGCCAAAAACGCCATTTATAAAAGTTTGTCCAGGCAAATAGTTTTTTACCAATATTAAGTTGTAGTGGGCCAGCCAATTGTTATGAAGTTTAAATATGATGATTATATCCACTAAAGGAATGTTGGTTTTGTATTTGGGGTTTGTGGCCCCTACTGTTTTAGAAAAAAAGGGCCAAAGGGGCTAAAACGGGTGTTTTGACAAAACTGTTGTAGAATGTTCATTATTCATTCAATTTTGAAAATTCTTTTTTTGTTGAAGTGCTCATAAAATTCTGTCTACTAAATGTGTCAATGATTTTGACATGTATTTCACCATTACATTGCTACAGGGGGCTAAAGACAGGCCACGCCCATAAAATCAACTTTTTTATTTTTGGTCCGATTTTCAAAATCTTTTTGTCATTGGAATCCTTGTGAAAATCCCTGGCTGCGTTTTCAATCAGATTTGCAATATCTCTTACCGTTTTCAAGAAATTAGGGGTCAAAGGGGCCAAAAACACCAATTTTAAAAGTTTGTCAAGGCAAATTGTTTTATACTTAAAATTAAGTTGTAGTTATTACATGTATATAAATAAGGCTTTTTGTATTAGATGTTGATGTAAATATATTTGTCAAAAATGCATTTCTAAGTCCACCACAGGATGCATGTGTCAAAAAGCTTTGTAAGTCCACCATGGGCTTCATGTGACCAAAGCAATTGACTATCCATATTAGGCCTCCAACGTACAGGGTTAAACTTGTTGCGGTCGTATCATGCTGCGCTCGGCGTAGCTTTTTATTTGCAAATAACTCAAAAATGGTAACAGATATCAAAATTCTGGCAAGGTAAAAGTGATCAGCACCTCAAGATCTACCTGCCCAGAAATTTTCAAAAAGATCCAACAACCGATGTAGGAGTTATTGCCCTTTTTCTGCATTTTTTCAAAATTTTGCACTTATTTAGCCCTATATCTTGAAAACTATACAAGATATTTTAAAAATTCAAATTGCATATGATTTAGTACATCAAGTTGTACATTTCATGTAATTAGGTCAAAGCTGTAGAACCATTTCTTTTAGGAGTAATGGCCCTTAAAGTGTCAAAATTTACCATTTTTCATTACTTATCCCCTGAATTTCAAAGATTAACTTGTCTGACACCATATATCCAACTTCAACCAAACTTGGCACAGTTGTTTAATAGCAATATACTACAATTCTATCGTTCAGATTTTTGATTCGTCAAAAAATATGGCCGCTATGGCTAAAAATAGAACATAGGTGTAATTTGCAGTTTTTTTGCTAATAACTCAAAAATGGTTACAGATATTAAAATTCTGATGGGAGACAAAAGTGATCAGCATCTCAAGATCTACCTGCTGTGAAAGTTTTAAGAAGATCCAACAACCGATGTAGGAGTTATTGCCCTTTTTCTGGATTTTTTTTTCAAAATTTTTCACTTGTTTTGCTATATATCTTGAAAACTATACAAGATATTTCAAGAATTTAAATTGCATATGATTAAGCACATCAAGATCTACATTTCATGTATTTAGATCAAAGCTGTAGGATCATTTTTTTAGGAGTTATTGTCCTTAAAACAACAAAATTTACCATTTTTATACGACCCCAAAAA
The DNA here is from genome assembly GCA_963971305.1 of Arcuatula senhousia. Classification (NCBI taxonomy): domain Eukaryota; kingdom Metazoa; phylum Mollusca; class Bivalvia; order Mytilida; family Mytilidae; genus Arcuatula; species Arcuatula senhousia. Next base: position 21,468,255 of record OZ020313.1, on the reverse strand, counting down.
ATTTGCGGACGTATTATGGTATGATGCTGTCGTTGTCGTCGTCGTCGTCGTCGTTGTCGTCGTTGTCGGTGTCTGTAAACTTTTTAGTGTTTCCACAATAACTTTAGTTCCAGTTATCTGATTGCTATGAAACTTTACATTGATGTTCCTTACCATAAAAGGATGAATGGGATTGATTTTGGGGGTCCCCCCATTTTTCGTTTAGAAATTAGGGGCCAAAAAAGGGCCAAAAATACTACTTTTTTGTTTGTTTCCACAATAACTTTAGTTCTAGTTATCCGATTGCTATGAAATTTAACAGTGATGTTCCTTACCATACAAGGATGAATGGGATTGATTTTGGGGGTCCCCCCTTTTTATACGACCGCAAAAAATTTGCGGACGTATTATGGTATGATGCTGTCGTCGTCGTTGTCGTCGTTGTCGTCGTCGTCGTCGTCGTTGTCTGTTAACTTTTTAGTGTTTCCACAATAACTTTAGTTCCAGTTATCCGATTGCTATGAAACTTTACAATGATGTTCCTTACCATAAAAGGATGCATGGGATTGATTTTGGGGGTCCCCCCATTTTTCGTTTAGAAATTAGGGGCCAAAAAAGGGCCAAAAATACTACTTTTTTGTTTGTTTCCACAATAACTTTAGTTCTAGTTATCCAATTGCTATGAAATTTGACAGTGATGTTCCTTACCATACAAGGATGAATGGGATTGATTTTGGGGGTCCCCCCTTTTTTTGTTTCGAAATTAGGGGCCCAAAAGGGGGAAAAAATTCATATATTTTACTTGTTTCCACCATAACTTTGGTCCTAGTTGGCCTATTGCTGTGAAATTTGTCAAGAATGTGTCTTACAATAAAATAATGAACCTGATGAATTTTTGTGCCCCCCTTTTTCTCCGTTGTGTAATTAGGGGCCAAAAGGGGCCAAAATAAAAACTTTTTTATTTGTGGTCCGATTTCGAAATTTTTTTTTACATGTTTGTTCTTGTCAAATAGCGGATACAAAATTAAGAATTAATTTTTGCGACCCCCCCCTTTTTCCCCCTATTACGTAATTAGGGGCCAAATGGGGCCAAAATCAAAACTTTTTTATTTGTGGTCCGATTTTGAAATTTTTTTTTGCAAGTTTATTTTTGTCAAGTAGCGAATCCAAATTTGAGAATTTATTTTTGCAACCCCCACCCCTTTTTCACCTGTTACGTAATAAGGGGTCAAAAGGGGCCGAAATTGAAACTTTTTTATTTCTGGTCCGATTTTGAAAATTTTTTTTGCATGTTTGTTCTTGTCAAATAGCGGATACAAAATTAAGAATTAATTTTTGCGACCCCCCCTTTTTCCCCTTATTACGTAAATAGGGGCCAAATGGGGCCGAAATTGCAACTTTTATTTCTGGTCCGATTTTGAAAATTTTTTTTGCATGTTTGTTCTTGTCAAATAGCGAATACAAAATTAAGAATTAATTTTTGCGACCCCACCTTTTTCCCCCTATTACGTAATTAGGGGCCAAATGGGGCTTTTTTACTTGTGGTCCGATTTTGAAAATTTTTTTTGCAAATTTATTCTTGTCAGGTAGGGATTCTAAATTTAAGAATAAATTTTTGGGGCTGTAATCATAATTTAAAAAAAAATTCTGGTTCGATTTTTAATTTTTTCCCCAAACATTATTCTTTTAAAGAGTAGAATACAACATTCAAAATTTATATTTTTAGCCCCTGGGTTGAAAGTCCATCAGAGAAGCATGTGTCAAAAACCTTTGTCAGTCCACCATGGGCTGCATGTGTCCAGAACAATAGACTATCCATATTAGGCCTAAAACGTACAGGGTTCAACATGTTGCGGTCGTATCATGCTGCGCTCGGCGAAGCTTTTTATTTTGTTTCGAAATTAGGGGCCCAAAAGGGGCAAAAATTTCACATATTTTACTTGTTTCCACCATAACTTTGGTCCTAGTTGGCATATTGCTGTGAAATTTATCAAGAATGTTTCTTACAATAAAAGAATGAACTTGATGAATTTTTGCGCGCCCTTTTTCTCCGTTGTGTAATTAGGGGCCAAAAGGGACCAAAATAAAAACTTTTTTATTTGTGGTCCGATTTTGAAAATTTTTTTTGCATGTTTGTTCTTGTCAAATAGTGGATACAAAATTAAGAATTAATTTTGCGACCCCCCTTTTTCCCCCTATTATGTAATTAGGGGCCAAATGGGGCCAAAATCGAAACTTTTTTATTTGTGGTCTGATTTTGAAATTTTTTTTTGCAAGTTTATTCTTGTCAGGTAGCGAATCCCATTTTGAGATTAAATTTTTGGGACCATCCCTTTTTTCACTTGTTTTGTAATTAGGGGCCCAAAGGGGCCGTAATCAAAATTATTTATTTCTGGTTTGTTTTTGAAAATTTTTTTTGCAAGTTTATTTTTGTCAAGTAAGCGAATCCAAATTGAGAATTTATTTTTGCGACCCCCACCCCTTTTTCACCTGTTGCGTAATAAGGGGCCAAAAGGGGCTGAAATCGAAACTTTTTTAATTCTTGTCCTATTTTGATAATTTTTTTTGCAAGTTTATTCTTGTCAAGTAGCAGATATATTTTGTGTCCCCTTTTTTAGCTCACCTGGACCGAAGGTCCATGTGAGCTATTACCATCACTTGGCGTCCGTCGTCGTCGTCTGTCGTCGTCTGTCGTCGTCGTCTGTCGTCCGTTAACAATTTTTCAAAAATCTTCTCCTCTGAAACCACTGAACAGAATTTAATGAAACTTGGTATGAATGATCCTTAGGGTGTCCTGCACCAAACTTGTGTTTTGATTTTTGATCTGTCAAAAAACATGGCCACCGTTACTAAAAATAGACCAGGGGGGTCAAACTACTGTTTTTGGCTTATAAATCAAAAAGTATAAGAGATAGAGGAAATCTGAGGCCACGCTACTGATTCAGCATCAAAAGCTCTACAAAAGTCTCCATTTGGTCAAAGTTGTCAGATGACCCCTTGTAGGGGTTACGGCCCTTTAAAGGTGAAAAATAGCATTTTTTCATGTTTTTGGCCTACAGAATGAAAACTATTGCAGATAGAGATTAGCTGTTGCTTGCTTAAATGTCCAGCTCATTTAACTCTACAAAAGTCTCCATAGGGTTGAAGTTGTCAGATGACCCCTTATAGGGGTTACGGCCCCTTAAAGGTGAAAAATAGCCATTTTTCATGTTTTTGGCCTACAGAATGAAAACTATTGCAGATAGAGATTAGCTGTTGCTTGCTTAAATGTTCAGCTCATTTAGCTCTACGAAATTCTCCATAGGGTCGAAGTTGTCAGATGACTCCTTATAGGGGTTACGACCCCTGAAAAATAGCGATTTTTCATGTTTTTGGCCTACAGAATGAAAACTATTGCAGATAGAGATAAGTTGTTGCTTGCTTAAATGTTCAGCTCATTTAGCTTTACAAAATTCTTCATAGGGTCGAAGTTGTCAGATGACCCCTTATAGGGGTTACGGCCCCTGAAAAATAGCCATTTTTCATGTTTTTGGCCTACAGAATGAAAACTATTGCAGATAGAGATTAGCTGTTGCTTGCTTAAATGTTCAGCTCATTTAGCTCTACAAAATTCTCCACAGGGTCGAAGTTGTCAGATGACCCCTTATAGGGGTTACGGCCCCTGAAAAAAGTGATTTTTCATGTTTTTGGCCTACAGAATGAAAACTATTGCAGATAGAGATTAGCTGTTGCTTGCTTAAATGTTCAGCCCATTTAGCTCTACAAAATTCTTCATAGGGTCGAAGTTGTCAGATGACCCTATTGCAGATAGAGATTAGCTGTTGCTTGCTTAAATGTTCAGCTCATTTAGCTCTACAAAATTCTTCACAGGGTCGAAGTTGTCAGATGACCCCTTATAGGGGTTACGGCCCCTGAAAAAAGTGATTTTTCATGTTTTTGGTCTACAGAATGAAAACTATTGCAGATAGAGATTAGCTGTTGCTTGCTTAAATGTTCAGCTCATTTAGCTCTACAAAAGTATAGGGTCAACATCAAGACCAGGTGAGCGATTCAGGCTCCTGGGAGCCTCTTGTTTACTGTATGTTATTAGGGACCAAAAGGGGCCAAAATTGTAACTTTTTTATTTCTGGTCCGATTTTGAAAATTTGTTTTGCATGTTTGTTCTTGTCAAATAGCATATACAAAATTAAGAATTAATTTTTGCGACCCCCCCTTTTTCCCCCTATTACGTAATTAGGGGCCAAATGGGGCTTTTTTATTTGTGGTCCGATTTTGAAAAAAAAAATTTGCAAATTTATTCTTGTCAGGTAGGGATTCTAAATTTAAGAATAAATTTTTGGGGCTGTAATTATAATTTTTAAAAAATTCTGGTTCGATTTTTAACTTTTTCCCCAAACATTATTCTTTTAAAGACATGAAAGAGTAGAATACAACATTCAAAATTTATATTTTTACCCCCTGGGTCGAAAGTCCATCAGAGAAGCATGTGTCAAAAACCTTTGTCAGTCCACCATGGGCTGCATGTGTCCAGAGCAATAGACTATCCATATTAGGCCTAAAATGTACAGGGTTCAACATGTTGCGGTCGTATCATGCTGCGCTCGGCGAAGCTTTTTATTCATTACTTTTTCCCTGAATTTCAAAGGTTAACTTGTCTGACATCGTAAGACCAACTGCATTTTAACTTGACACACTAGTTTGTTTAATAGCTTATATGCTATAACTATGTTGTTCAGATTTTTGATTTGTCAAAAAACATGGCTGCCATGGCTAACAATAGAACATAGGGGTAAATTGCATTTTTTGCTAATAACCCAAAAATGGTTTCAGATATCAAAATTGTGCAAGAATCAAAAAAGATCCGCATATTAAGATCTACCTGTGCTGAAATTATGGAAAAGATCTGACTGCTGATGTGGGAGTTATTGCCCTTTATCCCAATTTTTGCCAAATTTTGCACTTATTAAGCCCAATATCTTGAAAACTAACCAAGATATTTCAGAATTTAAATCGCATATGGTTATGCACAATAATATCTACAAAATATATGTGTCTGTGTAGTTCAGGTGAGCGATTCAGGCTCCTGGGAGCCTCTTGTTTGTCATAGGAACACTTTTGTCAGTGCAACTCCTCTGAGACAGCTGAACGCATTTTTAGCTCACCTGGACCGAAAAAGTCCATGTGAGCTTATACCATCACTTGGCGTCCGTCGTCGTTGTCTGTCATCGGTCTGTTTAACAATTTTTCAAACGTTAACTTGTTCGACACCATAAGTCCAATCGCAACCCAACTTGGTACAGTTGTCTAGTTGCATTATTTGTACAAAACTATCGTTTGGATTTTTAATTGGTAAAAAAACAAGGCTGCCATGGCTAAAAATAGAACATAGGGGTAAATTACAGTTTTTTGCTAATTACTCAAAAACAGTACCAGAGATCAAAATTCTGGCATAGGATAAAAGTAATCAGCACCTCAAGATCTACCTGCCCAGAAATTTTCAAGATTTTTAACAACAGATGTAGGAGTTATTGCCCTTTTTCTGCATTTTTTCAAAATTTTGCACTTATTTAGCCCTATATCTTGAAAACTATACAAGATATTTTAAAAAATCAAATTGCATTTGATTAAGCACATCAGGATCTACATTTCATGTAGTTAGGTCAAAGCTGTAGAACTATTTCTTTTAGGAGTTATGGCACTTAAAGCGTCAAAATTTACCATTTTTTATTACTTATCCCCTGAATTTCAAAGATTAACTTGTCTGACACCATACATTCAACTTCAACCAAACTTGGTACAGTTGTTTAATAGCAATAATGCTAAAATTCTGTCTTTCTGATTTTTGATTCGTAAAAAAAATGGGCGCCATGGCTAAAAATAGAACATAAGGGTAAATTGCAGTTTTTATACGACCGCAAAATTTTTGCGCTCGTATAATGTTATGGCGATGTCATCGTTGTCGTCGTCGTCGTCCGGGGACATTTGGTTTCCGTGCGATAACTTAAGTAAATATTGACCAATTGTTATGAAATTTTAATATGATGTTTGTAACCACTAGAAGAAGGTTCCTATCGTATTTGGGGTTGGTGGCCGTTACCGTTTTTAGAAAAAAGGGCCAAAAGGGGCTAAAACGGGTGTATTAACAAAACTGTTGTAGAATGTTTATTATTCAATAGATTTTGAAAATTCTTTTTTTTTATTGAATTCCTCATTAAATTCTGTCAACAAAATGTGTCAATGGTTTTGATATATATTGAACCGTTACATTGCTACAGGGGACCAAAGACGGGCCACACCCAAAAAATCAACTTTTTTATTGGTGGTCCGATTTTCAAAATCTTTTTTTTCATTGGAATCCTTGTGAAAATCCCTGCCTGCATTTTTCAATCAGATTTGCAATATATCTTACTGTTTTTGAGATATAAGGGGTCGAAGGGGCAAAAAACACCATTTTTAAAAGTTGGTCAAGGCAAATGGTTTTACACAAGAAATTTAGCTGCAAGTGGGCCAGCAAATTGTTATGAAGTTTAAATATGATGATTATATACACTGAAGGAAGCTATTATTGCATTTGGGGTTTGTGGTCCTAACCTTTTTTGAAAAAAGGGCCAAAAGGGGCTAAATCGTGTCAAAAATGTCAATGAATTTAGAAATAAGATTTTTTTCTATTAAATGTTATTGTAAATATATATGTGTCAAATATGCATTTTAAAGTCCACCATAGGATGCATGTGTAAAAAAGCTTTGTAAGTCCACAATGGGCTGCATGTGACCAAAGCAATAGACTATCCATATTGGGCATCCAATGTACAGGGTTCATCTTGTTGTGGTCGTATCATGCTGCACTCGGCGTAGCTTTTTATTGGCTAATTACTCAAAAATGAATATTTGCAGATATCAAAATTTTGATGAGACAAAAGTGATCAGCATCTCAAGATCTACCTGCTCTGAAATTTTCAAGAAGATCCAACAATCGACATAGGAGTTATTGCCCATTTTCTGGATTTTTTCAAAATTGTTCACTTATTTAGCCCTATATCTTGAAAACCATACAAGATATTTCAAAAATTTAAGTTGCATATGATTTAGCACATCAAGATCTACATTTCATGTATTTAGGTCAAAGGATGATTTCTTTTAGGAGTTATTATCCTTAATACAACAAAATTTACCATTTTTCATTACCTTTCCCCTGAATTTCAAAGATTAACTTGTCTCTGACACGGTAAGACCAACTGCATCTTAACATGGCACACTTGTTTAAGGATGTTCGAGGGTGACTGTGAAAGTGATGAGGTTTTGAAGTTAAGGCCTTAAATCATTAGGGAATACTTACAATTACAAAATAAGCTAAAAATTTTGATAGGTTACCGTGCTCGTTTTAAAGATAATAAGAGTTCAAAATTTGGCGGGAAAAGGTTTTCTCTGGTTTTATCATAGCTTTATCATTAGCATAGTTTAGATGTCTCAACATATGAAAAAGTGATAAGAATTTGAAATAAATTTGTAAAACAGATATTTATGATATAATGAAGACCTTACACAAAACAAAAAAAGGGGTTACCGTGCAAAATGTTTTGCCTTATTTTGAAGGAAAAAAACCAAGGATTCCGAAAAAATATCAAAAATCTCAAAAGCTGACCCTCCATCATCCTTAATAGCTTATATGCTACAACTCTATTGTTCAGATTTTTGATTCGTAAAAAAAACATGGCCGCCATGGCTAAAAATAGAACATAGGGGTAGATTACATTTTTTTTAATAACTCAAAAATGGTTTCCGATATCAAAATTGTGCAAGAATCAAAAGTGATCAGCATATTATGATCTACCTGTCCTGAAATTTCGGAAAAGATCTGACTGCTGATGTGGGAGTTATTGTTCTTTATCCCAATTTTTGCCAAATTTGAACTTATTAAGCCCAATACAGTGAAAACTGTCCAAACCGAACACTGACAAAACCAAATTTTACGTCAAACCGAACAAATTTCCATAGAATTTTTAATAGAATATATAGTATTTCAACCTGTTAAAACCGAATACTGTCCAAACCGAATACTGAACCATTTTTGTCTCGCCTGCGGCGGCGACGACAGGGTAAACTTTTTTGTAAGACTTTTGTGGAAAATGAATTCCAAGAAAAGAATAATAGCTAGGCATCTGATATTTGGTATACAGACAGTTGGGGTTATGGTCTACGCAACTGGCACCATGGCATTTGACCCTGACCCCATTTTCATGGTTCAGTGACTCTGTGGACTTAGATGATTTTTTGGGCCAAATAACCTCTTTGTAAGACTTTTGTGGAAAATGAATTAAGTGAAAAATATAATAGCTAGGCATCTGATATTTGGTATACAGACAGTTGGGGTGATGGTCTACGCAACTGGCACCATGCCATTTGACCCTGACCCCAGTTTCATGATTCAGTGACTCTGTGGACTTAGATGATTTTTTGGGCAAAAAAAACTCTTTGTAAGACTTTTGTGGAAAATGAATTAAGTGAAAAGTGTAATAGCTAGGCATCTGATATTTGGTATACAGACAGTTGGGGTGATGGTCTACGCAACTGGCACCATGCCGTTCGATCCTGACCCCAATTTCATGGTTCAGCGACTCTGTGAACTTTTTTCGGGCCAAAAAAACCCTTTGTAAGACTTATGTGGAAAATGAATTCAAAGAAAAGTATAATAGCTAGGCATCTGATATTTGGTATACAGACAGTTGGGGTGATGGTCTTCGCAACTGGCACCATGCCGTTTAACCCTGACCCCATTTTCATGGTTCAGTGACTCTTTGGGGCCAAAAAATCTCTTTGTAAGACTTTTGTGGAAAATGAATTAAGTGAAAAGTATAATAGCTAGGCATCTGATATCTAGTATACAGACACCTAGAGTTATGTTCAATGCAACTGGCACCATGTCCTGTGACCTTGACACAATTTTTATGGTTAAGTGACTTTGTGGACTAAGAAGATTTTTGGAACAAATAAAACGTTTGTGGAAAATAAATTAAGTTAAAAGTATAATAATAATCTTATTTGACAAAGAGAATACAAAAAGTTGGTCTTGGCACAGTAAGATCTGAATATAAAAATATAAACTTGGGGGTTCCTCAAGGATCAATACTTGGTCCTTTACTTTTTCTCATTTACATCAATGATCTCCCCTTTTCTCTGGAATACTCCGAATCAGACTTATATGCTGACGACACAACATTACATCTTTCTTCTAAAGATATTCCTAATATAAACTTGTGTCTTAACAAAGATTTTGACAATGTTATGAAATGGAGTAAAGAAAATGATATGGTTATTAATAGTAAGAAATCCAAATGTATGTTAATGGGATCTGAGAAAAAACTTGAAAACACAAATTATGTTTTAGAAATATTTACTCAAGACAATGTACTTTTAGATAACGTAGAAGTAGAAAAGCTACTTGGTTTATACATAGATAAAAATTTGTCCTGGTCAAATCAAATTGATAAATTATGTGAAATTGTATCAAGCAGATTATATCTTATGAATAGACTTAGACAGTATCTTCCACTAAAGGGTCTTATTTTATATTATAATAGTTACATCTTGCCGGTAATTGATTATTGTAGCACAGTGTGGGGTCTTACCACAAAATATCATCTTGAGCGTATTTATAAGTTACAAAAGCGTGCAGCAAGACTATTATTAAATAAATCTTTTGATTATCCATCAATAATGATGTTTCAAGAACTCAATTTGATGACTATATTTACTAGAATTAAATATTTCCAATCTCTTTTAATGTTTAAATGTATGAATGGATTATCTCCAAATTATATTGCTGATAAATTTACTACATGTAGTGATCTACATAAATATTCTCTCAGATCAGCAACATCTGGACTACTTCATATACCACAACCTAATTCTGAATATTTCAAAAGAACGTTTGAATACTCTGGTATCATAATATTGTTTGGAATAAATTACCAATGGAAATAAGGGGAACTAAAAATTTGGAAACTTTTAAAGTAAAAATATCAGAATATCTTATTAAGCTTCAAAATAATGGAACACAATCTTTCCTGTAAACATTCTTGCCGTTACAAACATGTTTATATATTATTGCTTCTTTTTTTTTTGTATTGTTTATAGTATTTGTAATTTGATTGTAACATTATATTGTTTTACATGTATGTGAAGGCCTCTAGTGAGATTAACATATTGTATTGTTAAATGAGTTACCTTCGTTAAATAAAGAATTTAGTTAGTTAGTATAGCTAGGCATCTGATATTTGGTATACAGACATTTGGGGTTTTAGTCTACACAACTGACACCATGTTGTGTGACCATGACCCGATTTTCACGGTTCAGTGACTTTGTGAACTTAGATGATTTTTTGGTGGAAAATGAGTAAAGTGAAAAGTATATTATAGCAAGGCATCTGATATTTGGGCATTATGGTATACACAACTGACGTCACCATGTAATGTGACTTTGACCCCATTTGTGTGGTTGAATGACTTCGTGAATGTTGGCCTTTTTCATTTTTAGCTCACCTGGACTGAAGGTCCATGTGAGCTATTGCAATCACTTGGCGTCTGTCGTCGTCTGTCGTCTGTCCTCTGTTAACAATTTTTCAAAAATCTTCTCCTCTGAAACTAATGAACAGAATTTAATGAAACTTGGTATGATTGATCCTTAGCATATGTCCTGTACAAAATTTGTGTTTCGATTTATGATCCGTCAAAAAACATGGCCGCCGTGGCTAAAAATAGACCAGGGGGGTCAGACTACTGTTTTTGGCTTGTAAATCAAAAAGTATAAGAGATAGATGAAATCTGATGCCACCCTACTGCTTCAGCATCAAAAGCTCTACATAAGTCTCCGTTTGGTTGAAGTTGTCAGATGATCCTTTATAGGAGTTACAGCCCCTTAATGGTGAAAAATTAAGTTTTCTCATGTTTTTGGCTTATAGAATGAAAACTATTGCAGATAGAGAAAAGCTGTTGCTAGCTTAAATGTTCAGCTAATTTAGCTCTACAAAAGTCTCCATAGGGTCAAAGTTGTCAGATGACCCCTTATAGGGGTTACAGCCCCTTAAAGGCGAAAAATAGTGTTTTTGGCTTATAGAATGAAAACTATTGCAGATAGGGAAAAGCTGTTGCTTGCTTAAATGTTCAGCTTATTTAGCTCTACAAAAGTCTCCATAGGGTCAAAGTTGTCAGGTGACCCCTTATAGGGGTTACAGCCCCTTAAAAGCAAAAAATAGTGTTTTTGGCCTACATGTATAGAATGAAAACTATTGCAGATAGAGAAAAGCTGTTGCTTGACTAAATTTTCAGCTTATTTAGCTCTACAAAGGTGTTCGTAGGGTCAAAGTTGTTTGATGACCCCTTATAGGGGTTACAGCCCCTTAAAGGCAAAAAATAGTGTTTTTGGCTTATAGAATGAAAAAATATTGCAGATAGGGAAAAGCTGTTGCTTTCTTAAATGTTCAGCTTATTTAGCTCTACAAAAGTGTTCATAGGGTCAAAGTTGTCAGATGACCCCTTATAGGGGTTACAGCCCCTCAAAGGCAAAAAATAGTGTTTTTGGCCTATAGAATGCAAACGTTTGCAGATAGGGAAAAGCTGTTGCTTGCTTAAACAGTGTTCCAGCCAGGATTTGAAAAGGGCAGGGTGCCAAATTGAAAAAAGGGCACTTTATCGCGTACATCAGCTTTAGAAAAGGGCACAGTCTTTTTAACAATTTGAAAAAGGGCATATAAATCACAAATATAAACAGCAATACAAAATGAAACCAGACATAATTAAGAACAAGTAAAAACTTAAATTGATTTTATCTTTTTATACCCCCCACTTCAAAAGTGGGGGGGTATATAGTGATAGGGGTGTCCGTCCGTCCTTCCGTTACACTTAGGGGTACCCATCTCTTATCCGCAACTCCTTCTAAACCCCTTGGTGGATTTTCATGAAACTTACACACAATCTTTGTGACATAATGTAGATGTGCACCTACTATTTTAAAATTTGATGAGAATGATTTTTGGGGTTTCCCATAGCAAAACATGGACTTAGCCGTTCGACTACATGGGGGTACCCATCTCTTATCCGCAACTCCTCCTAAACCCCTTGATGGATTTTCATGAAACTTACACACAATCTTTGTGACATAATGTAGATGTGCACCTACTATTTTAAAATTTGATCAGAATGATTTTTGGGGTTTCCTATACCAAAACATGGACTTAGCCATTGACTACATGGGGGTACCCATCTCTTATCCTCAACTCCTCCTAAACCCCTTGATGGATTTTCATGAAACTTACACACAATCTTTGTGACATAATGTAGATGTGCACCTACTATTTTAAAATTTGATCAGAATGATTTTTGGGGTTTCCTATACCAAAACTTTGTGACATAATGTAGATATGCATCTCCTATTCTAAATTTTATCTGATTAAATTTTTTTGGGGGGTGGGGGGTATTTATTTGTGAGCTGCGGCTCACAGTTTTTCTAGTTTTATTTTTATGTTGAAAGACCAGTAGGAAGTGTTAGGTCTGGCTCTTTTGTTTGACATTTGATCATTATTATATAAGTTTATCTTACTGTTACAAAAAAATATTAGAATAAAAAAATAATATATCCCAATCCAGTCATGGAGGAGAAGCAAGTATCATTAACTATCAAACTTTTCTAGATGAAGGAAAATTTTAACCAATGAGAAACAGGAAAAATCGTTTATAGTTTCAACTAACAAGATACATAGTTTCTCTCTCTCTTCATTATTTTTAATTGACTTAGAATGCTTAATAGAAAAATGCCTATTTCAATGAGGACAGAGTTATCTCTCTAAAAATGTATAGTTATCTCCCTTTGCTCATTAATTATGTCCCGCAAAAAGTCACATTTTGTCAAAAGCTCAAACATAGCCAAATCAAGTGTTGGAACAATCATAATTGATATATAGATGTTTCAATGGATTGAAATCTTTCTTTGTTAAGGTAAATATCATTTTCTATTCTCTGGTTGATGACAAAATGTCATGCTTTCCATGATGGTTTAATATTACACCACATGTCTTTGTGATGGTTCGTTGACCCAGTAATCTGATTGGTCTTTCGATAGAAATAATTTACCTGATCAATCACCTGTTTTACCTGTAATTATTGCTAATCAGCTCAAATATTGATTAATCCTAATTAGTTTACATGACAATCATTGGCTTGGGGTCGTAAATGTGTCAATCACTCAATGAATTGTTAGCAGTAAGAAAAAAGGCACCGGGCGTCACATGCAATCAGAAAAAAGGCATCGTGCGTCAGGTACAATCAGAAAAAGGGCACAGGGTGCCACAAGAAAAAGGGCGGGCGCTGTCCCCTGTGAAAACGACCTAGCTGGAACACTGCTAAATGTTCAGCTCATTTAGCTCTACAAAAGTCTCCATAGGGTCAAAGTTGTCAGATGACCCCTTATAGGGGTTACAGTCCCTTAAAGGGGAAAAATAGTATTTTTGACTTATAGAATGAAAACTATTGCAGATAGGGAAAAGCTGTTGCTTGCTTAAATCTTCAGCTCATTTAGCTCTACAAAAGCATTCGTAGGGTTGAAGTTGTCAGATGAATCCTTATAGGGATTAAGCCCCAGTCACACTGTCACGTATTGGCTTCCCCGTTTTACTACGTTTTAAAACGTCACGTTTTAATGTAATTTATTGTCAAAGTTTTCGGTCTTCACCTTTATCTAGGTATATGCTACGTTTTACAAGGTTTCCTCACGTTTTACTACGTTTTACTAGGTATGGCAAGGTTTAACATCAGCCGTTTCAGTAGGTTTTACCACGTTTTGCTATGTGTGTGGTACGTTTCGTCAGGTATTACTAGGCTTTCTCACGTTTTACAAGGTGTATGTTACGTTTAAGTACGTATTTATGCGGTTTTGCTAGGTATGTACTACGTTTTACTACGTTTTACCATGTGCCACTACGCTGTGAAGAATTCTCTGCGAAAACTGCGTAATTTTCTCAAATAAAAAAATATATATACTCACCAGGAAGAGGTAGTGATGGCTTTGAGGAGAAAATTTAGTTGTGATTTCATTCATATTTTAGTACATTTGTATTAAATCTTCGCTCCACAGACTAATGATCACTAATGATATAGTATATTACCATTGTCCGTCTGTTCGTCTGTCTGTGAAATACAATTTTGTCTCACAGTTTTCCAACTGCTTTTAAAATATAATAGATATGATATTTTGCATTCACTGTAGTACCAAATGGTGCATAATAATTTCAGGTTCCTAGCTAAACTGGTTTTTACACATGTTGAAAATGGATGAAAACTTCCTATCACAGTTGTCCAACTATAGGTCGTAGAGGTTTTATATATCACCTTCAATTTTATCATATGGTATAATTGGGTTTATATCTATTTTATACTCCTAGGTCATCTACTTTCTGTTAACCGAATACTAAAGTTTTGAACAGAAGCGGGATATCACTATACTTGTTACAAATTTTTTATATTTAAAAGCTCTAAGACTTTCACGCAAAGTACTATTTCGGTCTTTTCCTCATTCCCTTTAAATAAGAGAAAAGAATCGCCTTGTAATTTTATCCCAGTCATTTAGTTCCAAAAATAAGTTGTTACAGAAAACTTGACAAATCGCTACGATGAGTACAAGTGCAGTAGAGATAGGCCAACTGTCTCTCTGAACCATGTGTCTTTCTTCTTAACCCTGATGTCATTTTCACTACATTCTCCTGGAACATAGCTTGGTCAACTCGCAAACAGTTTCTAAGGAAACAATATATCATCACGTCCCAGTTCCTCTAAAATTGTTCGTTCATGCCGAAAATAGGATCTCCTACTTTTCCAATGTCTCACCCAAATTAAACGCGTTTTTCTTATCCTCTGGTACCGGCTCTGGTTTTATTGAAACAACCATAGCCTTATCTTACAGAATACGCATATACATGCTCATTCAGCAACATCCCGTAGTTTACCAATTTCATAGTACTTTTTAGCTCACCTGGACCGAAGGTCCATGTGAGCTATTACCATCACTTGGCGTCCGTCGTCGTCCGCGTCGTCGTCGTCGTCGTCGTCGTCGTCGTCCATTAACAATTTTTAAAAAATCTTCTTCTCTGAAACTGCTGAACAGAATTTCTTCAAACTTGATATGATTGATCCTTAGGGTGTCCTGCACAAAAATTGTGTTCGGTATTTTTATCCGTCAAAAAACATGGCCGCCGTTGCTAAAAATAGACCAGGGGGGTCAGACTACTGTTTTTGGCTTGTAAATCAAAAAGTATAAGAGATAGATGAAATTTGATGCAACGCTACTGCTTCAGCATCAAAAGCTCTACAAAAGTCTCCATTGAGTCGAAGTTGTCAGATGACCCCTTATGGGAGTTACGGCCCCTTAAAGGTGAAAAATAGCATTTTTTCATGTTTTTGGCCTATAGAATGAAAACTATTGCAGATAGAGAGAAGCTGTTGCTTGCTTAAATGTTCAGCTCATTTAGCTCTACAAAAGTCTCCATAAGGTCAAAGTTGTCAGATGACCCCTTATAGGGGTTATGGCCCCTTAAAGGCAAAAAACAGAGTTTTTGGCCTGTAGAATGAAAACTATTGCAGATAGAGAAAAGCTGTAGCTTGCTTAAATGTTCAGCCCCTTTCAGCTCTACAATAGCCTCCATAGGGTCGAAGTTGTCAGATGACCCCTTATAGGGATTACGGCCCCTTAAAGGCAAAAAATAGTGTTTTTGGCCTATAGAATGAAAACTATTGCAGATAGAGAAAAGCTGTTGCTTGCTTAAATGTTCAGCTCATTTAGCTCTACCCAAGCCTCCATAGGGTCGAAGTTGTCAGATGACCCCTTATAGGGGTTACGGCCCCTTAAAGGCAAAAAATAGTGTTTTTGGCCTATAGAATGAAAACTATTGCAGATAAAGAAAAGCTGTTGCTTGCTTAAATGTTCAGCTCATTTAGCTCTACAAAAGTTTCCATAGGGTCAAAGTTGCCAGATGACCCCTTATAGTGGTTACGGCCCCTTAAAGGCAAAAAAAAGTGTTTTTGGCCTAAAGAAAGAAAACTTTTGCAGATAGAGAAAAGATGTTGCTTGCTTAAATGTTCAGCTTAATTAGCTCTACAAAAGTCTTTTTAGGGTCGAAGTTGTCAGATGACCCCTTTAAGGGGTTATGGCCCTTTAAAGGTGAAAAATAGTGTTTTTTGCTTTGGAATGAAAACTATTGCAGATAGAGAAAAGCTTTTTATTGCTTAAACATTCAGCTCATTTAGCTATACAAAAGTCTTCAAAGGGTTGACATTAAGACCAGGTGAGCGATTCAGGCTCCTGGGAGCCTCTTGTTTTTCTTTAAATGTGATCTAAATGAAGATTTTTTTTACAAAACAAGGGTGCAAAAATAGGCGAAATGAAAGAGTAGGCGTAATGAAACGTGATTATACCTACTAAAACGTGATAAATCGTGAAAAAAACCTAGCGAAACGTAACATTAAACGTAAAAACGTGCAAAAACCTCATAAAACCTCGTGAAACGTAGTAAA
This sequence comes from Arcuatula senhousia, assembly GCA_963971305.1. NCBI lineage: Eukaryota > Metazoa > Mollusca > Bivalvia > Mytilida > Mytilidae > Arcuatula > Arcuatula senhousia. The sequence goes on along the minus strand of OZ020313.1, from coordinate 21,451,719 downwards.
TACCTAGGAAAACGTAGTAAAACCTGGTGGTGGACATTCTGTTACGTTTTACTAGGTTTTCGTTACGCTTTCACTAGGTTTTAACACGTTTTAACGACGTTTTACCACGATCTACTACGTGTCTGCTACGTTTATTTATTAAGCCGCGTTTTGCCACGTTTGTGTCGTGCAAACGATACAAACGGGGCACCCCACGTTTGCATCCAGGTATCTCTACGTATGTACCCGGTTTCAACTACGTATCAGTACGTTTAGTTACGTTTATAGCCGTTTCACTACGTTTTAGAAACGTAGTAAAACGGGGTGCCGAAACGTGACAGTGTGACTGGGGCTTTACAGCCTCTAAATTAACATGTTTTCATGTTTTTGGCTTATATAATGAAAGAAAAGTTGTCGCTTGCTTAAATGTCAGTTCTTTAAGCTCTTAACAAAAGTCTCTATAGAGTCAAAGTGTTCAGATGGCCCTTTAAATAACATTTTGCACATTTTTGGCCTACAGAATGAAAAATATTGCTGAAAGAGAAAAGCTGTTGCTTGCTCAAATGTTCAGCTTATTTAGCTCTACAAAAGTCTCCATAAGGTCTTAGTTGTCAGATGACCCCTTATAGGGGTTATAGCCCCTGAAAGGCGAAAAATAGTGTTTTTAGCCTATAGAATGAAAACTATTGCAGATAGAGAAAAGCTGTTGCTTGCTTAAATGTTCAACTCATTTAGCTCTACAAAGGTCTCCATAGGGTTGAAGTTGTCTGATAACCCCTTATAGGGGTAACAGCCCCTTGAAAATTTAATAATAGTGTTTTTTGATTATTTAGAATGAAAACTATTGCAGATAGAGAAAAGCTTTTTCATGCTTAAACATTCAGCTCATTTAGCTATACAAAAGTCTTCATAGGGTTGACATCAAGACCAGGTGAGCGATTCAGGCTCCTGGGAGCCTCTTGTTAAAAATCTTCTTCTCTGAAACCACTGGTGGGATTGCTTTGAAACTTTGTACACTTAATCTTTAGAATGTTCTCTACCAAGTTAGTGAAATTTGTGAACATCAACCAATCAACATGGCTGTTGTTACTAAAAATAAAACAGGGGGGTCAGACCATAGTTTTTAGCTTACAGCTCAACTAGAGGCTCCCAGGAGCCTGAATCGCTCACCTGATCTCTTATGCCAAAGTTTGAATAAATTTCAAAAACTTTCAAGTAGGAGGCCTTTTTTGCTACTGTGCAACATTTAGGTAGTTGACTTCAGATTATTCTAAAATTTTATTAGCTGGCTATTTTTGAAAATTTTAAATTCTGTCATGTTAACAATATGATAAAGAGATAAGAATAATAGTTTTTCCTATGGGATTGAAAAAATAACTAAGAAAACTTGAAGTTTTGTTTCATATTGATCATTTTTCTTCACTTGATTTGTGACATGGCAATCTATAGTAAAATGAACAAGGGCATAAACAGTGAAATAATTGTTGTACCAAGTCAAATATGGTTTTTCTTAAAGATTAAGTGTTTCATTTTCTCTAAATTATTGCAAAAGCAATGATTTTTTATAGATTAAAACTTTAAATTTAAGGTTCAATATAAGTGTGTTGGAGGTAACAGTGTCTGTCCAAACCATACTGTACATTTTGAAGTGTTTTTAAGAAAAACTATTTACTTTCAAAGATTTACAGTATCATATATGTATAATTTGTCATAAAAAATATTAACACATGTATTTGATAAGGAATAAATATGAACATTAAAAATTACCAAAATATAATTTTTTCTAAACTTTCCGTCTGCGTTCGTCCCAACATTTATGAATTGAAATTGGATGATAAAATACAATTTGTTTAATACCAAGTCCTCACAATGATTGTAGTAAGATTTAGATCAGGATAATGTTCATATTTCCTCTCATGAAATGCCCTTTACTCCTATAAAAAAATCAAAAAGAAGGAATAAAGATGTGTCTGTCCACTTCTGACTAAATGTTCATCCAACATTTATGGTATCTGTCCTGTTCATCCAACACAAGTTTTCTCCAAACTTTGATGCCAACAAATTAACAACGGAGGGAATTGAAAAGGTTATTTTCAAGCATAATAATGCTGAAGCTTCTTACCTTTACCATTATTTTTATATATATTTTATCCAAATGCAATTATTTATTGCAAAATTCTGTCCTCGTTCGTCCAACACTGACTGCTAAAATATTCTGTTTTACAGGTCATGACTTATTCTTCACAATTCATTTGTACTTCAGAATTAATCTTAAGTGAAAAGGAAATACTTATTATTCACAAATTCTTTATTTTGTTATCTTAAAGCATCGTATTACGTCAATAATTTCTGTCCACTGTTCGTCCAACCAAATATTATTTCATGTCTGTCCATTGTTTGTCCAACATATTTTTGGAAAACTTTATTTCATCTGTTTATTTGAAAAAGACTTATTTTAGAAATTTGTATAAATTGTGAGCTGAAAATAACTATGAGAACAAAATTTCAATAAAATAAATTAATTAATTCAAACAGAAGTAGTCAAACTCAGCCTTGATGTCTGTCCTTGTTTGTCCAACTTTCTGCTGAAATAATCTGTTTTACAGTGGATGACTTGTTCTTCACAGTTCATTTTGTACTTCAGAATTAATCTTTAGTGAAAATGAAATTCTTATCATTTACAATTTTTTTTTTTTTTTTATCTTATAGCATTGTTTTACATCAATAATTTCTGTCCACAGTTCGTCCAACTACATATCGTTTCATGTCTGTCCAGTGTTTGTCCAAAACTTGTCCTTAATCTCAATTTCTTTGTATTTTGTTAAAGATATCAATTTTAAATAAACTTTGTAAGATTTTATTCCAAGATACAATGCAAATTTAATAGATAAGTGGGATCTTTTTGTTAAAATAACAAATTTATTGATGTTTTACTTCATGTCTGTCCATGTTCGTCCAACCACAATATTGGACAGACTGGGCATTGTTATTCTATAATATTACTGTAGTTTATTTAAGACCCACAATTTATTAAAAATATGAGTCTTAAATAACTGTTAATTATATTACTTAATTTTCATTTCATTGGAATTCTTCTATTTTAAATAAAATAAGAAAAACACATTTCTGTTCTGTTCGTCCCAACACTGGTCAATTTAGGATCTGTCCATTGTTTGTCCAACACATTTTTTGAAAACTTTTTTTCACCTTTTTATTTGAAAAAACTATTATTTTAGAAATTTTATACAAATTGTGAGCTTAAAATAACTAACAGAATATAATTTCAATGACATAAATTAATTAATTCCAACAAAAATTGTCAAACTCAACCTTGATTTCTGTCCATGTTCGTCCAACACTTTTTAAAAAAATTCATATAAAATTGGTTAGATTTACTATCTAGTTAAATTGTTTAATATTTTGTTAACTAGAAGTGACAATAAATAATAGTATCCATCATTCTGGGCAATGGAAAGTTAAATGTTTCATTTATTCACAAAAATGTCTGTCCACGTTCGTCCGACCCATGGTCAAAGTGCCCCTATAAAATCACAAAAAATATATATTTTCAACAAAAACATTATCTTTTCCTTACAATTTATTGAAAGTAAAATGATTTTAGCAGAGAATTAACTCCTTTCATTAGTATTCTAAACTACTTTGAAATTTTGAATCAATGTCACAGTTCATGTTGCACCTTAGCAAAGAAGGACTCGTAGACCATGTTGCACACTAGGTAAGAGGCTTTAGCATAATAGATCAGGTGAGCGATTCAGGCTCCTGGGAGCCTCTAGTTTATTATGTCCCTTACCCTTGCCTAAAAAAATAACACAGTGAATGTAGAATATTAGAACTTTAAATTTTCAGCCATATTTTGAGGCCAAAAACAGGCCTTATCAGCCCTGGTCCTTTAACATGTCATTTGTGTAAATCCGAAGCAACCTCCCTTCTTCAGCATCAAAAGCTATACAAAACTCTACATTGAGTCAAAGCTGTGGGACGACTCCTTATAGGAATTATTTCCCCTTAATCGTTAAAATTGACCATTTTCACAGTTTGTGGACTTTATCTTGAAAACTGTAAGTGCTAGAGGAAAAGTTAGCATTGCAAAATTGTTCAGCTGACTGAGAGCTACAAAAATGATTTCAGGGTCAAAATTGTCAGATCAACTGTTTAAGAGTTATCCCCCTTTAACTGATTTTTCTATCAATTTAAACTGATTTTTAAAAATCTTCTCTTCTCTTAAACCACTGATCGGATTGCTTTGAAACTTTATACACTTGATCTTTAGGATGTCCTCTACCAAGTTAGTGAAATTTGTGAATGTCAACCAACCAACATGGCCGCTGTTACTAAAAATAGAACAGGGGGTCAGACCATAGTTTTAAGCTTATAGCTCAAAAAGTATAAGAGATAGATAAAATCCGAAGCAACCTTCCTTCTTCAGCATCTAAAGCTCTACAAAACACTACAATGAATCAAAGTTGTGGGACGACTCCTTATAGGAGTTATTTCCCCTTAATCGTCAAAATTGACCATTTTCATAATTTTTGGAATTTATCTTGACAACTGTAAGTTCCAGAGGAAAAGTTAGCATTGCAAAATTGTTCAGCTTATTGAGAGCTACTAAAATTATTTCAGTGTTAAAATTGTCAGATCATCCTTTTAAGAGTTATCCCCCCTTTAACTGTTTTCAATCAATTTTACTTGTTTGGTTTGTTTTTTTTTTTCAAATGGAAAGACTTGTAACTTTGTATTCTTGATCTTAAAGGTGTTTTCTACCCTAACAAGTTTCTTCACCATGTTGCACACTAGGTAAGAGGCTTTAGCATAATAGATCATGTGAGCCATTCAGGCTCCTGGGAGCCTCTAGTTACACTTTGCTCTGATAAAATTTGTTTAAGAAAATCTTAAATCTACACTGAATTCCAAAATATGTCTTGACATTACTACTGTAAATGTAAATTAGTTGAACTCTAATACTGATATACATTTAATGAAGACGCCAGCTACCTCACTGGAGACATAATACAAATAACATAAATATACAATCATAACACATTCCTCTGTCTTTCTTTGAGAGAAACATAAGATGTCAAATAAAGTATGAAATGGAAATAAACATATGACCAGTCAAAATGTTAGTACATTTACAAGTCCAACTCTCGTAATATAAGGCAAAATCAAGTGTTCAATTCCTGGATACCACATATTACACAAGTCCAACTCCCGTCCTGAGAATTTCAACCAGTCTATGAAAATCTGATCCTGCTTTTGTCAAACAGTCAGCAATTTGTTTGTCAGTTGCAATCCAAGAAATTGACACATCGCCTTGGCTAACACTCTCCTTAAAAACGCAAACGTTTCTCAGATATAAGTTTCGTAGAATGAATGTTCTGGCACAATGACTTGTTGTCTGTGTAACATTTAATTAGGAGCTTTTGATTGTTTTTTGGAATCATTTCTTCCAGAATACTTCTCAAGAAATAACATCCATCAAGCCCTTCCACCAAAGACAAAGCTTCTGCAGCAAGAGTGCTTTTAACTATTCTTTTGATCTTCTTAGAAGACCATGAAATGGGACACATTTTCCTCTCTTTGTTTTGAAGAAAAATGATGTAACCACCTGCACTGGAAACTTGGTCTGATAGGTTTGCATATGATGCATCAGTGAACAACACTAGCTCAATTTCTTCAAGATTACCAAGACAAGGAAATATCATTTCATAAAAATTGTTCTTGTCTTTTCTAATTTCTTTGTTAAGCTTATTGAGAAGCTTTGATTCTCTGTGGTTATACACGGTTGCAAGATCCAAAACATCAAAAGATAAATCAGGTCTAGATTGTGTAGCTAGCCAATGAAGTTGTCCAACAATTTCCATATACACTTGGTCACTAAAATCTTTAGCTTGGATTTGATGCAGTTCTTCAGTATATTCCTTTTGTTCCAAGCATATCTCACTGATTTCGTGTTTTATGTTCAGTCCAATGTATTTGAAGCTATTCTGACATTCTTTACCACAATGAAAAGTATTTCTTACTGGAATAATAACCTTCTGAATGAACAAGGGACTTCCAGCCCACAGAAAATCATCTACATGCATCAGGAAAATTCCTTCCAATTTCCCTTCTCTATGCCAATAAAATAAAGCTGGATCCATCTTGGATTGTGTACATCCTAGTTGTAAAAGAACTTTCTGAACACTAAAATACCAATTTCTGGATGCATCACTAAGACCATAAACACATTTATTCAACTTTCATACTACATGATAATTTCCGTTTGAAGAATTCCATTCTGCTGGAGGCTGCACAAATATAAGTCTGTCTATTTCTTTTCCTTGAAGAAAGGCAGCTTTTATATCATCATACTTATTGGTAGACGCAGCAGCCAAAAACAATCTTAAACTTTCTTTGTGAATAATAGGGGAATCTGATTTAACAGTACTCTCTTCTTCAAAACCCCTGATCACAAGCCTAGCCTTTACAATTTGTTGTCCTTCCTTTTCCTTTTCTGTAACAACCCATCTGGTTGAAAGTAGTTTTTGGTCTTTCTTGTCTACAACATCATGTACTTGAAATTGTTCCCAGTTTTCAAGTTCACACTGCTTAGCTTGTAAAACCTTTTTCTCACTATGTCTTGATATAGGTACATTGACAACATTGACACTTTCATTCGGATCATCCTTTTTCCATTCAGAAACATCTTTAAAAAAATCTATACCAACTGAACCACTTTCTTCATCTTCTAATTTCAAATATGCCCAATTCTTTCCACCAGCTTTTCCACCTTTACTTGTTACTTTAGCTTTATTCCAATCATCATCATCTTGAGTCTTGTAAAGAATGGTCTGTCCTACGGTAGGCAGTGGTATTCTACTTGGCCTAATAGGCGAGCGGCGGATATCGAAAAAGTCGTCTAATTAAAAAGTTTAAATTACCCAAAAACCTCATGAGATTTTTTGAACTCAAATAAAAGGTTGATTATTTTAATTTATGGATATATATGTTTGACAAGTCGAAAATGGTCAGAAGATATAAAAAAAAAATGTTTTGTACATGTACCCTATGAAAATCTTTAACGGCTTGATTTTTAAAATTATTTTTTTTACCTAAAAAAACACACACGAAAAAAAAATTGTAAATCATATCATGAAATATTTTGCCCAATTCTTTGTTTGCAATTAAAATTTTCAAAAACAATAATTGTTTTCTACATTTTTTATCAAATTTAAAATCACGAATAAAAGTAGCAAAAATACACGTTAATTTTAACTTCTGCAACATTAGTTAATTGTCATTAAAATCAAATAAATTGTATACTTTGATCAAGAAAATGTTGTAAGGCTACTTTTTAGTTAAAACTGCATACTTCTGACGAATGATAATAAAGTTATACTTAATTGAATATGTAAGATTTTGAGAAAATTGACTGCAGATGACTCGGAAAACTGTCGGAGTGTCCCGTATTTACATTTTAACTATAATCTGATTGATTAGTAATTGTAAGAATTTTCATTTTTTGGTGTCATAATGAAGAATATGTGCTAGTTTTTGGTTTGTGTGAACGCAAGAAATTTATTATTAGGTCTTTGCTTTTATTTTTAACCTGCACTATTTGATAAAAGCAAAGTTTTAAAATTTTGTGAAAGGTGTACTTGACTTTTGATGTGCGTTTGTTATGTTGAACTGAATAAAAATTCGATTGCAGAAAAATGATAAATTATTGCTGTATATTTTGCCGAAAATATTTGAAATTATGTTACTAGACTATCTATTTGAAACTAAAAGTATAAACTGTGCACGTAAGCATCCAGGAGCAAATCAAGAAATTTTCAAAAAAAGGGGAGGGCTCTACGTAAAGCCTTGTTGTTGAAGATGTTCATGACAGTTTTGCCTGAAATCTATACGATTTTTTTTTTTACATTTTGTCACTAAGCGACATTAAGGGGCCCCTGGAACACCCCACCTGCTGGAGCCGTCATTGTACAATGATTAGGTCGTTTTTGAACTTATGACTGACGCTTAAAAAGTTCTAATCTTTGAGCTCAAATTGCACAATGTTCTGACCATTTTAGAGGCGTCAAACTAATATGTTCTGAAAGCCAAAACTCTTATCTCTCTATTAAGTTCAAAATACCGCCCAAGGTTTGTTATCAAGTTATAAAACTTAAAGTTTTTAAAACCTCTATTCGCCACTGAACTCGTATGTGTTTTTTATACGACCGCAAAAAATTTGCGGACGTATAATGGTATGATGCTGTCGTCGTCGTTGTCGTTGTCGTTGTCGTTGTCGTCGTCGTCGTCGTCCGTTAACTTTAGTGTATACACGATAACTTTAGTTCTAGTTATCCAAATGCAATGAAATTTGACAATGATATTTCTTACCATTAAAGGATGGATGGGATTGATTTTGGGAGTCCCCCCTTTTTTCGTTTAGAAATTAAGGGCCAAAAGGGGCCAAAATTGCAACTTTTTTGTTTGTTCTTACAATAACTTTTTCAATTCTTCTCCTCTGAAACTACTGAACAGAATTTAATGAAACTTGGTATGATTGATAATTAGGGTGTCCTGCACTATAGTAATGTTTCGATTTCTGATTCGTCAAAAAACATGGCCGCCGTGGCTAAAAATAGACCATGGGGGTCAGACTACTGTTTTTGGCTTGTAATTCAAAAAGTATAAGAGATAGATGAAATCTGATGCCACCCTACTGCTTCAGGATCAAAAGTTCTACAAAAGTCTCCATTTGGTCGAAGTTGTCAGAAGACCCCTTATAGGGGTTACGGCCCCTTAAAGGTGAAAAATAGCATTTTTTCATGTTTTTGCCCTATAGTATGAAAATTATTGCAGATAGCAAAAAGCTGTTGCTTGCTTAATTGTTCAGCTCATTTAGCTCTACAAAAAACTCCATAGGGTCGAAGTTGTCAGATGACCCCTTATAGGGGCTACAGCCCCTTAAATAATGTTTTTTCATGTTTTTGGCCTATGAAATGAAAACTATAGCAGGTAGAGAGAAGCTGTTGCTTGCTTAAATGTTTAGCTCATTTACACAATTAAGAATTAATTTTTGCGACCCCCCTTTTTCCCCTATTAGGTAATTAGGGGCCAAATGGGGCCAAAATCGAAACTTTTTTTATTTGTGGTCCGATTTTGAAATTTTTTTTGCAAGTTTATTCTTGTCAGGTAGCGAATCCAAATTTGAGAATTAATTTTTTTGACCATCCCCTTTTTCACTTGTTATGTAATTAGGGGCCAAAGGGGCCGTAATCAAAACTTTTTTAATTTCTGGTTTGTTTTTGAAATTTTTTTTTGCAAGTTTCTTTTTGTCAAGTAGTGAATCCAAATTTGAGAAATTATTTTTGCAACCCCACCCCTCTTTCACCTGTTACATAATAAGGGGCCAAAAGGGGCCGAAATTGATTTTTTTAAAATTCTTGTTACTGTTATGTTATTAGGCACCAAAAGGGACCAAAATTGTAACTTTTTTATTTCTGGTCTGATTTTAAAAATTTTTATTACAATTTCATCCTTGCCAAGTAGCAATTCTAAATTTAAGAATAAATTTTAGTGACCCCTACCTTTTTTTCACTCATTACCAAAGGGGCCGTAATCATAATTTAAAAAAATTTCTGCTTCAATTTTTCATTGTTTCCCCAAACATTATTCTTTTCAAGAGTAGAATACAAAATTGAAATTTATATTTTTACCCCCTGGGTCGAAAGTCCATCAGAGAAGCATGTGTCAAAAATCTTTGTCAGTCCACCATGGGCTGCATGTGTCCAGAGCAATAGACTATCCATATTGGGCCTAAAATGTACAGAGTTCAACATGTTGCTGTTGTATCATGCTGCGCTCGGCGAAGCTTTTTATTAGTTAATTTTTCGAAGATTTTCTTTCTTTTTTTTGTGCAAAGTTATTGTTCTCTACTTAACTAGTTGGATTTAAGATGTTGTTGTTGGTTTTTGATTCCTATTCCGTTTTGACCATGTTAATGGTAACTCAGTACACTTTTTATTAAAAACCTAATATTCTGGTACAATCCACAAATGTGGTGTTTTTGAGTCAATGAACACATTTGAACCATTTATTTTTGTTACAAAAGAAAATTAAGATAATGTTTTACAAATAGAGAAAAAAATAAGTGAAAATGTGAATTCTTTTTTTCGCAATTCAAACTTTTATACACAAAAATCAAAATAATTTGACCCTTTTCTAAAAATAGAAAAAATGAGGTAATAAATTTCTTCAAAGAGACCAAAAGTGAATGATTTATATTCCCTTATATATGTAAGTAATATTAAGTCTTTATTTTCTAACTTTTAACCACATTTTGTAACATTTTAGTTGCCTTTATGTTTGCAAACTCAAACTTTTAGATTTTGGGTATTGACCTTTGACCTTTAATTTTTTCATGTTCTAACCAGATTTCAAATGGCAAACATCGATATTATTAAAGCTGAATGATTAAACTATCAATATAGTTAAAAATATCCCATGAGGTTTTTGGGTAATTAAAATTTTTTCAAGACCCTTTCCGCCGCTCGCCTATAACTTTTGGTCTGACAAGTTGATCACCAGCTGGCGGATTAATATCAACCACATCGGGTTCAGGAACATTTATTTCATCTACATTATTGTTGACTTGATTTTCATCAACATCATGGTCCATATTTGGTTCAAAGGCCTCTGGCAGATTAGCATTATTGACTTGGGATTTCTTTTCATCATCGTCACTGTCATCAAGATAATTTTGATTTAAAATGGCCTCACTTTTGTTTGATACTTTTGTTTGATACTCTAACGTCACAGGTGATAGATGTCCTTTTTATGCCCCGCCAACTTTGTTGGGGGGCATATAGTTTTTCGGTCCGTTCGTCCGTCCGTCCTTCCGTCCGTCCGTCCTTCCGTCCGTCACACTTTAGTTTTCCGCACTTTTTTTCGACATCCTTGCATATATTCAAAAGATTTTTGGTATGTGAGTCTACCATGATGAGTTACAGGTCAAGTTTGAGTTTCGTTCCGGTCCACTGATTTTGACCTAAATTACGGCCCTTGAACTTAGCAAATTTTGTAAAAATAAGTTTTCCGCACTTTTTTTCCACATCCTTGCATATATTCAAAAGATTTTTGGTATGTGAGTCTACCATGATGAGTTACAGGTCAAGTTCGAGTTTCGTTCCGGTCCACTGATTTTGACCTAAATTACGGCCCTTGAACTTAGCAAATTTTGTAAAATAAAAGTTTTCCGCACTTTTTTTCCACATCCTTGCATATATTCAAAAGATTTTTGGTATGTGAGTCTACCATGATGAGTTACAGGTCAAGTTCGAGTTTCGTTCCGGTCCACTGATTTTGACCTAAATTACGGCCCTTGAACTTAGCAAATTTTGTAAAAAAAAAAGTTTTCCGCACTTTTTTTCCACATCCTTGCATATATTCAAAAGATTTTTGGTATGCGAGTCTACCATGATGAGTTACAGGTCAAGTTCGAGTTTCGTTCCGGTCCACTGATTTTGACCTAAATTACGGCCCTTGAACTTAGCAAATTTTGTAAAAATAAGTTTTCCGCACTTTTTTTCCACATCCTTGCATATATTCAAAAGATTTTTGGTATGTGAGTCTACCATGATGAGTTACAGGTCAAGTTCGAGTTTCGTTCCGGTCCACTGATTTTGACCTAAATTACGGCCCTTGGACTTAGCAAATTTGGTAAAAATAACAGTTTTATTTTATTTGCCAGCGGGGCAAAAATAACAGTTTTATTTTATTTGCCAGCGGGGCATCAGTGTCATCTTGACACATTTCCTTGTTTAGATTTAGATTTAAGTATTATTGACGGAAAATTACATACCAAAGTATATGATAAACGTGACGACTTTACCTTCCCTATTATAAATTTTCCTTTTCTTGAAGGAGATGTTCCACTAGCGCCGTCATACGGGGTTTACATTTCACAGTTAGTAAGATATGCTCGGATCTGCAGTTGTGTTTCTGATTTTAATAATAAAAACCGTTTTATTACTGAAAAATTATTAAAACAAGGTTATCGATACAACAAATTAGTAAAATCTTTTTCTAAATTCTTCCACAAGTATCGATCTCTTATTGAAAAATTTAATTGTACACGTCACTTTCTTATAGTGAAAGGAATATCACATCCTGTATTTAATGGTAATGTTTTTTATAAAGCTCACAAATTTAAAAGCAATCCAATAGAAATGAAAAATTGGCTTCAAAATTTATTACGGAAAGGATATGAAATGAATATCTTGGTTAAATCTTTGAATTTAGTGTTTTTTGGCAGAAATATTGAGAACTTAATACTCGCTTTAAAACTTCCATAAACGTTTTTACTATTGTCATTTTTAAGCATTATAGCGATCAAGCGTGTCGGTTTTGTGTGATGACACTTCACTAAATCATTATTGCTTGAAGTGTTGTGTCGGATTTAAAATCGATAAGTTTGATTTTTTTACATCAGTCGATTGATGATTCTCAGCTAGCTGTCAGTAACAGCGAGTGTTCTATAGAGAGTTCCTTTACCGTCCTTTTGTTTGTTCTTGTTTTTTTGTCTTAGGTTCTCTCTAGTAGAATTGGACTTTGATCGATTTGATTTTTATTGTGTGTTTAGTTTTTGTGCTTTGTCTAGGAATATTGATAGGGGGAAGGTTGGGCCCAAAAAACTAGTTTAACCCCGCCACATATTACATGTGCCTGTCCTAAGCCAGGAATCCTTGACAAAGCTTTCGTTTGTACTTGTCTTTTTGATGTTTTCTGTTCCTTGTTTAAGAAGGGGGTCTATCTGTGACTATTTCAGGGCTGGATTTGAATTATATGCATCTTATTTAGACCATGGGCCAATTGCATAACCGCGAGCAGTGCCAAATGGCCTCGTTGAAGGCTGCTGGCGGTTGTCCATTGTGGTTTTTCTAAATTGCCGTTTAATTGTGGGCTGTGTCGCGTACACTTATTCCACATCTCTTTATTTTCTATTTAGTCACTTTTGGCTCTTGATTGCAAACATCTCCTTGCTTATCTGTAGAAAATTCATCACACATCTCAACAGTCTGCAGGGATGAACTCTCACATAAATGCTGCCATGCCTTACAAAGACTACTTTTCCATCTTGACCTATAACATAACCAGGACCTTTCCATCTCTTGTCATCATCTCTCTTGTAATAGACCTTGTCGCCATGTTGGTAACACTCTCCAGACGATCTAATTTTGTGGCGCAGTGCTCTCCTTATCCTTTCAGATGATTCAGCTTGCAGAAATGCTCTTCTACCAGCATGTAGAGCATTTAAATGTTTCACAAATGTATCGTTATTAGTTATGTTTCCTAGAGCTGGAGGTTTGTCTGACATAACTGAAGGCAAGTTGGGATTTGAACCAAATTCAAGTTGATATGGGCTCCATCCAAATACCATTGACAAGCTATTCTTAGCATTTAAGGCCCAGGATAAGGCAACTTCTAAATTCAGCTTAGGTTGATCCCTAGAATTTTCGCTACACATTCATGAACAACAGCATGGTTTCGTTCACTTATTCCATTTTGCCATGGACAAAAGCAGCTGTGTTCAACATTTCAATATTGAGATTCTCACACATATCCCTAAAAATGTCATTTGCAAATTCTCCTCCATTATCAGCAAGAAATTTCTGTGGGGCACCCATTCCACTTCCAATCCATACAGTCATGATCTTGTTGGCAATGACTTCAGGAGTTTTCTTTCTGATAACAGCAGCTAAACTGAATCTAGTGGCTAGATCAATCATATGCAGAAAGTAAACATTGGGCTTCCATTCTTTGAAATCAACGGTAACAACTTCATTGAATTCAGTTGCTAAAGGAAGAGAAACAACTGGTCTAGCTGGAGTCTTCTTGTATTGCTGACATACATCACAAGAGTCTGTTATTTGATCTACACAATCTAAATGTTCTTTAGTATAGCCACCAGCATCTTTCAGAAGGGACTTTAAACGCTTAGCTGAAGGATGAGCAAACTGTTTATGAAGTTTCTCTATTGCCTTTACTTTATCACCATTTAATTTTGAAGAAATTAGAACCGATGAAGTTTCTTCTACATCTACATCAATAAGATTGATGGGAACACAGTAGTGACCTGACGAAGTACATTGCAGTTGAACATCTTTTCCAAAAATGGAGGCACTATCATTTACCAAGTCTAGCTTAATCTGTGCTTTCTTCATAGAACTCTTACTCAACAATAGAGGAATATCACTTGACACAACGTCTGCTTCAATTTCACACTTAACTCCTGCTAATGCACAAGGAAGAATTACTTTTTTCTTAGACTGAAGAACTGTTCCTCCTCCAAACTTGTAATTAGTGTTGCTTGGTTTTTCAACAACTCTGCTTCTGGTATTTTGATCAAGAGAGTCTAAATAGCAATTCATCCAGGTCTCTCCAGCAACAGTTGATGAGCAGGCACTGTCTAAAATAGCTGAGTTAGCAGATTCAGTCAAAAGTACAAGGGTTTCTTCACTACGGTGTCCAGTGAACAACACTGCATGTTCATATCTTTGTTTGGCCATGTTTTCGTAAGAGTGAGGACATTGTTTTACTAAATGTCGAATTGAATCAGAACTGGAACACCTTAAAGGTAAACCATCTGATCCATTTGGGTTGACTGATTTGTTGAATGAATTAGTATTCTTTGGTCTGTTGGAATTTCCGCCACCATAGTTACCTCTAAAACTAGAATTCCTCTTGTAACGGTTCCTTGTATAATTTACGTCTTTAGATGCTACCATGGCAGGTTCAACTATAATTCCTTTATCAACTTCATTTTTGGAGGCAGCCTGTTGACCAAAGAATTTCTTAAGAGATGTAGACATTTGCTTGAAGAGTGTCCCAACAGAGGCATAATCAACACCTGTCAAAACTAATTGCCTATCTTTCATTTCAAGCTCTGAACCTTCCAGTAATTTAAAAGCAAGAACAGGTTGTGGAAGTTCCATCTTAAACTTCTTAGTTTTGTTATATAACTGTTCATATTCATTAACATAGTCCTCCATAGAGGCTACCTAGCTCCAATTGAACCTATCAAATTCAGTGTATGCCTCAAATGCTTCACTAAGTTCATCCTTCTTAAATATTTGGTCCATAAAATCAGTTAATTTCTTGACCCCATCATCTTCGTTTAAATCATCAATACTCAATTCACTGAACACTTTATCTCTTATGGAATTCTGTCCTTCTTCTGGAAGAGACAACGCTATAGCTATACCTCTCTTATTAGCCTCAAGGTCAGTTAGCTTTTCCCATGCTTTTACCTCCTCAAGCCATCTACTGTATGGCTTATGTGTTGAAAACACTGGTGGAACTTTATAATTCACAGACGCCATAGTAGAAACAATGGATCGATGAATGTTCCAACGCTGATGCTGGGAAAGTCGCTGAATAATTACCTGTTACTGTTTAACAGAGCTTTTTATAAATACCACTTTTATTTTCTCTGGAAAAAAGTCACTGAATGGGATCTTTACATTTTTCACTGTTGTCACACCATACACTGTACGCTAACTGTCACTGTAATCACACACTTCACCATAAACACTTGTCTTTACTGTATCATCAGTCCACACTCTGCCATCATGTAAATTAGTTGAACTCTAATACTGATATACATTTAATGAAGACTCCAGCTACCTGTGGAGACATAATACAAATAACATAAATATGCAATCATAACAGTTCATCCTTCTTAAATATTTGGTCATAAAATCAGTTAATTTCTTGACCCCATCATCTTCGTTTAAATCATCAATACTCAAAGCACTGAACATTTTATCTCTTATGAAATTCTGTCCTTCTTCTGGAAGAGACAACACTATAGCTATACCTCTCTTCTTAGCCTCAGGGTCAGTTAGCTTTTCCCACGCTTTACCTCCTCAAGCCATCTACTGTATGGCTTATGTATTGAAAACACTGGTGGAACTTTATAATTCACATATGCCATAGTAGAAACAATGGATCGATGAATGTTCCAACGCTGATGCTGGGAAAGTCGCTGAATAATTACCTGTTACTGCTTAACAGAGCTTTTTATAAATATACCACTTTTATTTTCTCTGGAAAAAAAGTTACTGAATGGGATCTTTACACTTTTCACTGTTGTCACACCATACACTGTACGCTAACTGTCACTGTAATCACACACTTCACCATAAACACTTGTCTTTACTGTATCATCAGTCCACGCTCTGCCATCATGTAAATTAGTTGAACTCTAACACTGAAATACATTTAATGAAGACTCCAGCTACCTGTGGAGACATAATACAAATAACATAAATATACAATCATAATAGTAAATAATTACATGTTAACTTTGATATCCTTTTCTTGTATTTGATATCATTCTTTCAATTTTTATTATCTATTGTCAAGTTATGAATGAACCCTGAGAAAACCAAACACCTGTTCAAACAAAACAAATCCCGAAGTCCCATTGCTATTCGATTTTGACAGGTTTTACTGTAAATAAAGGTAATAACAAAACTACCGAACTTGAATGATCAATCTCATAGTCCAGAGAAAATGACAAAAACGAATCAGTCATACCGGAGAACTGGTGGATCGCAATGGTCCTGACTTGGTACAGGCATTTCAAACGAAATGGTGGGTTAAACCAGGTTTTATGGCGCCAAACCTCCCTCTTCCATTGCGATCTTAGGATCCGGTAATGACCATAGAACACAACATAGTTGTGAGACACAATAGGGATATTGAGGTGATCATCTCAGTACAGCAGACCAGTCAAACACTAATTAAAACAATTAACTATCATATCTTTTAACTCAATTTTGAACTTTTCTACTAGTGGCTGATAACGAAGAAAGAATTTTTTTAGTGATCGTATGAGACGTATTTTCTTATAGCCCTGCTTCAAAAGTCGGTCACGAAGAAACCGATGTCTGATCAAAAATTCTGTGAAATATGTGCAAGCTCTGGCATATCGAATAAGTTGAGAAATATAAACACCGTATGCAGGAGAAGTAGGTATATTGCTCTGTAGATTAGGAAAATTAATAATTTGAAAATTAAAATCGTCTCGTTTATCGTAAATTTTTGTACTGAGATGACCACCTGGGTCAAATTCGAGGTGCAAATCCAAGAAAGACGTGAAGCAATTAGATTCGGTGGTCTCTTTAATCTCCAATTCCGGAGGATATATTGAAGGAATCCAACTACCAAATGAAGTGTTATTGACAGAAAGGACATCATCAATATATCTGAATGTAAGATTAAATGACCGTGCCTCTTTCATCTTCTTGTCCTTTACGAGTCCTTGAAGAAATTCAGTCTCGTAAGAGTATAAAAACAAATCGGCGAGGAGAGGAGCACAGTTTGTGCCCATTGGAATGCCGATTTGTTGTTGAAAAATCTCTCCTCCGAAGGTGACAAATATGTTGTCAATGAGGAAATCAAGCATACTGCAAACTTGTTCCAGTGTGTAACAAATTTTATCTTTGAAAGATGTTTTGGAAAAGAATGTAGAATTATAACCCAAAACAACAAAATTCCTTGAGTTTGAAAATGCTTTTTCGAGAAGTTTTTTCAGGCGACATTTTAGTTTTTCGTGTGGCAAGGTAGTGTATAAAGTTGAAAAATCGAACGTTTTCAAAGAGTGAACCTCAGAAAATGATCTAGATTTAAAATGATCTAACAAATCTTTTGAGTTTTTCAAAATCCACATATGGTTAATTCCACTACGATTATAAATAGTGTCGCAGTATGCTTGTTGACCTTCTTTGACAGCAGACAAGATTTTAGTTAAATGAACGGACAGCTCTGTAGTTGAACATGATGAAGATCCAGCTATATACCTTTCTTTGTACGGATTTTTGTGAAGTTTAGGTATCCAGTACAAATATGGTAACTCTTTATGTTCCTCTTTCATTGGAATATTGAAAGAGGACATAAAAGAGCTATGGTTGGCTATGATTTCATCTTTGTTAAATGTAGTCCGTGTGTATGTAGCACTAGCGGAAGTATTACCATCAATGCCTAGTTCTTTTATTAGACAATTGTAATAATGTGCTTTACATACAAAAACTATATTATTGGAAGCCTTGTCTGCTGGCGTGACAACATACCTGTCATGTAAGGAAGAGAGACAATTGAGAGCTTCACGATCTCTAAATACAGAAGAAGGCCGGGGGTTCACACATTTGCGAAGTTTGTCTATTCGGCTTCGTACAAGAGATCGGATAGTCCTTACCCAGTCCGACAGTGATTCAAGCTCTGGTTCTTGGTCCTTCTCTCTCTTTATCCAGGCTCTAGCATAGTCCTCCACAGCGTCCATGATGATCTTAAAGTTATGATTCCAATTTATACGTTATGTCCCTGAATTTAGGTCCATGGGAAACCACATTACGTAATAAATCATTTTCAATTATCTTAAGATCACCCGTGATGACATGACCATATGGACCATAGACAAAGGGAGAAGCATAGCAATCACATGTCAGAGGGGACTTTAGATATTCTTCAATATTTAGGTCCTGCAATGCCTTTTTGTGGTTGAAAATTTTACTACTTATGGTTTTAGTGTAGCGGTAGGAAACAATTGGTGTTGACTGATTTTTGAAATATTGAGGAATTTGAGATGTAACTTCCTTACGATTTAAAATATTGCTAATGTTTATAGCATCTATCCCTTTGTTCTTAAATGGAATATGGAGAAATTTCCTATCCTCAGTAGTAAGATTGCTTGTAACCTAAACTAATTGAAAACTAACCAAGATATTTCAGAAATTTAAATCGCATATGGTTAAGCATAATATATGTATCTATGTAGTTCAGGTGAGCGATTCAGGCTCTTGGGAGCCTCTTGTTATGAAATTTTGTAGGATTGTTTGTCATGATAATTATGTAGTTGATCATACATTGTATCCCAACACCATTTTGATTTGACAAATTTTACAGGAGGTATGGGACTTTACAGACTTTGTTCAGTTTAGGTCATAGGAAGACCTGGTGTTGTTGTTATCCGCCGCAACGCGACAGAGGGACCTAGTGACATAGTCTTCGTTCGTCCCTCCGTGCGTCCGTCTGTGGGTTTGTGCCTTGGTCACACTTTGTTAGCGCAACTCCTCTGAGACTGCTGAACAGATTTTTAGCTCACCTGACCCAAAGGGTCAATTGAGCTATTGTCATCGTTAAGCGTCCGTCGTCCGTCCGTCCGTCCGTCGTCTGTCCGTTAACTTTTCTTCAAAGATCTTCTTCTCTGAAACCACTGAAGGGATTGCTTTGAAACTTAGTACACTTGATCTTTAGGATGTCCTCTACCAAGTTTGTGAATTATATACATGTCGACAAACCAACATGGCCGCCATTGCTAAAAATAGAACAGGGGGGTCAGACCATTGTTTTTGGCTTATAACTCGTAAAGTATAAGAGATAGAGAAAATCGAAGCAACTTTTCTTGTTCAGCATCAAAAGGTCCTTATAGGAGTTATTGCCCTTAACTGTTTTTTCTATTAATTTAAACTGAATTCCAAAAATCTTCTCTGAAACCACTGAAAGGATTGTTTTGCAACTTTGTATACTTGAAAGTTTATATGAAATTTATTCAAACTTTGGCATTAAGAGATCAGGTGAGCGATTTAGGCTCCTGGGAGCCTCTAGTTATGAAATTTTATAGGATTGTTTGTCATGCTATTTTGATTCAACAAATTTTATAGGAGTTGTGTGACTTTATTGACTTTGTTCATTTTATAGGTCATATGAACACTTTGTGAGTGCAGATTTTGATGAAATTTTGTAGGATGGTTTGTCATTATATGTAGTTGATCATATCTCAATGCAATTTCAATTATTCAAATTTTAGTAAATTTTTTATCTTTAATGTAGTCTTGTTATCTAAAGAACACATATTAAATACCGGTAATGCCTTTAATAGATTTTGTTTTTTTATATATTTTTGATAGATATCCAAAGACAAAGAGCTGAGGAAAAAATTAAAGATATGGAAGACTTGTTATTTAGCATGTCTATACTTCATGCTCATTGTGAATCCTGTTTCAATACACAATGCAACATTACTACAGATGGTTTAAACAGCTGTGAGTTGGTAGATTGTGAAAACCGATGTGGCCATAGATTTCATGGCTGTAAAAGGCAAGAACATAATTTGCTCTGCTCCCATCAAAAGATACCATGTATTAATTATTCATATGGATGCAGGTTGGTAATGCCAAGATTCCATATTGCTGCACATTTACGTGTTTGTCCTGCTAGTATTGTAAAGTGTGTAGAAGAATGGAATCGCTGGCCAATGCATTCTAAAGAGGATTGTGTCAAAATGCCACTTCCGCTGGATAGTCATCATGTAAAATGTACACAGCTTGATGTAGCTCTGGCTCTTAGAGATCAAAGAATGTTGACTCAAGCTATGAAAGTTCCAAAAAAGATAAGAAAAATATTCCAGAACTCTTTGACAGAGAGATATCCGAGTGTTCCTCTATTGGAACAAAGCAGAAGTCCTTCAATAGAATCTGATATAACAGTAGAGGATGGAGCCACCTCAGATGAAGACACACCATGGGGAAGTCACAGATGCCCACCGGGTCTTGAAAGAACTGTGGTCAACCAGCTACACAAAGCATCAAAACAAACTGCAGCTAGTGTGTCTGCTGCTTTGGACTTATTCTCGCATCATTTTGGTAGAGCAGGATTGAAACATCTGTCTCAATGCCTTTCTGACATCAATGAATCTGCTGAAGCAACTTCAACCAGTCAAAGGTCAGATTCTACTCGTCACAAGCATGAACAATCACGGAAGGAGTTACCTGAAAAATTTATCCAAGAAAAGACTCTATCAAAAGATGAGCTTTGTCCTATTGAAATTAACAAACAAGTACAACAAACAGAAGATATTTATACACAAAATATAAAACTTTTTGATTTATTGGGAGTTAGTATTGATTTAGAATTTTTATCAAAATTCATTCCGAAACCCAAGAATATGTACACTTTTCTCTGTGCTCAAGATTTTAGGAGGGAAGAATACCCTTGGCATTTTAAAAATGTGCACAGTGATATTCATTGTGGTTTGAATGGAATGATTGAAGTAAGATGTCCTCTTGCTTACATGGGGTGTGATTTTTCATGTGAGAAATTAGTGCCCCTAGAACCAAAAGGAAAGATAGTTCATAGCTCTTTACAGGAAAGCTTTGGATTACTTCTTGATCATTTAGACTATGATAAAGAGAAAGATGATGCTGTGCACTGCAGACTTCTAGATGATATACATTGTGATAACAGGAAAGGGAAATATTGCAGACTTTGCTTAGAAAGTTGTAACAATGATCGTAGAAAGTTAAGGGAGGTGACTCCAGAAATTACCACATCTCAGAAGTATAACTCTTCTATAAAAATTTTGCCAAAATATCAATGCAAAAGTACTTGTGACAATTCCATGTTTTTGTCCAATTTAACAATAGAATGTCTTCCTTTTGAGGTGCTCCAGTATTTATTTTTATTTTTAGACAGTTTTAGCCTTAACAATATTTCACTGACTTGTAAATTTCTCAGAGATGTGTGCGCTTCAGTACTAGATCAGAAAGGAATGGTGGTACCTGTTTGGCAGTGCAATTTGGAAGGTCCTAAAAAGTCATGGAGTGTTTCCTATTGGGTAAGAATCATTTAAGGGTGTGGTAAAGTGGCTATCTCAACACGAAAATGGGCTTAAAAATGCCAAAAAATGAAGCATGTTTTTTTAGCTCACCTGACCCGAAGGGTCATGTGAGCTATTGTCATCGTTAAGCGTCCGTCGTCCGTCCGTCGTCCGTCGTCCGTTAACTTTTCTTCAAAGATCTTCTTCTCTGAAACCACTGAAGGGATTGCATTGATACTTGGTATACATGATCTTTAGGATGTCCTCTACCAAGTTTGTGAATTATATACATGTCAACCAACCAAGATGGCCGCCGTTGCTAAAAATAGAACAGGGGGGTCAGACCATTGTTTTTGGCTTATAACTCAAAAAGTATAAGAGATAGAGAAAATCCGAAGCAACCTTCCTTGTTCAGCATCAAAAGCTTTACGAATCTCTCCATTGGGTCGAAGTTGTGAAACGACTCCTTATAGGAGTTATTGCCCTTTAATCATCAAATTTGACCATTTTTGCAGTTTTTGGACAATATCTTGAAAACCGTTAGAGCTAGAGGAAAAGTTAGCATTGCAGAATTGTTAAGCTTATTGAAATCTACAAAAATGATTTCAGGGTCTAAATTGTCAGATCAGCCGTTTAAGAGTTATTCCCCTTTAACTGTTTTTTCCATTAATTTACACTGATTTTCAAAAATCTTCTTCTCTAAAACTACTGAAGGGATTGCATTGATACTTGGTATACATGATCTTTAGGATGTCCTCTACCAAGTTTGTGAATTATATACATGGCAACCAACCAAGATGGCCGCCGTTGCTAAAAATAGAACAGGGGGGTCAGACCATTGTTTTTGGCTTATAACTCAAAAAGTATAAGAGATAGAGAAAATCCGAAGCAACCTTTCTTGTTCAGCATCAAAAGCTCTACGAATCTCTCCATTGGGTCGAAGTTGTGAAACGACTCCTTATAGGAGTTATTGCCCTTTAATCATCAAATTTGACCATTTTTGCAGTTTTTGGACAATATCTTGAAAACCGTTAGAGCTAGAGGAAAAGTTAGCATTGCAGAATTGTTAAGCTTATTGAAATCTACAAAAATGATTTCAGGGTCTAAATTGTCAGATCAGCCGTTTAAGAGTTATTCCCCTTTAACTGTTTTTTCCATTAATTTACACTGATTTTCAAAAATCTTCTTCTCTAAAACTACTGAAGGGATTGCATTGATACTTGGTATACATGATCTTTAGGATGTCCTCTACCAAGTTTGTGAATTATATACATGTCGACCAACCAAGATGGCCGCCGTTGCTAAAAATAGAACAGGGGGGTCAGACCATTGTTTTTGGCTTATAACTCAAAAAGTATAAGAGATAGAGAAAATCCGAAGCAACCTTCCTTGTTCAGCATCAAAAGCTCTACGAATCTCTCCATTGGGTCGAAGTTGTGAAACGACTCCTTATAGGAGTTATTGCCCTTTAATCATCAAATTTGCCCATTTTTGCAGTTTTTGGACAATATCTTGAAAACCGTTAGAGCTAGAGGAAAAGTTAGCATTGCAGAATTGTTTAGCTCATTGAGATCTACAAAAATAATTACAGGGTCTAAATTGTCAGATCAGCTGTTTAAGAGTTATTCCCCTTTAACTGTTTTTTCCATTAATTTACACTGATTTTCAAAAATCTTCTTCTCTAAAACTACTGAAGGGATTGCATTGATACTTGGTATACATGATCTTTAGGATGTCCTCTACCAAGTTTGTGAATTATATACATGTTGACCGCCGTTGCTAAAAATAGAACAGGGGGGTCAGACCATTGTTTTTGGCTTATAACTCAAAAAGTATAAGAGATAAAGAAAATCGGAAGCAAATTTTTTTGTTCAGCATCAAAAGGTCCTTACAGTAGTTATTGCCCTTCAACTGTTTTTTCTATTAATTTAAACTGATTTCCAAAAATCTTCTCTGAAACCACTGAAAGGATTGTTTTGCAACTTTGTATACTTGAAAGTTTGTGAAATTTATTCAAACTTTGGCATAAGAGATCAGGTGAGCGATTCAGGCTCCTGGGAGCCTCTAGTTTATGCATATAGTTTTTTGGTCCGTCCGTCCTTACGTCCGTCCTTCCGTTCGTCACACTTTAGTTTTCCGCACTTTTTCGACATCCTTGCATATATTTAAAAGATTTTTAGTACACATGTATGTGAGTCAACCATGATGAGTTACAGGTCAAGTTTGAGTTTTGTTCTGGTCCACTGATTTTGACCTAAATTATGGCCCTTGGACTTAGCAAATTTTGTAAAAATAACAGTTTTATTTTATTTGCCAGCGGGGCATCAGTGTCAAATTGCCAATCACCAAACATTATTTATCGTGAAATTAACTAAAACTAGAAAATGTGTCTATGAGCCACAGGATAGCCCTCCTGTTCTTGAAATATCATTGACCCTCAATTATGTACAAATGTATTACCTGGGAACCAGGATATGAACCATTTTCAAGAAATTAATCAAAAGTGTTCATGCGTAAAATATAGGCAGCAGGCACATAATTTCTGGTGGGTGGTGCCGTTTTATCAAGTCTCATCTAGTAGTAAAATATCATTGCCCCCTAACATGTAGTATTCGACAAATGGACCTTAAAAAAGAACTACTAGTAAATCAAAGCCATTCATTGGTAAAATATGGGTCGCAATGACCCAGTCATGGAAATTAGCACAGGACCGACAGCCCAAGGCCTGTAAATACTCATTTGGTCTGGTGTTTTGTGCCTTTCACAAGTCCTTATGTCCAATAGAAGTTAACAGTATTTCAAAAATAATGTGTTATTGGACCTCTATATTTTCTTTTGATCCTGTGAATCGTGACCAATGATGGTACCAAATGTCCTGCCCCAAAAAATTCCTAATTTCCTCAACTGGTGACCTAATTTCTACTGGGTACCCAAGACACATCTAGTGGTGAAATATCATTATAGTTATAAAGCATGTTTACATGAACAACAATTCACACTTCAGCATTACAATCGATTTGGAATAGAGAAACTTAAAAGTGTAAAACAGTGTACATAATAACTAAATAACTAACTTTTACAGGCATGACAGAACACTGTAAGAACACAAAATCATGTTAAACATTGACTGTCGGGAAAGTCATTATCAAAACCGATCTAAAATTATACATCACTTACGAAATCAACTAAAATCATTTTTAAAAGATTTTTTGAAAACACAGTACATATATAATAAAAGATATAGAACATATTGCATTAAAACTTAAAATGAAATTATCATTTAAAATGCATTAAAGTAATAATAATAATTATCTCATTTAAAATGCATTACTATCATCAGGGTCATACTAATTAACGCCCGAGGGCGCCCAAGGTGACATTTAGCGCCCGAGCACATATTTTGAAACTTTTATGGGTATTTACCTAAGATTTTGGCGATGGAAATGAAAATAATTAATAGAAATATATCAGATGTATTCTATTTGTCATACTATATATTGTGAAGTTATATCTTTAATCATTCGGATTCCTACAAGTTTGATTGGAAACTATTTACATTATACACATTATACAGAAATGGCAATATCCATAACTAACAGAATAGAAATTGTTTTTTTCACTTTTAAACAAAATACGTGAGTATTGTGAAGTTTAGCAAAGACTTAAAATGCTCTTGGTGTTCCACTGCCTTATGAATTAAATATCTGCTACCAAGCTAGTCATGTATCATAATATCAATTAGTAATTTAATTAATCAAAATTAAATTGGATTAATATTTGAGCGTGACTTATGTTCAACTCCGTACAATAAATGTCAAATATACTGTTGTTAATTAGATTGACTATTGTTAATCACTTTAGAATCATTTTGTTGGTGAACACACAATAATGACACTGATTATGGTTCATATCATAATTTTTAGACCAGGCATTTATAGTACTATATAAAATGATGAAAATGCACAAAAAGCAATAAAAAATAAATTAAAAAAAAACGAAAACATGTATAGGTGAGACATTAATTTATTTGATTTTTATTAAACTTTTGGAGAATTTTCACCTCCGTCAGTCTTTTCAAAGCTGATGTGTAAGAATATGCATCACGATTCTCATCACTGAAGCATCCATTGCATGTAGAGTTTTGTTCGTCACAAAAACATCAAATTCGTCCAATGTATGCTTTTCACACTTCGGATGGAACCATATACCGCAGGAATCACATCCGATGCTGCATAGATGACAGTTTGTTCTGCATGTTCTACAAGGTCAGAAAGGAGAACCCTTGATTGTTGTTTTAATTTTAGTTTTTAAGTAGACGGAACAGACAAATAAGTTTTGACTTTTAAAAACAAAGTTCAGATGAATTCAGTTCACTGCAAAGACAGAACTTTTATTTTTTTACAAATGCACCCCCTTCCCGGTACCAATACATTTTCATGTATATAATCATACAAAAATCCAATGTGCTATTTTCTTTATCACTTTAGGGTCTCATACAATGCATTTCAGCTTTATACTGAATAAACTTTTTATTGGCCTATAGAATGAAAACTATTGCAGATAAAGAAAAGCTGTTGCTTGCTTAAATGTTCAGCTCATTTAGCTCTACAAAAGTCTCCATAGGGTTGAAGTTGTCTGATAACCCCTTATAGGGGTTACAGCCCCTTTAAAGTTGAATAATAGTGTTTTTTGATTATTTAGAATGAAATTATTGCAGATAGAGAAAAGCTTTTTCATGCTTAAACATTCAGCTCATTAAGCTATACAAAAGTCTTCATAGGGTTGACATCAAGATCAGGTGAGTGATTCAGGCTCCTGGGAGCCTCTTGTTCTAGTTAAAAAAAATATGCCTCCGATTTACTCAACGTAATTTTACGTCTTTTATTGAATATGGACGATCAAACAACAATACTTTATCAAATTTATGTCATTTGGCATTTTCAATATTTTTGGTAGAGTGCCTCTGATGAGTCTTGAATAGACGAAACGCGCGTCAGGCGTAGCAAAATTTATTGTCTGGAACTTTGTTGTCATTTGTATTTTGAATAAAAAATAAATGCTCGGGCGCTAAATATCACATCGGGCATCCTCTGGCGCTGATTAGTATGACCGCTATCATCATCATCAACATCCAAGAAATATATCACCATATTTATATGTATACATCTTTGTTTAAAAAAAATAAAAATATTAAAATTATAAACCTTAAAACGTACATGCAATAAAACAACACACAATACATAAAACGTCAGTACAATTTTGCATTAAAGCACTGTAGGACCAAGCTTCAGTGTAGTTGTTTTTCCACTGTAGAACCAAGCTTCAGTGTAGTTGTTTTTCCACTGTAGAACCAAGCTTCAGTGTAGTTGTTTTTCCGCTACGGATTCTTTACAATCAGTATTGTAGTAATTTTACCATTCTTTTGCGACTTTATTTATAATACCGGTTTATAGCTTTTTACTTCAATTATATTTCCCTCTAAACCTTTTAATACAAGACTTGAACGATTTGATTGAATAATGACTTTCTTTGTATTTTTATTTTTTTTTGTACTCTAGTATATTTTATATAAAAAAATATGCTCCCAGGCGCCTTTTATTTTCCTCTGGCGCCCCCGGACGCCTTTTAGTAAGACCGAAATTGATTGAATATAGGTCACAGTGACCTAATTTCTAGTGGGTTGTGTTGCCCTACCCAAGACCCATCTGGTGGTGAAATATCATTGACCCCCAACATCTTGTATCCGAGTAATAGACCTTAACTAATAACTTAATAAAAGTGTTATGGACGGACAAAGGTAAAACTATATGGCTGATCCACAAACATGGGCCAAAAAATATAAAAAAAATATAAGCACTGGGCTATTACAGACAGAAACGGAACACATATAACCATGTCAACACGAAAACTACGAGATAATAAGCTAAATCATGAAAACACAGAAAATAAAAATGTCGAAAACTTTGCACGAAAATAGCCCTTTAACATCCCCATTAAATGTATTTCTATTTCCAATGGTTGTAACATGAAATCTACATATATAAATATACAATGAATGTCTAGTATATAATCAAACAATGTTACTGTAATTTTAACCAACAAACAGATATTGATTTTTTTTGTATAAAAAATGTATAAAAATGTCAATAACCACAGAATCCACCCATTTATGAAATGATAACCATGTCTCTGGCCCGACATTGTGTACTGTACATTTTAATGCAATGTTTCGTCTGTTTGTCAGATGATTTTCAGGGTTAAAATTACAGTAACGTTGTTTGATTATATACTAGACATCCATATATATTATCAAATTCGAATAATTTTGCATTCTGCAGTTTCTGTGGAATCCAATGGATCATGAACGTAAACATGTTGAAGATAGCTATAAATAGACCATTCATAAATATCACAAGGCCATGAAGAGGGGGGGGGGGTCTTGGTTTTTATACGACAGCAAAAAAATTGGTATGATACTGTCGTTTTCGTCGTCGTCGTCAAACCCCACACGGAAATAGCTAATGAAATCTCAACCACAATGCTCCAAATTGGGCTTCAGTTGAGGACTTGGTTGAGATGACCTGAGAAACGCCGGGTTAAGATTTTGCCATGCAAATCAGTTGAGGCTCAATGTCCTTAAAGCTCAACAAAAAAACTCAAGTATCTCAAGTCACCAGTAAGTGCTCAAGTGCCTTCTCAGTTGAGGCTCAATTAGAATATCTCAAGTTACACAAGATGCTTAAGGTAGTTAAATTTGTTGAGCCTCAAGTCTTCATCAAATATGTATGTGCTGTGTATAAATGTACTTCCAAACATAAATTTGTTGCAAGTGATTTTACTTTCATTTGTACATGTATATAGTTAATTAAAACCATTAGTAGAGTAAATATATCTCATGAAATAATATAATTGTATTATCATGCATGTATGCATGGATCAAAATCTCGACAAATAAAATTTAATTGGACAAGAATTATATAAAAGAATTATATATATATATTTTTAGCTCACCTGGACCTCTATTACCATCACTTGGCGTCCGTCGTCGTCGTCTGTCGTCGTCTGTTAACAATTTTTAGCTCACCTGGACCGAAGGTCCATGTGAGCTATTACCATCACTTGGCGTCCGTCGTCGTAGTCTGTCCTCGTCGTAGTCTGTCGTCGTCGTCGTCTGTTAACAATTTTTCAAAAATCTTCTCCTCTGAAACTACTGAACAGAATTTAATTAAATTTGGTATGAATGATCCTTAGGGTGTCCTGCACCAAACTTTTGTTTCAAGTTTTGATCCATGAAAAAACATGGCCACCGTTACTAAAAATAGACCAGGGGGGGTCAGACTACTGTTTTTGGCTTGTAAATCAAAAAGTATAAGAGATAGATGAAATCTGATGCACCCTACTGCTTCAGCATCAAAAGTTCTACAAAAGTCTCCATTTGGTCGAAGTTGTCAGATGATCCCTTAAATGGATTACAGCCCCTTAAAGGTGAAAAATAGCGTTTTTTCATGTTTTTGGCCTTTAGAATGAAAACTATTGTAGATAGAGAAAAGCTGTTGCTTGCTTAAATGTTCAGCTCATTCAGCTCTACAAAAGTCTCCATAGGGTCGAAGTTGTCAGATGACCCCTTATAGGGGTTACAGCCCCTTAAAGGCGAAAAATAGTGTTTTTGGCCTATAGAATGAAAACTATTGCAGATAGAGAAAAGCTGTTGCTTGTTAAAATGTTCAGCTCATTTAGATCTACAAAAGTCTCCATGGGGGCCGAAGTTGTCAGATGACCCTTTATAGGGGTTAAAAGCCCCTTAAAGGCAAAAAATAGTGTTTTTGGCCTATAGAATGAAAACAATTGCAAAAAGAGAAAAGCTGTTGCTTTCTTAAATGTTCAGCTCATTTAGCCCTACAAAAGTCTCCTTAAGGTCAAAGTTGTCAGATGATCCCTTATAGGGGTTGCAGCCCCTTAAAGGTGAAAAATAGCATTTTTGCATGTTTTTGGCCTATAGAATGAAAACTATTGTAGATAGGGAAAAGCTGTTGCTTGCTTAAATGTTCAGCTCATTTAGCTCTACAAAAGTCTCCATATTGTCAAAGTTGTCAGATGACCCCTTATAGGGGTTACAGCCCCTTAAAGGCAAAAAATAGTGTTTTTGGCCTATAGAATGAAAACTATTGCAGATATAGAGAAAAGTTGTTGCTTGCTAAAATATTCAGCTCATTTAGCTATAGAAATAGAAATAGCTTTATTCCAATTAAGGACCCTATAATAGAGCATACAATTACATATAAGTGATTATGACAATTTATGACAGTAAATAACATTATAACAGATTTATTAATAACAACAACTTGATAATTTGACAGGGGCAGAGCCAAGTGGTACATAATGTGATACAGTTACATACATGAAATTTGCATGTATTTATTATAAAACATTATTATTGAAAAATAAATCAGTTCTTGCTATAAGCAAGTGACATAAAGTTATGCAACAATATTTGATGTTCTTCTTAATTGAAGACCTTGATATACATAATTTCCAGAATCTATACAAAAGTCTCCATGGGGTTGAAGTTGTCATATGATCATTTATAGGGGTTAAAGCCCCTTAAAGGCAAAAAATAGTGTTTTTGGCCTTGGCCTATCGAATGAAAACTATTGCAGATAGAGAAAAGCTGTTGCGTGCTTAAATGTTCAGCTCATTTAGCTGTACAAAAGTCTCCATAAGGTCAAAGTTGTCAGATGATCCCTTATAGGGGTTACAGCCCCTTTAAGGTGAAAAATAGCGTTTTTGCATGTTTTGGCCTATAGAATGAAAACTATTGCAGATATAGAAAAGCTGTTCTTGATTAAATGTTCACTCATTTAGCTTTACAAGTCTTCATAGGGTCGAAGTTGTCAGATGACCCCTTATAGGGGTTACAGCCCCTTAAAGGCAAAAAATAGTGTTTTTGGCTTTTAGAATGAAAACTATTGCAGATAGAGAAAAGATGTCGCTTGCTTAAATATTCAGCCCATTTAGCTCTACAAAAGTCTCTATAAGGTCAAAGTTGTCAGATGATCCCTTATAGGGGTTACAGCCCCTTAAAGGTTTCAAAAATAGCGTTTTTTATGTTTTTGGCCTATAGAATGAAAACTACTGCAGATAAAGAAAAGCTGTTGCTTGCTTAAATGTTCAGCTCATTTAGCTCTACAAAAGTATCCATAAGGTTGAAGTTGTCTGATAACCCCTTATAGGGGTTACAGCCCCTTAAAAGTTGAATAATAGTGTTTTTGGATTATTTAGAATGAAAACTATTGCAGATAGAGGAAAGCTTTTTCATGCTTAAACATTCAACTAATTTAGCTATACAAAAGTCTTCATAGGGTTGACATCAAGACCAGGTGAGCGATTCAGGCTCCTGGGAGCCTCTTGTTAAATAATGTCTTTAAGCCATGAAAACCTTGCATTTGTTGATTAACCAATAAACTACTTTTTATACGACCGCAAAATAATGGTATGATGCTGTCGTTGTCGTCGTTGTAGTTGTCTGTTAACTTTAGTGTATACACGATAACTGTTATGCCCAAAACTTGTCATCAATGTAAATGTTAAAAAATTATTTTTTGACGATTCTCACTTGGTACATTGTTAAAATTAGAGAGATCCGAATGGTTATTTTGATGTAGACACGTAAATTTTGCTCTGTGAATTTGGTGGAAATATTTCTAAATTGGTGAGTGTTTGGTATTATAAAGATTATTTTTATTATAATTAAGCGTTATTAAGTTTATCTATGTATTTATATTGTTTATACACGTCCGATATATTAAATTTGTAGTTTAAAATTACGAGTCAGTCGATCTATTTATAGTACAATATTACCGGTGTGTTTGAATTTTATCTTAGTCTCACTGTATTTTGACTGCGAATCGATATATTTGTATTTTTATAAAAGAATTTCTGAAACTTATACTTGAAACAATAGAACTAAAAACATACATACATGTACACATCTTAATCATTATTTTTGGTTTATGAATATGTTTATTTGGTCTTCTATTTCTGTAATTGATATGATTTTTTATGATTTTGATAATTTTTGAGTTTCATTGTACTTAGTAGTTTTTCTTTTTATCTTTTCAGTAAATCGTATAGATCGTTTATCTTTCTACGTATATATATATATTCAAAGTATTTTCTCTGTGTTGTATGAAACAATGATGTTTTTAGCTCACCTGACCCGAAGGGTCATGTGAGCTATTGTCATCGTTAGGCGTCCGTCGTCCGTCGTCCGTCGTCCGTCGTTAACTTTTCTTCAAAGATCTTCTTCTCTGAATCCACTGATGGGATTGCTTTGAAACTTTGTACACTTGATCTTTAGGATGTCCTCTACCAAGTTTGTGAATTATATACAGGTCGACCAACCAACATGGCCGCCGTTGCTAAAAATAGAACAGGGGGGTCAGACCATTGTTTTTGGCTTATAACTCGAAAAGTATAAGAGATAGAAAAAATCCGAAGCAACCTTCCATGTTCAGCATCAAAAGCTCTACAAATCTCTCCATTGAGTCGAAGTTGTAAAACGACTCCTTATAGGAGTTATTGCCCTTTAATCATCAAAATTGACCATTTTAGCAGTTTTTGGACTATATCTTGAAAACCGTTAGAGCTAGAGGAAAAGTTAGTATTGCAAAATTGTTAGGCTCATTGAGATCTACAAAAATCATTTTCAGGGTCAAAATTGTCAGATCAGCCGTTTAAGAGTTATTCCCCTTTAACTGTTTTTTCCATTAATTTTAACTGATTTTCAAAAATCTTCTCTGAAACCACTGAAGGGATTGCTTTGAAACTTGGTATACTTGATCTTTAGCATGTCCTCTACCAAGTTTGTGAATTATATACAGGTCGACCAACCAACATGGCCGTCGTTGCTAAAAATAGAACAGGGGGGTCAGACCATTGTTTTTGGCTTATAACTCGAAAAGTATAAGAGATAGAAAAAATCTGAAGCAACCTTCCATGTTCAGCATCAAAAGCTCTACAAATCTCTCCATTGAGTCGAAGTTGTAAAACGACTCCTTATAGGAGTTATTGCCCTTTAATCATCAAAATTTACCATTTTAGCAGTTTTTGGACTATATCTTGAAAATCGTTACAGCTAGAGGAAAAGTTAGTATTGCAAAATTGTTAGGCTCATTGAGATCTATAAAAATCATTTCAGGGTCAAAATTGTCAGATCAGCCGTTTAAGAGTTATTCCCCTTTAACTGTTTTTTCCATTAATTTTAACTGATTTTCAAAAATCTTCTTCTCTGAAACCACTGAAGGGATTGCATAGATACTTGGTATACTTGATCTTTAGCATGTCCTCTACCAAGTTTGTGAATTATATACAGGTCGACCAACCAACATGGCCGCCGTTGCTAAAAATAGAACAGGGGGGTCAGACCATTGTTTTTGGCTTATAACTCGAAAAGTATAAGAGATAGAAAAAATCCGAAGCAACCTTCCATGTTCAGCATCAAAAGCTCTACAAATCTCCCCATTGAGTCGAAGTTGTAAAACGACTCCTTATAGGAGTTATTGCCCTTTAATCATCAAAATTGACCATTTTAGCAGTTTTTGGATTATATCTTAAAAACCGTTAGAGCTAGAGGAAAAGTTAGCATTGCAGAATTGTTAAGCTCATTGAGATCTACAAAAATTATTTCAGGGTCTAAATTGTCAGATCAGGCGTTTAAGAGTTATTCCCCTTTAACTGTTTTTTCCATCAATTTTAACTGATTTTCAAAAATCTTCTCCTCTGAAACCACTGAAGGGATTGCATAGATACTTGGTATACTAAATCTTTAGGATGTCCTCTACCAAGTTTGTGAATTATATACAGGTCGACCAACCAACATGGCTGCATTGCAGAATTGTTAAGCTCATTAAGATCTACAAAAATTATTCAGGGTCAAAATTGTCAGATCAGGCGTTTAAGAGTAATTCCCCTTTAACTGGTTTTCATTAATATTAACTCATTTTCAAAAATCTTCTTCTCTGAAACCACTGAAAGGATTGCATTGATACTTGGTATACTTGATCTTTGGCATAAGAGATCAGGTGAGCGATTCAGGCTCCTGGGAGCCTCTAGTTCTATGATATAATTACTAGACTCTCTGGAATAAACGATTCAAACTACGCATTTACTTCATTTTCCACCACCATTTCCTAGGCATCACATTATTTACAATTTAGAATGAGTGGAAAGGACGAAAAGACCAGCGATAAACGTGAAAGAACAATGACGGACAAAGGTTATGAATATACTATAGATCTAAAGAAGAAAGAACGTTCAAGAATGATAAATGCATTGAACAATACAAGCAAGACGTTACAAGATAAAATTCAGAGTTCTACGGATCAAAGGGAAGTGAAGACAATTTACACCAAATGGATGTCCGAATATGACCAGTTGTTAGAGTTTAACGTAAATCTTCAGAACATGATAAAAGATATGAACGAAAAACACATTGACACTGCGTGGTTCGAAGATTACAACAGCAAATTCCTTGGTTTAAAGCAATCAGTACAACAGTGGTTTTTGTTACACAAAGTACAGACAGTTCCTGAAAACCCTAAGACAACAACACAAGACGACGCTCGTTCGAATATCAGCGCAAGAAGTGCAAGGTCACGTGGAAGTGCAAGATCAAGCCAGTTGTCAGCTGCGAAACTTAAAGAGGAAACCCGAAAAGCCGAATTGTTAGCTCGTGCTAAGTCGTTAGAAGAACAGAAAAGCATCGAAGAAGCAAAGCTCAGGCTTAAATTCAAGGAAGAAGAGTTAAAGCTAAAGACAGAAATTCAAGTTAGTGAAGCAAAATCCAAAGTTATTGATGAAATAGAACGAAGTGTTCACGACGACCGGGAACAACTAGAACGATTAGTGTTAAATGCACCTACAAACGAACCTACAGTTAAAGCCGAGCCTAAACCTCTGCAAACTTTTTCCTTTCTTGATCCTACTGTTCCAGCTTGGAACCCGGGAAGTACATTTGTCGCTGATACGCACGCTCCCGTAGGTTTAACACAGACGCCAATCGCTCGAGAATTAAACAAACCTAAAGCTGACATTCAAAAGTTCGACGGAAACCCGATGCACTATAAACGATTTCTACGTCAATTCGACTCTAGAATAGTGGCTAACACCGATTCCTACGAAGAACGACTTAACTTTTTGTTACAGTTTACGATCGGTGAACCGCACAGAATAGCGATGGGATTTTCACATCTAGATGCTAGTGTTGGCTATGATATGACAATTCGAGAATTTGAGGAACGTTACGGCGACCCAGACGTTATAGCACACTCATACGTGAAACGAGCGATGGATTGGCCGCAAATAAAACCGGAAAATGCTTAAGGTTTGGACGAATATGCAATCTTTCTTCAAGAGTGTTTATATGCCGTTAATTGTGTTGAAGCTGCAAAGGTACTTGAATATTCAGAAAACTTAAAACATCTTGTTATGAAATTGCCGTACAGCTTACATGAAAAGTGGCGAAACATCGTGTACGAGACGAAAACTGCTAGGAATACTGTAAAGTTTGAGACACTCGTGAACTTTGTAAAACGAGAGGCTAAAAAGGCAAATGATCCAGTTTACGGACGAGAAGTACTAAGTGCATCATCGGCTAAGAAACAAGACTCAAAAGCTAAATCAACAGGTGCTTCAAGGAAGTCATTCGCGACAACGTCAAGTGAGACAGGAAAGGTCAGTCCAAGTAATGAAACCCTAGGAATCGAGAATGCTGCGACTTATTCAAAGAACGCTTTCTCAAATCCATGTTTATTTTGTGAAGGATCAAGTCATTCTCTGAGCAAGTGCACCAAATTAATGGAAAAAAGCTTGAAAGACAGATATGCTTTTCTGAAGTCGAAAGGACTTTGCTTTGCGTGCTTAAAGTACGGTCACACTAAATCATTTTGCCGATCGAAACTCACATGTTCGAAGTGCAGTAAAGGACACCCGTATATTCTACACGTAGATCCACGCGTACAGAACAGCGATACCGGGAATAGTAGCACCACAAGTGATCATTCTTTGAAAACCGCAACTAACTCTACCACTTGTATGAGGGCTGGCAACACGTTAGTACAAGCGCTGCCGATCTTGCCAGTTTAGATATGTCCTAATTTCGGTGCAAAATTTATATGGCATGCATTTTGTGTCCCCGGACACACGGACACAAATATAACCTTTTAAACCTGAACTAAACGGGTAAAAATCCAGTTCATATTTAAAAATAACCTGATTGGAATGTCAATGTCAGGGTCGTTTTTCTGTCCCATATATGCTTTGGTTTTCGGTTTAATTATCTCTACAATAAACGGTAAACTTGTTTTGGTCAAAACATATTGTGATTTGTATTGTTTGTTGTTTATCTAGCTTGACAATGCCTTTCTTTTCTAATCTGTTATCTTATAGATGTGACTTTGATGCCTCAATTATAGACACCATCAAAATATCAATCTATAACCCAATTAATAATATAATGTATATAGATTTTTTTTTTTAAAAACTTAAACATTGGAGAAAATATAATTTTAAACGTTAATTTAATGTTAATGTTAATAATTCACTTATTTTTTTTATCTTAGTTATTGGAAAAAACCTAGAGCTTAGTTGAGGTATCGATTCATTTATCGTCTGTAAAGATCATGTCCTATAAGATTTGAATCTTTTTTTTAATAAAAAAAAACAAAAAACAAAAATAGCTAATGAATATCAAATATAATTTATTTAAGGTAATATCGATCTTTATATATGTTTAACTCCTAATACTATCAGTTTTTAGTTATCCACAGAATAACGAACATTATCCCACCCCCGACAAGGATCAGAAATTGTATGACATGATTTTCAGAAAATGTACACCACAGTATCTTGTGTTGGTTGTTGTATGTACATGTTTTTTCTTTTGCACTTGCACATTTTTTATGTTTATATTATACTTAAGTTTGTCTTGCATGGTTTCACTTCACATTCTATCTGTAACTCCCATTCGCTGCTCTTGTGACTCTCTTAACGATTATATACTACCCAATGGGTAACTCTTTAGAGAGTTATAGAGCAGCGATTGGAATATTTAATTTATCTAGGAGGAAACTAAGCTTTGGACAATTTTTTTTTAACTGTTATAAAGATATCATTCTAAACAACTTACGATACAACTGTCTTGCAACCGCGCTCGTTTTCTTGCAGTCGTTAAATCCAAATATAAATATATTCTTTACATTGTCGATAATTTTCTTCATCCTCATTATTGGAAACGTAGAAACAAATCCCGGACCAATCACAAATAACTCTGATCTTTCAAATAATCTGAACGAATCAACTATATCCATAATTAACTTAAACATCCGAAGTCTAAGAAACAAAATAAACTTTTTACAAACATTTGCTGAGGAATTCGACATCCTTGTAATCACTGAGACACATTTAGACGATCAAGTTAAAAATGAAGACTTAATTCTAGATGGTTTTAACACAAATCCTGAACGTAAAGATAGAACCTCACATGGTGGTGGCGTAATTATATATTCCAAAAACGGTATAGGAATAACTAGAAAACCTGAGTTAGAAACACCTGATGATGAAATAATTTGGGTCGAAGTTCGCACACAGGGTGAATGTTTCCTCCTTTGTGCAACATATCGTCCACCCGGTACTAATGATGTCTATTGGACACGGTTACAATACACCGTTGAACTTGCTCTTCATGCGAGCGAGAAAATCGTGATAGCGGGGGACTTGAATTCAAATTTATTTTGTCAAACTAATGATAAACTATTGGAGATTATAGACTTATTAGGATTTAAAAGGTGATTGATAAACCAACTAGAATAAATAATGGTAATCAAACACTACTAGATCCAATTATAATAAGTAACTCATTAGAAGATCTATATTCTGACGTTTTGGTCACACCTCGCGAGGTAACTGAGTCCATGACGCGGCCGTGACCTTTTTAAAAACATTGAGAACAAAAAATGAGTCATATGAAAGAGAGGTATGGATGTATAATGACTTAGACAAAGAAAAGTTTATGCATCATATGAATAGCATGGACTGGGAGAACTTACTCAATCATGGTGACATTAATGAAATGACATCCAAATTTGAACAAACTTACATGACAATAATTAGAGAATGCATACCATCTAAAACTATTCTTGTCCGAGAAAATGATAAACCTTGGTTTAACAATAATATAAGAAAAGAAATGAGACTTAGAGATAGATTTAGGAAAAAAGCAATAAAAACAAAACATGAGAGAGATATTAAAAAGTTCAAAAAACAACGTAATAAAGTGAATAATATGAAAAAGCACGCAAAAGAGACATTTGAAAAAAATATAGACAACTACATTCTTGAAAATGCATCTAAACCTAAAACATACTGGAAGATAATGAAAATGTTAATTAAATCGAATAAAGGAAACAATGCAATACCACCATTGATAAACATTATCATAGACCTGTATATAAATAATATTATTATATTAATATACAGGTCTATGACATTATGAATGATGACGGTACAGACGAGATTGCTTATGACGATGTTCAAAAATGTGAACTTTTAAATAATTATTTTTGCGAAGTTTCTAAACTTGACGAAGAAATGGCTCACTTACCCTTAATAGATAACAAGACCCAAAATAAACTGTCCAATATTGAAATCACAGAACAAGAGATAATAGACATTCTTCAAATCTTAGATCCCAACAAAGCCACAGGTCCTGATAAAATTAGCCATAGAATGCTTAAAATATCACCTGAAATTATTGCTAAACCATTAGCAATACTTTTCAATAAATCAATTCAACAGGGCATGTATCCAACATCGTGGAAACTGAGTCATGTTCTCCCAATTTTTAAAAAGGGGGACTCTTCATTACCATCTAACTATCGACCAATTTCGTTAATAAGCTGCCTTGGTAAAGTTATGGAAAGAGTTGTATATAAACATGTTTATAATCACCTTATTGATAATAATCTAATATATGAATACCAATCCGGCTTTTTACCGAAACACTCAACAGTGCACCAGCTAATTGAACTATATAATTCAGTACTCAATGCGCTTGAAAATCGGGAAACCACTTGCTTTGTGTTTTGCGATTTTTCCAAAGCCTTTGACAAAGTTTGGCACAAAGGTCTTTTACATAAACTAATGTCATACGGAATCAGCGGCCAAATGCATAAATGGTTTCTTAATTACTTAACTGATAGAAAACAGAGTGTGATTTGTAAAGATAAAGTTTCTTCATCTAGACCTATAAAAGCCGGAGTACCACAAGGATCAGTTTTAGGTCCTTTATTGTTTTTGATATACATAAATGATATTGGTGACAAAATTGTATCACTGACTAGACTATTTGCCAATGATACATCACTTGGCTATTCAAGTAGAAATCAGTTAGAGATCAAACGTGTAATCGACAATGACCTGAAAGAACTTGACAAATGGTCAACAGATTGGCTAATGTCATTTAACCCAAACAAGACTGAAATTATGATTTTTAGCAACATAGAAATCGAAAATGATCTTAAATTTGCTTTAAATGGTCAAGATATTCCAATTGTATCACATCACAAGCACTTAGGGATAAATTTCTCAGATGATGCAAAATGGAACTACCATATTGAACATCTCATTAAAAATATTTCGAAACACCTTAATGTGCTCCGTAAGCTAAAATTTAAATTAAGTATGACAAATCTTAAACTTTTCGAAACATTTATAAGACCTCTTATCGAATACGGATGCGAAGTTTGGGATGGATGCGGTGCAGTTAATTGTTCAAAACTAGAAAAACTTCACCTAGAGGCTGCTAGAATAGTGACTGGACTCCCAATTTTTACAAATAAAATACATTTATATAACGAAACCGGCTGGGAACCACTTGCAGATAGACGACAGCGAAGAGTCCTACAACTATTCTATAATATCCAAGCAGGCAATGCACCATCCTACTTAAAAAATCTTGTTCCTCCCTCCATACAAAGTGTCTCTAATTATCCATTGAGAAACGGTAAAGATCTAATACATGTAGTTCCATTCTGTAGATTGTCGGTAACATCTGACTCCTTCTTTCCGTCTGCAATTAGATCATGGAACAACCTTGATGATTCTGTGCGTGAACAAGATACAATAAATAAATTCAAAAAAGCTCTTAGAAACAATCCCAAACCTGACTTATACAAACCAAAGTATTCTTCGTATGGATCGCGCAAACTAAATGTAATTTTAACGCAATTAAGATGCAGTGCGTCATTTCTGAATGCGGATTTAGCGAAGGTTAATATTGTTGCAAGCCCATCATGCAGCTGTGGAGCTGCATACGAAGACTGTGACCATTTCTTATTTAAATGTACAAATGTCCGTTGTGTCCCCTTAGAAGCATTATTAAAGTAATTAATATATATGTTTTTTTATGTTTCATAGCAAAACATGGGCTAAGCTGTTTGACTACAGGACGGTACCATTCTCTTATCCGCAGCTTTTCATAAACTTCTTGATGGATGACACTTTCACACAATCATTGTGACATACCGTAAATGTGCACCTCTGATTTTAAAATTTGTTTAAAATGATTTTTGGGGTTCCCAAAGCAAAACATGGACTATGCTGTTGCTACAAGAGGGTACCATTCCTTATCCGCAAATCCTCTTAAACACCTCAATGGATTTTGATGAAACTTTCACACAGGCTTTGTTACATGACTTAGATGTGCACTGCCTATTTTAAATTTCTTATGATAAATTGGAACCGGGTATTTATTTGTAAGCTGTTTATCATAGTTTTTCTAGTTAGCTTTATGTTGAGTATAGCGTTATATCTTAAAACACTAAATAATGCAAATGCATATATTATTTTGCTAAAGCGAGGAAAAACAAAAGTTTTTATTTTATTTTAGTACTCAACCAATCCAACCGATTTAACCAAAAATTTTCCTGCTTTTAAAATATCTTTAAAGAAAGTATTCAACATAAGGACTTTAGTGATTATTTAATAACATAATGATCTTTAATAAGCAAACCATATCAAAAGTATCGGTTTATTGTTTATTAAAAGTCAAACACACCATAGGTAAAATAAAATCGAACGGGCCGAAAGAAAACGGCCTTTTATAGCAAAGGTTTGTTGAATTAACAAAACGTACATTTAAATAATACAAGAACTAAATAATTATGCTCTAACTTTTATAATAACATATTTGATGTCTCGAAAAACAACTTAGAATGTAATGTTTATTGACCTTGACCCGAGTGATGTTAAAAAGTGATCCGGACCAATGTAAGCTTAAAGTTCCGTTAAATTATTAATTGACAACAAAATATGTTATTTTCCACTTTTTATTAATATATAATGACTTTAAAAATATGGGTTTGTATGTATCGAATCAATCATTTCATATGCAAAGTTGTTGTGACAGTACATTTTAAATATTAAAAGACGTTTTCGTATTAAAAGTAAAAATGTGTGTTAATTTTGAATAAAACTGGACCATTTAAGGTATTAAGCTTGCTGTTAATCTATCAACAAAATGGTGTGATTTGTTCAATATCTATGTTATTTAATAAATTTGTCTAATTACATATACACCAAGAGGTAGCCACAAAATTCATTGTCAAAAGTTTGACCTACTGACAAGTGCCACATCAACTTTATTGGTATGGTAGGTGCACCAAGTGATACTGAGAACGATGCATGCTTCAGATGCTGGCTGTGACCTATATTTTCCGCATGAATGACAACTTACAGAAGAATAGAAGTCCATTCCTATATACTGACAAGTGCCATAGCAATAATATTGGTATGATATAGATGCATCCAGTGATGCTAAGCATAATGCATGCTTCAGATGCTGGAAGTGACATAAAGTTATTTTCAGCATGGATGACCAATTGCAGAAGAATGGTTAAAGTCAATTCCTGCTTACTGACAAGTGCCACATCAACTATATATTGATATGGTAAGTGCACCTTGTGATGCTTACAACAATGCACGCTTCAGATGCCGGCTGAGACTTATATTTTTTGCATGGATGACCCTTACAGAAGAATGGTTTAAGTCCATTTCTGCTAAGAGGCAAGTACAACATCTACTAAAGTGGTATAGTATGTTCATCTAGGGATGCTTAGCAAGATACATGGTTCAGATGCTTGCTG
Organism: Arcuatula senhousia; assembly: GCA_963971305.1. NCBI lineage: Eukaryota > Metazoa > Mollusca > Bivalvia > Mytilida > Mytilidae > Arcuatula > Arcuatula senhousia. Next base: position 21,409,890 of record OZ020313.1, on the reverse strand, counting down.
TCATCTACTTTTTCTGCATGAATGAGCGCTTAAAATAAGTTCAGGTCAATTCCCGCTTAGTGACAATAATGCGTAATTATATAACGAGGTGAGCTTACCTTTCGGGGTTGGGAGTCAAATGTAAACAATGCAGCTTGACTCTCGACCCAAATTACTCATTGCTAATTTTGTAAGAAAATAAGTTAAAGGTTATAAATATATCTACAATTAATGTATGTTTTAATCCTTTTTAGAGATGGTGTTTTAGTTCCAGTTTTACGCCAATCAGAAAATGGGAATATCAGAACGGGAATCGTTTGTTTGAGCACCTGAAAATCTGTCCTTACAATCAAGAAAACTGTAGGAACATCAAAACGGAGCCACATTGTATTGCACCAGGACTTTTGACATTAAATAGTCCACCGATTGGAAGAACAACTTGAAAATCTGTGTTGAACAATCTCCAGGATAAACAAATTAAAATACGGTTTAGACTGTCTTCAACTATTAAAATATTACACTGGATTCATTTATTTTCGGTAGACATGTTAGGATCAGTTCATTGATTCTTAAATTCATGGTTTTAAAATCAGTGGCATTTAGACCAATGCTTTTCGTTAGATATCAAATTTTGTGGGTCAAGGCCTCCCATGGAATCCACCAAAATTGATACCACAAGAATGAAAATGAAGCCACAGTTTACAACCTTTAGTAAAAAATATATGACTTAATAGCCCTTTTTAGCTATTACAGTCACTTCTGTCATCGTTGTGGTCGTCGTTTGTCGCCCATTAACAATTTTTCAAAAATCTCCTCTGAAACTACTGAACAGAATTTAATGAAACTTAGTATGATTGATCTTAGAGTGTCCTTCTCAAAATTTGTGCTTCGATTTATGATCCGTAAAAAAACATGGCCTCTGTTGCTAAAATTGACCAGGTTTTTTTTGCTTTTTTGTTAGCTCACCTGACCCGAAGGGTCATGTGAGCTATTGCCATCACGTCCGTCCGTCGTCCGTTAGCTTTTTTCAAACATCTTCTTCTCTGAAACTGCTTGGCCAAATGCAGCCAAACTTGATATGGTTGTTCCTTAGTGTATTGTGCTAAAAGTTTGCGTTGGGATTTTTGATGCATCAAAAAACATGGCCGCTGTTACTAAAAATAGAACAGGGGGGTCAAATACAGTTTTTTGCAAATAACTCAAAAACGGTGACAGATATCAAAATTCTGGCATAGGGTATAAGTGATCAGCACCTCAAGATCTACCTGCCCTGAAATTTTCAAGAAGATCCAACAACCGATGTAGGAGTTATTGCCCTTTTACTGGATTTTTTTCAAAATTTTACACTTATTTAGCCCTATATCTTAAAAACTATACAAGATATTTTAAAAATTCAAATTGTATATGATTAAGCACATTAAGATCTACATTTCATGTAATTAGGTCAAAGCTGTGGAACCATTTTTTTAGGAGTTATGGCCCTTAAAGTGTCAAAATTTACCTTTTTAGCTCACCTGGACCACAGGTCCATGTGAGCTATTACCATCACTTGGCGTCCGTCGTCGTCGTCTGTGAACAATTTTTCAAAAATCTTCTCCTCTGAAACTACTGAACAGAAATTAATGAAACTTGGTATGAATGATCCTTAGGGTGTCCTGCACCAAACTTGTGTTTCAATTTTTGATCCGTCAAAAAACATGGCCACCGTTACTAAAAATAGACCAGGGGGGTCAGACTACTGTTTTTGGCTTGTAAATCAAAAAATATAAGAGATAGATGAAATCTGATGCCACGCTACTGCTTCAGCATCAAAAGTTCTACGAAAGTCTCCATTTGGTCGAAGTTGTCAGATGATCCCTAATAGGGGTTACAGCCCCTTAAAGGTGAAAAATAGCGTTTTTGCATGTTTTTGGCCTATAGAATGAAAACTATTGTAGATAGAGAAAAGCTGTTGCTTGCTTAAATGTTCAGCTCATTTAGCTCTACAAAAGTTTCCATAGGGTCAAAGTTGTCAGATGACCCCTTATAGGGGTTACAGCCCCTTAAATGCGAAAAATAGTGTTTTTGGCCTATAGAATGAAAACTATTGCAGATAGAGAAAAGCTGTTGCTTGCTAAAATGTTCCGCTCATTTAGCTCTATAAAAGTCTCCATGGGGTTGAAGTTGGCAGATGACCCTTTATAGGGGTTAAAGCCCCTTAAAGGTGTAAAATAACATTTTTGCATGTTTTTGGCCTATAGAATGAAAACTATTGTAGATAGAGAAAAGCTGTTGCTTGCCTAAATGTTCAGCTCATTTAGCTCTACAAAAGTCTCAATAAAGTCAAAGTTGTCAGATGACCCCTTATAAGGGTTACAGCCCCTTAAAGGCGAAAAATAGTGTTTTTGGCCTTAAGGATGATAAATAGAGAAAAGCTGTTGCTTGCTTAAATGTTCAGCTCATTTAGCTCTACAAAAATCTCCATTAAGTCAAAGTTGTCAGATGACCCCTTATAGGGGTTACAGCCCCTTAAAGGCGAAAAATAGTGTTTTTGGCCTATAGAATGAAATTATGGCAGATAGAGAAAAGCTGTTGCTTGCTAAAATGTTCAGCTCATTAAGCTCTACAAAAGTCTTCATAGGGTCAAAGTTGTCAGATGACCCCTTATAGGGGTTACAGCCCCTTAAAGGCAAAAATAGTGTTTTTGGCTTAAAGAATGAAAACTATTGCAGATAGAGAAAAGCTGTTGCTTGCTTAAATGTTCAGCTCATTTAGCTCTACAAAAGTCTCCATAGGGTTGAAGTTGTCTGATAACCCCTTATAGGGGTTACAGCCCCTTAGTGTTTTTTGATTATTTAGAATGAAATCAATTGCAAATAGAGAAAAGATTTTTCATGCTTATAAACATTCAGCTCATTTAGCTATACAAAAGTCTTCATAGGGTTGACATCAAGACCAGGCGAGCGATTCAGGCTCCTGGGAGCCTCTTGTTTCATTACTTTTCCCTGAATTTCAAAGATTAACTTGTCTGACATCGTACATCCAACTTCAACCAAACTTGGCACAGTTGTTTAATAGCATAAATGCTACAAGTGTATCGTTCAGATTTTTGATTCGTCAAAAAATATGGCCGCCATGGCTAAAAATAGAAGAAAGGGGTAAATTGCAGTTTTTTGCTAATAACTTAAAAATGGTTACAGATATCAAAATTCTGATCGGTGACAAAAGTGATCAGCATCTCAAGATCTACCTGCTCTGAAAGTTTCAAGAAGATCCAACGATTGATGTAGGAGTTATTGCCCTTTTTTAGCTCACCTGGTCCATGTGAGCTATTACCATCACTTGGCATCCTTCGTCGTGGTCTGTCGTCGTCGTCTGTTAACAATTTTTCAAAAATCTTCTCCTCTGAAACTACTGAACAGAATTTAATGAAACTTGGTATGAATGATCCTTAGGGTGTCCTGCACCAAACTTGTGTTTCAATTTTTGATCCGTCAAAAAACACGGCCACCATTACTAAAAATAGACCAGGGGGGTCAGACTACTGTTTTAGGCTTGTAAATCAAAAAGTATAAGAGATAGATGAAATCTGATGCCACGCTGCTGCTTCAGCATCAAAAGTTCTACAAAAGTCTCCATTTGGTCGAAGTTGTCAGATGATCCCTTATATGAGTTACAGCCCCTTAAAGGTGAAAAATAGCGTTTTTGCATGTTTTTGGCCTATAGAATGAAAACTATTGTAAATAGAGAAAAGCTGTTGCTTGCTTAAATGTTCAGCTCATTTAGCTCTACAAAAGTCTCCATAGGGTCGAAGTTGTCAGATGATAGGGGTTACAGCCCCTTAAAGGCAAAAAAATAGTGTTTTTAGCTCACCTGACCCGAAGGGTCATGTGAGCTATTGTCATCGTTAAGCGTCCGTCGTCCGTCCGTCCGTTAACTTTTCTTCAAAGATCTTCTTCTCTGAAACCACTGAGGGGGTTGCATTAATACTTGGTATACTTGATCTTTAGGATGTCCTCTACCAAGTTTGTGAATTATATACACGTTGATCAACCAACATGGCCGCCGTTGCTAAAAATAGAACAGGGAGGTCAGACCATTGTTTTTGGTTTATAACTCGAAAAGTATAAGAGATAGAGAAAATCCGAAGCAACCTACCTTGTTCAGCATCAAAAGCTCTACAAATCTCTCCATTGAGTGGAAGTTGTGAAACGACTCCTTATAGGAGTTATTGCCCTTTAATCATCAAAATTGACCATTTTTTACCTCAAGGTCCAGGTTAGCTATTACCATCACTTGGCGTCCGTCGTCGTCGTCTGTTAACAATTTTTCAAAAATCTTCTCCTCTGAAACTACCAAACAGAATTTAATGAAACTTGGTATGAATGATCCTTAGGGTGTCCTGCATTAAACTTGTGTTTTGATTTTTGATCCGTTAAAAAACATGGTCGCCGTTACTAAAAATAGACTAGGGGGGTCAGACTACTGTTTTTGGCTTATAAATCAAAAAGTAAAAGAGATAGAGGAAATCTAAGGCCACGCTACTGATTCAGCATCAAAAGCTCTATAAAAGTCTCCATTTGGTCAAAGTTGTCAGATGACCCCTTATAGGGGTTACGGCCCCTTAAAGGTGAAAAATAGCCATTTTTCATGTTTTTGGCCTACAGAATGAAAACTATTGCAGATAGAGATTAGCTGTTGCTTGCTAAAATGTTTAACTCATTTAGCTCTACGAAAGTCTCCATAGGATCGAAGTTGTCAGATAATCCCTTATAGGGGTTACGACCCCTGAAAAATGGCATTTTTTCATGTTTTTGGCCTACAGAATGAAAACTATTGCACATAGAGATTAGCTGTTGCTTGCTTAAATGTTCAGCTCATTGAGCTCTTCAAAATTCTGCATAGGATTTTGTAGAAAACTCTACAAAATTCTCCATAGGGTCAAAGTTGTCAGATGACTCCTTATAGGGGTTACGGCCCCTGAAAAATAGCGATTTTTCATGTTTTTGGCCTACAGAATGAAAACTATTTCAGATAGAGATTAGCTGTTGCTTAAATGTTCAGCTCATTTAGCTTTACAAAATTCTCCACAGGGTCGAAGTTGTCAGATGACCCCTTATAGGGGTTACGGCCCCTGAAAAATAGCGATTTTTCATGTTTTTGTCCTACAGAATGAAAACTATTGCAGATAGAGATTAGCTGTTGCTTGCTTAAATGTTAAGCTCATTCAGCTCTACAAAATTCTCCATAGGGTCGAAGTTGTAAGATGACCCCTTATAGGGGTTACGGCCCCTGAAAAATGGCATTTTTTCATTTAGCTCTACAAAAGCTATTTAGCTCTACAAAAGTCTCCATAGGGTCGAAGTTGTCAGATGACTCCTTATAGGGGTTATGGCCCCTTATAGGTGAAAAATGGTGTTTTTGGCCTATATAATGAAAACTATTGCAGATAGAGATTAGCTGTTGCTTAAATGTTCAGCTCATTTAGCTTTACAAAATTCTCCACAGGGTCAAAGTTGTCAGATGACCCCTTATAGGGGTTACGGCCCCTGAAAAATAGCGATTTTTCATGTTTTTGTCCTACAGAATGAAAACTATTGCAGATAGAGATTAGCTGTTGCTTGCTTAAATGTTAAGCTCATTCAGCTCTACAAAATTCTCCATAGGGTCGAAGTTGTCAGATGACCCCTTATAGGGGTTACGGCCCCTGAAAAATGGCATTTTTTCATTTAGCTCTACAAAAGCTATTTAGCTTTACAAAAGTCTCCATAGGGTCGAAGTTGTCAGATGACTCCTTATAGGGGTTATGGCCCCTTATAGGTGAAAAATGGTGTTTTTGGCCTATATAATGAAAACTATTGCAGATAGAGAAAAGCTGTTGCTTGCTTAAATGTTCAGCTCATTTAGCTCTACAAAAGTATAGGGTCAACATCAAGACCAGGTGAGCGATTCAGGCTCCTGGGAGCCTCTTGTTCAGTTTTTGGACTATATCTTGAAAACCGTTAGAGCTAGAGGAAAAGTTAGCATTGCAGAATTGTTAAGCTCATTGAGATCTACGAAAATGATTTCAGGGTCAAAATTGTCAGATCAATCGTTTAAGAGTTATTCCCCTTTAACTGTTTTTTTCCATTAATGTACACTGATTTTCAAAAATCTTCAATTTCATCCATTTGGTCAAAGTTGTCAGATGACCACTTATAGGGGTTACGGCCCCTTAAAGGTGAAAAATAGCCATTTTTCATGTTTTTGGCCTACAGAATGAAAACTATTGCAGATAGAGATTAGCTGTTGCTTGCTAAAATGTTTAACTCATTTAGCTCTACGAAAATCTCCATAGGATCGAAGTTGTCAGATAATCCCTTATAGGGGTTACGACCCCTGAAAAATGGCATTTTTTCATGTTTTTGGCCTACAGAATGAAAACTATTGCACATAGAGATTAGCTGTTGCTTGCTTAAATGTTCAGCTCATTGAGCTCTACAAAATTCTCCATAGGGTCGAAGTTGTCAGATGACCCCTTATAGGGGTTACGGCCCCTGAAAAATAGCGATTTTTCATGTTTTTGTCCTACAGAATGAAAACTATTGCAGATAGAGATTAGCTGTTGCTTGCTTAAATGTTCAGATCATTTAGCTCTACAAAATTCTCCATAGGGTCCAAGTTGTCAGATGACCCCTTATAGGGGTTACGGCCCCTGAAAAATAGCGATTTTTCATGTTTTTGGCCTACAGTATGAAAACTATTGCAGATAGAGATTAGCTGTTGCTTAAATGTTCAGCTCATTTAGCTTTACAAAATTCTCCACAGGGTCGAAGTTGTCAGATGACCCTTATAGGGGTTACGGCCCCTGAAAAATAGCGATTTTTCATGTTTTTGTCCTACAGAATGAAAACTATTGCAGATAGAGATTAGCTGTTGCTTGCTTAAATGTTAAGCTCATTCAGCTCTACAAAATTCTCCATAGGGTCGAAGTTGTCAGATGACCACTTATAGGGGTTACGGCCCCTGAAAAATGGCATTTTTTCATGTTTTTGGCCTACAGAATGAAAACTATTGCAGATAGAGATTAGCTGTAGCTTGCTTAAATGTTCAGCTCATTTAGCTCTACAATATTCTCCATAGGGTCGAAGTTGTCAGATGATCCCTAATAGGGGTTACAGCCCCTTAAAGGTGAAAAATAGCGTTTTTGCATGTTTTTGGCCTATAGAATGAAAATTATTGTAGATAGAGAAAAGCTGTTGCTTGCTTAAATGTGCAGCTCATTTAGCTCTACAAAAGTTTCCATAGGGTCAAAGTTGTCAGATGACCCCTTATAGGAGTTACAGCCCCTTAAAGGCGAAAAATAGTGTTTTTGGCCTATAGAATGAAAACTATTGCAGATAGAGAAAAGCTGTTGCATGCTAAAATGTTCAGCTCATTTAGCTCTACAAAAGTCTCCATGGGGTTGAAGTTGTCAGATGACCCTTTATAGGGGTTAAAGCCCCTTAAAGGTGAAAAATAGCGTTTTGCATGTTTTTGGCCTATAGAATGAAAACTATTGTAGATAGAGAAAAGCTGTTGCTTGCTTAAATGTTCAGCTCATTTAACTATACAAAAGTCTTCATAGGGTCAAAGTTGTCAGATGACCCCTTATAGGGGTAACAGCCCCTGAAAGGCAAAAATAGTGTTTTGGCTTAAAGAATGAAAACTATTGCATATAGAGAAAAGCTGTTGCTTGCTTAAATGTTCAGCTCATTTAGCTCTACAAAAGTCTCCATAGGGTTGAAGTTGTCTGAAAACCCCTTATAGGGGTTACAGCCCCTTAGTGTTTTTTAGCTCACCTGACCCGAAGGGTCATGTGAGCTATTGTCCGTCGTCTGTCGTCCGTCGTCCGTCTGTTAACTTTTCTTCAAAGATCTTCTTCTCTGAAACCACTGAAGGGATTGCTTTGATACTTGGTATACATGATCTTTAGGATGTCCTCTACCAATTTTGTGAATTATATACATGTCAACCAACCAACATGGCCACCGTTGCTAAAAATAGAACAGGGGGGTCAGACCATTGTTTTTGGCTTATAACTCAAGAAGTATAAGAGATAGAGAAAATCCGAAGCAACCGTCCTTGTTTAGCATCAAAAGCTCTACAAATCTCTCCATTGAGTCGAAGTTGTCAAACGACTCCTTATAGGAGTTATTGCCCTTTAATCATCAAATTTGACCATTTTTGCAGTTTTTGGACAATATCTTGAAAACCATTAGAGCTAGAGGAAAAGTTAGCATTGCAGAATTGTTGAGCTCATTGAGATCTACAAAAATGATTTCAGGGTCTAAATTGTCAGATCAGCCGTTTAAGAGTTATTCCCCTTTAAGTGTTTTTTCCATTAATTTACACTGATTTTCAAAAATCTTCTTCTCTAAAACTGCTGAAGGGATTGCATTGATACTTGGTATACATGATCTTTAGGATGTCCTCTACCAAGTTTGTGAATTATATATATGTCCACCAACCAACATGGCCACCGTTGCTAAAAATAGAACAGGGGGTCAGACCATTGTTATTGGCTTATAACTCAAAAAGTGTAAGAGATAGAGAAAATCCAAAGCAACCTTTCTTGTTCAGCATCAAAAGTTCTACGAATCTCTCCATTGAGTCGAAGTTGTGAAAGGACACCTTATAGGAGTTATTGCCCTTTAATCATCAAATTTGACCATTTTTGCAGTTTTTGGACAATATCTTGAAAACCATTAGAGCTAGAGGAAAAGTTAGCATTGCAGAATTGTTTAGCTCATTGAGATCTACTAAAATGATTTCAGGGTCAAAATTGTCAGATCAGCCGTTTAAGAGTTATTCCCCTTTAACTGTTTTTTCCATTAATTTTAACTGAATTTCAAAAATCTTCTTCTCTGAAACCACTGAAGGGATTGCATTGATACTTGGTATACTTGATCTTTAGGATGTCCTCTACCAAGTTTGTGAATTATATACACGTCGACCAACCGACATGGCCACCATTGCTAAAAATAGAACAGGGGGGTCAGACCATTGTTTTTGGCTTATAACTCGAATAATATAACAGAGAAAATCTGAAGCAACTTTTCTTGTTCAGCATCAAAAGGTCCTTACAGGAGTTATTGCCCTTTAACTGTTTTTTTCTATTAATTTAAACTGATTTCCAAAAATCTTCTCTGAAACCACCGAAGGGATTGTTTTGCAACTTTGTATACTTGAAAGTTTGTGAAATTTATTCAAACTTTGGCATAAGAGATCTGGTGAGCGATTCAGGCTCCTAGCCTCTAGTTTCATGTTTTTGGCCTACAGAATGAAAACTATTGCAGATAGAGATTAGCTGTTGCTTGCTTAAATGTTCAGCTCATTTAACTCTACATAAGTCTCTATAGGGTCGAAGTTGTCAGATGACCCCTTATAGGGGTTACGGCCGCTTAAAGGTGAAAAATAGCCATAGAAAAATAGAGAGCCGGTGGTGTAGTGGTTAACGCGTCGGGCTATTAACACCAATGTTCGTGGTTCGATCCTCGTCCGGGGTGAAAATTTCATGAACCAATTTTCCGACTCTCTCTTGACACCATTTGCAAGGATGGTCTCAAGGAACGATGCTAGTCCTTCGGAAGGGACGAAAAAAGGTTGTCCCGTGAATGTGGAGAGCAATACCCCATGCACGTTAAAGACCCCTTTGTAGAGTTCGATAAGAGTAGGCTCAATAGGGGCCGCTGCAAAGGCTACACTCGCAAACTGCTAGCTGGAGAGGGATTTACATAAGCATTAAGCTTGTTTCCCAATCCAGGATAAATAAATATGTTGAAACTAAAAATAGCCATTTTTCATGTTTTGGGCCTACAGAATGAAAACTATTGCAGATAGAGATTAGCTGTTGCTTGCTAAAATGTTCCACTCATTTAGCTCTATAAAAGTCTCCATGGGGTTGAAGTTGGCAGATGACCCTTTATAGGGGTTAAAGCCCCTTAAAGGTGTAAAATAGCATTTTTGCATGTTTTTGGCCTATAGAATGAAAACAATTGTAGATAGAGAAAAGCTGTTGCTTGCTTAAATGTCAGCTCATTTAGCTCTACAAAAGTCTCAATAAAGTCAAAGTTGTCAGATGACCCCTTATAAGGGTTACAGCCCCTTAAAGGCGAAAAATAGTGTTTTTGGCCTTAAGGATGATAAATAGAGAAAAGCTGTTGCTTGCTTAAATGTTCAGCTCATTTAGCTCTACAAAAATCTCCATTAAGTCAAAGTTGTCAGATGACCCCTTATAGGGGTTACAGCCCCTTAAAGGCGAAAAATAGTGTTTTTGGCCTATAGAATGAAATTATTGCAGATAGAGAAAAGCTGTTGCTTGCTAAAATGTTCAGCTCATTAAGCTCTACAAAAGTCTTCATAGGGTCAAAGTTGTCAGATGACCCCTTATAGGGGTTACAGCCCCTTAAAGGCAAAAATAGTGTTTTTGGCTTAAAGAATGAAAACTATTGCAGATAGAGAAAAGCTGTTGCTTGCTTAAATGTTCAGCTCATTTAGCTCTACAAAAGTCTCCATAGGGTTGAAGTTGTCTGATAACCCCTTATAGGGGTTACAGCCCCTTAGTGTTTTTTGATAATTTAGAATGAAATCAATTGCAAATAGAGAAAAGATTTTTCATGCTTATAAACATTCAGCTCATTTAGCTATACAAAAGTCTTCATAGGGTTGACATCAAGACCAGGCGAGCGATTCAGGCTCCTGGGAGCCTCTTGTTTCATTACTTTTTCCCTGAATTTCAAAGATTAACTTGTCTGACATCGTACATCCAACTTCAACCAAACTTGGCACAGTTGTTTAATAGCATAAATGCTACAAGTGTATCGTTCAGATTTTTGATTCGTCAAAAAAAAAATGGCCGCCATGGCTAAAAATAGAAAAAAGGGATAAATTGCAGTTTTTTGCTAATAACTTAAAAATGGTTACAGATATCAAAATTCTGATCGGTGACAAAAGTGATCAGCATCTCAAGATCTACCTGCTCTGAAAGTTTCAAGAAGATCCAACGATTGATGTAGGAGTTATTGCCCTTTTTTAGCTCACCTGGTCCATGTGAGCTATTACCATCACTTGGCATCCTTCGTCGTCGTCTGTCGTCGTCGTCTGTTAACAATTTTTCAAAAATCTTCTCCTCTGAAACTACTGAACAGAATTTAATGAAACTTGGTATGAATGATCCTTAGGGTGTCCTGCACCAAACTTGTGTTTCAATTTTTGATCCGTCAAAAAACATGGCCACCATTACTAAAAATAGACCAGGGGGGTCAGACTACTGTTGTAGGCTTGTAAATCAAAAAGTATAAGAGATAGATGAAATCTGATGCCACGCTGCTGCTTCAGCATCAAAAGTTCTACAAAAGTCTCCATTTGGTCGAAGTTGTCAGATGATCCCTTATATGAGTTACAGCCCCTTAAAGGTGAAAAATAGCGTTTTTGCATGTTTTTGGCCTATAGAATGAAAACATTTGTAAATAGAGAAAAGCTGTTGCTTGCTTAAATGTTCAGCTCATTTAGCTCTACAAAAGTCTCCATAGGGTCGAAGTTGTCAGATGATAGGGGTTACAGCCCCTTAAAGGCAAAAAATAGTGTTTTTAGCTCACCTGACCCGAAGGGTCATGTAAGCTATTGTCATCGTTAAGCGTCCGTCGTCCGTCCGTTAACTTTTCTTCGAAGATCTTCTTCTCTGAAACCACTGAAGGGATTGCATTAATACTTGGTATACTTGATCTTTAGGATGTCCTCTACCAAGTTTGTGAATTATATACACGTTGATCAACCAACATGGCCGCCGTTGCTAAAAATAGAACAGGGGGGTCAGACCATTGTTTTTGGTTTATAACTCAAAAAGTATAAGAGATAGAGAAAATCCGAAGCAACCTACCTTGTTCAGCATCAAAAGCTCAACAAATCTCTCCATTGAGTGGAAGTTGTGAAACGACTCCTTATAGGAGTTATTGCCCTTTAATCATCAAAATTGTCGTGGTGAGCTATTACCATCACTTGGCGTCCGTCGTCGTCGTCTGTCGTCGTCGTCGTCGTCTGTTAACAATTTTTCAAAAATCTTCTCCTCTGATACTACCAAACAGAATTTAATGAAACTTGGTATGAATGATCCTTAGGGTGTCCTGCATTAAACTTGTGTTTTGATTTTTGATCCGTTAAAAAACATGGTCGCCGTTACTAAAAATAGACTAGGGGGGTCAGACTACTGTTTTTGGCTTATAAATCAAAAAGTAAAAGAGATAGAGGAAATCTAAGGCCACGCTGCTGATTCAGCATCAAAAGCTCTATAAAAGTCTCCATTTGGTCAAAGTTGTCAGATGACCCCTTATAGGGGTTACGGCCCCTTAAAGGTGAAAAATAGCATTTTTTCATGTTTTTGGCCTACAGAATGAAAACTATTGCAGATAGAGAATAGCTGTTGCTTGCTTAAATGTTTAGCTCATTAAACTCTACAAAAGTCTCCATTTGGTCAAAGTTGTCAGATGACCACTTATAGGGGTTACGGCCCCTTAAAGGTGAAAAATAGCCATTTTTCATGTTTTTGGCCTACAGAATGAAAACTATTGCAGATAGAGATTAGCTGTTGCTTGCTAAAATGTTTAACTCATTTAGCTCTACGAAAGTCTCCATAGGATCGAAGTTGTCAGATAATCCCTTATAGGGGTTACGACCCCTGAAAAATGGCATTTTTTTCATGTTTTTGGCCTACAGAATGAAAACTATTGCACATAGAGATTAGCTGTTGCTTGCTTAAATGTTCAGCTCATTGAGCTCTACAAAATTCTCCATAGGGTCGAAGTTGTCAGATGACCCCTTATAGGGGTTACGGCCCCTGAAAAATAGCGATTTTTCATGTTTTTGTCCTACAGAATGAAAACTATTGCAGATAGAGATTAGCTGTTGCTTGCTTAAATGTTCAGATCATTTAGCTCTACAAAATTCTCCATAGGGTCCAAGTTGTCAGATGACTCCTTATAGGGGTTACGGCCCCTGAAAAATAGCGATTTTTCATGTTTTTGGCCTACAGAATGAAAACTATTGCAGATAGAGATTAGCTGTTGCTTAAATGTTCAGCTCATTTAGCTTTACAAAATTCTCCACAGGGTCGAAGTTGTCAGATGACCCCTTATAGGGGTTACGGCCCCTGAAAAATAGCGATTTTTCATGTTTTTGTCCTACAGAATGAAAACTATTGCAGATAGAGATTAGCTGTTGCTTGCTTAAATGTTAAGCTCATTCAGCTCTACAAAATTCTCCATAGGGTCGAAGTTGTCAGATGACCCCTTATAGGGGTTACGGAATTACAAATACCAAAACGCAGATATAAACGGTTAATTTGGATATGCTATATATCGATATTTCAAGGAGTAACCTCTCATCAGTAGCATTTAAACCAAAACATTTGAAGGTCAAAATCCAAAACAGTTGAAAGCGAAAAGTACTCAAAACCAAAACGTTCGAACAAGGAAGCCAAATCCAGCACCGAGGATATCGACCATGTGTATTACAAGGAAAGAAACCTGGTGTTTTCATCAATTTTGAATTTAACAATCGGAAATTTCAGCGACAATATATTAGAAATTTTATGGTAATTCGTGTCAGACAAGTCTGACTACCAGGCTTGTGATTACCCTCGGGGACCTCTGGTACGGCCCCTGAAATATGGCATTTTTTCATGTTTTGGCCTACAGAATGAAAACTATTGCAGATAGAGATTAGCTGTAGCTTGCTTAAATGTTCAGCTCATTTAGCTCTACAATATTCTCCATAGGGTCGAAGTTGTCAGATGACCCCTTATAGGGGTTACGGCCCCTGAAAAAAGCGATTTTTCATGTTCTGGCCTACAGAATGAAAACTATTGCAGATAGAGATTAGCTGTTGCTTGCTTAAATGTTCAGCTCATTTAGCTCTACAAAAGTCTCCATAGGGTCGAAGTTGTCAGATGACTCCTTATAGGGGTTATGGCCCCTTATAGGTGAAAAATGGTGTTTTTGGCCTATAGAATGAAAACTATTGCAGATAGAGAAAAGCTGTTGCTTGCTTAAATGTTCAGCTCATTTAGCTCTACAATATTCTCCATAGGGTCGAAGTTGTCAGATGACTCCTTATAGGGGTTACGGCCCCTGAAAAATAGCGATTTTTCATGTTTTTGGCCTACAGAATGAAAACTATTGCAGATAGAGATTAGCTGTTGCTTAAATGTTCAGCTCATTTAGCTTTACAAAATTCTCCACAGGGTCGAAGTTGTCAGATGACCCCTTATAGGGGTTACGGCCCCTGAAAAATAGCGATTTTTCATGTTTTTGTCCTACAGAATGAAAACTATTGCAGATAGAGATTAGCTGTTGCTTGCTTAAATGTTAAGCTCATTCAGCTCTACAAAATTCTCCATAGGGTCGAAGTTGTCAGATGACCCCTTATAGGGGTTACGGCCCCTGAAATATGGCATTTTTTCATGTTTTTGGCCTACAGAATGAAAACTATTGCAGATAGAGATTAGCTGTAGCTTGCTTAAATGTTCAGCTCATTTAGCTCTACAATATTCTCCATAGGGTCGAAGTTGTCAGATGACCCCTTATAGGGGTTACGGCCCCTGAAAAAAGCGATTTTTCATGTTCTGGCCTACAGAATGAAAACTATTGCAGATAGAGATTAGCTGTTGCTTGCTTAAATGTTCAGCTCATTTAGCTCTACAAAAGTCTCCATAGGGTCGAAGTTGTCAGATGACTCCTTATAGGGGTTATGGCCCCTTATAGGTGAAAAATGGTGTTTTTGGCCTATAGAATGAAAACTATTGCAGATAGAGAAAAGCTGTTGCTTGCTTAAATGTTCAGCTCATTTAGCTCTACCAAAGTATAGGGTCAACATCAAGACCAGGTGAGCGATTCAGGCTCCTGGGAGCCTCTTGTTCAGTTTTTGGACTATATCTTGAAAACCGTTAGAGCTAGATGAAAAGTTAGCATTGCAGAATTGTTAAGCTCATTGAGATCTACGAAAATGATTTCAGGGTCAAAATTGTCAGATCAATCGTTTAAGAGTTATTCCCCTTTAACTGTTTTTTTCCATTAATGTACACTGATTTTCAAAAATCTTCTTCTCTGAAACCACTGAAGGGATTGCATTGATACTTAGTATACTTGATCTTTAGGATGTCCTTTACCAAGTTTGTGAATTATATACACGTTGACCAACCAACATTGCCGCCGTTGCTAAAAATAGAACAGGGGGGTCAGACCATTGTTTTTGGCTTATAACTCGAAAAGTATAAGAGATAGAGAAAATCCGAAGCAACCTACCTTGTTCAGCATCAAAAGCTCTACAAATCTCTCCATTAAGTCGAAGTTGTGAAACGACTCCTTATAGGAGTTATTGCCCTTAAATCATCAAAATTGACCATTTTTTCAGTTTTTGGACTATATCTTGAAAACCGTTAGAGCTAGAGGAAAAGTTAGCATTGCAGAATTGTTAAGCTCATTGAGATCTATGAAAATGATTTCAGGGTCAAAATTGTCAGATCAACCGTTTAAGAGTTATTCCCCTTTAACTGTTTTTTTCCATTAATTTAGACTGATTTTCAAAAATCTTCTCTGAAACCACTGAAGGGATTGCTTTGAAACTTGGTACACTTGATCTTTAGGATGTCCTCTACCAAGTTTGTGAATTATATACATGTTGACCAACCAACAAGGCTGCCATTGCTATGGTCCTTATAGGAGTTATTGCCCTCTAACTGTTTTTTTTTTCTATTTATTTAAATTGATTTCAAAAAATCTTCTCTGAAACTGCTGAAAGGATTGTTTTGCAACTTTGAATTCTTGAAAGGTTGTGTAATTAATTCAAACTTAGGCGTAAGAGATCAGGTGAGCGATTCAGGCTTCTGGGAGCCTCTAGTTAAAACGTTAACTCCTCTGACACCATAAGTCCAATTAAAACCAAACTTGGTATGGTTGTTCATAAGCATTCCGTGCTTAGAACTGATGTGGGGATTTTTGATTCGTCGTAAAACATGGCGGCCGTGGCTAAAAATAGAACTTAGGGGTAAAATGCTGTTTTTTGCAAATAACTCAAAAACAGTGACAGATTTTAAAATTTTGATTGGGAACAAAAGTGATCAGCACCTGAAGATCTACCAGCTCTGAAATTTTGAAGAAAATCCAACAACACATGTAGGAGTTATTGCCCTTTTTGTGGATTTTTTGCCAATTTTGCACCTGTTTAGCTCAATATCTTGACAACTTCACAAGATATTTGAGAAATTTAAATTGCATATTGTTTAGCACATCAAGATCTACTAAATATGTAATAGGGTCAATGTTGTAGAACCTTTCCTTTTAGGAGTTATTGCCCTTAGAACGTCAAAATTGAGTATTTTAACAGCATTTCCTCATTAACTCCTCTGACACTTCAAGTCCAATTGGAACCAAACTTGGTATAGTTGTTTATTAGCTTTAAGTGTATAGAACTGATGTGGGAATTTTTGATTCGTCGTAAAACATGGCCGCTGTGGCTAAAAATAGAACATAGGGGTAAATGGCAGTTTTTATACGACCGCAAAATTTTTGCGATCGTATAATGTTATGGCGATGTCGTCGTTGTCGTCGTCGTCGTCGTCGTCGTCTGGGGACATTTGGTTTCGGTGCGATAACTTAAGTAAATATTGACCAATTGTTATGAAATTTTGATATGATGTTTGTAACCACTAAAGGAAGGTTCCTATTGTATTTGGGGTTGGTGGCCCTTACCGTTTTGGAAAAAAGGGCCAAAAGGGGCTAAAACGGGTGTATTTACAAAACTGTTGTAGAATGTTTATTATTCAATAGATTTTGATAATTCTTTTTTTATTGAATTCCTCATTAAATTCTGTCAACAAAATGTGTCAATGGTTTTGATGTATATTGAACCGTTACATTGCTACAGGGGGTCGAAAAGGGGCCACACCAAAAAAAATGACTTTTTTATTTGTGGTCCGATTTTCAAAATCTTTTTTTCATTGGAATCCTTGTGAAAATCCCTGCCTGCATATTTCAATCAGATTTGCAATATCTCTTACGGTTTTTGAGAAATAAGGGGTCAAAGGGGCCAAAAACACCATTTTTAAAAGTTTGTCAAGGCAAATAATTTTATACCAAAAATTTAGCTGTACTGGGCCAGCCAATTGTTATGAAGTTTTGATATGATGTTTGTAACCACTATAGGAAGGTTCCTATTGTATTTGGGGTTGGTGGCCCTTACCGTTTTGGAAAAAAGGGCCAAAAGGAGCTAAAACGGGTGTATTGACAAAACTATTGTAGAATGTTTATTATTTTATAAATTTTGAAAATTCTTTTTTTTTATTGAATTCCTCATTAAATTCTGTCAACAAAATGTGTCAATGGTTTTGATGTATATTGAACCGTTACATTGCTACAGGGGGTCGAAAAGGGGCCACACCCAAAAAAATGACTTTTTTATTTGTGGTCCGATTTTCAAAATCTTTTTTTCATTGGAATCCTTGTGAAAATCCCTGCCTGCATTTTTCAATCAGATTTGCAATATCTTTTACGGTTTTTGAGAAATTAGGGGTCAAAGGGGCCAAAAACACCATTTTTAAAAGTTTGTCAAGGCAAATAATTTTATACCAAAAATTTAGCTGTACTGGGCCAGCCAATTGTTATGAAGTTTTGATATGATGTTTGTAACCACTAGAGGAAGGTTCCTATTGTATTTGGGGTTGGTGGCCCTTACCGTTTTGGAAAAAAGGGCCAAAAGGAGCTAAAACGGGTGTATTGACAAAACTATTGTAGAATGTTTATTATTTTATAGATTCTGAAACTTCTTTTGTTATTGAATTCCTCATTAAATTCTGTCAACAAAATGTGTCAATGGTTTTGATGTATATTGAACTGTTACATTGCTACAGGGGGTCAAAAAGGGGCCACACCAAAAAAAATGACTTTTTTATTTGTGGTCCGATTTTCAAAATCTTTTTTTCATTGGAATCCTTGTGAAAATCCCTGCCTGCATTTTTCAATCAGATTTGCAATATCTTTTACGGTTTTTGAGAAATTAGGGGTCAAAGGGGCCGAAAACACCATTTTTAAAAGTTTGTCAAGGCAAATAATTTTATACCAAAAATTTAGCTGTACTGGGCCAGCCAATTGTTATGAAGTTTTGATATGATGTTTGTAACCACTAGAGGAAGGTTCCTATTGTATTTGGGGTTGGTGGCCCTTACCGTTTTGGAAAAAAGGGCCAAAAGGAGCTAAAACGGGTGTATTGACAAAACTATTGTAGAATGTTTATTATTTTATAGATTTTGACACTTCTTTTGTTATTGAATTCCTCATTAAATTCTGTCAACAAAATGTGTCAATGGTTTTGATGTATATTGAACCGTTATATTGCTACAGGGGGTCGAAAAGGGGCCACACCCAAAAAAAATGACTTTTTTATTTGTGGTCCGATTTTCAAAATCTTTTTTTCATTGAAATCCTTGTGAAAATCCCTGCCAGCATTTATCAATCAGATTTGCAATATCTCTTACGGTTTTTGAGAAATTAGGGGTCAAAGGGGCAAAAAACGCCATTTTTAAAAGTTGGTCAAGGCAAATGGTTTTACACAAGAAATTTAGCTGTAGTGGGCCAGCCAATTGTTATGAAGTTTAAATATGATGATTATATACACTAAAGGAAGCTTTTTATTGCATTTGGGGTTTGTGGTCCTAACCTTTTTTTTTAAAAAGGGCAAAAAGGGGCTAAATTATGTCAAAAATGTCAACGAATTTAGAAATAAGATTTTTTTTCTATTAAATGTTATTGTAAATATATATATGTCAATTGTCAAATATGCATTTTAAAGTCCACCACAGGATGCATGTGTAAAAAAGGCTTTGTAAGTCCACCATGGGCTGCATGTGACCAAAGCAATAGACTATCCATATTGGGCTTCCAATGTACAGGATTCATCTTGTTGCGCTCGTATCATGCTGCGCTCGGCGTAGCTTTTTATTTTGCAAATAACTCAAAAATGGTGACAGATTTTAAAATTTTGATTGGGAACAAAAGTGATCAGCACCTATAGATCTACCAGCTTTGAAATTTTGAAGAAAATCTAACTACCCATGTAGGAGTTATTGCCCTTTTTGTTGATTTTTTGCAAATTTTGCACCTGTTTAGCTCAATATCTTGAAAACTATACAAGATATTTAAGAAATTTAAATTGCATATTGTTTAGCACATCAAGATCTACTAAATATGTAATAGGGTCAACGTTGTAGGACCTTTCCTTTGAGGAGTTATTGCCTTTAGAACGTCAAAATTGAGCTTTTAAAATGCATTTCCTCATTACATTGAAAATGTTAACGCCTCTGACACTTAAAGTCAAATTGGAACCAAACTTGGTATTGTTGTTTATTAGCATTAGGTGTATAGAACTGATGTGGGGATTTTTGATTGGTTGTAAAACATGGCCGCTGTGGCTAAAAATAGAACATTGGGTTAAACTGCATTTTTTGCTAATAACTCAAAAAGGGTGACAGATTTTTGAATTTTAATCGAGATAAAAGTGATCAGCACCTTAAGATCCACTATATTGTCAGATGGTCCCCTTATTAAACTTATAACCCTCTCAATGTCAAATAGATTTTGCCTAATAGCCTTTACTTCAGGCACATATGTCAGGTGAGCGATTCAGGCTCCTGGGAGCCTCTTGTTGGCCTATAGAATGAAAACTATTGAAAATAGAGAAAAGCTGTTGCTTGCTTAATGTTCAGCTCATTTAGCTCTACAAAAGTCTCCATAAGGTCAAAGTTGTCAGATGATCCCTAATAGGGGTTACAGCCCCTTAAAGGTGAAAAATAGCGTTTTTGCATGTTTTTGGCCTATAGAATGAAAACTATTGTAGATAGAGAAAAGCTGTTGCTTGCTTAAATGTGCAGCTCATTTAGCTCTACAAAAGTTTCCATAGGGTCAAAGTTGTCAGATGACCCCTTATAGGAGTTACAGCCCCTTAAAGGCGAAAAATAGTGTTTTTGGCCTATAGAATGAAAACTATTGCAGATAGAGAAAAGCTGTTGCATGCTAAAATGTTCAGCTCATTTAGCTCTACAAAAGTCTCCATGGGGTTGAAGTTGTCAGATGACCCTTTATAGGGGTTAAAGCCCCTTAAAGGTGAAAAATAGCGTTTTTGCATGTTTTTGGCCTATAGAATGAAAACTATTGTAGATAGAGAAAAGCTGTTGCTTGCTTAAATGTTCAGCTCATTTAACTATACAAAAGTCTTCATAGGGTCAAAGTTGTCAGATGACCCCTTATAGGGGTAACAGCCCCTGAAAGGCAAAAATAGTGTTTTTGGCTTAAAGAATGAAAACTATTGCATATAGAGAAAAGCTGTTGCTTGCTTAAATGTTCAGCTCATTTAGCTCTACAAAAGTCTCCATAGGGTTGAAGTTGTCTGAAAACCCCTTATAGGGGTTACAGCCCCTTAGTGTTTTTTAGCTCACCTGACCCGAAGGGTCATGTGAGCTATTGTCCGTCGTCTGTCGTCCGTCGTCTGTCGTCTGTCGTCCGTCGTCCGTCGTCCGTCTGTTAACTTTTCTTCAAAGATCTTCTTCTCTGAAACCACTGAAGGGATTGCATTGATACTTGGTATACATGATCTTTAGGATGTCCTCTACCAATTTTGTGAATTATATACATGTCAACCAACCAACATGGCCACCGTTGCTAAAAATAGAACAGGGGGGTCAGACCATTGTTTTTGGCTTATAACTCAAAAAGTATAAGAGATAGAGAAAATCCGAAGCAACCTTCCTTGTTTAGCATCAAAAGCTCTACAAATCTCTCCATTGAGTCGAAGTTGTCAAACGACTCCTTATAGGAGTTATTGCCCTTTAATCATCAAATTTGACCATTTTTGCAGTTTTTGGATAATATCTTGAAAACCATTAGAGCTAGAGGAAAAGTTAGCATTGCAGAATTGTTTAGCTCATTGAGATCTACTAAAATGATTTCAGGGTCAAAATTGTCAGATCAGCCGTTTAAGAGTTATTCCCCTTTAACTGTTTTTTCCATTAATTTTAACTGAATTTCAAAAATCTTCTTCTCTGAAACCACTGAAGGGATTGCATTGATACTTGGTATACTTGATCTTTAGGATGTCCTCTACCAAGTTTGTGAATTATATACACGTCGACCAACCGACATGGCCACCATTGCTAAAAATAGAACAGGGGGGTCAGACCATTGTTTTTGGCTTATAACTCGAAAAATATAACAGAGAAAATCTGAAGCAACTTTTCTTGTTCAGCATCAAAAGGTCCTTACAGGAGTTATTGCCCTTTAACTGTTTTTTCTATTAATTTAAACTGATTTCCAAAAATCTTCTCTGAAACCACCGAAGGGATTGTTTTGCAACTTTGTATACTTGAAAGTTTGTGAAATTTATTCAAACTTTGGCATAAGAGATCTGGTGAGCGATTCAGGCTCCTAGCCTCTAGTTTCATGTTTTTGGCCTACAGAATGAAAACTATTGCAGATAGAGATTAGCTGTTGCTTGCTTAAATGTTCAGCTCATTTAACTCTACATAAGTCTCTATAGGGTCGAAGTTGTCAGATGACCCCTTATAGGGGTTACGGCCGCTTAAAGGTGAAAAATAGCCATAGAAAAATAGAGAGCCGGTGGTGTAGTGGTTAACGCGTCGGGCTACTAACACCAATGTTCGTGGTTCGATCCTCGTCCGGGGTGAAAATTTCATGAACCAATTTTCCGACTCTCTCTTGACACTATTTGCAAGGATGGTCTCAAGGAACGATGCTAGTCCTTCGGAAGGGACGAAAAAAGGTTGTCCCGTGAATGTGGAGAGCAATACCCCATGCACGTTAAAGACCCCTTTGTAGAGTTCGATAAGAGTAGGCTCAATAGGGGCCGCTGCAAAGGCTACACTCGCAAACTGCTAGCTGGAGATGGATTTACATAAGCATTAAGCTTGTTTCCCAATCCAGGATAAATAAATATGTTGAAACTAAAAATAGCCATTTTTCATGTTTTGGGCCTACAGAATGAAAACTATTGCAGATAGAGATTAGCTGTTGCTTGCTAAAATGTTCCGCTCATTTAGCTCTACGAAAGTCTCCATGGGGTTGAAGTTGTCAGATAACCCCTTATAGGGGTTACGGCCCCTGAAAAATAGCGTTTTTTCATGTTTTTGTCCTATAGAATGAAAACTATTGCACATAGAGATTAGCTGTTGCTTGCTTAAATGTTCAGCTCATTTAGCTCTACAAAATTCTCCATAGGGTCGAAGTTGTCAGATGACTCCTTATAGGGGTTATGGCCCCTTATAGGTGAAAAATGGTGTTTTGGTCTATAGAATGAAAACTATTGCAGGTAGAGAAAAGCTGTTGCTTGCTTAAATGTTCAGCTCATTTAGCTTTACAAAAGTATAGGGTCAACATCAAGACCAGGTGAGCGATTCAGGCTCCTGGGAGCCTCTTGTTTCTTAATTTTTTTTATCTGAAACCACTGAAGGGATTGCTTTGAAACTTTGTACACCTGATCTTTAGGATGTCTTCTACCAAGATTGTGAAATTTGTGCATGCCGACCAACCAACCAACATGGCCGCCATTGCTAAAAATAGAACAAGGGTTCAGACCATTGTTTTAGCTTTTAACTCAAAGTATAAGAAAAAGAGAAGCAACCTACCTTCTTCAGCATCAAAAGCTCTACAAAACTCTCCGTTGAGTCCAAGTTGTGGGACGACCACTTATATGAGCTATTTCCTCTTAATCGTCAAAATTGACCATTTTCACAGTTTTTGTCTCGCCTGTGACGAATAGAATAGTCGAGGAAGGCGAGCCATAGGTATTACTTTCCGGCGGCGGCGGCGTAAATTTTTTTTGTAAGACTTTTGTCGACAATGAATTGCTGGAAAAATATAATAGCTAGGTATCTGATATTTGGTATACAGACAGTTAAGGTTATGGACTACGCAACTGTCACCATGTCGTGTGACCCTGACCCCATTTTCACGCTCCAGTGACTCTGTGAACTTAGGTCTTTTTTCAGGCCAAAAACTTTTTTGTAATACTTTTGTGGACGTTTGATTGCTAGAAAAGTATAATAGCTAGGCATCTGATGTTGGGTATACAGACACTTTTAGTGTTTATATCAAGAAATGAAAGCTTAGACCATTGATTTTAGTGATGGTGCCCGCAGGCGAGACATACTTTTAGTGGCCACACTTGTTATACGACCGCAAAAAAAATTGTGGTCGTATAATGTTATGGCGATGTCCGCGTCTGTGTCTGCGTCTGTGTTGCCTGGGGACATTTGGTTTCCGTGCAATAACTTGAGTAGATGTTGACCGATCGTTATAAAGTTTTGATATAATGTTTCTCTTTACTAAAAAAAGGTTGGTATTGCATTTGGGGTTTCTGGTCCTATTGGTTGTTGTGACTAAACTTCTGTAAAATGTTAATTTCTTATCTGATTTTGATCTTTTCTTATTGTATTTCTCAATAAATTCTGTCAACTAAATGTGACAACTGTTTTTATGTATCCTTCACTGTGACATTGCTAATGGGGGTCAAAGTTGGGCCGCCCAAAAAATCAACTTTTTAGCTCACCTGGACGAAGGTCCATGTGAGCTATTGCCATCACTTTGGCGTCCGTCGTCGTCTGTCGTCTGTCGTCCGTTAACAATTTTTCAAAAATCTTCTCCTCTGAAACTACTAAACAGAATTTATTGAAACTTGGTATGAATGATCCTTAGTGTGTCCTGCACCAAAATTGTGTTTCGATTTTTTATCCGTTAAAAAACATGCCCTCTGTTACTAAAAATAGACCAGGGGGGTCAGACTACTGTTTTTGGCTTATAAATCAAAAGGTATAAGAGATAGATAAAATTTGATGCCACCTTACTGCTTCAGCATCAAAAGTTCTACAAAAGTCTCCATTTGGTCAAAAGTGTCAGATGATCCCTTATAAGGCTTACAGCCCCTTAACTCTTTACCGTTCCTATGACCCGAATTCGGTGAAAAATAGCGTTTTTTAATGTTTTTGGCTTATAGAATGAAAACTATTGCAGATAGAGAAAAGCTGTTGCTTGCTTAAATGTTCAGCTCATTTAGCTCTACTAAAGTCTTCATAGAGTCGAAGTTGTCAGATGACCCCTTATAGGGGTTACAGCCCCTTAAAGGCAAAAAATAGTGTTTTTGGCCTATAGAATGAAAACTATTGCAGAAAGAGAAAAGCTGTTGCTTGCATAAATGTTCAGCTCATTTAGCTCTACAAAAGTCTTCATAAGGTCAAAGTTGTCAGATGACCCCATATAGGGATTACAGCCCCTTAAAGGCAAAAAATAGTGTTTTTGGCTTATAGAATGAAAACTATTGCAGATAGAGAAAAGCTGTTGCTTGCTTAAATGTTCAGCTCATTTAGCTCTACAAAAGTCATCATAGGGTCGAAGTTGTCAGATGACCCCTTATAGGGGTTCCAGCCCCTTAAAGGCAAAAAAATAGTGTTTTTGGCTTATAGAATGAAAATAATTGCAGATAGAGAAAAGCTGTTGCATGCTTAATTGTTCAGCTCATTTAGCTCTACAAAAGTCTTCATAAGGTTGAAGTTGTCAGATGACCTCTTATAGGGGTTACAGCCCCTTAAAGCCGAAAAATAGTGTTTTTGGCCTATAGAATGAAAACTATTGCAGATAGAGAAAAGCTGTTGCTTGCTTAAATGTTCAGCTCATTTAGCTCTACAAAAGTCATTATAGGGTCGAATTTGTCAGATGACCCCTTATAGGGGTTCCAGCCCCTTAAAGGCAAAAAATAGTGTTTTTGGCTTATAGAATGAAAATAATTGCAGATAGAGAAAAGCTGTTGCTTGCTTAATTGTTCAGCTCATTTAGCTCTAGAAAAGTCTTCATAAGGTCGAAGTTGTCAGATGACCTCTTATAGGGGTTCCAGCCCCTTAAAGGCAAAAAATAGTGTTTTTGGCTTATAGAATGAAAATAATTGCAGATAGAGAAAAGCTGTTGCTTGCTTAATTGTTCAGCTCATTTAGCTCTACAAAAGTCTTCATAAGGTTGAAGTTGTCAGATGACCTCTTATAGGGGTCACAGCCCCTTAAAGTCGAAAAATAGTGTTTTTGGCCTATAGAATGAAAACTATTACAGATTGAGAAAAGCTGTTGCTTGCTGAAATGTTCAGCTCATTTAGCTCGATTAAAGTCTTCGTAGGGTCGAAGTTGTCAGATGACCCCATATAGGGGTTACAGCCCCTTAAAGGCAAAAGTGTTTTTGGCCTATAGCAGATAGAGAAAAGCTGTTGCTTGCTTATATGTTCAGCTCATTTTCACAACAACATTGTTAGATGATAGGGATTACTGCCCCTAAATTAACACATTTTCATGTTTTTGGCCTACAGAATGAAAACTATTGCTGAAAGAGTAAAGCTGTTGCTTGCTTAAATGTTCAGGTCTACAAAGTCCTTCATAGGGTTGACATCAAGACCAGGTGAGCGATTCAGGTTCCTGGGAGCCTCTTGTTTATTTGTGGTCCGATTTTCAACATCTTTTTTTCATTGGAATCCTTGTAAAAAATCCCTGCTTGCGTTTTTTAACCAGATTTGCAATATCTCTTACTGTTTTCGGGGAATTAGGGGTCAAAGGGGCCAAAAATGCCAATTATAAGTGTTTCTTTGAACGTGCGTTTACTAAACTTGTAGTTGTTGAATTGATATGAAATTTTGATATGATATTTGTTACCACATAAGGAAGGTTGGTTTATTTTTTTGGGCCACATATTTGGAGTCTGTGGTCCTTACTGTTTCAGAAAAAAAGCCAAAAAGGGGTTAAAATGGGTTCATTGACAAAACTTCTGTAGAATTTTCATTTTGCATCCGATTTTGATCATTTCTTCTTTAATGTTTTCTTCAATAAATTCTGCCAACTATACGTGACAGCTGTTTTGATACATCATGCATTGTAACCTTGCTAAGGAGGGTCAAAATTGGGCCACACCCAAAAAACCCATCTTTTAATTTGTGGTCCGATTTTCTTTTTTCCCATTAATTGGAATTTTTTTGAAAATCCCTACTAGGTTTTTCAATCCGATTTGCAATATCTCTTATTGTTTTTGAGAAATTAGGGATCAAAGGTACAAAAACGTCAGTTATACATGTAAGAGTTCCTTAAAAGGTGGTATAAATAAAAAAATCAAATATACATTGAAAGTCCACCACAGAATGCATGTGTCAAAGTGCTTTGTGAGTCCACCATGGGCTGCATGTGTCCAAAGCATTTGACAATCCATATTGGGCCTCCAACGTACAGGGCTCAACATGTTGCAGTCGTATCATGCTACGTTTGGAGTAGCTTTTTATTGGACTTTATCTTGAAAACTGTAAGTGCTAGAGGAAGAGTTTGCACTGGAGAATTGTGAAGCTCATTGAAATCTACAAAAATGAGTTCAGGGTAAAATTGTTTGATGACCCCTGATAGGGATTATGGTTCTTTAAAGGTGAAAAATATTGGTATTTTTGTGTATTTGACCTACAGAATGAAAGCTGTTACAGATGGAGAAAAAATGTTGCTTGCTTAAATCTTCAGTTTAATTCTTCAAAAATATCCATTAAGCTAAGGCTTTAATATTACCCCCCCTTATAAAAGTTATGGCCCCTACTTGTAAAATTTTGGGTCATTGCTTTGCAGATTAAACCTAAGAAAGATTAAGAAAAGCTTTTCTTTGATTGAATCTTTTAGCTCTATGTGCTCTACAAAAGCATTCATTATAAGGTGGAAATTGTATGGTTATCCTTTATTGGAGTTTTACACCTCAGATGCCTAAAATTATTTTCATTCCATCAGCCATTGGAGTCAAGTGAGCGATTCAGGCTCCTTGGAGTTTCATAATTTTGGCCTATAGAATTAAAAGTATTGCAGATATAGAAATGCTGTTGCTTGCTGAAACCTTCAGCTCATTTAGCTCTACAAAAGTCCCCATTTGGTCGGGGATGTCAGATGACCCCTTATAGGTGTCATAGCCCTTTAAAGGTTAGAAATAGCTGTTTTTAGCCCACCTGATCCGAAGGGTCAAGTGAGCTATTGTCATCGTGAAGAGTCCGTCGTCCGTTTACTTTTCTTACGAAATCTTCATCTCTAAAACCACTGTAGGGATTTCTTTGAAACTTTGTACACTTGATCTTTAGGATGTCCTCTACCAAGCTTGTGAAATTTGTGCACGCCGACTTACCAATATGACAGCTGTTGCTAAAATAGAACAGGGGGGGTCAGACCATAGTTTTTAGCTTATAACTCCAAAAGTATAAGAGATAGAGAATTCTGAAGCTATCTACCTTCTTCAGCATCAAAAGCATTAGAGAATTATGAATCTTATTGAGATCTACAAAAAATGATTTGTCAGATCAAACGTTAATGAGTTATTCCCCTTTTTAATCTGTTTTTTTTTCTATCAATTTTAACTGATTTTAAAAAATCTCTGAAACTACTGAAGGGATTGCTTTAAACTTTGTACACTTGATCAATAGGCTGTCCTCTACCGAGTTTGTAAAATTTGTGCCGCTGACCAACCAACATGGCTGCCATTGCTATAAATTTAACAGGGGATCAGACCATTTATTTTTTAGCATTATAGCTCAAAAAGTATAAGAGATAGAGGAAATCCGAAGTCACCTTTCTTCTTCAGGATCAAAAGCTCTACTATACTCATCATGGGTCAAAGTTGTGGGACGACTCTTTAGAGGAGTTATTTTTCCCTTAATCGTCAAAATTGACTATTTTCACAGTTTTAGCTCACTTGACCAGAAAGCTATTGTCATGGCCATGCGTACGTCCGTTACTTTTTAAAAAATCTTCTCAGAAACAACTGAAGGGAAATTTTCAAAACTTGGTCAAAGTAATTATCAGGGCATGATGTTTAAAAATTGTGTTCGGTCAAAAATAGTGTTTTCTCTTGTTTTTGACCTATATAAAGAAAACTTTTGCAGATAGAGAAAAGCTGTTCATTGCTTAAACAATCATTCTCATTGAGATCAACAAAAGACTAAATTCGGGTTGAAGTTGTCAGATGATCCATTATAGGGATAATTACTCTTAGAAGACGCCCTTAAAGCTTAAGGACCAGATGAGCGATTCAGGCTCCTGTGAGCTTCTTGTTAACTCCTCCGGAATTCCGATTTCGATTCTTTTATTCTCATTTTTAGCTCGCCTTATACCAGAAAAAAAAACCTCTTTAATACTTGATAATTGTCCTTTTTTACATAAATTGGTTTATTGCGACAAATAAAAACCTATTTTTATGTATGTTTCTTAGAAACTTTTAACTACTGTGGGCCACATTTAAGACCATGTACTTTAATGCGATTAACCAAAAAATCCCGATTTACTAAAAATATCATTTTGGGGGGGGGGGAGTGGAAAATCTTAACTTTTTTCTTACAACTGGATTGAACATTTGATTTGTTTATTGATTATACATTTCTTATGTATTTTCCTGCAAAAGTAAAACATAATGTCTTTCATAATGAAAATAATAGGTTAAAGGGTCCTGCCCCTTTTTATGGGCAAAGACATACCAAAAACCTTCAAAATCACACTAGGATACTTTTTTAGCTTTAAAACATGCCAGATACCACACAAGACTTTAATGTTTATAAAAAGTCACTATAAAAGATTGTTGTGTAGAAAAATATTAAAAACAATGCCTAAAATTACCAAAACTCATTACACGTATCAAATTACATTGCGCAAAACTGAATGTTTATAACTAATTTTTCAAGAGAGAAATAAATAAGGGGACTAAATCACAGTGTATAACCGGACAGTGCGCGATCACGGAAGTTGATCACTGTCCGGTCGAAAAATCTTAGTTGTATGTTATTTTCTCCTCAGATTTTTGTGGTTTTTAGGCTGTAGGAACACTCTATAATATCGATTAGGAACAAATGTAAGTTGAATTTATACCTTGCTCATTTATGGAACTTTTTAGCGTTTCTTTTTGTATTCTGGACAATTTAAAATGTTAAGAATTTTCGATTGATCATCAGTGTGTGAACATTTTTTCCTTCACCACTTAGCACATATTTGGAATTTACACACAACCTGCAATGATTTTTAAATATTTTCATTATTATCTCAATGGGCGATTGATAGACTCTCTACATTGACAATGATAGCTTAAGATAAATTAAACAATTTTGTTTAAAACATCAAGTTTTGTTGTTTTGGAATAATCGTTTACTGTCCGATTAATTGGTCGTTTATTTTTTGTGGGTGTCCGACTAATTGCCTGCTTTGAATCCTCAGGGTTTGAATAAAAAAGTTATGATTTCAAATTACATGTATTCCTCATTAATTCCTTTACAATTTAGTTTGTTATATTCTACAAGTTGCTGATTTTAAGGCTAATAAATAAGTTTTCATATTTTCATGATAATATATGTCGTTGTGTATTTGGTTCATTTATTTGTTTTACAGAACTGAATAAATGTGAGACCTCAAAATAGTCTCTACTGTTGGATTCGAAAAAAAACACGCGGCAGTGTTCACCTTATAACCATCTTATAACAAAAAGGAAATCCATTCAACAAGCTAATAATACATTTAAAACCTTGGGTCTGCTTTTTGCATGTCACTTGTGTATGACTTATTAATGCAAAAGTCAAAATGGTTCACAAGGAGCTTTCCATTGACTTTGGAATTTTGTGAAACAAATTTTCTTATCACATAGACATCCAGCGTACTGAGATATTTGAGTCATTGAAGTTTCACTTTCTAGTATAATACGAACAACATACTCAACACAGTATATAAAAGCCCCGTTAGAATGTGAAAACAATTTAGATGAAGATCATGGACGTAATGGAGCTTTCATCTGTTGGTAAATCCATGTCTTATATTATATTAATTGTATTGATAAAAAGCTTAACTATGATTTGAGTTGGTTTACGACTGTGTTTGCAGGTTATCACGACTGGTTTCTTTTACAGCCTCGAATCTACAACTTCCTCATAAACGGAATTATGCCGGCTATGGTTAATGCTGAAAATCGAATGGCAGTATTTTTTTCCTGTTTTCGTTATTAAAAACCGTACACCGTAAATTAATTGGACTACCTTAACATGCGTTAACCATTGCTGGATAGTTGTATGCACTTATTCCATTAAAGATAAAAATTACCACAAAGTTTCAGACAATTCATTTTTCTACGTCTGACACGTGTTTCGTCTATTCAAGACCACAGGGGAGCTTTGTTACAGAGCTCTACCAATAAAAATTAAAAATTCCAAACACTACACGTAGTTAAATGTATGATGGAACCATAAGACCAAAAATACCGCACTGGAATACATATCATGACGAAAAAAATATTCGTCTGTTTCCTGCTACACTACCTACCCTATTTTTTGGGCCCTACCCTCAAGTTTTTATTGGCATTTTGGGACAAGCACTGTTAAAGTTGGGATTGCTTCTCCATTGACTCAATGTAAAATAATTTTGTAAAAAAAAATCCTACCTACCTACCCTAATTTTCAAGAGTAGGAAGCAGGAAACAAACACATATTTTGTATTTGCCTGCCCAAACATACTAAGAAGAACTTTTGGCTTTAGACAATTATAAACTTTAAACACATGAAGCGGATAACTTTTAGATTTAACGTTTTTACCGTCTAACAAAAAGAAAAAAAAATCAAAGCAGAGTGGCATAAAAGCTGGAAATTTGGCAACACTGTAAGTATGCATATTTCAACGAGGAACCGCTCACTTGCAAAGTTAAATAAACAAATTTAAAGATCGACAAACCATAAGTATTAAAAGTAAAATACTTTAAACTATAAAACGTTCGAACACGGAAGCCAAACCCAGCAATGTCCTAGGCTCTTACGATATCGACCAAAAACATACGTTAGTCTACTCCATTCCAACACTATTAAAACTGACCGCGTTGTGTAATTCGGTATATATATGTCGTTAAAAGCGAACACCTACACCACTTGCCATTGTCCTTGAATTCATGTAAAGTTCCTGCCGTATACACTAGATTTTAGTTGAATGCCTTCATATCTTAAGGATGTATTCTTCTGAGGGGTCAAAATTTTCATTAATCAAGTTTTTTCCCAAACCTACATTTTTGAAATGCTAAGACCCTGAGAAAATCAAATTTACTAAGAAAACAATATGTCCGTGTGCATTTTAGTTCGCTACAGCCATTTAAAAAGAGCCTATTTTGACAATTTTCCAAAAATTTCATCATTTTTGGCCTATTTTGAGGAAATTTTCTTTAAAATATCAAGTTTCAAAATCAAGTTTTCTCTCAAAGTTTCCATATTGATAGATGCCATGATTCTAAACAAATTTAACTTATAAAAAGTATATGTCCGTGATGATATAAGAAAGTTTAGTCCCGAAAATATGCCTTTTTAGGTCATTTTCAAGACACCATAAAACCGGTAAAAATCAAGATTTTTCTAATTTTCTTTCATACCAAAACCTCAAAACTCTCCATTTTCGTTTGAAATAATTGGACAAATATATCTTTTTGAATTTAGAAAAAAAATTATATGAATTGCATAAATATTTTGTTGGAAAAATGAATTTTACTACCCCTACCCTGAAATTGGCTAAATTCAGATTGAGATCAATGGTCAAAATTGGCCAAAAATTAAAATGTTTCATATCTCAAAAACTACTGATCTTATTTTCATGATTTTTTGACAAAATTTAGATGGATCATCAATTGATATATATCCACTAAAAGTTTTCAATTATAAGACAAGGTTTAAAAATTATTCACAAACGAGATTTCAACGAGACTGAAACCTCAGAAGAATACCCCCTTAAGAATAAAAAGACTTAGAAAGATGAATATTGCTATGACCATGTTAATAAATTGTTGACTAAATCTGAATCCCTCTTAGATTTTAGCCAAATACTAGTACATACATGTATTTACATGAAGCAGCACACTTGAAGTGGTGTGGCCACCTGAAGTTCATCTGATTTGAGCAATTTTTAATGTTTCATTCTGTAGTAACATTTTGTCGATGATAACTATTTGTAACGAAAATTAGACATATACATCTATATAAAACCTTAGAACAGTATATCAACTCTAGATACATATCTTCATTTGCAAAATTTGAAAAGTCAGCTAGATTTTAAGAGAATTGCCAACTTTACATATCTGGAATTTTACCTACATCTATATGTTTTTTCCCCAAAATGTCCAATTAATTTATACCAATACAAAGCTTAGATGAATGATCACATGTTTATATTCAATTTCGTTAACTTGCTTGAACGGATTGTTTTCCAACTGAAGAGAAATTACAAAAATGGTTCTTTTTTAGTAAATCGTAATCCTTAATATACATACATGTATGTAGCAATGCAATCTTATTGCAATACCTTGTTTGGATAAGCTATTACTAGTACCTTTTATATTTGTACCAGTTTTTTTTTAAATCATTTTGTTCTAGCTGTATAAAGGCTGTGTAAGGATATTTGTATTCTTATTGCAACATTCAAACAAACAATTAATCGGACATATAGATATAACTTTCTAACAATTAATGATTGCGTACAGTGGCAATTAGTCGGACAGAGATGGAGTGAGCAGTGCTCTTACAAATCTGATTGTTATAAAAAATCAAAACCATTTTCATCAAATAATTTGACACCAAAGGATTTCCTATTTAAACAGCTTTAAATGGAGATGCAATGCACCATTTCAATGTAAGTGGTTCACTTATAATTTGTTGTTTCTTTCGCCGCAATGAGTTTCTATTGTCATAAATACCAATGATTAAACCACTTTTTTCGATAATTTGTATCATTCACACTATATATTGATAACTTGAATAGTGATGAATAACAATGTTAACAAATTGTACGCTTCAATTTTTCTGAAAATTTAGTTTCGGTAGAATAAGGGTTCAAATTCATGGCAAAAAAATACATTTTTATTAAATCAACTAGGATTTTACCACCGGACAGTGATCAACTTCCGTGATAGCTTACTGTCCGGTTATACACTGTGTAAATGCACTGTTTGCAATCTTAGGACACATAAATCATTCAGTTTTTCTAAATTTTTTTTTCATCTTAAAAACATCCTTTTCATATCAATACTCACTGCATTTGAGCATTGTTACCTAATAGAGGGTGAATATTGTGCTTAGAAAAACAGATTTTGATTCGTCTATTAGCTACTCAAAAAAGACAATTTTGTTTAAAAATAACAAAAGAATAGGAAACAAACCATTTTCTAGCTGACAAGTTCTCATTTGAGAAAATACATAATAAGTTCTGTAAAACTGTTTTAGGTGTACGAAAAACAGCTAGTAATATTGCTTCAAAAGCAGAACTAGGAAGGTTGCCTCTAGATTCTTTTATTAAAACACAAGTAACTACTTTTTATACGAGAGTTAATTATCAGGATACTAATCCTCTAGTGGAGGAGGCATTTTGGTTAACAAAAACCTAAGCAATGAGGGTATATACACATGGTATAGGTTTTCCACTTCTATTATGAATCAGTTTCAGTTAAATAAAGAAGATTTTGAGTGTCTTCATAATGTGTATAAAGAACTAAAATTTAAAGTAAAAAAACACTTGTAAAAAGTTACTACTGAAAAATACAATGAGGTTTTCATGGACAAAATCTTAAATTTTGATAACACTTCTAAATACAAATGACAACAAAGTTCCAGACAATAAATTTTGCTAAAGTATTTCTTTACAGCAAGTTAAAATCGAACATCAAACCTGAAGATTATTTAAAAACCCCAAATATAAATAGTAGAAAAATCCATACAAAATTCCGCATCAGTGACCATAATTTGGAACTTGAAATTGGAAGATACAATAATACACCTCGTGAACAAAGACTTAGCAAAGTATGCAAGGTCTTAGATGACGAAAAACATTTCTTTTTGGACTGCCAAATAAATAATAACATACGAAATAAATTCTTTAACATGATATGTACTAAATACCCACATTTTAACCAGCTTGATTCTACCAATAAACTTTTATTTATTTTAAATTATGATATGGATATGTTACAGTAAATATGTGTAATTAGGAATTTCACGTAATTACTGACAAGAAATTCCTGAAAATATCGGTTATTACACGTAATTACTGAAAAAAATCATGGATTTAACACACTTTTACTGAATGTACACAAGCCAGTAAAATAATTGAACAAATATGAAAGAAATAGATTTAATACTTTTAAATCAAAGAATAAAAACCAGACAAACATATTTACAAATAAATACTTGCAAGGCACCAGTTAAGCCAAAAAAAATGTCTGTTTGGGGTAACATGTAAAAAAATTCTAGGTAGGGTAGGTAGGCTTTTTTTTTATTATATGATATATTTTTTCATGTCGGTGTTGATTTAATTTACTTAATGTCTGAAAAATTGGTGTATCTATGTGGACTTTTGTATAAGTCATATATAAATGCCTTCAAATGTATTCTACTTTTCTGGTATTGCTTCATGTATTTCTTGTATTTCCAATAAAATATCATAAAATGCTTCTCTAATCTGCTTTTAGTCATTATACAGCCACTGCTTCATTTTAGCAATAGCTTCTGTATACATTTGCATATGTTGCATGTTCTAATCCTGATACAATACCATGGTGTAAAAATGTACATTCAATGACATTTCTCTTCAATGGTGTTCTATTTTAACCACTTTGTATGTGGCTCCCGCAGGGTTAAAAACGACCTGCGACCTGAGGGCTTTTTAAGGTCGACTTCCGACCTACACTTCATAAAATCGACCTATGCCAAAAAACGACCTGCGACCTCCGCCAAAATATGCCTTTTAAAAGCGACATTGCGACCTCAGGCCCCTTTTAAAAGCGACCTTGCGACATGAAGGGGGTACCCTGCGGGAGCCCCTTATATATTAAAATAAATGTTTAAATTGATATAAATGCTGAAATATGTCAATATCAAAGAATGTAAAGAAATGTAATTTACACATGGTTTTGTATTAGGATGATAGGGAATATTTTAATGGCACTTGCTTTTTGTAGTATATGCACCTTTTGATCCTTAACCAATCTCTGGACTGCGGTATGCAAGTTAGTTTATAACATAACTGCATGTTGGGCGTTGTAGTACACAACACGTATGGATCATTAACCAGACTCCTCCAAGCACAATGGAAACTGGGGGTTCTAACTAGTGCTGCATGTTCTTTCTTTTTTTTGCACGTAAAACAATACAAGGATATATTAAAGACTTTTATCCATTCAATTTAATATCTACTATAACCTTTATATGCGAGCAAAGCGAAGCTCACTATTGTAGAGAGTCTGCCAAATTGCACGAGACTCAAAATACGATGGTTGAAAATAAATTCTGTCATCATTTGGAAGGCATTGGACCTTTCGGAAAATACCTTTATTTTCGCTTATCTATTTACAAACGGTAACAAAACAAAACCTTTTCTTGTTGTTAATGACAATAACTTTCTCAATAAATAATAACTATCTCACGGACGAACACTAGTTGTTTTGTTTTTACACAAATATGGCTTTCTCTCGCGAGAATTCGATACTGTAGTGACCTTTTACCCATAGTGGACCGAAACCACATTTAATTTTCCCTCTTTGTTCAATAAAAGAAAATTTCAATTTAAAAAATGCACCTGCTCAAACCAATTAATTTTAAACACAATTTCTCATTACCACAATTGCAAACAAATAATGCAACAAATTCTCCTTTCACAGATACCAAACTTTTTTGACAGTTGAAAATTCTGGGGTCCTAGTGGGGATAAAATCTTAGAGCTTCCGAAAAGCAAAACTCCCCCCTTTTTGTGCAATAAAGAGCTACCTTTCCCAGAATTTGGATTTTTAAGGATGTCATTAAATTTCTTCATTACTGTGACATTAATTTGAGACCAAAATCAACCTCTAAAAGTGAATAGAACACACACACACAATACTTGTTCATAGTTACTATTTTTAGTAGAACTATATTCGTGGACAACGAAAATCCAAGGGCGATAATTGTGTACTCGTACCTAGTGCATAGTCATTCGCAGAAAAATGGTGGGAAATATCATCACATCGTCCCTAATAAGTTCTGTCAATCAATTTTCGGAACTTTTCATAACACAGATTCATTAAAATAAAGTGATCAGCAACTGTTTTCCTACATATGTATGATAATTTGGTCCTACCTGATCTGAAAATAAAATCCTAATCCATCCTTATCCTATGTGGTCCCTCAAACTGACATAGTTAAATGATCATTTGGATACTTCGTCATTTTCCACCAGGTTTCTAAATCAATCTTTGGCAATTATAGATACGGGTATACAAAAAATATAACAAAACCTGGCAGAAGAGCGGTGACATTTTGATATCTTCATGTTTACTTGTTTATTTCTTGTCGAATGATAACGTCACTGAAGGATCGATTAAGTTATGGATGATGTTGTCCCGGCCGCGAAGCATATTTTGGTTTTTTTACGGATAAAAAAAATACATTTTTTTTCAAATAAATTATTAAATTTTTATCCAAAAGTGGACCCTCTTAGCTATTGATCCAGCCGAGGGTATTTTGACATTTTTTCCAGATCCAATTAGGGTTAAACCCAGTTTTGGTTGCACCTATTATCATATTGATTTTGTATCTTCACGAGCTTTTAGGGCAGAGCCATTATCATATTACTGCTATTATACGCTCCCGAAGGGAGAATTAATGGTAGAAATGTCAATGTTTTAGTTGTACTATGAGCTAAATTTTCCTTTACGTTAACGTCCGGTTTAGCACGCGCTTGTTTTCCCGAACTTTCGGCGTCTTTTTAACGTTTTTATCTTTGAATGTTTTAGACGTCATTAAACGCTCACGTAACCCACAAGAAAAACTAGTTTGTTTTTATTTTCGAACAAAAAAAATAATTGAAACTTCGGGAGCGTAACAGGTTTTACCTGCCTCATATTAAAGTGTACTATCCTTTACATATTTGTCAAGTTTCATCAAAATCTATGCATCGAAAAAACAAAAATCTGACAGGGCCGGGAATTTAAAAAAAAAATGGCCAACATAAACTTCAGTTTCAAATTCTTGCAAACCAATGCTTCAATTTCAAGCATTAGGCACGGACCATTTGATTTTGTGGGGGGGGGGTCTGGAATTTGTGTTGCCAGGCATTTTTTAATGGGCCTGGAAAAGACCAAAGGGGGTGGAAGATCTTTTCTATTAAGGTAGATGGGGTGTCTAAAAATTTATCCATAGAATTTTCTTAAATTTTGGCCACAGTTAGCTCTAGAATGGTACTTTAAATTTCGATTAAAACACTAAAAGTTCACCAGAGGAATTTTTGTAGAAATGACTTTGAAAAATGCATGATTTTGGAACTTTTAATATAGGATCAATAGGAAAAATTCAAATTTTCTTCATCTCAAAAAATCTACTCCATAGGATTTTTCTAAAAAATTGTGAAAATTTTTGTTTTGTATTCATTTTTAAATATACTGAATAAAAAATAAAGTTCACCAGTAAAATTTTTGGAAAAATTGAAAAATGTGCTTTTTTCCTATTATTTCTATACAAATTATCTCCCCTTTAAAAGTACGGGAAAATATTAAAATTCACAAAGAAGGTGAGTTTTATCCAAATTTGTGTTGTAATTATACATTTTGATGTTTACCTAGCCGAATAGATATCAATTAGAATAGCTAGCATTATAAAAATAAAAGTATTGGAAATAAGTCATGCACCATGAATCTAGAAAGATGATAGATCTACCTAACTGCTAGTTTTGTTTAATTGGCAAAGATTTTTTGTTTGTTTCTGCACTTAGAGTCATCATCATTTCAAATGCATTCCGAGCTTGAGGCTGTGCAATGGTTGGTGCACCTTCATCTTGTCCAGGTTGTTCAGGTTCTATACATTTAAGTCTCATATATTTAGTGTCAATGAAGGATTTAAAAATTATCCCCATCTCTGCTTTGTAAAGATCTACAAAGTCGATATCTAGGCTTGTCCATGGTCCCCCTTCCTTTGTTGATAATGATATCCCAAGCGTTTGACCGGGACAAACATACATTCCTACAATTTTTCAAAGGTCTTATCATGTTTCACAACACTGAAAATTCTCTCCTCCGGTGCATGTTTGCATTTTAGCTTCAAATATTTACAACGGAAGCCATGCCTAGCTTTTCTACCTTCGCTGTCATTTTAAAGCGCAATGAAGACTTTGATAATCGCTGTACTGTTTTATTTTTATTATCACATCTTTATTTGTTCTTGCAAGAACTACTATTGTGACACCTTGAGTTGCACAATACACCAGCTTTTAAACACTTGCATGTTTTTTGGTGCAGCCAGATTTGCATGAGTATTTCATAAATCCCTGACCATCACCTATTGATTGTTCCCTCTATGGAAACAAAATATTTAATCTCCTCATCCTCTGGTTTTTCTTTTCCTGATTAGCTTAGTTAAGTCTCCAACTTTAAAGATTTCATACTTAATTTACTACTTTAAATTGTTTCGTAATTTAATTTTGAAACTTTTGGTTAGAATGCCTCTGATGAGTCTTTTAATAGGAATAAGCTTTTTACAATTTTTCAAAACTTACAAATTTTGATGTTACATGTATTGACCCCAAAGATGCTGTGCCAAAATCTCAGACCATTCCGACAACTACATTTCACGATATTTGCTATCTTAAAACTTTTAATTGAAAGAAAATTAAGGAAGTGGTGCGTTTCTTGTATTGGATCTCTTATTAAAAAAATTAATTGTACATGTCGTTTTCTTATAGTGAAAGGAATATCACATCCTGAATTTTATGGTAATGTTTTTTATAAAGCTCACAAATTTAAAAGCAATCCATTAGAAATGAAAAATTGGCTTCAAAATTTATTACGGAAAGGATATCAATTGAATATTTTGGTTGAATCTTTGAATTTAGTGTTTTTTTGGCTGAATTATTGATAACTTGATACTTGCTTTAAAACTTCCTTAAACGTTTTTACTATTGTCATTTTTAAGCAGCGATCAAGCGTGTCGGTTTTGTGTGATGACACTTCACTAAATCATTATTCTTTGAAGTGTTGTGTCGGATTTAAAATCGATACGTTTGATTTTTTTTTACATCAGTCGATTGATGATTCTCAGCTAGCTGTCAGTAACAGCGTGTGCTCTATAGAGAGTTCCTTTACCGTCCTTTTGTTTGTTCTTGTTTTTTGTCTTAGGTTCTCTCAAGTGGAATTGAACTTTGATCAATTTGATTTTTATTGTGTGTTTAGTTTTTGTGCTTTGTCTTGGAAAATTGATAGGGGGAAGGTTGGGCCAAAAAAACTAGTTTAACCCCGCCACATATTACATGTGCCTGTCCTAAGCCAGGAATCTTTGACAAAGCTTTCGTTTGTACTTGTCTTTTTGATGTTTTCTGTTCCTTGTTTAAGAAGGGGATCTATCTGTGACTATTTCAGGGCTGGATTTGAATTATATGCATTTTATTTAGACCATGGGCCAATTGCAGAACCGCGAGCAGTGCCAAATGGCCTCGTTGAAGGTTGCTGGCAGTTGTCCATTGTGGTTTTTCTAAATTGCCGTGTAATTGTGGGTTGTGTCGCGTACACTTATTCCACATCTCATTATTTTCTATTGTGTTGTTTGGCATATTAAAAAAAATTCGGGACTTATGTAGCTATTAAAATGTAAAGTTTATAAGTAAGTGTCGAACGGGCATATAGACAGAATAAACAAGATATGATATTGACACTGGATGCAGTTTTGAATGTCTCTGAAACGAAGCCCAATTAATCTCAGGAAAAAAATGGGCAAAGTTTCCCTTATAATACAAGTTTTACAGATGTCAAAGGGGGTGTTCCTGGAAATGCCTTTAAATGCATTTTAGAACCTCTTGGAAAAATTAGACAGGAGTTTTCCAATACATACGAGTTTGTTACCAAACTATGATTGGGAGACATACAAATTACCAGCCTGTGCCTCAACAAAAGAATTACCTTCCAACATAATAGTAGTCATCCCTTGTCTTTTTATAGCTCTCGTCATGTTCCATATTTTGTAGACTTTCCATTAGTTCTTCAATTTGCACTTTAGGCAGCAAACCCTTTTCTTTTTTCTCATTATATAACTTGTATAACTCCTCAATATTTATTTTACTTCTTTCATATCCTGAGCCATTTTAGATTTCATACATAAAACATTTACATGAACTATACTAGTAGGTGAGTTTAATCTCGCTCACATTCAATAAAAAATGCCTTTAAAGACATTATTAGCATTGCCATACAATAGCATACAGTTAAATATACTTAAATGTCCATGAGAAGGTGGTTCAACATTGCATTTTATGGATCTTAAACAAAGATTTTCATGTTTAGTAAATGTGTGTAAAATCTCTAAAAAAATTAGTAATTTCATGAAATTACTGATGAATTTGAGTAATTTCATGTATTTAAATACTAAGCACTTTAGGAATTAAATGAAATTCCTAATTTTTCAGTAATTACGTGCTAATTACACAAAGTTACTGTAACAGATATATTGCCCATTATCATTGATTTCATAAAGCAATCTTTAGAGTTGCGAAAATGATGTCTATACTTGTCAAGTAATTTTCATATCACATAATTACAAAATGTATGTAAAACCATTTATTTCTGTATACTAGTATGTTATTTGTATATGATATTTGTGTTTGTTTTATATTTGCAGAACCCGTAAGGATTTTTATGTTTTGCAAATATTCAGTGGTGTATAATATGATTAAGGCCCTGCCTTTTTAGCGAGCATCGAAAATCTATATACCTTTTAAAAATAAATCCATGTGCTCGACCGGCTAAGTGTATCGCAAAGAGGGAACTTTTAAAAAAGGAATTAGGTAGTAGCAAAGTCTGACCCCACCCAACCCAAATATATGCATGCACTTGGGAAAGTTGTTGTTTCAATATCTGGGATAAAAAATAACTACCTATTAAAAATTCAATTTAATATTTGTGCAAATAATTATTAACTTTATTGATGAAATTACACCCGTAAGGGTCAAATCAACATACATTGAAGATATTGAATACAAAACAATACAACATATCATACAATAGCGTAACATAAAACATAATTAGACAGCAAATGAAAAAAAAAAACAAACAAACAAACACACACACACATGTTATGAACCTGCCTGACAAGGATCTGAAGCCCTGAGTTCTATAGACTGTTTAATAAAGCCTCCAATATGACAAACAAGTTCGGGGTAGGGGTTTAAAATGATCAACAGTTTATTTAATGTATCGAGACGTTCAAATGTAGACATTTTATCATTTAGAACTTTTAAAAAATCTGAGCGAATGGCTGAATTTATTTCACATTCAAAAAAGAAATGTTGCTCATCATCCAAACTTTTACACTTTTTGCAGAGTCTTTGCTCTCGAGGTATTTTCATATATCTGCCAACTTCTATACCTAGAGAATGATCACTAAGTCGAAATTTGGAAATCAATCTTCTATAATTAAAATTATTATGTTTTAAGTAATTATCGGAATTAAAACTGTGTTTAATCTTTCCGTAAAGATAAAGTTTCGATGAAGTATCTAGTTTGGATATTTTATCTAGGGTAAGCTTTTCATAAGTATCTTCTACTAACTTCTTTGCATGACTTTTAAATGTAAGTGTAGTAGAATTGAGGTCTTCAACATTTAAATTTACATCTTTCGATACTCTGTCTACATAAGAATACCACGAATAAATACCTTCATTGTGCAGCGTTTTATTAACTTTAAGAGATTCAGTCACAAGAGGGTTTACATTATTAGAACTTATCCTATGTAGATAAACTAAAGATTGTCGTTTTATAAAAGAATCTAGTGTGAATCTGGATAACTCGCTTCTTGCACCTATGTTAGAAGCTGTCTTTTTCAAACCTAGAACAGCTTTACAAAATTTTGAGTGAATTTTTTCAAAAGAATATTTTTCGCTCAGTGACAGGACATCACAGAGTGAATTGTTAGCTTCTGCTCTATTGAGCGCCTTAAATGTTGTATTAAAATTATCCATGAACCAAATTTCTGCATTGTATGCTAAAATTGGTCTGATCAGAATATCAAAAAGCTTACATGATAAGCTAGTAGGTACAAAGTTAAAATTTGACATATACTTTCTAAATAAAAATAACACTTTTGAACCTTTTTGAGAGAGTTCTTCTGATGTTCTTGTAAAACTACCCTTAGCGTTTATAACATTTCCAAGGAACTTAAAGTCCTTTACTTCTGATAAAATATTCCCGTTATAAGAAAATGGATTTGATTCTGCATTTCCATTTTGAAATATCATAATTTTTGTTTTGCTAGTGTTGACAGTTAATTGCCATTTACTGCAATATTGTCGAAGTTTATGTAGGGCATTCTGTAGGCCTTGATGTGTCTCGGATAATATAACCAAGTCATCTGCGTAGCTAAGAGTTTGAATTTTTGATTTTTCAAGGCATGGGGGATAACAAGTTGTATCAAAAATTGTATACAAATCATTAATGAAACAGTTAAATAAGGTAGGGCTAAGACTATCTCCTTGTCGAACCCCTCTGTGTGTAGGAAAAAAAGTAGAATGTTGGTTTCCATTTTTAAGTGCAGACTGAGTCAGACTGTACATATTTTTTATGGTTTTGTACAATTTTTCACCTATGTTTTCATTTATTAATTTATATAATAGACCATTGTGCCAAACAGAATCAAAAGCGGCTTTTAAATCCACAAAACAAGCAAATATTTTTTGTTTTTGCTTCTTTAAATATTTTGTGACTTAAGTTTTAAGAACAAAAATACTGTCTGATGTTCTATGGCTAGAACGAAATCCAAACTGATAATTAGAGAGTTTATTTTCATAATGTTTAATTAATCTTTTATTAAAGGCAGAACTGTATAGTTTTGCCAGACAATTTAAAATAGAAATACCTCTATAGTTGGCAATGTTTGTTTTATCTCCCTTCTTGTGTATAAGTACAATAAAGGCTTTCCTCCATCTAGTTGGATAGATAGACGAAGAAAAAACTAAATTAAAAAGTTTAACAATAGCTTTAAGTGTAGCTACACTACTAAATTTTAAAATTTCATTGCATATCCTGTCAGGACCACAACTTTTCCCCGTTTTTAATTCCTTAATGCACTTTTTTATTTCTGATATAGTAAAAGCACAATCTGTATCAATATTTTGAATAAGAGTATCTTCGAGTGCTTCAAGTTCATTATTGACTTTATTTTCAAAATTAATATCATATTGTTCTGGCTTTCCCAGACTCTGAAAATGCTCTTCATAATTGTCAAAGTCCATAAAAGAGCCCTCATCTTTTTTAGAATCTTCATATTTTAGTTGTTTCAGTAGCTCCCAGTATTTTTGGGGGTCACTTTCTTGAAGCGAAGTTAACTTCTCAAACAGATCTTTTTTAAACATAATTTTCTTTTTCTTTACTAATTTCTTTAAATCTTTGCAATGTTT
This sequence comes from Arcuatula senhousia, assembly GCA_963971305.1. Lineage (NCBI taxonomy): Eukaryota > Metazoa > Mollusca > Bivalvia > Mytilida > Mytilidae > Arcuatula > Arcuatula senhousia. The sequence continues at coordinate 21,366,416 of OZ020313.1, read as the reverse complement.
ATAAAAGGAATTTTTATTATTTAGATCAAATGGGTCACTTTTCAGTTTCGCCCCATAAATGTTAACAGTCTTTTTTAGTTCACGTATTTGATTATCTACCCAAGGTTTTGGATTTAGTTTTCTAGGTTTTGCTCTTTTGAACTTAATATATTTACAAGATTTTAATGCTAGAGATTCAAATATATCGTTTATATCTTTTGTTGCATTGTCTATACCAGAAGGAGTATTGTCATATTGCGAGACTTCAAAATTTATTATCTGCTTTACCACACTTTCATCAGCTAAAGCTTCTTCAAGTTTCAGCTTAGATGTTTTTTCCCATCTATAGCTAAATTCAATTGGAACAAAATTTTTCTTCTGAGCAATGGTATTTTTATCTATACAACATTTAATCATAACTGAAATAGGAACATGATCTGATAAATATGATGGTTCTCCTATATAAAAATAGTCAATAGAGGGTAACAGATCCAAGTCAGACAGGGCATAGTCTACTGTGCTTGCACCATTATGTTTAAAACATGTTAAATTTCCAAGCAAATCACCAACAAATCTACCATTTAAGATCCTGAGCTGAGAGGCAACACAGAGGTCAATTAATTGTTTTCCCTGAGGATTGAAAGTTTTATCTAAGGAATTTCTACTTAATTGAAAATCACCACTATATGTATCAGGTAGTAATTTATATAATTCAGGGTTAATATCGCTTTCATCACTAATAAAATCTAAGCGATCACTTATCCTAGCATTCAGGTCACCTAAAACAAGAATATTCCCTTTACCAGATAATTTAGAAATCTCATTTTCAAGTAAAATGAAGTCATCATTATAATATGTGGAGGACGCCGGGGGGATGTAACATGCACATACATACAAGTCTTTATTAAATCCAAAAAATGACTTATCTAACCTTAACCATAGCCTGTTTTCTGAGTTTGTAATATTATTAACTTCTGATATGCCTTTACTTAAAGCAGACTTATAATAGATAATAATGCCTCCACTGAATCTTTTTGATCTCTGTTTCTTTTTCCTAGATTTTTGTAAAATATTAAAATTTGCAATATTACATTTAGAGTCAGCACCTTTCCATGTCTCTTGTAAAATGTTAATATCATATTTTAAACTTGATATAAAATTGTCATCCTCTATCTTACCTCCCAACCCTTGAATATTCCAAGAACCAATTGATATATTAGCTTGCATCTATTCATTTGAAATACTGGTGTAAACAAACCAAAAGAATAACTCACACAATCAATAATAAGCCTTATTACACTAAAAATATCTTCCATTAAGTGTCACACTATATTTAGACCAAAATATTAAAATATTAAACTTCACATTCAAGTCCAATATTATATAAAAGTTCAATAAAATCAAAGAGTAAAAGTAATTTGAGTCACTATAAACCTTAGAATTATTGTAATAAGCAATATTACATTATAAAATGTGTCAATATACAATATGTACTGATGAATAACTTCATTATTATTTTTACCAACTTTGTTGTCCCTTTACCATGTTTACTAGAAAAAAAATAAGAATATATATTTTCGAAGAAAAAATCAAAAAAAAAAAAAAAAAAAAAAAAAATCCACAAATATTAAAAATAATAGTTAAGCAAATAAAAAGAATAGTTAAGTTGAAAAATGACAAGGAAATCTAAAATTAATAAGTCAGAGAAGAAAAAAAAATCAAATGCATGACATGCTTATAATAAGGGGATCTTAGCTTTATACACCTTACTTAGACTTATAGAACAACTGTCATAAATAAAACTCTTGTTAAGTGAAATTTCAAATGTTAATATAGTGGCTATAAGTTACATATACAACTTATAAACCCTGAAATCTACAACTATATGTACATATCTGTACTAAAACCAGTATCATAACATTGAACTAATGAATAACATGAACTATTGAGTAACATGAACCATTAAGATTGAAAAAAAACCCAGAAGGATATAATTACTTTATATCACATGAAAAATAACATAAAATAGAATAAAAAGGACAAGTTATTTCTGACTTAAACTATTTATACATTTCATTTCAAGCCTAAAGCCAATTTTAGCAGCCTGTAGTTAATGTCAGTTGAATTAATTTCAGGATCCATGTTGTGGAAAACACCAAATCTATTGTTCCACTGCTTTGGACGATTTTCAAATTGGGCTGATCTTTGTTGTTGCACAAATGATTGATGTTTCCTACTGTTGTTCCATAATTGAGTATCACGAGTATTTCTCTCTGATCTTTGGGGACCAACTACACCAAGTAACGGATTGACGATTTCCTTCAAATTTCGCACATAAATTCCGATTCCAGAAAATCTATCTAAATGTATGCCATCAATAAAATGATTTTGTGATAAGTTTCGATGTTTAACAAATTTCAATCTGAGATCATCGCACAAGTTTTCCAATCTAGCATTATATTCAATTCGTTTCATTTCAAATTCTTCGGTACGACGTCGATCAGCATAATATCTAGGTAGTAGCTCATTGACAATAATATTTGAACTTGGAATTAGTCTTTGAGTGTTCAATATCAGGCTTTCCATATCAGCTAGTACTGCCTCTGGCGAACTTTGCTCTAAATCATTTGATCCAATTTGGTAAACTATATTGTCAGCATTCAGCCTTCCAGATTCCAGAAATCCATTTGCTCCATGTATAGTCTTGTCTCGTAAAGAAGTAACTTTGGTAGTTTGAAACCTGTAGATTTTTTTCGGATTTAAGTCATTGACTAAAGATGACCCTACAACCCAGACTTTCACTCGATTCTCACTACCACTAGCTGTTTGTTTATTAATATTTTGATGGTTGTAGTTCTTGTTTTCAGCATTTTTGTCATTAAACTTGTGGGTAACATCACTTGTATCTCTCCTTGTAGGTTTGTACATTTCATGCGACTGATTATTATTCATTGCAACAATGCCTTTAATTTCACTACACATTGCCCATATTTGGTCTATATTTCCCTTCAATGTCACATCTTTTTCAACAATGCTGCTCCCTAATCTCTTAATTTCATTTTTTACACATGAAGCATTTTCCTTTATGTCTTGAACATCTCTAGCGATGTCATTTTGTCGAATTTTAAGAATATCAGTACTCAACTGGTCACATTTTTTCCCTATACTTTCAATTCCATCTTTGTTTGATTTTAATGCTTTCTGAAATAGTTCCTGGTCAAAAAAGTTTTTAGTTTCGGGTACTGGAGATACATTTTCTTCCAGCTTTTGGCTTATTTTGTGCACTTCATTTGTGAGTTTTTCTATAGCAGACTTGTTTTCCAATTGGGCTTCAACAAATTTAGTCTCTAGTTTATGTATTGCAGACACTAGAGATGAAACTAGTTTTTCAATAGGGGAATCTGACTTTGTATTTTGAGTTGCAGTGTCCTCTTCAACTTCATGAACTTGTTTTTTGGTTTTATCATCAGAGTTTTTATTTACCACTATTACTGACTCTACTTTATCAGAGGTAATTTGAACGCTATTGTCACTGTCAATAAGTAGCTGCTTGGGGTCAGTATTGTCACTGTCAATAATTAGCTGCTTGGGGTCAGTATTGTCATATGAACTATTTGAAACATTTAGGGACTCATTCTGTTGCTCAAGGCTCTGTGACTCATTTACTGAAAGCTCTGGGTTGAGCATTTCCTTCATGTCAAAGTTAGGGGGCCTCATGTTTTTTATTCGCAGATCAAAAGCCCTTGGCTTATCTCCCTTGAGAGCTAGCCCCACCGTTTTCTGTATATAGTCAAATTCACTTTGAACCCAGTTTTGGCATACATTTCCTTGCACGAGACATCTATTTGTACTATAATAAACAGTTATTGTCAGTAACTTTAACCCGCTGTTTGAAATTTGTACTACTGATTTGAACAAATTTGTGTCCGGTAGTTTTTCTATGAACGGACTGGATTCATCATTCAAATTTAAAACACGATTTTTCTTGTCATAATCTGTCCATATAACATTTGTTTCAGAACTTTTACTTGATCCTACATAATAGCGTATGCGTAGAAGTCTTCTCCAAAGAAGTATAGACTGTTTATTCAACTGAAAAGTTACTTGTTTTGTGTCGTTTGTGTTTTTTATTTCCGTCATGTTTCACAAATTTCGGCTATGTTCAATGCGTGTCACTGTGTACTTAATTCAGCTATATATTTAGCATTTTGGGACATCTAGTGTTATTTTTCTCTCAACTATCAATTCAAACAATTACACAGACAAGTATGTGTCATCTAACGACCCGTTTTACACCAGTATTTAGAGAATTTATCTTTGGATTTTTCTCGGACATATGGGCGCCGCCATATTGGTCGTGGCTTTTTTCATAAATCCTGTAAAATTCTGAGACGACATTTAGCGGGGACGAAATTATCCCTTTATGGATTACATGACGTCATTTCCTTGTCAGAGTAACATTCAGATTCTGTCAGGTTTTGTGATATTTTCTGAGTATCAGTGTTTTATTTGAAGCATTGGTAACAGAAGGTACATTAAGAAACCTGGTGGAAAAAACATCGTGCATGCTTGAGGAGAGTGAGTGAAACCCCACAGGATGGGACTCTTCTTTCATTTTCAGGTAAGAACCTTTTATTTATTATTATGAGTAGGTTTTATTCAGTAAATTTATGTATTTCTTTATCTTACTTAGAATTTAAGAATGCTTGGTCAGTAACATGCATTTTACTATCATTTGGTATGACTAGTCAATGGGACGATGTTGCCAAAAGCTAGCTCGGTAATTTCCGGAAAATCGTTTTTCAGCGGAAAAGACCGAATGGTGTTTGAATAAAAATATTTGTGTAAAAATAAACAAATGGATGAATGAGGGTTTTATCACTGTTTTTGAATTCCTATTTTTTTATTTTTGCATAACAGATTATGATGTATTTTTTTATAAGCCCAGAGGGTTGATTGTTTTACTTGCTCCGTGCCTGTTAATTTTTTCACTCCGTAAAAGTAAACCTGTTCCGGTTTTATTAATCTGGGAACCTGTGTCAACCTCTTTCGCGTTCCTTCGGAGTCTCTCCAGTAGGTAGATTTTGTAGAGTAGAGTAACGAAACGTAAAAATACTGCTCCGGGAGACCAGGATACGGTTTTATCGTCAGTATATTTCTGGCACATCTCAAAACATGCACAATGCCGTAGGGCTCGCATCTGCGATGCTCGCTATTAATAAAGCGCACTCAGGCGCATTATGTCGAATATATATTTTGCCAATTATAAAGCTTCTAGAAGCCAAACCTGTTAAAAACTGACATAAAATGGCCAAGTGAGATTGTTTTAAGTTTTTGAATCACCATAATATCATTCCATGAAGTTTAGGGTCTTTTGGAAATTTGTAAGCCTCAGGGTCCGTATTCATAAAACATCTTAAGTTAAGGTTTTCCTAAGGAAACACTTAAGTTAAGGAAACTCCTCCCATATTACTTAAGTGCTATTCATAAAACATCTTAAACTAAGAATTTCCTAAGGAAAACCTTAGAAGAAGGAAACTCCGCCAATAATACTTCAGTGATATTCATAAAACTTCTTACTCTAAGGAAACACTTAAGTGCCCCCTTAAATCTAAGGTAGCACTTATACAAGGAACACAAAACACCAAAAAGACAAGAACAAACGAAAGCTTCGTCAAAGATTGTTGGATTAGGACAGGCATATATAAAATGTGGCGTGGTTAAACATTTTTTTTGGGGCTCAACCTTCCCCTATCAATAATCCAAGACAAAACACAAAGACTAACACCCGTTTTGAAAAATCAAATTAGTAATCAACGTTCAATTCAATTTACATTTTAAAACTACAGGTTAAAAAATATAATTTTAACGATATGATTTTCACATATTGGTATATAAATGTATATTTTATGTTCGGTATACATGCATGTCTAGAGGATTTTCAATCTCGTCGTGAAATAACAAAACAGGAATAAATTTGGCCCTTTTTTCGTGAATAACAAATTATTAATTTGGTATGCAATACCAAGCATTTGCAGAATACAAAGTACAAAACGTGAGAGTATACACTGTATGTATACATTGCTTATTATTTTACTCGTCAACACCATTAACATGTTAGATGTGCATACTTCGAGTAGTAGATGAGCATGTTTGCTTAAAAACTTAAGTTTAACCTACCTTTTTGCTATTGTAACTTTTTCCTAGTGGCAAATTCTGTTTTTGCATGGGAGCAGATATTATCCCACTTTTTCTGGATATCTTTAAGTTCCCTTTTTACAGTCAGATTCTAAGAGTTGATGGCTTCTGCAATTTTTTCCCAAGCCTGGTTTTTGGCGGCAAGGGTTATTTTGGACCAAAACCTCGCGCGAATAATTTATTTCTTCTTTTCAAATTCCTCCGTAAGTATGTTTTTTTATTTGTCTGTCCAATTTGTCTTTCTTTTCGACATGTCTTTTACTAAAGTGTACATACGGTACTAATGCAATTCCCAAGTAATGTGTCCCTTATATTGCTTAAGTACAAAGAGGAGATGGATTTTGGTTTTCTTTCTTTGATACAAATGAATGAAGGAAATGTTTTTAATTTTATCAAAAACAAATAAATATCTATAAAAACTCTAAAATTCATATTTTGAATTATATTTTGATTCAAAATAAGACACATGACAATTCATTTAACCTATGGTTACCCCTTAAGCAAGCTAAGCAAGTTTGACAAATAGGCTCGTGCAACTTGTATGAGCGCCAACTTTTCTCTTAGTATACATTTAAATCATGGCGATGTGTGGATGGTTGGTCTTAAATCTTTTAATTCACTCCAATTTTGTAACGTATCATTGCAAATAAGATCAAGGAAATAACGCCAAAGAGATATTATTACATTCACAACAAATCAAAGGGAAAATATAGATGAGTTCCGTTTGTCAAATACTTAAGTATTCCTTAGTAAAGGAGACACGTAAGTATCTTTATGAATACCAATAAAAATATTTCCTTTACTAAGGAAATCCTTAGGAAACTCTAAGTTTTACTAATACTTAAGTTAAGAAGTTTTGAGAATACGGGCCCTGACCCAAAAATGGAAATTTTGAGAGATTAGACAATTTAGGGGCCAAAATTTTCAAAATGCACAACAAATGCTGTTTTGTAGTTTTTTCATATTATTCACATAATGTCCAAACTGTTTTCAAAGAAAAAAGTAGCTTTTTCAGGAAAAAAGTTTTCTCAGCCATCCATTACAAGGTATAAAACCACTAATTCCGAGTCTCATTGCTTTCTATGTTAAATTGGACATTTCTAAAATGCTGTATATTTTTTGTCAAAAGTTCAAATAAAGTTTCAATAGTCTTATTTCAATGCAAAATGATTTGGCTCACTCCAGTTCAAAAACTAGCACATCTTACATTGAATAACGGGAAAAACTGGTTCCCGGTTCAAATCATCCTGAACGTCCGGTACTTTCTAGTCATGTTTCTGGCAAGAATGAGATCCCAAGTAAAAGTAATCCTAAAAGTTGAAACTTAACATATATATGAACAAACATGGGCTGAAATTGTTTCTAAGATGTTCATCTTTCAAATGAAAGCTCATTTAATGATTTGCATGCAAAAGTTTTAGCTGGGTCAATACTTTAATGGAACTATATTGTCTCAAAATAGGAACTATATTCAGTTTCGTCCTCTACCGGATTGCAAATTAGTGGTTTTATACCTTCATTTGAGCTATTACCATCACTTGGCGTTAGTCGTCGTCGTTAACTTTCCTAAAACAATTGTAAGGATTGCTTTGAAACTTGACACACTTCATCTATTGGATGTACTCTTTCAAGATTGCAAAAATTATGACTGCCCTCCAAGAGACATGACCACCGTTGCTAAAAATAGAACTGGGGGTCAGACCCAAGTTTTTGGCTTATAAATCAAAACGTACGATGGAGAAAATCTGAAGCAACCTTCCATCTTCAGCATGGAAAGCTCTCCAAAAATACAGCGTTTTTAGCTCACCTGGTCATAGGCCATATGAGCTATTGCCATCACTTGGCGTCCGTCGTCGTTGTCGTCTGTAAACTTTTTTAAACGTTAACTCGTCCTATAATACTGGACCGACTTCAACCAAACTTTGCAGAATTGTTCTTAAAGGCATCTGGGACATTTCTATCGTTTAAAAGTTTTGAGATGTCGAAAACCATGGCTGTCGTTACTAATAATAGAACATCGGGGTCCATCAGTAGTTTTCTGCAAATAACTTGAAAACGAAAGCAGAAATCAAAAATCTGACATAGGTTCTAAAACGATCTGACAACTGATTTATTTTGAACATTTGGCAATTTTTCGTTTTTCGTATTATGAAAATGAGAAAAGATAAATAAATCAATGTAAGAACAAAAGTTGCTCAGTTAAAGATCTATCAAAGTTCAAAGAAGCAGAGGTACCAATGGGGTATCCGAATGTCAAAAGTCCGAAAGGGCCGAGACAAAACCAGTAAACACCAACAAGAACGGGACAAAAACAGACAACATGTAAAACATGGAAACACAAAAATAACTGAATATCAATCAACAACGCGAACCCAAGTTCAGGTCAATCAGTAATACCATGTTATTGCCCTTTAAAATGTCAATTTTGCAGATTTTCACATTTTGTGCTGTGGTTGTAAAAGGAGATACATTATCAATATCAGAATAAAAGTTGTTCAGATAATTAAGATCTATCACTGTGCCAAATGTCAGGTGAATCGGACAACCTTTATTTGCTCACCTGACTCGAAGCGTCATGTGAGCTGTTGCCATCACTTGGCGTCCGTCGTCCGTCCGTTAGCTTTTTCAAGCGTTAACTCCTCTGACACCATAAGTCTAATTGCAACTAAACTTGGTACAGTTGTTTATTGGCATAAATGGTACAAAGTTTATTTGATTCGTAAAAAACATGGCCGTCATAAGGGTAAATTCTGTTTTTTTAGCAAATAACCAAAAAAAAACGATGACAGATATCAAAATTCTGGCATAGGTTAAAAGTGTTCAGCACCTCAAGATCTACCTGTCCTGAAATTTTGAAGAAGATCCAACAACGCATGTAGGAGGTTTTTTTTGTGCATTTTTTCAAAATTTTGCACTTTAAGCTCAATTTCTTGGAAACTATAAAAGATTATTCAAAATTTTAAATTGCATAGCTTGGTCGAAGTTGTAGGTTCATTCCTTTTAGGAGTTATTCCCCTTTGAACGTCAAAATTGACCATATTTGCGGTCTTATTCATTTTATTAAAATCGTTAATTAAAGGCATGTCACATTTTTTTCGTCCTCAATTTTTTAATGTCATTTAGACCAAAATGAAATAAAAGAAACTTTGAATATCAATTTGTTAAGAAATATGCCTTAAACTTGGTTTATTTTGCTCAAATTTATTCGACCATTTTGATTGATTATTTGTTTACATTAGTGTATTGAATGCGGCCATCGATCGGGATATCGGATATTTTGTTCCTAAAGACTTTAATATGGTGAAAATTAAACAAATTCAATGTGAACCATTTAAATCATCTTCATTTATTATATACGAGCCATAAATGTCATTTTCTGTGTTTGGCGACTTTGGCTTTTTCGTCCCCGTGCATCCCCAACAATTTATTTCAAATTATGACAGTACATACATGTGACGGATCCGTCATGACAAAGCTGGAGATTTTGATTTTTTTGGCTGGAGATTGGACAAAAAAGCGGGAGAATTTCAAGGCTCATTAAAATTGCATTTCGTTGTCAATTTTAGGCACTAGCGTGTGCCAAATCTATTGGCTTCACTGATTAATCTCAAACTGTTTATACAATCATCAGGTCAATCATGACAATAAACCTTCAATTAACATCTTTACCTGTTAAATTAACGTCTACCTAATTTACAAACCCCTAAAACACCGGAAATCTTTTATGATTAACCAATTAAAATGTCTATAAAACTTAAATTTTGTCATGATTTGAAAAAGTGGGAGATTACACAAAAAGTCGGGAGAACGGGAGATGGATAAAAAAGTCGGGAGATTTTGTTTCCCGGCGGGAGAATCACATGTATGACAGTAAGAGTTATCTCCCGTTAATTTATCAAAATTCATCGATCTTGGATGTCATTATGTAACATTAGATAATATTTTATCACTGACCAAATCCCGCTGTGGTAAAATTTCTTATCGCAATATATCAGTTTTAATCGTGTAACTGGAAGGATTTTGAAGGTAATGTTTTAGGTTCAGGGTGCCGTTTTCTGTTTTCACGCAATGTATATTAAAATGAATAAAATTCATATGTAGCAGCACTTTGAATAAGGATCGGTTTATGAAAAACTCCTTTTCATAATAACGCGCATGCATGTAAATATGTCCCTTACATTATACATTTATGCTTACATCTTTGCATAAGCAGACTCTTAAATATTTTCATTAGCTATCGCTATAAATTGTAAAAATACAATACACAAGAGTACCAATCCAAGAATTAGCAACAAAATGCCACTTTGTGCAATAAAACAATAAACACAAAGATGACAAGGACAATCAAAAGCTGAGACAAAGAATTCCTGTCCTAGGACAGTCTCATAAAAATATGGCGGGGTTAAACTTTTTTTGGACCCTACCTTCTCCAATTAATAATGAGGGGGGACCTTTTTCGGGACACTGGGATTGGTCATATTTAAGCTCGGGATTTTCAGTTTCGGGATGCGGGCACAGGGACTTGCTCCCCTCAATCAATTTTTTGTTACGAGTCAATGTGCAGTACGAAAAAAAAAACAAGTGTTTTTTTTCGTACCGCACATTGACTCTAACAAAATGTTGATAGAGGGGAGCAAGTCCCTGTAATCCGGGATTAATATATAAACGAATGTACAAAATCTATCAATTACTACTAGTAGAATCAACAACAGTCTGCATTTGCGTGCCTCGCTTCGCTCGGCATTTCTGTAAATATTCATTTACTCTTTTTGATACTCTACTGTCCCCCCAAAAAAATCAGCGATAGCTAGAAATTGTGAATATCATATGACTACAAGATATCCCGTAGTAGATTTCGAAGACTAGTATAGAATTGAATTTGGAGTGAATAGGAGAGGAAGCACTATGGACTGAACATTAAAGTCCGTGCCGTTTGGTTTGTTTACAAAACAATTATTAAATAAAATAGTAAGATATCCAGTGTAATAAACTATCAACCGTAGACATGACTTTAGGTAAAAATGTCTAAAAAGATAAAATGGAAAGAGATTCTTTTGTCAACGTAAAGCAACAGTAAATTACTGGCGGAACACTTCTTTTTAAGAGTAAATCAGTTCTACTTGTCGTTTTTCCTGGTTTTTTTTTGGCTGTCGACATCAATTATTATACACATCTTTTCTTGTATCTTTTGCGACTGTTGTTCAAAAGTTACTTTGGCATATATCTGCGGAAACATAGCTCTTGTCACGTTGATTTTTGTTTCCAATCTCATCTTTTTATACAACCAACCATGCAACAGTTGTTACCATGCGGGTTCCGGGTGGAGAATATAATTTTATATATAAAAAAGAAAATCTTGGACCCAAATGCCTGTGTTCATTTCATGTAATGTATCACCCCTTTCATGTTCATTTCCCGAATATAGCCGAAATCGTATTGCTTGGAAATTTATTTTGCATTAACAGCAGCCAGTTGTACCATCTTGAACATAAATTCCAAAAAGTCTGTAAATATACTGTTTGCCCACTATAAAGAGTATAAAAATCCTAGCTAACATATTGAGTGTTCAGTGCATTTCTTTCTTCAAGAATACAATATATAAATAACATATAGCTGAGAGGGTGATAGAGTAGATTGATACCCTGAGAAAAGCATTGTCAACTGAGGCGCAGCCGAGGTTGACAATGTCTTTTCGAAGTGTAGCAATCTACTCTATCACCCTATCAGCTATATGTTATTTAATTTATTATACTGAATCATTTAAGTACATTTACGCTCAGATTTTCAAATCTTTTTATTTGTTTTCCCGAGTTACACTGAAATAAAATGTCGTCATGTGAAATAACTTCAAGAACCTTTTTTTATTTGTTTAGGCGTTTGTTAGTAGATGCATTTATTAGTGTTATATAGTTAAAATAAATACTTTGCACGAAATATTGTTGCATCGAAATACTGTCAGTTTTACAACTGATAAAGAATGTCAAATTTAGGCTTTCCACGAGCTCAGCGCACGAGAGGGTGATAGATAAAACAATATCACCCGCGAGGGTGATAGATAAAAAATTATCACCCGCTGGATATTGTTTTTGAAATATGCTATATGATAGATTGAATTGTTAAATAAGAATTTGTTAGGAACAAATCTTATGAAGTATAATAATAAGAACCTCTATGAAAGTTGTCCGGTAATACTAGTATTTATTAAACGATCATAAAACTGGGCTAGGAAGGAATCTATTCGTTATTAAAAGTATGCCATGCTAACCAAAAATATTTTTGAAATATCAAAAACTAAATTGAATTTCTCATTGTTCAAGACTAATCTCTAATCATAATTCGAATAGCTGTGTTAATTAATAATTATACTGATAATCTTTCTGATCTATTAAAAGTCCAAATATCGCAGCACGTGCCCTCATTGTGATAAAAACTTAAAAATCTATACATCGTTGTTTTTTTCGGAGTGGATAAACGAAATAAGAAAGAAATTTGGTGTAATAAATAGATTTAAATTACTAAGAAATCTAAAAACTATAAATACGTTTTTTTTTCAAATTTAAATGTCGTTTTAGAAATGCCCTCATCTATGAAATGAAATAATTACCACTTATTTAATTTCGCAATGGAATTACTTGTTTGAATTTTTTATCAGTTGCATTATCAAAGTTTAAACTGGATGGTGCATTTTTTTCAAATCTTGAGACAATTCATTTTTATTTTTAAAGATTATCTTACATCACTTTAATTTTAGAATTAACTTTTTTTAAAATATTTTATCTTTGAACGTGTTTGTTGTAATCTTTTTTTTAACATCATATAAAAAAATACTAGTAATTAAAAAGTCCTGTCAACAAATTTCTAAATGCTCAATCTAAGTACAGTCTGAACAACTACCATGCATATATTTCTACTAAAATACCATTTAAATACAGTTTATATATAATTTCCATATCAAGCTAGTGGTCCGATCGTATCTTATCTATGACAGATATGATATCAAATAGGTGTGAATTGGCTGCCACAGTGGAAGACTTTACAAAAATTGCCCTTTACTTGATTTTTGAACGAAAATGGAAGCAATTTATTCAAATCACAAAATTTTCATTTTTATATATTCTTAACCTGCGGAAGGTCTATTTTTGAAACATAACTATAAGGAAATTTACATATGTAGTTTTAAGCCTATATTCGATCTCAAACATCCGACTCCGTTCATTTTCGAATTTTTTTACAATGAATTGTATGGAGAAAAAGGTACTCTACTTTAAATGAAAATGGAAGCAATTTCCATACATCATGGAATAATAAAAATTATATCATTGGAAAGAAGGAAAATTTTTCTATTCAAATATAACTATAAGATTATTCTACAACGAAAACTAATCCCACAATAGAAGTTGTTTTAAAAAAGTCCTACATATTTCATATAAAATATTTTATCAATGTCAAGCGGTTATCTCACGCATGCGCAATAGAAATTGTCTCCGATTGTTGACCATGAATATTTTTACGGACTAAAACCTCGAGATACAGTGTACTGGCCGCGATTTTGAACAAGCAAAGTTTATAAACAAAATTAAAAACAGTGCGCATGCTTAAGACGGGATTAAGCTCATGAATATGAATTATTATAAAGCTTTACAAAAATATTATTTAGTGATTATTGTTTTTCGATTTAGATTAATTTGGTACCATAGTCACGTATTTTTGCTGTTCATATGTTTGAAAATAGACAAAACAAGTTGTCTTTTGGCCTTTTTTTGTTAGTAAAAAATATATGTTTTCGTAGACAATATCCCTTTAACTCCTCCAATGCCATAATTTTAATTGCAACCAAACTTGGCATAGTTGTTCCTTGGCATGAGTAAAGTGCTACAAAACTAGGGGGTAGGAGGGGGTCTGATCCCGGAATCCCGAACTAATTTTTACAAAATCCCGTCATCCCGACTTAAAAATGAGAAAATCCCGAATCCCGGTAAAGTTGATATAATTTATCCCGGAATCCCGAACTTAAATTGTCCAAATCCCGGAATCCCGAGCTTAAATATGTCCAATCCCGGTGTCCCGAAAAAGGTCCTTCCCCCCTCAAACTATTGTTTGAATTATTGATTTGTAAAAAAACATGGCCGCCATGAATTAAAATAGAACATCTTTAAGGTTCATCTTTACACTTCGGAAAAAATGACCGATATTTTACGTTTTTTTTTTCAGTCTATGTGGAGCCTAAACTACACATCCAATTGCTTAATAAGGCGTAGCAGCGTCTAGATAAATATTTTTTGCATAAACTTTTAGTATTTTGTACGTGTACACTTGATCCGTTTTGCCGGGGCATTTTCTTTGCATTTTTCAGTTCACCCAAATATAGCCAAATATCAACAATGCCCTGTCCGATGATTTGGCCTCCACGTGCAAGGTAATTTCATTATTGGTGTTATCAAATCTACTCACAATGTTATTTAGGGGTAATTCATGCTTTATTTATGGTACAATTTGAACGGAAAGAAAATGAATCGAGAAAACAACAAAAGTAATCTTGTAAACTGGAAGGGAAAATGATCGGCGATTTTTACTCGGAAGTCTTCGGCTTCCGAGTCTTGTCGGAGAAAAGATAATGGGAGAAGGCGCGCCAAACTGCTATAACTCGTTGTCACGTCGCTGACTCTCGTAGAAATGGAATATAGGTCAATATAGGACCCGATTAGAAAAAGCGATGGCCTCACTCATCACTCCAAATTAATGATATTCAATTAACCTTCCGCGACAAGAAATTTTTAGATGGATAGTTATGCGATTCTTTCATAATGTACGTTTCTATAAAATATCAACATGGACCATTGCATTGGATATCTTATAATTGAGCACTTAAATATCGTAATATTAATTAGAATGTGGCTGGGTAAAATAATTTCCGCGTATGCGGAATATTGCGAATTTATAAATAATAGTGTGTCGGACTAGTTTTACTGTGTATTTACATATTCATGTTTCCGATACTATGATTATACCAACCAATCGGCAACGAAGATAATAACCTTCGTCATGAATATTTAAGGAGCCGTTTTGATTGGTCGCTTAAAGATATCTCTTAATGCCTTAGGCCAATCGGGCCAATCAAATCATCGCTTCTATAATGTTAACATGTGCTTTTTATCGTTATAAATGTTTTTTACAATCAAAATGGAGTGTTACGACTTCGAATTTGTTAGGCGTGAAAGAAATGAAACCTTTTCGTGAAACACGATTGACAATTTGGCACGTTCAATTTGGTGAACTGAAAGGATGATTATCTTTCTATACATACAGGTGGTGAGAAAAGTATGCTACCAATTAGCTTTTCAAGTGTTTTGGACAGGGATCGAGGCATCAGGAAAAATTGTGCAATGTCCCCGGTCATTACCCTGTTGATTTCCATATGTAAGATCAACGTGATTTCTTATCTACGTGTGGTTAAAAGGAACATGCATAGGTAAGGCAGGTGGTGATGGAAGAGCTGGGAATTATCCGTGGGTTTCCGACGATGTCCTTATTTGAAGCGTTGGAAAATATGCATTTAAAATTTGATGTTTGCATGTACGATGGACCGAGGCGTGAATGTTGACGTGAAAGGATACAAAGCCACGGGTCAGAAACTGATAGAATAATTTTTCCGGTCACCCCGGAACTAAGCCCTCTTTTTGTTGGAAACCGGACAAAACAACCGCTTCAGTCATGACAAGGTAGGACATTTCTTTATTTTAAACTACTAGCGGCTCATTTATTTCAATACAAAGTATGCCTATTCTAAGGAGAACGGTTATAAGATTTGTCCAGTGTTGTCACTTTTTCACATTGTTTAGTGTAGTTTTCTTGAAAAGCGGACAAAAGTGGAGTTTTTCGATAAAAATCTGAACTATGTGTGTATTTGAAAAAGAAATAGATCCAAAGTCCCCAAGTGTCAAATTTATGTATTAATATCATAAAAATTTACAAATAATTACAATCAGGCTGTTTGTTTATTTACATTGTTGAAAGTTCATAAATTATTACGGTATAAGCAGAAATCTGTTGGAAAATGTTCGGAATAAGCCGTTAAGAATTGGGGAAAGTTATATATCAAAATAGTTTAGTTTTTTTCCCTCCTCGACGGATGTCGCGAAAGACGAGACTAAGGTAATGTGATTCCGGTGGCTTCGGCGTCCACAATTGTTGAATTTTGTAATTAATTAAGTTGCATTAGCATCAGTATAGATAAAGAGCAATATATTTGTATGCTCTGACAGTCGCAGTCTACTCTGCATTTCAATTAAAGTGGCTTAAAATAACACAAAAGATGCAAAATTTGTTTCTATTCTAAATTTTATTTTGTAAATGAAATAAATATAACATAAATATTGAAAAAGCTTTTTCTGAAAAGTTCTATTTTCAGGGGAAATAATTGGCATGAGAATGTGTGACAAATTTTAATATAGAAATGTTTAGGAAAAATTACTTTTCTCAAATATTTAGAAAATAAGGTCCGCAACCCGAAGTTTTTTTCATGCTTTTCAGAGGAAAGTATGAATGGCTTGCCATTTGTGAAATATAACTAAAATATGATGGGTTTCCAGCTCACAATGACGTTAGATGCTGTAGGTCACCAATTTTAATAATATTAATAATTTGATATTATACCGCTTTTCACAACAGTTAAGTCGTCTCAAAGCGGTTCACAAATTTTCCATTTTGCAAGATCATAAATCTGTAGAAAGGTCCGTGACCCCCATTTTTGGGATTTTTTATGTGAACTTCTGAAACTTGAATTCTGCAAAATAAAAAAAAAAATCTGATGGATTATAACCCCGAACCACCTTAACCTTTTTCTTGTCTGTTATGGGACACTATTAATATTTGGGACTACATGTAGTATACAGTTGCATTTAGCTTTATTACATGTCAATTTCAATAACAACTGCCCCTACTCCATCAGAATGTTGACAGATAAGAACCATCCGATGATAAAACAATTTACCATCACATGACACATAATAGAATAACTAAATTACTGAAACAACTTTGCCCATATAAAGCTTAGGGTTGGCAGAAGAAATTGCACCAATCCTCCATATATGAATGTACATCTGTTAATGGATGCCAGAAAAGTACCAGCTGACTGGCACACAGCAAACGTGTCACCAGCCTACACGAAAGGAGCTAGAATAAGAGCAGAATTTATACACCAATATCCCTAACATCGATATGCCGTAAGGTTCTAGCATACATCATAGCCGGCAACATCATGAATCATGGAGGATCCAACAACCTCTCTTCCCTCTTTGGGTAGAGACCCAACTGATAGAACTGGTTGACGACAAAGTCACATATGATAAAATCTACAGTGAGACACAACCGAACATACTCATTATGGACTTCGCAAAGGCATTCGATAAAGTTAACAATTGCATTCTCATACATTAACTCAATAATTATGACATTGTAAACAAAACCAAAAAATGGACCCAAAGCTGATTATCAGAAAGTAAACAGTTCGTAGTAACAATAGTAAATGGAGTTTCATCCGATCCAGTCAGTGTAGACTCTGGGGTCCCCCAAGGTTCAGCACTAGGACTTATACTCTTCATCTACTATATCAACGACCTACAGTCTCGCCTTAGGTCCACTATACGCTTTTTCGCTGATGATACGATTGCATACTTGCCAATATCAAATGCTCAATATGCGGAAGCATTACAAGAGAACCGAAACCAACTAGACCAGTGGAATGAAAACTGATGCATGCAGTCCCTCCCAGATAAATACACAGGCCTTATTATCCTCAATAAGAGGAAAATTAATTAATTAAATTCTAAACTACAATAGCAATTGTAACGAGCACATAAACAACACCTGTAACAAAGGTAACAGAACCATCAGCTTCCTATGCAAAAAATCTGATATCATAAATTGATATCAAAAGGCATATATTTCACTTGTCAGACACCTAGTTAAATACTGTTTTGACCCATATATGAACAGTGCAATATAAATCAAATTGAGTCTATACACCAACAGTAACAGAGTAAGATCCAGTGTACGCAATATCATATACCGTATAACTTAAAGTTGTAAACCTTACAAGACCGTAGAAAGGACTCATTCTCCGCATAATGTATAAAATTGATCGAGGGCTTGTAGTCATACAAAAACTCAAAAGGCCTACACATTAAGAACATGGAACAACAGAGCATTCCAAATAGAAATCAGCTGAATCGATACCAGGAAAATGAATGTCTTCCCCGGAACAGTTCGTGATACTTCCATCAGACATTGTAGAACTAGACACTATTAAAGGCTTCAAAGCCAAGATAGTGTCCATTTGGACCGCCTGACTCCCCTGTAAATAGTTTTAAACAATTTTTAAAATTTTGATAGCTTTCTCAAATTTATTCTTTTTATAAGAACAAATCATCCACATGTATTAGAAACATGTATTTAAAAGGCAGAAGAAGCAGAGTTATCAACCACATATAATTACAAACGATCCTACAAATTTTCAGCAAAATCCGTTGAGCAGTTTCAAAGGGGATGTGTCTAGAAAAGATGACTTACTAAGTCCCTCCGTCGTGGTGCGGCGGTGGACCTTTATATGAATCATTGATTTTGACATCTCTTAAACCTATAAATCTCATGGCGGTGGACTAGCATCTGACTATCCGTTTTCCATATCCTATGGGCTTATTATGGCGTTTCTCAAACTTATAATGCTTATGTTGTTTTATTGTTCAATAGATAATATAAAATATATATAATTTGCTTAAGGCAATCAGAAACAGTCACAATAATAATTGCATATTTAAAATATACCTTAGGCCACTTCAAAAATGATAAATATCTAGGTGTGTGTCTGGGCAACCTTTGTCCTCGTTTCACCGGGTAACCAATGGACCCAGATTTTCCATGTTTGATCAGTTACTTTTAAGAACTTATTACCCAAAGCTTGCATATAGTTTTATTTTCATATGTAACCATTTTGATGTGTAAAATGCATTTTTTAGAGCCGAATTATTACGTTTTCCAAAAATTCAAAGCTTAACAAGTCATTTACCAACAAAATAATTCTATCAGTTTCTCCCGCGTGAAAGCTGTCTGTTCCAGAAAAAGATCACTGACATATCCTGCATTTGTTTTATAATAGGTTATAATAGCGAGCACAGCTCGTAGCGGGCCCGCGAGAACGGAGAGCTCTACAGCAAGTTCTATTGCCTATTGCTGATATTAATTTTTTTTTTCGTCCGGATATGCTTCTCACAATATCACGTGCACACAGATTCGATGTAAAATAAAAAAAATACGATCAAAACAGTGCATCAAAAGTGTCCACGTCTTTTGCTGTGCTCGCATTTAGGCAATGCCGATCTCATATTATTTGTTTAATTAGATATGTTATATTAACTAGAGTATACATGCATATTGTATCAACTGTGGGCATAAGCTGCCGGACATTCAAAATAATTCAGAATGCCTTTTTTAATACGTACGGGATTGGTTTCCCGAATCTCGGGTACCAAATAAAAAGAATAATTAAATAAGGTTACTCCGGACTTACATGTACATTGTACTATTACGCAAAAACTGAAAGAAACAAGCATTCTGAGAGTATTGCAAAACAATACATAGTCCCCTACCGGCCTCATATTTCAGTCCCTGGTAACAATATGTCAAACAAATGAATGCCTAAAACTTGATCAGTTTATTTTCTACAAAGGAACAATAAAGTGTAGAAAATAAAATTGCAATGAATTTTCAAAGTTCAAAGGGCCATTTCTCCCATAAAAATTTGTGGACCGGCACGAATCTCAATCTTGATCTGTAACTCATCATGGTCAACTTACATACCAAAAATCAGTTCATAACTATAAGCATTTAGACAAAAAGTGCGGAAAACTGAAATTTTTGTGAATTTTCAAAGTTCAAAGAGCCATAACCCCCATAAAAAGGACCATGGCCATTTTCCCTGTAATTCTGACCATAGACGGGCCAATTTCAAAAGTTTCACAAAATACTCTCCATGTTGTAAAAATGTGTTGAGTGGGGCCATTGCGATGAAGAAAATTAAAATCAACAATATTCAAAACCTTCAAACCGGTGATATTTTGTCCTGAAAATCTAAGAAAATGCATTTTGCACATTTTTGCTTAAAATTCGCCTCTTTAATATGGGAATCCCCCATGAAGGACACGCACAACCAACATGACTTTTGGGGTTTTGGGTAGAATGGTTAAATTAGAAAAATGTGCATTTTAAAAGATTTTGGTTGTCGATGTCCTTCTAACGAAAAATTAACTTTTTAACAAAAAATCACAAATTAAGAGAATTCAAAACTTTAAATGTTTATTTTTTTTCACTGCTACAGTATGTCTCCGATAGCTCAGTGAGTTAGGTCGTTGGTATTTAAATCTTATACTATAATTACTAATAGTGTTTGCAAAACAAGTTCAAATCTTGAACGGAGTGTTCGATTTTGTCCTTCTGTGTCTCAAGTATAGAGATAATCCTATTTTAAATGTTAAAATAAAAGTCAATTACGTTTTTCTAAGATTTGCCGTTTTATTTCGTTTTTTTTCCCCGAGCCAAATCGAATATGACACTTAGTACATTTTAGCTTTTGATCGGTAATACTATAATATATAAGTTAAATAGTAACATTGTGTTAGACGGTTAATTATGTTTTTACTTTTATTCTTTCTTTTAATAATTTCTTCAAATTTATGAAAGAAAGAGGTTTGGGACATTTTAATAACAATATCTACATTTTCAATGAAGTAAACGAATGAAACCAGCAGAGAGTAAATTGGGACTTACCTTGTGATTTAAAATAGGTATATGAATGACGACTTTAAATATCTATAAATAGCTTTTTAAATGTTTAACGCACCATCAAATTCTATGAACAAATTACAGGGGATAATGGCCATGGTCCTTTGTGGACCAGCATGAAACTCAAACTTGATCTGTAACTCGTCATGGTTCACTCACATACCAAAAATCAGTTCATTATCTATAAGCGTTTAGAAAAAAAGTGTGGAAAACTGAGGCGTGACAGACGGACAGACGGACAGAGCGCAAACCTATAGTCCCCTTCGGCTTTCGCCGGTAGTGGACTAATAAAAATGTTAAAAAAATAGAAGCATAATAAATTGTTGATATACATACATGTACAAGACTCGCTTACTCGCCAGGGTTTTAATGGGGTCCCGTTGAACGTATTGGAGCAGCCGTACGTAAGGATCGTTGGATCATACTCTTCCATATCAACACCACGTCAGATGTGCTTCAAAATTTGGACTCGTTGTGGACTACATGTAACATTTCTTGTTATATTATTGTAACTGTTATTATTTTTTTTTACATGTTCTACATTTTGTTCTTGTTTTACTAGGTTAATATATTACCTGCCATTGTCTTTATATATATAAAAAAAAAATTTAGGTGACCCAATTTTTTTTTATTTTTAGCTTTGGGGTCCAAAGCAATCGGGGTAGGGAAGAGTTGTCAGAATAGGATTTGCGTTAAAATTCTTGTAGAATTTTATA
Organism: Arcuatula senhousia; assembly: GCA_963971305.1. Classification (NCBI taxonomy): domain Eukaryota; kingdom Metazoa; phylum Mollusca; class Bivalvia; order Mytilida; family Mytilidae; genus Arcuatula; species Arcuatula senhousia. Next base: position 21,344,688 of record OZ020313.1, on the reverse strand, counting down.
AGCAACATTTTTCATTTAAAATTTTATTTCATGCAAGGTTCATATTTTTGACATTTCTATTTTTGTTTTCAAGAAAGACAATTAATGAAAAAATTAATATTTTCTTGTTTTTAATTATTAAATTGCTTTTGTCGTGTTAGTAGTAAATGTTTTAAATGTTTTTCATTATGCAATAAGATTAAGGTCCCTGCCATTGTAGCTTTGGGGTTGTTTATTGTTTAGATAAAAAACATGTTTTAGAGACATATTGTTTAAAGGATTAAAAACTAGGGACAGTTGAATAAAAATTAACAATAAGCGACAATTAAAAGTAGACGTTTTACTTCAAAATAAGTGTTACGCCATAAAATATAGTCTTTTAACTTAACAACCTACATTCCTTTTAATATCATAAAATATTCTTGTGCTAAGCCATTTTAAAATTTAGAATTCAAAACTTTCATTGGTTGTCAAGCAGAAAATAGTTCTAAAGTCTTGGAGATGCTTTATCCTTTGGAAGTCGTCACTTCATTGCTGGCTTCCAGATAATAAAGACTGTTTTAATTTCATCTCCTTGACTATATTGTTTCAGGTATGTTGTTTAGAAGTTTTTAGATTTTCTTAAATTTATTTATCATAATTAAGTTTTTAAGAATAATTATTTTAATTTAAATAGTTGAACTTTACAAGTAAATAAAAGAAACTTTATTTTAAATGTTTATTTTATTTAATATCTAATTGTGTATATATTTTTCAAGTTTATCTTATTTTTCTTTAAAAGTTAATTGTAAATAGTTTGAATAATTTTAATGTCAATCAAAGATTGGTTCGGAAAAGTTTTATTTAAAGGGAAAATTCACGAATTTTGACTTATGGTCTTAAATGATAGAATATGTCATCAAAAATATATATCCAAATTTTTTTCAAAAAATTCTTATTTATAACAGAGATATTTGGCATTTTCTGATTTCAAAAGTAACTCAGTGACGTCAGTGAGATGGTTTCGAGTGCATTATGGGATATGACCGGATATCTGTGTATTACATCTTTATCCGATTAACGCTATATAATCGATATCGATATTATATTTAATAAAACACAGTGGTGACGCGTGGTCTAATTGGTAAACAAAAGAAAATATTTAATAACGATAAACCGATACACAATAACATAATTATTATGAAGATTTCTTTCAAATATAAAGTATTTTTATCATTATTTGCTAACAAAATTTTTAATTAATGATTTTTTTAAATCATGATATAGATAATTAAAATTCTGCTACATAATTCTAATCTTTTCCATAAATTACTCTATTTTAATTAACATCGTTAAAATGATTTGAAAATTTTCCCTTTCATATGATAATCACGCTTTTTAAAACAACAAGCTGTCACCTGGACAGACATCCCAGGTGTTAATTGCAAATTGGTGATTACGTAATTTGCCCCAGGTAAGAATTTTGTATATTCGACGTGAACCTTTTCCCCGGCCTTTTAATCTCATTAGACAGCTATTAAACTGATTAACTGATCCTTGAAAGGCTATCAGTTTTTAACGGATTAATTCAAATCAATTAAGCATGTCTAATGGTCACCTCATAAAGATCAAAGAAGAGACGGTGATCTTCAGCTCTTTCGTCTCCTGATTGTTAAACGGGGTTTAATAAGGTTTTTGGTTTTGTATAAGATTAATCGTAATTTCGAGAGAATGAGAAAAATAATTGCTATATAATATACCTTCAGCACCAATGTCCCTTCAAAATATTTGTAATATTTGACGTGTCTGCTAGCAGCTTTAGTTCTGCAGATTTGGTCGAATTGGGTCAGGAGGGGCATCAACTTGAACCAGAATATACGGAGGAAGAAATCCGGTAGATAGAAGAGTTGGAGATAAATCGCTAGACTGAATTTCAAAGCAACCCAATTTTACACTCAATGGTGCAAATGTTCCGATCGCTATGAGCCAATGCCCTTGCTCGGAGAATGCCTATGCTGCCACGAGTTTACATTATTCGCCGATATCTTAGACCCTGGTACAACCACGACTTCAAGATAGTTTGTTTAAACCCGCGGTTGTGCTGAAAACTAGTTATATTAGTTTCTTGTGGTACAAACGCCACCGGGGGAGAGCACCAGACGTCCTATTAAATAGGTATATGAATAGACGTTTACTTTTTTTCAGAGACTCAGTGATAAGGTATTGCCGAAGATTTCACTGATTGAAAACATTGAGTTTTTCTTGACCCATCAAACAAAAGTTATATATATTCTTAGCCAACAAAAAGTTAACAGTACAAAACAAGGACTTGAAGTAATAATGTAAAGGCAAGGTAACTCCAGCGTTCTCGAAAATAAAAAGGCAGGACGAAGTGAAATATATATATCTTTAAAATAAGCCCCCCTCCCAAAAAAAAAAAAAATCAAATATTCTAACTTTCATACGAAACGCAAGATCTAAATTATTAATTTTGTATTGGCACTTTTATTTTTACTGTACACTTCGCATTATCAGTTTACTTTGGAACCGATCTGACATTTTAAATATTAGAAAGGGGCGTCAGACGAAGTTTAGAGTTTGACATGTAGATTTTTTTTACATTGATTTCATTCTAAAGTTTAACATTATCATTCATTTATTTGATTTTACAATCTTAATTGCTTATGGCATACAGACAGTTTGTATGTTGGGTCAGAATATGTCTACCTTTAGGAAGAAAACATCATGTTTTGCTGCCAGCTTGTGTTGTGTCTGTCATCAGAAAAGAATGCCCTTCTGCAGATGGACAATACGTATACGAAGGATTTAGAGAGTGTATAAGTGACAGACTCTGAATAGATTATCCTTCAATGACTTATACTTTTTTTATAGTGATGACACTAAGATTAGTTAAAATTTGTTTTCCATTCATAACTTATAAAATGTATTAGCATAACCTCATAAAAACTCATTTCATCTTTTATTTGTGTGGTTTTTGTTGTTGCTGTTGCTGATTATAAGGGGGCGACCATTGTATTTTCATGGGAGGGCTATTGTGAAATAAAAAATAAAAAGGCAGCATGTCAAAATCAAATAAAAAGGCATGGTAGGATGTTGTTTTTGTCTGAAAATTTTATAGTTAGAAAAATATCCAGGCTCCAGCGTTCTCGAAAATAAAAAGGCAGGACGAAGTGAAATATATATATCTTAAGCCCCCCCTCCCCCCCAAAAAAAATCAAATATTCTAACTTTCATACGAAACACAAGATCTAAATTATTAATTTTGTATTGGCACTTTTATTTTTACTGTACACTTCGCATTCTCAGTTTACTTTGGAACCGATCTGACATTTTAAATATTAGAAACGGGCGTCAGACGAAGTTTAGAGTTTGACATGTAGATTTTTTTTACATTGATTTCATTCTAAAGTTGTTGGTGTGGTTGTCTATGCCCCATCTACGAAAGAAGGAGTAGGAGGACATATAGTGTCTAGTTCTGTACGTCCGTCCGTACGTCCTAATGTTTGAAGATCGGGCATTATGTCTTTTGGATATATTATTGTTTGGGCTTCTTATGCAGAGAAATACAAGTGATAAAATATTTATACGTTTTATAATCTTGCGAGCACAAGATTGTGGTATATACTCATACGGCTGTCTACATGAAGGTAACACGAAGCGTTTTCTGTATAGTGTGCTTTTTTGTTTTACTTTTTAAAAGAGAAATGTAAAAAAAAACAAAACTTCAAAAATCACCTGAAAAAGAACAATTTCACTATTTTAACACAGATAAAGATGTTGAAAAATCAAAGACACGAGTGATAAATTGTAGGTCTTCCGTTGTACTTTGTAATAAATAATTGACAGAAACAAATGATCTCTTTTTCTGTCATAAACCATTACACAACCACCTGTTAATTACCATCCCCGTGAAGTAAGTAATACCTGGAAGTGTCACAAGTTTAAATGCGTTGCCCCCGACTGTGAATTACTATCTTCATATAGGTAAAAATAATATTATCTTCTATATAATGAACTCTTAAGAAATCCTTTAAAGAGAATAAAAAATACATTTGCGCATTTTTAAGGAATGCATAGGGAATGGATAAAAAAATGAAGAAAATATTGTTGTCTGTTTTAAAAATGTATATTTACTAGTTATTAAACAAATATTCTGAATAAATGCACAGTTAAAACGCTTATACAAAACAAAAAGATAAGTTTTATTCCACTTTCGGTTATATTCTTAATTTTACGCACACCCGTTATAATTCTTTTTTTTAAAAACAAAACTGATATTTTTGTCTTGTGGCAGAGCTCTGGTCTTGTGGATTTGTGGATTTTTATAGCAAAGATTCCGACCGTTACATACTAGCCCGGGCATTCTAGGTAATAATGTAACATGTAAGAAACGTTTGACTATAAAATAATGAAATTATTATTGACAAATATAGATAGATATAAACATTTTTCATGGACAAAAGAACACTGCTTACTATTGAGTCACCCTCTAAAGATGTTGCTTCAAAATGGTCTTCACACACAAACTTGTATACTTGACATTGCTGATAGTGGATGGCAAATCTAAAGACTGGACCCATTTAAGATGCAAGTCTGTCTTTTTCCTTAGGTCAAGAAAACGGAATAACACTTAACCGTTACTACGCTGAGTAGAACAACCAAACTATCATCATGATCATGCAAGACATTTTTAAATGACGATAGAGTTGACCATTGCGTGTCGTTATCGTTTTGGTACTTTGTGGTTATTGGATATTAGGTAATGGTCACGTGACAATAGGGCCTACTAGCCGTACAAAATGGCCGCACCCATCGTTCTAATTTATCGATACAAAACGCTCTCATACTCGCTTATTAGTGAAGATTGATGAGTTTTACATGTATATTTATGTTTAGTAAAATGTGATGAAAAACATATGTAAAAATTATTTTTTTGCGAATTTTCCCTTTAATTTAGCAAGTTTTACTAAAGGGAGATAACCATGTTATTATTTACCAGCGTTACTGCGGGAAAAATGAAAATGGGTAGCTTAGGCACTCTAAGGCTTAGTAAAGGTATTTTAGTGTTAAATTATTAGTAACCTATTTTTAATATGATGCAGGTTAAACCTGTGACGCTCCCGAAGTTTGAACGTATCCTTAAATATTTTACAAGCTAAAATAAGTTTTCAAATGTTTATTGGGCAATTAATTGAAACGAATTCTTATTCGAAAATAAAAACAAACTAGCTTTTCTTGTGGGTCCTGTGTGCGCTTAATGACGTCAGAAAGTTTCAAAGTAAAAAGCGTTAAAAAGACACAGAAAGTCTGGGAAACCGCGCGTGCTTAACCGGACGTTGAAGGAAAATTGAGCCCATAGTACAACTAGAATATTGACATTTCTACCATAATCGCTCCCTTCGGGAGCGTATTAAAAGTGTGTTTACACAAAGATCGCTGTCGCTAGGTAACAATGCAGGTTTTTCTGTTTTATGGTAACAATTACGTTGATTCCCTCCGGCTTGAGTGAAACGGGTTTTGTTTCACTTTAATTAATAGTCAAAATAGTTTTATTTTATATTTATTTTAGTAAACTTTTATCCAACAATTTTCTTTAGTAATTTCCCCACCTTTTATTTAAGTGAGCTAGTTTTCCCCACAAAGTGTTTTTGTTTAGAGTTGTTCCCCTTTGCAATTGTAAATAGTTTTCATATTCTTTATTAAAGCAAGTAATGTAAGTCACTCTTTGTTTTATTATTTCACAACTTTTATTAGTTAAAGTTCTTTATATTTAGTTACTCAAGCTGGAAACATGTTTTAGGTTTATTTTGTTAATACAATTTTATTAATATTGAAATTATAAATGAACTTTATTGTTTTACACTGTCTTTATATCTTTAAAATATATTGTTGTTATATGAAATACTTCATTGCTGGCTTCCAGATAATAAAGACTGTTTTAATTTCATCTCCTTGACTATATTGTTTCAGGCCCGACAAAGATCCTAGAATCTAAAGGCTCAGACCTTATTCGGTTTCCTGACAATAACACCAACTGCATATACACCTTAACATACGCTCTACCAAAAGTTATACATACAGCAAAATCTACTGTGTCAACTATATTGTTTCAGGCCCGACAAAGATCCTAGAATCTAAAGGCTCAGACCTTATTCGGTTTCCTGACAATAACACCAACTGCATATACACCTTAACATACGCTCTACCAAAAGTTATACATACAGCAAAATCTACTGTGTCAATCTACTGTCCTTACGTAGTGTAAGATCAGGCATAAGATGTATTTTAACCAAGTGCATGTATATACAAAGAAATTGTTGTATAAAATCCGAAATTTTTAGTTAATGTTTATCATGCATGCCTTGTGCATTTCAATTCTCCCCGTATGTTATACATAAGGTATATATTCTATCGCGGGCTCTGACTCAAAAGTAAGTAATCACTGACTCACCCACCCACTTTTCTAGACAATATACAACAACTTAAAAATATACTTGCATTAATGGAGGAATGATTTTTTCTTCCAAGGCTGGAGTATGGGCAGCCATTCGGGCAAAAATTAACAAAAATTTTAAAAACAGACGATAAACTTTAAACAGACACAAAAACACAAAAACAGACACCAATTTAAAATAACCAGACAAAAAATACCAAAAAACAGACATGAAATTTTATAAACGGACAAAAAAAATATAAAAAACAGACATAAATTTTATAAACAGACAGACGATTGTGTAAAACAAACACAAAAATACAAAAACAGACATAAAAGTTTACAAACAGACAACCGTAAAAAGCCAAAAACAGACCTAAACTGAGAGGGCGTGACGATCGGGTGTTGGTAATTTGTGAAACCCGCACCCGGACTGAGGTTTCAAAACCGAAAGAAATCAAATTGAATTGGTCGCCGTTGAAAAAAAAAACAATTAAAAAAAATACTTTAAATGTCTTTATGTTATTTTCGAAAGAAAAACTGTTTTAATCTTGTGGAAATACATTATTTTCACATTTATTTAAAACTAATCGATCCCAAGTTGATATTTTGTGTAACCAGGCTGGTGTCGGTCTGATCGATATTCAGGATCTTAGTGGAAAAAACAGACTTGTGTTTATTTAGTCATCTTACACGCGCATGCTGATTTCCCCGAGAATTTTTGCTGCATTGTTTTATGCTCTTAATTCATTTTCATATAATTTGGAAAAATAAGATATGTTATGTTATAGTGTTTATAATATTTTTGGTAGAACGCCTCTGGAGCACCCGAGTTCACTCTTGTTACGACTTGAGTTCGCGTTGTTGATTTCTATTCGGTTGATTTTGTGTTTTGTGTTTCCTCGTGCTGTTCTTGTTCACTTTTACCGGTTTTGTCGTTGCCCTTTCGGACTTTTGACACTCGAATATGTCCCATTGGGCCTCTTTGCTTCTTAGGTTTATACGCACTGTGTTACATGTAGGTGGTAAAAGTTTTTCAATTTCATTCCTTCTGTCACTTTCTAAAAAATATTTTTTCCCGTAGATTCATGACACTTGAAAGTAAACTCAAACTAACATATGATGAACGTCAACATAATTTATCTTCATCATGCGAGTATCAAATTATGATTGTTCTGTATCCAAAATACCACTGCATTTAACGGATTTGTATTTTTTAAAAGGCAACCTAAAGACAAAAACAAAAGAAAACAGAAAATCAATAAATGCACAACACATGTACATGTAGCCGAATAGTGCAATTATCTTATAGTCCTTTTTTGGGGGTGGTGCGGGGGGAGGGGGGTGGGTCTATACATGTAGTTACAAAGGAAAACCGTTGTCTTTTTAGCAATCGTTCATGTTGTTCCACTGGAACATGCAGGAAACTTTTCCAACTCTTCCATATGGTCAAATAAATTTAGTTTATTAAAATTCTTTAATGAAATCCTAAGAAGTATATTTCGTGTGTTTTATAACGTCGCTCTGTCGCACCCAACGTGTTCCAAAGTTCGAATTGGCAGTCGCTCTAGATTTTTTTTTTTTTTCAAAATTAATAGTGATCGAATCCAAAACGTCTGACTGACTACTTACAACGCACGACAAATTTATTCACTGCTTATCTTTAGCGTGCCGCATGACAACGTGGTTCGGGGGTATAAGCAAAATCCATATTTTTTTTATTTTGCAGAATTAACTTACATAAACGAACATTAAAAAATGCAAAACAATTGGGGTCACCTACCTTTCTAAAGGTGACCTTGCAAAGTTGGTGACCTCAAGTTTAGTTTTTTTCAATAGGAAAAGAGTTATTTAACATCATTGTGAGCTGGAGCTGGAAATCAATCAGATTTTAGTTATTTTTCACAAGTGACAAGTCATTTATACTATCTGCCGAAAAAAAAACATTTAAAAAACTTAGGGTCATGGACCTTCCTTTTATATATTTAAAGAAACACTATTTTCTCCTGCACATTGCTATACAAAATATGTCACAAATTTTCCCGCAAATAATCCCACCACTGAAAATAGAAATTTTTAGAAAATCTTAATTTCCTTTTAAATATATGTGTTATATTTATTTCATTAACAAAACAAGATAATTTAAAAGAAGTTTTGCTTGTTTTGTGATATTTTAAGTCATTTTAATTGAAATGCACTCTAAAAATTTGCAAGATGTCCGAAAAAGATACCCAGTTATATAATTATACTCCCCCAATAAGTGCGTCCGTTACACTTTTTTGTCGTAAAAGACTCGTATGCTTCCGATATTTGGCTTCCTGTTTAACAAATCAATCAACTAAGAGTTCTTTAAGGATCGAAAAAAAATCTGGACAGTTTTCTCTGCTACTGTAAAATATCATATAGCTGTTTTTATATCATATCTCATATCTTCCCGAGACGCCAATATCATCCCGAGAGCTTAAGCCCGAGGGTATGATATTGGTCGAGGGAGATATGGGGTATGATATGAAAATAGCCATATTATATTTTGTTTATCATATGTTTTAAGAATATAAAGAATTTACATATTCAATATTCTAATTTGATTAAATAGTGGAGTTATTTATGTTGTTTCTATCATTAATGCACACAAAAGTTCATAAAATTAAGTTTGAAAATGTCTCCTCCTTTCCTTCTGATGACAAGTTTACAAAATAAAGTTGAATAAATTTAGTTATATGTATCTATTTTAGTATATATCTTTGCATTGAGGCGATAGAGTTTTTATTTATCAACTTCCACTGATGCATACAGTGTTTTTGTGACATTTACATAAAATAACCAAAATTTTTTTTTAAATGCCTCGCTAATGCCCGTGTCATATGCATATGCAACTCGAAAAATCTCTTTTGAGGGCAAATTTTGATTTTTCCTTAAAATTGAGCATTTTAATTTTCTAGGGATATGGATTTTAGGGGTGTGTTATTGATTTCTAGGGTGTGTTATGGATTTTCAATGGGTATAATATGAAAAGACAGTGATATGGCTAAAATCATCTGTTTGGTATAGAATATCTAAAAAGGCTGTATTTTTTAATAAATATATGATAATACTTTTTGTAGGCTATCGATATTTGACATTCAGCTGAAGTAGGGGTCTCATATGATGGTTATTAGGTTAATACATGTATTGGGTTTTCGGTGCTCTCGTAACACATGGTCACAAATGTATACAAATAACGTGTCCTTTTTTACACAGAAACCCTCGGTAAGAGTTTGCGTCTCTGAGTTCAGATAATATCATCGATGTCATTGGTTGATTCAAACAAATGTGCCTTGCATCTATTTACTGCACTTGTTTTACCTTAAATTGACTACCGATATCACAATGGATGTCCTTAGTAGAGACGTATCGTGTGCTTTAATGAGTATAGATGTTGGTCTGTCGTAGTATTTAGAGTTTTACCCTAAAATGCCAACCGATGTTATTATTCGCAAGAACTACTTTCCCTACCAGACCATCTGAGTTTATATACATGTACCCTTGTTTTATATAAGATTTCACGTTGTTTTCTAAGTATGTCTCAGTATATTGTGTTATGTAGATTATATTTTTTAATCTTTCAGGGTTTTAAGATTGATTTCCTTCTATGTATTTCATTGATGCTTATAGAATTTGGGGGTCGATGCGCCTCACGTTAGTTACAATGACATTCTGGGCGTTGTTTACACGTTTTAAGCACGCAAAATAGGTTTCTAAGAAGTAAGGAGAACGCTAAAGAGCACAGGTCTTTCGCTAGACAGATGTTGCACGTTTGTTTCTGCATTTAACTCTTAACTACTTTCCAATTATGACTAAGACTCATTGATAAATTAAGGGAACGGTGAAATATTTATTAGCTGAGGGGGTTGGAGCAAATTAACCAAAATCTGACCTGTGATCAATGACCCCCAAATCGGAGGAGATTTAGGTCCTCGACACACCCCCCATACGAGTTGAAATTTTTATGCATGACCCCCTGTTCTTAGCGTTATATTTAATTGTTATATGCATAACAGCAAGGAATATAATTTCTTGATAATAGATAGTGAAAAAGATATGCATGTTTTTGTTGATATAAGGTCCAACCTTGAAGATGGGGTCTATAATTTTAATATGATTTTTTAAAGAAAAATATTTTGCAGCAAAGATTGATAAAAAATCTGAGGAAGGATTTCTGCTACATGCATGCATACTCTTAAAAAATATTCTGGTGCAACGTAGTATAATATCAAATAAAAATTGTATAGTATGCTGCTCTGCATATTTTTTTCTTTATTAACAAAACAAAACACAGAGGCATCTGTTAAATAAAATAGCCCGTCCATTAAAAATAAAAACAATAATATATGGAGAAAAGTAACGTTCTTTTGTTTATAGAAGTGGTAACCAACAAACGTAGTTGGAAGTATTGGAAATGATTAAAACATACAATATAATAAGGATTTTCATCTGATTTCAGTGCATGATGTAAAACATACTAGTTGCCGTCTTGAATTGGAATCTTAGGGTATGTATGTACAATATATGTTATTGTTACATTTGTATAAATAAAAGATTTATTCTTTAAAATACATCCATTACGTATACTAGCACTATACAAAGTACTGTAACAATGTATGTTCTCAATGGTATGCAAATGAAATGTATCAAGAATTATTCAACACTGGAATGACACTGATTTTTATAGATTTTAACACATTCAGGTTCAATCATATATAATGGTCTTTGGACAATAGCATTTAATTAAGATGGAGCCAACGGACTACAGGATTTTAGTGAAAAAATGTCTGGTGATGAAGTTTGGTAATACAAGTCACATGTCAACACACAAGTTGCCAAAAGTAAAAAATTATGAGCTCCGGTGAAAATCGAAGGACTCCCGTAAATAATGTTTGCGGAACAATTTTACCATAGGTGGACCCCCCCTATAATTTTATTTTTTTTAACGTTGACCTACCAGGATTCCAAACATTCTGCCCATGACCCTCCCTGAATTGCTACCCCCCCCCCTTAGCTGATAAATAATGACCGTTCCCTAATTACAACGTTTCCTTTTTCTTTGCAGATTCAAACCAATTTGAATATATAGAAACAATGAGTCTTTTGGTGAAATAATCTAGTTATGGTTCCTTTTTTCCAACCTACCACAACAGAATACGAATTCAGATCAATTCAGGAAAAATGGATTTGAGGAGCAACATGTTAATATAAAACTTTAATCGCATTAAGATGTGTGTTACACAAATTATATTATATTCAAATTCTTTTTTTAATTCTTAACCACCGTATGTGACATTTTTTTACTTAGAACCATTGATCTATTTTTCTCGAAGTATTTTGTTTAAATAGAAAAAAAATTACGTTTTAAAAACCTTCGGTCCTGTTTCGGGTTTATGTTACACTAATTACCGACACCCTATCGTCACGCCCTCTGTTAGGTCTGTTTTTAAAAACGTCTGTTTGGCTTTTTACAACTGTCTGTTTGTAAACTTTCATGTCTGTTTTTGTATTTTTGTGTCTGTTTTACATAATCGTCTGTCTGTTTATGAAATTTATGTCTGTTTTTGTATTTTTTTGTCTGTTTATAAAATTTCATGTCTGTTTTTTGTATTTTTTTTTTTGTCTGTTTATAAAATTTCATGTCTGTTTTTTGTGTTTTTGTGTCTGTTTCAAGTTTATTGTCTGTTTCTATTTTTTTGTTAATTTTTGCCCGAATGGCTGCCCATACTGGAGGATCACGTCTTAACATAGATGTAAAGAGTGGCAGAAAACAAAAGATGTAGCAGAATTGTTGTGCCAGACGTGTGGTGACGGATGCTTGGAATGGCATCATTTAAAATTCCCTCGAACTTAAAGCACCACTCAAAACAACGTATTGGCTGTGCCGAAAGTGTCATAAAACATCGGGCCTTTATTATTATGTGTATTAAATAAAAATGAAAATCTGTCGAAGTAAAAAATGTACAGCATGTACAATGATCAGCTTACTAAATTGAAAGAAATGTATTTTCCTACACTAAATTTGTTATAAACAAGTAGTGTGTATGCCATTATCATATGCATGTCATATTAATGATATTAGAATACATTGTACACATTTACTTGTTTCAGTGTTATTTAATTTGTTGTATTAACATTTTTCATATTCGTGTACATTTATTTAATGGGTCCCCCTTTTTAAAGGGGCCAATAATGTTACATTCTTGTGTGTTCCGGCACAATGACTTATTCTGGTTAACCAAATGCTGTGAAATTTTATATTTTGGGGTCCCCCTTTTATTCGTTTATAAACTAGGGGCCCTAAAATGGCAAAAAAATCAAACAAGGGGTTGCATTAAGTCGTACACCCACTCGACCATTCAGAAAACAGGTATAGTAAATGACCGAATTGACCTGGAAAGGAGAGGCATGGTACAACTCATCATGCTTAAGCTTTATACCAAATTTAAAATCAATCCCTTCAGTAGAAGCCGAGAAATCTGTTAGGGAACATTGTCTATTTTTGGTACTTAAAAAGTCTTAAACAGGATGTAGATGCGTAACTGACCTAGAAAGGGAAGACAAGGTACGTACAACACATCATGCTAAAGCTGTTTACTGAATTTGAAATCAATTCCTTCTGTTGAAGCCGAGAAATCTGTTACGAAAGTTTGTTACGATATGCAATTTAAGTCTTATCAAGCTGTGGATGCAAATTGAAATATTCATAATTGCAACCCCCTATTTTCCGTTACTTAATTAGGGGCCAAAAGGGGGAAAAGTGAAAGGCAGCAAGTATTTTTGAAGCAGCATTTTTTGGGGGGTCTGTTTTGCAAAAAAGTGTTGAATTCATTGTCAAAAGTGGGTGGAAAGTTCACCAAAGGTGGCATGTGTTAAAACAACTTTATCAGTCTATATATACATAATATGTTGCGGTCATATCATGCTGTACTCGGCGAAGCTTTTTACTCGCAAATAACTAAGAAATTTTAAAGATATCAAATTTCTGTTAATAGCAAAAAAAAATATGCCAAAATATTTTTCATCAAAAATCAGATCCAGACCATATTTTTATGATAAAAAAACACCGTAGAACAAAATTTCATGTTTTTCATTTTCCACAAAAGTCCTACAAAAAGTTTACGGCTAAGAAAAAAAAAACAGAGTTGTTGAAGCGTGAAAATGGGTTCAGGGTCACACAGCATGGTGTGATTAGCGTAAACCACAAACCCAACCGTTTAAGAATGATCAGATGCCTAGGTTTTATACTGTTTATGTAATTAAACAAAGACGTTTTGATACGTCTAAAAAAGACCTTATTTCATATATAAGAGTCGTTGAAGCGTATAAATGGATCATGGTCACATGGAATAGAGCCAGTTGCGTAGACCACACCCCCAACTGTCTGTTTACCAAATGTTTAGGTATGTATATTATACTTTTCATGTTATTAATTTTTCCACAAAAGTCTACAAAAAGTTTATTAAACCAGTATACTATAGGATAAAGCTAATCATACAAAATATAAGACCACTTTCATATGTAGTTGCAAGTTAGAAAACCGTGATGTACTTTATATTTTTACAGTATATTATTTTGGACGGACGGACGGACGAATTTACAGTTTAAACAGTATACAGTCTTCAGTGGGGGGTTGCTCAGAAGACGACAAAATTAGCATAGAAGGGGATATTTATATAAAACACTAGTTTCAGAACTCAACTGAACATTTGTAAACGTTAAGGAAACATTCTGACTTCCGAGTTATCAGTACCAACGGTATTTTGATTATATCTAGACGCTGCTACATTTTATTTTGTGTTTTTATGTGTCGTTTAAGTCGTACATGGACTAGAAAAATAGGTAAAATATCTACCATTTTATTTGAAGTGTAACCATGAACCTTAAACCCTTCACTCCACTCATAACGAGTACACGAGCTTTTTATACAAGTATATTTATCACAATTTCTTATTTCACTCTTAGTATCACTGTCGTGTACGTGAGAAGGATCGGTCATTTCAAGATGGCAGACAATTCGTTGGGTCAAATCAGGGGGGGGGGGTTCTTTTCAGAAGTATTGTATGAAATCTACAGCACTTTACAAAATCTTATATATCTCCGAAGGAAAGTAATAGAATTGTCTACTACGTATAAAAGACCGATGGAAAAAAAGCATGGATGGATTTTCCATATATAAGACTCCCAAAGGCGAGTAATCATCCGAAATGAAAATCGAAGCGGGCATTTCTCCTGAAATCAGTAATTTTACACAAAACTATGGGCTTAACTTACCGAAATTCATCTCTGGAAGCATTCTCCAATTGTCTTTCATGTTGTACGAATATATGTTGAAAGATGTTCACAATTTAGATTTATAAGTTTTGTTTATGTCAAGGATCGGTCCTGCGGTAATTTGCATATTAATCTTGAGAAAATGTGTTCAGGATCGGACTTCTGTCGAATTATGGTTCAGGATCGGTCTTCCAAATGTAGAAACATTTTCATATTTAAATACAAGAGATATGTACGAAATAGACTGTTTCTGGGCTTTATTTATTAATTTGACAATAAATCGTTAACCCAGGACGGATCCAGAAATGATTGAAAAGAAGGGGTCTGCCTATAGTGTACTAAGAAAGAAAAGGAAAGGTTACAGGCTGATTTTTGCTGTATATCTGTACAAGAATTACATGAATTTCCGTTAAAAGGGTTTCCACCATGGAACCCGCCACATAAACCATAAACTAGTCAAACCAGCCCCGCGCTATTCTGGTGTTTGATAGTATAAGGGCAAAAAAAACTATGACTATATAGTGAGCATTACTTGTACTATCAAATGTTTATGTATTGATATGAGACTTTACCCTGGTAGTTGGAGTGATAGTAATGTAAAGAATTATGCGTGACGAAGGAATAATGTGCCCTTAGGCTACCTATGCATCCCAGCCCCTAGGGCCATTATCAAAATCCCGAAACCTTAGGCAGAATCTACATCCATAGTGCAGCTACTAAGCCATGTTTCAGTTTCGTATTCCAAAAAAAAAAAACCTGGGAGGAGTTGCGTGACGAGGGAATAATATGCCCTCAGGATACCTAACAGCCCAGCCCCTAGGGGCATTATCAAATTCCGAAACATTCGACAGAATCTACGTCCATAGTGCAACTACTGAGCCAAGTATCAGTTCTGTGTTCCAAATAACCTAGGAGGAGTTGCGTGATAAAGAAATGATGAGCCTTTATATTATAGGCTACCTATGCAGTCCAGCCTCTAGGGTCATTATCGAAATTCCGAAACCTTTGACAGAGCAACAACTGGGCCAAGTTTCAGTTCTTTATTATAAATAACATACAAAATGTATATATAGGATGAGTTGCGTGACGAAGGAATAATGTATCCTTAGGCTACCTATGCAGCCCAGCCCCTAAGGGCATTATTCCGAATTCCGAAACCTTCGGCACATTCCTCACCCATAATGCAATCAATGACCCAAATTTCATCTTTCTGCTTCCAGTGGTTTCAGAAATTTATCCTATATAGACATTAACGCCATACGTATGTTCGTACGTACATCGAACAGCAAAACGTTATCCCCGCGCTTTCGCTAGCTCGGGGATAATAATCGATCTGAAGAAGGGAAATAATAATGAGACGCACGTGCAATTCAACGAAAAATAACTGGTTTTTATTGTCTCGCCTGCGACGAATAGTCGCGGAAGGCGAGACATAGGTATTACTTTCCGGCGACGGCGGCGACGGCGGCGGCGTAAACTTTTTTGTAAGACTTTTGTGGACGATGAATTGCTTGAAAAGTATAATAGCTAGGCATCTGATATTTGGTATACAAATAGTTCAGGTTATGGTCTACGCAATTGCCACCATGCCGTTTGACCCTGACCCCATTTTCACGCTCCAGTGACTCTGTGAACTTAGGTCTTTTTTCAGGCCGTAAACTTTTTTGTAAGACTTTAGTGGACGATCAATTGCTTGAAAAGTATAATAGCTAGGCATCTGATATTTGGTATACAGACAGTTCAGGTTATGGTCTACGCAACTGTCACCATGCCATGTGACCCTGACCTCATTTTCACACTCCAGTGACTCTGTGAACTTAGGTCTTTTTTCAGGCTGTAAACTTTTTTGTAAGACTTTTGTGGACGATGAATTGCTTGAAAAGTATAATAGCTAGGCATCTGATATTTAGTATACAGACAGTTCAGGTTATGGTTTACGCAACTGTCACCATGCCGTGTGACCCTGACCTCATTTTCACGCTCCAGTGACTCTGTGAACTTAGGTCTTTTTTCAGGCTGTAAACTTTTTTGTAAGACTTTTGTGGACGATGAATTGCTTGAAAAGTATAATAGCTAGGCATCTGATATTTAGTATACAGACATTTCAGGTTATGGTCTATGCAACTGTCACCATGCCGTGTGACCCTGACCCCATTTTCACGCTCCAGTGAATCTGTGAACTTAGGTCTTTTTCAGGCCGAAAAACTTTTTTGTAAGACTTTTATGGACAATGAATCGCTGGAAAGTTATAATAGCTAGGCATCTGATATTGGGTAAACAGACAGTTGCGGTTATGGACAATGCAACTGTCACCATGCCATGTGACCATGACCCAATTTTTAGGCTCCAGTGACTCTGTGAACTTAGGTCTTTTTTCAGACAGAAAACTTTTTGTAATACTTGTGTGGACAATGGATTTCTTGAATAGTATAATAACTAGGCATCTGTTATTAGGTATACTGACACTTTTTATGTTTATATCAAGAAATGAAAGCTTAGGTAGTTGATTTTAGCGATGGTGCCGGCAGGCGAGACATACTTTTAGTGGCCACACTTGTTTTTTAATGAATCATTGTTTTATTCTTAACATATTCTCTCAAAACAAATTTGGCTAGGGCCATGCACGTTTCTGTACATGTTCTATTGAGCACAAGACTGGACTTGTTGGCCACACATCTTACCTTCTATTATAAGTTTGTTGAAATGCTTTTCATTCATAATTATGTAAATACCTAGTTTCTGATAGAAAAAAAAATCTACACTTGGCACTCTTGCGCAAAGTACTGATATTTTATCAAGACACAAAGTAAAATAAGGAAAGAAAAGCCATGTAACAAACATTTCATTTGATGATAATCTATTTGACCAAAATAGTGTATTTTAAGTTATTGGTTATAATTTTGAAACAGGGTACCCGGTATATATCGATTACAAAGCTTACATTGTACCCAAGATTGCTACAAGAAGGAATGGACTTTTACCATTCTTCTGTTAGTGCGGTAATCCATACGGAAAACATAGGTCACAGCCAGCATTGTGCTACGCATCATGAGATGCATTTACCTTACCAATAAATGATGTGGCACTTGTCTGTACGTGGTAATGGACTTTAACTACTAGTTTTCTTCTGTTGGTGGTCATTCATTCGAAAAAAGATAGATCACATCCAGCGCCCGAAGCTTGCTTTGTGCTCAGCATCACTAGGTGGAACTACCATACCAATATGGTTGATGTGGCAATTGTCTGTAAGCAAAAATGGACCTTGACCACCTTCGGTAAGTCGATGCGGAATCCTACGCTCGGGGTATCACATGAACACCCCCCCCCGTCGTGATCGTTAGCAAAAATTCTAATCGATATTTGAAATCATTGAATTGTGAATACATAACTTTTCTGTAATTCATTTATTTTTGTTTTCAATGATCCGAAAGAGTAGATTTATGATGGGGGTCTGGGTCACTGTATCGGAATAATCAAATTTTATTTAGATATCACACTCCAAGGAACACGCGAATCGAGCCAGGTAATTTTTACTAACACTTTATATAGGCGGATAGAGTCTAAAGATTTTTACTTACATGTTAAGGATTTTTCATAACCCTAATTTTATGTCGTATGGAAAGCCGTAGTGGATCTCTGCATTAATAATTTATTTACAATTGGTGTCAATAGGGAAATGTTTAAGTTCCATGAGTTCGACAATTCAATAATTTGACGAATCGAACGAGCGCAGCCTTAATGATTTTTAAGAAAAGTTATTTCATTCGATTTGCTTTGATATGTATAAAATTTATGCAATTGATTATAAGAGTTAAAAATTACCTGGATCGATTCGCGTGTTCTTAGGAGTGTATCACAGTTCACGGGAAAAATTATTCCTTAAATCACAATTCACGAAAAATCTAAAATACACCAATCACGCATAACAAAAATACCATCATCAATCCATTCGTAAATGTGAAATTCCAATTAATTTTCCTATTGGACAGTAAGACATTGTCTTTTTAGTACATATCTCTTGTATTTAAATGTTTCTACATTGGAAGACCGATCCTGAACCAAAATACGACATAAGTCCGATCCTGAACACATTTTCTCAAGATTAATATGCAAATTACCACAAGACCGATCCTTGACATAATCAAAACTTTTAAATCTGAATTGTGAACATCTTTCAACATATATTCGTACAACATGAAAGACAATTGGTGGCGCACCCTTAAAGAATGCTTCCAGAGATGCATTTCGGTAAGTTAAGCCCATAGTTTTGTGTAAAATTACCGATTTCAGGAGAAATGCCCGCTTCGATTTTCATTTCAGATGTTTACTCGCCTTTGGGAGTCTTATATGGAAAATCCATCCATGCTTTTTTTCCATCGGTCTTTTATATGTAGTAGACAATTCTATTACTTTCCTTCGGAGATATATAAGATTTTGTAAAGTGCTGTAGATTTATACAATACCACTGAAAAGAACCCCCCCTGATTTGACCCAACGAATTGTCTGCCATCTTGAAATGACCGATCCTTCTCACGTACACGACAGTGGTATTTAATTCAAATAATAATGGTGCATGACAGGAATATGTATTTAAGGTAACACATAAAAATTCTTAATCAAACATAACATGTCCTCATTTTTCATAAGTAAGTAATCAATTACACTGGACCCATTTTTATTATATGCTCACCTGGACTGAATGTCCATATGAGCTATTGCCATCACTTGGCGTCCGTCGTCGTCTGTCTGTTAACAATTTTCAAAAATCTTCTTCTCTGAAACTACTGCACAGAACTTAATGAAACTTGGTATGAATAATCCTTAGTGTCCTGCACCAAACTTGTGTTTCGATTTTTGATCCGTCAAAAATCATGGCCAGCGTTACTTAAAATAGACCAGGGGTCAGACTATTGTTTTTGGCTTGTAAATCAAAAAGTATAACAGATAGATGAAATCTCATGCCACCCTTCTGCTTCAGCATCAAATGTTCTACAAAAGTCTTTATTTGGTCAAAGTTGTCAGATGATCCCTTCTAGAGGTTATAGCCCTTTAAAGGTGAAAAATAACGTTTTTTGGTGTTCTTGGCTTATAGAATGAAAACTAATGCAGATAGGGAAAAGCTATTGCTTGCTTAGATGTTCAGCTCATTTAGCTTTACAAAAGTCTCCATAGGTTCGAAGTTGTCAGATGACCACTTAAAGGGGTTACAGCCCCTTAAAGACGAAAAATAGTGTTTTTGCCATGTAGAATGAAAACTATTGCAGATAGAGATAAGCTGTTGCTTGCTTAAATGTTCAGGTCATTAAGCTCTACAAAAGTTTCCATAGGGTCAAAGTTGTCAGATGACCCCTTATAGGGGTTACAACCCCTTAAAGGCGAAAACAGTGCTTTTGGCCTATAAAATGAAAACTATTGCAGATAGAGAAAAGCTGATGCTTACTTAAATGTTCAGTTCATTTAGCTGTACAAAAGTTTCAATAGGGTCGAAGTTGTCAGATGACCCCTTATAGGGGTTACATGCCCTTAAAGGCGAAAATAATGTTTTTGCCATATAGAATGAAAACTATTGCAGATAGAGGAAAGCAGTTGCTTGCTTAAATGTTCAGCTCATTTAGCTAGCTCTAAAAAAGTTTTCATAGGGTCGAAGTTGTCACATAATCCGTTATAGGAGTTACAGCCCCTTAAAGGCGAAAAATAGTGTTTTTGGCCTATAGAATGAAAACTATTGCAGATATAGAAAAACTGTTGCTTGCTTAAATGTTCAGCTCATTTAGCTGTACAAAAGTATCCATAGGGTAGAAGCTGTCAAATGACACCTTGTAAGGGTTACAGTCCCTTATAGGCGAAAAATAGTGTTTTTGGTCTATAGCAGATAGAGAAAAGCCGTTGCTTGTTTAAATTTTCAGCTCATTTAGCTCTACAAAAGCATTCATAGGGTTGAAGTTGTCAGATGACCCCTTATAGGGATTACAGCCCCTTAATTAACATGTTTTCATGTTTTTGGTTTATATAATGAAAACTAAAGCAGATAAAGAAAAGTGGTTGCTTGCTTAAATGTGCAGTTCATCGATTAAGCTCTTAACAAAAGTCTCTATAGAGTCAAAGTGTTCAGACGGCCCTTAAAATAATTTTTTGCACGTTTTTGGCCTACAAAAATGAAAACTATTGCTGAAAGAGAAAAGCTGTTGCTTGCTTAAATGTTCAGCTTATATATCTCTACAAAGTTCTTCATAGGGTTGACATCAAGACCAGGTGAGCGATTCAGGCTCCTGGGAGCCTTTTTGTTAAATGTCAATTTGATGCTATCATTACCAAACCGTCCATTACATATACGTAGCCCTGTTGTTTTACATAGTTCAATAATACGTCTTCCAAAACAAACTGAGAAAGGCTTTTTCCATTAATTCTGAGCAACTGGTCAATAATCAAGAGGCTCCCAGGAGCCTGAATCGCTCACCTGACTTTTCCATATCAAAAGTAAACTTGTCATATTACTATTACCCTGTAAACAAATTTTCATCAAAATCAGATGAAGTTGAAGTTTTGATGGAAAAAAATGGCAACAATAGATAGATTGATATGTTTATATAGATTGTAACCTGTTATACAATACAGTTTAATATCAATACATAGTATATTTCTGAAATATTAGAATGTATAAACAGCCAGCCTGTAGAGGCTTATGAAGCACTATCAAATAAAACTTCAAAGTTATACCAAAAAACAAAATATGAGCATTTATAATTTACTTTGGGCCAGGTGACTAGATTAATAAAAAAAAATTGACACCAAAATTGAACTCAGCATAGCACTATTACATCTAACCAATTTTCATCAAAATCGGATCAAGTTTTATTTTTGACCGGAAAATGGCGGCCATTTTGAAAATGGTCCACGATAAAATAATTATCATAATGAAAATGAACTCGGCATACCATTAATACCCTCTTCTTCCCGGTAAGAGTCGTCCTCCGGCTTGAGTGTAATTGACTCTGGGTTTTAAAACAAGATAAAACAATACGGTAGTAGGCTGTCTGTCTATCCAAGTTAAGCTGGGGTCCAGGGGATGGTGCTCAACCTGGACCTGAAGTCCTCTACTTTACCGGAGTCCACTAGAGCTTGTGGTAACTTGTTCGATTCTCGGGTTGTTCTAGGGAAGAATGAATGGTAGTAAACATCCTGCTGGGCTCTGGTTTGCCTGAGTTTATGGGCTCCTCTAGTTCTGGAGTCTCCTGCTGAGTAGTTAAGCCCAGGATCAATGGCGACCATGTGGTGCTGGATCTTGTAGCACAAGACTAGGGTTTGTTTCCATCGTCTGCGCTGGAATGGTTCCGATTGAAGTTGCTCTAGTAGCTCTGTTACAACACCAGGGGAGTTATCGTGGTAATTGTTGTAAACAAAACGGACTGATCTTCTTTGCACCTGTTCGATTTCCTTTGTCAAAGTGATATGATGAGGGTCCCATACTGGCGCCACACACTCAAGGATTGTCCTTACGAGTGTTCGGTAAGCTGTGTTCTTGACTTCTGGTGTGCATCTGCCTAGGTTTTTCCTCAAGAAGCTAAGGGTCTTTGAGGCTTTGCCGATGGTCTGGCTAATGTGAGGGGCCCAGGAGAGGTCTTTGCTGATGTTAACTCCAAGGTATTTTTCCATCTCTATTACACCCAGGGTGTGATTGTGTAGCGTATACGGGGTCTGTTGTACTTGACCTTTACCTGGGACTCTAATGACAGTACATTTTTCTGGATGAAAACTCATCTGCCACTTCTGTTCCCATTCTTCAAGTGATGTTAGGTCTTTCTGAAGAGCTGTTGTGTCATCTTTCTTCTTGATGCACCGGTAGAGCAGGCAGTCATTTGCAAACAACCTTGCCTTTGATGTTGTAACTTCTGGTAGGTCGTAAATGTACAAAAGGAAGAGAAATGGTCCTAGGACGGTTCTCTGAGGTACTCCTGAAATTACGTCTAGCGGGTCTGATTTGTGGCTTTCCAACAACACTGACTGGATTAGGTTGGACAAGAAAAACTGGATCCAATCCAATTCCATAGTAGTAAAGCTTGTGTAGTAGTCTTGCGTGAGGTACTTTATCAAATGCTTAGCAAAGTCAAGCAGTATGATGTCAGTCTGGTATCCATCTTCTTTGTTCTTTGTGATGTCATAGAGTGTAAGTACAAGTTATGTCTCAGTGGATCTTTTGAATCTAAACCCGTGCTGTTCGTCGCAAAGCACCTGGTGGTCCATAATTGAGCTGTGTACTATATGTTCCATGAGTTTACCGGTAATTGATGTCAAAGAAACTGGTCTGTAATTGGCTGCTGTGAATTTTTCTCTTTTTTTTAAATACAGGAACGGAACTATATTGGCTTTCCGCCAGTCATCAGGTACCTTCCCACTGTCAATGGATTGTTGGTAAAGCCTTGTAAGGTAAGGTTAAATCTTATTGGCACAGTTCTTCAGGACAAATGCTGGGTTGTCGACTGGTCCGGTGGCTTTATACGGATGCAGTCCTTGTAATAGTTTCTTTACTCCTTGTTGGTTTATCTGTATTGGTCTCATTGATGAATGTGTGTCACTGTGTAGGCATCCGTCTCTGTTCTTTAGCGACGTAATGCCAGATGTTTCTTGCTTTCGACTCTTGATGTAGGACCAGAATCTCTTAGGGTTATGTCTTATCGCTTACAATATCCTGCATAAAGTTGGTGTGAGCTTTTCTTGTTTCTCGTTGCAGTTCACTCTTTAGTTTCTTATATCTGTTCCAGTCTCTGGTGGACTTGCTACTCTTTGCTTTATGGTAGGCTCTTTGTTTTCGTTTGCTCATAATAGTCTTCGTAGGTTGGTGTTCATCCATCGGTTGCTATATCTTGCTACGGTTCTTTTTGTTGGTACGTGTTGGTCAATGGAGTCCCTGATTATCTGTTTAATACTATTCCACATGGTGTCTATGTCATTGAAGTGGGTATTACCGAAAGAGTTTTGTTCTAGTTCTAATTGTTCTTTCATGCCGTCTAGATTCGCTTTCTTCCACAGGTATATCTTCCTTCTGGTGGGTATGGGCTTGTAGACAGTTGTAGCCATGTCAGTGAGGACGATGTCATGATCGCTATTGCCCAGCGGAGGTAGTGTCCTGGGTGGCTCATGAAGAGCAAGTCAAGTGTATTGTCTCCCATTGTCTTGTTTTTGTTTATTTGCTCGATAGACAAACCTGCTGACAACTGTAAGAAGGCCTTGTTAAATGCTTGGGGTACCTGGTTTCCCGTCATGTTATTTGACTTCAAGTCCACGTCGGGCAGGTTAAAGTTCCCTGCAAGTAGGAAGATATTCTTCTTGTGTTTGTTTCTGACGTTCTCAATCTCTTTAATGGCTTTCTCGATTGCTTTAACATTGTTGTTAGTAGGTGGTCTATAGTAGCTAGTGATGGTATATTGCTTGGTGTTAACTTTGATGGTTCCTGCTATAAGTTCTGCTTCTGTGCTAACAAACTCCTGTGTTAGCCCAAGTTCTATTTTGGCTACAATGAGTACTCCGCCATGAGGGTCGCTTGTTCGATTCCTTCTTAAGACGTCAAAGCCTAGTTCAGGAGGAAATATTTCTCTTTTACCTATAGTGTTGGATAGCCATGTCTCGGTGCCTATAATTATATCAGGTTGTGTTGTTTCTAAGAGTACTGGCAGTTCTGTGCGTTTGTTTTTGATACTCTGAAAGTTGATTATTAAGGTTCTTAATATTTTCCTGTTGTTACCCTTTGTCTTCAAATGAGCGGCTCGTGTGCGTTTTGGAGAAGATTATGCAACTGGCTGTCTAAACTTATATCGCTGTCATTTTCTGTTGATGCAGTTAAGTTTAAGCTTGGTGATGATAACATCGAAAAGGTATTACTTTCAGCTGAGTCTACGAAGTCGTATATGGTTGAGTGATTGGGAAAATCGCAGACCATACAAAACCAAGAAACTGATGAGTTCTCCAATTTAGAGTTTTCTTGACTAGTCAGGCCAGCGCAAGATGCATGAAACCAGGTGTCACAGTCGTCGCTTGCTATGGCCTTTTCACCCCATTTACAAACTTTAGCACATGTACCGCATGGGTACTTGGGTGGTGTTGGGCCTGGTTTGGTTTCCACACCTGCCATTACTAGAAGTATCATTTGTAAGAGAATAACACTGTGTCTCTGAGTTAGTGCGGCGGGCAATTTATAGATCTTTGATGTTGTACATCAGCAGAAAATGTCAGTACATGGGTGTAGTTTGACATTGTTAGACAGTGTAATGTTGGCGTTGTTGTAGGGTCCTGTGGGTTTATGTTCCAATTGTTCATGTTTGGGGACACTGTATCTTACCACCAGGTTGATAATTATCAAAAGCGAGGACAGAATCAATGGTGAACTTCGTTTTTGTGTCATGTTGAGATAATTGTTTTGAAGTTTCCCGACGGAAGTGGATCCTGAGTTAGTTCCCTTGTGTAACTGTGACAAATAACAGTAAAATGAATAAAATCAGTATTAAGTGGGTATGAATGCATCGGTATATCAGAGCATCGGATATTAGCAGAGTTCGTATGTAGCTTGGGATAAAAGTGTAAATGCTGAAATTCCAGAAAAAAATTGCTGCCAAGGGTCACAGAAAAATACAATGCCTCGGATCAGAAATTTTCCGCATGCGCATTGAAGTGGCTTAAAACAAAAATACCCTAGTCTATATTTGGAAAATCTGGAAATCCCTTTTCTATAATCGTATTAGATAAAATTATAGTCTAGACTGAACCGTTTAATAAAAGTAAAAATGATTATATATCAATGCACAAATAAATGTGGTACAAAACGTGTGTTCATAGATTGACTGCTTTTATTTGTTATAGCAAAAACCAATTATGAATAAGAATAAGAATAATTTAAGAATAATTTTATTAGCTCAAACTCAACTACAATAGATGGTTATGAATATACAGTTTAATAATAAGGGGACGACCATTTAATTTTGAGGGAGGGGGCCTGGCAGTTTTTGTAAATAAATATTCTGGCCTGGAAAAAGTTGGAAATAAATAATCTGGCCTCTGTTTGCAAAAAAAAATAAATAATCTGTCCCAAGATCCTTGACTGTTGCTCAATTAAGCTATTGTATGCAGAAAATAAATATTCTA
This sequence comes from Arcuatula senhousia, assembly GCA_963971305.1. Lineage (NCBI taxonomy): Eukaryota > Metazoa > Mollusca > Bivalvia > Mytilida > Mytilidae > Arcuatula > Arcuatula senhousia. The sequence continues at coordinate 21,318,845 of OZ020313.1, read as the reverse complement.
GCCACGTATAGCAGCGAAAAATAAATTCTGGCCCGCAAAATTTCATGAATTTTGAAAAGAAATAATATGTCTCGACCGAAATTTCCAGCCGCCCTCAGAATCAAACGGTCGTCCCCTAATAATTCCTAATCACAGGACCCGGCCCATAGGGAATGACAACTTGATTCCTATGGGGGCGTTGGATTTTTTTGTTAATAAATAATCTGGCATTGAAACTGGAAATAAATTATCTGGCCTCTACCATAGATGAACAGAAAAAACTTCCAGCCATAGATACACAATAACTCTACCGTCAGATACAGTCTGACTCCAATTGTTGTCTACCAAAGATATACAACACCTTCAATCAGATATAATGCTATGGAAAATGTGACCTGTGACTCCACCTGTTGTCTACCATAGATATACAACACTTCCAGCCAGATATAAGGCTGTATATCTTGTAATCTGACTCCACCTGTTGTCTACCATAGATATACAACACCTCCAGTCAGATATAAGGCTGTGCAACATGTAACCTGACTCCACCTGTTGTCTACCATAGATTAACAACACCTACAGCCAGATATGAGGCTGTATAACATGTAATCTGACTCCACCTGTTGTCAACCTTAGATAAATAATACCTCCAGTCATATATAAGGCAATCTGACTCCATCTGTTGTCTACTATAGCTGTACAACACCTCCAGCCAGAAATAAAGGCTATATAACATATAATCTGACTCCACCTGTTGTGTACCATAGATATACAAGACCTTCTGCCAGATATAAGGATTTATAACGTGTAATCTGACTCCACCTGTTGTGTGCCATAGATATACAACACCTCCAGCCAGATATAATGCTGTATAACATGTAATCTGACTCCACCTGTTGTCTACCATAGATATACAATACATCCAGCCAGATTTAAGGCTTTATAACATTTAATCTGACTCCACCTGTTGTGTACCACAGATATACAACATCTCCAGCCAGATATAAGGCTGTATAACATGTAACCTGACTCCACCTGTTGTCAACCATAGATGTACAACACCTCTAGTCAGATACAACGCTGTATAACATATAATCTGATTCCTCTTTTTGTTTACTATAGATATACAACACCTCTAGTCAGATACAACGCTGTATAACATACAATCTGATTCCACTTGTTGTCTACTATAGATATACAACACCTCTAGTCTGATACAAGGCTGTATAACATATAATCTGATTCCACTTGTTGTTTACTATAGATATACAACACCTCTAGTCAGAATAGAGCTGTATAACATATAATCTGATTCCACTTGTTGCTTACTATAGATATACAACACCTCTAGTCAGATACAAGGCTGTATAGCATATAATCCGACTCCACTTCTTGTTTACTATAGATATACAACACCTCTAGTCAGATACAGAGCTGTATAACATATAATCGGATTTGTGTTTTGGAGTCAAGTAAGCAGTCTGAATGAATAAAACATTTATAAATATTATAGCCCCTGTCCCCAACTCAATGTGTTATCTTATCCTTATAAGAGTGTCCAGTAAAAGAAAATGTACCTTTAAGTTATTAAGATAAAATTATGACATGTCTGACTGACAAAGTAGAGTAGCCTAACCTTGTTAAAAAATGGACAATCGGTTTACATATTTAGCAACAAAGTCCATTTAAATGAAAATAATAAGATTAAGCTTCCTTGATACTAAAATATGTCCTAGTGTTTAGTGTACCTATATATTGCATATGGGATGTGAATTCTCAATTTTATTGGTTAATTTAGCTCCTAAAAATTAATATTTCAGAAAAAATTAATAAAATATTTTTTACTCGCTTGCTCCTATTTTTTTAGATTTAGAGTCGGAGGAACAAGTACATTTGTAATTCATTCTGTGTGGGCTCAGTCAATATTTATGGCCCGACCATGTATGAGGATCAGACTTATAGTTTTACCCTTGTCCGTCCGTCCGTCCGTACGTCCATCCGTAACACTTTGGTTAAGTTCTTGGTTAAGGTCCATTACTCAGATACTAGATGTTGGGGGTCAATGATATTTCACCACCGGATGGGTCTTGGGTAGGGCTACACCACCCACTAGAAATTAGGTCACTGTGACCTATATTTTATGCATGAACGACTTTGGTTAAGTTCTTAGTTAAGGTCCATAACTTGGATACTAGATGTTGGGGGTCAATGGTATTTCACCACTAGATGTATCTTGGGTAACATGACACCACCCAATAAAAATTAGGTCACTGTGATCTATATTTTATGCATGAACGACTTCGGTAAAGTTCTTGGTTAAGGTCCATAACTTGGATACTAGATGTTGGGGGTCAATGATATTTCACCACCAGATGTGTCTTCGGTAAGGTGACACCATCCACTAGAAATGAGGTCACTGTGACGTATATTTTACGCATGAATGACTTTAGTTAAGTTCTTGGTTAAGTTCCATATCTTGAATACTACATGTTAGGGGTCAATAATATTTCACTACTCGATGAGTCTTGGTAACATGGCACCACCCACAAGAAATAAGGTCACAGCGACCTATATTTTACACATGAACACTTTTGATCAATTTCTTGGTAAAGGTCCATATCCCAGGTAATACACATTGAGGTTCAATGATATTTCAAGAACGGGAGGGCCATCCTGTGGCTCATAGACACATTTTCTAGTTTTCTACACGGTCCATGTAACTACATATTGACCTGGTAAAAAGTCAATAATTGATATATATTAGATAGCTTATACATGTATCTGAACAAGTAGAATGAGCATAATATCAATTACAATTTTCAGAATGCTCTTGCTTTTGCTTTATGTAAAGGACTAAAACCATGCCTGTTGTCACCGAAATGTGCAAATGCCATGAGAGATTATGTTTTGAATCAAATTGTATCACATGCCAAGAAGCCCAAGGCACAGAGGACCAAATGTGATGCCATTAACTGTAAAAGGCAACTATCAACATTGATCCAGTGTGGAGTTTGTGGACGGTGGCTTCATTTTAAACGTATCAACATTACCAAAGCACCAGAAAGTGATTATGTATGTGTGGTGTGTAATGCTCAGTATAAATGAGATATCTTTGTACCTATACCTCAAAGAAGATAGAGGTTTACTTGTTTTTATTTACCCACCAACTTTATTGCTGGGTATAAAGTTGTTTTGGTCATTATCTTTGTCCATTTGTTTGCCTATCCATTACACTTTTTTTCTTTAATTTCTCTGGAACTTTAAGTGATATCTTCATGAAATTGTGTACGGAAGTGAAATATAATAAAGACTACTTGTATGTAAGAATGTGCTCTTTCTTCAAGTTATCACTGGCACTTGTATAAAGGATAACCCTTATGGTGCCCCATCCCCCCTTTTTCAAAACCGATTATTTTTTTTATTTTTTTCTGTTACATTTCTCATGTTCACTCATACACATGTCAAATAGATGCAAATCTACCATCAAACAGTATCTACTATCCATATGGGGTTACTGATCAAACAGTATCTACTATCCATATGGGGTTACTGATATATATCAGTAACCCCATGTGGATAGTAGATACTGTTTGATGGTAGATTTGCATTTATTTGACATGTGTATGAGTGAAAATGAGAAATGTAACAGAAAAAATGAAAAATAATAGGTTTTGAAAAAAGGGGGGTGAGGCACCATAAGGGTTATCCTGTATACAAGTGCCTATGCAAGTTATCTATGTATGAGAATTATGTATTGAATTATTTTGTAACAGTTTCCTTGGAAAGATGCTTAACATCTTGATATTTTCCCAAGTGATTTGTTTTTAATTTGTTAAACAGATGCAATCATATTTATAATTTGGTACATCTATTTATTTGTTTAAACTTGTATGCATCATAAATAATTTGTTATTAATTTGTTTTATGAGAGACAAAGAAGATGTGGGAAGACTTATTTGTAAAAAAAATAAACTTTTGTCCAATATCTATTTGCACATTTTTTAAAATGCGATTGTCAAATGATTTTAATGATAATTACATAAACAGTACTGTACTAACAGATGGAAAAAGTGAAAAAAGTTGTTTTACATAGTATCAATTTGTCATTCATGTACATTTTTAAAATGTGTTTACCGGTAATGTAATTTGGTTGATTTTTGTCATTGTTTACATTATAAACATCTGAATATTTGTATATCAATTTAAAATGATATTCACTAAATGAGATTGGGATTAAAAGATACAATACATCATGTACATATGATGTTTTCATTATTGCAAGCAAACGAAAATCTTTCTGGTTTAACCTGCCCCTTTTTTATTCAGAGAAGTAGAATATGATAAGTATACTTCTGTAACAATGTGGAGCTGGGTAAAATATTAGTTTAAGATTAAATGGTGTACACATAATACCAGGCTAGTTTATTTTGAAATCTTGGAGGGGGTGCTTCTCAAAAAATTATTTTGAAAAACTTGTTTCACTTTATTTTGGAAGAGGTTTATTTATGTATTGACTGTTTTAGTTAGTGTTCATATGCTAGATTCACCTAATCAATTTTCATATTTCTTCTTAATAATTTTACACTGATTAATAATTGAAAAGTCTCGAAAATATTCATGTTTCTCTTCATGATTTCAAATGATTGCTTACTAAAGTATATGCTTAGAATATTGTTGAGTCAGATTAGATGTACATGTTTTCAGCCTTATTATATATCTGGCTGGAGGTGTTGTATATCTATGGTAGACAACAGGTGGAGTCAGATTAAATGTTATATAGCCTTACATCTGGCTGGAGGTGTTGTATATCTACGGTAGACAACAGGTGGAGTCAGGTTACATGTTATGCAGCCTTATATCTGGCTGGAGGTGTTGTATATTTATGGTAGACAACATGTGGAATCAGGTTACATGTTATACAGCCTTATATCTGGCTGGAGGTGTTGTATATCTATGGTACACAACAGGTGGAGTCAGATTACATGTTATACAGCCTTATATCTGGCTGGAGATGTTGTATATCTGTGGTACACAACAGGTTGAGTCAGATTAAATGTTATACAGCCTTACATCTGGCTGGAGGTGGAGGTGTTGTATATCTATGGTAGACAACAGGTGGAGTCAGGTTACATGTTAGACAGCCTTATATCTGGCTGGAGGTGTTGTATATCTATGGTAGACAACAGGTGGAGTCAGGTTACATGTTATACAGCCTTATATCTGGCTGGAGGTGTTGTATATCTATAGTACACAACAGGTGGAGTCAGATTACATGTTATACAGCCTTATATCTGGCTGGAGGTGTTGTATATCTATGGTTAACAACAGGTGGAGTCAGATTATATGTTATACAGCCTTGTATCTGGCTGGAGATCTTGTATATCTATGGTACACAACAGGTGAAGTCAGATTAAATGTTATACAGCCTTACATCTGGCTGGAGGTGGAGGTGTTGTATATCTATGGTAGACAACAGTTGGAGTCAGGTTACATGTTATACAGCCTTATATCTGGCTGGAGGTGTTGTGTATCTATGGTAGACAACAGGTGGAGTCAGATTACAAGTTATACAGCCTTATATCTGGCTGGAGGTGTTGTTTATCTATGGTACACAACAGGTGGAGTCAGATTACATGTTATAAAGCCTTATATCTGGCTGGAGGTGTTGTGTATCTATGGTAGAAAACAGGTGAAGTCAGATTACAAGTTATACAGCCTTATATCTGGCTGGAGGTGTTGTATATCTATGGTACACAACAGGTGGAGTCAGGTTACATGTTATACAGCCTTATATCTGGCTGGAGGTGTTGTGTATCTATGGTAGACAACGGGTGGAGTCAGATTACAAGTTTTACAGCCTTATATCTGGCTGGAGGTGTTGTATATCTATGGTACACAACAGGTGGAGTCAGATTACATGTTATACAGCCTTTTATCTGGCTGGAGGTGTTGTATATCTATGGTACACAACAGGTAGAGTCAGATTATATGTTATACAGCCTTGTATCTGGCAGGAGGTCTTGTATATCTATGGTACACAACAGGTGGAGGCAGATTACATGTTATATAGCCTTACATCTGGCTGGAGATGTTGTATATCTGTGGTACACAACAGGTGTAGTCAGATTAAATGTTATACAGCCTTACATCTGGCTGGGGGTGTTGTATATCTATGGTAGACAACAGGTGGAGTCAGGTTACATGTTATACAGCATTATATCTGGCTGGAGGTGTTGTATATCTATGGTAGACAACAGGTGGAATCAGATTACATGTTATAAAGCCTTATATCTGGCTGGAGGTCTTGTATATCTATGGTACACAACAAGTGGAGTCAGATTACATGTTATCTGGCTGGAGGTGTTTTATATCTATGGTAGACAACATGTGGAGTCAGATTACATGTTATACAGCCTTAAATCTGGCTGGAGGTGTTGTATTTCTATGGTACACAGGTGGAATCAGATTATATGTTATACAGCCTTGTATCTGGCTGGAGATCTTGTATATCTATGGTACACAACAGGTGGAGTCAGATTACATGTTATACAGCCTTATATCTGGCTGGAGATGTTGTATATCTGTGGTATACAACAGGTGGAGTCAGATTAAATGTTATACAGCCTTACATCTGGCTGGAGGTAATGTATATCTATGGTAGACAACAGGTGGAGTCAGGTTACATGTTATACAGCCTTATGTTGTATATCTATGGTAGACAACAGGTGGAGTCAGATTACAAGATATACAGCCTTATATCTGGCTGGAAGTGTTGTATATCTATGGTAGACAACAGGTGGAGTCACAGGTCACATTTTCCATAGCATTATATCTGATTGAAGGTGTTGTATATCTTTGGTAGACAACAATTGGAGTCAGACTGTATCTGACGGTAGAGTTATTGTGTATCTATGGCTGGAAGTTTTTTTCTGTTCATCTATGGTAGAGGCCAGATAATTTATTTCCAGTTTCAATGCCAGATTATTTATTAACAAAAAAATCCAACGCCCCCATCGGAATCAAGTTGTCATTCCCTAAGGGCCGGGTCCTGTGATTAGGAATTATTAGGGGACGACCGTTTGATTCTGAGGGGGGCTGGAAGTTTCGGTCGAGACATATTATTTCTTTTCAAAATTCATGAAATTTTGCGGGCCAGAATTTATTTTTCGCTGCTATACGTGGCTAGAATATTTATTTTCTGCATACAATAGCTTAATTGAGCAACAGTCAAGGATCTTGGGACAGATTATTTTTGCAAACAGAGGCCAGATTATTTATTTCCAACTTTTTCCAGGCCAGAATATTTATTTACAAAAACTGCCAGGCCCCCTCCCTCAAAATCAAATGGTCGTCCCCTTATTATGAAACTGTATATTCATAACCATCTATTGTAGTTGAGTTTGAGCTAATAAAATTATTCTTAAATTATTCTTATTCTTATTCATAATTGGTTTTTGCTATAACAAATAAAAGCAGTCAATCTATGAACACACGTTTTGTACCACATTTATTTGTGCATTGATACTTTTATTAAACGGTTCAGTCTAGACTATAATTTTATCTAATACGATTATAGAAAAGGGATTTCCAGATTTTCCAAATATAGACTAGGATATTTTTGTTTAAAGCCACTTCAATGCGCATGCGGAAAATTTCTGATCCGAGGCATTGTATTTTTCTGTGACCCCTCCTGGGTCGTCAAGGAGAAAGAGTCCTGTCCGTCTTACCGGAAGTTGTCCTTAAAATAATTTTTATCAAAATCGAACCAAGTTTATTTTGGCAGGAAAAAGTGATGAATTATGTCCCTTTGTTTTCAATATTTTGCTGGTAAAATTAGAACCGCACGACCATTCTCAATTTTGTTTGCAGATGCATAGACCTGTATATTAATATATTTAATATACAGATCTATGGCAGATGGTAGATAATTTTTGTACCCACTATACCATAAAATGAATTTACTCTCTTTTGCTGGTAAAATTAGAACCGCATGACCATTTTCATTTTTTTCAGATGGTAGATCATTTTTGTACCCACTATACCATAAAAAGAATTTACTCTATTACAGCCGGTTTAAGTATGTTTGCCGAATTCAATATTTTGCTGGTAAAATTAGAACCGCAAGACCATTTTCATTTTTTTTTGCAGATGGTACACAGGGACTTGTGGATGGTAGATCATTTTTGTACCCACTATACCATAAAAAGAATTTACTCTATTCCAGCCGGTTAAGTATGTTTGCCAAAATTCAGTGAAAATGGTCATTTTAAACATTATAAGAAAAATTACTGCAAAAACCTTTTGATCTGAGAAACTGAAAATCTTTTTAATTGCAAAATTGAGTGGAAGTAAGAAAGAATTCATTGTTTCTGATGGTGCCGGCAGGCGAGACATACTTTAGTGTTTACTTTTATTTATTTTAATTTAATTTATGTATAGTTAAAAGAAAAAAGAAAAAAGCACTAAAGGTAATTTTTCTGATAAAGCGGAAGTTCCAGAGTCATCACAATAACTCCCAACTAATGTTTAAATTATTTGACTCGTGTGTGAAACCAGTTTTAACGTATGGAAGCGAGCTGTGGGGACCATCTATACTACTAAAATAACGAAGCGTTTTTTGTTAGCCGGGTTGCAGCCTAAACAACAAATGCTACGACAAAGCTTCATATATCAAAAATAGGGGATGGTTGTGCCCTTTGAAAATTTAATTAGCACATTTGAAATTATGTCTGCAGTTTGCTAATTAATCTAATTAATTGATCCGGAAATGCTTTAGTCGTCATCGTTCCGGAATTACACTATGAACAGTCATACTAAAAAGCGATAGGAAGCGCCCGACCGGGTACTAAAACGTTTTTTTCTTTACCTGAAAAGGAAAAAAAAGGTTATAAATTGTTCCAGGATTATCTAATCAATCGATATATCAACCTAAAAAAATACTAACAAACAAGCAGTACGTGTAAAGGAAAGAAATCATCGATTTTCTCAACGCCATGACATTGGATTTAAATTGTTCATCACGCAATAAATTAATTTAGGTAGAATGCAGTGATATGCTCGACCGAAAAATTGGGAATATTTTCCAACAGATAAAAAAACTGAATTACCGCTTGATAATTTACTCCGCGCAAGATAATCCGTCTTAATGTGTTGTTTTGAATACTAAATTTCTTGCTTAATGTTTATTTGAAATTTATTTATTAGAAATGACAGTAAGATATTTTGTTTATTGGGGTATAACCTTAATTTTCGCGTAGCATATTTAAAAAGGTCTGCGGTTAGAAATGTAAATTTGTATGATCTAATATATCTTCAGTGCCGGTTAGATGTTTTATTCCCCCCGGCCTTTTCAGACAATTACAAAAAAAACCACAAAACTTTTCCATTCATTATGCTCAATATTTAAAATATTTTATATAATAGATTATATTGGTAAGTTTACTATAAAAATGTATGCAAAAAAATGTTTTACCGTCTAAATTGTAAATTGATAAAAAATAAAACAATTTAAAATCTATCATTGTAGTTTTTTTTCTACGTGTAAAATTAGGCTCAATGATGTCAATAAATTGAGAAAATTGGGTAGCGATTGATAGAATATTGGGTAGCGATTGATTGAAGCATGGAAGTAATATAATCTTACTTCCATGATTGAAGCTAATCCTGTCACTGGGCATTGGTTTAATTTACAGGTGGGGTAACAAACAATAAAAGATAATAAACCAAAAACTTATTTAGAGTTAAATAATACCGTAGAAATTTTAATTTGCGATTAGTACAACCAAAATTAAGGTCATGTAAATGCAAGATTTTTATTGTGTGGTCTATTTTTTAAAGCAACGCAACGATTGGTTCTTCCGCGAATTCGCGGGTTTCTTCTAGTATATTTTGAATTTAGACAAAAAACTCACTTCCGATAAAAATAACGCCTTAGAAGATTCATTCCTCGGTTTTATCCCGGAAAAAATACATATCGGGTTTTGTAAATTCGTGTTAGGGGTAAACAAGTATGCTTCTAATATAGCCTCAATGGCCGAATTAGGCCGTTATCCAATATCCATCTCTGTTATATTACAATCTATAAAATACTGGCTATATCTATACAAAGATGCTGATAATAACGGTAAATTAGCATCTAGAACAGCGGAATGTATTGACAAAACTTTCCCGAGTTCATTTAACAAACATATTCTTGAACTGCTCAAAACAATGGGATTTATTCATGTGTGGAATAATAAGGGTACTATGTCTGAAGGCAAGCTCGTACTGCGTTAAGAAAGAAATTTGAAGAAAGATACAACAGATACTTCTTTTCCATCCTTTCTTCTGATGATCATAACAAACTTCGCACATATAATACACTGAAAAAAGAATATAAACCTGAAACCTATACACAACTGAATGTACCAAGGCAAAATATTAAACTTTTATCTAAACTGCGAATTTCAAATCATAATCTTGAAATTGAAAGGGGGCGATACAACAAACTCCGTCAAATCAACGTCTCTGTAAATCATGAAATGCTAATAAGATAGAAGATAATTCCATTTCATCTGCGAGTGCAATTTGTTCGAAAATTCAAGAAATTTATTCTTCGCAGATATATCTGAAATTGTATTCGAATTCCGAAACTTAGATATCCTTGAAAAATTCAAATATTTAATGAATGCGTCTGAAACTGATGTTCTAATCAGATTATTTTCATTCTTTGAAGACTGTATGAAGACTCGAAATTCGTCAGAGGGATTGGTTAGGTTATAATAATGGTATATGAATATTATATGTTCAGTGTGTTTTGTTATTGTATGATATTTTGTCTATTGTAAAATGTTGTTTCCTTTTCAGTGATGATCCTCTGTAATGAATTTTAGACTGAATAAAATTAGTTTAGTTTAGTTTAGTTTAGTTAGAAATAAAATAAATTTGATATGGACCTCTATGGAAACCTCTATGTAGAACCATGTCCCCGTCGTGAGGTTTGGAAACCCCTGGTCGGAAACACACTAAACAAATTAGCGTGTCAAAAAGTTCTACAAATAAATGATTTTTAAACAAAAATAATTGTAATAGAAAAATACAATTCTAAGTATCAACATGAGAAAATATTGAATTATAAAACAAATCTTACCCGAAATAAAATAAGATGCATCAGAATTTCTAAATTTTGACAATTTGTCGCTAACTGTTTTTTGTCGATAAAAGAAATCGTACTTGTCGCTTCTTGGTGCTTCTTGTCGGTTCTTGACGCTTATCGTTGCTTCTTGTCGCTAAATAGGGAGACCCATAATTTTCTTTAATCTTTTCTTTCATTTGGATGGAAAAAAAATAACGAATCCGAATGGATTTAATGAACATGTTGAATTGTTTTCTTCCCCCTTACTATATATCCCCTATTGCAAGACTTCACCATAATCATAAAAGTTTCGTAGACGTACTTGTGCTGTCTAGAATACACAGTGATAGTGTGCATGGACCACAGAGCAAAGAAAAGAGTACGAGAAGCCAAATCTTTAGCAAGACCAGGCTAGTATTTCATTCATAACAGGCGGTGTTGCCATTGATGTGACAAAAAATTAGGGGTTCGAATCCCTCTATGGGAGCAAATAAACGGTATTTGAACACCTCGACCACACTTTATTTCGTCCATAGGAAGTCTCGGCCATATGACTCCATGGCCGTAGACACTTCGGCCATACTATGTAAATCTCAGTTGTATATATAGGGACTTAGTTTATATTCTTAGTAACTGATTTTTTTTAAATGTATAAATCGAATTGTCATAACTGATAGATATAGATGATATTTTTAATTAACCAAAAATCTTTCGAATGAAGAAATAAGTAGAATAAACAGAAGTAAAATATGATATTTTTTTTTTATTAGAACAATTATTATCATGATTATAAGGAACTTTTACATGTCTATGCACAGTTGATAGATTTTAGTTTAGACTAGTTTTTTAGCGTAAAATTAAATCGGGAAAATATAAATTCTCTTTTCATGAAACATTATTTTCTATTAAAACATTTATTTATTTTGTGGTATGATACTTACCCCGTATGTTCTGGTTATTTATATTCGCCATTGCATAAATTATACATATGATAAGGAGAACTGTTTTTGCTTACTAAATTGTTAACATAGAACTCTAATGATATATGTCTAGGCCATCAACCGTCTTTTAGACATCTTTATTTTTAGCTCACCTGGACCAAAGATCCATGTGAGCTATTGCCATCACTTGGCGTCCGTCGTCGTCCTTCGTCCGTCGTCGTTAACATTTTTCAAAAGTTAACTCCTCTAACACCATAAGTCCAATGGCTTTTAAATTTGGCACAGTTATTAATTAGCATAGGTAGTATAAAACTAGCGTGGGGATTTTTGATTCGTTGAAATACATGGCTGCCATGGCTAAAAATAGAACATAGGGGTCAAATTACAGTTTTTTGCAAATAACTCAAAATTGGTAACAAATATCAAAATTCTGGCATTGGGTAAAAGTGATCAGCACCTCAAGATCTACCTGCTCTGAAATTTTCAAGAAGATCCAACAACCGATGTAGGAGTTATTGCCCTTTTTCTGGATTTTTTCAAAATTTTGCACTTATTTAGCCCTATATCTTGAAAACTATACAAGATATTTTAAAAATTCAAATTGCATATGATTAAGCACATCAAGATCTACAATTCATGTAATTAGGTCAAAGCTGTAGAACCATTTCTTTTAGGCGTTATGGCCCTTAAAGCGTCAAAATTTACCATTTTTCATTACTTTTACCCTGAATTTCAAAGATTAACTTGTCTGACACCATACATCCAACTTCAACCAAACTTAGCACAGTTGTTTAATAGCATTAATGCTACAGTTCTATCGTTTGGATTTTTGATTTGTCAAAAAATATGGCCTCCATGGCTTAAAATAGAACATAGGGGTCAAATTACAGTTTTTTGCAAATAACTCAAAAACGGTAACAGATATCAAAATTTTGATGGGAGACAAAAGTAATAAGCATCTCAAGATCTACCTGCTCTGAAATTTTCAAGAAGATCCATCAAACGACATAGGGTATTGTGCCCTTTTTCTGGATTTTTTCAAAATTTTTCACTTATTTAGCCCTATACCTTGAAAACTATACAAGATATTTCAAAAATTTAAATTGCATATGATTAAGCACATCAAGATCTACAATTCATGTAATTAGGTCAAAGCTGTAGAACCATTTCTTTTAGGAGTTATGGCCCTTAAAGCGTCAATATTTACCATTGTTCATTACTTTTCCCCTGACTTGTCTGAAACGGTAAGACCAACTGCATCTTAAGATGGCACACTGTTTGATAGCTTATATGCTACAACTCTATCGTTCAGATTTTTGATTCGTTAAAAAACATGGCCACCATGGCTAAAAATAGAACATAGGGGCTAATTTCACTTTTTTGCTATTAACTCAAAACTGGTTTCAGATATCAAAATTGTGCAAGAATCAATAGTGATCAGCATATTAAGATCTATCTGTCCTGAAATTTTGGATAAGATCTGACTGCTGATGTGGGAGTTATTGTTCTTTTTCCTAATTTTTGCCAAATTTGCACTTGTTAAGCCCAATATTTTGAAAACTAACCAAGATATTTCATAAATTTAAATCGCAAATGGTTAAGCACAATAATATCTACAAATAAATGTATCTGTGTAGTTCAGGTGAGGGATTCAGGCTCTTGGGAGCCTCTTGTTTTTAATTCTTAAACTTATAAGTCCCTATGACACAAAGAAGGGGCATGTGAGTTCAAAGAAGTTTTCAAAAGACATGAGTTTTCCAGAAATCAAGTGGATTTATTCAGGGATTAAATAAAACTGATGTTTTGGACATCCCTGATTTATTGTAGTCTAAGATCCATAAAATTGGCCAAAAAAAATTGGATGCATATAGCGTTCGGCTAATTATTTCTTAATTGAATTATTATATTTCAGCTTGACTGTTGTTTAAGTTGATTATCGAAGCCATTTAGTTGTGACACACGCTAACATTTGATTGAATTTCAATTAATTTAAAACAATTAGTATGGTCATTTACTTGAACTCGACATGGTTATTTTACAAGAATGGCCTTTTAACAGTGTTCTCGGTAGGCACATACATCGGGCGCAGCGCCCGCCCTTGATTCAATGACGCCCTTGCCTTTTTGCTGACCAATGTGCCCTTTTTTACGGCGCCCTGTCCTTTTTTTACGACGCCCTGCCCTTTTGTTGAATATCATGCCCGTTTTTACAGAAAAAGCGAAGTCAAGTTGCCCTACGATCTCGCGTAAGACGCCCGGGCAATCCTCTGTATTTTTCATATTTGCCACTTCCACAGATTCCTTGATAACCTTAATATTTATTTAAGGGATAAGCTTGGATAATTAACAAAGTATGTCATAAACTTGTCAGAATTAGCCCCCAAGCTGTGCCAATACAAGGTGTGAAAATAGGAACTTCAAAGGATTTTGCCGTCGGCAATCAATTTTCTGTTAACTAACTAATCCCTTTGAAAATCCCTGTGGAAATTATTAGTTATTGTACTATTCTATCAGTTTAGACTATGACTATTTTGATTTTGAAAAATACTGTTTATTTAAAGACAAAAAAAAAATGAAATGAGATCGATATTTTTGTCAATTTGTGAATGAATGAGTAAAGTTTAAAATTATCTCTCTGTGCTTAATGGTCGACTTTCCAGCTTCTATGAAGATCTATTTGCCAATGAACAATTTGGTTTCAGAAAAAATCATAGAACTTCTGATAGTATTTTTATTTTAAAGTCTTTAATTACTAAATATCTACATAAAAATAAGAAAAAGATTTATACATGCTTTGTGGATCTTAGAAAAGCATTTGATTCTGTATGGCACAATGGACTGAAATTTAAACTGATCCAGAGTGGATTGGGAATTAAATTATTTACTATTATAAGTGATATGTACAATTCTACTCAATCTTCTGTAAAGCTTAATAATAAAATTTCAGAGTATTTTACTTTACACAGAGGAGTAAAACAAGGGGAAAGTTTAAGCCCAACAATATTTAACTGTTTTATTAATGACTTGCACCAGATTTTTGATAACACATGTGATCCTTTGACTATTCAAAACTCCAAAATTTCTAGCTTAAGTTTTGCTGATGATCTTGTTCTTATGTCCAGTACTCATAATGGTCTTCAAAATGCATTGCATAAACTTGAAAAATATTGTCACAAATGGCAGTTGACAGTCAATACCAGCAAAACAAAGGTAATGACCTTTCAACACAATTATATTGAAATTCCAAAGCTGTATTTCAACTGCTGTCCATTAACAGAAACAAAAGAATACAAATTTCTTGGTATCACTATTAACTATAGAGGAAGTTTTAAAAATGCAATACATGAATTGTCAAAGAAGGGACTAAAAGTATTTTTTGCTCTCAGAAGTAGATTCACAAATTTTCAATCCATACCAATTGAATTATCGTGTAAACTTTTTGACACTTTAATTAAACCAATTTTATTATACAATTCTGAAATATGGTTTATGGAAGACTATTTTAGTATTATAAGGTCTAGAGATAGGGCAGATAAAAATGACTCCATTTTTGATCTCCTATCTCTAGAAGATAAACTCTGTTATGAAACTATCCACAACAGATTTTGCAAATCTGTATTGGGTCTTAAAAAGACATCTTGTAATATATCAGCTAAATCTGAACTTGGTAGATTTTCAGTGGCATCTTTCATAAAAAGACAAGTCTTATTATATTTTTGTAGACTAAACCAAAATGATATAAATCCTTTACTAAAGGAAGCATATGAATTATATAAAAATATGCATAATGATGGATGTTATACATGGTACAGCTTTTCAACATCTATTTTTCAGGAGTTGGGAATTGATTCTAAAGATTATGAATCCTTTGATAAACCATTTAACAAAATAAAGAATAATATTCAATCTTTTTTAAATAATATTATTAATGAGCACTACAGAGTAAAAACACTAGATAAATTATCAGCAACCTCTGAAAATTCTAAATTATATTTATATGGTCAGATAAAGAAAGAAATTAAGATTGAAGATTACATAGTTAATCAACCTTTTAAAATAAGACAGCAGATCACTAAATACAGAGTTAGTGACCATTCCCTAGAAATTGAAATGGGCAGATACAAAAATATTCCCAGAAATCAACGTTTTTGTAGATATTGTCATGAGAACAAAGTTGAAGATGAGCTTCATTTCTTTACACACTGCTCAAAATATTCAGTTTTTCGATCTACTCTTTATAATAATATATCTAATATTAAATCATTTTTTTTAGAATTAGAACCTGCCCCCAGCAACTACTTGTTATTTTATCTGCTGAAAATGAACTTTTACCATTTATAAATGACTTTATAAAGCAGACTGTCCTTGGAACTGCGAAGATAGGGTCCATATCGGTCAAAGTTCTTATCTAATTAATTACAAGTCATTGTTTAAATGTAAATATGTTATATGTTGTATTGTGTTTGCTTGACCCCCATGGGTGTAATTTGCAAATAAAGTTATTATTTAAAGAAATATTTTTTTGTAAATTAAAGACATACAACCATTTTTACCCACATTTTCCATCAAATTTATTGTTTAAATCTAAAACAAGTTTATATTATGTTTGCTTAATTTTGCATTCCTAAAAAAATGTTTATTTTTGAAACTTTTCTTTTAAAACCATACTTTGTTATTTTAGATGATTCATCAATAAACCAATGAGAAAAAAATCTTGAAAGATCGATAATTTTTATGAAAGATAGAATTAAAATTATCTGTTTGCACGTAGGGACAATCCGTGTACAAGATGATGACAGAGGACTACGCTTTGCATCTTAGATGTGCAAAACAGGTCCATGTGATAAGAAATCCACTATGAATACAAAACCTAATCAATAAGTTCACTTCTAAATAAACCTCGTGACTCTTTGTAATGTGCTGTTGCAAGAAAGTGGTTCATGGTCATCAGCATGCAAAAATATCATAAGTAAATATCAGTTACAAATGTATAACCACAAGTTTTCTTAAAATGAACTAAAGAATATATAGTGTATAACAAAATGCTATATATACTATTATAGTATTATATCATAAATACATACACCCGTGTATATATAAAGTTTAATTCCCACTTCTCCCTGCTATAACTTCACTTCTCCCTGTCCCTCCCCACTTCTCCCTAATACCAATCTGAAAGAGAAGTCACTTCTCCCTATTTTTCTTAAGTAGCTTGAGCCCTGAAGGTGCCCTTTTTTTTACCCGGTTTCGCGCGTTAAAGTGCCCTTTTTATCCCTAGCACCCTGCCCTTTTCAAATCCTAGCTAGAACACTGTAATTTATGATGTGGGTCGCACAAATATATCAGAAGTTGAAGCCAAAAAATACATGACGGACAGGTTAATTCAGGTGAACCAGCATCGTTTCGAAATTATTTGGAAACAATTGTTTGACAAATGGACAAAATGAAAACATTATGTTACCAACAAGAAAATCTGAACTTATATAGAAATGGATCAATTATTGATGCAGGTTATTTGAACTAAAAAAAGCTAATTTTCCTGAAGTTTCCAGTACATGAGAAAGGTTTACATTGATTATATATAAAGAGGTAGTACATACCACATGAACTACATGGACGGCGATCGAAGAGCGTCGAACCTTTCAATATAACACATTTTACTAGTATTTGTCGTTAACATTACTTTTTGAATGAAAAAAAAAAAAACAAAAACAAAAAACTCGCACAATATAAAATTTTTTTTTTACTTGTTACCATAAAATGATTTTTCAATACAAACTTTTTCATTTTTGAAAGAACTAAGTATGGAAAAGTATGTTTCAAAATATTCATCAAAATAATCCCTAAACATCATGTACATGTCCCATTTTTAAAACCATGGCCGAAGTGTCCTAATACAGGCAGTATGGCCGACCTTCACTAGGGCCAACATGTCTATGGACGAAGTGTCCGTGGCCGAAGTCATAGTATAGACGAAGTCTCCTGAAAGCAAATAAACGATAAGTGGCAAAAAGACCCCTTTTTGGCCCAAGATTTACCATTAAACTATAACTGGGCAAACAGATGTCTTATGTTGCTGAAACATTGAACAAATATAGGGCTTCAAGAAAATGATAAGCTTTTCCCATACCAGTTTAGTTATCATGCCAAAGAATAAGCTCAAAAAGTTATATTTTTAGGAAATTGTCCTAATTTCATTGATTTTTGCTGTTTTCCATCAGACTTTACCTTAAGTAAAAACGTGATCTGGATATCAAGTTGAACGTCAGAAAACGTTATACAATAACAAACACTGCCTTTACAGATTAAAAGATGAATTTCAGAGGAGGATAAGGGATAAGGGGGGAGTCATTGTAATGTTTATGCATGTATTCAGCACAATCGGACAAAAATGACAGAAATCCAATCTCATTAAAATAAGATCTCCTAAACTATACTACGTTTCGTTGGAGATCTTATTTTAATGAGATTGACCGAAATCAGCTCTAAAAATTTCCAGACCCTTGATCTTATCGCCACTCATCCTTTGTGTCTCAAATATTTGCAGCTTAAGTATATATAAAGAGTTTGTGTGGATTTTCAGACTCATATATAATAATATTTGTCCACATTTGCATTGTCAAGGGTGATCCTCTAATGGCTACGTGCAAAGGATATGATGGAGTTTCTACACTGTTTAGATGTAGAGACTCATATATATATATATATAATCTCCGATTGTATATCATATACGTAATAATGCTATTTTTATGACGTTCTAGTTTCCAAAACATGTTGTCATTCCAAAATAAATTTCATGAAGAAGGCCGGTTGGCCGAAACGTCGAAAACTGTTTTAGAGTTTTTTTAGTATAGCATTGTTACGTTACGTTATAAATATATAAATAGAAAATTTGACAAGTGAAATGAAAGTAGAAAAATGTTCTAGATGTTGTATTTAACATTGAGTCCGTACGGGTCTACGGTGTTTAATATCTTCATCCAAAAAGATTCTCGAACTTCCCGTAATGTTGTTGTACTGTTAACCTTTTTGATGCCTATAACTCTCAAGTCATCCACTGTATGATCTTGCTGAATGAAATGTTTACAAATCGGATCGTCAGATTTTTTTGTTCTAATTTTAGAGAAGTTCAACAATTGCCTCTGGTACAATGTATCTCCCGTTTGTCCAACATACAGGACTTTGTCACACTTTTTGCAGTAAATAATGTAGATCACGCTCGTTGTTAGCTCACCTGGACCGAAGGTCTTTGTGAGCTATTGCCATCACTTGGCGTTGTTGTCGTCTGTAAATTTTTTCAAACTTCTTCTCCTCTGAAACTACTGAACAGATTCAAACCAAATTTGGTCTGGTGGTACTTTAGGGTATCCTGCACAAAACTTGCGTGGGGATTTTTGATTCGTCGAAAAACATGGCCGCCATTGCTAAAAATAGACCAGGGGGGTTAGACGACTGTTTTTGGCTAATAAATCAAAAAGTATAAGAGATAAATGAAATCTGATGCCACCCTACTGCTTCAGCATCAAAAGCTCTACAAAAGTCTCCATTTGGTCCAAGTTGTCAGATGACCCCTTATAGGGGTTACAGCCCCTTAAAGGTGAAAAATAGCGTTTTTTCATGTTTTTGCCCTATAGTATGAAAACTATTGCAGATAGAGAAAAGCTGTTGCTTGCTTAAATGTTCAGCTCATCTAGCTCTACAAAAGTTTCCATAGGATCGAAGTTGTCAGATGACTCCTAATAGGGGTTACAGCCCCTGAAATAATGTTTTTTCATGTTTTTGGCCTATGGAATGAAAACTATTGCAGATAGAGAGAAGCTGTTGCTTGCTTAAATGTTCAGCTTATTTAGCTGTACAAAAGTCTCCATAGGGTCGAAGTTGTCAGATGACCCCTTATATAAGTTACGGCCTCTAAAATGATGTTTTTTCATGTTTTTGGCCTATAGAAAGAAACTATTGTGGATAGAGAAAAGCTGTTGCTTGCTTAAATGTTCAGTTTATTTAGCTCTACAAAAGTCTCAACAGGATCGAAGTTGTCAGATGACCCTTAATAGGGGTTACAGCCCCTAAGATAACGGTTTTTCGTGTTTTTGGCCTATAGAATAAAAACTATTCTTTTGTTTTTAATATAGTAGATAAAGAAAAACTGTTGCTTGCTGAAATGTTCAGCTCATTAAGCTCTACAAAATATAGGGTTGACATCAAGACCAGGTGAGCGATTTAGGCTCCTGGGAGCCTCTTGTTTTACAATTGATATCGCCCTTGATGCTAAATTGCTGTCCTTCGTTGTTGCAAAAAACTTTATCTTCAATTAGGTGTTTGCAAAGTGCACAGTTCTTTCCACATTTTCTACATCCGTTTTCATACTTGTAAAATAGAAGATTATGTTTCTTGTGTATCAAAATGTCTTTGATGTTTTTGTCTCTTTTGAAAGATACCAGTGGCGGGTCCGGGAATACTTCCTTTAGTCGTGGAGAATTCTCCATTATCTTCATATTTTTCTTTAAGATGTTATGTATATTTGGTAGTGCCCTTGAGAACGTTAAAACTAGTGGTACTCGTGTGATTTCTTTTTTCTTTTTATAATCAAGCAAGTCTTGTCTATCAAGTGTATGCAGTATCCACTTTCTTCAGGTGTTTTTTAACCTTTCATTTTGGTAGTCGGTTTGTTCGGAACAGATTTGCTTGACACGTACTTCTAAACCATACGGGATGGGGTTTTTCACCGTTTTAGGGTGGCTTGAATGAGCATGTAAATACTGGTGAGCATCTGTGTCCTTTGTGAAAAGTTTCGTTTTTGTCTCGCCTGTGAAGCAGAGCGGGACATAGGTGTTACTTTACCGGCGGCGGCGGCGTTAACTTTTTGGAAAAGTTTTATGAGCACCTCCATATCTCAAGAACTATATGTCCTAGGTTGATGAAACTTGGTATGCATATGCCCCAGTAGTAGCTTAGCACAGTTGTATCCACATCTTTTGACCTTGATTATCCGGTTGAGTGACTTTGACAATCTTCAATACATATAATAGCAATGGAAAAGTTTTGCGAGCATCTCCATATTTCAAGAACTATAAGTCCTAGGTTAATGAAACTTGGTATGCATATGCCCCAGTAGTAGCTTAGCACAGTTGCATACCCATCTTTTGACCTTGACCTTGATTTTCGGTTGAGTGACTTTGACAATTTTCAATACATATAATAGCAATGGAAAAAGGAGTAGAGCCACGAATGCCTCAAATCGGCCCGGTATTTTTACTAATTTTCAAACTACTTCAACTTTTCGTAAATTTATCCAAAATGAGTTAAGGCATAACTGAACTTTTTATATATGTAAGATTTAACAAAATATCTACATCACAGGTCTAGCCTTGGCATTTCAAACACGCCATATATTATACAATTCCTAATTTTTTGCCCATTTGCACTGTTTTCTCGTCGTATTTTGCCAAAAATAGTATTGGCCACATTCGTCGACCATCGTAATTTTTTGACAGTTAATTTATAACATAATAATACACATTTCTATTACAAAATAATTTTGGTCGACGGGTGTGGCCATTTTCGTTTTCACCGATTTATACATGAAAATCAATGAAAAATGTCAAAAAACGAGATTTTGTACAAAATAGACTGATTTTTAGCTCACTGTCCTCCTTGTTGATAAACAATTAAACAAAAAGATATTGCAATTTATAAAATATGAAGTCTAATGAACATCAAAGCAGCAATTACAAGCAAGTATATCAAAGTTGAATTTTTGGGCCGATTTGGGGCCTTCGTGGCTCTACTCCTTTTGCGAGCACCTCCATATCTAAAGAACTATAAGTCCTAGGTTGATGAAACTTGGTATGCATATGCCCCAGTTGTAGCTTAGCACATTTACATCCTCATCTTTTGACCTTGACCTTGATTTTCCGGTTGAGTGATTATTTTATTGCATATATTTGCAATGTTTAAGTTCTATAAACATTTTTTGATCTCAGAAACTGAAAATCCATGTAAATTCAAAATATAGTGGAAGTAAGAAAGAATAATTGTTTCTGATGGTGCCGGCAGGCGAGACATACTTAAGTGTTAACTCTTGTTATTAATCCATTTTGAACACATACCTTTACATCTAAAAATTCAATTTCGGATGATGAATAACAGAGTTCTGTTTGGATTCTAGTCCAGTCGATTTGTGAAAAAAATGCTCAAAAGATGGTAAAAGCATGAAATTTAGCATAATGGTAGAACAAGGCATACTAAACAATATTAGCTATGGACCCAATTCAAAAAGTCAAAATGGCGGCCATTTTCAAGATGGCCGCTAGATGGAATATAGAATTAGGAAATAATTCAAATAAAATTTCATTAAAAATTCTGCTTTGAAGATAAAAGCATCAAATCATGTATAATAGCAGTGCAAACTATGTTGAACAATATATTAGAAGATGGTTTACCTTTAATTCAAAATGGCTGCCATTTTAAAGATAGCCGCCTCAAAATAGCATCTATACCTACGAAACCATATCATCTTTTATTTATCGTAAATTATGACCCAAATAGGTCCAAAAACAATGTATATGTCCTAAATCAAATTAAATAAGATGCATGAATAAAATTTTGATTCCGTTTGAAGGTATCAGGCGGGGAGTGTACAGGAATGTACTGCAGATCTAATCATATCAATCTGATTGTGGTAGAATTGTCTTTAGATATTAACGTTGTTTAATATAGTATGGCAGAATTATTTATATACCGTATTTTGCCGTGTATAGTGCGCAGTTTTTTACAATAATTTCCAGAATCTGACATAGGGGTGCACACAATACATCCCTATATGAGATTTTCATACATTTTCATGAACATCGGCAACGGCAAAAATCGATGTTTGTCAGACTTTGGACACAAGATTCATCCATGATTGAATAAAAGAATCATAACTCTGTGATTTCTATTGAATCCTGTTCATTATTAGTATCTCTAAATAAAATTTATCCTGCTTTTATCAAATAAAAACTTAATTCCAGTGTCTTCATGTGTTTGTTTATTAATTCCATTTTCATATCGACTGCCATTTTGGTTTAGACTATCCTGACCAGTGCTCGATAACTACCAGTGCTCGATAATTTGCTGTGAATAAAACATGCTGGAGTTGGTTGCTGGAATTTTGGTTTAGTTTCTTAGAAATACATGTAATGTGCACATTTAACACATAAAACATTTTGAAAAGCCTCATAAGGTTGTATTATAGAGGTTGACTTATTTTAGGATGTATTTTCTCTGAAATTCTACAAATTTGACGGTAGGGTGGTTCCCATCCCCAAATCTTGAGATCCTGTGGTTCGTTTGAACATTTGTTCATATATATGCAACAACGAGGAGTGGAACTTCATATATATGTGATAAAAAATCTTGAGAAATCAAATTGTCATCCTGTTACCCAATTTTCGAGCACTGGTAGGGTTACATGGCATTTTTAGCTTTTTTGGCTCACTACTTCCATTGGCCACTATTTTCCAGCGAAAACATATATGAAAATTCCTTTGTGATGATTTTGTCCCTTAAATGGCTGACTAAGAGATACAAACTTGGTTTCAATTTAAAGCTTGGCAAAGATGAGAAATTTACGAAAATGTTGTCAAAATTATCGAGCACTGGTCAGGTGAGTCTAATGTTATTGTTAATTTGGTAAAACTATTTGTACTCTTAAAAAATACTTCTATCCAATTTCTTTATTCAAAATAAGAATAATAAAATATGATTTTAATTTCTTTATTCATTCTATCTTTCCTTGTTTCCTTTCTGGATCAATAATGTGTATTCCCCTAAGTAACCTCATTTAAATAATTCTAAAAATAGAATGGTTTGTTTACATGATTGTGTATTTTCTTTCATGTAATTATTTGAGCAACAGATAGCCATTTTCTTATTGTTTTGTGAATAAATATACTCATCCCAAGCTGGAGATAATTTAGATTTACCGGTAATTATTTGTTTTGACACCTTGATTGACCTGAGGCCAATTTGCACAAAACATCGATCTTTTGTAAACACAACAGGCTTGGACAATTAACAATTAAAGCCTTTCAGCTGTAATACTTCAGGATTGTTTGAATAGTAATTTGTTGATCATCACTGTTTTGACACCTTTATTGTTTTCATCAAAAGATGTGAGCTTGGGTTAACACTTGTTGTTTGTTGATTGAAAAGGGGGACCATTACCGGGATTTACGATTTCACTGTCATAATAAAATACACAAATAGTATAACAGTTTATTTTTATTTTCACAATAATTACAAAACAATTTTATTTTCATTAAAAAAATCTTCATCTGTAGTCTTTCTACCTGAAAAAAGAGACAAATTTTGATGGTTCCTTGTAAAGAAAATGATCGTGCATTTTACACAAAACTTCGTTTTTTCCCCAGATTTTCATAATGAAAAGGGGGTGCGCATTGTACATAAATGCGCACTATACACGGCAAAATACGGTATTAACATTGGAACTATCAACTCAAAATGGTGTTTTTAAAGCCTATCTTTTGAAGAATTATATAAGCATTTTTCCGGTGTCACTCTGTCTATCCATATGTGTATCAATTTATCCAGCCTGCAATAGAGGTACTACATTTATGGACCTATTAGTTATGACTTGACTACAGACATTTTACCCCAATGGAGTATAGGCTTCTGGCAATGCTTCTCAATCTTCCTCTGTCCTTTGAAAGTTGATGCTGCCATGTCAGTCTAGGTCACCCCTTTTTTCTTTTTCTTTGTAATGTCCATTGTAGAGCCTGGTTTTTCCTATGCGTAATGTGCTACCTAAGGAAGCGACCATACGGGGCATGGCTATGGTGAAATTTGAAATAAAAAAGGCAGGATGGCAAAAATCCAGAAATAAAAAGGCATGACAATACTTTGAATTAAAAGAAAGGCAGGGCTGCGTTTTGTGCTGAAAAATTATTGTACCTTTAACAATCTAAAAGTGCATGCAAAAAAATAATCAAGGCAGAGCATCTCCATAGCCCCCATCCCCATAAAGAAATCAAATGGTTGCTCCCTGGCCATTTCTGTTTACCCTTCTTTATTTCGAGAACAATACATGTTTTTTTCCTGTTTTCGTAAGTAATTTTGATAGGCGATCTTTGAGATAGATCAGAGACATTTGTATCTGAATACCTGAAGTTTCTGCATGTTGGCCATTGTGAGGCTCCATGATTCTGATCCGTATAGCAAGAGTGATCTAACCATAGCCCTGTATGCTAAATACAGATCTATAATTTATAAATACTGCTTAATTTACTTAGCTTGGTCTTTACAAATACTTGGTTTGATTCCCATATTTTTCAGGCATTTCAAAGGCCGTTTCATCACCTGTTGCACCAAAGTTGTTAATCACAATTTCTATATATATATAAATTAAAATGTTATTCTCTCAACATGAGTCTTGTTCTTTTTTTTTGGTGAGTGCATCTATTTTGCTGATATTGATGTTGTTTTTGTTACTTCTCATTATGGTCTCCTCTTTTATTACGTACTACTGTTTTGAAGCGTTTTCAACCATTTCAAAGATGTTTTCTAACATATTCCATTTCCTCTTCTCTGGTGCGATTTTCTAATCACCCAATCAATTCATGGCCAAAAGAAACAAAGAAAAGAAAAGTAAACAGCCATGTCTAAAATCTGGAGGTATTTCAAACTCTTTACTTATATCTCGCAGGTGCACTATCTGACATTTCGTTCCTAGAGCTGTACATATTCGTTATTGATGTAACAATTCTGTTTGAAATTCCATAGATCGCAAGAAGTCTCCACAGAATTTATCGATCAAGGATATCGAAAGCTTCCTCGAAGTCTATGTAATAGACATAAAGGAAACTGTTTTATTGAATTGGCTGCTTAATGTGCAGGTTGACTATCTGTTCAATGCAAGATTTTTCTTCTTTTTTTTCAATCAATTCTGGTCTCACAGTTTTTTGTCTGAAGTTTCTTATTACGACATAGAATTATTCTGTTAAGGACAATAATGCTCTATAGTTTTTGCAATCGATTTGGCCTCCCTTTTTAACAACTTAAATTATGTATTCTATTTACAATTTTTTGGGAGTTCCACTGTGTCATGGGTTTGAGTATTTAAGCTGTTTTTTTAGGATTCATTTAAAATAATGACGGTCAGTTTTCATGGTCTTTATGGCTTTGATATTTTCATTTTAAGCTGGCAATGAACAGTCTATATTAAGGTGGTCTGCAGCAGGCTGAATATATGTCATTGTTTCAGGTGCTTATATGAAAATATTCACATCTAAACACAATTTTACTCCGATTAGCTAGATAAGTAAATATTTCTGTACACTCCCCGTCTGATATCTTCAAACAGAATAGAGATTCATTTTACTCTTCTTTTAAATTTGTTTGAAACAAGGTATTATTATAGAATAGAGTTTATTAAAAACTATAGAGTTGAAATGTAAATAGCTGCTGTAAAATCAACCATGTGTTTTTTATCATTCTGTGAATTCTTCCTTCTAAATGTTAACACTTCCGTGAACATGTTTGCAAAGTAGTTGATGAATCATGCAAAGTTAACACTGGTGTGACTATTCTGGAATGAAAACACTAATGTGACCAATGTGGAATGAAAACACTTGTGTGACCATTCTGAAATGACAACACTCATGAAACACTGGTGGAACAATTTTGAAATGACAACATTGATGTGACCATTCTGGAATGACAAAAATGATGTGACTATTATGGAATGGCAACACTGATGTGACCATTCTGGAATTGCAACACCGATGTGACCATTCTGGAATGGTAACACTGGTGTGACCATTCTGGAATGACGTCACTGGTGTGACCATTCTGGAATGACAACACTGGTGTGACCATTCTGGAATGACAACACTGGTGTGACCATTCTGGAATGACAACACTGGTGTGACCATTCTGGAATGACAACACTGGTGTGACCATTCTGGAATGACAACACTGGTGTGACCATTCTGGAATGACAACACTGGTGTGACCATTCTGGAATGGTAACACTGGTGATATTGTAAATTCTGTTACTGTGTGTTTGATTTTGAATATCTTTTATAGCATGGGTTTGTTGCTGTCATTGTATTTATATTTTAAAGTGTAAATATATTTTTGTTCGAATTTTGTCATTGTCTCAAGCAAAATTAAATGTCTGGAACTTTGTTGGTACCATTGGTTTCAGTGAGATTAATATTTGTTATATGTTCACTCATGAATCTGCTACTGCATAGCAAGGAAAACAAGTAAACTGCTTGTGATAAACCATTTTTAAAGACCTATAAAAATCAGTACCTTCCTACATTTTCAGTAGGTTGAAAGATAGTGCATGTTAATGCCTCTTTTTTTAGGAATGATTTAGGATTTAGTGCTGATTACATGAAATTGTTTTTTTGTACAGAATTTTTTGCAGTTGACTCCTTGACATGATAATTTTGTTTGCAAGATAACTGCATGTTCAATTGTTGGTCAGATGCCACTAATTAATATATGTGTAAAGTCTCATTTGATCTATTTTGAACATGTATTTAAGGCTTGAGTTTAAAATCCATTTGAAACACAATAAGTAAATTTGAGAAAGAATATTTAATATACATGTATCAATTAATCTATTTCTGCTTTTCATAAAGGATAGAAACAAAAAATAAAGTAATTAACATTATTATACACATGAAGGAATATAAAAACAACTTGTAATACATGTATTGACACTGACATTGAACATTACATTAGAAAAAAAACTAATTCCTGGTTATTAACCTTGGTTATATACTTGTGTCAGATTGGGTTGACAATGCTATATAATCTGCTTTAACTTTTCCTCTTTTTTTAATTATAAAAATAGAAAATTTAACTTTCATGATTTAAATGACTTTAAATATTCATTAGATAATTAATAAGGCAGGATGAAAAAACAAATATTACAGAGTGACAGTAAACCCATATAATTTATACTTAAATGAGTGTATGGAAATGATCTGTACACAAGTTAAATATGAGTTGTGTTAATAAGTAATCATATTTTGGTTATTCATAAGACCTAATTATTATTATATTGAGAAGACACCAATATTTTATGGCTTTTTAAACAAAAATTATGTTCAATAAATAGGAATGGATGCCCCCGCTTGCCCCAAACAGAAAGTAGAAGCTAACTGGTAACAATTACTTAGGACATACAGTTTGTTATACTGAATCATCCTGCTAAATTTCAAATCATTCTCATGTATGTTTTTTTTAGAAAAGCTTGAAAGAGTAAAACTGTATGCAAATTTACCATATTTATTTCACTATTCAAGAAAAATCAGGATTTCATCTATATATGTAATAAAAGTTGACAAAGAATTTAGGGAATCAAGGTATTAAATGAAACTTTACAAAAAGTATGAGATATAAAGGATGCTTGCTGTTCTATTGTGGGAATTGTATCAGAAAAGGGTTAATTTTTCCCTTCACCATTCTTTTTCCTTTTGGTCAAGGTCTTATTTAGTATTTCAAAAGAATCATTTTACAAAGTTAAATTCTTTATTTTAATATGGGTCCGGAAAAAACAATAGAAACCATGACAACAAGCCATGTTTAAATTCCAATAAAACACAGGTCGACGTCACAGTTCAAATGGCGACATCATTATATGATTTAATGCTGAAATAATTCATGTCCGGCCGTGGTTTATTTTCGATTTAACCATGGGTGCCCATTATTTTTGTGTATTTAACCCCTCGCTCCAAAATATCCACGAAAATAATGGGCACCCATGGTTAAATCTCTAATAAACCACGGGAGGCCATGAATTATTTCTTAAATTTATTATATCTTAAACAACTTGATACTGTTCTTAATTTATAATGTGCTATTATGGATTAGAAAACCTTAAATTTCCCCCACAAAATGAATTGGATAATCTATCCTAAAAACAAAATAATGTTTTAACTTATCCTTTTTAGCTCACCTGACCCGAAGGGTCATGTGAGCTATTGCCATCACTTTGCGTCCGTCGTCTGTCGTCCGTCGTCCGTCGTCCGTTAGCTTTTTTCAAACATCTTCTTCTCTGAAACTGCTTGGCCAAATGCAGCCAAACTTGATATGGTTGTTCCTTAGGGTATTGTGCAAAAAGTTTGCGTTTGGATTTTTGATATGTCAAAAAACATGGCGGCTGTTACTAAAAATAGAACAGGGGGGTCAAATACAGTTTTTTGCAAATAACTCAAAAACGGTGACAGATATCAAAATTCTGGCATAGGGCAAAAGTGATCAGCACCTCAAGATCTACCTGCCCTGAAATTTTCAAGAAGATCCAACATCAGGTGCAGGAGTTATTGCCCTTTTTCTGGATTTTTTCAAAATTTTGCACTTGTTTAGCCCTATATCTTAAAAACTATACAAGATATTTTAAAAATTCAAATTGCATATGATTAAGCACATTAAGATCTACATTTCATGTAATTAGGTCAAAGCTGTGGAACCATTTCTTTTAGGAGTTATGGCCCTTAAAGTGTCAAAATTCCATATTTCATTACTTTTTCCCTGAATTTCAAAGATTAAATTGTCTGACACCATACATCCAACTTCAACCAAACTTGGCACAGTTGTTTAATGGAATAAATGCTACAAGTGTATCGTTCAGATTTTTGATTCGTCAAAAAATATGGCCGCCATGGCTAAAAATAGAACATAGGGGTAAATTGCAGTTTTTTGCTAATAACTCAAAAATGGTAACAGATATCAAAATTCTGATGGAGACAAAAGTGATCAGCATCTGAAGATCTACCTGCTCTGAAAGTTTCAAGAAGATACAACAATTGATGTAGGAGTTATTGCCCTTTTTCTGGATTTTTTCAAAATTTTTCACTTATTTAGCCATATATCTTAAAAACTATACAAGATATTTCAAAAATTTAAGTTGCATATGATCAAGCACATGAAGATCTACATTTCATATATTTAGGTCAAAGCTGTAGGACCATTTCTATTAGGAGTTATTGTCCTTAAAACAACAAAATTTACCATTTTTCATTATTTTTCCCCTGAATTTCAAAGATTAAATTGTCTGACACCATAAGACCAACTGCATCTTTACTTGGCACACTTGTTTAATAGCTTATATGCTACAACTCTATCGTTCATATTTTTGATTTGTTAAAAAACATGGCTGTCGTGGCTAAAAATAGAACATAGGGCGTAAATTTCATTTTTTTTGCTAATAACTCAAAAATGGTTTCAGATATCAAAATTGTGCAAAAAATCGAAAGTTATCAGCATATTTAGTACCTGTCCAGAAATTTAGGAAAAGATCTGACTGCTGATGTGGGAGTTATTGCCCTTTTTTCAATTTTTTTCTAAATTTTGCACTTATTAAGCCCAATAACTTGAAAACAAACCAAGTTATTTCAGAAAGGAGAAGGTTCACGAACACCCTTATTTGGCCCACAATTTGGCAAAAATCTTAACTTAAATATTTCATATTATAACTCTTTGTAAGTATAGTCATGTGCTTGGTGTCTCTAATTCTGAACTTCTTTTTGACATATTATAAAAGACCAATTCAACCACAGGTGTCAAACTTGGGGAATTTAACGAAAAATCCAAAATTTCACCATATTTTGCTATTTTTTGGTTCTAAATTGGTCAACAAAAATATGAGCGCAATCAAGGGCACCCTTCATATTTTCAGAAAACCTTAAATATGGTCATTATTATAATCTACTTAATTATGAAGGGTGTCCTTGAGTGCGCTCTATATTTCCTAAGCACAAATGTGCATTGAAAAAGGACAAAATCTAAAGATTTTCAACATTTTTTGCAAAATGCCAAAGATTGTAACGTCACTGCGACGTCGTTATGTCACAAATCAAACTTTCAACTATATATGTCATTCATATATCAATAGTACTATATCTACAACAAATATGACATGATTATCTAATACTTGAAATTTTAGGGCCAAATATGAAGGTTCACGAACCTACTCCTTTAAATTGCATATTGTTAAGCACAATAATATCTACAAAATATATGTATCTGTGTAGTTCAGGTGAGCGATTCAGGCTCCTGGGAGCCTCTTGTTTAAACTGATTTTGAATCCATCCTTAAACCTGTTTATATAAGCTGTCAATTAAAAAAAATCATAAAAGCAGCAAACATCCTTAAATATCATGGAAATGATTTAATTGTAACTCTCAATATCATCTCTAAGAGATTTAGACAATTTATCCAGACAAATGTTCCACATCAATGTTTGTAAGAACATAAAAGAAAGAATCTGAGTTTTCTGAATATTGATACACCTGTCACACTCTCTTTAATTCTGTTAAGTAGCTATAGGATATTTTGCTATATAAATATATGCAGACTATGGAAAAAAAAACAGAAAAAAACTGCTGCTTGTTTAAAACTTCAGCACATTGACAAATTTTCATGAAACAAACCAGCAACTAAACAACTTTACACACTATAAAAGATTCAGTAAACAAAAAACAGAGCCAAAAAGGAATTACTTCCAAATAAAATTCCATAATGGTCACATCAATGTTATCATTCCTGTGAGAATGGTCACATCAGTGTTGTCATTCCAGAATGGTCTCAAAAGTGTTACCATTCCAGAATGGTCACACCAGTGTTGTCATTCCAGAATGGTCACACCAGTGTTGTCATTCCAGAATGGCCACACCAGTGTTGTCATTCCAGAATTGTCACACCATAGTTGTCATTCCAGAATGGTCACATCAGTGTTGTCATTCCAGAATGGTCACATCAGTGTTACCATTCCTAAATGGTCACATAAGTGTTGCCATTCCAGAATGGTCACATCAGTGTTGCCATTCCAAAATGGTCACATCAGTGTTGCCATTCCAGGATGGTCACATTAGTGTTTTCATTCCAGAATAGTCACACCAGTGTTAACTTTGCATGATTCATCAACTACTTTGCAAACATGTTCACGGAAG
This sequence comes from Arcuatula senhousia, assembly GCA_963971305.1. NCBI lineage: Eukaryota > Metazoa > Mollusca > Bivalvia > Mytilida > Mytilidae > Arcuatula > Arcuatula senhousia. Next base: position 21,286,843 of record OZ020313.1, on the reverse strand, counting down.
TGTTAACATTTAGAAGGAAGAATTCACAGAATGATAAAAAACACATGGTTGATTTTACAACAGCTATTTACATTTCAACTCTATAGTTTTTAATAAACTCTATTCTATAATAATACCTTGTTTTGAGCTCTTATTTATTGCATTCATTCATATTGGGGGCATTGATAACTTTGAATAAAACATAATTTCATACTGTAGATATATATGCTATTTCTGAGGCGGTCATCTTTAAAATGACAGCCATTTTCAATATAAGGAAAACCGCTTTCTACTATATTCTTTGGAATATTTTACACTGCTGTCCTACACAATTTGGTGGGTTTATCTTCAAAGTACAATTTTCAATGAATTTTTATTTGATTTATTTCTTAATTTTATATTCCATTAGGCGGCCATCTTGAAAATGGCCGCCATTTTGAATTTTTGAGTTGGGTCCATAGCTAATATTGTTTAGTATGCTATTTTCTACCACCATGCCAAATTTCATGCTTTTACCATACTTTGAGCAATTTCGCCAAAAACCTGCACAAATCGACTGGACTATACTTGGGTGTATTAAGTTTGTCTGTCGGTGGAATTCTTTTAGAGCTTCCTCACCATGGTCCCATAATCCCCACACATCATCAACATATCGGAAATAATGAGATGGATTTAAATCGGATGTTTGAAACAATTTTTCTTCCAATGATCCAAGGTAAGTACTAGCATAATTCATTCCCAGGTGGGATCCTATCGCTGTCCCTTCTGTCTGTAAATAATTCTTGTTATTAAATTTGAAGTTGTTGTTTTCTAGTACGAAGTCTAACATCTCCATTACGTCTTCGGGCGGAATGGTTTGATTTGTTCTATGGTTTAATGCATCTAAGCTACAATTCTGGCTTCCGTCCTAGGGACACTTGGATATAGCTTTTTCACATCTAAGTAGAATATTATTGTGTCCTGTATGTTGGACAAACGGGAGATACATTGTACCAGAGGCAATTGTTGAACTTCTCTAAAATTAGAACAAAAAAATCCGACGATCCGGTTTGTAAACATTTCATTCAGCAAGATCATACAGTGGATGACTTGAGAGTTATAGGCATCGAAAAGGTTAACGGTACAACAACATTACGGGAAGTTCAAGAATCTTTTTGGATGAAGAAATTAAACACCGTAGACCCGTACGGACTCAATGTTAAATACAACATCTAGAACATTTTCTACTTTCATTTCACTTGTCAAATTTTCTATTTATATATTTATAACGTAACGTAACAATGCTATTTTTATGACGTTCTAGTTTCCAAAACATGTTGTCATTCCAAAATAAATTTCATGAAGAAGGCTGGTTGGCCGAAACGTCGAAAACTGTGTTAGAGTTTTTTAGTATATATATAGATATATAGAATAAATTATAGTTTTTTCGTGCACAGAAATATATGCAAGAAAAATGAAGATTTGCAATAAATCACAATTTACATGTATATCACAAAAATGTTACTATTAATTTCATGCCTCCTGGCAATCTTCAGGCGAATGTGATGTTGTCTGAAACGTCGTAACCAGCGATGTCAGTGACGTTATATAAAATAGGGGAGTAATTAAAATACAAGACAGTTTAAAAGGGGGGGTTAACGTATACTGTTCAATTTCAGTTGAAACAATCCAATGAAATGAGCTTCTTTCGCCAGTCTTAAGCTTTTGATCGGTTGTTGAACTTTATAAAACGGGAATATAGAGTAATCAAATCTCCAATTGTTCACTCAGATCAATCTTCCGTGTTTCAGGATCTCGAATTTGTTGTCTGTGAACTGTAAATCGCATTCGTAGTGAATTTCCCGTTTGTCCAATGTACCATTCCTTGCAGTTATTGCATACCACGTGCACGCAGTAAATTTCATTCTCTGTATCTATATATACATGTAGTCTCTCATAATTCTGTTTAGAATGGCACTTGTATTTTAACTAAATGTGTTTTATGAGTTGTACATGTAACTATTGTAATTTTTTTGTGAATTTTATGTATTACAAGTGTACGTGAGACTTTAATAAAATATTGAATCTATGGAAGGATTTATTAAAATGACTCTATGAAAGCTGACAGTCTACAAATAGTAATGAACAGCAAAAAATTACACAAGAATTTGAGAATTTAATTAAAATCAAATATAATAGGAGTTTACCATTACAGATTTTCAGTAATCATTCCTGATTTGAGTTCCAAAATACTCACCACTGATTACCTTCTGAAATAACTCTTTTATGCAATTGTAACAATGTTGATAAAATACTTCCTGTTTTTGTTATTTTATTTACACCCCAATGTTGAAACCAGTTTTTTGCAATTGAAAATCTAAATAACTTAAGGCTTGATGATTATTTTGGATATTACAAACACAAAATTGATGAGTGTTGGAGTTTTAATATCCTATGTTACCTGTACAAAATTTCAGATTACTGATTACTGGTCAAAATTACTTAAAAAAGTCGTTCAAATTACTGGCACTACGAAAAGAGGGTAAACACCTCTGTAAAAGTGCATCTTCAGATCTTATTTATAATGAAATGTTGAAGAAATGCACCTCTGAGACTACCATTGCTATTTATTAAGCACCCCAGGTATCTAAATTCCTTTACATTCTGAATAGGAATATTTTCATACTCTGTGAATGAAGTTGGTTTTATAATTTACAGGTTTATTTTGAAAAATCATAGTTTTAGTTTTACTGGCATTTACAGTTAATTGCCAGTTATCACAATATTCTGAGAGATTTGTCAAACTATTTTGCAGGCCTTCTTTGCTCTCTAATAGAATTATAAAGTCATCCGCAAACAGTAAGCTTCAAAGTTTTGAATTTAATAGTGTTAAAGGTTCACAGGTAGCAGTAGAAAATATGTCACTTAAGTCATTAATAAAAATGTTAAATAAATTTAGAGTCTCCTTGTCTCACTCCTTTATCTATTTTGAATGGACTTGAAATAAAGTTTTGGTGTTTTAAAGAGCCCAAGGTATTCTTAAACTGATTTTTAATTATATTGTACATATTTTGTCCAATTCTCATGTTTTTAAGCTTATAAAGAATGCCATTTCTCCAAAGGGAGTCAAAGGCCTTTTGTAAGTCAACAAAACATACGTAAAACTTTTTTTTATTTTTATGAAGATATTTATTTAAAAAAAGACTGTCAGAAGTCCTATGATTACTCCTGAATCCAAATTGGGAATTATTATATTTGTTTTCCATAAATTTTGTTAGCCTTGCATTAAGAATAGCACTGAAAACTTTTGAGAGGCAACTCATCAATGATATACCTCTGTAAGTTATTTAGATTCAATTTATCTCCAGATTTATGTAGAGCTATAATATAGGATTCTTCCAAATTTTTGGATAATATCCTGATTTTAAAATCATGTTAAAAAGTTTGGTCAGAGATTTAAGCGTGACATCTTTGCTGTATTTTAGTATTTCATTTATTATCTTATCAGGTCCACTAGTTTTGACGGATTTCAATTTTAGAAGGATAATTTTAACCTCTTCACTAGTTATAAGTTTATCAGTGTTTTCATTCCATTTTATGCTGTTTTCACCATTTTCTATTTCTTTTTCAACATTTATTAGTTGTACTACAATTCCCTTGATTTTTAAAGTGGTTTTCAAGAGGAGTCGATTCTTTAAATATTTCCTCTTCAGTTTCTTCTTTATGTGTTACATCATGTTTCATATCTGTTAATATAGACCAATATTCCTGTTTATCATGTCTAAATGAGCCTTCAAGTTTTTAGCTCACCTGACCCGAAGGGTCATGTGAGCTATTGTCATCGTTAGGCGTCCGTCGTCCGTCCGTCTGTCCGTCGTCCGTCGTCTGTCGTCCGTCGTCCGTTAACTTTTCTTCAAAGATCTTCTTCTCTGAAACCACTGAAGGGATCGCATTGAAACTTTGTATACTTGATCTTTAGGATGTCCTCTACCAAGTTTGTGAATTATATACACGTTGACCAACCAACATGGCCGCCGTTGCTAAAAATAGAACAGGGGGGTCAGACCATTGTTTTTGGCTTATAACTCGAAAAGTATAATAGATAGAGAAAATCCGAAGCAACCTACCTTGTTCAGCATCAAAAGCTCTACCAATCTCTCCATTGAGTCGAAGTTGTGAAACGACTCCTTATAGGAGTTATTGCCCTTTAATCATCAAAATTGACCATTTTTGCAGTTTTTGGACTATATCTTGAAAACCGAAAGTGCTAGAGGAAAAGTTAGCATTGCAGAATTGTTAAGCTCATTGAGATCTACAAAAATGATTTCAGGGTCAAAATTGTCAGATCAGCGGTTTAAGAGTTATTCCCCTTAAACTGTTTTTTCCATTTATTTTAACTGATTTTCAAAAATCTTCTTCTCTGAAACCACTGAAGGGATTGCATTGATACTTGGTATACTTGATCTTTAGGATGTCCTCTACCAAGTTTGTGAATTATATACACGTTGACCGACCAACATGGCCGCCGTTACTAAAAATAGAACAGGGGGGGGCAGACCATTGTTTTTGGCTTATAACTCGAAAAGTATAAGAGATAGAGAAAATCCGAAGCAACCGTCCTAGTTCAGCATCAAAAGCTCTACCAATCTCTCCATTGTGTCGAAGTTGTGAAACGACTCCTTATAGGAGTTATTGCCCTTTAATCATCAAACTTGACCATTTTTGCAGTTTTTGGACTATATCTTAAAAACCGTTAGAGCTAGAGGAAAAGTTAGCATTGCAGAATTATTAAGCTCATTGAGATTTACTAAAATGAATTCAGGGTCTAAATTGTCAAATCAGCCGTTTAAGAGTTATTCCCCTTTAACTGTTTTTCCATGAATTTACACTGATTTTCAAAAATCTTCTTCTCTAAAACTACTGAAGGGATTGCATTGATACTTGGTATACATGATTTTTAGGATGTCCTCTACCAAGTTTGTGAATTATATACATGTCAACCAACCAACATGGCTGCCGTTGCTAAAAATAGAACAGGGGGGTCAAACCATTGTTTTTGGCTTATAACTCAAAAACTATAAGAGATAAAGAAAATTGGAAGCAATTTTTTTTGTTCAGCATCAAAAGGTCCTTACAGTAGTTATTGCCCTTTATCTTTTTTTTCTATTAATTTAAACTGATTTCCAAAAATCTTCTCTGAAACCACTGAAAGGATTGTTTTGCAACTTTGTATACTTGAAAGTTTGTGAAATTTATTCAAACTTTGGCATAAGAGATCAGGTGAGCGATTCAGGCTCCTGGGAGCCTCTAGTTTATATAAATTTTGTTTATATTGAGCCTTTTTGAATTTTGATGTCCTCTTTAATTGCTTTAAAAGTGTGTGGTACCTTATTTTTTATTCTTCATTATATGGACTGATTTTCATATTTTTTCCTATAAAATTAATTTGTTGTTTCAACAGTCTAAGATAGAACTATCTGACCATATTTGTTTTGGTTTAAGTTTCTTAGTTTTTCTTTTTTTCTTTATTTTACAAGAATAATCAGACATTCTATTAAAAATATTTGATAATTTATTAGAATGAAAACTATTGCAGATAGAGAAAAAGATTTTTCTTTCTTTAACATTCAGCTCATTTAGCAATACAAAAGTCTTCATAGTGTTGACATCAAGACCAGGTGAGCGATTCATGCTCCTGGGAGCCTCTTGTTTATTTGTGGTACAATTTTCAAAATCATTTTTTCATTGGAATCCTTGTAAAAATCCCTGCCTGTGTTTTTCAATCAGATTTGCAATATCTCCTACTGTTTTTTAGCTCACCTGACCCGAAGGGTCATGTGAGCTATTGTCATCGTTAAGCGTCCGTCGTCCGTCCGTCGTCTGTCGTCCGTCGTCCGTTAACTTTTCTTCAAAGATCTTCTTCTCTGAAACCACTGAAGGGATTGCATTGATACTTGGTATACTTGATCTTTAGGATGTCCTCTACCAAGTTTGTGAATTATATACATGTCGACCAACCAACATGGCCGCCGTTGCTAAAAATAGAACAGGGGGGTCAGACCATTGTTTTTGGCTTATAACTCAAAAAGTATAAGAGATAGAGAAAATCCGAAGCAACCAAACTTGTTCAGCATCAAAAGCTCTACGAATCTCTCCATTGAGTCGAAGTTGTGAAACGACTCCTTATAGGAGTTATTGCCCTTTAATCATCAAATTTGACCATTTTTGCAGTTTTTGGACAATATCTTGAAAACCGTTAGAGCTAGAGGAAAAGTTAGCATAGCAAAATTGTTTAGCTCATCGAGATCTACAAAAATGATTTCAGGGTCTAAATTGTCAGATCGGCCGTTTAAGAGTTATTCCCCTTTAACTGTTTTTTCCATTAATTTACACTGATTTTCAAAAATCTTCTTCTCTAAAACTACTGAAGGGATTGCATTGATACTTGGTATACATGATCTTTAGGATGTCCTCTACCAAGTTTGTGAATTATATACATGTGGACCAACCAACATGGCCGCTGTTGCTAAAAATAGAATAGGGGGGTCAGACCATTGTTTTTGGCTTATAACTCAAAAAGTATAAGAGATAGAGAAAATCCGAAGCATCCTTCCTTGTTCAGCATCAAAAGCTCTACGAATCTCTCCATTGAGTCGAAGTTGTGAAACGACTCCTTATAGGAGTTAATGCCCTTTAATCATCAAAATTGACCATTTTTGCAGTTTTTGGATTATATCTTGAAAACTGTTAGAGCTAGAGGAAAAGTAAGCATTGCAGAATTGTTTAGCTCATTGAGATCTACTAAAGTGTTTTAGGGTTTAAATTGTCAGATCAGCCGTTTAAGAGTTATTCCCCTTTAACTGTTTTTTTCCATTAATTTACACTGATTTTCAAAAATCTTCTTCTCTAAAACCACTGAAGGGATTGGATTGATACTTTGTATACATGATCTTTAGGATGTTCTCTACCAAGTTTGTGAATTATATACATGTCGACCAACCAACATGGCCGCCGTTGCTAAAAATAGAAAAGGGAGGTCAAACCATTGTTTTTGGCTTTTAACTCAAAAAGTAAAAGAGATAAAGAAAATCGGAAGCTAATTTTCTTGTTCAGCATCAAAAGGTCCTTACAGTAGTTATTGCACTTTAACTGTTTTTTCTATTAATTTAAACTGATTTCCAAAAATCTTCTCTGAAACCACTGAAAGGATTGTTTTGCAACTTTGTATACTTGAAAGTTTGTGAAATTTATTCAAACTTTGGCATAAGAGATCAGGTGAGCGATTCAGGCTCCTGGGAGCCTCTAGTTTCATGTTTTTGCCCTAAAGAATAAAAACTTTTGCAGATATAGAAAAGGTGTTGCTTGCTCAAATGTTTAGCTCATTAAGCTCTACAAAAGTCTCCATTAGTTCGAAGCTGTCAGATGACCCCTTATAGGGGTTATGGCCCTTTTAAGGTAAAAAATTAACATTTTTTCATGTTTTTGCCCTATAGAATGAAAACTATTGCAGATAGAGAAAAGCTGTTGCTTGCTTAAATGTTTAGCTCATTAAGCTTTACAAAAGTCTCAATAGGGACGAAGTTGTCAGATAAGCCCTGATAGGAGTAATGGCCCTTTTAAGGTCAAAAATAGCGTTTTTTTCATGTTTTTTGCCCTATTGAATGAAAACTATTGCAGATAGAGAAAAGGTGGGGCTTGCTTTAATGATCAGCTCATTTAGCCTCAGGAAAGTCTCCGTTGTATCTAAGTTGGGACTTGACCCATTAAAGAAGAGACCATTATGCCTTAAGGACCAGGTGAGCGATTCAGGCTCCTGGGAGCCTCTAGTTTTTGGAAATTAGGGATCAAAGGGGCCAAAAGCGTCATATGAGTTTTCCATAAAGGTTGGAATAAATGTATAAAAATATTCAAATATGCATTGAAAGTCCATCAAGGAAGGTGTGTGTCAAAAAGCTTTGGGAGTCCACCATGGGCTGCATGTATTCAAAGCATTTGACTATCCATATAGGTTCGCAAATGTACAGGGTTCAACATTTTGCGGTCTTATCATGCTGCACTTGGCCTAGCTTTTTATTGGCTTATAGATTAGATTGAAATGTGTTGCTGATAGGGAAAAGCTGTAGCTTGCTTAAACCTTAAGCTCATTAAGCTCTTCAAAAATTTCCATTAGGTCAAAGTTGTCAGATAACCCCTTATTATGGAAGAGTTACAAATAGCTAAGTACAAGAGACACTTATAGCTTAAAGACCTGAGTAATTCAGGCTCCTGGGAGCCTCTTGTTAAATATTTCAAGTGTTCTGACATGTTTTTGAACAGCTAATAATTAAAGGTAACAACAAAATTACCAAACTGGGATGATCAATCTCATATATCCAAGAACAAAAGACAAAACAAGGCAAAGACATACCAGCAAAATTGAAGATCGCCAATGGTCATGACTTGGTACAGGCATTTCAAAAGAAATGGTGGATTGAACCAGGTTTTATGGCACCAAACTTCCCTCTTCCATTGCAATCTTAGGGTCTAGTAACACAAAACACAACATAGTTGTGAGACACAATATAGATAAAGAGGTGATCATCTTAGTACAACAAACTGTCACAAACTAATTGAAACAATCACGAATCATTTCATCTGACATAATTTTGAATTTTACTACCGGTTGCTGATATTAAAAGAAAAACTTTTGAATTTTTTTCAAAACATTGTAACAATTTTTTTCATCAATGTATTTTTTGTCTCGCCTGCGACATTCGGCGAGACTTAGGTATGGTGATTCCTGCGACGGCTGCGACGGCGGCGGCATCCACAATTGGTAAAAGTTTTTGTTTAAGTCTGTTTTGTGTGAAATAGTTATGTTACACCATTGATATTTGGTATGCAGTTGCATCAGCATCAGTACAGATCAGTTTTAAAAGGATTTCACCTGTATGCTCCTGCAGTCACGGTCTACTGACTTTGAAATTTTACACTGATTTGGCCGAGGTTAACCTTTTTTCTTAAGTCTGTTTAACATGAAGCAGTTATGTTACACCATTGATATTTGGTATGCAGTTGCATCAGCATCATTACAGATCAGTTTTAAAAGGATTTCACCTGTATGCTCCTGCAGTCACGGTCTACTGACTTTGAAATTTTACACCAATTTGGCAGAGGTTAACCTTTTTTCTTACGTCTGTTTAACATGAAGCAGTTATGGTACATCATTTATATTGGGTATGCACTTGCATAAGCATCAGTACAGATCAATTTCAAAAGTACTTTATCTGTATGATCCTGCATTCACAGTCTACTGACTTTGAGATTTTACACTTTTTTACTTTTTGATTATGTCATGAGTGTTTTATATAAAGCAGTTATGGTTCACCATTTATATTTTGTATGCAGCTGCTTAAGCATCAGTACAGATCAGTTTTAAAAGGATTTCACCTGTATGCTCCTGCAGTCACGGTCTACTGACTTTGAAATTTTACACCAATTTGGCAGAGGTTAACCTTTTTTCTTACGTCTGTTTAACATGAAGCAGTTATGGTACATCATTGATATTGGGTATGCACTTACATAAGCATCAGTACAGATCAATTTCAAAAGTACTTTATCTGTATGATCCTGCAGTCACAGTCTACTGACTTTGAGATTTTACACTTTTTTACTTCTTACTTATGTCATGAGTGTTTTATATAAAGCAGTTATGGTTCACCATTTATATTTTGTATGCAGCTGCTTAAGCATCAGTTAAGATCAGTTTAAGGAGGATTTTAACATCATTTTATACTGTGTCCAGTTGCGACAGGCAAGACATGTCTCTGTGTTAACAGTTTATATTTCAATACAAGTAATGCTGACATCACCATGAAGAGGACAAATGCAGCATCACACTCAGATCAACTGAAACAGTTGGCAAATGGATGTATCATAAATTTTATATGATCCTTTCTAGACATTCAATAGACGATAAAGAGATGTGGAATAAGTGTACGCGACACAACCAACATTAAAGAAACGGCAATTTAAAAAAAGTGTAAATAGTAAAATTTATGAGGTAGAACAAAACATGAAAGCTATCTCGTGTACAAGTATACCATCATTAAAATATATAAGAGCATACACCTCAAGCACGGGGATACGTTTGACTGCATCCACACAGCACATGAGACAAACTCTGCAAAAAATAGACGATAAAGAGATGTGGAATAAGTGTACGCGACACAACCAACATTAAAGAAAAGGCAATTTAAAAAAAGTGTAGATAGTAAAATTTATGAGGTAGAACAAAACATGAAAGCTATCTCGTGTACAAGTATACCATCATTAAAATATATAAGAGCATACACCTCAAGCACGGGGATACTTGTTTGTACCTAACCTGCTTGTTTCTCTTGTCAACTCTTAGATTTGTCTTTCAGCTTTAGAGTTTACTGAAGAACCAACTCTGTACAATAAAAAACTGAAGTTAGTAAATGTAAGCTGGTCATGCATTGTAATAATTAAAGAATTTGGAAATCATCAATTTGTACAATGTACATTTGTAATAAATGACTAGTTTTTATTACAGAATTAGAATCAGAAATAAATGGATGGGAAAAGTTTAACTATGCACAGAACTTTGATTGTGGATTACATACAGTGCATGACAATGTAGACAGAATAGATTCTAGATTTGTCAGTCTTGAAGACTTCAGAGAAAAGTATGAGAAACAGTATAAACCATGTGTTATTGTGAACGATCAGATTGATTGGCCAGCAACAAAAAAATGGAATTTTTATGTGAGTTAAAAGTAATAGAGTATATTCATGCTATCCATCTATCATGTCTATTTGAGTTCAAATCATTAGGGCCCCGCCACAAAGTGGTGGTGGCCCTATTGTAATCACTTTGTCTGTCGTTCTCTCCGTGCGTCTGTCAGTTCGTAACATTATTTCACACTTTTTCCAAAGGCTTGCAGATATTGGGCTGACATTTTGTATGTGAGTCAAGTATGATGAGTTACATATCAAGTTTATGTTTCATTTTGGTCTGCAAATTTGACCACATGTGTCAAAGAGAAATACAGGGTTCATATTGGTCCCTGAAGTATGGGGTTCAATGAGCATGGCCCTTGGAGATGGCTGCAATTTCCCTGATATCTAAAGTTCATGTTTTTACCTGTGTTTCTGAAGGCAAAAGTAGGTCAAGGAATCAGGCTCTCTTGTTAGTCTGTCTGTCCGTCACGTTATAGGGGTGCCTTAGTCTTGTGTAATCTGAATATGCAAAATCAGACACCAGATATTTCTGCAATTTTGTATGGTGATTACAGATATATGAACATGTATATTGAAGATGTGAACTTCCTTTTTAGGATCATATTTTAATTTTATTTAAAAATTAGGGGCCAAACAGGACCCAAAAAGCGACTTTTTAGCTCACCTGACCTGAAGGGTCATGTGAGCTATTGTCATCGCTAAGCGTCCGTCGTCTGTCCGTTCGTTAACTTTTCTTCAAACATCTTCTTCTCTGAAACCACTGATCTGATTGCTTTGAAACTTTGTACACTTGATCTTTAGGATGTCCTCTACCAAGTTTGTGAAATTTGTGAATGTCGCCCAACCAACATGGCCGCCCTTACTAAAAATAGAACAGGAGGGTCAGACCATAGTTTTTGGCTTATAGCTCAAAAAGTATAAGAGATAGAAAAAATCTGAAGTAACCATTCTTCTTCAGCATCAAAAGCTCTACAAAACTCTCCTTTAGTCTAAGTTGTGGGACGACTGGTTACAGGAGTTATTTCCCCTTAATCATCAAAATTGACCATTTTCACAGTTTTGGGACTTTATCTTGAAAACTGTATAAGTGCTAGAGGAAAAGTTAGCATTGCCAAATTGTTCAGCTCATTGAGATCTACAAAAATGATTCCAGGGTCAAAATTGTCAGATCAACAGTTAAAGAGTTATCTCCCTTTAACTGATTTTTCTATCAATTTTAACTGATTTTTAAAAATCTTCTTCTCTGAAACCACTAGTGGGATTGCTTTGAAACTTTGTACACTTGATCTTTAGGATGTCCTCTACCAAGTTTGTGAAAATTGTGAATGTCGACCAACCAACATGGTCACTGTTACTAAAACTAGCATCAAAAGCTCTACAAAGCTCTCTATAGAGTCAAAGTTGTGGGAGGACTCCTTATAGGAGTTATTTCCCCTTAACCATCAAAATTGATCCTTTTCACAGTTTTTATATGACTGCAAAATTTTTGCGAGCGTATGATGTTATGGCCATGTCGTCGTTGTCGTTGTTGTTGGCGTTGTTGTCCTCGTCTGGGGACATTTGGTTTCCGTGCGATAACCTAAGTAAATATTGACCAATTGTTATGAAATTTTTATATGATGTTAGTAACCACTAGAGAAAGGCTCCTATTGTATTTGGGATTGGTGGCCCCTACCGTTTTAGAAAAAAGGGCTAAAACCGGTGTATTGACAAAACTGTTGTAGAATGTTTATTAGTCATTTGATTTTAAAAATTCTTTTTTTATTGAATTCCTCATTAAATTCTGTCAACAAAATATGTAAATGGTTTTTATGTACATTGTACCATTACATTGCTACAGGGGACCAAAGACGGGACACGCCCAAATAATCAACTTTTTTATTTGCGGTCCGATTTTAAAATTCTTTTTTTCATTGGAATCCTTGTGAAAATCCCTGCCTGCGTTTTTCCATCCGATTTGCAATATCTCTTACTGTTTTTGAGATGTTAGGGGTCGAAGCGGCAAAAAACGCCATTTTTAAAAGTTGGCCAAGGCAAATGAATTTTGCTGTAGTGGTCCAGCCAATTGTTATGAAGTTTAAATATTATGATTACATGTATATCCACTTATGGAAGCTTTTTATTGCATTTGTGGTCCTTACTATTTAAAAAAAAAAAATCCAAAAGGGGCCAAATCGTGTCAAAAATGTCAATGAATATAGAAATAAGATTTTTTCTATTAAATGTTAATGTAAATCTATATTTGTCAAATATGCATTTTAAAATCCACCACATGATGCATGTGTCAAAAAGCTTTGTAAGTCCACCATGGGCTGCATGTGACCAAAGCAATAGACCATCCATATTGGGCCTCCAATGTACAGGGTTCAACTTGTTGCGATCGTATCATGCTGCGCCCGGTGTAGCTTTTTATTAGACTTTATCTTAAAAGCCATAAGAGTTAGAGGAATAGTTAGCATTGCAAAATTGTTCAGCTTATTGTCCCCCGCCGCAACGCGGAGCGGGGACTTGGAAATGCCGGTGTCCGTCCGTCCGTGCGTCCGTCCGTGCGTCCGTCCGTCCGTGTGTCCGTCCGTGCGTCCGTCACACTTTTTAGCTCACCTGACCCGAAGGGTCATGTGAGCTATTGTCATCGTTAAGCGTCCGTCGTCCGTCCGTCCGTCGTCCGTCCGTCGTCCGTCCGTCGTCCGTCCGTTAACTTTTCTTCAAAGATCTTCTTCTCTGAAACCACTGAAGGGATTGCATTGATACTTGGTATACATGATCTTTAGGATGTCCTCTACCAAGTTTGTGAATTATATACATGTCGACCAACCAACATGGCCGCCGTTGCTAAAAATAGAACAGGGGGGTCAGACCATTGTTTTTGGCTTATAACTCAAAAAGTATAAGAGATAGAGAAAATCTGAAGCAACCTTCCTTGTTCAGCATCAAAAGCTCTACAAATCTCTCCATTGAGTCGAAGTTGTGAAACGACTCCTTATAGGAGTTATTGCCCTTTAATCATCAAAATTGACCATTTTTGCAGTTTTTGGACTATATCTTGAAAACCGTTAGAGCTAGAGGAAAAGTTAGCATTGCAGAATTGTTTAGCTCATTGAGATCTACAAAAATGATTTCAGGGTCAAAATTGTCAGATCAGCCGTTTAAGAGTTATTCCCCTTTAACTGTTTTTTCCATTAATTTTAACTGATTTTTAAAAATCTTCTTCTCTGAAACCACTGAAGGGATTGCATTGATACTTGGTATATATGATCTTTAGGATGTCCTCTACCAAGTTTGTGAATTATATACATGTCGACCAACCAACATGGCCGCCATTGCTAAAAATAGAACGGGGGGTCAGACCATTGTTTTTGGCTTATTACTCAAAAAGTATAAGAGATAGAGAAAATCTGAAGCAACCTACCTTGTTCAGCATCAAAAGCTCTACAAATCTCTCCATTGAGTCGAAGTTGTGAAACGACTCCTTATAGGAGTTATTGCCCTTTAATCATCAAAATTGACCATTTTTGCAGTTTTTGGACTATATCTTGAAAACCGTTAGAGCTAGAGGAAAAGTTAGCATTGCAGAATTGTTTAGCTCATTGAGATCTACAAAAATGATTTCAGGGTCAAAATTGTCAGATCAGCCGTTTAAGAGTTATTCCCCTTTAACTGTTTTTTCCATTAATTTTAACTGATTTTTAAAAATCTTCTTCTCTGAAACCACTGAAGGGATTGCATTGATACTTGGTATTCATGATCTTTAGGATGTCCTCTACCAAGTTTGTGAATTATATACATGTCGACCAACCAACATGGCCGCCGTTGCTAAAAATAGAACAGGGGGGTCAGACCATTGTTTTTGGCTTATAACTCAAAAAGTATAAGAGATAGAGAAAATCTGAAGCAACATACCTTGTTCAGCATCAAAAGCTCTACAACATCAAAAGCTATACAAATCTCTCCATTGAGTCGAAGTTGTGAAACGACTCATTATAGGAGTTATTGCCCTTGAATCATCAAAATTGACCATTTTTGCAGTTTTTGGACTATATCTTGAAAACCGTTAGAGCTAGAGGAAAAGTTAGCATTGCAGAATTGTTTAGCTCATTGAGATCTACAAAAATGATTGCAGGGTCAAAATTGTCAGATCAGCCGTTTAAGAGTTATTCCCCTTTAACTGTTTTTTTCCATTAATTTTAACTGATTTTTAGCTCACCTGGACCAAAGGTCCATGTGAGCTATTGCCATCACTTGGCGTCCGTCGTCGTCTGTCGTCTGTCGTCTGTCGTCTGTCGTCGTCTGTCGTCGTCTGTTAACAATTTTCAAAAATCTTCTCCTCTGAAACTACAGAACAGAATTTAATGAAACTTGGTATGAATGATCCTTAGGGTGTCCTGCACCAAACTTGTGTTTCGATTTTTGATCTGCCAAAAAACATGGCCACCGTTACTAAAAATAGACCAGGGGGGTCAGACTACTGTTTTTGGCTTGTTAATCAAAAAGTATAAGAGATAGAGGAAATCTGAGGCCACGCTACTGATTCAGCATCAAAAGCTCTACAAAAGTCTCCATTTGGTCAAAGTTGTCAGATGACCCCTTATAGGGGTTACGGCCCCTTAAAGGTGAAAAATAGCATTTTTTCATGTTTTTGGCCTACAGAATGAAAACTATTGCAGATAGAGAATAGCTGTTGCTTGCTTAAATGTTTAGCTCATTTAGCTCTACAAAAGTCTCCATAGGGTCGAAGTTGTCAGATGACCCCTTATAGGGGTTACGGCCCCTTAAAGGTGAAAAATAGCCATTTTTCATGTTTTTGGCCTACAGAATGAAAACAATTGCAGATAGAGATTAGCTGTTGCTTGCTTAAATGTTAAGCTCATTTAGCTCTACAAAAGTCTCCATAGGGTCGAAGTTGTCAGATGACCCCTTATAGGGGTTACGGCCCCTTAAAGGTGAAAAATAGCCATTTTTCATGTTTTTGGCCTACAGAATGAAAACTATTGCAGATAGAGATTAGCTGTTGCTTGCTTAAATGTTAAGCTCATTTAGCTCAACGAAAGTCTCCATAGGGTCGAAGTTGTCAGATGACCCCTTATAGGGGTTACGGCCCCTTAAAGTTGAAAAATAGCCATTTTTCATGTTTTTGGCCTACATAATGAAAACTATTGCAGATAGAGATTAGCTGTTGCTTGCTTAAATGTTTAGCTCATTTAGCTCTACAAAAGTCTCCATAGGGTCGAAGTTGTCAGATGACCCCTTATAGGGGTTACGGCCCCTTAAAGGTGAAAAATAGCCATTTTTCATGTTTTTGGCCTACAGAATGAAAACAATTGCAGATAGAGATTAGCTGTTGCTTGCTTAAATGTTAAGCTCATTTAGCTCTACAAAAGTCTCCATAGGGTCGAAGTTGTCAGATGACCCCTTATAGGGGTTACGGCCCCTTAAAGGTGAAAAATAGCCATTTTTCATGTTTTTGGCCTACAGAATGAAAACTATTGCAGATAGAGATTAGCTGTTGCTTGCTTAAATGTTAAGCTCATTTAGCTCAACGAAAGTCTCCATAGGGTCGAAGTTGTCAGATGACCCCTTATAGGGGTTACGGCCCCTTAAAGGTGAAAAATAGCCATTTTTCATGTTTTTGGCCTACATAATGAAAACTATTGCAGATAGAGATTAGCTGTTGCTTGCTTAAATGTTTAGCTCATTTAGCTCTACGAAAGTCTCCATAGGGTCGAAGTTGTCAGATGACCTCTTATAGGGCCCTTGAAAAATAGCGTTTTTTTCATGTTTTTCTCCTACAGAATGGAAACTATTGCACATAGAGATTAGCTGTTGCTTGCTTAAATGTTCAGCTCATTTAGCTCTACAAAATTCTCCATAGGGTCCAAGTTGTCAGATGACCCCTTATAGGGGTTACGGCCCATGAAAAATAGCGATTTTTCATGTTTTTGTCCTACAGAATGAAAACTATTGCAGATAGCGATTAGCTGTTGCTTGCTTAAATGTTCAGCTCATTTAGCTCTACAAAATTCTCCATAGGGTCAAAGTTGTCAGATGACTCCTTATAGGGGTTATGGCCCCTTATAGGTGAAAAATGGTGCTTTTGGCCTATAGAATGAAAACTATTGCAGGTAGAAAAAAGCTGTTGCTTGCTTAAATGTTCAGCTCATTTAGCTCTACAAAAGTATAGGGTCAACATCAAGACCAGGTGAGCGATTCAGGCTCCTGGGAGCCTCTTGTTAAAAATCTTCTTCTCTGAAACCACTGAAGGGATTGCATTGATACTTGGTATACATGATCTTTAGGATGTCCTCTACCAAGTTTGTGAATTATATACACGTCGACCAACCAACATTGCCGCCGTTGCTAAATATAGAACACGGGGGACAGACCGTTGTTTTTGGCTTATAACTCAAAAAGTATAAAAGATAGAGAAAATCAGAAGCAACCTTCCTTGTTCAGCATCAAAAGCTCTACAAATCTCTCCATTGAGTCGAAGTTGTGAAACGACTCCTTATAGGAGTTATTGCCCTTTAATCATCAAAATTGACCATTTTTGCAGTTTTTGGACTATATCTTGAAAACCGTTAGAGCTAGAGGAAAAGTTAGCATTGCAGAATTGTTTAGCTCATTGAGATCTACAAAAATGATTTCAGGGTCAAAATGGTCAGATCAGCCATTTAAGAGTTATTCCCCTTTAACTGTTTTTTTTCCATTTTTGTAACTGAATTTCAAAAATCTTCTTCTCTGAAACCACTGAAGGGATTGCTTTGAAACTTGGTACACTTGATCTTTAGGATGTCCTCTACCAAGTTTGTGAATTATATACACGTTTACCAACCAACATGGCCGCCATTGCTAAAAATAGAACAGGAGGGTCAGACCATTGTTTTTGGCTTATAACTCAAAAAGTATAAGAGATAGAGAAAATCCGAAGCACCTTTTTTTGTTTAGCATCAAAAGGTTCTTACAGGAGTTATTGCCCTTTAACTGTTTTTTCTATTAATTTAAACTGATTTCCAAAAATCTTCTCTGAAACCACTGAAGGGATTATTTGCAACTTTGTATAGTTGAAAGTTTGTGAAATTTATTCAAACTTTGGCATAAGAGATCAGGTGAGCGATTCAGGCTCCTGGGAGCCTCTAGTTTCGTAACACTTTTCTCAGTAACTACTAATCCTAGGGTTCTGAAATTTTGTATGCAGACTCCTATAGGGGTCCCCTAAGGTGTAAGTGATTTTCAGGTCAGTCTGACATCTACTTCCTGTTTAACGACTTAGTCATTTTTTCTCCTATAGGCTCAATGGTAAATTTTTCGTAACACTTTTCTCAGTAACTACTAATCCTAGGGTTCTGAAATTTTGTATGCAGACTCCTATAGGGGTCCCCCAAGGTGTAAGTGATTTTCAGGTCAGTCTGACATCTACTTCCTGTTTAACGACTTAGTCATTTTTTCTCCCATAGGCTCAATGGTAAATTTTTCATAACACTTTTCTCAGTAACTACTAATCCTAGGGTTCTGAAATTTTGTATGCAGACTCCTATAGGGGTCCCCTAAGGTGTAAGTGATTTTCAGGTCAGTCTGACATCTACTTCCTGTTTAACGACTTAGTCATTTTTTCTCCCATAGGCTCAATGGTAAATTTTTGGTAACACTTTTCTCAGTAACTACTAATCCTAGGGTTCTGAAATTTTGTATGCAGACTCCTATAGGGGTCCCCTAAGGTGTAAGTGATTTTCAGGTCAGTCTGACATCTACTTCCTGTTTAACGACTTAGTCATTTTTTCTCCCATAGGCTCAATGGTAAATTTTTCGTAACACTTTTCTCAGTAACTACTAATCCTAGGGTTCTGAAATTTTGTATGCAGACTCCTATAGGGGTCCCCTAAGGTGTAAGTGATTTTCAGGTCAGTCTGACATCTACTTCCTGTTTAACGACTTAGTCATTTTTTCTCCCATAGGCTCAATGGTAAATTTTTCGTAACACTTTTCTCAGTAACTACTAATCCTAGGGTTCTGAAATTTTGTATGCAGACTCCTATAGGGGTCCCCTAAGGTGTAAGTGATTTTCAGGTCAGTCTGACATCTACTTCCTGTTTAACGACTTAGTCATTTTTTCTCCCATTGACTCAATGCTAAATTTTTCGTAACACTTTTCTCAGTAACTACTAATCCTAGGGTTCTGAAATTTTGTATGCAGACTCCTATAGGGGTCCCCTAAGGTGTAAGTGATTTTCAGGTCAGTATGCCCCTTCAACAATATAACGTTCAACGGGCGGGGGACCTGGAATCTGTTCTTGTTAAGATCTTAAAAAAATGATTTCAGGGTCAAAATTGTCAGATCAACCTTTTAAGTGTTTTAAATCAATTTTAACTTAATATGTTTTTTTTTCCAAATGGAAAGCTTTGTAATTTAGTATTCTTGGTCTTAAAAGTGTTTTCTCTCCTAACTAGTTTCTTTAATGTTACTTACCAAGAACAAGTAGACCATGTTGCACACAAGGTAAGAGGTTTTAGCATAAGAGATCAGGTGAGCGATTCATGCTCCTGGGAGCCTCTAGTTTCTTTGTACATTTTGTACTCACAATAACTTTTGTTCTACTGGACCAATTGCTATGAAGATTTTCAGTAATATTACCTCCCTGGATTGATTTTAGGTGTCTTTTTATAGCTCATCTCATGAAAGTAAGGGGAGCTTATAGGATACCCCCGGTGTCGGCTTTAGTGTCCGTGTCTTCACCCACTTACAGATGAATGTTTAAAATCCATACAAGCTTACTGACAAGTGCCACATCAATGATATTGATATGGTAGGGTGCATTTAGTGATGCTAAGTACAATGCATGCTTAAGATGCTGGCTGTGACCTATATTTTCCGCATGGATGATCACTTATAGAAGAATGGTTCAAGTCCATTCCCACTTAGTGACAAGTGCCACATCAATGATATTGGTGTGGTAGGTGCACCTAGTGATGCTTAACACAGTGCATGCTTAGGACGCTGGCTATGACCTATATTTTCCGCATGGATGATCACTAATAGAAGAATGGTTAAAGTCCATTTCCGCTTACTGACAAGTGACGGTATGGTTGGTGCACCTAGTGATGCTAAGCACAATGCATGGTTAGGTTTTGGTTTTTACCTATATTTTCTGCGTGGATGACCACTTACAGAAGTATGGTTAAAGTCCATTCCTGCTTAGTGACAAGTGTCACATCTAAGATATTGGTATGGTAGGTGCACCTAGTGATGCTAAGCACAATGCATGGTTAGGATGTTGGCTTTGACCTATATTTTCTGCGTGGATGACCACTTACAGAAGTATGGTTAAAGTCCATTTCCGCTTACTGACAAGTGACGGTATGGTTGGTGCACCTAGTGATGCTAAGCACAATGCATGGTTAGGTTTTGGTTTTTACCTATATTTTCTGCGTGGATGACCACTTACAGAAGTATGGTTTAAGTCTATTTCTGCTTACTGACAAGTGACACATCAATGATATCGGTATGGTTGGTGCACCTAGTGATGCTAAGCACAATGCATGGTTTGGATGTTGGCTTTGACCTATATTTTTCGCATGGATTGACCACCTACAAGTCCATTCCCGCTTACTGACAAGTACCACATCATCTAAAGTGGTATGGTTACTAAGATGCACCTAGTGATGCTTAGCAAGATGAATGCTTCAGATGCTGTGTGTGATTTTTATGGCCCGTCCACGTATGTGGATCTGACATATAGTTTTACCCTTGTCCGTCTGTCCGTCCGTACGTAACACTTTGGTTAAGTTCTTGGTTAAGGTCCATTGGGTAGGGCTACACCACCCACTAGAAATTAGGTCACTGTGACCTATATTTTATGCATGAACGACTTCGGTTAAGTTCTTGGTTAAGGTCCATAACTTAAATACTAGATGTTGGGGGTAAATGATATTTCACTACTAGATGTGTCTTAGGTAAGGTGACACCACCCACTAGAAATTAGGTCACTGTGACCTATATTTTACGCATGAATGACTTTTGTTAAGTTCTTGGTTAAGGTCCTACATGTTGATGGTCAATGGTATTTCACCACTAGATTTGTCTTGGGTAACATGACACCACCCAATAAAAATTAGGTCACTGTGACGTATATTTTACGCATGAATGACTTTGGTTAAGTTCTTGGTTAAGGTCCATATCTTGAATACTACATGTTAGGGGTCAATAATGTTTCACTACTGGATGAGTCTTGGTAACATGGCACCACCCACCAGAAATAAGGTCACAGTGACCTATATTTTACACATGAACACTTTTGATCAATTTCTTGGTAAAGGTCCATATCCCAGGTAATACACATTGAGGGTCAATGATATTTCAAGAACGGGAGGGCCATCCTGTGGCTCATAGACACATTTTCTAGTTTTTGCTTGGATTGAGCACTTGAAATTTTGAAAATTTATAGTCGATTTCCACTTAGTGACAATAATGCTCAAGGAAGTGGGTTTTCTAATCGATAGATTTTCTGTTTTTTAGCTCACCTGGACCAAAGTTGCATGTGAGCTATTGTCATCACTTGGTGTCCGTCGCCATGGTCGTCTGTCGTGGTCGTCTGTTAACTATTAAAAAAAATCTTCTCCTCTGAAACTAATAAACAGAATTCAATGAAACTTTGTATGATTGATCCTTAGTGTGTCCTGCACTTAAGTTGTTTTTCAATTTTTGATTCCTCAAAAAACCCGGCCTTATGATCATGGATAAAAATAGACCGGGGGTGTCAGACTACTGTTTTTGGCCTGTAATTGATAGATGAAATTTGATGCCACCCTACTGCTTCAGCATCAAAAGTTCTACTAAAGTTTCCATTTGGTCGAAGTTAAAGGCCCCTTAAAGGTGAAAAATAGCATTTTTTCATGTTTTTACCAAATAGTATGAAAGTATTCCAGATAGAGAAAAGCTGTTGCTTGCTTAAATGTTCAGCTCATTTAGCTCTACAAAAGTTTTCATAGAGTCCAAGTTGTCAGATGACCCCTCATATGGGTTATGGCCTCAAAATAACGTTTTTTTCATGTTTTTGGCCTATAGAATGAAAACTATAGCAGGTAGAGAGAAGCTGTTGCTGGCTTAAATGTTCAGCTCATTCAGCTCTACAAAAGTCTCCATAGGGTCGAAGTTGTCAGATGACCCCTTATAGGGGTAACGGCCCCTGAAATAATGTTTTTTCATGTTTTTGGCCTATGGAATGAAAACTGTTGCAGATAGAGAGAAGCTGTTGCTTGCTTAAATGTTCAGCTAAATTAGCTGTACAAAAGTCTCCATAGGGTCGAAGTTGTCAGATGGCCCTTATAGGGGTTACAGCCCCTAAAATGATGTTTTTTCATGTTTTTGGCCTATAGAAAGAAAACTATAGCAGATAGAGAAAAGCTGTTGCTTGCTTAAATGTTCAGCTCATTTAGCTCTACAAATTTAGGGTTGACATCAAGACCAGGTGAGCGATTTAGGCTCCTGGGAGCCTCTTGTTTAAGTGATGTTATGCAGGTTTTGTCATGTTACTATTTACATGTATGAAAAGTACACCATATCATATATGCAACATCTGATATTTTCACTAAATGAAGACCCCAAAAAGAAGACCATTTTTTGTCGCAATATGTCCCTACCTTTATAATTGAGGTTACCCCACCCCTGTGTTTGCTTTACAAATGGTTCATGACACTACAAATACTTCTAGGGAGCCTGAAGTAACCAAACATTACTTTTAATGTATATCAACATAGGACCTTAAGGGTATCCAAAATAAAAAAGACAAGAAAGTTCCAGACAATAAATTTTGCAAAGCCTGACGCGCGTTTTGTCTATTCAAGACTCTACCAAAAAATGCCAAACACTTTATGATTATGAAGAGCATAGAACAATAAAACCAAAAATACAAAACTAGGGAACCAAATTATTACTAAGATGATCAACCTATGTCTGGGGTATGAAGAACCTTAGGGTTTAGACAATTTTGAAATTCAAACGGATATATAATTCAAAGCTTTGCTGAGTTTTCCAACACAAAAGTGTTGGTGCCGGAGCGGGCTAACCTCGGGTCAAATGTTACTTAAATTAATTTACATACACGGGTATATAGGTGGCCCAAGATAACTTGATTATGGTTCATGGTATTATATATGTTGCAGGGCAAATTTGAAAAGGCGATCTGGAATCCTCCTTAGGGCAAATTGGAATTCCGATTTCTCCTAGGACAAATTTGAGTTCTGATTTGCCCTGGATTTAAACAAGTGCAAATCAGAATTCCAATTTGTCCTTGGAGAAATTAAGATAGCCACATTTGTCCAAGGACGAGTCTGGATCCTCTTGAATTTTTCAATGGGATCCAGAATAACACTAGATATTTGTGTTTGGGGAATTCTTGGCCTTAGGTAACCAATCATTTACTTCAATTTACAATCTTATAGTGGGCATCTTGTAACCAATGGTTTACATAAATGTTGTTGCTATAGGAGGCCTAGGGTAACCAATGGTAAACTTCAATGTATAATGCTATTGGGGGCCACAGGTAACCTAGGGTAAACTTCAATGTATATTGCTATTGGGGGCCACAGGTAACCAAGGGTAAACTTCAATGTATATTGCTACAGGGGATGTCAGGTAACCAATTGTAAACTTCAATGTATATTGCTACAGTGACCGTCAGGTAACCAAATGTTAATTTCAATGCATATTTCTATTGGGGGCCTCAGGTAACCTATTGTTAATTCGAATGTATATTAATATAGTGGGCATCATGTTAAGTTTACATCAATGTTATTGCAATAGGGGCCTTGGGTAATCAATAGTTAACTTCAATGTACATTGATATAGGGGGCTTGGGTAATCAATGGTTAACTTCAATGTATATTGATATAGGGGGGCTTTGGTAATCAAAGGTTAACTTCAATGTACATTGCTATAGGGGGGACTCGGTAATCAAAGGTTAACTTCAATGTATATTGCTATAGGGGGCTAAGGTAATCAATGGTTAACTTCAATGCATATTGCTATAGGGGACCTTGGGTAAGCAACATTTATATCAATGGGGGTGGTAAAGGGGGGGTACGTGCACGGATGAACGGCCAATAAAAAATGACAATCACGATGAACGGCCAATAAAAAAATGATAATCACGATGAACGAAAAATGAAATAGAGAAACACGATGCACGATGAACCTCCATGCACGGCTGAACGGGAAATAAAAATTGCTCAACACGATGCACGAAAAAAACCCTTTACCACCCACATCAATGTCTTTACTATAGGGGCCATGGGTAACCAACGGTCAACTTAAATTTATATTGCTATAGTTATACCAATGGATTACACCATTGAATATTGCTATAGTAGGCCTCAGATAACCTTTTGTTCATTACAATTTATTAAGAATAGGTAGGCTCAGGTTATAAATGGTTTACACCAATGCAAATTATTATGTTATTTTGGGGGCCTTAGGTAATCATATGTTTATATCAATGAACATTGTTATTTTTGTGCTTATAGACTGCAGATACACATGATACAATGGAAGTTTAGTAGAATATTTAAATAATACTATTTATCTAGATAGGATTAATTATTTCCCATCCAAAGATTCGTTTTGTTCACAATTTGTAGATTTATAAACTACTTTCGTTTTTATAGGACTAAATTTTGCGTAATAAATTGTCGTAATGAGGTGATGGCCTGGGCCATCGTTGAGATCAAGAAATATCCTCGAGCGTGTCAACAATGGCACAAAATATTGTCTGTCAGACTGAAATAAAATCTTTTGCTTGAAAAGACTTTTTTTACAGTCTATTTAACACATGAAAATTATACTTCTTAAACATTACCATCGATTTACAATGATATGCCAAGCAGGTCTTTTGTAAGTTATGAAAGTAAAAGGTATCGTGATACAGATTGGATCGTGAGCCAGGTATCTTGATCTGTATCGGATCGTGGGGAAGTGGTATCGACGTTACACCCCTAGTTTTAAACTTAAAGTGTAAGTGCATGATTTTTTAGCTATTAGTTTATTGGTTTTATTAAAATGAGAGTAGGCATCAAACCGGGTTTGGGCATTGAAAATTATATATATATTAAGAAATATATTCTTAATTTTATTCAAACACACAAGACCATATGGGTGCGGCCATGCTCTTAACAATGATCAATTATGGGATAGCTCAATTGGAGATGTGACGTCACATCTCCAATGATAAATACATTAACCAATTGACAATATTTGTAACATAAGACCAAAGTTGTTGTTCATAATAATGATTTGGAATATGAATAATTTGGTATTAATAATTACTTTGAAGTCAAGGACTTCCAAAGTAAAGTAATGATTTCAGAAATCCATCCACTTTTTTCACGAGACCGACGTACAACTGATCTTATTGCACATTTGCTCTCGGGTAGAAGTGTGTTTATTCTTTTTGGTAAACGAGCTTTCTAATCTATATTTTTATAGCCCCTTCATATTACCTGATGTGTTTTTATTGGACCGCAAAAAATTGCGGACGTATAATGGTATGATGTCGTCGTCGTCTGCATCTGTTAACATCAGTGTATACACGATAACTTTAGTTCTAGTTATCTGATTGCTATGAAATTTGACAATGATGTTCCTTATCATAAAAGGATGAATGAGATTGATTTTGGTGGTTTTCCCATTTTTCGTTTCAAAATTAGGGGCCAAAAAGGGGCCAAAATGCTACTTTTATGTTTGTTGGCAAGATAACTTAAGTGTTCTAGTTATTTCATTGATTTGTTATTTGGCAATAATGTTCCTTACCATAAAAGGATGAATGGGATTGATTTTGGGGGTCCCCCCTTGTTTTGTTTGAAATTATGGGCCCAAAGGGGCAAAAAATTCAAATATTGTATTTGTTTCCACTATATCTTTAATACTAGTTGGTCTATTGCTGTGAAATTTGTCAAGAATGTTTCTTACAATAAAAGATTGAACCTGGTGAATTTTTGCCCCCCTCCCCATTTTTCCCTTTTATGTAATTTGGGGTCAAAAGGGGCCAAAATCTAAAATTTTTTATTTGTGGTCTGAATTTTGAAATATTTTTATGCATGTTTGTTCTTGTCAAATAGGGGATACAAAATTGAGAATTAATTGTTGCGACCCCCCCCTCCCCCCGTTTTCCACTATTACGTAATTAGGGGCCAAAATCGAAACTTTTTTATTTGTGGTCCGATTTTGAAATTTTTTTTTTTGCATGTTTGTTCTTGTCAAAAAGCAGACAAAAATTTAGAATTAATTTTTGCGACCCCCTTTTTCCCCCTTTTACCTAATTAGGGGTCAAAATCGAAACTTTTTTATTTGTGGTCCGATTTTGAACATTTTTTTTGCATGTTTGTTCTTGTCAAATAGCGGATACAAAATTGAGAATTAATTTTTGTGACCCTTCCCTCTTTCCACTATTATGTTATTAGGGGCCAAAAGGGGCCAAAATCTAAACTTTTTTATTTGTGGTCTGATTTTGAAAATTTATTTGCATGTTTGTTCTTGTCAAATAGCATATAAAATTGAGAATTATTTTTGAGACTCCTTTTTCACCTACTATGTAATAAGGAGCCAAAATTGAAACTTTTTTACTGGTTCAAACCTCACCAAAAAATTCCAGTAACCTAAACTCATCAATCCACAATAGGCTTTTATAATGTGAGTGGAAAGTCCACCAAAAGCTTCATGTGTCAAAAACCTTTGTCAGTCCACCATGGGCTGCATGTGTCCAGAACTATTGACTATCTATATTGGGCCTAAAACGTACAGGGTTCAACATGTTGTGGTCGTATCATGCTGCTCGGCGAAGCTTTTTATTATATTTCATTTTAAATGATGATATAGCATTTTTGATATTTTTCATAACCTTTTTAAAACTACATCTGTTGTGTATCACATGACCTTAGTCACCTGTGGGATGGGGAAATATATTTTAGCGGGAATATACAAATTATAGAAATTAAAACCATTAATGCTTTATATAAAAGCTGAGACCATTAAACTTATGATTTTCTCAAATAAAAGTTACCGGAAAATACATGTAGTTATGTCAATTTTATATTGTTGTAAGAAAGCGTGGTTCATACATTAATAAAGATATATTTAAATTCAGTAATTGCCTTCTTCTGTCTAAATCAAAACGCTTGCCTTCGTTCAAATATGACTTCCAAGTACATGGTACCAACCGTACTTTGATTTTTGTAATACCAGCATTTTTTTTTATTGAAATAGCAAGCAAATAGCTTACTTAAAACTTAAATTATTTTAAAATATTTAATTATAATTCCAGATGTCAATTAAAATCATTAACCTTTCGGACGATCTGTCACCCCTCAATAAGCCATGCCCGGTGGTTAATTACAGGTATAATTGACAGATAGATCCATTAAGATGCTCCTCCAATCAAAGTTTTAGTTCCCACTTTTTCCGGTTTTTAAGTGTTCGAAAAACAATAAATCAACTGCATAATTATTTGCAAGACAAAAAAAGATTCCTACAGTTAATTGTTTTTATATGTTTTTTAGTTAGAATTAGGGTGCTTTGTTAACATTTTCGCACTTCAATGTTCAAATGGCACTGGCGGACCAAAGGGGTTGATTTTCGTTAAAAGAAAGTGTTTTAGAACCCATTCCAACCAGGTAAATGTCAACTTCTAATACACAGGAAACAATATTAAACCCCAGTGGTGCCGATAGTTTGCACGTGGGTACTAAACAAACACAGAAAACAGCAGGTGAACCCCTGTTGTGCCAGTGGTTTGTAGAAGGGAATTTAGGTCTTATACACAGAAAATGATAAGTAAGCCCCTGTGGTGCGATGGTTTGCACGGAAGTACTAATTATCATAATATCACTTCAAATGAATCGTGCAAGGTAATCCCAGTAGGGTGTCAGGGAACCATGAATGTTAAACAAGATGTATAAAAGAAATAGCATAGGGCAATTCTGCATACTGAAAATTGAAATATATTTTCCGAAAATATCGATCTGTACTGCGAATCTAAAAAAAATATTTTAAAAATTCAATATTTTTATACGGATAATTCTAAACTTAAGGGTTGGTACCATTTTAAAAATCACAATCAATCATTAAACTGACTTTTATTTTATCATTCCCGACTTGATTTTAATTATTTTAAATTGTCCGCTGTGGTACACATCGGTAAATACCACATGGGTATAGGATGCAACATTCACTCTGTGTATTGGCTTTGAGCAGCGCCATCTAGAACATTAATCACGTGACCCTCCATGGATATAATTTTTATACGACCGCAAATTTTTGCGATCGTATTATGTTATGGCGATGTCGTTGTCGTCGTCGTCGTTGTCGTCGTCGTTGTCGTTGTCGTTGTCGTCGTCTGTAGACACTTTGGTTTCCGTGCGATAACTTTAGTTGTAGTTAACCAATTGTTATAAAATTTTGATATGACGTTTATAACCACTAAAGAAAGGTTGGTATTGCATTTGGGGTTTCTGGCCCCTACCGTTTTAGAAAAAAGGGCCAAAAGGGGCTAAAACGGGTGTATTGACAAAACGTCTGTAGAATGTTTATTTTTCATCATATTTTGATCATTCTTTTTTTATTGTACTCCTCAATAAATTCTGTCAACAAAATGTAACAACAACTTTGATGTATCTTGTACCGTTAAATTGCTATAAGGGGTCAAAAAGGGGCCACA
Organism: Arcuatula senhousia; assembly: GCA_963971305.1. Lineage (NCBI taxonomy): Eukaryota > Metazoa > Mollusca > Bivalvia > Mytilida > Mytilidae > Arcuatula > Arcuatula senhousia. The sequence goes on along the minus strand of OZ020313.1, from coordinate 21,258,446 downwards.
CCCAAAAAATCGACTTTTTTATTTGTGGTCCTATTTTCAAAATCTTTTTTTCATTGGAATCCTTGTAAAAATCCCTGCCTGCGTTTTTCAATCAGATTTGCAATATCTCGTACCGTTTTCGAGAAATAAGGGGTCAAAGGGGTCAAAAACGCCATTTATAAAAGTTTGTCCAGGCAAATAGTTTTTTACCAATATTAAGTTGTAGTGGGCCAGCCAATTGTTATGAAGTTTTAATATGATGATTATATCCAATAAAGAAATGTTGGTTTTGTATTTGGGGTTTGTGGCCCCTACTGTTTTAGAAAAAAAGGGCCAACGGGGCCAAAACGGGTGTATTGACAAAACTGTTGTAGAATGTTCATTATTCATTCTATTTTGAAAATTCTTTTTTTGTTGAAGTGCTCATAAAATTCTGTCTACTAAATGTGTCAATGATTTTGACATTTATTTCACCATTACATTGCTACAGGGGGGCTAAAGACAGGCCACGCCCAAAAAATAAACTTTTTTATTTTTGGTCCGATTTTCAAAATTTTTTTTTCATTGAAATCCTAGTGAAAATCCCTGGCTGCGCTATTCAATCAGATGTGCAATATCTCTTATCGTTTTCGAGAAATTAGGGGTCAAAGGGGCCAAAAACACAAATTTTAAAAGTTTGTCAAGGCAAATTGTTTTATACTTAAGATTAAGTTGTAGTTATTACATGTATATAAATAAGGCTTTTTGTATTAGATGTTGATGTAAAAATATATGTGTCAAAAATGCATTTTAAGTCCACCACAGGATGCATGTGTCAAAAAGCTTTGTAAGTCCACCATGGGCTTCATGTGACCAAAGCGATTGACTATCCATATTAGGCCTCCTACGTACAGGGTTAAACTTGTTGCGGTCGTATCATGCTGCGCTTGGCGTAGCTTTTTATTTTACTTTCAAAAGCCAATTTTATCCTAACTACATTTGTACATGTATGCATATTTGAGTGCTAGGAATTTCACCAAAGTTGTTTTTATATGATAGTTTTTCAATGTACAAATTTTGAAAAAATCGTGAACTTACACTTTAATTTTCGTCAATAACTAAGTACCAAAATCAACATTTTTAAGAAATTTGACATTTTTATACAACCACAAAAAATCTTTGGTCATATTATGGCATGATGCTGTCGACGCTGTTGTCGTTGTCATCTTTGTAAACTTTGTAAGTTATAATTGGCACAATAACTGTAGTTCTAGTTATCCAATTCCTATGAAATTTGACCTTAAAAGAATGAATGGGATTGATTGTAGGGTCCCCCCTTTCTTCGTTTAGCAATTAGGGGCCAAAAGGCCTGTCCTGGAGTCAAAAATGCTACTTTTTAGCTCACCTGGACCAAAGTGAGCTATTGCCATCACTTGGCGTCCGTCGTCCTTTAAACTTTTCTTTGAAAATCTTCTCCTCCGAAACAACTGAAGGGATTGCTTTGAAACTTTGCACACTTCATCTATGGGATGTCCTCTACCAAGCTATAGCAGATAGAGAGAAGCTGTTGCTTGCTTAAATGGTACGAGACCACATTTAATTTTCCCTCTTTGTTCAATAAAAGAAAATTTCATTTTAAAAAAATTGCACCTGCTCAAACCAAATAATTTTAAACACACTTTCTCATTACCACAATTGCAAACAAATAATGCAACAAATTCTCCTTTCACAGATATCAAACTTTTTTGACAGTTGAAAATTCTGAGGTCCTAGAGGGGATAAAATCTGAGAGCTTCCGAAAAGCAAAACTCCCCCCTTTTTGTGCAATAAAGAGCTACCTTTCCCAATTGAATTTGGATTTATAAGGATGTCATTAAATTTCTTCATTACTTTGACATCAATTTGAGACCAAAATCAACCTCTAAAAGTGAATAGAACACACACACACAATACTTGTTCATAGGTACTATTTTTAATAGAACTATATTCGTGGACAACGAAAATCCAAGGGCGATAATTGTGTACTCGTACCTATTAACCTCAGAAAACCCTCAACTACAAGAAAGAAAGTGTATATCTACCATGCCTAGTCAATTTTGAGTCAAATAACAAATTTTCAGGCATGTCAGATGCTTTTCAATAAAAATATTAGTACTTTTGTAAGCTAGTTAGTCTTAAAACTATTATGCGCCTAATCCATAGGGAAACCCAGGAAGCCTTTTTAGCAATTTTTAGCTCACCTGGCCAAAGGCCATGTGAGCTATTGCCATCACTTGGCGTCCGTCGTCGTCGTCGTCGTCCGTCGTCGTCGTCCGTCGTCGTCGTCGTTAACTTTTCTTCAAACTTCTTCTCCTCTGAAACCGCTGCACAGATTCAAACCAAATTTGGTCTGGTGGTACTTTAGGGTATCCCCCACAGAACTGATTTGGGGATTTTTGATTCGTCGAAAAACATGGCCGCCGTTGCTAAAAATAGACCAGGGGGGTCAGACTACTGTTTTTGGCTTGTAAATCAAAAAGTATAAGAGATAGACGAAATCTGATGCACGCTACTGCTTCAGCATCAAAAGCTCTACAAAAGTCTCCATTGAGTCGAAGTTGTCAGATGATGCCTTATGGGAGTTACGGCCCCTTAAAGGTGAAAAATAGCATTTTTTCATGTTTTTGGCCTATGGAATGAAAACTATTGCAGATAGAGAGAAGCTGTTGCTTGCTTAAATGTTCAGCTCATTAAGCTCTACAAAAGTCTCCATAGGGTCAAAGTTGTCAGATGACCCCTTATAGGGGTTACGGCCCCTTAAAGGCAAAAAAGAGAGTTTTTGGCCTATAGCAGATAGAGAAAAGCTGTTGCTTGCTTAAATGTTCAGCTCATTTAGCTCTACACAAGCCTCCATAGGGTGGAAGTTGTCAGATGACCCCTTATAGGGGTTACGGCCCCTTAAAGGCAAAAAATAGTGTTTTTGGCCTATAGAATGAAAACTATTGCAGTAAGAGAGAAGCTGTTGCTTGCTTAAATGTTCAGCTCATTAAGCTCTACAAAAGTCTCCATAAGGTCAAAGTTGTCAGATGACCCCTTATAGGGGTTATGGCCCCTTAAAGGCAAAAAATAGAGTTTTTGGCCTATGGAATGAAAACTATTGCAGATAGAGAAAAGCTGTTGCTTGCTTAAATGTTCAGCTCGTTTAGCTCTACACAAGCCTCCATAGGGTCGAAGTTGTCAGATGACCCCTTATATGGGTTACGCCCCTTAAAGGCAAAAAATAGTGTTTTTGGCCTATAGAATGAAAACTATTGCAGATAGAGAAAAGCTGTTTCTTGCTTAAATGTTCAGCTCATTTAGCTCTACAAAAGTCTCCATAGGGTCAAAGTTGTCAGATGACCCCTTATAGCGGTTATGGCCCCTTAAAGGCAAAAAATAGAGTTTTTGGCCTATGGAATGAAAACTATTGCAGATAGAGAAAAGCTGTTGCTTGCTTAAATGTTCAGCTCATTTAGCTCTACAAAAGTCTCCATAGGGTAGAAGTTGTCAGATGACCCCTTTAAGGGGTTGTGGCCCTTTAAAGGTGAAAAATAGTGTTTTTTGCATTGGAATGAAAACTATTGCAGATAGAGAAAAGCTTTTTATTGCTTAAACATTCAGCTCATTTAGCTATACAAAAGTCTTCAAAGGGTTGACATTAAACCAGGTGAGCGATTCAGGTTCCTGGGAGCCTCTTGTTTTCAAGTCTGATAGATTTTAACCAAACCAATGATTAATATCAATAGCTTAATGCTAGCTGAACATAAAAAACACATGTTTTAAGGAAATAAGTGCATGGTGAAAGATTTTGTGACCGTCCAATGTTCACGGAGTGGAAAATATGCAATTTCTGACTTTTCAGGGAATACATGTATGGTCAGGAGGAATTTGATGAAGTGAAATGAGATAATCAGTTCCTTATGGTATTAAAATGTAGAATAGATGATATTCTTACTAACTAAGACTCAAAACACCCATTTGTATACATATATAAGGTCAAACTTTGTGGTTTTGAGTGCTGTGACACTGGTAATTAAAGGCTATGTTGACTTTTCATCATTAAAATCCTATCTTTTGGGGCTTAAAATGCTAGAATTGTGCAATTTGTTTTAATACAAGCATGTTTTTAGCATGAGAGGATAATAGACAACACATTTAATATGCAACTTCTCTAGTCAGAGGGTTAATTATGAAAAATGGTCAGGCGTTATAACCAATTTCAGGCAAAATGGTGAAATTTTGCTCGCAAAAAAGCTTAGATTTTGACACAATATGACATTTCTGGGTGATGATGTTAGCTTTTAAGCAACATGTCTGTGTTTCTAATCTTATTCTTAATGCATTTATTCTATTTGGTGACTTATTTTATGTGAATTCATGCTTTTATTGAAAAAAAGTCCCCACATGACCATACCAGTAAACATGACATTAAGCCGCAATGTTCTTTAGAAGTCAAAATTTTGACATTTATCATTTTTCTAAGTAGTTTACTTCTTAAAATCATCTCAGTTTCTTCTTTTAATAGTTTCCTACCTCATACAGTCTCATAAGAGATATATTTTTCAAGCTAAGCTTCATAATAAATGAAAACTATGTTAAATTCTCCTAAGTTAAGAAATAGCATTGGAATTCCCATAGACACCCAATAATGGTCTAAAATGACCAGAAAATGATCTGAATGAATAAAATTTCAACTTGGACTATCATAACTTGTTCAAAGCATGACATTATCACTCATCCTGACATTATTCTATAGTTAAAAGTGTTACTTCTAGACTTGCTGTAGGCCACCCATTAGGTACGAGACCACATTTAATTTTCCCTCTTTGTTAAATAAAAGAAAATTTCATTTTAAAAAAATTGCACCTGCTCAAACCAAATAATTTTAAACACACTTTCTCATTACCACAATTGCAAACAAATAATGCAACAAATTCTCCTTTCACAGATATCAAACTTTTTTGACAGTTGAAAATTCTGGGGTCCTAGAGGGGATAAAATCTGAGTTAAGCACTATAATTTCTTCGAAATATTTGTATCTATATATAGTTCAGGTGGTCGATTAAGGCTCCTGGGAGCCTCTTGTTTTCTTCAAATTCATGTTTAATATACATGTAAAGAACCTTAAATATTTAAACAATTTTCTGAATTGTGGATATCCTATGTTTGGGTCTTAGTGCTACTGATGAGGAATAAATTCCAAAATGACCATACAGCTCATAAAAATTAATTGCAGTTGGAGTTTACATATGTGTTATAGTCTCGTGTTTATTTCCTCCATATCTTTTTAATATGAAATAGGCATTGCCTAACTGCGAGCACAGCATAATTCTGATAATGAAAGGTTGACAAATATTTTTGTAAATACATGTGAAAGAATAAACTCTCCACATTACAACATGAAACAGAACAGATGGATCCTCTTTTTGCTCTTATATGACTTGAGTTCCACGCCTCAGTTGAGGAATAAAATATTTTAGAAATCAAAATATCACATCTAAAGAGTCCCATTCCCGCAAAGACGTGGACACTTTTGTTACTGAAACATTTTTTAATAGTCATTTGTTTGCCTATAAGTAAAACATGTGTGAGGTGCGTTTTGGTAAAGTGCCATTGTAGAAATTTTTAATGAACGACTAAAAAAATTTGATTTTGAATTGAAGCAGTGAAATAAAACCTGAAATCATCTTAGTTATTTTATTTTGGTGCATTTTCTAGAACGTTCAATTTGGGACGAAATGCTTGGGGCAATTGAATGTAAAATAGAAAAGTGAGAAAAAATCTATTAAAATTTTGTTACTACAAAAAATGAAGCAATTCATCGTCATCAGATTATTTTTCTCCTTGTACTTTATAACATAGATAATTTTTGGAATGTGACAAGCAAAATGGGTAATTATTTTAACATTCGCTCCAGTCCTGTTTTCCTTTGAGAAGCATATCCGGACGAAAAAATCAATATCAGCAATAAGCAAATTTTTCGCAGGAACTTGCTGTAGAGCTCTCCGCTAAAGCTGGCACTTCGTGCCCGCTACAAGCTGTGCTCGCTATAAAATATTGGAAAGACACCAACTCTTAACTATCAATTTCTTACTCAAAATAGATAACCTCTGTCCAAAAATTAAATGTGGGCATTTGAGGTATGTGAGTGTACATGTGCTTGCTAAGGTTCATTGTAACTGCAGCTTGGATCATTATGTTGATACCTGAATTTAGCACTTTTAAAATGTATACAGTACTGAAAATGCATTGGAAGATTAAAAGATACACACACATCTATATATATACTTATGGGTTGGGCTGTACATGTATGTGCCACAGTCACATTCATCTTTGCATTTTTTTTCTAGAGATTAGCAAAGAAGTACCGAAACCAAAGGTTTAAATGTGGAGAAGATGATGATGGCTACTCAGTTAAACTAAAGATGAAATATTTCACCCAGTACATGGAGGATAATAATGATGACAGTCCTTTGTACATTTTTGACAGTGGATATGGAGAAGTAAGATTCAAAATTAAAACAGAAAAATTATGAAATTATTTAGCTCTCAAAAGATATTCGTTAGGCTGAAGCTGGCAGATGACTCCCAATAAGAGTTATGGCCCCTAATTGTAAAGTTTTGGGTTTTCGTCTTGCAGATTAAACCTATAAAAGATTAAGAAAAGCTTTTGTTTGCTAAAATGTTTGGCTATATAAATAAAGTTTTTTGCCTCAAATGCCCCAAAATATTTTCATTCCATCAGTCATTGAAGTCAGCTGAGCAATTTAGGCACCTGTGAGCCTCTTGTTAAAAAAGAAAATGCTTACACCAAAAATATATTTCACAATCTAATTAAAAAAAGGGGTGCTATGCAAGATAGGTTTTAAATTAGATTGAATATTTCACAAAATGTGAAATTATATCATTTTGGCAGAGTTTCATCATGTTCATTTTGTTGCAAGCCTGAGGATGCATACAAATGGATCAAATACCAATTTAAGATATGATAAATTTGATCATTTTGGTCAAATTTCTGTTCATTTGTGATAACTCAAAGACCTTTGTGAAGAAACACATTAAGTGAACAAAGCTTTAATGATTAGATCCATTATTTATAACAATTAACGTTTGCAATTAGAACATAATTTCTTAGATAACAAACATACAATATTTGGGGCTAAGATAGGGTCTTAAACCCCCTTCCTCTTTGTACGTATAATTTTGATAATTTTAACAGGAGAACAAGATAACTTTAATTTCTAGAAGGGTTAATTAATATTTCATTCCATCAAAATGATTTAATTATCAGATTATTTGTATGAAATAATATACAGTATGTTTTTAGACATATCACAATCATTTTTCTACATAATAGCCGGACTCCAGAAGTCACCATTACTAATACATTGTATCAGAAAAAGGCCTTTTCTCCTGAAAGTGTCCCTTACGACTTTCCATTGTGGAACTGTTGATACATTTATTTTATTGGGTAACAATTTGACAATAAGTTTGTGGATTCTTATAAAGATCTTCAGAATACAGATCAATGTAAAATCAGATGTTGGTTTGTCATAGGGTGTTGTTTTGTCTTCCTTTACCGGATTTGACACGCTGAATGGACTTTTGGCAATGCGACGGGTGTGCTATAGCAAGCAGGAACTGCTTACTCTTCCGGAGCACCTGAGTTCACTCTTGTTTCGACTGGAGTTCGCGTTGTTGATTGATATTCAGTTGTTTTGTGTTTCCATGTTTTACATGTTGTCTGTTTTTGTCCCGTTCTTGTTGGTGTTTACTGGTTTTGTCTCTGCCCTTTCGGACTTTTGACATTCGGATACCCCATTGGTACCTCTGCTTGTTTCTCTTTTGTTGGGTATCAAATTTCGTGGATCAAGGCCACCCATGAAAACCACAAATATTGATACTCCATGAATATAAAAGCAATCATAGTATTGGAAGGGTTCCTTACCTCAGACCACTGCTAGTTTAAACCCATGCTACATAATGTTATTTTGTACTTTGGCCATTGAAGTTTTAGGTTCCTATTTTATCTTACACAGCATGGGAAGAAATCTAGACTACTAGATGATTACTCAGTGCCTAAATTCTTCAAAGATGATTTATTTAGATATGCTGGTGAAGAAAAGAGACCCCCATACAGGTTAGTTATTTAGATATGATGGAAATGAAAAGAGACTACCACACAGTTTAGTCAATTAGAAATGAGAAAAGAGACCCCCATGCAGGTAATTCATTTAGATATGTTGAAAATGAAAGATACCCAAATACAAAGGAAAGGTTCAGTTTTATATTGCAATATACATGGTAGCTTTTTATACGACTTCAAAAACTTGTGGTTCTACTGTACATGCATAATGTTATGACAATGTTGTTGTTATCTGTAGACATTTGGTTTCCATATAATAACTTAAGACCTCCCTTCAAAAAATGTTTTTTGATGTGTCCACTCTAGAGGTTGGAAGGTTGGGAAGGTAGGTAGGGAATTTTTATGGAATTTTTTACTCTACCTCTGCTAATAACAAACTTGGTGGAAGCCATCAGTACAGATGTAAACTAGATTTTTTCCTTATACATTGCATATACAAGTATAATTTTAATCACAAGTTATTATCTTCTTTTGGAATCACACCTTTCTTTTCACATACACCATTCCCCTTTTAAGCTCATCTGACCCGAAGGGTCATGTGAGCTTTTGTCATCACTTGGCGTCCGTCGTCCGTAAACTTTTTGTCCCCCGCCGCAACGCGTCGGAGGGACTTAGTAATGGTCTCCGCCTGTCCGTCCGTCCGTCACGTTTTTTGTGAGTGCAACTCCTCGGACACTACTGAACGGATGTTGCTGAAACTTTACACACTGATAGGGTTCAATTAGTAAATGATCATCCCATATTTGAAAATTTCAAAATGGCCGCCGTTTCCATGGAAACAGGGAAGAAAGGTAAAAATATAGGACCTCAATATCTCGGTTACCTAGGTGCACAGGGTTCTGAAATTTTGTAGGCTGATAGAGCAAAAGGTACTCTATAATAATACGGAAAAAAAATTTGAAGCGATATTTACGGTTTTCGAGTTATTTATGAATTTGTGATTTTTCAGTCAAAAAATGGGACTTTGTCAAACGTTTTTGTGGGTGCAACTCCTCGGACACTACTGAACGGATGTTGCTGAAACTTTACACACTGATAGGGTACTGTTAGTAGATGATCTACCCATTTTTGAAATTTTCAAAATGGCCGCCGTTTCCATGGAAACAGGGCAGAAAGGTCAAAATATAGGACATCCAATATCTTGGTAACCTAGGTGCACAGGGTTCTGAAATTTTGTAGGCTGATAGAGCAAAAGGTACTCTATAATAATACGAAAAAAATTTGAAGCGATATTTACGGTTTTTGAGTTTTTTTTACAAGTTTGTGATTTTTCAGTCCGAAAAATGGGACTTTGTCAAACGTTTTTGTGGGTGCAACTCCTTGGATACTACTGAATGGATGTTGCTGAAACTTTACACACTGATAGGGTACTATTAGTAGGTGATCATCCCATATTTGAAATTTTCAAAATGGCCACCGTTTCCATGGAAACGGGGAAGAAAGGTCAAAATATAGGACATCCAATATCTCGCTTACCTAGGTGCACAGGGTTCTGAAATTTTGTAGGCTAATAGAACAAAAGGTCCTCTATAATAATACGGAAAAAAATTTGAAACAATATTTACAGTTTTCGAGTTATTTACGAAGTGATTTTCCAGTCCAAAAAATGGGACTTTGTTATATCATACATTTTTGTGGGTGCAACTCCTCGGATACTAACTGATCGGATGTTGCTGAAACTTTACACACTGATAGGGTACTGTTAATAGGTGATCATCCCATATTTTGACAACCTATTTCTATCGTTTCTCAGAGAATATATTGCTTGAATTGACATACCACACAACTTTTATGCGGCGGCTACGCGTAGCAATCTTGTTAAAACGTTAACTCCTCTGACACTATAAATCAAATTGCAACCAAACTTGGTATTGTTGTTAATTAGCATTCAGTGCTTAGAACTGATGTGGGGATTTTTGATTTGTCGTAATACATGGCTGCAGTGGCTAAAAATAGAACATAGGAATAAAATGCAGTTTTTTGCAAATAGCTCAAAAACGGTTAGAGATATCAAATTCTGGCTAGAGTAAAAGTGGTCAGCACCTCAAGATCTACCTACCTTGAAATTTTGAAGAAAATCCAACATCCCATGTAGGAGTTATTGCCCTTTTTAGCTCATATGACCTGAAGGGTCATGTGAGCTATTGTCATCACTTGGCATCCGTCGTCCGTCCGTCGTCCGTCGTCCATCGTCCGTCGTCCGTAAACTTTTTAAAACGTAAACTCCTCTGACACCATAAGTCCAATTGCAACCAAACTTGGTATGGTTGTTCATTAGCATTCAGTGCTTAGAGCTGATGTGGGGATTTTTGATGTGCTTAACAATATGCAATTTAAATTTCTCAAATATCATGTATAGTTTTCAAGATATTGAGCTAAACAGGTGCAAAATTTGCAAAAAATCCACAAAAAGGGCAATAACTCCTACATGGGTTGTTGGATTTTCTTCAAATTTTCAGAGCTGGTAGATCTTGAGGTGCTGATCACTTTTGTTCCCAATCAAAATTTTGAAATCTGTCACCGTTTTAGAGTTATTTGCAAAAAACTGCCATTTACCCCAATGTTCTATTTTAAGCCACAGCCGCCATGTTTTACGACCAATCAAAAATCCCCACATCAGTTCTATACACCTAATGCTAGTAAACAACTATACCAAGTTTGGTTCCATTTGGACTTAAAGTGTCAGAGGAGTTAACGTTTTCAATGTAATGAGGAAATGCTGTTAAAATGCTCAATTTTGACGTTCTAAGGGCAATAACTCCTAAAAGGAAAGGTCCTACAACGTTGACCCTGTTACATAATTTGTAGATCTTGATGTGCTTAACAATATGCAATTTAAATTTCTCAAATATCTAGTATAGTTTTCAAGAAATTGAGCTAAACGGGTGCAAAATTTGCAAAAAATCCACAAAAAGGGCAATAACTCCTACATGGGTCGTTGGATTTTCTTCAAAATTTCAGGGTAGGTAGATCTTGAGGTGCTGATCACTTTTATACCCCCTTCACATATACGAGATTTCCTTACGAGTTCTTACGAGTTTTCAACTCTTAATCGATCGCGAAGACTCGTAAATCACTCTTTGTTACTCGTAAACAGGTCTTTCTAGCTCGTGTACAATCGTAAGAACTCGTGAAAGTTTTACGAGGATTTTTGACATGTCAAAAATCCTCGTAAGACTTTTACGAGTTGAAAAAACAATAATGTCATAATTTAACTCGTAAACACATCGCAAATAACTCGTTAAGAACTCGTACAGATCGTAAATGACTCCCCTTTACTCGTAACTTACTCGGGAAGACCTCGCAAAGGAATTCTTTTACGAGTGGTTTGCGAGTAAGTTACGATATCATTTCCAATATTGCATTTCACTCGTAAAGACGTCGTAAAGGCACCATAACATGCTCGTAAACACTTAGAAAATGAAATTCGTATCGTCTCTGGATGGGAGTGCGAAAAATTTCCGCACAACTGACGAAATCGTGACAACTCGGGAATAGATCGTAAAAGGTTAGTAGAAAATCTCGCAAGAACTCGTAAAACTATAAATTTTGATAATTGTAACAACTCGTAAGAGAATATCGTATATGTGAAGGGGGTATTATTACCCTTGCCAGAATTTTGATATCTGTAGCCGTTTTTGAGTTATTTGCAAAAAACTGCATTTTACCCCATTGTTCTATTTTTAGCCATGGCGGACATGTTTTACGAAGAATAAAAAATCCCCACATCAGTTCTAAGCACTGAATGCTAATGAACAACCATACCAAGTTTGGTTGCAATTGGACTTATGGTGTCAGAGGAGTTAACATTTTAAAAAGTTTACGGACGACGGACGGACGACGGACGCCAAGTGATGACAATAGCTCACATGACCCTTCGGGTCAGATGAGCTAAAAAGGGTGACAGATTTTTAGATTTTGATTGAGAACAGAAGTGATCAGCACCTTTAGATCCACCATATTGTCAGATGACCCCCTTATTAATCTTATGACCCTTTCAACGTTAAATAGATTTTGCCTTATAACCTTTACTTCAGGCACATATGTCAGGTGAGCGATTCAGGCTCCTGGGAGCCTCTTGTTGTTGATTTTTTGCAGATTTTGCACCTGTTTAGCTCAATATCTTAAAAACTATACAAGATATTTGAGAAATTTAAATTGCAAATTGTTAAGCACACCAAGATCTACAAAATATGTAATAGGGTCAACGTTGTAGGACTTTCCCTTTGAGGAGTTATTGCCCTTAGAACGTCAAAATTGAGCATTTAAAAAGCATTTCCTCACTGCATTGAAAACGTTAACTCCTCTCACACTATAAGTCCAATTGGAACCAAACTTGGTATTGTTGTTTATTAGCATTAGATGTATAGAACTGATGTGGGGATTTTTGATTGGTTGTAAAACATGGCCGCTGTGGCTAAAAATAGAACATTAGGTTAAACTGCATTTTTTTGCTAATACAGTAGTCCCCCCGTTAAAGGCCACCCCCCATATAAGGCCACTCCCCTTATGTGGCCACAATTCTTTGGCAACAACCACTTTTAATTCAAAATTACCCCTCATATGAGGCCACCTCCCTGCTGCGGCCAGAGGCCAGCCTTTTCAATGTAAAAATGGTCAAATTACCTCTATTTATGGCCAAAATTTTTAGAAAATTACACTTTTTTTAATATATAAATCAAGAATGTATTGCATATATAATGCTGTTGTAGTGTGTTTATCCGTTTGTTGGACTTATTAAATACTATATTTTATCTTATTTTGGCAATTTTTACAACAATTAATATAAATTATAATGAAAATATCTACATGGCTTCCAAGACATATAAATGAAGTGTTTTTATTTCAATTAGTGAACAGACAATATGTCTACAGGCTTTATATAATTAAGGTTAATAAAGGTCAATGATTACATGTAATTAACCTGAGTAAGTTATTAAGAAAAATAATGAACCCAAGCTCTGAACAATTCTTGTAATAAAAATTTTAATTCAATAGAAAAACCAAATCTGTTCATCTGGAAGATGGCAAAAATGGAATTAATATGTGGGGAAATTAATGTACATACATGCAATAACTATGAAGTGATCTTTGAAATGAAGGTCAGTTCTAGATATTGGCCAATAAATTGCAATCCCTCCCAGGAAAGGCCACCTCCATTATAAGGCCACTTTTCTTTGGCAACAAGGGTGGCCTTATAAAGGGGGGACTACTGTAACTCAAAAAGGGTGACAGATATTTAGATTTTGATTGAGAACAAGAGTGATCAGTACCTTAAGATCCACCATATTGTCAGATGACCCCTTATTAATCTTATGACCCTTTCAACGTCAAATAGATTTTGCCTAATAACCTTTACCGGCACATATGTCAGATGAGCGATTCAGGCTCCTGGGAGCCTCTTGTTTCTTAAGTCTGTTTAACATGAAGCAGTTATGGTTCACCATTGATATTGGGTATGCACTTGCATTAGCATAATAGTACAGATCAATTTCAAAAGCATTTCATCTGTATGCTTCTGCAGTCACGGTCTACTGACTTTGAAATTTTACACCGACTTGGCCGAGGTTAACCTTTTTTCTTAAGTCTGTTTAACATGAAGCAGTTATGGTACATCATTGATATTGGGTATCCACTTGCATTAGCATCAGTACAGATCAATTTCAAAGGTATTTTATCTGTATGATCCTGCAGTCACAGTCTACCGACTTTGAGATTTTACACTTTTTAGCTCACCTGACCCGAAGGGTCATGTGAGCCATTGTCATCACTTGGCATCCGTCGTCCGTCCGTCGTCCGTCGTCCGTCCGTAAATTTTTAGCTCATCTGGACCAAAGGTCCAGGTGAGCTATTGCCATCACTTGGAGTCCGTCGTCGTCGTCGTCGTCGTCGTCGTCGTCGTCGTCGTCGTCGTCGTCGTCGTTGTCGTCGTCGTCGTCGTCCGTTAACAATTTTTCAAAAATCTTCTCCTCTGAAACTACTGAACAGAATTGAATGAAACTTGGTATGATTGATCCTTAGGGTGTCCTGCACCAAACGTGTGTTTCGATTTTTGATCTGTCAAAAAACATGGCTGCCGTTAGATAGAGGAAATCTGAGGCCACGCTACTGATTCAGCATCAAAAGCTCTACAAAAGTCTCCATTTGGTCAAAGTTGTCAGATGACCCCTTATAGGGGTTACGGCCCCTTAAAGGTGAAAAATAGCATTTTTTCATGTTTTTGGCCTACAGAATGAAAACTATTGCAGATAGAGATTTGCTGTTGCTTGCTTAAATGTTCAGCTCATTTAACTCTACAAAAGTCTCTTTAGAGTCGAAGTTGTCAGATGACCCCTTATAGGGGTTACGGCCCCTTAAAGGTGAAAAATAGCCATTTTTCATGTTTTTGGCCTACAGAATGAAAACTATTGCAGATAGAGATTAGCTGTTGCTTGCTTAAATGTTTAGCTCATTTAGCTCTACGAAAGTCTCTATAGGGTTGAAGTTGTCAGATGACCTCTTATAGGGGTTACGGCCCTTGAAAAATAGCGTTTTTTCATGTTTTTGTCCTACAGAATGGAAACTATTGCACAGAGAGATTAGCTGTTGCATGCTTAAATGTTCAGCTTATTTAGCTCTACAAAATTCTCCATAGGGTCCAAGTTGTCAGATGACCCCTTATAGGGGTTACGGCCCATGAAAAATAGCGATTTTTCATGTTTTTGTCCTACAGAATGAAACTTATTGCAGATAGAGATTAGCTGTTGCTTGCTTAAATGTTCAGCTCATTTAGCTCTACAAAATTCTCCATAGGGTCGAAGTTGTCAGATGACCCCTTATAGGGGTTACTGCCCCTGAAAAAGCGATTTTTCATGTTTTTGGCCTACAGAATGAAAACTATTGCAGATAGAGATTAGTTGTTGCTTGCTTAAATGTTCAGCTCATTTAGCTTTACAAAAGTCTCCATAAGGTCGAAGTTGTCAGATGACTCCTTATAGGGGTTACGGCCCCTGAAAAATAGCGATTTTTCATGTTTTTGGCCTACAGAATGAAAACTATTGCAGATAGAGATTAGCTGTTGCTTGCTTAAATGTTCAGCTCATTTAGCTCTACAAAAGTCTCCATAGGGTCAAAGTTGTCAGATGACTCCTTATAGGGGTTATTGCCCCTTATAGGTGAAAAATGGTGTTTTTGGCCTTTAGAATGAAAACTATTGCAGGTAGAGAAAAGCTGTTGATTGCTTAAATGTTCAGCTCATTTAGCTCTACAAAAGTATAGGGTCAACATCAAGACCAGGTGAGCGATTCAGGCTCCTGGGAGCCTCTTGTTTAAAACTTTAACTCCTCTGACACCATAAGTCCAATTGCAACCAAACTTGGTATGGTTGTTCATTAGCATTTGGTGCTTAGAACTGATGTGGGGATTTTTGATTCGTTGTAAAACATGGCCGCCATGGCTAAAAATAGAACATAGGGGTAAAATGCAGTTTTTTGCAAATAACTCAAAAACAGCTACAGATATCAGCACCTCAAGATCTACCTACCCTGAAATTTTGAAGAAAATCCAACAAACCATGTAGGAGTTATTGCCCTTTTTGTTGATTTCTTGCAAATTTTGCACCTGTTTAGCTCAATATCTCGAAAACTATACAAGATATTTGAGAAATTTTAATTGCATATTGTTAAGCACATCAAGATCTACAAAATATGTAATAGGGTCAACGTTGTAGGACCTTTCCTTTTAGGAGTTATTGCCCTTAGAACGTCAAAATTGAGCATTTTAACAGCATTTCCTCATTACATTGAAAACGTTAACTCCTCTGACACTTTAAGTCCAATTGGAACCAAACTTGGTATTGTTGTTGATTAGCATTAGGTGTATAGCACTGATGTGGGGATTTTTGATTGGTCGTAAAACACGGCCACTGTGGCTAAAAATAGAACATAGGGGTAAATGGCAGTTTTTTGCAAATAACTCAAAAACGGTGACAGATTTCAAAATTTTGATTGGGAACAAAAGTGATCAGCACGTCAAGATCTACCAGCTTTGAAATTTTGAAGAAAATCCAACAACCCATGTAGGAGTTATTGCCCTTTTTGTGGATTTCTTGCAAATTTTGCACCTGTTAAGCTCAATATCTTGAAAACTATACAAGATATTTGAGAAATTTGAATTGCATATTGTTAAGCACATCAAGATCTACAAAATATGTAATTGGGTCAATGGTGTAGGACCTTTCCTTTGAGGAGTTATTGCCCTTAGAACGTCAAAATTGAGCATTTTAACAGCATTTCCTCATTACATTGAAGACGTTTATATGTTGAACTTCTCTGACACTTTAAGTCCAATTGGAACCAAACTTGGTGTAGTTGTTCATTAGCATTAGGTGTATAGAACTGATGTTGGGATTTTTGATTGGTCGTAAAACACAGCTGCTGTGGCTAAAAATAGAACATAGGGGTAAATGGCAGTTTTTTGCAAATAACTCAAAAACGGTGACAGATTTCAAAATTTTGATTGGGAACAAAAGTGATCAGCACCTCAAGATCTACCAGCTCTGAAATTTTGGAGAAAATCCAACAACCCATGTAGGAGTTATTGCCCTTTTTGTGGATTTCTTGCAAATTTTGCACCTGTTAAGCTCAATATCTTGAAAACTATACAAGATATTTGAGAAATTTAAATTGCATATTGTTGAGCACATCAAGATCTACAAAATATGTAACAGGATCAATGTTGTAGGACCTTTCCTTTGAGGAGTTATTGCCCTTTGAACGTCAAAATTGAGCATTTAACAGCATTTCCTCATTACATTGAAAAATTGGAACCAAACTTAGTATTGTTGTTTATTAGCATTAGGTGTATAGAACTGATGTGGGGATTTTTGATTGGTTGTAAAACATGGCTGCTGTGGCTAAAAATAGAAAACTAGGTTAAACTGCATTTATTTGCTAATAACTCTATAAGGGTGACATATATTTAGATTTTGATTGAGTACAAAAGTGATCAGCACCTTAAGATCCACCATATTGTCAGATGACCCCCTAATTGATCTTATGACTCTTTTAACATCAAATAGATTTTGCCTAATAACCTTGACTTCAGGCACATATGTCAGGTGAGCGATTCAGGCTCCTGGGAGCCTCTTGTTAAGTTTTTTCCTTTGTCATGAGTGTTTTATATAAAGCAGTTATGGTTCACCATTTATATTTGGTATGCAGCTGCTTAAGCATCAGTTAAGATCAGTTTAAGGAGGATTTTTACTTCATTTTATACTGTGTCCAGTTGCGACAGGCGAGACATGTCTCTGTGTTAACAGTTTATGTTCAACTTTTCAAAAATCTACTTCTTTGAAACCGCTTGTTGTCTACAAAATTATCGTTCGAAATTTTGATTTGACAAAAAACATGGCCGCCATGGCTAAAAATAGAACATAAGGGTAAATTGCAGTTTTTTGCAAATTGCTCAAAAATGGTAACAGATATTAAAATTCTGTTTGGGTAATAATGATCAGCACATCAAGATCTACCTGCACTGACGTTTTGAAGAAGATCTGACAATGGTTGTAGGAGTTATTGCCCTTTTTCTTGTTTTTTTTCTCAAATTTTGCTCTTTTTAGACTTATATCTTGAAAGCTATACAAGATATTTGAAAAATTTAAATTGCACATGGTTAAGCACATAAAGATCTAAAAATTATGTAATGGGGTCAAAGTTGTAAGACCTTTGTTGATAGGGGTTGTTTCCCTTAGAATTTTAAGATTGATTATTCGACAGAGTAGCAGTCCTTTGTTAAAATATACGGCTTAATAAGTATCATCGAATACAAGGTGAGCGATTCAGGCTCCTGGGAGCCTCTTTTATTGAAGTTAATACCGTAAGATCAAAAATAAGTTACAATTTTTCTTTTACATACATGGTACTGCTTTACTAATTGTGTTCATCTTTAAAACAATCTTTCTTAAGTAATTCTGCTCACTGGGTATATACCTGCTTCCAAAATCATGCATTGGGTAAAAACTTAATTAAGTATAAGGTTATCAGGAAGAAAAGGCGTAGGAGTATCAAAGTGGTTTACGCCATATGGTACTATAGAATAAAGCTACATGCAAAATATCTGATATCTGCATCATGTAGTAGCTTAGAAAATTGTGACTGAAAGTTTACATGGATGACCACTATATGTACAAACCTAAGTATTCAGAAAAAGAGGAAGAGCATAAAATTGCTATACAGCCTTTGAATGATACAATGAGAATAAGCTATGTGTAAATTTTTTCGATCTGTACGTTATGCAATTGCATTAAAAAGTAACGAAAATTTGTTACGGGCAAACAACGGACAAGGGTAAAACATTATACCCCTCTTCTTGTTGGAAGCGGGAGTATAAAATGTTTAAATCGTTTAAAAATTTCATCATTTTTACGACATGACATTGGTTTATTAAAACAGTAAACAAAGAATGCTCCAGAGGCACAAACGTAGAGTTACCTACTTATGATTGCTGCTTTGATGATCATTAGACTTTGTACATGGTAAATTGCAAAATCGCTTTGTTCATTCGTTTACCTTAAAGGTAGTGATTAACTAAAAGGCATTATATTTTGTTAAACATATCCTGATAAGAACAAAAAATCAAGTTCCCATTTTTAGCTCACCTGGACCGAAGGTCCATGTGAGCTACTACCATCACTTGGCGTCCGTCGTCGTCGTCGTCATTAACTTTTCTTTGAAAATCTTCTCCTCCAAAAGGACTGAAGGGATTCAGCTTTGAAACTTTGCACGCTTCATCTATTGGATGTCCTCTACCAAGATTGCACAAATTGTGACCGCTGTCCAAACTACATGGCCGCCGTTACTAAAAATAGACCAGGGGGGGGGGGGGGGGGTCAGACTACTGTTTTTGCCTTGTAAATCAAAAAGTGTAAGAGATAGATGAAATCTGATGCCATGCTTCTGCTTCAGCATCAAAAGCTCTACAAAAGTCTCCAATAGGTCAAAGTTGTCAGATGACACCTTATAGGAGTAACGGCCCCTTAAAGGTGAAAAATAGCATTTTTTCATGTTTTTTGCTTCTAGAATGAAAACTATGACAGATAGAGAAAAGTTGTTGCTTGCTTAAATGTTCAGCTCATTTAGCCCTACAAAAGTCTCCATGGGGTCGAAGTTGTCAGATGACCCCTTAAACGGGATACAGCCCCTAAAATAATGTTTTTTCATATTTTTGGCCTATGGAATGAAAACTGTAGCAGATAGAGAGAAGCTGTTGCTTGCTTAAATGTTCAGCTTATTTAGCTCTACAAAAGTCTCCATAGGGTCAAAGTTGTCAGATGTCCCCTTATAGGGGTTTCTGCCCCTAAAATAACGTTCTTTCATGTTTTTGGCCTATGGAATGAAAACTATAGCAGATAAAGAGAAGCTGTTGCTTGCTTAAATGTTCAGTTCATTTAGCTCTTCAAAAGTCTCCGTAAGATCAAAGTTATCAGATGACCCTTTATAGGGGTAACGGCCCCTAAAATGATGTTTTTCATGTTTTCGGCCTATAGAATGATAACTATAGCAGAAAGAGAAGGCTGTTGCTTGCTTAAATGTTCAGTTCATTTAGCGCTACAAAAGTTTTCATTGGGTCGAAAATGTCAGATAACCCCTTATAGGGGTTATGGCCCCTAAAATAACATTTTTTCATGATTTGGGCCTATGGCTACAGAATGAAACTATAGTAGATAGAGATAAGCTGTTACTTGCTTAAGTGTTGAGCTCATTTTGCTCTAGAAAATTATTTTATAGGGTCGACATCAATACCAATTCAGCAATTCAGGCTCCTGGGAGCCTCTTGTTAATGTTACAACTCATGTAAAAGGTTGGGCTCTTATTAATTAATAACGATGTTTAAGCCAAAACAAAATATATGTTTGTTTCCTGCTTCCTTCTCTTAAAAATAAGGGTAGGTAGGTAGGAATTTTTTTTTTACAAAATAATTTTACCGGTACATTGAGTCAATGGGGAAGCAATCCCAACTTTAACAGTGCTTGTTCCAAAATGTTAATAAAAACTTAAGGGTAGGGGAAAAAAATAGGGTAGGTAGGGAAGCAGGAAACAGACATATATTTATACCCCCCGCAAACAAAGTTTTGGGGGGGTATATAGGAAACCTCCTGTCTGTCTGTCTGTCTGTCTGTCAGTCCGTCTGTCTGTCCGTCCATCTGTCCACATAACTCGTAAGGTTATCTTCTAAAATAACTGTATTTATGGTTCATTTTATTTTACATTGCACCATTGACAAACATTTCAATGTTATAGAGGTAATGACAAAACTGCGAACTGTGATGATCAATCCCAAATGTCTGATAAAAAAGCCAAATACATTACGGAGGAATTGAAAGATGTAAAGGTGAATGTCGTGAGTCGGAATACCCGTCCCTAGAATTTCCATGGAATTCTATGGAATGCCATGGAAAGTTGCAAGATGGAATTCCATGGAGTATTGAAACACTTTTTCCATGTCGTTTTTATACAGAAAAAAATAATTTCCATGTGAAAAATTAGAGTGACATGGAATGCCATGGAACAACATGGAACGACATGGAATTCCATGGAATGACATGGAATGCCATGGAACGACATGGAATTCCATGGCACGACATGGAATTCCATGGCATGACATGGAGTATTGAAACACGTTTTCCATGTCGGTTTTGTCAGAGAAAATCATTTCCATGTGACATGGAACAACATGGAATTCCATGGCATGACATGGAATTCCATGGCATGACATGGAATCTCATGTAAGGACATAAAGTATAATTAGCTTCAGGGTTAAACCCATTTTAGGCTTCATTTTAAGATTTTGTCCTTCACATGCCAACACTGCTTTATTTACCTTACTTAAACTGTTTTATCTTACTGATGCTTTAAAAATTGACCATTTTCACTGAAGACTCTTTTAATTTGGCCTACAAAAAATAAATAAAAGCTTTTTAAAGGCAAGGTTTTTATTAATTTGTGTTCATAATGGAAGTTCATTCACACATCTTATGTCTTGTACAATCTGGTCACTGAACAGATAACTTCTGTCGACTTGGTTTTAATAGATCTCTTAACACAAGATTAATTTGTGTATCCTCGACAGTTGACCACTTGGTTCTGATGATATCTGCAAAATAAGAATGAAATACAAAACATGAAATATTTAATCAGGATTCAATAGAACAAAAAGTAATAATCCAATGAAGGATAGTTTAAAAAAAAGAGATCTTCTTTAACCCACCTTTTTCAGCTTTTGAGTGAACCTGCACTTGTTCTTTCTGTAATGGTTTTTCATAGAGTTTTGTTCTTTTATACTGAATTTCGTCACGTTGATCGTCGGCAACGTGACTGTGTTTCAACAAGCAGGAACTGCTTACTCTTCCAGAGCACCTGGGTTTGCTCTCGTTTCAACTTTGGTTTGTGTTGTCACTTGTTTTTGTGTGTTTTGTGTATTCTGTTTGTGCTGTTTTTGTCTTCGCTATTTTGAATTTAAAATGCCCCATTGGTGTGTCTTTGCTTGTCTCTTAAGTTACATGTCTTGACTTTGTCGTTGGTGGTGCAGAAATCACATTCACCTAAATCTTTTGTTACATCTATTGCAGGTGAAACAAAAACAGAAAAATATAATAATAAATTAACTATTTTTTTATGTTATAAGTAATAGGAGGCTATATCCAATTTCTGCACCCCAACTTATTAGATCACTAGGTGTTTCGAACATCTATTTAGACCAATTAGCTAATACTAATTGACCTTGGCCATGTTCATCATCAGGGACCAAGCCATAAAATACTGATTTCATGTTAATATAGTATTCATAGTATTCATGTATGTCGTATATTATCTCATCTTTAACAGATTATGTTGCACTGACATTTTATTAAGGGTCCGACACCTTAGCGATCTATTATTTTTATTTGTTTAAAGGATGATTAATTTTATTTTCAGCATCCATCTTTTTCTCTCATTGATGAAATATGGTGTAACTTTATGTAATTTGGAAAGAAGATATAATCTTTGTCTGATTGCATGGGTTATCTTGTCAAGAAAAACCTTTGTGTGCATTTCTTTCCTTATTCTGTTTATTGTGGCGTAAGTTTCATCCGAATTCAATGTTTCAAACTCTTTATCTCTTCCTTTCTTTGATTTATTCCTTTCTGTCAAAAATGACAGTGATGTTGTTTTGTCAGCTAATCTATAATGATCATTATTGTATTGCTTTTCAATTATTTAATTTCCATTTCTGACTTGCTTATTTTTGTCAAGTTCTGTTCAATACGCAAATTATTGATTTAATATCTAAGTTTCTGTTGCATTGTTTGCGAAAGGGGGTTTTTAACCAGATTTCCCCAGAACATATTATTATGTCACTATCATCGTTCATGAATTGGTATTGACATCTTAATTTCTTTGCCAGCTCATTAGAGTCTGATATAAATTGTGATTTCAATTGTCTGGTATCCCTTGCTAAGCGATTGGTTATTGATTTATTTATAAATATTTTTTTCCAATTTCTCAGTTATATGTTCATCATTTTTATAGCGCTTTTAATTTTCATTTGTTATTTGATAATAGACCTTTTTCTGGATGGCCTTTTCATTGCGCTTTTGTCTATAAAGACGTGTATTAGCCATGCTTTTTTAAAGCAGACTGGCAGATAACATTTTCATAAGTTTTTGGGGGAAAACCAAATACGCCCTCAATTATTTTAGACCAATCAGCTTACACAATGAGGTAAACTGGCGGGAATACCAGGTCAATGATCTACTATTATGTCAAAATATGTTTATTTATATCAATTCTCTAATGATTCTGTCTATCTTTTGTGGTTTATTGAGTTTAATAATGCAACTCAAAACTAGTACAACTATGGCATTATAAGCAAAATCAATAAATATCGTTTATGTTTTTGTTTTTTTCCTGATGTATTAAATTCCGTTACATCAAAAATGACAGTTGTGTTGTTTGATCAGCTTTTTAATGATCATTATTGTGTTGCATTTCGACTTCTGACTTGCTTATTTTTTGTCAAGTACTGTTCAATACGTAAATTATCGATTTAATATCTAAGTTTCTGTTGCATTGTTTGCGAACGGGGGTTAATAACCTGATTTCCCCAGAATTTATGATTATGTCTCTATCACCGTTAGTGAATTGATATTTACCATCTTAATTTCCTTGCTAGCTCACAAGAGTCTTATATATATTGTGATTTCAATTGTCTGGTATCCCTTACTAAGCGGTAATATTTCATTATTGAATATTGATTTATTTGTCAATATTGTTTTCCAAGTTTCTCAGCTTTATGTAAGCCTTTAGATAGCGCTTTAAATTTTCATTTGTTATTTGATAATAGACCTTTTTCTGGGTGGCCTTTTCATTGCGCTTTTGTCTATGAAGACGTCTTAATATTAGCCATGCTTTTTTTATTTTTATAAATTTGTCAGGAAAACAATAGCGGGAATACCAGATCAATGATCTATAATTTATGTCAAAATATATTTTTTGATATTCAATTGCAATTGCAAGGTACTTCAGATGTATGAAAGATATCGATCTGTTGTCGTTTATCTAGGTTATTCATGCAACTCAAGATATGCACAACTATGGCATACAGTACTTTATATTATATAACATGTTACCGACGGCCTAATAAGCAAAATCAATTAAATATCGCCCTTTTTGTGTTATGAGATCTGCGTGAATCAATGACGTTATATTCTCTCGAATTTTCCAGTTCCTACTATTGAGTTTGGAAAGAGATAATGAAAAGTTAAATTTCATGTGTAGTTCGTAGTATTTTCTAAGTCAGCATGATTTCCGATTCAAAGCCAGGCTATAGACAATTGATTACAGGTACAATTAGTTTGTGGTGTTCCAATTGAGTCAGCACGTAACTGGCAGATCATAAAGATTACACTTTTTACACGTCCGCCCGAATGTCAATCCAAGTTCAAACAATAAGTTGCGAGATATATATTGCATGAGCGGGATGACATGTAAAATAATGGCTATGCAACTTTCAGTCATAAGTGAAGAGCTTTCTTTGGTTAACAAAAGTTTGTTAATTCTAACATTTGTGGAGGATTTCCAATTAGAATATACATGTAGTATTATTATTTGAATAGATCGTAGGTGGTCACATCCCTTAAATGTCAGAGTCAAGTGAAGGCAGGACATTTCCTGTTGATATTTAGTACTTGAACTTTTCATAACAATCTTTCCACAAGGAATATAAATGCAATCATTTAACTCTACTAATAGTTCACTTCTGAGTTATTTTAGAAATGTTGCATTGTCAGCTGTTCTCATGACCTAGTAACCACAAAATTGTGGTACAGAAAGATCGTCCAGACACATAAATGTGCCTTTTCGATACTCAGGCTAACCTCGCAAAAAGGATCATCATGTTATAAGTAATAGGAGGCTATATCCAATTTCTGCACCCCAACTTATTAGATCACTAGGTGTTTCGAACATCTATTTAGACCAATTAGCTAATACTAATTGACCTTGGCCATGTTCATCATCAGGGACCAAGCCATAAAATACTGATTTCATGTTAATATAGTATTCATAGTATTCATGTATGTCGTATATTATCTCATCTTTAACAGATTATGTTGCACTGACATTTTATTAAGGGTCCGACACCTTAGCGATCTATTATTTTTATTTGTTTAAAGGATGATTAATTTTATTTTCAGCATCCATCTTTTTCTCTCATTGATGAAATATGGTGTAACTTTATGTAATTTGGAAAGAAGATATAATCTTTGTCTGATTGCATGGGTTATCTTGTCAAGAAAAACCTTTGTGTGCATTTCTTTCCTTATTCTGTTTATTGTGGTGTAAGTTTCATCCAAATTCAATGTTTCAAACTCTTTATCTCTTCCTTTCTTTGATTTATTCCTTTCTGTCAAAAATGACAGTGATGTTGTTTTGTCAGCTAATCTATAATGATCATTATTGTATTGCTTTTCAATTATCTAATTTCCATTTCTGACTTGCTTATTTTTGTCAAGTACTGTTCAATACGCAAATTATTGATTTAATATCTAAGTTTCTGTTGCATTGTTTGCGAAAGGAGGTTTTTAACCAGATTTCCCCAGAACATATTATTATGTCACTATCATCGTTCGTGAATTGGTATTGACATCTTAATTTCTTTGCCAGCTCATTAGAGTCTGATATAAATTGTGATTTCAATTGTCTGGTATCCCTTGCTAAGCGATTGGTTATTGATTTATTTATAAATATTTTTTTCCAATTTCTCAGTTATATGTTCATCATTTTTATAGCGCTTTTAATTTTCATTTGTTATTTGATAATAGACCTTTTTCTGGATGGCCTTTTCATTGCGCTTTTGTCTATAAAGACGTGTATTAGCCATGCTTTTTTAAAGCAGACTGGCAGATAACATTTTCATAAGTTTTTTGGGGAAAACCAAATACGCCCTCAATTATTTTAGACCAATCAGCTTACACAATGAGGTAAACTGGCGGGAATACCAGGTCAATGATCTACTATTATGTCAAAATATGTTTATTTATATCAATTCTCTAATGATTCTGTCTATCTTTTGTGGTTTATTGAGTTTAATAATGCAACTCAAAACTAGTACAACTATGGCATTATAAGCAAAATCAATAAATATCGTTTATGTTTTTGTTTTTTTCCTGATGTATTAAATTCCGTTACATCAAAAATGACAGTTGTGTTGTTTGATCAGCTTTTTAATGATCATTATTGTGTTGCATTTCGACTTCTGACTTGCTTATTTTTTGTCAAGTACTGTTCAATACGTAAATTATCGATTTAATATCTAAGTTTCTGTTGCATTGTTTGCGAACGGGGGTTAATAACCTGATTTCCCCAGAATTTATGATTATGTCTCTATCACCGTTAGTGAATTGATATTTACAATCTTAATTTCCTTGCTAGCTCACAAGAGTCTTATATATATTGTGATTTCAATTGTCTGGTATCCCTTACTAAGCGGTAATATTTCATTATTGAATATTGATTTATTTGTCAATATTGTTTTCCAAGTTTCTCAGCTTTATGTAAGCCTTTAGATAGCGCTTTAAATTTTCATTTGTTATTTGATAATAGACCTTTTTCTGGGTGGCCTTTTCATTGCGCTTTTGTCTATGAAGACGTCTTAATATTAGCCATGCTTTTTTTATTTTTATAAATTTGTCAGGAAAACAATACCATTTCTTGCAATTACTACAAGCTAACATCTGTTTTTTGTCTTCTTTGTTATTACAGTTCATAAGACACCTTTTGTCTTCGTCTTTAGGACATGTAGGATCTGTAGTATTTTCAGTGTTTTCCACATTTGTATTAGTTGACCCTGGTTTTAATAACATAGTTTCATCTGGATATTCAATTGCTTCTTGGTATTCACCATCTGAATTCACTACATCTGGATTTTTTGTTGTTTCGACCTCATCTACAGGTGTTTCTGTGGCAGGTGTTGTTTGGGGGGGGTATCATAGTGTTTACTTGACATAAAGCGCATGAATGTAGGTGCTGGTAATCATTTATAGTTTTTGGTTCACCAAGATCGTTGTAGATTGGGACATTTTTACAAGTATATGGACCTGTACTCATGAATTCAATGGCACTCGACAAATCACCAAAGCCTTTAAAAACTTGGCCATTATAGCCATTAATACTTTCATAACAATGACTCCATGATGAGAAAATTCCGACAACTCTCCCTTTTACCACAGAATAAAAAGCTTTATGTCTTGAGTTTCTCTCCTTTGTTGCCATATTCGATCAATTTTGCACATGTGAATTCACGTGGTAACAACCGTAACAACCGGGGTCAAGAAGTGTAAAATAATGTCTGTTAGGTAAGATTTAGCGGTGTTTCTGGATTTTCTAATGGAAGAATGGATGTATTAACAGTTTGTTGTTGTTATCTGTCATGTTTCTTGTTTTCTTGATGACCTATTTAAAGTTTTTGATTGTTACGAAAAAATTTGCTGGCGGTTGCCATTTTACCGGAAGTATATGGTTTTCACCATATACTTCCGGTATAGGTTACACAGGAAATGATGGTTTGTTTTGATGATTCAGTAGACATATGATAATGTTCAATGTCTGATATCTTTATTAAAAAGTATATGTAGTAACCTAAAAACTTTATAATATAGTTTGATATACATGATAAAAAATACATTTTCATAAATGAATAAAAAAGCCTTATTCATGAAATATTAATAAATATATACTACATCTTTGTAAAATATACTTTAAATGTCTTTTGTTTTTGACCAAAAAAATCCATCCATAAATGTCCCTAGGCACACAATAGATACATGTATATAAGTATATATATACATGTATAATTTGTTCTCCAACTTAATTTCGTTTGGCTTTTTGTAATGTAATATTCATTAATATTGTGTTGTACAGTCTGTAGCTGTGAAAAAATAAAGTCCTGGCATTTCTAGAGTGTATAAACTGCATACTGCTTATAAAATTGGAAAATAGTTAAGTCCCAGATTTGAACTTAAAGTCCTGGCATTTCTTGAGCTATCTTTTTAAAAAAAAACTTAAAGTCCTGGCATTTCTTGTAAAAAACTTAAAGTCCTGACAGTTTTAGGCAGTTCTCATTTACTGTTAAGACATGAACTGCTTCTAACTGCTAAACAACTGCTTAAATTAAGAAAAACTGCTAATGAACTGCTTATGAACTGCCTAAATAGGCAGTTCAGTTTGACCTGATACATGTATTATCTTATCCAATAATACGTACGTACCTTTTTTTTTGTTTTTTAATATGTGTAATGAAAATTTGTTGATTTATTTTTGTTTTTTTTAAATATTAAATTTCAGATATTTGTTCAGATTATAATTTATAATTGACAAGCAAACAGTTAGAAAAATAAACAAATTCAATTAGACTTGTGTGTATAATATGTTAAATTCTCTGATGAAGAAACAGAAAAAATTCTTCTAAGTCCACTAATTCATTTCTCTAAAAAATTCTAAGTCACACTTTTCATTTTCCATGTCAAAAATTTACTAAGTCCTACTTTCCATCTTATTTCCATGTCAAAAATTTTCTAAGTCCTACTTTCCATCTTACTTCCATGTCAAAAATTCTCTAAGTCCTACATTCCATCTAGTTTCCATGAGGAATATTTTTTAAGTTCAACTTTCCATGTCATTCCATGATCTTTCCATCTCAGAAAGTTATTTTTCCATCTCATTCCATGGAATTCCATGGCAAATTTGATGGCAATTTTAACAAGCGTAAATTTTCCATGTGGTTTAGTGTTTTTCCATGGCATTCCATGTCATTTCCATGGAATTCCATGTCAATTCCATGGAATTCCATGTCAATTCCATGGAATTCATAAAAAGAGATGGAAAATCTAGGGACGGGTAGGCAAAGATAATTTTCGAAAGTCAAAGAAGCATCATAAAAAAAGATTACAACTAAAACAACTTTTAAGGATTGCAATGGTTCTGAGTAAATCGGTACAGGTATTTAAAACAAAATGGAAGGTTCATCCCTGACCATTAAATCTCACTCTTCCATTAAAAACCTGTCTTGTTGTATAATGCAATTATAGCCAAACAAAAAAACCAGTATAGCCGCATGACATATTGACGGATAGAATATAAAATTTCAGTATTCCTAATCTTCAAGTGTATGCAATGAAATAAATCACATAAATTAAAACAAAATATCGTGAAAATGGTAATTTTTGAATCTCAAGAAGAGATTTTATTTTAACTCATTAGGTTAAATATACTTACAATGTTACTATTGATAATATTGAATATAAGATTTTACGTATTAGTACGTCCACCCTAAACACGGAGATGATTAAGATTTAAACATCACGTGATGTACATCTCCATTACAAGCTACCTGTATGAATACAGGTAAGTAACCACTTTTAATATTTTTAACTCTAACTACAACAATAGCAAGTTAAAGAAATTTTGGGGACGGATGGTGGTCCCTTGTAAGTATATTTAACCTAATGAGTTAAAATAGAATCTCTTCTTGAGATTCAAATATTACCATTTTATTTTAACTCGGTTAAATATAATTACAATGTTACTATCAATAATATTGAAACTCACTGATTCCAAAGCAGTGAATTCAGGTGGTGGCAGAAAAATTTCTTGTCTGTGCATCAAAATAAACAACGTCAAAAAACATTCTGAACAGGTTCCCATAACCAATAAACAAAAACAATGTACAACAAACAGCTATTTACAGGAAACATTGCAGTATTCAATCTGTAAAATAACAATGAAAACATATTGTTCATTACAATGTATAAATACAAATGACAACAAAGTTCCAGACAATAAATTTTGCTACGCCTGACGCGCGTTTCGTCTATTCAAGACTCATCAGAGGCGCTCTACCAAAAATATTGAAAATGCCAAACACTGTATGAATATGAAGAGCATAGAACAGTATAACCAAAAAATACCAAACTGGGGAACCAAATTATTACTAAGATATTCAGCCTATGTCTGGGGTAGGAAGTCTCAACCTTAGGGTTCAGACAATTTTGAAATTTAGACGGATAATTTAAAGCTTTGATGTATTCTCCAACTCAAAAGTGTTGGTGCCGGAGCGGGCTAACCTCAGGGAATTTAAACTCCACCAGCAGTGCTAACCTTCACGTGTGTTCGAAATACAAATGACAACAAAGTTCCAGACAATAAATTTTGCTACGCCTGACACGCTTTTCGTCTATTCAAGACTCATCAGAGGCGCTCTACCAAAAATATTGAAAATGCCATACACTGTATGAATATGAATAGCATACAACAGTATAACCAAAAAATACCAAACTGGGGAACCAAATTATTACTAAGATATTCAGCCTATGTGTGGGGTAGGAAGTCTCAACCTTAGGGTTCAGACAATTTTGAAATTTAGACAGATAATTTAAAGCTTTGATGTATTCTCCAACTCAAAAGTGTTGGTGCCGGAGCGGGCTAACCTCGGGGAATTTAAACTCCACCAGCAGTGCTAACCTTCACGTGTGTGTTCGAAATACAAATGACAACAAAGTTCCAGACAATAAATTTTGCATACATCATCAAACATATAAATAAAGTAATAACACTGTATTATCTTAATATATACACAACTAAAAATTACTTTTTAATTCTATTGTAATACTTTCTCAAAGTCCATATCTCTAAGATAGAACTTTACAAAAGTTGACTCAGAAGACCAATCTGCAGCATCTAAAATAGAATTTGTTGATGCCCCATTATATAAAGCACAACTTGGTGCAACAGCCCTGGTCGAATGACCCCTAATCTTCATAGACTTATCAGAATAAGCTTCCTGAACAGTTTGAACAATCCATTTTGAAATTGTCACAGCTGAAACTGGCTTGTGAGGCTCATTGATCGTTAAAAATAATTTTTTTCTATCTGAAGCCTCTAGTTTTTTTCTCAACTTTTTTGTTCTTTCCAAAGAAGAAGTAACAGCTCTTTTTGGATCTAACAATATTTTTTCATGAAAATGGGGAACATAAATCTTAACCCCTAAATGCCCTTGGCGATCTTGTTTGGACAAACCGTGACGAATGAAAGTTATGCCTTTATCTTGCACTCTCATTGACTCATGATCTATTCTAAGACTTAGTAAATCACTACATCTTCTGAATGTAGTGATAGCTACAAGGAAAACTGTTTTTAAAGTGATAAACTTTAAAGTTGCTTTCTCCATGGGTTCAAAAGGTTTGTTTTCTAAAATTTTCAACACCCTTTCTAAATCCCATTCTGGTAATAATTTCTTTTTGGGCGGCCTAGAATGAAACACAACCTTAACTAATCTAACAATAGAAGGATGTTTACCCACTTGAAAATTGTCGATTGGAGGTTAAACTGCGGATAACATAGATCGATACCCAGAAATTGTTGGATATTGTAGCCCTTAAATGAAATAAATAAGCTAAAAATTCTGAGAAATTTGTGCTAAAGTGGCACAATAGGAATCAATCTGTTGTTCAGCACACCAGCTATTGTACTTTTCGAATTTCTTAGAATAGTCTCTTTGTGTGCCCTCTCGCCATGAAGCTTGGAGCAAATTTCTAACTGACTCTGAAAATCCTTTTGATTCAAAATTTCTTTGGAAAGCAGCCATGCTGTTAGATTCAGCATCTGAGGATCTGGGTGATATACCCCGTATCCTGGTCTTTGGTTGACTCAAGAGATTTTCCGTGACCGGTAACCTCAGAGGAGGATCAATTAACATTTGCAGAATCTCGGGGTACCAATGTCTCCTCGGCCATTGGGGAGCAATAAGAATAATCTGACAATGGAACTGCCTCATATATTTTAGTATCTTGGGAATCATGCATATCGGAGGAAAAACATATGCAAACATGTTCTCCCACGATATGGTCAGTGCATCCACTGCCAAGGCTGCTGGATGTGGAAACCAAGTACAAAATATCCCCAGCTGTTTGTTCTCCCCCGAGGCAAACAAATCTATCAGAGGATTCCCCAAACGATTGAAAATTTGAAGAACCACTCCCCTGTTCAAAGTCCATTCCGTTTGTTGAATCCGTATCCGACTCAACTGGTCTGCTAAAACATTTTTCTTGCCCACAATATGAGCTGCTTTTAGAAAAATTTTGTTCTGAATCGCCAATTGCCAAAGTTCCCATGTTAACATGCATAGTTTTGGAGATTTTGTGCCCCCCTGACGATTATGTACTGTACGACACTCGTATTGTCGCTCCTTACTAGAACATTTTTGCCCTTCAATAATTTGACAAAATTTTGAATGGTCAAGAAAACTGCTTCCATTTCGAGACAATTGATGTGCCAACTCTTTTGTTGAACATACCAAGTCCCCTGATAGATCTGACTGCCAACATAACCCCCCAGCATTGGTTATGACTGTAACTGTTGTCAGAGGAGACACTAAAGATCGACCTTTCTGCGTGTTGGCTGAATTTGTCCACCACAAAAGATGGGATTTCAGATGTTGAGTAAATGGTACTTTTTAGCTCACCTGGACCGAAGGTCCATGGGAGCTTATACCATCACTTGGCGTCCGTCGTCGTCGTCGTCGTCGTCTGTTAACAATTTTTCAAACTTTAACTTGTCAGACACCATAAGTCCAATTGCAACCAAACTTGGTAAAGTTGTTTAGTAGCATTATGTGTACAAAACTATTGTTCGGATTTTTGATTCGTAAAAAAACATGACCGCCATGGCTAAAAATAGAACATAGGGGTAAATTGTATTTTTTTGCTTATAACTCAAAAACAGTACCAGATATCAAAATTCTGGCGTAGGGTAAAAGTAATCAGCACATCAAGATCTACCTGCCCAGAAATTTTCAAGAAGATCCAACAACCGATGTAGGAGTTATTGCCCTTTTTCTGGATTTTTTCAAAATTTTGCACTTATTTAGCCCTATATTTTGAAAACTATACAAGATATTTCAAAAATTTAAATTGCGTATGATTTAGCACATCAAGATCTACATTTCATGTAATTAGGTCAAAGCTGTGGAACCATTTCTTTTAGGAGTTATGGCCCTAAAAGCTTCAAAATTTACCATTTTTCATTACTTTTTCCCTGTATTTCAAAGATTAACTTGTTTGACAAGGTAAAACCACCTGCATCTTAACATGTCACACTTGTTTAATAGCTTATATGCTACAACTCTATCATTCAGATTTTTTATTTGTAGAAAACATGGCCGCCATGGCTAAAAATAGAACAAAGGGGTAAATTGTATTTTTTGCTAGTAACTCAAAAATGGTTTCAGATATCAAAATTGTGCAAGAATCAAAAGTGATCAGCATATTAAGACCTACCTGTCCTGAAATTTTCGAAAATATCTCACTGCTGTAGTGGGAGTTATTGTTCTTTTTCCTAATTTTTGCCAAATTTACACTTATTAAGCCCAATATCTTGAAAACTAATCAAGATATTTCAGAAATTTAAATCGCATGTTGTTAAGCACAATAATATTTACAAATATATGTACCTGTGTAGTTCAGGTGAGCGATTCAGGCTCTTGGGAGTCTCTTGTTTTGTCAAATCTTTGCATATTGGATGCCAAAAACTCAACAAATGCAACTGAATTGGTCTCATGTGAAGACGTGCATATGGAATCAGTTCTTTGCATGAAGCCATCATGCCTAGGACACGCAGAAAATCCAAGGCTATACACATTTCCTGTACACATTTCCTGAATCAAAAATTGTAACTTTTGTACTCTCTCCAAAGTTGGAAAAACCAAACCTTGATCGAAATGAAACAAACCTCCCAAATATGTTACTCTCTGACAAGGAATCAGACTGGATTTTTCCTTATTCACAATGAACCTCAGTGAACCTAACAGATTCAGGCATTTCTCTCAATCCTGATAAAGCAAACTCTTGTCTTGATTCACGATTAACCAGTGGTCGAGATGAATTAACAGTCGAATGTTTTGAGCTCTGAGATATGCTGCCACGACTGCACATTTCTTGGTGAAGACCCGTGGTGCACAGGATGGCCCGAAGCACATCGCTTTCCACTGGTAACATTTGTTTTGAAAACAAAATCTCATGAATTTATGATGGTTTTGAAATATCGGAATTTGTAAGTACGCGTCTGTCAGGTCGAGAGAAATTGCCCAATCGTTTGGTTTCACTAGGTTTATGACTTTGGACATTGTGTCCATTTTGAAGTGAATTTTCTTTAGATGGTTGTTTAATGGTTTCAGATTTGTGACCAT
This sequence comes from Arcuatula senhousia, assembly GCA_963971305.1. Classification (NCBI taxonomy): domain Eukaryota; kingdom Metazoa; phylum Mollusca; class Bivalvia; order Mytilida; family Mytilidae; genus Arcuatula; species Arcuatula senhousia. The sequence goes on along the minus strand of OZ020313.1, from coordinate 21,224,569 downwards.
TCTTAATTTGCCATTCTTTTTGGGGACCAGAAATAATGTACTGTAGAAACCTTGACGGTTCTGAGGATATGGTACTACTTCTGTTGCATCTTTTGTTAGCAAAGAATTTATTTCTTCTATAAAAACTTCTGAATTTAGTTTGGATACCCTCGTTCGTTTTATCCCCAAATACAAAGGTTTCTGGATAAATTCCAACTTGTAACCCTCCTTTATAATGAACAGAACCCACTTATCAGAGGTTACCCGTTTCCAACTTTGAAGAAAGTATGTTAGACGTCCCCCCACTGGTATCTGCGGATACACAAGGAGACTTACTTGATTGTCAACTGCTATTCTTCTTTGGGATCCGAAAAGAACCCCAAGAAGACTGCAGGTAACTGCTGCCTTTAGCTGCTGGTTTCCCCTGTGGTTTCTTAATCCATCTCTCTGTGGAAATCTATCTCTATGAGACTGTTGATCACTCTTCCTGTTGTAAGAGAAATCATGTGACCTATTGTTATTGATCTTAGCATCTTTATTTGTGCCTTGGTTATCATACCTTGGGACCTTATTCGTTGTATTACCCGAATTTCTAGTGTCATTGTCCCATTTTCTCTTTCTAAGAGATCAGTGAGCTGATCTTTCTGCTCCTTCCTTTTCTCTAACACAGTCTCTAACGACTTTCCAAAAACACCTTCCTCAGTAAGAGGTAAATACTGACATTTAGTAATTATATCTGAAATGTTTACAAGCCCAGAGTCTTGGGCAGCACATCTACAACGCATAAGATGAAAGAATGCCCCAGATCTACCTGCTTGATCGAGAGTTTTGGAAGACATAGCAAACAAATCTTTAATGTTTTCTAATAAAACATCCTTGTCAAAATTACCACTTTCAACCCATTGAGCTAAAGAGCCCAAAGCTTGTTGTATATATAGCACTGATATAATGTTCATTTTTATGCTTAACTGACCTTGAAAACCAAGTTTCTCTATTTGTTTCAAAGGTTGAGAATGTAACAGTCTTTTCTCATTCCAGGACTTAACAGCTTTAAGACCATGAGTTTGCCTTAACATAGGTTCCAGAATGTCATCAAGATTTGGAACTTGTAAATAGCTAACCGCATTATCATTAATGGGAAAACAAGCCTTATACTCTTCCCTATATGCAGAAATTCTGTCAGGAATCTTACTACGCCAAGAATTATTAAGAATGTCAATTTGTGCTTGGTCAAGAATTAAACCAGCCCTAGCTTGTTGTTTGAAAATATCTTCTTTGAAAATATTTGACAAAACATCCACACTTTTAGTTGATTGTTTGTCAACCTGACATGTATTCACGGTGTCCAACCCCCGTACAGTGCATTCCGGAAGTAGTGCGGTCCGGAACCGGTATAATTACGGAATTGCAAAAAATGAAGTTTTTAAATGCACTTTTTTCTAGCTAGATGGGAGTTTAATTGTATTTTTTTCAGTGGAGTTACTTCCTAAACACTAACAATTGATTATATTAGCCGCTGTAACATGCATCTTTTGATATATTTTTTAAATTCGAAAAACGCATTTTCATTTTGCGAGTCCAAGGGAGAATATGAAGCAAAAACACGTATTTTGACCTTCTTTATTAATTGAACATCGACAATTTAACACAGCAAAATAAAGTTTGACCTTTTATGTCTTGTTTGTTTAAATTTTAAGCTTAATGGTTTGTTAATAAAAGCACGATAATTATTTGAAATCAAGCACTAATAATTTGATACTGTACGGCCCGTTGCTTTTTATGGAAATCAAACTGTACGGCACGTTGCTAAAATAATGCGCATATTTTTCCTAATTCATTATCGTAAAAACATATAAAACTATTGCGCGAGGTTATTTTAAAACCGGTTCAAGTAGTTACGCAGTATTTTAAAGGGTAGAAGAGTTAAAGAAACTGCGCGAGAGAAGTGTGACATCTAAACCTAATTATGAACGAGGTGTTCAACCGGGAACTGGAACTTTGAGGAGTTTGACAGTTCCAATCCATTTGATAGGTTCGTACAATAATCACTGTCCCAGGTTTTCAATTCTTCTTTTTAATTTCCTCTTTTTAACCCTGGCTCTCTAAGTAAAATAGTACTCATATATATACCACAATGCATTGCACGCAACAAACCGTCTCTTCTACGTCTACTTATACTGACTTCAGTGTATTGAATATTTTGCAATTATACACCGACAGTGCGATAGGAAGGTTTATATAGATATATATTTTTAAGTTAAGAGAAAACTATGTACAGTGAAGAAATGTTAATTTAGTGTTGAAGTGCTGAGATAGCTGCCTTGAACGACTCAGATGATTCACTCAGGCTCCACTGCCACAAAACTTCAATAAAAACCTACAGTAAGTCTGAGTAATTACTAATGGAGTTGAAAATATTCTCAGACTTAAGAATATTTGTTTTGTTTTGTTGCACCGTGGCCAGGACAGCGCCCAAAGGAAGGTTGTTCCAGTTTCGTATTGTTCGGGGAAATAAAGTTTGTTGACGGATTTGAAGACGAGTTTGTTGAATTTGGTAGATGCGGGTCATGTGTCTAGTGAGCCGGTTTAGTTTAATAAGACGATCTTCATCGTTTTTCCTTACATATTTTATAAAGCATTGTCCAGTGGTGTCTGCTTTGTGGTTTGCTAGGTATCCCAAGATCAGATCATAAATCATGTGATCATAAATACGCTTGGTGTATTATGGGAGCGACTATAGGCATGCATATACCTTGCAGTCCTGCGCTGCACTTCTTCCATATATTTTTTTATGTCTTACTGTGTTAATGAATCCCACACGTACCAGGCATACTCCCCTTTATAAGGTTTAACTATTGATTTGTATGACTGCGTTTTTACCGGGTGGACCTAATATAAAAGCTACATGTTAATACGCAATAATGTGATCGGCAAATAATTTTATTGTTGATAATAAACCTACTAGAATGTCGTTAATGTAAAAAGGAAAAGACTGGGTACCAGTACAGAACCCTGAGGAACTCCTGACTTAATTGATACATTCTTCTTCTATTATACCTGTACGGTTTTTGGTTGTTTTTGTTCTTTTGGTGGTTTTTAGCTCACCTTGCCGAAGGCGATGTGAGCTTTTGCCATCACTTGGCGTCTGTCGTCCGTCGTCTGTCGTCCGTCGTTCAACTTTTCAAAAATCTTATTCTCTGAAACTGCTTAGTCAAATGTAATGAAACTTGGTAGGGTTCTTTTGTAGTATGTCCTCTACAAAACTATCGTTCGAAATTTTGATTCGACAAAAAACATGGCCGCCATGGCTAAAAATAGAACATAGGTGGTAAATTGCAGTTTTTTGCAAATTACTCAAAAACCGTAACAGATATCAAAATTCTGGCATAGTTAAAAGTGATCAGCACCTCAAGATCTACCTGCCCAGAAATTTTCAAGAAGATCAAATAACCGAAGTAGGAGTTATAATTGCCCTTTTTCTGGATTTTTTTTTCAAAATTTTTACTTATTTAGCCCTATATCTTGAAAACTATAAAAGCATATCCAGAAATGACTAGTGCTTTGCCTAATTAATATTCATGTATGCAAATGAAATATAAGTCACGTGACATTTAAAATCCCCCTTGCCTTGCATTGCCTTGTTTTTGAAGCATGTATTAAAAATACGGAAAATATTCGGTTCTCATCCGTCACAGATATAAATTAGAACCTTTTATGAACTTCCTAAAGTTTCCTGGCGGTTAAAAACAAACTTAATTTAACAAATTTGAATAAAATTCTCTGCATCTTTTGAACTCAAAGTGAAGAATAAGGCAATCTTTGTACGCCCGAGGAACCTACAGTTTATAGATTAGGTTTGTATGCCTTATTCTGTCTTGTTTAACCTTAATTAATCTCTAGATTGTGTCTTGTTTAACCTTAATTAATCTCTAGAAATCAATATGCGAACCTTGTTTACATGCGAGTTAGCTCGAACTATTTCAACATAAATATTGGACTTTCTACAATATCAGCCATTTTTCCAAAGACTTTATACTGCCTTGTGAAGAGTGCTACGCTTCGAAATTTTAAATGAACAGGGAACCTTGAAATTTAAGCCTACAGGCTACATTGTTAGGAGGGGTCTCAAATTGTTGAAACTTGTGTGTTGATTGAAATTTAACATGCGAATCGTGTCTGTACCACATATTTATTGATAATTTTTGAAAAATTCATAAGTTGCTATTGTTCCTCTATTAAAAATGTTGGACCGTAACCGTTCCTGATATTAAAATATGCAAATGTAAAAAATGCATCAAATTTCTGGATATGGATATTTCAAAAAATTTTAAATTGCATATGACTAAGCACATCAAGATCTACAAAATTTGTAACAGAGTCAAAGTTGTAGGATCGTTCCTTTATGAGTAATACCCCTTGGATCGTAAAAATTGACCATTTTCACAGCTTTTAGTTCAACTTTTCAAAAATCTTCTTCTCTGAAACCGCTTGGCCAAATGAAATGAAACTTGGTAGGGTTGTTCTGTAGTATGTGGTCTTCAATATAATTGTTCGAAATTTCGATTCAACAAAAAACATGGCCGCCATGGCTAAAATAGAACATAAGGGTTATTGCAGTATTTTGCAAATTGCTCAAAAATGGTATCAGATATTAAAATTCTGTTAAGTTATAATGATCAGCACATCAAGATCTACCTGCCCTGAAGTTTTGAAGAAGATCTGACAATGGTTGTAGGAGTTATTGCCTTTTTTCTGGTTTTTCTTCTTCAAATTTTGCTCTTTTTAGACTAATATCTTGAAAACTATACAAGATATCTGAAAAAATTTAAATTGCATATGGTTAAGCACATAAAGATCTAAAAATTATGTAATGGGGTCAAAGTTGTGAGACCTTTCTTGATAGGAGTTGATTCCCTTAGAATATTAAAATTGATAATTTCACAGAGTTAAGCAGTCCTTTGTTAAATTATCCAGCTTATAAGTATAATCGAATACAAGGTGAGCGATTCAGGCTCCTGGGAGCCTCTAGTTTTTTCTATGTACACCCAATCATATACATTTAGATTCGAAAAACTATTCCAGTCGTACGTCCATAAATACAAATACAAATACTAAAATGGGTATAAAGGCTTAATTTGGCTATGCTGTATAACGATATTTCAAGGAGTAACCTCTCATCAGCTGCATTCGAATCAACAAATTGAAAGACCAAAAAACCAAAATGTGTTGAACGAAAAGTACTTAGGACCAAAACGTTCGAACAGAGTGGGACAAATCCAGCACCGAGAATATCGACCTTGTGCAGTACAAGGAAAGAAACCTGGTGTAATAAACAATTTTTAATGTAACAACTGGAAATTTCAAAGACAAAAAATATATGGGAAGTTAACCCCCCCCCCCCCCCCCCCCAAGGTATTGTTCCTTTATAGTTTTTTGCTTTATTTTGCTTTATAATAATATTTAATAATATTATACAGCCGCAGTCAATGTCTACTATATCCTGAGTAAATGAGTGAGTGGGTTTGTGTTTTACCCTCAAGCAACGCTATATAGTTTATTTATAGGCGATGGACACGAAAGTATGATAAAATGAACATGATGAGAAATTTGGGGTCAGCGGGAAACATGGGAACAGTTAATTTTGAACAGAAAAGGAGAGAGGCAAAAAACTTAGTTTATGTGGCGCACTACCTGGACGGTCCACAAAGGGGTATTTAACGTCATGAAGCGTGGCACTTTCCACACACGTTGGCCCACTATGATCAGCAGTCATGGTTTTCGTATTATACAAGCTGGACTCTGCTGTTAGGGGCATATTCATCTCTTCGGTCCGCACAAGACTAATTACTTGTTTGTTGTCTTTATTTGACTGCTTACAGTGCCTCTTAACGAGTTGGCTAGGAAACGTTAACTAGTAATAATTTTTAAAACAAAGTCTCTTTGTTCTGTTTGATTTAAAAACGTATTTAAAGTTAAGTCTACTACATGAGAAGAATACGGAATGGTTCGTTTAGATACTTTTCATCAGGTATCATGCGTAAAAAGGTGCAGTTTCAAAGTGAGTACGCGCAACGAATCGTACAGTATCATTGCAACGGGCCGTACAGTGAAGAAAAAACTTTTATCTTTATTTTCTTTTAAAGTATGTTGTTTTGCCTCAAATTGTTGAATGATTTCCAAAACTATACTTATAAAGTTTCTTTTGATACCCAGAAGATTAATTAAATGTTTGTATAGTACAAAATATATATGATTTTTCTGTCGAGTTTTCTAATAAAATATTATGACCCTAATGCGTTTTCAAAAGTATACGACGAAGGATTAAGAATTGTTGTATTTGTGTATTTATTCATTTTACCAAAGGTTTCCTTTACACGAATCATAATCAAAAGGTATTTCTAAACAATTCAATTTATTCAAATTCAAGGTTTTCTTAGTCAGCAATCAAATTTTCTTCCTTGTTTACCATTGAAAAACGCACTACTTCCGGAATGCACTGTACGGGGGTTGGACACCGTGGTATTATTGTCATTATTATCTGCTTTAAAGTAACACTGTCTGACTTATCAGATGAAACCTGATTTGCTTCAGCGTTATGGACTACATGTTTGACAAATCGTTCTGATTTACGATTATTTGTATGAGTGTGTTCTTCAGATAGCTTATCTACTGAGTTAGAATCACTTTTGGGGTCAGAGTGAATATCATTATTATATTCAAATTGCTCCCTTTCCTCTCTAGAAACACCAATAGACATTTCTGACCTGGCGTCAAAATCAGTGTTTGTCGAAACTCTATGAGGCCCTAAGTCCTCAGGTAAATTTGGCTCTAACGGAAGTATCTGTCTATAGGTTCCTGATGAACCACTACTTCTATTTTCAATGGGTCTATGCTCCTCAGATGGGACATTATCCACAACATCATAGTTAGATCTGGGCAAAACCCTATTCTGACTCTCTTGAAATAATTGAAAAAGTTTATCTAACTTACTGTTTACGTTCTCTTCTAAATTTTTAAATCTGTCATCTACCTCAACTTGAAAGGCCTTAGAAGACGTACGTTTTTTCTTAGTTGTCGTCTTTCTAACCCCGCTCGTTCTAGACGTGGGAGTAATAACATCTCTGACAGTATTTACTGTCGTTTTCTCATTCTGGACATTTTGAGTACGTGGCAATGGCGCCGGTTCTAAATCTGGGTCGTTAGAATCAGAATCTTCCATTATAGAAAATAAAATTAATACGAGAGTGTTTATCTAAAAACTAAAACGTAACACTCAAGAAAACTGTATAGCAAAACTTAAAGTCGATGGACGTCTGACTAGTAGCCGTAAAATTTTAAAAGTGATTACTTACCTGTATTCCTACAGGTAGCTTGTTATGGAGATGTACATCACGTGATGTTTAAATCTTAATCATCTCTGTGCTTACCGTGGACGTACTAATACGTGAAATCTTATATTCAATATTATTTAAAGTAACATTGTAAGTATATTTAACCGAGTTAAAATAAAATCTTACATGGAAGTTTGAAACACTTTGCTACTAGTAAATGATCGTAGTCTACCCCGGCACTACAGCAACTGCAAGGAGGTGTGTCAGAAAATGTTAAACAATGACAAAAGAAAAATGTACAGATTATATATTACAAAATGTTTTGATAGCAACGAAGGATGTTTCATCCTTTTCTTTATATAGTTTATACTTTATATGCTTAAAGATAAACAATTTACATTTAAATTAAAATTTTCATATTTAAATGTCAAACAGTAAATGTGTAAAGTAGTGAAAAATCATTATCGGCATTAGAAAATAACAACATTGCAAGGTGAAACTAAAAATTTCAATACTTTAATTTCTAATTCCGTTTTCCATTCCATTTTCCGTTCCGCCTTTTAGCAACAACCGCTACAAGGGCTAAAGACGGGCCACACCCATAAAATCAACTTTTGGGGGGGGGGGTCAGATTTTCAAACTCCTTTTTTCATTGGATTCCTTCTATCTTATTTTGCAATCCACTTTGCAGAATATCTTACAATTTTTGAGTAATTAGGAGTGAAAGGGCCAAAAATGTCAATTAATACATGTATATAAACCAAGCTGTAAAGGAGTATGTTTACAAAGGCCTATAATTGGCCCTGTAATTGGGCTGGTTTTTCATTTTCAAGAAATTTAAATTTTTAAATGAATGCATTGGAAATAATTCACAGAATACCTTTATTTAACAAATATAATAGTTTACTATCGATAAAATTGTGCTGTTCCCTTCGATGACACCCTAAATATGAGAAAAAATAGGAAAATCTTCTTTTTTGTAGATTTTTTACCCCTTTTCACCAATATTGTGTCAAAATCAAAAGTGGCTGCATGCTCTGACCAACATTGATTTTTGTTTATCAATTTATTACTTAATTCACTTAAAAGTGAATATTGTAACCAAAAAATAATTTTGGTCAGAGTATGTGGCCAACATTTTATTCATCATTTTCCACAGAAAAAGAGGCTAAATATGTCAAAAATTTAAAGAATTTCACTTACTTTAAAGGTCTCTGTTGTACACGAAAGTAATTAATTCATGCACAATTTATGTCATTTTATAAAGTATAGAGTCTTATGACCATTCTAGCAGAATTATTTTGTAGCTGTCTCGAATTTGAAATCCATTTTTGACCCTTTCCGAACATACCGTAAATTGGGATATTTTGGTGTAGGGATATTTTGGTGGTCTTAGATCAAAACGGACATGTTTAATTTTGGTGTGTTTTATTTTGGCGTTTACATGAAAAAAGGGTCTTCTTCTCATGAAATGAAAAACAAATAATTGTATCCAAGCTAAAAATTAATTGAATCACTGTGAGTAAACAAACATAATAAATGTTCATTAAAAAGTTTTAAATAGGATATTAAAGGATTTTTTTTAACATTGTAACTCATAATCCAACTTTTTTTCTCTCCACGGTCCAACTCTAACAATTTGCTTTAGCATATTTAGTTCTATGCATTCTAAACTTACTTTGGTGTGTTTAATTTTGGTGCATTCAGAGGAGACACCAAATAAACCAAAAATTTACTGCATCCAAAATATCCCAATTTATGGTACTCCTTTATATGTGTCAAATATGTATTTCAAAGTCCTCCACAGGATGCATGTGTCAAATAGCTTTGTAAGTCCACCATGGGCTTCATGTGACTGTCCATATTGGGCATCCAACAACTACAGGGTTCAACTTGTTGTGGTCATATCATGCTGTGCTCGTCGTAGCTTTTAATTGCCTTATAGAATTAAAACTATTGCAGATAGAGAAAGGCTGTTGCTTTCTTCAGCTCATTAAGCTTTACTGAAGTCTCCATGGGGTTGAGGTTGTCAGAATACCTCTTATAGAAGAGACCCTAATGGCTTAAGGACCAGGAGCAATTGTGGCTTCTGGGAGCCTTTTGTTTTTTTATCTCGCCTCACAAAAGAATGGTTAAGGTCCATACACAATTACTGTCAAGAGCCACATCAACTATATTGGTATGGAAGGTGCACCTTGTGATGCTTAAGCACAATTCATGCTTCAGATGCTGACTGTGACCTATATATTTCCAAATGGATGATCACTATCAAAAGCATGGTTAAAATCCATTCCTGCCTACTAACAAGTGCAAAATCAACCATATTGGTATGGTAGATGCACCTTGTGATGCTAAGCACAATTCATGCTTCAGATGCTGATTGTGACATATATTTTCCGCATGAATGACCACTTTCAGAAGAATGGTTAAAGTCCATTCCCTCTTCCTGACAAGTGCCACATCAATGATATTGGTATTGTTGGTGCACCTAGTGTTGCTAAGCACAATGCATGCATTGACTATATTTTCCCCTTGGATGATCACTTGCAGAAGAATGGTTGAAATCCATTACGGATATCAGGGAAGTACACATTAACCAAATTGGTATGGTAGGTTCATCTAGGGATACTTAGCAAAATGCATGGTTCAGATGCTGGCTGTGACCTTCTTTCTCTGCATGGATGAGCATTTAAAATTTTTAAAAGATCAAGTCAATTCTTGTGTAGTGACAATAATGTGTAACAATGTAATCAATAGAATACCTATGTTTTTCAGATGGTTTGTTATGGGTCCAAAACGATCTGGTACAGGAATACATATAGATCCTCTAGGAACAAGTGCATGGAATGCTTTAGTGAAAGGACATAAAAGGTACACTAAACAATATCCATGTATGCTGTCTAACATTGGATTGTAGCTTTTTACTTGCATTGCCAAAGGTTAAAGCAGGTCTAGTAGTCGGATGACTCCATCCATCTGTCTGTCGCACTATGGGATGCCTGTCTGTAATCTGAATCTCAAAAACCAAACACTAGATCTTTCTGAAATTTCACACAGTGATTACAGATATATTTAAAATGTGCACCTCCTCTTTTTATTAATTTTGTTTAGAAATAAGGAGCTCAAAAGGGACAAAAAAGCAACTCTTCTCCTCTGAACAGAATTTCATGAAACTTGGTATGAATGATCCTTAGGGTGTCTTGCACCAAAATTGTGTTTCGATTTTTGATCCGTCAAAAAACATGGTCTCCTTACTAAAAATAGACCAGGGGGGTCAGACTACTGTTTTGGGCTTGTAAATCAAAAAGTTTAAGATATAGATGAAATCTGATGCCACCCTACTGCTTCTGCATCAAAAGTTGATGATCCCTTACAGCATACCTGTTAACCTTTTAGAGTCCAATGGCAGGAGATCTCCCACCATTTAAATTAAAAAAGCGGGAGATTTAGCGCGACGACTTTTCGCAGGGTCATTTCACAGATGGTTAACTTTATCTATAGATATCTTTTTGATGTATATTGAAAGCCTCAATTTAAATCTGGTCTGTAGTAGTATTACATGTATCTTTGAAGACAGTAAATAGCTATACTAAGCTTTCTATGAATTTCCTCTTAAATGAGTTGTTCACTTTATAGTGAAAGATTTAATTGCAAATAAAGTTATTATATAATCACACATTCCTTTTCACATATTATCATTTGAATGTGTGGTCTGTAAGTATACATAACATTGCTCTCTGATGGATTGAAATTCATTTATTAACAGATGGAAGAGGTGTGGTTTTAAAGGTTAATATTCAAAAAATATAATTTCTTTCTACAGAAAAATTAAATTGACCCAAATGATAACTAAATTTACATTTGTTAAGTTAGCAAATCAAGAATTGCTAAAAATTTGAGCCAGAATCTTTTACATACATGTGACGTATCCGTGATGACAAAGCTGGAGATTTAGATTTATTTGGCTGGAGATCGGACAAATAAGCGGGAGATTTTCAACGCTCAATAAATTGCATTTCAATGTCAATTGAGGGCATAAGCGTGTGCCAAATACACATGGCTTCACTGATTAATCTCAAACTGTTTATACAATCATCAGGTCAATTATGGCAATAAACCTTTAATTAACACCTTTACCTGTTTAATTATCATCCACCTAATTGACAAACCCCTAAAACACCGGAAATGTTTTATGACTGAACATTAAAATTGTCTATAAAACTAAAATTTTGTCATGTCTTGAAAAAACGGGAGATTTTACAAAAAGTCGGGAGAACGGGAGATGGATGAAAAATTCAGGAGATTTCGTCTCCCGGCGGGAGAATCACATGTATGCTTTTAAAAGTCAAAAAACAAAATTTTAAAGGGAAATAACTCTGTTTCTATATATTAAATGACAAGAAAATCGAACTTTTTTAGGGTTTTCTATCAACAAATCTAGTCCTCTACAAGAATATTTTCTCCAAATTTAAATAGTTCTAACCTAAAATGTTATTTTGGGGCAACATTTTTAATAATTAGACAAAGATTTGCAATATGAAATTTGGATAACTGATTGACTGATAATTGCGGACTGCAAATGCTTTGAAGTTGTGATAGTCCATCAGCTGGGTCTTTTAAATTTTGAAAGTGCCCGATACCCATGTAGACCACATTTTTATTGCTCAGATCGAAGGACACACATATATAGATTATATTTCCGGTTGTTGTAGTCAAATAAAATGCGCAGAAACTCTTTTTAGGGGCAAGTGGAAAAAAAACCTAAAAGTACAGTACCAATTTATTTTGATAACAGGACAAACAATATTGATCCTTGCAGCAAAAATCGATATTAAATGTGAAGAGAACATAATATATAATAATGTTATTAAATAAAAAAGTAGCAAAGATAATTTTTGTAAAAAGAAATCAAGGGAAGCAACTTAATTTCGAAAAAAATATACGAAAATCTACTTAATTTATTGTTTATAAATCCTCGGTTATCATGAAACAATAGGAAAAGTTTATTAAAAACACTTAAAATACCTTTTTAGCTCACCTGACCCGAAGGGTCATGTTAGCTATTGGCGTCACTTGGCGTCCGTCGTCCGTCCGTAAACTTTTTCAAACCTTAACTCCTCTGACACCATAAGTCCAATTGCAACCAAACTTGGTATGGTTGTTTATTAGCATTTGGTGCTTAGAACTGATGTGGGGATTTTTGATTCGTCGTAAAACATGGCAGCCATGGCTAAAAATAGAATATAGGGGTAGAATGCAGTTTTTTGCAAATAACTCAAAAAACGGCTACAGATATCAAAATTCTGGCGAGGGTAAAAGTGATCAGCACCTCAAGATCTACCTACCCTGAAATTTTGAAGAAAATCCAACAACCCATGTAGGAGTTATTGCCCTTTTTGTGGATTTTTTGCAAATATTGCACCTGTTTAGCTCAATATCTTGAAAACTATACTAGATATTTGAGAAATTTAAATTGCATATTGTTAAGCACATCAAGATCTACAAAATATGTAATAGGGTCAACGTTGTAGGACCATTCCTTTTAGGAGTTATTGCCCTTAGAACGTCAAAATTTAGCATTTTAACAGCATTTTTCATTACATTGAAAACGTTAACTCCTCTGACACTTTAAGTTCAAATGGAACCAAACTTGGTATAGTTGTTCATTATTATTAGGTGTATAAAACTGTTGTGGGGATTTTTGATTGGCCGTAAAACATGGCCGCTGTGGCTAAAAATAGAACATAGGGGTAAATGGCAGTTTTTTGCAAATAACTCTAAAATGGTGACAGATTTCAAAATTTTGATTGGGAACAAAAGTGATCAGCATCTCAAGATCTACCAGCTCTGAAATTTTAAAGAAAATCCAACAACCCATGTAGGAGTTATTGCCCTTGTTGTGGATTTTTTGCAAATTTCGCACCTGTTTAGCTCAATATCTTGAAAACTATACAAGATATTTGAGAAATTTAAATTGCATATTGTTAAGTGCATCAAGATCTACAAAATATGTAACAGGTCAACGTTGTAGGACCTTTCCTTTGAGGAGTTACTGCCCTTGGAACTTCAAAATTGAGCATTTTAACTGCATTTCCTCATTATATTGAAAATGTTAACTCCTCTGACACTTGAAGTCCAATCAGAACCAAACTTGGTATTATTGTTTATTAATATTAGGTGTATAAAACTGTGGTGGGGATTTTTGATTGGTTGTAAAACATTGCCACTGTGGCTAAAAATAGAACATTAGGTTAAACTGCATTTTTTTGCAAAAAAATCAAAAAGTGTGACAGATTTTTAGATTTTGATTGAGAACAAAAGTGATCAGCACCTTAAGATCCACCATATTGTCAGATGACCCCCTTTTTAGCTCACCTGACCCAAAGGGTCATGTGAGCTATTGTCATCACTTGGCGTCCGTCGTCCGTCTGTCGTCTGTCCTCTGTCGTCCGTCGTCCGTCGTCCGTAAACTTTTTAAAACGTTAACTCCTCTGACACCATAAGTCCAATTGCAACCAAACTTGGTATGGTTGTTCATTAACATTCGGTGCTAAGAGCTGATGTGGGGATTTTTGATTCGTCGTAAAATATGGCCGCCATGGCTAAAAATAGAACATAGGGGTAAAATGCAGTTTTTTGCAAATAACTCAAAAACAGCTACAGATATCAAAATTCTGGCATGGGTAAAAGTGATCAGCACCTCAAGATCTACCTACCCTGAAATTTTGAAGAAAATCCAACGACCCATGTAGGAGTTATTGCCCTTTTTGTGGATTTTTTGCAAATTTTGCACCTGTTTAGCTCAATATCTTGAAAACTATACTAGATATTTGAGAAATTTAAATTGCATATTGTTAAGCACAACAAGATCTACAAAATATGTAACAGGGTCAACGTTGTAGGACCTTTCCTTTGAGGAGTTATTGCCCTTAAAACGTCAAAATTTAGCATTTTAACAGCATTTCCTCATTACATTGAAAACGTTAACTCCTCTGACACTTTAAGTCCAAATGGAACCAAACTTGGTATATTTGTTTATTAGCATTAGGTGTATAGAACTGATGTGGGGATTTTTGATTGGTCGTAAAACATGGCTGCTGTGGCTAAAAATAGAACATAGGGGTAAATGGCAGTTTTTTGCAAATAACTCTAAAACAGTGACAGATTTCAAAATTTTGATTGGGAACAAAAGTGATCAGCACCTCAAGATCTACCAGCTCTGAAATTTTGAAGAAAATCCAACAACCCATGTAGGAGTTATTGCCCTTTTTTGTGGATTTTTTGCAAATTTTGCACCTGTTTAGCTCAATATCTTGAAAACTATACAAGATATTTGAGAAATTTAAATTGCATATTGTTAAGCACATCAAGATCTACAAAATATGTATGAGGGTCAACGTTGTAGGACCTTTCCTTTGAGGAGTTATTGCCCTTGGAACGTCACAATTGAGCAATTTAACTGCATTTCCTTATATTGAAAATGTTAACTCCTCTGACATTTTAAGTCCAAATGGAACCAAACTTGGTATTATTGTTTATTATTATTAGGTGTATAGAACTGTTGTAGGGATTTTTGATTGGTTGTAAAACATGGCCGTTGTGGCTAAAAATAGAACATTAGGTTAAACTGCATTTTTTTGCAAATAACTCAAAAAGGGTGACAGATTTTTAGATTTTGATTGAGAACAAAAGTGATCAGCTCCTTTAATTCCACCATATTGTCAGATGACCCCCTTATTAATCTTATGACCCTTTCAACGTTAAATAGATTTTGCCTTATAACCTTTACTTCAGGCACATGTCAGGTGAGCGATTCAGGCTCATGGGAGCCTCTTGTTAATCTTATGACCCTTTCATGGTCAAATAGATTTTGCCAAATAACCTTTACTTCAGGCACATATGTCAGGTGAGCGATTCAGGCTCCTGGGAGCCTCTTGTCTTTAAAATGGAATAATCGTTAAATGTTTATGTCATCTTTTGATAGCTTAAATTGGCACGAAATAATTGCGAGCCTATTTTATTGAAGTTTAAACATTTTCTTAAAAAGCATAATAAAGCCATCTAAAGTAACAGCATAAAAAAAATCTTTCTTAAAACTGAGATAATGTCTTCTTCACATTTTATATCCGTGCAAAAAATGAATACCGGTATGATACTGTTACAATACATAAGATATTATATTCATGTTTTGCAGTGACCCTTCTAGGATTTAATATTGATATAAGATTGCATAACCGCATAAGAAGGGTAAAATATTTAAAAAAAGAGAACAGAAAATGGCATAACAAGGGTAAAAGGTAAAAGTCAGTCTATAGAATGGCATAATATGGATAAAAGATAAAAACAAAATAACAGAAAATGCCACAATGGAGGTAAAGGGTTAAACTAAACAATGATAAAAGATAAAATATAACAAAGATAAAAAGGTAAAATACAACAGGGACAAAAAGGTATACATGTAACAAGGATAAAAGGTAAAAAATAAAATATTCTAGTAAAACAATAAAAAGAACAAAATTGAACCCAAAAAAGAAACTTGTATTTGGTGTGTGCTATGCTGTTAACTTTGCATATAGTGATTTTAATCTTCTTCTTCACTGTCGCTCTCATCTCTTTCTAAATCTCTTTGAATTCTGTTCTGACAGAGCTCCGAACATTTACAACCATCAGTACACGATAAAACCTGGGAGACGCATGAACAACGTTTTGTACTGCAATTGGTTTTGCATCCACAACTAATAAGAAGCATCAATGACTCTGAGGCTGGCTTTTGGTCCATCCAGTCAATCGACAACATGTTGTTTTCTTCTAACCATCCATGTTCTTTAACTGGAGGAAAATCAATTGTAGAGCCAAAAGCGCGTTTCCAAACAGCAGTTTGGTAATTAGCACGTTTGATATGCTTCTGTAAAGCGTCTTTTGTCGGAGGAAGCCCGATGGCATTGGATATGTTTTGATTTACAAAACAACAGAAACCGTACCTCGTTTATGTTTGATTGTGCAGGAAATCCATACAGAGCACATACACACTTTTCTATTTCCCTTTGAAGGTTTTCTGTTGTCTTAAAACTGGTTCCTATTCTGCAAATTGTCTGTCGAAAACTGTCATTTTTTAGTACCAAATCAAAAACCTTTGACTTACCTTTACCTGAAAAGGCACTGACACTGTCACAACCAGATAATGCATGGAGACCAGGCAAAGCATGACAGACATCGTCACCCAAGCTCTTACATATAGCTGATACATCAATAACCCTTGATTTAGTGGATGTTCCAGACACAATCAAAAGTTTTGAGTCCATAAATGTTTGGTAGTAGCAGGCCAAGACTTCAACATCTGTATCTGACGAGCGAATGATAATGGATTTGAATCCATTTTCCATGGCATGCTTTGCATGAAGAAACATTTTTGTGTCAGCTTCCTCTTGATTGCTTCTGAGTTCTTGACATACTTCTGTTACCACAATGTCATTGCTGGTTGTAATTTTATGACATTCACCTTTATGGGCAAAGAATACGGTTTTGCCTTCCAAGATTGTTTTGTTTAACTGAGTTTTATTGTCATTGCAACTTAGAAATTTCTTCCATTGACGTGGGCACTGTTGCGAGGATCTAGTAATCTTCATCAATACCTTTCCTGAAGACGCCCTACTTTCCCGTTCGATGTCCTTTATAGACATTGGAAGGTACTGGTCTGCAACAAAATCTATTCTTTTACTACCCTGTGCTATTTTGATTATGGAAACAAGAACTAAGTTTGCCAATTGCTCAAACGTTTCAGGGATGTTTTTCAACGATTGAATAAATGCCATCGCATCAAAAACCCAAGCTGCGGCACAAGGTAGCACTCCATTATGATCAGATCGCTTATCAAGAATGGTGCTTAATGTTGCTTTGTTAGTTTTTACCAAACAGCCATCGGTACCTGCAATTGACCAAGGGATAGGTCCCAATTCGTGTTGAAGAACTTCTCTCATATTTAACTGACGTGACTGGGCAATTACTAACAATCTTGCAAATAAGTTTCTGTCTGCTTTCAGTATCACATTTCGATCAACTTTTGAAACCTTTGTTTTCACAGAAAACGTTTTTAATGCCTGTTTCGGGATTGCATCATGGAAAGGAATTTCTCTGCTTTGTAATGGTTTGGAAAGAAATTCTTCTGATGCAATTTTCCCAACATCCTTCGCTTTCAAAAGGTCATTTGCAAGATTCTGATCAGCGACTACTCCAGAAGATAGACTTGTCAATTGATCAGATGGTTCAAATGGGTTGCTCCAACTCTCCAAAGTATTCACCACTCTTTGGACATCGGCCTCATCTTTTTGTATTCTGGAAATACCTAGATCCTTGGGTACGTTCTTTTCGTTGCTGTTCAATCCTGCTAAGCTTCGACATGATGTTGAAATTGCTGCTCTTTCGTGTGCAGTTAGAATCCATCTTTGGACAGCGCTTTTGTTAATACTAAAACCGATGATACCACCTTTTGAATTTCTTCATTAATGTTTGACTGTAGCCATGAACCGAAAGCTTTCCATCTACACCTTTCTAGGCTTTCGAAGACAATCTTATGTATTCTGATAGCGCGATTATAATGCTTTCCGTCAATAACACCTGACAATGACCCAGAACCAATAACCCCAGACTCTACTAGAAGATCACTTAAACCTGTGTCACTGAATCTTTTGCCAATCACTGCTAAAAACGCACATGCAATATGGAAAGCTCCCATTCTTAAAACCACGCATGTAAATTTATCTGGAAGTGCCCATACAATTTCAAGAGCTTTTGCATAAATGGCCTGATCAAACACAATAACAACATCTTTCTGATCAAGCTTATCTGCAATTAACATAGACCTCTTCAGGACTGTGTTGACAGTGGACAAATCAGTGGGACTGGCGTCAATCACTTGTAAGTAGCCAACAACGTCCTTGCGTTCAACTTCCTGTGAAGATAACATGTTATATCCAGTCCATGCTGGAATAGTCTGCCCTGTTCCTTGCAACATGAACAAGTCATTGTCAAAAGAGAGGCGAGATAGAAAAAAGAAAAAGTCTTTTTTCAGTGATGGATATTGAATGCGTTTGAAGCTGCCATCGTCAACTACAGGATAATCTTTTACAGCACAAGGACCTTGTCTTTTCCCTGATATGAATGGTGTTATATTAACAGGTGTAGGTTGTGAAAATGAACGACGTTTGAGACTATTACCTGAACAGCCAGATAGTTCTTGATCATTTTCACACCAGTCACATTTGCTTTGAATTGCAATACCGTTTGTACAATGAGTTGTGTCTGAACCAGAAAGAATCTCCTCATTGATATCATTATTATCCCAACAGAACGTTGTAAAAACACCCCCTTTTATGTTACTTGGAACACAAATGTCTCCATTTTCAGACCATTTGGCTACATTAAATGCAATTTCTGTCTCTGCTTCTTCGAGTAAGTCATACAAAATCGCGTGTCCAAACCTGTTGAGAACTTTAACTACCTCGGCTGAACCGGTAAGGCTTTTAACCAAAACTGCAAGACTAACATGCTTTGGAGTCTTAACATTACCGCGTGTAACATCATATATAATATCTTGGGCAAAGGACATTACTCGTCTGTGGGTTGCAGGGGATACTTCGACTCTGGAATCTGATATTGGTTGATCTGATCGATCATTAGATAAAACCCATGCAAAGAAGTTATACAACAAACTAGGTATAATCACAGAATCTTCGTTGATAGAATATCAAGATGGAGGCCAAGGCAACTGCGATTTGGCTTCTGCAAAGGTCAAACTACGGATCACTTTTGCATTGTGGTATACATAACGTGCCAACCCGTCTTGTTTGACATCCTCTGTTGGAAGATCTGAAAGATCAAAATCATCCACGTCCCTTTTCTTAAGCAATTCAATTGCTGTTTCAATGATTTGTCCTTTTGGAACTTCATTGTTAAAGACAATATAGGAACGGTTTTCACTTGACCTCCAAAATGACAATTTGTTTTCAAAACGTTTCTCTAACCTTCTTTGCAAGTAAGCTTTCTTGTAATGCAATGTATCGATACCTACATCACCTAGAAGTTTTTTAAACCGAGCCGTCAGTTCGATAAGGGTAACAACTTTGCAATCTTTTATTACGGTTGTCTCTATTTCAGAAGCCAAAACTTCAAAAGAATCATCGAATACTGATGATTGCTCTTTTGGCTCAAAGTCATTTTCATGGCTATCCATAGTTCTATACAAGTTCCTTGTTATCTTTTTGTAGCAAGACCTGTGGTATAAAATGTCATTGCCTGATTCTAGCCTTTTACCTAGCAGAAGGTCTTTTGTTGCTGATCTTTTTAAAGAAGTAATGCCCTCTTCCGACATGCATTTACACAACTGTTCAGTTGTTTTTCTGTCTTTAAGAAATTTTTCTTTTAGACATATAACACACTTTGACTTGTCGTATGTTCTCGGCAGTTTAGCAGGTCTGCTAGTTATTGGGGCTTTTACATTGTCATCATGTTTTCTTTTCAAGGGATACTTAAGGTTTTGCTTACTGGTGTAGTTCTGATAGCAACGCCGATGGAAAAAACCTCTCGCACCGTTGCCCCAGTAAGGCTTCATCAGAGTAGTAATATGATCATTTCTTACTTCAGATGCTTTTCTGAAGGTTTCCCATGTTTGATCTGAAAATTCTGAAAGTTTACCAGTTTGACCTTCACTATGACATAAACAATCATTCCAGTCAATGACATTTGCTTGTTCTTTACATCTTATCCTCAGCGAAATTTCTGCTTCAGCCATAATGAATTGAAAAAAAACCTAGCTTTTCAACATTTGACAAGAGTGATTTCAAAAGTCAACAATTAAACAGATAACAACAAATAAGAACAAAAATTAAATAGTAACTATTGTAAAGTCTAAGAATAACAAATAAAGAGACAAAAGTACTCAATAGAGAAAATCACAATTGCAAGGGTCAACAAGATGTTACTGTAAAGCAACAATTGTATAAAAAACACAATCACATGTAAAACAACAATTCAATTATGGTAAGGTGGTAGCAAAAATAAGTGTAAATAACAAAATAATTATGTATGTTCAAGAATGAAATAGAAAAGTGTTTCTCCTCTCCAAAACGTGTAAGGGACCAAATGATACAATAGATATACGAAAATTAAATAAATAAGAGTTTCTCTACTCTAAAGCATGTACATGTAAAATGAGAAAAGCACAAATATGATAAATGGATGAAGATTAAATAAATAAGAGTTTCTCTACTCTAAACATGTAAAATAGGAAAGGAAAAAGAAATGAATGAAGATGAAATAAGAAAGAGTTCCTCTACTCTAAAACATGTAAAACTGAAAAGCACAACTCTAATAAATGCACAAATATACCAAAAAGAACAAATACAAGAGTTTGAGACTCAAAATACTATGTTAACACAAACAAAAACACGTGGAAACGTAAAAAGTACAAAATTAAACCTAAATTTGAAATACAAGCCTTGAATAGATCTGTGCAGAAAAAAAACAAAACATAAAACAAAGAGAATACTGATGAACTGGTATGATATGTACAAAAGACAGTATCAACCTAAATAAAAGGATGAGACAAAATGGATGTTTGAAGAAGGAAACAAAAAGTCCAAAATGAACAACAACAAAAAATCAAATCATTCTCGTTTCATTTAGAAGTCCAGTAAACACTGTTGTATATAAAAGTACAATTAGAAAGTCAAACAGACCGAGAAAGTCAAGCAGACCAAAATACAAACGTGATTATGATACCACAAATAGGTGACAAAACAACGCCAAAATAACTAAACGATGATAAAAAATGAAGTTATTCCTTTTGCAATAGATATATATGTAATAAAACACAAAGCAAATGTCACACAAGATGACCTTGATATTATTTTCTTTATAAAAATACACCGTATCGGAAGAACACACAATATCCGGAAAATAGTTTATAATTTTTCGAAATTTTGTAAATTGTGTTTAAAAATAGAATTAACGGCTATAAAAATGTTTTTATGCTGCGATTTGATTGTTTATATATTAATCTATTTAAATTCACACCTTATAACAATGTTATTGTACAAACATTTTATTGAAAGGTGAAAAAGTGTGACTTTAAGAATAAAAAATAGCACACAATATTGATGCCGATTTTGTTGTTTTTGTGTATCTAAAATGAATGAAATGTACAAATAAGGTTTCTTTTACCTTCGTACAAGTGGAATAAACGCACAGGTTTAATTAACAAACAATATTTGGCAACAAATTTTCGTTTTAGTTTTGGCACCTGAATTGACGGAATTGACCAGAGTAAAAATATTCTTATTTTTCACAACTTTCCGCATCCTTTTACTGGCTACAACAAACGATTATTGAAAGTTAAGATATCAATCTTTTATATTCGGTAATAGAAATTCGGTCTACATGGGTATCACACAAACTTTTAAATATGACGCCTTTTGAGACCTGGCTGATAGACTATGAGCGCTGGTATGGCTTGGGGGCTTGTTATGACAAGTTTATGGCCTTTTAGTTAATTTCCTGATTAAATCCCTAGAATAAGTTTAAGGAAGTGATGAAAATTCTAGAGAGACCCGAATGACAGACCAAGTTATAAACAAACAAAATGGCGGAAAATAAGCAAAATAAAAACAAAATAAAAATCAGGATAAGACAAATCAAGAAGTGGGAGATAAGCGGAAGGGGGTAAGAAAATGGGAGAAAGGAGTCTCCCGCGCTGGAGATGGTTTTCTAGCGGGAGAATGGTCCCAAATGCGGGAGGGTTAACAGGTATGCTTACAGGGGTTACAGCTCCTTATAGGTGAAAAATGTGTTTTTGGCTTATAGAATGAAAAGTATTGCAGATAGAGAAAAGCTGTTGCTTGCTTAAATATTTAGCTCATTTAGCTCTACAAAAGTCTTAATTTGGTCAAAATTGTCAGATTACCCCTTATAGGAGTTACAGCAGCCCCTTAAAGGCGAAAAATAGTGTTTTATGCCCCCGCGACGACATGTCAGGGGGGCATAAAGTTTTACTCATGTCCGTCCATCCGTACGAATTTCCATCAAGCTTTTCTCAGGAACCATACATGAGAATGATTTGAAACTTGGTAGGATGGTTAGGTATGACAAACCTTATGTCCTATGCAATTTTTAGACCTGTCGGACATCTACTTCCTGTTTTGGACTTAGGCCCATATGAAAATATGTGAACATGGCTTTGAAAATTTCTGTCAAGCTTTTCTCCGGAACCATACATGAGAATGATTTGAAACTTTGTAGGATTGTTCAGTATGACAAACTATACGTCCTAAGCGATTTTGAGACCTGTTGGACACATACTTCCTGTTTGGGACTTGGCCGAAATAAAAATCAACTTCAAAATTTCTGTCAAACTTTTCTCAGAAACTGTACATGGGTATGATTTGAAACTTGGTAGGATGGTTCAGTATGACAAAGTTTACATCCTAAGTGACTTTCAGGTCTGTCGAACATCTACTTCCTGTTTTGCGCTTAGCAGGGGCATCCTTGTTCCATGGACACATTCCTTCTTTATTGGCTTATAGAATGAGAATTATTGCAGATAGAGTAAAGCTTTTGCTTGCTTAAATGTTCAGCTCAATTAACTTTACAAAAGTCTCCATTTGGTCAAAGTTGACAGATGACCCCTGATAGGGGTTACAGCCCTTTAAAGGCCAAAATTAGAGTTTTTGGCCTATATAATGAAAACTATTGCAGATAGAGAAAAGCTGTTGCTTGCTTAAATGTTCAGCTCATTTAGCTCTACAAAAGTCTTTATTTGGTCAAAATTGTCAGATGAACTTTCATAGGAGTTACAGCTCCTTAAAGGCGAAAAATAGTGTTTTTGACCTAAAGAATGAAATCTTTTGCAGATAGAGAAAAGCTGTTGCTTGCTTAAATGTTCAGCTCATTTAGCTCTACAAAAGTCTCCATTCGGTCGAAGTTATCAGATGATCCCTATAGGGGTTACAGTCCCGTAAAGGCGAAAAATAGTGTTTTTGGCCTATAGCGGATAGAGAAAAGCTGTTGCTTGCTTAAAAGTTCAGCTCATTTAGCTCTACAAAAGCATTCATAGGGTTGAAGTTGTCAGATGACCCCCTTATAGGGATTTCAGCCCCTATTAATGTTTTATGTTTTTGGCTTATATAATGAAAACTATAGCAGATAAAGAAAAATGGTTGCTTGCTTAAACGTTCAGTTCATTAAGCTCTTAACAAAAGTCTTTATAGAGTCAAAGTGTTCAGACAGCTCTTAAAATAACATTTTGAGACCTATCGGACATCTACTTCCTATTTAGGACTAAGGCCAATGTGAAAATATGTTTACGTGACAATGAAAATTTCTATCATGCTTTTCTCAGGAACTGTACATGAGAATGATTTGAAACTTGGTGGGATGGTTTAGTAAAACAAACTGTACGTCCTAAGGGATTTTCAGACCTGGCGAACATCTACTTCTTGTTTGCGACAAAGGCCAATGTGAAAATATGTGAACATGACTTTGAAAATTTATGTCAAGCTTTTCTCAGGAACCGTACATGAAAATGATTTGAAACTTGGTAGGATGGTTCAGTATAACAAACTATATGTCCAAAGCTACTTTTAAGTCTGTCAGACATCTACTTTCTGTTTGTGGCCTAGCGGGGGCATCTGTGTCCCATGGACACATTCCTTCTTTATTTGTTTAGAAATTAGGGGCCATAAATAAGGGACCAAAAAAGCAACTTTTTTATTTGTTTCCACAATAACTTATGTTCTGGTCAACCAAATGCTATGAAACTTTACAGTAAAGTTTTTATACGACCGCAAAATTTTTGCGATCGTATTATGTTTTGGCGATGTCGTTGTCGTTGTCGTCGTCTGTAGACACTTTGGTTTCCGTGCGATAACTTTAGTTGTAGTTAACCAATTGTTATAAAATTTTGATATGATGTTTATAACCACTAAAGGAAGGCAACGGTATTCCATTTGGGGTTTCTGGCCCCTACCGTTTAAGAAAAAAGGGCCAAAAGGGGCAAAAATGGGTATATTGACAAAACCTCTGTAGAATGTTTAAATTTTATCCGATCTTGATTATTCTTTTTTTATTGTATTCCTCTTTAAATTCTGTCAACAAAATGTATCAACAGCTTTGATGTATCTTGTACTGTTACATTGCTACTAGGGGTCAAAAAAGGGCCACATCCAAAAAATCAACTTTTTTATTTGTGGTCCGATTTTCAAAATCTTTTTTTCATTGGAATCCTTGTGAAAATCCCTGCTTGCGGTTTTCAATCAGATTTGCAATATCTCTTACCGTTTGAGAAATAAGGGGTCAAAGGGGCCAAAAACGCGTTTTTAAAAGTTTGTCAAGGCAAATAGTTTTAAACCAAAAATTAAGTTGTAGTGGGCCTGCCAATTGTTATGAAGTTTTAATATGATGATTATATCCACTAAAGGAATGTTGGTTTTGTATTTGGGGTTTGTGGCTCCTTCTGTTTTAGAAAAAAAGGGCAAAAAGGGCTAAAACGGGTGTATTGACAAACCTGTTGTAGAATGTTTATCATTCATTTGATTTTGAAAATTCTTTTTTTATTGAATTCATCATTAAATTCTATCTACTAAATGTGTCAATGATTTTGATATGTTTTTCACCATTACATTGCTACAGGGTGGCTAAAGACAGGCCACGCCCATAAAATCAACTTTTTTATTTGTGGTCCGATTTTGAAAATCTTTTTTTCATTGGATTCCTTGTGAATTTTTCTGCCTTATATTTTAATCAGATTTGCAATATTTTTACCATTTTTGAGAAATTAGGGGTCAAAGGGCCAAAATTGAAAATTAATACATGTTTATAAATAAGGCTTTTTGTATTAGATGTTGATGTAAATATAAACATGTCAAAAATGCATTTTTAAGTCCACCACAGGATGCATGTGTCAAAAAGCTTTGTAAGTCCACCATGGGCTTAATGTGACCAAAGCAATGGACTATCCATACTGGGCCTCCAACGTTCAGGGTTCAACTTGTTGCGGTCGTATCATGCTGCGCTCGGCGTAGCTTTTTATTTACTTTAATGAAAAGGGTGGGGTTGATTTTGGTTGTCCTCTCTTTTATTGTTCAGAAATAAGGGACCTAAAAAGGCAAAAAAAATAAACTTTTTAAATAATTGTTTTCTGCAATAACTTTAGATCTGGTTGTCTGATTGCTATAAAATTTTCAAAATAAAGTTCCTGACCATAAAATGATTGATTTGAACGATTTTGAGGACTTGCTTTTTTTGAAGAAATTTTGAAGGGCCCAAAAGGGTAAAAAATGCAACTTTTTTAGCTCACCTGACCCGAAGGGTCATGTGAGCTATTGTCATCACTTGGCGTCCGTCGTCCGTCCGTCGTCCGTCCGTAAACTTTTTAAAACGTTAACTCCTCTGACACCATAAGTCCAATTGAAACCAAACTTGGTATGGTTGTTCATTAGCATTCGGTGCTTAGAACTGATGTGGGGATTTTTGATTCGTCGTAAAACATGGCCGCCGTGGCTAAAAATAGAACATAGGGGTAAAATGCAGTTTTTTGCAAATAACTCAAAAACGGCTACAGATATCAAAATTCTGGCATGGGGTTAAAGTGATCAGCACCTCAAGATCTACCTACCCTGAAATTTTGAAGAAAATCCAACAACCCATGTAAGAGTTATTGCCCTTTTTGTGGATTTTTTGCAAATTTTGCACCTGTTTAGCTCAATATCTTGAAAACTATACAAGATATTTGAGAAATTTAAATTGCATATTGTTAAGCACATCAAGATCTACAAAATATGTAAAGGGTCAACGTTGTAGAACCTTTCCTTTTAAGAGTTATTGCCCTTAGAACATTAAAATTGAGCATTTTAACAGCATTTCCTCATTACATTGAAAACGTTAACTCCTCTGACACTTCAAGTCCAATTGGAACCAAACTTGGTATAGTTGTTTATTAGCATTAGGTGTATAGAATTGATGTGGGGATTTTTGATTGGTTGTAAAACATGGCCGCTGTGGCTAAAAATAGAACATAGAGGTAAATGGCAGTGTTTTGCAAATAACTCAAAAACGGTGACAGATTTTAAAATTTTGATAGAAAACAATAGTGATCAGCACCTGTAGATCTACCAGCTCTGAAATTTTGAAGAAAATCCAACAACCCATGTAGGAGTTATTGCCCTTTTTGTGGATTTTTTGCAAATTTTGCACCGGTTTAGCTCAATATCTTGAAAACTATACTAGATATTTGAGAAATTTAAATTGCATATTGTTAAGCACATCAAGATCTACAAAATATGTAATAGGGTCAACATTGTAGGACCTTTCCTTTTAGGAGTTATTGCCCTTAGAACGTCAAAATTTAGCATTTTAACAGCATTTCCTCGTTACATTGAAAACATTAACTCCTCTGACACTTCAAGTCCAATTGGAACCAAACTTGGTATAGTTGTTTATTAGCATTCGGTGTATAGAACTGATGTGGGGATTTTTGATTGGTTGTTAAACATGGCCGCTGTGGCTAAAAATAGAACATTAGGTTAAACTGCATTTTTTTGCAAATTACTCAAAAAGGGTGACAGATTTTTAGATTTTGATTGAGAACAAAAGTGATCAGCACCTTTAGATCCACCATATTGTCAGATGACCCCCTTATTAATCTTATGACCCTTTCAACGTTAAATAGATTTTGCCTTATAACCTTTACTTCAGGCACATATGTCAGGTGAGCGATTCAGGCTCCTGGGAGCCTCTTGTTTTAGCTCACCTGGCCAAAGGCCAAATGAGCTTATGCCATCACTTGGCGTCCGTCGTCGTTGTCATCGTCATCGTCGTCTGTAAACAGTTTTTCAAACGTTAACTTGTCCGACACCATAAGTCCAATTGCAACCAAACTTGGTACAGCTGTTTAATGGCATTATGTGTACAAAACTATCGTTCAGATTTTTGATTCGTAAAAAAACATGGCCACCATTGCTAAAAATAGAACATAGGAGTCAAATTACAGTTTTTTTGCAAATAACTCAAAAACGGTAACAGATATTAAAATTCTGGCAAGGGGAATAGTGATCAGCACCTCAAGATCTACCTGCCCAGAAATTTTCAAAAAGATCCAACAACCGATGTAGGAGTTATTGCCCTTTTTCTGGATTTTTTCAAAATTTTGCACTTATTTATCCCTATATCTTGAAAACTATACAAGATATTTTAAAAATTTAAATTGCATATGATTGAGCACATCAAGATCTACATTTCATGTAATAAGGTGAAAGCTGTAGAACCATTTCTTTTAGGAGTTATGGCCCTAAAAGTGTCAAAATATACCATTTTTCATTACTTTTCCCCTGAATTTCAAAGATTAACTTGTCTGACACCATATATCCAATTTCAACCAAACTTGGCACAGTTGTTGAATATATGCTACAATTCTGTCGTTCAGAATTTTGATTCGTCAAAAAATATGGTCGCCATGGCTGAAAATAGAACATAGGTGTAAATTGCAGTTTTTTGCTAATAACTCAAAAATGGTTATAGATATCAAAATTCTGATGGGAGACAAAAGTAATCAGCATGTCAAGATCTACCTGCTTTGAAAGTTTCAAGAAGATCCAACAACGGATGTAGGAGTTATTGCCCTTTTTTAGCTCACCTGGACCGAAGGTCCAGGTGAGCTATTACCATCACTTGGCGTCCGTTGTCGTCGTCTGTCGTTGTCTGTCGTCGTCGTCGTCTGTTAACAATTTTTCAAAAATCTTCTCCTCTGAAACTACTGAACAGAATTTAATGAAACTTGGTATGAATGATCCTTAGGGTGTGTTTCAATTTTTGATCCGTCAAAAAACATGGCCACCATTACTAAAAATAGACCAGGGGGGTCAGATTACTGTTTTTGGCTTGTAAATCAAAAAGTATAAGAGATAGATGAAATCTGATGCCACGCTGCTGCTTCAGCATCAAAAGTTCTACTAAAGTGTCCATTTGGTCGAAGTTGTCAGATGATTCCTTATAGGAGTTACAGCCCCTTAAAGGTGAAAAAAAGCGTTTTTGCATGTTTTTGGCCTATTGAATGAAAACTATTGTAAATAGAGAAAAGCTGTTGCTTGCTTAAATGTTCAGCTCTTTTAGCTCTACAAAAGTCTCCATAGGGTCGAAGTTGTCAGCTGACCCCTTATAGGGGTTACAGCCCCTTAAAGGCAAAAAATAGTGATTTTGGCCTATAGAATGAAAACTATTGCAAATAGAGAAAAGCTGTTGCTTGCTTAAATGTTCAGCTGATTTAGCTCTACAAAAGTCTCCATAAGGTCAAAGTTGACAGATGACCCCTTATAGGGGTTACAGCCCCTTAAAGGCGAAAAACAGTGTTTTTGGCCTATAGAATGAAAACTATTGCAGATAGAGAAAAGCTGTTGCTTGCTTAAATGTTCAGCTCATTTAGCTCTACAAAAGTCTCCATGGGGTCGAAGTTGTCAGATGACCCTTTATAGGGGTTAAAGCCCCTTAAAGGTGAAAAATGGCGTTTTTGCATGTTTTTGGTCTATAGAATGAAAACTATTGTAGATAGAGAAAAGCTGTTGCTTGCTTAAATGTTCAGCTCATTTAGCTCTACAAAAGTCTCAATAAGGTCAAAGTTGTCAGATGACCCCTTATAGGGGTTACAGCCCCTTTTAGGCGAAAAATAGTGTTTTTGGCCTAAAGAATGAAAACTATTGTAAATAGTGAAAAGCTGTTGCTTGCTAAAATGTTCAGCTCATTTAGCTCTACAAAAATCTCCATAAAGTCAAAGTTGTCAGATGACCCCTTATAGGGGTTACAGCCCCTTAAAGGCAAAAAATAATGTTTTTGGCCTACAGAATGAAATTATTGCAGATAGAAAAAAGCTGTTGCTTGCTAAAATGCTCATTAAGCTCTACAAAAGTCTTCATAGGGTCAAAGTTGTCAGATGACCCCTTATAGGGGTTACAGCCCCTTAAAGGCAAAAATAGTGTTTTTGGCTTAAAGAATGAAAACTATTGCAGATAGAGAAAAGCTGTTGCTTGCTTAAATGTTCAGCTCATTTAGCTCTACAAAAGTCTCCATAGGGTTGAAGTTGTCTGATAACCCCTTAGTGTTTTTTGATTATTTAGAATGAAAGCAATTGCAAATAGAGAAAAGATTTTCATGCTTATAAACATTCAGCTCATTTAGCTATACAAAAGTCTTCAAAGGGTTGACATCAAGACCAGGTGAGCAATTCAGGCTCCTGGGAGCCTTTTGTCTGGATTTTTTCTAAATTTTTCACTTGTTTAGCCATATATCTTGAAAACTATACAAGATATTTCAAGAATTTAAATTGCATATGATTAAGCACATCAAGATCTACATTTCATGTATTTAGATCAAAGCTGTAGGATCATTTCTTCTAGGAGTTATTGTCCTTAAAACAACAAAATTTACCATTTTTCATTACTATTTCCCTGAATTTCAAAGATTAACTTGTCTGACATCGTAACACCAACTGCATTTTAACATGGCACACTTGTTTAATAGTTATATGCTACAACTCTATTGTTCAGATTTTTGATTCGTCAAAAACATGGCCACCATGGCTAAAAATAGAACATAGGGGTAAATTGCATTTCTTTGCTAATAACTCAAAAATGGTTTCAGATATCAAAATTGTGCAAGAATCAAAATAGATCAGCATATTAAGATCTACCTGTGCTGAAATTTTGGAAAAGATCTGACTGCTGATGTGGGAGTAATTGCCCTTTTTCCTAATTTTTGCCAAATTTTGCACTTATTAAGCCCAAAAAACTTGAAAACTAAGATATTTCAGAAATTTAAATCGCATATGGTTATGCACAATAATATCTACAAAATATATGTGTCTGTGTAGTTCAGGTGAGCAATTCAGGCTTCTGGGAGCCTCTTGTATTTACATGTATGGTCCAATTTAGAAAAAAAAATTGCAAGTTAATTTTGTCATACAAAATACAAAATGGAAGAAATTTGTTTTCTTGACCCACCATTGCTGTTTAGCAATTAGGGGGGGGGGGGATAGAAACTTATTTTTGTTTTGTTTTATTTATTTTTTTAAAATTTTTGTTAGATATAAGGATCTTTAATATTTTTATTTCTAACTATTTAATGTCAGTGTTTAATGGGTTGCATTTGACAAATATGCTTTGTCTGTCCATCATAGAATGCATTAGTGTTAAAAACTATTGACTTGTCCATATTGAGCCTAGAGCATGCTTCGTTCAACGTTTTGCGATGCAGGGCCAGACATCGATTGGTTTTGTCTGCAAATAACTCAAAACTGGTCACAGATATCAAAATTCTTGCATAGTTAAAAGTGATCAGCATGTCAAGATCTATCAGCAATGAAATTTAATTACCCATGTTGGAGTTATTGCCCTTTTTCAGGATTTCCAAAATTTGCACATTTTAAGCTCAATATCTTGAAAACTGTAAAAGTTATTGAAGAAATTTAAATTGTATATTGTTCAGCACATCAAGATCTACAAAAAATGTAATAGGGTCAATGCTGTAGGACAGTTCCTTTTAGAAGTTGTTCCCTTTAGAATGTCAAAATTGACCATTTTTACAGCATTTTGTCGTTACATTAAATCCTTAAATTGTCTAACATCAAGCATCCAATTATATCAAAGTTGGTGCAGTTGTTTATCAACATTTGTACTACAAAACTTTCATTTGGATTTATGATTTGTAAGATTGTATTGCTGTCATTGCTAAAAATAGATCAGAGGGGTTAGTTGCAGTTTTTTGCTTATTACTTAAACCATACATGTGATTCTCCTGCCAGGAGACGAAATCTCCCGACTTTTTGATCCATCTCCCGTTCTCCCTACTTTTTGTGTAATCTCCCGCTTTTTCAAGACATGACAAAATTTTAGTTTTATAGACCTTTTAATTGTTCAGTCATAAAACATTTCCGTTGTTTTAGGGGTTTGTCAATTAGGTAAACATTAATTTAACAGGTAAAGGTGTTAATTAAAGGTTTATTGCCATAATTGACCTGATTATTGTATAAACAGTTTGAGATTAATCAGTGAAGCCATGTATATTTGCCACACGCTAGTGCCCCCAATTGACATCGAAATGCAATTTTAATGGGCTTTGAAAATCTCCCGCTTTTTGGTCCAATCTCCAGCCAAAAAAATCAAAATCTCCAGCTTTGTCATCACTTATCCGTCACATGTATGACTTAAACACCATCACAGATATGAAAATTCTGATGAGAAGAAAATTGTTCAGCACTTTTAGTTTTTGATCTACCTGCCCTGAAATAATTAAGATAATCCAATTACCCAGGTAGGAGTTATTGCCCTTTTTCCAAAATTTGCACTGTTAAACTCAATATCTTCAAAACTATTAATGTTATTTGCAAAATTTGAATCTCCTATTGTTCAGCACATCAAGACCTTCAAAAAATTTGAGAGGATCCAAGCTGTATTACATTTTTTTTAGGACTTATTCCCTTTAGAACGTCAAAATTGACCAGTTTCACAGCATTTCTTTATTATTATATTTAAAATTTTAACTCCTCTGACACTTTATTGGCATTAAGTGCATAAAACTTGGGTGGGAAATTTTTATATGCTGAAAAACATGCTGCAGTGGATCGAAAATTTTAATTTTTTTTTTCTAAAAATTATGTCCCTTGAAATATTTCCTTTTTCAATTTTGAGAAAATATATCAGGGTTTTATTAGTCCCCTACCGGCGAAAGCCGAAGGGGACTATAGGTTTGCGCTCTGTCCGTCTGTCTGTCACGCTTCAGTTTTCCACACTTTTTTTCTAAACGCTTATAGATAATGAACTGATTTTTAATATGTGAGTTTACCTTGATGAGTTACAGATCAAGTTTGAGTTTCGTGCCAGTCCACAAATTTTTATGGGAGATATGGCCCTTTGAAGTTTGAAAATTTATTGCAATTTTCTTTTCTAAACTTTTTTATTGTTCCTTGTAGATAATAAACTGATCAAGTTTAGGTATTCATTTGTTTGACAAATTGTTACCAGTGACTGAAATATGAGGCCGGTAGGGGATTAAGTATTGTTTTGCAATACTCTCAGAATGCTTGTTTTAAACTATTATTAAAAGATAAAAGCAAATTTGTATTTTATATTCTTTATATAAAGATATATTTATTATTTTCATTTTGCTCTTCAATTATAACAGAATTATAGACATTTTTTTGAAACATGTTAACATATTGGTTGGTAGGAAAAATATTTCCAAATGATGATATTAGTTAAGTTGTATGATTATAAATTTTCTAAAATTGAAAGCATAAATGTAATCTAGACTATATGTACTGCAATAACATGAAGTACTTATTGTTAAACAGTAGAGCAATAACTGTATTTCATTCTAGGACGCTAGTATACAGCATTTAATTACTTACTAGTACTATGCACATGTTCAATTAAAAGTAAACAAAATAGGTTCTTGTGCAGTGTTGCAAAACGTCTATAGTATATATTATATGGCAAGTTAAACCATTCTGTTATTTACTTTATGACCCTTTCAATGTCAAATAGGTTATAATTCAGACATTTAAGTCAAGTGAGCGATTCAGGCTCCTGGGAGCTATTTTTGCCTTACAGAAAGAAATCTATTGCAGATAGCCCTTTAAATGTCATAAATAGCATTTTTTCATGTGTTTGCCTTACAATGAAAACTATTGCAGATAGAGAAAAGCTGTTGTTTTCTTAAACCTTCAGCTCATTGAGCTCTACAAAAGTCTCCTTTAGGTTGAAGATGTCAGGTGACCCCTTAAAATGTCAAAATAGAATTTTAAGCACACCTGGCCAAAGGCCATATGAGCTTATGCCATCACTATGTGTCCGTTGTTGTCTGTCGTCCTCTGGAAACAATTCCAAAAATTCTTATTCTCTGAAACTACTGAACCAATTTCACTGAAACTGGGTAGGAATGATGTATGGCATGTTGGCTACAAGCGATCCTCATTTTAAATTGAGTAGATAAAAAACATGACTGCCATTGCTAAAAATAGAACAAAGGTGTAAAAGAGCAGTTTTTAGCTCACCTGAACCAAATGGTCATGTTAGCTATTGCCATCATTTGGCGTCCGTCGTCATTGTCTGCATAACCATTCTTCTGTCCACTTACAGAAGAATGGTTAAGGTCCAAACCCAATTATTAACAAGTGCCACATCAACCATAGTGATGCTAAGAACAAAACAATAGATAATTGAGGCCAATATGAAGTGGAATTTGAGCATGCTTACAGTGTTTCTTGTTTCCATTGTAGATGGTGTCTTTTGCCCACAAATACTCCCAAACATTTGATCAAGGCCAGGAGGGAAGAAGGAGGAAAGCAAAGGGATGAAGCAGTTTCTTGGTTTACATATATTTACCCTAAAGTAAAATCTCAATCATGGCCTAAAGAATATGCACCAGTAAGTATTACAGTAAATATACTAACAAACACATGAAAAAAATTAAAGTTTAACTTATTCAATAAGTTTCCTTTAACTGTCTTGCCTACGACGAATAATATTACTTTATGGCATCTTTTTAAAAAATCTACTGTCACAGATTTAAATCTTTTCTTTGGATTTTCGTTGCTACGGTTTTCGTCTTTTTGGTCATCGTTATTATTCTCATCAAATTCTGTTGTTAGATCGGGAGGTAAATTTTCAATATCTTCCAACTTGATATTCTCTTCCCTCTCTTCCTTGTTTTTATTTGTCGTCACTCTCAGTGCCTCCGCCTCAAGTCTGGCTAAATCGTCATAATAAAAAAAGTCCTCCACAAGTGCTTCTTGGACATCATTTGAATTTTTAGCTCACCTGACCCGAAGGGTCATGTGAGCTATTGTCATCGTTAAGCGTCCGTCGTCCGTCCGTCCGTCATCCGTCTGTCCGTTAACTTTTCTTCAAACATCTTCTTCTCTGAAACCACCGATGGGATTGCTTTGAAACTTTGTACACTTGATCTTTAGGATCTCCTCTACCAAGTTTGTGAAATTTGTGAACGTCGACCAACCAACATGGCCGCCGTTACTAAAAATAGAACAGGGGGGGTCAGACCATAGTTTTTTAGCTTATAGCTCAAAAAGTATAAGAGATAGAGAAAATCCGAAGCAACCTTCCTTCTTCAGCATCAAAAGCTCTACAAAACCCTATTTTGAGTCAAAGTTGTGGGACGACTCCTTATAGGAGTTATTGCCCCTTAATCGTCAAAATTAACCATTTTCACAGTTTTTGGACTTTATCTTGAAAACTGTAAGTGCTAGAGGAAAAGTTAGCATTGCAAAATTGTCAGATCAACCGTTTAAGAGTTATCCCCCTTTAACTGACTTTTCTATCAATTTTAACTGATTTTTATAAATCGTCTTCTCTGAAACCAATGGCCGGATTGCTTTGAAACTTTGTACACTTGATCTTTAGGATGTCCTCTACCAAGTTTGTGAAATTTGTGAAAGTCGACCAACCAACATGGCCACCGTTACTAAGAATAGAACAGGGGGGTCAGACCATAGTTTTTAGCTTATAGCTCAAAAAGTATAAGAGATAGAGCAAATCCGAAGCAACCATCCTTCTTCAGCATTAAAAGCTCTACAAAACTCTCCATTGAGTCAAAGTTGTGGGACGACTCCTTATAGGAGTTATTTCCCCTTAATCGTCAAAATTGACCATTTTCACAGTTTTTGGACTTTATCTTAAAAGCCATAAGAGTTAGAGGAATAGTTAGCATTGCAAAATTGTTCAGCTCATTAAGATCTACAAAAATGATTTCAGGGTCAAAATTGTCAGATCATCCTTTTAAGTGTTTTCAATCAATTTTAACTTAATATGTTTGTTTGTTTTTATTTTTTTCAAATGGAAAGCTTTGTAACTTTGTATTCTTGGTCTTAAAAGGGTTTTCTAGTTTCTTTAATATTACTTACCAATTACATGTAGACCATGTTGCACACTAGGTAAGAGGCTTTAGCATAAGAGATCAGGTGAGCGATTCAGGCTCCTGGGAGCCTCTAGTTCAATAACCTGTTTGGCTTTTGACCCAACATTTTGACAACAGCCGACAATTTTCGGAATCCCTCGGAACTCATTATCATTGTATACACGATATAATGAACCCTCATCCAAGCATCCGTAGGATGTGATGGATGTGGGTAATTATCTGAATAAGCCGTATGGCTTGGAGGGTTTAATGTGAATATTTGTCAACAAACAAGCCACGTGTCTTTGCTATTTAAAGAAACAAAAAGTATTCATTACTTCATGCACAAATGACTCTAGCCATGAGTATATAAGCTGGTGCACCCAAAGAACCTCGCTTTTTTAAAGATCATGAAAATAGTAAAACCAAAAATATAACTTGATTTGTGAGAAAAATATTTGGGCGGCATGAGGGAGGGAAATTAAACCCTCCAAGCCTTACGGTTTATTCAGATAATGACCCACATCCATCACATCCTATGGATGCTTGGATGAGGGTTCATTGGCTTTATCGTGTTTAATGTTTCAATTAATCGAAATTTATTGAAGATTGATTGGTATTTTATTGAACTGGTGAAATTGTTTAACATGAGATCGGAAGTGACGTATTTAGGTCATACTTTAGAGCTGGGGAAATTTAGTTGGCAAATAGGGTAGGGACAAAAACTACATGTATCCTTTCCCTAGAGGTGGGCATGTTAAACAATTTCACCAGTTCAATAAAATACCAATCAATCTTCAATAAATTTCGATTAATTGAAACATTTTATTGAACTGGTTCAATTTGTTTACCATGAGATTTTAGAGCACAACTAAATTTCCAGCACAAGACTCAACAAAAAATCTTGTCTTTCTGTCATACATACATGTGTATATATATTTCATGAAATTCCATCAGTAGATATACATATTAATGCACCCGTAAAAACTTTGTTATAGAAGTGTGAAGTATCATTTCTAATTCTCTGATTTGATTTCATCATTTAAAAATATAGAAACTCAGTAAAAGTATAAACTTTATATATACAGATAGATCATAAATCACATCAAGGATTTTTAACCCAAAACATATTCCCCAAAATTATCTGTCACATCAGTTTCAATTGTTTTTTGGTAATATTTTCGAAAAGTATAAGCTGACTTCCATCCAGCTGCCTTCATTATAGTATCTAATTGTAGTCCTTTCGCTGCAGCTTTTGAAGTTGATGCAGCTCTACAACTGTGAACACCAAAGTTATTTACATCTATTCCAGCCTCGTTCATTAACGTTTTAATCCAACGTGCTATTGTACTTTTAGTCACAGATTTGAAAGGTGTAACAGTTGAAATAAACAATTTAGTCTCATTACCACGATGTGGTAAAGTCCTTTCAATGTAATCTTCTGTTGTCTGTACTATACAAAGTTTTTGTTCCTTAGTGTACCTTTTAAATTCCAAAGGTTCAACGTGACAACCCGGTTTAGATTGTTTTACCAAGTCTGTTATTATGCATAACATTTTATCTCCTTCAAATTGTATCTGGTTAGTCTTTATCAAATGTATTGTTTGGCATCTCTGACCACTCAAAATCATAAATAATGTAGCAAGTTTTTTGGACAATGTCATCATTGGCAACTCCTTATTGCCTGGCAAAGTTTTAAAAAACTCTAATAAAATATTAACATCCCAAACTTTAGCATATTTAGGTAGTGATGGTTTCCGAAAGTAAATTCCTTTCATAAATCTCTTTACAATTGGATCCTTCCCTATCTCCCTGTTATTGATTAGTCCACAAATAGTTGAAATAGCAGATTTCGCCGTATTAATTCCACTGTATCCAACATTACTATTATACAATGAAGTTAGAAAATCTAAAACTGATTCTGAAGTAGGGTTAAAGATATCAATTTGTTCCTTGTCTGAAAATTCCATCCATCTTTTGAAATACAATTTGTATTGTTTTGACGTACTTTTTCGCCAAGAGTCAAAAATGATGTCGGCAACGTTTGCTGAAACTCCTCTACTAAGGAGCTTATCCCTGAGACACAAAAAATCCCCAACTGAAGATCCTGTACTGGATGAATTTTTCTCGGATTCTTTGGAAAAGTCAGACTGTTTTTCGGCAATAGATACGACGGTTGACAAATCATCTGCAATAATTTCGGAAACCAAACCTGTGTCTTCCACAAAGGAGCAATCACTAGTGTCCTCCTCACTTTGTCTTTTATAATCTTTTGCAGGACTTTCCCAAGTAAACTAAAAGGAGGAAACATATAATATAAATTAGTATCATTCCAAGAAAAAGTAAATGCATCAATGGCTAATGCTCCTGAATCTGGTAAATAAGACACATATTGTTTTGTTTGATGATTATTTCTTGACGCAAACAAATCAATGTCAATTTTCCCAAACATTTGTTCACACATTTCAAAAATTTCAGGTTTTAATTTCCATTCTATATCTTCGTTAACTTTCCGAGACAGTTTACATGTATCAGCAATAACATTATCTTTTCCTGGGACATGAGCCGCACTTAACCAAATATGTCTATGTATACACCAGAGCCATATTTCCCTTGCTAACTCATGTAAACTGTATACTTTCCCACCAAAATTGTTAATATATGATACTGCCACCATATTGTCAAGAAAAATTCTAATATGAATATCAGTTTTGTCAGAACAAAAAGCTTTTAAAGTTAAAAATGCTGCTTTTAACTCCAAATAATTAATAT
This sequence comes from Arcuatula senhousia, assembly GCA_963971305.1. Taxonomy (NCBI): domain Eukaryota; kingdom Metazoa; phylum Mollusca; class Bivalvia; order Mytilida; family Mytilidae; genus Arcuatula; species Arcuatula senhousia. The sequence continues at coordinate 21,186,542 of OZ020313.1, read as the reverse complement.
GCTCCAAACTTTCCTCAAGTGACCAAAACCCATTAATAGTTGTTTTATTTGTCACATTTACTCCTCCCCATCCTATCATACTAGAATCACTATTTAAAATCATTGTGGGATCAGGTTGCAAAATAGGTTTAAAACTATTTTCCAAATTATCTATCCACCATTGGATAATGTTGCAACATTTATTCGTTAATTTTATATTTACATCAAAATTTCCTGCATTCAGTTTTAGACATTCATCTTTGAAATGTTCTAAATCCTTATAAAATACAGGAGCATACTGAACACCGGGTTCTGTTGAAACCATTTTACCAATCAACTTTGCTAACTCCCTTATGGTTAATGTATGTTTGCTTAATGCAAGTTGACATAAATTTATCAAATCCTCAATACGTTGTGGAGTTAATTTAACTATCATTTCAACCGAATTTATAATAAATCCCAAAAATATTATCACCTGAGTAGGTTGAAATATAGACTTTTCTGGATGGATTGTAAATCCCAAATTGTCTAATAATTGTACAGTTTCCTTGATATTAACCAAGATTTCCTCATGTGTATCTGACATTAATAAACTGTCATCAATATAAGGTACATTCATCAGTCCTAATTCACGTAATTTACCATAAACTGGTTTTAACAGCTTCGTGAATACCCGTGGACTGGTTGATAATCCTTGAGGCAAAGATCTAAACTGGTAATGAATACCATTCCAAATAAATCTCAAAAATTTCCTGTCATTTTCATGAACTAATACACTAAAGTAAGCATCTTTGAGATCAATTGATGCTAAAAACTGATTTTGTTTTAAATTGTTTAAAGCAGTATGCAACGTTTCCATTTTAAAATGTTTTTTCGTCACATAATCATTAAATGATCTCAAATTCAAAATAACCCGAACACTTCCATCTTTTTTAGGTCGAATAAAAATGTTAGAATAAAACCCTTCATTACGTTGCGAGTCCGGAACAATTTCAATAATTTGCTTTCTAATGAATTTTCCAATTTCACTATCAATAAGTGTCTTTTCCTCTTTTTTAAAAGAAATAGGTTTTGGAATAAAATTTTGATATGGTAAAGAATCAAGCTCCACAACATATCCATTCAATAATTGTAAAATCCACTTATCTTGTGTAATAAGTTCCCAGTTGTTTTTGAAAAAACACAATTGACCACCTTGAAAATTGTCTGGTGTATTTATTAATGTACTTACATCTATTTCGGAGGGTTTTTGGCCCAACCATGTTTCAAGTCTTTCTTCACATATGGCTTCTTTGGATTGCCCATCTTTGGTATTTTGTAGTTCCTTGGAAACTTTCCTGGAACTTTGCTTGATTTCCCTAAAAAACGATCATCTTTCCCTTTCAATTTGTCAGACCGTTTACTGTCTTTATCCATTTGATCTACTTTTTCATCCAAATTGTCCCCAAACAGAAACTCTGTGACCGGTGTGTCTACCTCACACAATCGTCTATACTTAGCTGGCACAGCAGGTCTAATATAGCGTTTCCTGTTTCTGTTTGACAAACAAATCCCATTTGTCAAGATCTTGAACAGATCTCTGAAAATCTCCTTCATTTTGTCTACTTCTCCTTTATTCTTGATCAATTCCAAAGCTTTCAACACCATTACCAGTGATGTGCTGCAAGTTTTTGTTACCCGCTGAACTGCAACATCACACTCTCTTTTATTTTTAAACGCTGCCCAAAGTTCTTTATTTACCAGCGGCACCTTAATTTTCTTGCAGTTCTCCGGTATCAGATATTTGTCTGTCAACTTTTGAATATCGTCATCTTTCAACACCTGAAAAATAACAACTTTTACTATAATCAACATGAACATGTACTTTTTACATATGCAGCAACATGAAAAAATTAATATACATTAAAGCATATATCATGCTATACACATGTATCTATGTATCATCATAACACACTATTTTACAATGTAATTATTAAAAATTTTCTTATTCAACAAATTACCGATATTAAAATCTATGTACATGTACATGTACCTTCTCAATGGCCGACTCAGCTAATTTTGCTATAGCTTCATCAATCTTTGGCCCAAACTTCTTCTCTTCCTCGTATTCTTTTTCTAATTCTGCAAAGAAGGCATCATCTTTCTTATCTGGTTCATCGTTACTGTCTTCTATGATTTTGTCTAATGAATTGTCAATATCAATTTCGACATTATCGTCCTCGTCAATAATTGAGCTTTCCTCATCTGAAATGTCTGACAGTTCATGTTTAACAGTTACAGCCTTCTTTGGCTCTGTAACAACCTTATCATTGCCTTTCTCTTTTACCGTTTTCTTTTCCCCAAATTTGTCTTGTAGAGTTAACACATGAACAGACAAATTAGCAATAACTTCCGCTTGTTTTTCCATTGTTTTGCGGTTGTTATCCTCCATCTTGGAAATGATATTTAAAATCTCGTTTCCTTCGGGATTTGCCCCAAGATTTCCGGACATGGGCACTACGTCGCGATTTTTGTCAACAACATCGCTGTTATTGTTTGTCTCCGGATTTCTCGGTGTTTCTGAGACTTTGCCTGTTTTCAAATTGTAGAGTTCTTTCGTTCTACGTTTGACAAGTGTCATGAACTCATTTTCATTCTCGTCCAAAGTATCGGACGCTTTTCTTTTACTCGCCGCCATGTTTGACATCTCAGTAGGCCCGAGTACACAATTAATTTTCCCTCTTTGTTTAATATAGCGAAATTTTACTTTACGAAAAAAAATTATGGCTATAAATACTTTACATTTAGCTATATTGTACTTATGGCCAATATGCCCTTGATACTGGAAAATAAAAAAAATTGCATATATTCAACTTTTTTGACAAGTGAAAACTATAAGGCCCTAGAGGGGGTCAGTTCCGAGAGCTTCCGAAAAGAAAAAATCCCCCCTTTTTGTCATTTCTTAATTCACATAAAGCATCTTCACTTCATTTCTAAAACATCTTGCTAGTGTTCTGTGACCCCTTTCCTTTGAAATGAGACCAAAAACAACTATGAAAATTAAAGAGAACACATTGAAGCAAATTATTTTCTAAGGCACTATTTTTAATAGGAACTATATTCGTGGTCAACGAAAAGCAAAGGGCGATAATTGTGTACTCGTACCTAAAACACCTCAGAAACGCCTCATCTTTTTGAAATAAAGTGTTTTTTATGATGCTGAGTCTTTTTTGAGTTGAAATAGAATGTTTCAGAGGTGTGCAATGCTTAACCTTAAAGATATAAGCACTTTTATGGGAGATACTGGCTTAAACATATTGTCCGCTAAATCTGCAGTAAAACCCATGATGCCTTTTTATTAATTTTAAAAATATTTTATAGATTTTTCCCAAACCAATTGCTTATATCAATAGAATAACATATATTAAACATGAAAAACACCTGTTTTCAAGAAATAAGTGCATGTGGTTTGATTTTTACTCCTTCCCACATTCGCGGAGTAGAAAATTAGCATTTTCTTACTTTTCAAGGGGTATATGTATGATCAGAAGGATTTTGACAAATTGAAAAAACAAAATTGATTCCTAATGGTCTTAAAATGTTCAATATATGCTAAGCTTACAAAATAAGACCCAAAATATTAATTTAATGTACATATGTAGACAAACTTTGAGGTTTTGTGTGATGCATCACTGATTTTTAAAGGCGGTTTTAATATTTCCTCACAAAATGCATTACTTTTGGGGGTAAAAAAATGTAAAACATGCAGATATAACCAAAGAAAACATGTTTTTAGTATGAGAGGATAGTAAGCAACAAATTTTATCCCCAACAGTTACAGTCAGAGCTGTTTTAAAGAAAATTGGTCATGAATGTTACTAAAATTATGAAAAAATTGGCATATTTTGGTAAAATTCTGCTAAATATTTTCATACAAGAAGACCATTACAGATAAAACAGGTAGGTTTTCAGACATTTTCTGTGTTTCTTACACATATCTTATTGTACTGTTTCTGTCTAAGGTTCATTCTATCCTGTATTGGAGATTTTAATTGAAATCAACACCAAGAAGAGCATATGAATAAAAATGACAGCTGGCCGCACCTTAGCACTTCACACAAAAAATCAAGTATTTTCCTTTTCTGATGAAAATTGTTGTTATAAATGAATTCTTTTAACTTCCCTGGGTACTTTCTTACCCAATAAGACTTTCAGAAGGATTAAACTAGTTTGTTTAAGTTCACACTTGGTGACCTCTTGACTAAATTCTCCCAAGTACAGAAAATGCATTGAAATTCCCATAGAGACCCTAAATTGGCTTGATATGGACATAGAGCAAGCTCAATGAACAAAACCTTGACTAAAACCATGCTAACTTGTTGAATTTGATAGATTTAGACTATTTCTTTTAATTTTTGCCAGTTCCAAGTGTTGCCTCTAGACTTACCACAGGGCCTCTTTTAGGCCCGAGTACACAATTAATTTTCCCTCTTTGTTTAATATAGCGAAATTTTACTTTACGAAAAAAAATTATGGCTATAAATACTTTACATTTAGCTATATTGTACTTATGGCCAATATGCCCTTGATACTGGAAAATAAAAAAAATTGCATATATTCAACTTTTTTGACAAGTGAAAACTATAAGGCCCTAGAGGGGGTCAGTTCCGAGAGCTTCCGAAAAGAAAAAATCCCCCCTTTTTGTCATTTCTTAATTCACATAAAGCATCTTCACTTCATTTCTAAAACATCTTGCTAGTGTTCTGTGACCCCTTTCCTTTGAAATGAGACCAAAAACAACTATAAAAATTAAAGAGAACACATTGAAGCAAATTATTTTCTAAGGCACTATTTTTAATAGGAACTATATTCGTGGTCAACGAAAAGCAAAGGGCGATAATTGTGTACTCGTACCAGTATATGTCGCGGCCACTGAACACAATCGTTTTCAGTACATTAATCCTGATCACAACTAACGTCAATCCATATAATATAATGAAAGCGGAAACGTTTATCCACAAGTAGAACACATAATTTCAAATTAAATTTGAGAAACAAACTTTAAAATCGAAAATAAACACCAGCTTTGTAACACATGTATGACCAAAACAAATCACTGAACCGTTATGACCTAAATACGTCACTTCCGATCTCATGGTAAACAAATTGAACCAGTTCAATAAAATGTGAATTTTTAAAGTACGAACAAATCAAAGGGTATGAAATTGAAAACAAATTAAACAAATAACATTTACTAATTCAAAAATTTTACAAAGCGTAGATGATCCACAATCTCAGTATCTGTATACTGCTTAAAATAATGTTCATACACTGGTGCTACACACAGAAAAAGTTCATATTTCATCATATCATCTCATCACCATTCAGAAAACACATCTATCCATGCTGTAAAACACAAAACAAATTCTCATATTAACTGTTCATTATTCCAATACTATATTAGAAAAAGAATTATTAACATCCTTGTGATAGAAACTAAAAAACGTCCTTGCACTGGTCCAATTAGCAGTTTTCATAATATCTCCAAGTGAAAAACCTCTAGAATAAACCTTTGAAGTTGATGCTCCTCTATAAGAATGAGCTGAGAAAATCGAAGTGTCTATACCAGAAAACTCTAAAACTTCTTTTAAACACCTAGCAATTGTAGAAGAAGTAACTGCCGTGTACAATTTGAAAGAAATTAAAAGATTATCACTTTTCCTTAATTTAACAGTTCTTTTTAGCTCACCTGACCCGAAGGGTCATGTGAGCTATTGTCATCGTTAAGCGTCCGTCGTCCGTCTGTCCGTCGTCTGTCGTCCCTCGTCCGTCCGTTAACTTTTCTTCAAAGATCTTCTTCTCTGAAACCACTGAAGGGATTGCATTGATACTTGGTATACATGATCTTTAGGATGTCCTCTACCAAGTTTGTGAATTATATACATGTCGACCAACAAACATGGCCGCCGTTGCTAAAAATAGAACAGGGGGGTCAGACCATTGTTTTTGGCTTATAACTCAAAAAGTATAAGAGATAGAAAAATCCAAAGCAACCTTCCTTGTTCAGCATCAAAAGCTCTACGAATCTCTCCATTGAGTCGAAGTTGTGAAATGACTCCTTATAGGAGTTATTGCCCTTTAATCATCAAAATTGACCATTTTTGCAGTTTTTGGACAATATCTTGAAAACCGTTAGAGCTAGAGGAAAAGTTAGCATTGTAGAATTGTTTAGCTCATTGAGATCTACAAAAATGATTTTCAGGGTCTAAATTGTCAGATCAGCCGTTTAAGAGTTATTCCCCTTTAACTGTTTTTTCCATGAATTTACACTGATTTTCAAAAATCTTCTTCTCTAAAACTACTGAAGGGATTGCATTGATACTTGGTATACATGATCTTTAGGATGTCCTCTACCAAGTTTGTGAATTATATACATGTCAACCAACCAACATGGCCGCCGTTGCTAAAAATAGAACAGGGGGGTCAGACCATTGTTTTTGGCTTATAACTCAAAAAGTATAAAAGATAGAGAAAATCCGAAGCAACCTTCCTTGTTCAGCATCAAAAGCTCTACGAATCTCTCCATTGAGTCAAAGTTGTGAAACGACTCCTTATAGGAGTTAATGCCCTTTAATCATCAAAATTGTTCATTTTTGCAGTTTTTGGACTATTGTTCATTTTTGCAGTTTTTGGACTATATCTTAAAAACCGTTAGAGCTAGAGGAAAAGTTAGCATTGCAGAATTGTTAAGCTTATTGAGATCTACAAAAATGAATCAGGGTCTAAATTGTCAGATCAGCGGTTTAAGAGTTATTCCCCTTTAACTGTTTTTTCCATGAATTTACACTGCTTTTCAAAAATCTTCTTTTCTAAAACTACTGAAGGGATTGCATTGATACTTGATATACATGATTTTTAGGATGTCCTCTACCAAGTTTGTGAATTATATACATGTCGACAAACCAACATGGCCGCCATTGCTAAAAATAGAACAGGGGGGTCAGACCATTGTTTTTGGCTCATAACTCAAAAAGTATAAGAGATAGAGAAAATCCGAAGCAACTTACCTTGTTCAGCATCAAAAGCTCTACAAATCTCTCCATTGAGTCGAAGTTGTGAAATGACTCCTTATAGGAGTTATTGCCCTTTAATCGTCAAATTTGACCATTTTTGTAGTTTTTGGACAATATCTTGAAAACCGTTAGAGCTAGAGGAAAAGTTAGCATTGCAGAATTGTTAAGCTCATTGAGATCTACTAAAATTATTTCAGGGTCAAAATGGTCAGATCAGCCATTTAAGAGTTATTCCCCTTTAATTGTTTTTTTCCATTAATTTTAACTGATTTTCAAAAATCTTCTTGACTTCTCTGAAACCACTGAAGGGATTGCTTTGAAACTTGGTACACTTGATCTTTAGGATGTCCTCTACCAAGTTTGTGAATTATATACACGTCAACCAACCAACATGGCGGCCATTGCTAAAAATAGAACAGGGGGGGTCAGACCATTGTTTTTGGCTTATAACTCAAAAAGTATAAGAGATAGAGAAAATCCGAAGCAACTTTTCTTGTTTATCATCAAAAGGTCCTTATAGGAGTTATTGCCCTTTAACTGTTTTTTCTATTAATTTAAACTGATTTCCAAAAATCTTCTCTGAAACCACTGAAGGGATTATTTGCGACTTTGTATAGTTGAAAGTTTGTTAAATTTATTCAAACTTTGGCATAAGAGATCAGGTGAGCGATTCAGGCTCCTGGGAGCCTCTAGTTGTGTAATAACTACACACAGTTTTTCATTACTAAATCTGTCAAGTCTCAAAGACAATTGATTATGACCAGGTCTAGCTGTCTTTGTCAATTCATCAATAGTGAATACTACGTAATCACCAAAGTCAGATAAAAGCTGCAACTTTAAAAAACTGCAGAGTTTGACATCTTTGAGCAGTACACAGAGCTAATAGTGCTGTAAGTTTTAATGTTAACATTTTCAATGTTAAACTTTCCAAGGGCCATAATCCTGACAGATATTTTAATACATTATCAACATTCCATGTAAAAGTGTATTTAGGTTTTGTTGGTACTACTTTGAACAAACCTTTCATAAAACGTAAGTAATAGAATTTTCTTTCAAAATATTATTCCCACACACTGATAGTGTCTCAGAAACAGCTGATCTATAACTACTAATTGTATTATATGTAAGCCTCTTTTCTACTAATGAACAGAGAAAACTTAAAAATTCCCTTTCAGATGGATACAAGGAATTACAACCCCTTGTACTACACCAAGAAATCCATTTGTACCAATACAAGTCATATTGTTAAGAAGTTGATCTACTCCAAGACTGACAGATGAATTTCTGAGCTTCCTCAGAAATCCCTGAGTCTTTGAGTGAATGCTTGATACAACGCAAGTGACTAGAAATTTTTTTCTCTCTCTCAATGGATGAAGTTTGTTGTTGTGAACAAGACGTAATAAGTTTGGTATATTTGGCAACAATCTCGGGATAGCAATTAATAAATTCAATGATTTTGGGTACCAACACTGTGTTGTCCATAATCCCTTCCCTCAGATTTCCATCAGAATTCCGTCAATATTCCATCACTAAATTCTATCAATTTCCATCAGGTTGATGGAACTTGATGGAGTATTGGCACTGTTTTTCCATCAAAAATTTTGTTTGACGGAAACTGATGGAAAAAATTAGCGGAAAATATTGATGGAAACTTGATGGAAATTGATAGAAAGTTGACGGAATCTTGATGGAAACTTGATGGAATCTTGACGGAATCTTGATGGAAAATTGATGGAATCTTGATGGAAACTTGATGGAATCTTGACGGAATCTTGATGGAAAGTTGATGGAATCTCAGTGGAAAGTTAGCGTTTTTCTCTGATAGAAAAGAATGGAAACTGATAGAAATATTTCCATCCGACCAATCATGGCTGAAAAAGTAGGCCAATAGCCTTGACCTAGGATGTCACTTGTGTACCTAAAATTTGAAAATTTAAATTAAATTAATCATGTATTGTAATTTTTCTGTGAAATAGAAGTGTAAATGAACATTAATTTCATTTTTTTATGTTTGGAAACAGCTGCAGACAATTTGCTATCAAAGAAAGCAGAATACATGTAAGTTCTGCAAAATATCATACCTCAATCTACACAAAGAAGTTTTGCATTTATTACAGAGCTTATGTTGACTTAAGTGTATTGTTATGGGCATTGTCATTTACAACTTAATCTACCCTTCTAGGTATTGCATGAGTGTGTCTATACTTTGGAAAGAAAATATTATTACCTGCCATGTATTAAGAAATGGGGAAAAGGGGGGGAACATGGAATAACTACATACTTTTAATAAATGATTTTCTATATAACGATAAAAATCTTAAACTGCAATTGAATAAACCTGCTCCCTTTTTATACGACCGCAAATTTTTGCGATCGTATTATGTTATGGCGATGTCGTTGTCGTCGTCGTCGTTGTCGTCGTCGTCGTTGTCGTCGTCTGTAGACACTTTGGTTTCCGTGCGATAACTTTAGTTGTAGTTAACCAATTGTTATAAAATTTTGATATGATGTTTATAACCACTAAAGGAAGGTTGGTATTGCATTTTGGGTTTCTGGCCCCTACCGTTTTAGAAAAAAGGGCCAAAAAGGGCTAAAACGGGTGTATTGACAAAACGTCTGTAGAATGATTATTTTTCATCCGATTTAGATCATTCTTTTTTTATTGTACTCCTCAATAAATTCTGTCAACAAAATGTAACAACACCTTTGACGTATCTTGTACCGTTACATTGCTATAAGGGGGCAAAAAGGGGCCACACCCAAAAAATCGACTTTTTTATTTGTGGTCCGATTTTCAAAATCTTTTTTTCATTGGAATCCTTGTAAAAATCCCTGCCTGTGTTTTTCAATCAGATTTGCAATATCTCATACCGTTTTCGAGAAATTAGGGGTCAAAGGGGCCAAAAACGCCATTTATAAAAATTTGTCCAGGCAAATAGTTTTTTACCAATATTAAGTTGTAGTGGGCCAGCCAATTGTAATGAAATTTTAATATGATGATTATATCCACTAAAGAAATGTTGGTTTTGTATTTGGGGTTTGTGGCCCCTACTGTTTTAGAAAAAATGGGCCAAAGGGGCTAAAACGGGTGTATTGACAAAACTGTTGTAGAATGTTCATTATTCATTCTATTTTGAAAATTCTTTTTTTGTTGAAGTGCTCATAAAATTCTGTCTACTAAATGTGTCAATGATTTTGACATTTATTTCACCATTACATTGCTACAGGGGGCTATAGACAGGCCACGCCCATAAAATCAACTTTTTTATTTTTGGTCCCATTTTCAAAATCTTTTTTTCATTGGAATCCTAGTGAAAATCCCTGGCTGCATGTTTCAATCAGATGTGCGATATCTCTTACTGTTTTCGAGAAATTAGGGGTCAAAGGGGCCAAAAACACCAATTTTAAAAGTTTGTCAAGGCAAATTGTTTTATACTTAAAATTAAGTTGTAGTTATTACATGCATATTAATAAGGCTTTTTGTATTAGATGTTGATGTAAATATATATGTGTCAAAAATGCATTTTTAAGTCCACCACAGGATGCATGTGTCAAAAAGCTTTGTAAGTCCACCATGGGCTTCATGTGACCAAAGCAATTGACTATCCATATTAGGCCTCCAACGTACAGGGTTAAACTTGTTGCGGTCGTATCATGCTGCGCTCGGCGTAGCTTTTTATTATGTGTTTGCTGTGCTAGACAATTTGATGTATTTCTGAATCTTAACAGGAAATAATTCATCAAAATTGCAAAATTTTAACTTCTGAAGTTAAAATTGTGTAAGTAATTCAACAACTGAAATACATGCACTATTATATAGATGAATAAAATTTGTGTACTTACAGTATCTTCATCTTGTAAAATTTATCTCATTGAACACAACAGACACCATGTTATCTTCTGCTTGCAAAATCATGACTAAAAAACTGATGATGTAATAGATGACATCATCAAGTGCACTTAGGTCAAGCTTTCCATCAAGATTCCGTCAATAGTTTAGCAGGTGCAAGTTTTTTCGGCACACTATAACATTACTGATTTTTTCCATCAAGTTTTTCTATCAATTTCCGTCATGATCTTTATTTCTATCAATTTTCCGCCAAATTTCTATTGAAAGATAATTTCCGCCAACTTTTCATCAAAAGATGATTTTCCATCAATTTTCCGTCAGCTTTCCATTGGAAGACAATTTTCCATCAGTTTTCTATCAACATTTCCGTCAGCGGGTTGTTTTTTTAATGGAAATAGTTGAATTTTTTTCCATCAAGCATGTGTTGACGGATTTTTTTCCATTGGTTTTAACTTTTCTATCAACTTCCATCAGTATTCTATCAAAAAGTCTAATTCTTGACGGAAATCCATCAATTTCCATCAAATTCTATCAGAAAATTGATGGAAATTCAAATGATAGAAACTGATGGAATTCTGAGGGAAGGGCTGGAACTATTATAATAGCTTTTCTCACCTGGTCTTCCTTTATTTTCTCTATAACTCTGCTCAACAGGCTGAAAGGAGGAAATAAATAAGGATTAAAATCTGACCAATTGATGCTTAAAGCATCAGTAGCTGCTGCACAAGGTTCAGGAAACCAAGAAACATACTTTGCTAACTGTTTATTTAATCGACTAGCAAATAAATCAATATCAGGTTCAAAAAGTTCCAAACAAAGAGCCGTAAAAACCCTTTCATTTTCAACCCACTCGGTTGAATCACTAAAATTTCTAGACATATAATCAGCTGTGACATTTGTGGAACCTAAAATATGTACTGCAGATAAAAATGTATTTCTTGACTCACACCATGTCCAAATTTCTCTAGCTTCAAGAAATAAAGATACAATAGAACCTCCTTTATTGTTAATATATGATACAGTCGTGCTATTATCAGAGTGAATAGATATATGAGTATCTTGAAAGTCAGAACAAAAACTTTTTAAAGCAAAGTTTACTGCCTTTATTTCCAAAATATTGATATGTAAAGCAGATTCCTCACTTGTCCATCTACCACCTGTTTTTAACTTATCAAATTTCGCACCCCAACCTGCCTTTGAAGCATCAGTCTCTATAAAATGTGATATTTTGGGGGGTCGAATATCCTTCCCATTTTTGGATTTAATATTTTTTATCCACCAATTTATCTCTGAATCTCTGAAATTGCATCCACAGATAACCTTATTGGACTATCAAAGTCATCTTTAGAACAAGCTAATGCATGAACTTTATCTTTGTTAAGATATCTAAAAAATAATAGTGCTAGTCTTATTGCATACTTAGCAGAATTAAACAACCCAATTAATTGTGCCACCTTCAAATAGATACATTCTAGACATTAAGCACCTCTGAACAAAGATTTAAAATCTTTTCTATCTTACTATCAGGCAAATAAACTTTAAATTCTACTGAATCCAGAATATGTCCTAAATATTCTACTCTAGTAGATGGAATTAATGCTGACTTATCATAATTTACAAAGAAACCAAGCCTTGAAAATAAAGAAATTAACATGTTACCCTGTTCTATGCACCCACTAGTTGACAAGGCTTCGCAAAGTGAATTGTCAATATAAAAATAATTTGACATTCCAAATTTCCGAACATGTGAAAAAATAACCTTCATCAATTTTGTAAACACTTTAGGAGCTGATGCTATACCAAAACAAAGACAATTAAATTTGTACAATTTTCCTTTCCACTTAAATTTTAGAAGCCTTCTACAAGATTCATCTATTGGCACAGAAAAATAAGCATTTAAATTTTGTAAATCTAAAGAAATAAAATAAGCATTTCTCTGAACTGAATTCAGAACAATCTCAATAGTTTCTAATTTAAAATGATGATATTGTACAAAATTATTCAACTTCTTTAAATTACTGTAAACATACTTATTTTCGCGTGGTATTTTTTTTCACGGATTTTGCTGTCACTTAATTTCCGCGAAAATAAATACCGTGAAATTAAATACCATATTTTTGGAAGAAAATATTAACCTTTGTTTTCATGTAATACTTATTTGCTAGAGTGTACTTTTGATGTTGAAAGTAACGGTTCTGTGTGAATGACAAACACCAAAGGGATTGTTATCAAAACATCTTTACAATTGACTAAATTGACATTTTTATTGTACACAACCTTTGACCTTTCCAATACACCTAGAAGTGAATGACCCAAGCTGACCATGATCCAAATTGACACCTTTTTTTGTACCTGATTTTTAACCATTCAATTGTGTGATAATCGACTACAGTTATAGAATTGTAGCCACAATAAATTTTGATCGTTAATTGGGCTTCTGAGTAATTAGTAATGCACTTCAATTTTAATTGACCAACAAACATATTTACAAATACAACATTTGAAAGAAATTAAATTATTTACAAAAATCTATCTCTGACAGTTTTAGTTACAAGTTGCAAACATCTGCAATACCAGTCTTGACCCATCCTCACTCAAGTGTCTCCTCCTTAACATTCTGAAAGGCATGTACAAGCCAACCTGCATGGAGTGGTTTCAGCGTAGACAAGCGTAGATCTAATAATTAAAGAACTTACAAATTCATAGCCTCAATCAATTAGTCAGTTGTCGTCAGTATTTATTTTAATCATGAATTATTAAGAAAGGACCGTTATTTTAGGTTTATATTAACTTTAAATCATTAATCTGCGAAAACCGCGAATGGTCAATGAGAAAAAAACGTGAAATTAAGTACCCGCGAACTTGTTTCAAATACGGAAATTGCAAAAATAAGTACCCGCGAAAATAAGTACGTTTACAGTAATCACAGGCCTGAAAGCTCCGGATTTTTTCTTTACAAGGAAAATATTTGAAATAAATTCCCCAAATTCATGTTCACATTCAGAAATAGCCCCTTTTTCTAACATGTCCCATACTTCATTATCAACTAAAACATTCTTTGATTTGCCAAAATCAGTAACTTTAGGAATAATATTCTAATAAGGTTCTTTCCAAAATTCAATATGATAACCTTGTACAGTTTCCAAAATCCATTTATCAGATGTTATTTTTTCCCATTCTTTTTTCCTTTCTCTTAAAATACCGGCTCTTAAAGAAACATTCCTACTTACATTAACTGGGTCTAAAATCTCCCTTTGTAAGACCCTCTCGGTCTTCTGGTAAAGCCTCTGCCTCTTGCATAAGTTTGACCTTGACCCCAATGAGACGCCTGACCCCTCATCATGGGTCTTCCTCTTGAGTTTTTTGGAACTGAACGAAATTGACGAATTCTTTCTGCGTCGTTTATCTCTTTCATACGCTTCCCTACGTCATGTGGAAACAACTGCTCCCCAATGGGACAACTGGAAGAACATAACTGTTGGAATCGTTAATTAACATAAGGTCTAATAAAATATCTTCTTTTAATGTCAATCTCAAAAAATGTATTACATGTAAGTGCCAATGCCTGACTTAAACATTTCTTTGCCACAAAAAATTCCACTCTACCATTCTTAAACATTTCTGTTAACTTGATCAAAGGTACAATGGCCAACCCTAATATTTTCTGAACATCTTGTAAACTTTTATCTCTCTGTTGGATGATTGAATATAAGCAATTCCAAATTTCAGGATTAATTAACGGAGGAACCAATGATTTGCAATTAACAGGAATTTGAATTTCCTTAAGAAAAGCGGATACATCGGCTTTCTGAGTGCAAGCAGAATTAACAAATTTAGAAGACGATTCTGAAACCTCCTCGGAGAATTTGGTTTGGTCCTCAAAAATTTTGGGCATGTCAAATCCCTCGTTCTCATTATCATTGTCATTAACATACTGACCTGCGTTAACAGTATTACCAAAAATGTCATTAACATTGACTAAATTGTCATTTTCATAATTAGAAGCTTCATACTCATAATTATCGTTTTCATTGACATCTTTGTCATAAAACTGACCTTCACTTTCATCTTGAGGTTTGTTTAAAACCTTTGACGGTCCCGCACCCTCGGCGGACTTCAGTAAAAATTCAGATAGCATATGGGCAATCGTACCTGCATTGAGAGATGGTGCAGCCTTCTTTTTCGATTTAACATTGGATTTTGCCGACTTACTTGATTTTTTCATTGGCGCCTTGCCTTTCAGATTCTTACCAGGTCCTTTTCCTGGGCCTGTTTTCACAGCATTTTTTTCAGCATTTTTACGTGACTCCGCACTTAAATCCTTTTTAGCTGGACTTGCTTCAAACCCAGAAACACTTTTGCCATTGGCATCATCGCCGGAATCAAACAATTTAACCACTTCTGCCGTGTCCATACCACGACTTGAATTTTCATCATCAGAAAAGTCCGAAACATCGGAATATTTACTAGACCGAGCCATCGGCAACGGCTATCATCAAAATATAAGAATTATAAAGTTGTAGAAAGGAAACTCATCCTTCTATACTTAGTTCATGTGGCCTTTGAGACAAAAAAGCGCGGTTCTTTGGGTGCACTAGCTTATATACTCATGGCTAGAGTCATCCGTGCATGAAGTAATGAATACTTTTTGTTTCTTTAAATAGCAAAGACACGTGGCTTGTTTGTTGACAAATATTCACATTAAACACGATAAAGCCTGTAGGCTTTATGATAGATAATACGAGAACAAGGAAACCACTAAATATTGGACTGGCGGTATCCGTACAATATCCATATTGGACGGATAAATTACATATTGGCGAAGGCTGTTTTCATCATATTTAGACAAATATTTTTATGTTAGTCAATAATTTTAAATTCTGATAAGAGAACAAGTGATCAGCACCTCAAGATCTACATGCCCTGAAATTTTGAAGGAGATTCAACGATAATTGCCCTTTTATCTTGATTTTTATGAACTGTGCGCTTACAAAAATAGATTAGGCTCAATATCTTAAAATCTATATGAGATATTTAAGAAATGTAAATTGCATATTGTTGAGCACATCATGATCTACAGAATATGAAATAAGGTCAACATTGTAATGAACCCATGTTCATTTTAGGGGTTATTCCTCTTCGAATGTTTAAAGAAGAAAATAAAGGTTATTACTCTGCACAATCATTGCAACATTAAGTTAAACCTTTTTGTCAGATTATTGAAGAAGCAAAGAGGCACCAATGGGGCATTTGAGTGTCAAAAGTCACTCAATTTAAACTTATGATCCTTTCAATGTCAAATAGATTTTGCCTAATAGCCTATACTTCAGGCACATAAGTCAGGTGAGCGATTCAGGCTCCTGGGAGCCTCTAATTTAGATATGGTGTTACTTGTACATGAGATTAAATCTTATGTGTACACTTTGCTTATAACCATTATCTAAATTTATGTAAATTATGAGACATCAGGTTGAACTCCCTCCATCGTAGTTTTGCCCTTAGCTATATATATTTGGATTTCATTTGGTTTTATACATTTTAAACATCTTTTGAAATTGTGGATTTCCTATGTTTGGGTTCTAGTGCTGCTGATGAGGAATAAATTTCCGAAATGTTCTTACAGCATATAAAAAATAATTGCAGTTGGAGTTAACATATGTGTTATAGTCTCATGTTCATTTACTCCATTTCATTCATAAATTATTTGTCCCTCCATAGTATGCAAGTGTCTAAAACTATTGACTGTCCATATTGGGCTAAGAATATACAGGGTTTAACATTTTGCAGGTAGGGCCAGACATGGATTGGTATTGTTATAAATAAGATTTCTAAGAGAGACCTTTTTATATGACCGCAAAAAATTTGCGGATGTATTATGGTATGATGCTGTCGTTGTTGTCGTTGTCGTTGTTGTTGTCTGTTAACTTCTTAGTGTTTCCACAATAACTTTAATTCCAGTTATCCAATTGCTATGAAATTTGACAATGATGTTCCTTACCATGAAAGAATGAATGGGATTGATTTTTGGGGTTCCCCCATTTTCCGTTTTCAAAATGAGGGGCCAAAAAGGGGCTAAAAATGCTCCTTTTATGTTTGTTGCCACAATAACGTTAGTTCTAGTTATTCCATTTGTTTGTAATTTGGCAATAATGTTCCTTACGATAAAAGGATGAATTGAATTGATTTTGGGGGTCCCCCTATTTTTGTTTCGAAATTAGGGGCCAAAAAGGGACAAAAATTTCAAATATTTTGTTTCCACCATAACTTTGGTCCTAGTTGGCCTTTTGCTGTGAAATTTGTCAATAATGTTTCTTACAATAAAAGAATGAACCTGATGAATTTTCGCCCCCCCCCCTTTTTCGCTGTTCTGTAATAAGGGGCTAATATCGAAACTTTTTTATTTGTGGTCCGATTTTGAAATTTTTTTGGCATGTTTGTTCTTGTCAAATAGTGGATATATATATATTAAAATTATTTTTTGCAAACCTCCCTTTTCCCCCCTATTAGGTAATTAGGGGCCAAAAAGGATCAAAATCAAAACTTGTTTACTTGTGATCTGATTTTGAATTTTTTTTTGCATGTTTGTTCTTGTCAAATAGCGGATACAAATTTAGATTTAATTTTTGAGACTGCCCCTATTCCCCCATTACATAACTAGGGGCCAAAAAGGACCAAAATCAAATCTTTTTTACTTGTGATCTGATTTTGAAATTTTTTTTTGCATGTTTGTTCTTGTCAATTAGTGGATACAAAATTGAGAATTCATTTTTCTGACACCCCTTTTTGGCCGGATTTCATTAGTGAAAATCCGGGTTATAAAATGGTAAATGTCGGGCGGGCGGTGGGCGGGCGGGGAAAATACTTTCGTAACAGTTTTCTCAGCAACTACTGATCACAGCCTCTTAATATTTGGTATGCAGCATCAGCATGGGATCCCAAAATGTGGGATTTGATTTCCGGTCTATCACTCACCTACTTCTTGTTTACCGACTTAGTTATTTTTTTAGACTAATGTTCAATAATAGTAAATTTTCGTAACAGTTTATTTATGCAGCATCAGCATGGGCTCCCATAACGTGGGATTCAATTTCTGTCTTTGACCCATTTTTCCCCCTTTACGTAATAAGGGCCAAAATTCAAAACTTTTTATTGATACAGATTGGCAGTATGTCTTCCTGTTTTCAAGAAGTTAGAAGGCAAAGGGGTAAAAATTCAATTATAATAGAATTGGAGAGAATGGGTCTATTTCTTAATATAGAATTGAGTGGGGATATTGAAATGATATAAATATGATATTGTAAGTGTAATTTTTTTTCCATTTTCTTTGAAAATAGTTAAAATCTAGTGATTTTCTTGTAAAATGTGGCTGAAAAGTCCACCAAAGAAGGCATGTGTCAAAAACCTTTGTCAGTCCACCATGGGGTACATGTGTCCAGAGCAATTGACTATCCATATTGCCAGGGCCTAAAAAGTACAGGGTTCAACGTGTTGTGGTTGTATCATGCTGCGCTTGTTGAAGCTTTATATTTATGTTTACATTATGTTGTTTTATAGCTGGAGATATTACAAGGCCCAGGAGAGACAGTTTTTGTGCCTGGTGGTTGGTGGCATGTGGTTGTTAATTTAGAAGATACTGTTGCAGTAACACAAAACTTTAGCAGTCCTATCAATTTTCCTATTGTGTGGCATAAAACTGTACGAGGCCGTCCAAAACTGTCAAAGAAATGGTACAAAGTTTTACAGGTGAATACAGTTTTATTACTAGAGCAGTGCCAAATGGCCTTGTTGAAGGCTGCTGGCGGTTGTCCATTGTGGTTTTTCTAAATTGCCATTTAATTGTGGGCTGTGTCGTGAACACTTATTCCACATCTCATTATTTTCTATTTAAAAACTTATAGAATTCATTAATTTTTTTCCAAGAATTTGATCTGGATTGTGTTCATAACTCTATTTTATTCACAACGCTAGGTGTGTTCTGGGACAGTCTGGGTACCAAGACACTAGAAATAAGGTCAATTCAACCTATATTTTACGCCTAAAAATGTAATTAATTTCTTGGTTTAGGTCTATACCCTAGGTAATACACTTATGTGAACAAGTAATGGTAGGCTATTGATATTTGGTATACAGCTGCATAAGCATCAGTACAGATCAATTTCAATAGTAATTGCCAGTACTATAGTCACTTTTAACACTGGCAGTTTCTGTCTCGCCTGCGACTTTAGTTGCTGAAGGCGAGACATAGGTATTACTTTCCGGCTGCGGTGACGGCAATGGCGGTGTTAACTTTTTTGTAAGACTTGGTTTTGTATTTGGGGTTTGTGGCCCCTACTGTTCTAGAAAAAAAGGGCCAAAGGGGCTAAAACGGGTGTATTGATAAAACTGTTGTAGAATGTTCATTATTCATTCAATTTTGAAAAAAAAATTTTTGTTGAAGTGCTCATAAAATTCTGTCTACTAAATGTGTCAATGATTTTGATATGTATTTCACCATTACATTGATACAGGGGGCTAAAGACAGGCCACGCCCAAAAAATCAACTTTTTAGCTCACCTGACCCGAAGGGTCATGTGAGCATGAAGGGTCATGTGAGCTATTGTCATCACTTGGCATCCGTCGTCCGTCGTCCGTAAACTTTTTAAAACGTTAAATCCTCTGACACCATAAGTCCAATTGCAACCAAACTTGGTATGGTTGTTCATTAGCATTCCGTGCTTAGAACTGATGTGGGGATTTTTGATTCGTCGTAAAACATGGCCGCCATGGCTAAAAATAGAACATAGGGGTAAAATGCAGTTTTTTGCAAATAACTCAAAAACGGCTACAGATATCAATTTTTGAAGAAAATCCAACAACCCATGTAGGAGTTATTGCCCTTTTTGTGGATTTTGTGCAAATTTAACACCTGTTAAGCTCAATATCTTGAAAACTATACTAGATATTTGAGAAATTTAAATTGCATATTGTTAAGCACATCAAGATCTACAAAATATGTAACAGGGTCAACGTTGTAGGACCTTTCCTTTTAGGAGTTATTGCCCTTAGAACATAAAAATTTAGCATTTTAACAGCATTTCCTCATTACATTGAAAACGTTAACTCCTCTGACACTTTAAGTCCAAATGGAACCAAACTTAGTATAGTTGTTTATTAGCATTAGGTGTATAGAACTGATGTGGGGATTTTTGATTGGTCGTAAAACATGGCTGCTGTGGCTAAAAATAGAACATAGGGGTAAATGGCAGTTTTTTGCAAATAACTCTAAAATGTTGACAGATTTCAAAATTTTGATTGGAACAAAAGTGATCAGCACCTCAAGATCTACCAGCTCTGAAATTTTGAAGAAAATCCAACAACCCATGTAGGAGTTATTGCCCTTTTTGTGGTTTTTTTGCAAATTTTGCACCTGTTCAGCTCAATATCTTGAAAACTATACAAGATATTTGAGAAATTTAAATTGCATATTGTTAAGCCCATCAAGATCTACAAAATTTGTAACAGGGTCAACGTTGTAGGACCTTTCCTTTGAGGAGCTATTGCCCTTGGAACGTCAAAATTGAGCATTTTAACTGCATTTCCTTATATTGAAAATGTTAACTCCTCTGACACTTTAAGTCCAAATGGAACCAAACTTGGTATTATTGTTTATTATTATTAGGTGTATAGAACTGTTGTGGGGATTTTTGATTGGTTGTAAAACATGGCCGCTGTGGCTAAAAATAGAACATTAGGTTAAACTGCATTTTTTTGCAAATAACTCAAAAAGGGTGACAGATTTTTGTCTCGCCTGCGAAGCAGAGCGGGACATAGGTGTTACTTTACCGGCGGCGGCGGCGACGGCGGTGTTAACTTTTTGAAAAAGTTTTATGAGCACCTCCATATCTCAAGAACTATAAGTCCTAGGTTAATGAAACTTGGTATGCATATGCCCCAGTAGTAGCTTAGCACAGTTGCATCCCCATCTTTTGACCTTGACCTTGATTTTCCAGTTGAGTGACTGACAATTTTCAATACATATAATAGCAATGGAAAAGTTTTGCGAGCACCTCCATATCTCAAGAACTATAGGCCCTAGGTTGATAAAACTTGGTATGCATATGCCCCAGTAGTAGCTTAGCACAGTTGCATCCCCATCTTTTGACCTTGACCTTGATTTTTTGGTTGAGTGACTTTGACAATTTTCAATTCCTATAATAGCAATGGAAAAGTTTTGCCAGCACCTCCATATCTCAAGAACTATAGGTCCTAGGTTGATGAAACTTGGTATGCATATGCCCCAGTAGTAGCTTAGCACAGTTGCATCCCCATCTTTTGACCTTGACCTTGGTTTTCCGGTTGAGTGACTTTGATTATTTTTATTGCATATATTTGCAATGTTTGAGTTCTATAAACATCTTTTGATCTCAGAAACTGAAAATCCACATAAATTCAAAATATAGTGGAAGTAAGAAAGAATAGTTGTTTATGATGGTGCCGGCAGGTGAGACATACTTTAGTGTTAACTCTTGTTAGATTTTGATTGAGAACAAAAGTGATCAGCACCTTTAGATCCACCATATTGTCAGATGACCCTCTTATTAATCTTATGACCCTTTCAACGTTAAATAGATTTTGCCTTATAACCTTTACTTCAGGCACATATGTCAGGTGAGCGATTCAGGCTCCTGGGAGCCTCTTGTTCTGGATTTTTTCAAAATTTTGCACTTATTTAGCCCTATATCTTAAAAACTATACAAGATATTTTAAAAATTCAAATTGCACATGATTAAGCACATCAAAATCTACATTTCATGTAATTAGGCCAAAGCTGTAGAACCATTCTTATAGGAGTTATGGCCCTTAAAGCGTCAAAGATTAACTTGTCTGACACCATGCATCCAACTTCAACCAAACTTGGCACAGTTGTTTAATTGCATAAATGCTACAGTTCTGTCGTTCGGATTTTTGATTCATTAAAAAATATGGCTGCCATGGCTAAAAATAGAACATAGGGGTAAATTGCAGTTTTTTGCTGATAACTCAAAAATGGTTACAGATATCAAAATTCAGATGGAAACAAAAGTGATCAGCATCTCAAGATCTACCTGCTATGAAAGTTTCAAGAAGATCCATCAATTGATGTAGGAGTTATTGCCCTTTTTCTGGTTTTTTTTTCAAAATTTTTCACTTATTTAGCCATATATCTTGAAAACTATACAAGATATTTCAAAAATGACTTATCACAGTTTTTAGGTTGAAGCCGTAGGACCATTTCTTTTAGGAGTTATTGTCCTTAAAACAACAAAATTTACCATTTTTCATTACTTTTCCCCCAAATTTCAAAGATTAACTTGTCTGACACCCTAAGACCAACTGAACCTTAACTTGGCACACTTGTTTAATAGCTTATATGCTACAACTCTACCATGGCTATAAATAGAACATAGGGGTAAATTTCATTTTTTTGCTAATAACTCAAAACTGGTTTCAGATATCAAAATTGTGCAAGAATCAAAAGTGATCAGTATATTAAGATCTACCTGTCCTGAAATTTCAGAAAAGATCTGACTGCTGATGTGGGAGTTATTGCCCTTTTTCATAATTTTTGACAAATTTTGCACTTATTAAGCCCAATATCTTGAAAACTAACCAAGATATTTCAGAAACTTAAATCACATACTGTTAAGCACAATAATATCTACAAAATATATGTATCTGTGTAGTTCAGGTGAGCGATTCAGGCTCCTGGGAGCCTCTTGTTATTATTTTAATATACTGATCAATACAATCAATAAGAACAATAAATTTAAAAAATTCCAAATGTAGCTATAAAAAACTTATGTTATAAGTTCCTATTTAAAACAGTTGTGTTATGTTAAAGGCCATGTGAGCTAATGCCATCACTATGCGTCCATCATCGTCCGTCGTCTGCCGTCCTTTAACAATGGCAAAAAGTTTCTTCTCTGAAACCACTGAAACTATTTAACTGAAACTTTGCAGGAATGAAATATGACATGTTGGCAACAAACCGTCTGTCCGTCCGTCCCACTATGGGGTGCCTGTCTTGTGTAATCTGAAATTCAAAAACCAAACACTAGATCTTTCTGAAATTTTACACAGTGATTACAGATATATTGAAGATGTGCACCTCCCCTTTTGGGATCATTTTATAATTTCGTTTAGAAATTAGGGGCCCAAAAGGGGCCCAAAAAGCGACTTTTTAATTTTTTTCCACAATAACTTTTGTTCTGGTTGACCAAATGCTATGAAACTTTACAGTAATGTTACTTACCATAAAAGAAAGGGTTGAGCTGATTTCGGGTGTCCCCTCTATTTTCGTTTAGAAATTAGGGGCCCTAAAGGGACTGAAAAAGTGACATTTTTATTTGTTTCCACAATAACTCTTGTTCTGGTTATCCAAATGCTTTGAAACTTTACAGTAATGTTACTTACCATAAAAGGAAGGGTTGGGCTGATTTTATGTCCCCTCTTTTTTCGTTTAGAAACTAAGGGGCCTAAAGGGGCCAAAAAAGCAACTTTTTTATTTGTTTCCACAATAACTTGTTTTGGTTGACCAAATGCTATGAAACTTTACAATAGTGTTACTTACCATAAATTAAAGGGTGGGGATGATTTTTTTTTCATTTGATTCCTTGTGAAAATCTCTGTCATAATTTGCAATCAGATTTGCAATATTTCTTACAATTTTTCAGAAATTAGGGGTCAAAGGGCCAAAATGTCAATTAATACATGTATATAAATAAAGCTTTTGGTATTAGATGCTGTAGTAAGTACATATGTGTCAATTATGTCAAGTCCATCACAGGATGCATGTGTCAAAAAGCTTTGTAAATCCACCATAGGCTTCATGTGACAAAAGCATATAGACTATCCATATTGGGCTTCCAACAAACAGGGTTCAACTTGTTGCGGTTGTATCATGCAGTGCTCGGCGTAGCTTTTTAGCTCACCTGACCCGAAGGGTCATGTGAGCTATTGCCATCACTTTGCGTCCGTCGTCCGTCCGTCGTCCGTCGTCTGTCGTCCGTCGTCCGTCGTCCGTTAGCTTTTTTCAAACATCTTCTTCTCTAAAACTGCTTGGCCAAATGCAGCCAAACTTGATATGGTTGTTCCTTAGGGTATTGTGCAAAAAGTTTGCGTTCAGATTTTTGATACGTCAAAAAACATGGCCGCTGTTACTAAAAATAGAACAGGGGGTCAAATACAGTTTTTTGCAAATAACTCAAAAACGGTCACAGATATCAAAATTCTGGCATAGGGTTAAAGTGATCAGCACCTCAAGATCTACATGCCCAGAAATTTTCAAGAAGATCCAACAACCGATGTAGGAGTTATTGCCCTTTTTCTGGATTTTTTCAAAATTTTGCACTTATTTTGCCCTAGACCTTAAAAACTATACACGATATTTTAAAAATTCAAATTGCATATGATTAAGCACATCAAGATCTACATTTCATGTAATTAGGTCAAAGCTGTAGAACCATTTCTTTTAGGAGTTATGGCCCTTAAAGCGTCAAAATTTACCATTTTTCATTACTTTTCCCCTGAAATTCAAAGATTAACTTGTCTTACACCATACATCCAACTTCAACCAAACTTGGCACAGTTGTTTAATAGTATACATGCTACAATTCTATTGTTCAGATTTTTGATTCGTCAAAAGATATGGCCGCCATGGCTAAAAATAGAACATAGGGGTAAATTTCATTTTTTTGCTAATATCTCAAAAATGGTTACAGATATCAAAATTCTGATGGGAAACAAAAGTGATCAGCATCTCAAGATCTACCTGCTCTGAAAGTTTCAAGAAGATCCAACAATTGATGTAGGAGTTATTGCCCTTTTTCTGGATTTTTTCAAAATTTTTCACTTATTTAGCCATATATCTTGAAAACTATACAAGATATTTAAAAAAATTAAATTGCATATGATTAAGCGCTTCAAGATCTACATTAAATGTATTAAGGTCAAAGCTGTAGGACCATTTCTTTTAGGAGTTATTGTCCTAAAACAACAAAACTTTTTTTCATTACTTTTCCCCTGAATTTCAATATTCACTTGTCTGACACCCTAATATCAACTGCATCTTAACTTGGCACACTTGTTTAATAGCTTATATGCTACAACTCTATCGTTCAGATTTATGATTTGTCAAAACTCATGGCGGCCATGGCTAAAAATAGAACATAGGGGTAAATTTCATTTTTTTGCTAATAACTCAAAACTGGTTTCAGATATCAAAATTGTGCAAGAATCAAAAGTAATCAGCATATTAAGATCTACCTGTCCTGAAATTTTGGAAAAGATCTGACTGCTGATGTTGGAGTTATTGCCCTTTTTCGTACTTTTTGCCCAATTTTGCATTTATTAAGCCCAATATCTTGAAAACTAACCAAGATATTTCAGAAATTTAAATCACATATGGTTAAGCACATTAATATCTACAATATATATGTATCTGTGTAGTTCAGGTGAGCGATTCAGGCTCCTGGGAGCCTCTTGTTATTGAAATTGTGGACTTCCTAATAATGCATTGAACAGTCCACCACAAAATCCTTGTGTCAAAAAGCTTTGTGAGTCCACCATGGGCTACCTGTGTCTTTATTGGGCATCCATTTACTTACAGGGTTCAATATGTTGTGGTCATATCATGCTGCGCTCAGTGTAGCTTGTTATTTGCAATAAGTATCCACACAGTATTGGAAAATAGAATGA
Organism: Arcuatula senhousia; assembly: GCA_963971305.1. NCBI lineage: Eukaryota > Metazoa > Mollusca > Bivalvia > Mytilida > Mytilidae > Arcuatula > Arcuatula senhousia. The sequence goes on along the minus strand of OZ020313.1, from coordinate 21,160,946 downwards.
AATGTTTTGTGAGTTAAATGTTTTTTGTATTTTATTAGAGAGAACGACCTGAAATAGCAGCTATTGCAGATAAAGTAGATCTGAACCAACCAACAGGTTTTAACTCTGACAGCTCTAGTTCAGGGTCATCTAGCTCAAGTTCTAGTGAATGTAGCTCATGTGAAAGTTCAGAAGGTGATAAACAATCAAAGTCTAGAAAAAGGTCAGTCTTTGTTTAAATATATTGAAAGGCTCCTTACAAGTAGCACATCACTTGGTGTCCATTGTCCTTTAAATTTTTTATACAGTCTCCTGTCAAACCATATTGAATCCAATTGTAAGCAAACTTGGTACCTTGGCATGGATGGTATAAAACAATCATTTAGATTTTGATCTTTAAAAAACATGGCCACCATTGCTAATATAGAATGATGTGATAATGAACCTCACCGTAATGTAAGTTTATCCATACCTATATAGACTTTACCTATTTGCCAACACTTATGACTTTGAATCAGTCTTCTGTCTCAAAGCAAAAGCAAAAAAATGCCAACTAAAATATTTTATTTTGGTAAGGTTTCTTCGTGTGTTACCTTTTGCTATATGAGGTTTTTCATGTGTAGGTGACGGTTTTTGATGAACGAAGCGATGGTTTTTTCGGGCTCAAGTTGATTTTGATTTGTTTTAAATTGGCCTCAAAAATACAATTTGATAGTTTTTGATTGACTTTTTATAAGATAAATAACTACAGACCGATAAATTGGTATTTTACTGTTAGTTTTATAACAAAATCGTGCAACAAATATAAAAATTCGTACAAGAATAGTATTCGAATATTGTACATTAGATTTGTATACATGTAAAACTTTAAAAATTACTGTAATAAAAATAGAAGCGGAAATAATGAACAATTTTTTATTAAGAAATGTTGTTTTTCATTTTCATTTCACAACCTCATGCATCTACATATTCAACAGCATAGAAGAAGCATAGGTCCCAATGGGGCATCCGAATTTAAACATCCTAAACATAAATGTATAGACGTTGGGTCACATCGGTCACATTGGTACACATGGGTACATTTAGAATAATAAATCAAACATTAAGGATGTTTGAGGGTGACTTTGAAAGTGATGAGGTTTTAAGATAAAGGGTTTAAATCATAAGAGAATAATTCAAAATTCAAAATAAGCTAAAAATTTTGATAAGTTACCGCGCTCGTTTCAAAGTTAATAAGAGTTAAGAAATTTGGCGGGAATAGGTTTTCTCTGTTTTTTTCATAGCTTTTTCATTAGCATAGTTTATCTGTTTAAACCTGTGAAAAAGTGATTAGAATTTGAAATAAATTTGTAAAACAGATACTTATGATGTAATGAAGACCCTAAACAAAAGAAAAATAGGGATTACCGTGCAAATTTTTTTGGCCTTATTTTGATGGAAAAAAACAGAGAATTCTGAAAAAAAATGTCAAAAATCTCAAAAGCTGACCCTCCAACGATTCCTTGATAATAGTTGCTTTACTCCAAAGCAGCACAACTTCGGCTAAATCAGGAAGATGAGCATAAAAAATGGGTAATAAAATGAGTGAAGTGGAGGATCGCGGAAAGGCCAGGGATGGGGGCAGAAGGTCATTCGGGAATGAGACTTTTCTCTGTCACTTGAAAAGGTTAAGAGATGGGTAGAAACGGCAGGACAATTAACCTCCTGCATGGTGATTCTACGGGTATTTCTGTTATCGGGACCTTCAACGGGATTCTTTAACACGGTGTACCAATGTGGATTGCGATCAGGTTTTTCACATAATATTATAGCGTGACGACCTCGGCTTTCATTATAACAGGGCTTTCCCATTCAACCACCTGAAACACTTATCTATTTCATGGGCATTAGCAGCCTGTCCACATGTCAGCCTTCTATGTGCTCATAAGGTGACTTTTACTGCGCTGCTGTAGGCTTATTCGCCATCCAGAACCCGCAAGGGGGAGGGGGTTACATATTTGTTTAGGGTTGAAATAACTAGGCTTAAACTTTTAAGATATAAGTATAGAATAACCATAATATAATACAATTTCAAAACTGTTCATAGATTTTGTTTTAGTTTAAAATGAAAGGACGTACTTTTGATTTTTGTAAAAATTACATGAGGTCATTGTTGTTCTTTTAATGAAATCTAAGAACAAATGAATTATTTGTCGGTCAATAAAACAGTGAGCGGTAGATGGATATTTTCGGTTGTTTTTGAAATTGTTTTCTCAGAAAATACTTATTATAGCCTATTGATATTTGGTATACATCCTCAGTATGGGGTTCCATATCGTAGGATTTTGATACTGGCCTGTCTCTCACAAGTCTTACTTCCTCTTTAACGAAGTTTATAGCTTTGACACATTATCCCATATTTTGCTGTCAATTTCTTTTTTGAAATTTGAAGTTGTAATGGTTATCTTGTATTTATTTTATGAAAAAAAAGGATAAAGATTAGTGTACGCGACATAACTTAAAATATTAACGATGATTTTTTTAAAATCCTTAACGTAAAACAGCCAGCAGCCTTCAATGTGACCAGCAGTTGCTGATCGATGCTTTACGATTGGCCTTGGATTGAAAATAAACAACACATGATTCAAGCCCAATCCTCAATGAAAGACCTTCTTCTTAATAAACGAACATTAACCTAAATTTGGTGAATACAAACATCAGCTTTGATAAAGATTCCTGGCTTAGGACAGGCACATTTAAAATGTGGCGGGGTAAAACTAGTTTTTTTGTGCCAACCTTTTTCTTATTGATAAAGATCAAAGAGTTAACTCTTCCTTGTATTGTCATTTCTCTTGGCCAAAATCATTCCAATCAATTATTTTATTGAAAGAAACATTATTGTAATCAGTATACCAGAACAAAAGTTATTGTTTGAAACAAATAAAACTTTGATTTTTACCCCCTTTTGATCCCTAATTGCTAAACAAAAAAGAGGGGACGCCCAAAATCAACCCCATTCTTTCTTTTATGGCAAATGACATTACTGTAAATTTCATAGCATTTGATCAACCAGAACAGAAAGTAATTGTGGAAACAAATTAAAAAAATCGCTTTTTTGGCCACTTTCGGGCCCCTCTTTTCTAATTGGAATTATAAATTATCCCATTAGGGGAGGTGCACATCTTCAATATATCTGTAATCACTGTGTTATATTTCAAAAAGATCTCAGTGTTTAGTTTTTGAGATTCAGATTACACAAGACAGACACCCCTACAGTGCGACAAACGGAGGAAGACGGACGGGGGTATAGACGAACGGAGTGACCCGTCACCACTAAACCTGCTTTCGCCTTCGGCGACGCAGGTAAAAACCTAATAATAAGGAGAACACTGTCGCGGTCTTAGGCTGTGTCACTCAAAAACCGTCACAGGTTCCCGAACAAACCTTACAGTATTCACGAAAAAACCGTAACGTATTTGCAGAAAAATGTTAATTAATTTAACGTATCCTTATTAATATTTGTGAGAAAGGTGGTAAACGTTTTAGAGTTGACAAAAGAGTCACAAAAACTTTTTTTGTTCATTTTTACTATTGTTTTTTTTACCAAATAAAGATATTTTTGAAAATGGTAACAATGTTTAATTTTGACAATTAAATGACATCAAATTCTGTTAATATTCACTAAGTATATTTCTGGTTCATTTTTAAAAACATTTGACATATTTTTTACAAATTAATTAGGCTATTAACTAAACTGACCTTGAAAAAGTCAGTATCGTCTTAATTTTCCACTGTTTTTCCCACAAAGCATTTAGGATATCAGCAAAAACCTTACTGTTGTTGCGCAAAAACAAATTTATCGTGTCGCACTTTGTAGGGATTGGTGGTACCATCATAAAACTTTATACACAAATACATCAGGATATGGAAAAAACAAAAATAATCATAAAATTTACCTGCCTCATCAACTTCATGGTTGATTGATCACAGAAAAAGCGGGTGTTATACTAAGGTTTATTTACAGGTTGAAGTTACTTTACCATGAAAGAAGTACATCATGAAACTTTATACACATATAAATTAGGATATTGATAAATGAAAATCATCAAAATTATACTCCTGGAATCAGTAAGTAAAACTTTACTGGTTTGATAATTATTGGAAAAATAAATATTGCATGATGATGCATCATGTCTAAAGGGCATATTCTTGTTTGCAAATACATTTTTCTACTCGAAAACGGTAATGAATATGATAAAAAAACCTTCTATTATAGGTAAAAACTATCAACACATAGTTATACCTGCCCTTTAATTTTGAAGAAGGGTCTCAATAACCTCTTTTGAGGTTGGTGTGTTGAACCATGCCTCCCCATTTGGATCAGTGGCACATCTCTTTCCTGTTTCCCAGTCAACTTATACTTTTAGAAGGGTCAAAAATAGATAATTTTTCGGTAACAGATTTCCCAGCTTCTAATTATTGAAGGGATTGATTTCAAATATTATTTAAACATCTTTAACTTGATGGACCCTGTCTCTTCTAAATTTCAGGCCAGTGGGGCATCTACTTCCTGTTTTCTGAGATTTATCCTTAAGGGTGAAAATAGACAATTTTTCTCAGCTTCTACTTGAGGGATTGCTTTTAATGAAGTAGAGCCATGAAGGCCCAAAATTAGCCCAAAATCCAATTTTGATCTACCTACTTGAAACTGCTTTGATGTTCATTAGACTTCATATATAAGCTGTAATATCTTTTGGGTAAATTGTTTATCACCCAGGAAAGAGCAGTAAGCTAAAGGAAAAAAATCTTGATATTTGACATTTTATTTTTTTAACTATTGCAATCACTTGGCATCCATTGTAGTCGTCTTCCGTTGTCGTCTTCGTCATTCACTTTCAGTCTTTTTGTCTCGCCTGCGACGAATAGTCGCTGAAAGCTAGACATAGGTATTACTTTCCTGCTGCATAAACTTTTTTGTAAGACTTTTGTGGACAATGAATTGCTTTAAAAGTATAATAGCTAGGCATCTGATATTTGGTATACAGACAGTTCAGACTATGGTATAGGCAACTGTTACCATGCTGTGTGACCCTGACCCCATTTTCACGCTCCAGTGACTCTGTGAACTTGTGTCTTTTTTTCAGGCCGTAAACTTTTTTGTAAGACTTTTGTGGACAATGAATTGCTGGAAAAGTATAATAGTTAAGCATCTGATATATTTGGTAAACAGACAATTCAGATTATGGTCTATGCAACTGTTACCATGTTGTGTGATCCTGACCCCATTTTCACGCTCCAATGATTCTGTGAACTTAGGCTTTTTTCTGGCCGTAAACTTTTTTGTAAGACTTTTGTGGACGATGAATTTGATGGAAAAGTATAATAGCTAGGCATCTGATATTTGGTATACAGACAGTTCAGGTTATGGTCTACGCAACTGTCACCATGCAGTGTGACCCTGACCCCATTTTCATGCTCCAGTGACTCTGTGAACTTACCAGTAGGTCTTTTTTCAGGCCGTAAACTTTTTTGTGAGACTTTTGTGGACCATGAATTGCTGGAAAAGTGTTATTGTTTGGCATCTGATATTGGATATACAGCCAGTTTAGGTTATGGTCTACACAACTGTTACCATGCCACGTGACCCTGACCCCATGCTCTAGTGACTCTGAACTTAGGTCTTTTTTCAGGCCAAAAACTTTTTGTAAAACTTTTGTGGACGATGAATTGTTAGAAAAGTATAATAGCTAGGCATCTGATAATGAGTATACAGATGTCTATGCAACTGTCACCATGCCATGTGACCATGACCCCATTTTTACGCTCAAGTGACTCTGTAAACTTACCGTATAGCGGGTCATTTTCGTGGTGGTTTTATTTTCGCTTATTTTCGCGGATCAATGACAGGGGGGAATAAAAAACATGCGAAATTTTTAAGCTAAAGACAGTTATGTTTTTTGGTGTGATTCTTATTCCATTTTAAGGCTTTATGGATCACTATTCTTTCTCTTAGTAAATTCTTTAAAGCTAATTTACATGTAAAGTGTCAATGATGAACATTCTTCAATCAATCTTTTATAATTTTATTATTACACGCAATCCCATATTATTAAAGTTCAAAAGAGTTACGGGATGTCCTCTACGAAAATTGCAGAAGAAGTGACTCACAGTCAACCAAAAAACATTACCACCATTGCTAAAAATAGAAGAGTGGGGTCAGACCCCAGTTTTGGCATAAAAAAATATAATAGAGAAAATCTGAAGCAACTTTCTTTCTTCAGCATGAAAAGCTTTACAAAAGTCTCCATTAAGTCGAAGTTGTCGGATGACGGCTTGAAGGGGTTATGGCCCTTTAAAGGTGAACAAAAGCATTTTTAGCTCACCTGACCCGAAGGGTCATGTGAGCTATTGTCATCGTTAAGCGTCCGTCGTCCGTCCGTCGTCCGTCCGTTAACTTTTCTTCAAAGATCTTCTTCTCTGAAACCACTGAAGGGATTGCATTGATACTTGGTATACATGATCTTTAGGATGTCCTCTACCAAGTTTGTGAATTATATACATGTCGACCAACCAACATGGCCGCCGTTGCTAAAAATAGAACAGGGGGGTCAGACCATTGTTTTTGGCTTATAACTCAAAAAGTAAAAGAGATAGAGAAAATCCGAAGCAACCTTCCATGTTCAGCATCAAAAGCTCTACGAATCTCTCCATTAAGGCGAAGTTGTGAAACGACTCCTTATAGGAGTTATTGCCCTTTAATCATCAAAATTGACCATTTTTGCAGTTTTTGGACAATATCTTGAAAACCGTTAGAGCTAGAGGAAAAGTTAGCATTGCTGAATTGTTTAGCTCATTGAGATCTACAAAAATGATTTCAGGGTCTAAATTGTCAGATCAGCTGTTTAAGAGTTATTCCCCTTTAACTGTTTTTTCCATTAAATTACACTGATTTTCAAAAATCTTCTTCTCTAAAACCACAGAAGGGATGGCATTGATACTTGATATACATGATCTTTAGGATGTCCTCTACCAAGTTTGTGAATTATATACATGTCGACCAACCAACATGGCCGCCGTTGCTAAAAATAGAACAGGGGGGTCAGACCATTGTTTTTGGCTTATAACTCAAAAAGTACAAAAGATAGAGAAAATCCAAAGCAACCTTCCTTGTTCAGCATCAAAAGCTCTACGAAACTCTCCATTGAGTCGAAGTTGTGAAACGACTCCTTATAGGAGTTATTGCCCTTTAATCATCAAAATTGACCATTTTTGCAGTTTTTGGACAATTTCTTGAAAACCGTTAGAGCTAGAGGAAAAGTTAGCATTGCAGAATTGTTTAGCTCATTAAGATCTACAAAAATGATTTCAGGGTCTAAATTGTCAGATCAGCCGTTTAAGAGTTATTCCCTTTTAACTGTTTTTTTCCATTAAATTACACTGATTTTCAAAAATCTTCTTCTCTAAAACCACAGAAGGGATTGCATTGATACTTGATATACATGATCTTTAGGATGTCCTCTACCAAGTTTGTGAATTATATACATGTCGACCAACCAACATGGCCGCCATTGCTAAAAATAGAACAGGGGGGTCAGACCATTGTTTTTGGCTTATAACTCAAAAAGTACAAAAGATAGAGAAAATCCAAACCAACCTTCCTTGTTCAGCATCAAAAGCTCTACGAATCTCTCCATTGAGTCGAAGTTGTGAAACGACTCCTTATAGGAGTTATTGCCCTTTAATCATCAAAATTGACCATTTTTGCAGTTTTTGGACTATATCTTGAAAACCGTTAGAGCTAGAGGAAAAGTTAGCATTGCAGAATTGTTAAGCTCATTGAGATCTACAAAAATGATTCAGGGTCTAAATTGTCAGATCAGCTGTTTAAGAGTTATTCCCCTTTAACTGTTTTTTTCCATTAATTTACACTGATTTTCAAAAATCTTCTTCTCTAAAACCACTGAAGGGATTGCATTGATACTTGGTATACATGATCTTTAGGATGTCCTCTACTAAGTTTGTGAATTATATACATGTCGACTAACCAACATGGCCGCCGTTGCTAAAAATAAAACAGGGGGGTCAGACCATTGTTTTTGGCTTATAACTCAAAAAGTATAAGAGATAAAGAAAATCGGAAGCAAATTTTCTTGTTCAGCATCAAGAGGTCCTTACAGTACTTATTGCCCTTTAACTGTTTTTCTATTAATTTAAACTGATTTCCAAAAATCTTCTCTGAAACCACTGAATGGATTGTTTTGCAACTTTGTATACTTGAAAGTTTGTGAAATTTATTCAAACTTTGGCATAAGAGATCAGGTGAGCGATTCAGGCTCCTGGGAGCCTCTAGTTTCATGTTTTGGCCTATAGAATAAAAACTATAGCAGATAGAGAAAAGGTGTTGATTGCTTAAACCTTTAATTCATTTAGCTCTTGAAAAAAATATCTATAGGCTATATCTGTGAGTTGACTCTGTATATAAGTTATGGCCCCTAATTGTCAAATCTTGGGTTTTTGTCTTGCAGATTAAATCTATAAAAGATTTAGAAAAGCTTTTGTTTTGTTCGGCTGAATGATGAGCCGATAAAGTTGTTTGCCCCAGATTGCCCCAAAATATTTTCATTCTTTCAGTCATTGACGTCAGGTGAGTGATTCAGGCTCCTGGGAGCCTCTTGTTTTCAATCCATTTTCATGTGTAATGAAATGTCATGAAAATAGCAACACCCGTCGACAAAAATATTTTTTTTAATAGAAATGTATAATTAACTATAAAAAATGATGATGGTCGACGAATGTGGCCAATACTTATTTCGACAAAACAGGACCAGAAAACAGTGAAAATATGTGATTAATGAATTTTTTTACAATTTATGGGGTGTTTGAAATGTCATGGGTATACCTGTGGTGTAAAAACTTTGAAATCTTGAATATATAAAAAGTTCAGTTATATCTTTCAAAAGTCATTTTGGTTAAATTGATGAAGAGTTGAAGAAGTTTGAAAATTAGTAAATTTAGCCAATTTGAGGTTTTTGTGGCTCTACTCATTTGATACACAGCTTACTGTAAAATGCCATTCTAGGTCAGGTGAGCTATTGTCATCACTTGGTGTCTGTCGTCCGTCCGTCGTCCATCGTCCGTCCGTAAACTATTTAAACTGTTAACTCCTCTGACACCATAAGTCCAATTGAAACCAAACTTGGTATGGTTGTTCATTAGCATTCGGTGCTTAGAACTGATGTGGGGATTTTTGATTCGTCGTAAAACATAGCCGCCATGGCTAAAAATAGAACATAGGGGTAAAATGCAGTTTTTTGTAAATAACTCAAAAACGGCTACAGATATCAGAATTCTGGCTGGGTAAAAGTGATCAGCACCTCAAGATCTACCTACCCTGAAATTTTGAAGAAAATCCAACAACCCATGTAGGAGTTATTGCCCTTTTTGTGGATTTTTGGCAAATTTTGCACCTGTATAGCTCAATATCTTGAAAACTATACAAGATATTTGAGAGATTTAAATTGCATATTGTTAAGCACATTAAGATCTACAATATATGTAAAAGGGTCAACGTTGTAGAATCTTTCCTTTTAGGAGTTTTTGCCCTTAGAACGTCAAAATTGAGCTTTTAAAAAGCATTTCCTCATTACATTGAAAATGTTAACTCCTCTGACACTTAAAGTCAAATTGGAACCAAACTTGGTATTGTTGTTTATTAGCATTAGGTGTGTAGAACTGATGTGGGGATTTTTGATTGGTTGTAAAACATGGCTGCTGTGGCTAAAAATAGAACATTTGGTTAAACTGCATTTATGTGCTAATAACTCAAAAAGGGTGACAGATTTTTATACGACCGCAAAAAATTTGCGGACGTATTAAGGTATGATGCTGTCGTCGTCGTCGTCGTCGTCGTTGTCTGTTAACTTTTTAGTGTTTCCACAATAACTTTAGTTCCAGTTATCCGATTGCTATGAAACTTTACAATGATGTTCCTTACCATAAAAGGATGCATGGGATTGATTTTGGGGGTCCCCCCATTTTTCGTTTAGAAATTAGGGGCCAAAAAAGGGCCAAAAATACTACTTTTTTGTTTGTTTCCACAATAACTTTAGTTCTAGTTATCCAATTGCTATGAAATTTGACAGTGATGTTCCTTACCATACAAGGATGAATGGGATTGATTTTGGGGGTCCCCCCTTTTTTTGTTTCGAAATTAGGGGCCCAAAAGGGGAAAAAAATTCAAATATTTTACTTGTTTCCACCATAACTTTGGTCCTAGTTGGCCTATTGCTGTGAAATTTGTCAAGAATGTTTCTTACAATAAAAGAATGAACCTGATGAATTTTTGCGCCCCCCTTTTTCTCCGTTGTGTAATTAGGGGCCAAAAGGGGCCAAAATAAAAACTTTTTTATTTGTGGTCCGATTTTGAAATTTTTTTTTACATGTTTGTTCTTGTCAAATAGCGGATACAAAATTAAGAATTAATTTTTGCGACCCCCTCTTTTTCCCCCTATTACGTAATTAGGGGCCAAACGGGGCCAAAATCGAAACTTTTTTATTTGTGGTCCGATTTTGAAATTTTTTTTTGCAAGTTTATTTTTGTCAAGTAGCGAATCCGAATTTGAGAATTTATTTTTGCGACCCCCACCCTTTTTTCACCTGTTACGTAATAAGGGGCCAAAAGGGGCCGAAATTGAAACTTTTTTATTTCTGGTCCGATTTTGAAAAATTTTTTTGCATGTTTGTTCTTGTCAAATAGCGGATACAAAATTAGGAATTAATTTTTGCGACCCCCCCCTTTTTCCCCTTATTACGTAATTAGGGGCCAAATGGGGCCGAAATTGAAACTTTTTTATTTCTGGTCCGATTTTGAAAATTTTTTTTGCATGTTTGTTCTTGTCAAATAGCGAATACAAAATTAGGAATTAATTTTTGCGACCCCCCCTTTTTCCCCCTATTATGTAATTAGGGGCCAAATGGGGCTTTTTTATTTGTGGTCCGATTTTGAAATTTTTTTTTGCAAATTTATTCTTGTCAGGAAGCGATTCTAAATTTAAGAATAAATTTTTTTGGCTGTAATCATAATTTTAAAAAAATTCTGGTTCGATTTTTAATTTTTTCCCCAAACATTATTCTTTTAAAGAGTAGAATACAACATTCAAAATTTATATTTTTAGCCCCTGGGTTGAAAGTCCATCAGAGAAGCATGTGTCAAAAACCTTTGTCAGTCCACCATGGGCTGCATGTGTCCAGAACAATAGACTATCCATATTAGGCCTAAAACGTACAGGGTTCAACATGTTGCGGTCGTATCATGCTGCGCTCGGCGAAGCTTTTTATTGAATTTTAATTGAGATAAAAGTGATCAGCACCTTAAGATCCACCATATTGTCAGATGGTCCCCTTATTAAACTTATAACCCTCTCAATGTCAAATAGCTTTTGCCTAATAGCCTTTACTTCAGGCACATATGTCAGGTGAGCGATTCAGGCTCCTGGGAGCCTCTTGTTGGACTTTATCTTGAAAACTGTAAGTGCTAGAGGAAAAGTTAGCATTGCAAAATTGTTCAGCCCATGAGAGCTATAAAAATGGTTTCAGGGCCAAAATTGTCACAACAACCGTTTAAGAGTTATCCCCCTTTAACTGATTTTTAAAAATCTTCTTCTCTGAAACCACTGATGGGGTTGCTTTGAAACTTTGTACACTTGATCTTTAAGATGTCCTCTACCAAGTTTGTGCAATTTGTGAACGTCAACTAACCAACATGGCCGCTGTTACTAAAAATAAAACAGGGGGGTCAGACCATAGTTTTTAGCTTACAGCTCAAAAAGTATAAGAGATAGAGAAAATCCGAAGCAACCTTCCTTCTTCAGCATCAAAAGCTCTACAAAACTCTCCATTGAGTCAAAGTTTTGGGACGACTCCTTATATTTCCCCTTAATCGTCAAAATTTTACCATTTTCACAGTTTTTGGACTTTATCTTGACAACTGTAAGTGCTAGAGGAAAAGTAAGCATTGCAAAATTTTTCAGCTTATTGAGAGCTACAAAAATGATTTCATTGTCAAAATTGTCAGATCATCATTTTTGTTAGAGTAATCCCCCTTTAACTGTTTTCAATCAATTTTAACTTGTTTTGTATTTTTTTAAATTGAAAGCCTTGTAACTTTGTATTCTTGATCTTAAAAGTGTTTTCTATCCTAACTAGTTTCTTTAATGTTACTTACCAAGTACATGTAGACCATGTTGCACACTTGGTAAGAGGCTTTAGCATAAGATATCAGGTGAGCGATTCAGGCTCCTGGGAGCCCTTAGTTTGCTAATAACTCAAAAATGGTTTCAGATATCAAAAGTGTGCAAAAATGAAAAGTGATCAGCATATTAAGATCTACCTGTCCTGACATTTTGAAAAAGATTCCGACTACTTATGTAGAAGTTATTGCACTTTTTCATCAGTTTTGCCAAAATTTGCACTTATTAAGCCCTATATCTTGAAAACTAAACAAGATATTTCAGTCATTTTAATTCCATATGGTTAAAGCACAAAAATATCTACAAAATATGTGTAACTGTGTAGTTCAGGTGATCGATCGATGCTCCTGGGAGCCTCTTGTTTTTATTACACGTTGTCAAATAAAGCCTATATTCCGCCTGCTACTGTAATTTATTCGACGCCTTTCCATAACAGTTCGGCAATTTCCAGTACCTTTATTTCATGCCCAATTCATGTTTGCTAAAGACGAAACAGATGAAATTGGTTAACCTGCCGAAATTTATACTGGTTCATACAAACAAAAACACTAATAAAACATCAAGAAACATATTTGCTCATCCTATTATAGAAACAGTGTTAAAATAAATCTGTTAGATATGTCGTTTATCCCAATCCTTATGATGTTACTGTTTTTCTTAACCTAAGTAAAGTTTTAGCATATGATAAGTGTAGATTATTATGTGTCATATTTTATATCTTACCCTTTTATCAGCACTAGGTTACTAGTATTTTATTGGCTCGAGGGATGGTAAATGACCGAGGGCTGATTAAGGGTAAGATATAAAATAAGACATGTAATAATGTATTTATCATATACTTCAACATTGGTCTAGAGAAAAAAAAATATATATATCGTTTTTTGAAAACCGAGTTTTAGTTTAAAAGAATTTGTTGCATGATCCATTTTTGATACTGACAAAACCTTAAACATAATGAAGTCATAAAAACAGCTTCATTCTGGAATTTCATGAATGACGTCAGGCTTCCAAAAAGTGACAGAAAGGGGTGTGATAATTTACTGGAAGCAGGCGTGATAAAGCTTTATCAGCCTCGGAAGATGACGTCACAGCTTTATCAGCCACAGAACATTTAATCCTGAGCACAATTTCTTTATAAACAACAGACTTATTGCCAAGTGAAAAAAAATCCTTTATTAACTATACGTATATGATAAAAAGATCATTACATGGCATTGTTTATATCTACCCTTTATCAGCCCTGGGGCATAATCATCCCTCGTGCCATTCGGCTCTCAGGCTGAAATAGGGTAGATATAAACAATGCCATGTAATGATCTTTTTATCATATACTTAGACATGATAATGCATAAATTTGACAATACGATAATAAAGTAATTTTAGCTTAGAGTTTATTTTGTCCAAAAAAAAACTTCACCGTGTGATAATCACTTTCATTATCAACTACTTCCGTTTTATTATCAAACCCCGAATTCGGAATTGTATGCCAGACATTGAAGTATATGATAAAAAGATCATAACAAAATAAAACTCTAAGCTAAAATTACTTTATTGGTTTTTACTGTTCTATGCTCTTCAAATTGATATAGTGTTTTGTATTTTCAATATTTTGGTAGAGCGCCTCTGATGAGTCATGAATAGACGAAACGCGCGTCAGGCGTAGCAAAATTTATTGTCTGGAACTTTGTTGTCATTTGTGTTTCAACACACGTGAAGGTTAGCACTGCTGGTGGAGTTTTAATTCCCCGAGGTCAGCCCGCTCCGGCGCCAACACTTTTGAGTTGGAGAAAACATCAAAGTTTTAAATTATCCATCTACATTTCAAAATTGTCTAAACCCTAAGGTTCTTCCTACCCCAGACATAGGTTGATTATCTTATTATTAATTTGGTTCCCCAGTTTGGTATTTTTGGTTTTTACTGTTCTATGCTCTTCAAATTGATATAGTGTTTGGTATTTTCAATATTTTGGTAGAGCGTCTCTGATGAGTTTTGAATAGACGAAACGCGCGTCAGGCGTAGCAAAATTTATTGTCTGGAACTTTGTTGTCATTTGTATATCATATTGTCAAATTTATGAATTATTATGCTTTTTGTGTGAGTTTATAATTTGTGCAAATATGGGGCTGATTTCACCCCTTTCTGAATATACTTCTTTTGAGAGGCTGAGTTGACCATTAACAACACTATGTATATTTTTTTCAGGAAAAGAACTGGTAGTTACAGATCAGGCTCTATTTCTCCAAATGGAACTATTCATGATCGACGAAGATCTTATTCATCAGATAGCAGTGGAGGGAGTAAAAATACTGGAAGAAGTGTCTCTAGTACACCAAAGAACTCTAGATAACATTGATTGAATCGATATACCCCATAAATGTATCTCTCACTACTTTTTAACATGTTTTGAAACAGCTGTGATGTTTGAATATTCAAATGAAATAAGCTTCATCGGAAGTCTGGTTTAACTTTTTAGCTCACCTGACCTGAAGGTACATATGAGCTATTGCCATCACTTGGCGTCTGTCGTCCGTCAACTTTTTAAAATGTAAACTCCTCTGACACCATAAGACCAATTGCAACCAAACTTGGTATGGTTGTTCATTACCATTCGGTGCTTAGAACTAATGTGGGGAATTTTGGTCGCCGAAAACATGGCCGCCATGGCTAGAAATAGAACATAGGGGTAAAATGCAGTTTTTGCAAATAACTCTAAAAAGGCTACAGATATCAAAATTCTGGCAAAGGGTATAAGTGATCAGCACCTCAAGATCTACCTACCCTGAAATTTGGAAGAAAATCAGATATCCCATGTAGGAGTTATTGCCGTTTTGTGGATTTTTTGCAAATTTTGCACCTGTTTAGCTCAATATCTTGAAAACTATACAAGACATTTGAGAAATTTAAATTGCATATTGTTAAGCACATCAAGATCTACAAAATATGTAATAGAGTCAAAGTTTTTTTACAGCATTTCCTTATTGCAGTGAAAATGTTAACTCCTCTGACATTTTAAGTTCAATTGGAACCAAACTTGGTATAGTTGTTTTTTAGCATTAGGTGTATAGAACTGGTGTGGGGATTTTTGATTGGTCATAAAACATGGCCGCTGTGGCTAAAAATAGAACATAGTGGAAAATCACAGTATTTTGCAAATAACTCAAAAACGGTGACAGATTTTTATGCCCCATCTACGAATGTACCAAATTGGTATGGTAGGTGCACCTAGTGATGCTTAGCACAATGCATGTTTTGGATGCTGGCAGTGACCTATATTTTCCGCATGAATGACCACTTAAAGAAGAATGGTTAAGTTAAAGTCCATTCCTTCTGACTGACAAGTGCCTTTATAGCAAGAAGCAGAGGTACCAATGGGGTATCCGAATGTCAAAAGTCCGAAAGGGCAGAGACAAAACCAGTAAACACCAACAAGAACAGGACAAAAACAGACAACATGTAAAACATGGAAACACAAAACAACTGAATATCAATCAACAACGCGAACTCCAGTCGAAACAAGAGTGAACTCAGGTGCTCCGGAAGAGTAAGCAGTTCCTGCTTGCTATAGCACACCCGTCGCGTTGCCAATAGTCCATTCAGCGTGTCAAATCCGGTAAAGGAAGACTAATCAACACCCTATGACAAACCAACATCTGCACTCATCTGAGAGATCGAAATCCCATATTTGTCTATAAGTGCATGATGTCTTCCGTAAAATTTCTTGAGTGAAGACAGCAATCGAGGAGCAACATAACCCTGTGTGAGCAATTTTTGTGTCAGACGTGTCGCTCTGCTAAGGAAATCGATGTAAGTCCCGCACGCTCTGGAGTAACGAATCAATTGAGATACGTAAACTCCATAAGCTGGAGCGGACGGAATGTTGCTACACAAGAAGGGGAAGTTTATGATTGGAAAGTTGAAGTCATCACGTTTGTCATAGAGCCTTGTTGAAAGTCTTCCTTGAGAGTCAATTTCGAGATGTAGATCTAAATATGAAGCAGACTTCCTAGAATCTGTTGTGTCCTTTATCTCAAGCTCCTGTGGATATATGAGCAACCGTGTTGATGCTGTAGTGATTGTGGAAAAAAATAAATGTTGCGAGATGGGCATTATGTCTTGTGGACATATTCTTGTTATATTTTGATTGAAAACAAAAGTGATCATCACCTCAAGATCTACCAGCTATGAAATTTTGAAGAAGATCCAATAAACCATGTAGGAGTTATTGCGGTTTTTTTAATTTTTTTGTTAATTTTTCACCTTTTAAGCTCAATATCTTAAAAATTGTATAAGATATTTGAGAAATTCAAATTGCATATTGATAACCTCATCAAGATGATCTATAAAATATGTAATAGGTTCAATGTAGTAGGACCTTTCCTTGTAGAGTTATTGTCCTTAGAACGTCAAAATTGAGCTTTTACACTGCATTTCCTCATTGCATTGAAAACATTAACTCCTCTGACACTTTAAGTCCAATCGGAACCAAACTTGGTATAGTTGTTTATTAGCATTAGGTGTATAGAACTGATGTGGGGATTTTTGATTGGTGGTAAAACATGGCGGTCGTGGCTAAAAATAGAACATAGGGGAAAATCACAGTTTTTTGCAAATAACTCAAAAACGGTGACAGATTTTTAAATTTTGATTGAGAACAAAAGTGATCAACACCTCAAGATCTACCAGCTCTGAAATTTTGAAGAAGATCCAACAACCCATGTAGGAGTTATTGCCCTTTTATTTTAATTTTTGTCTCGCCTGCGACGAATGTCGCTAAAGGCGAGACTTAGGTATGGTGATTCCGGCGGCGACGGCGACGGCGGCGGCGGCGTCCACAATTGGTTAAAGTTTTTGCTTAAGTCTGTTTTGTGTGAACTAGTTATGTTACACCATTGATATTTTGTATGCAGTTGCATCAGCATCAGTACAGATCAGTTTTAAAAGGATTTCACCTGTATGCTCCTGCAGTCACGGTCTACTGACTTTGAAATTTTACACTGATTTGGCCGAGGTTAACCTTTTTTCTTAAGTCTGTTTAACATGAAGCAGTTATGTTACACCATTGATATTTGGTATGCAGTTGCATCAGCATCAGTACAGATCAGTTTTAAAAGGATTTCACCTGTATGCTCCTGCAGTCACGGTCTACTGACTTTGAAATTTTACAATGATTTGGCCGAGGTTAACCTTTTTTCTTAAGTCTGTTTAACATGAAGCAGTTATGGTACATCATTGATATTTGGTATGCAGTTGCATTGGCATCAGTACAGATCAATTTCAAAAGTATTTTATCTGTATGATCCTGCAGTCACGGTCTACTGACTTTTAGATTTTACACTTTTTAACTTTTTACTTATGTCACAAGTGTTTTTTATAAAGCAGTTATGGTTCACCATTTATATTTGGTATGCAGCTGCTTGAGCATTAGTTAAGATCAGTTTAAGGAGGATTTTTACTTCATTTTATACTGTGTCCAGTTGCGACAGGCGAGACATGTCTCTGTGTTAACAGTTTATTTATGAATTTTGCACTTACAAAAATGTTTTAAGCTCAATATCTTGAAATCTATATTTGAGATATTTAAGAAATGTGAATTGCATATTGTTAAGCACATCTACAAAATATGAAATTAGGTCAAGATTGTAATACTGTTTATTTTAAAGGTTATTCCTCTAAAAATGTTGAAGGAAAGGAAATTATTAAAAGGTTTTAATTGCTAAAATATTACTCTGTACAATCATTACTACATTAAGTTTAACCATATTGTCAGAAGACCCCTTCTGAAACTTATGATCCTTTCAATGTCAAATAGATACTGCCTCCTTTACTTCCTGGGAGCCTCTTGTTTGCCTGATATATTTGTAACCAATGCACTTTAAATAGCAGTCCTGCTTTTTAATTCACAAGATCTACAAGATGATACAACCTCAGCATATTGAACCCTACAAATTTTCAGAGCATTGATATGACTTGTCAACTGTTCAAGAGTTTTTTTTAAAGATAGTAAACCACGACTGTATTTAAATAATTTGACCTTGATCTTAAATTAGATAAACTAGGTTGGAAAAGTACATGCATATCAATATGAGGTGTGGCGTTGAAAGGGAAAACACACTTCAGTGTCAGCTTATTTTAAGCTGTAGAACAGCAACCTAACCCTAGCAGTGCTGGCACTTTGATTTCCCAAAATTTGCACTCTTTAAACTCAATATCTTGAAAACTTTTAATGTTATTTGAGAAATTGGAATTGAATATTGTTTAGCAAAAGACCTACAAAAATTGTTATGACGGTTTCTTTTAGGATTTAATCACCTTAGACCATTTTCACGGCATTTCTTTAATATATTTAAAACTTGGCATGCCTTAAAACTTTAACTCCTCTGACACCATAAGCCGAATTGAAACCAAACTTAATAAGTAGGTGAATAAAACTCATGTGTACGCTGAAAAACAAAACACGGTGCAGTGGATTGAATTTTTTTTAATTTCAAAAATATTAGTATACATGATTATGTCCCTTGAAATCTTTTCTTTATTAGCTCACCTTGACCAAAGGTCCATGTGAGCTATTGCCCTCACTAATGGCGTCCGTCGTAGTCGTCCGTTAACAATTTTTCAAAATTCTTCTCCTCTGAAACTACTGAACAGAATTCAATGAAACTTGGTATGATTGATCCTTAGGGTGTCCTGCACCAAACTTGTGTTTCGATTCTTGATCCGTCAAAAAACATGACCACCGTTACTAAAAATAGACCAGGGGGTCAGACTACTGTTTTTGGCTTGTAAATCAAAACAAAGTGGCTACGATTACCTGGAAAAGTAACAATAAGAAAAAAAATATTGTTACCTGGCGCCGGAAGTCAAATTAAAATATTAACCGGTCCACGGATGCGGACCTGTTTTTATGAAAGTAACAATTAGAATTTTTAGCTCACCTGACCCGAAGGGTCAGGTGAGCTATTGTCATCGTTAGGCGTCCGTCGTCCGTCCGTCGTCCGTCGTCCGTTAACTTTTCTTCAAAGATCTTCTTCTCTGAAACCACTGAAGGGATTGCATTGAAACTTGGTATACTTGATCTTTAGGATGTCCTCTACCAAATTTGTGAATTATATACATGTCGACAAACCAACATGGCCGCCGTTGCTAAAAATAGAACAGGGGGGTCAGACCATTGTTTTTGGCTTATAACTCGAAAAGTATAAGATATAGAGAAAATCCGAAGCAACCTTCCTTGTTCAGCATCAAACGCTCTACAATTCTCTCCATTGAGTCGAAGTTGTGAAACGACTCCTTATAGGAGTTATTGCCCTTTAATCATCAAAATTGACCATTTTTGCAGTTTTTGGACAATATCTTGAAAACCGTTAGAGCTAGAGGAAAAGTTAGCATTGCAGAATTGTTAAGCTCATTGAGATCTACAAAAATGATTTCAGGGTCAAAATTGTCAGATCAGCCGTTTAAGAGTTATTCCCCTTTAACTGTTTTTTCCATTGATTTACACTGATTTTCAAAAATCTTCTTCTCTGAAACCACTGAAGGGATTGCATTGATACTTGGTATACTTGATCTTTAGGATGTCCTCTGCCAAGTTTGTGAATTATATACACGTTGACCAACCAACATGGCCGCCGTTGCTAAAAATAGAACAGGGTGGTCAGACCATTGTTTTTGGCTTATAACTCGAAAAGTATGAGAGAAAGAGAAAATCCGAAGCAACCTTCTTTGTTCAGCATTAAAAGTTCTACAATTCTCTCCATTGAGTCGAAGTTGTGAAACGACTCCTTATAGGAGTTATTGCCCTTTAATCGTCAAAATTGACCATTTTTGCAGTTTTTATACGACCGCAAATTTTTGCGATCGTATTATGTTATGGCGATGTCGTTGTCGTTGTCGTCGTCGTCGTCGTTGTCGTCGTCTGTAGACACTTTGGTTTCCGTGCGATAACTTTAGTTGTAGTAAACCAATTGTTATAAAATTTTGATATGATGTTTATAACCACTAAAGGAAGGTTGGTATTGCATTTGGGGTTTCTGGCCCCTACTGTTTTAGAAAAAAGGGCCAAAAGGGGCTAAAACGGGTGTATTGACAAAACTTCTGTAGAATGTTTATTTTTCATCCGAATTTGATCATTCTTTTTTTATTATACTCCTCAATAAATTCTGTCAACAAAATGTAACAACATCTTTGACGTATCTTGTACCGTTACATTGCTATAAGGGGTCAAAAAGGGGCCACACCAAAAAAATCGACTTTTTTATTTGTGGTCCGATTTTCAAAATCTTTTTTTCATTGGAATCCTTGTAAAAATCCCTGCCTGTGTTTTTCAATCAGATTTGCAATATCTCAAACCGTTTTCGAGAAATAAGGGGTCAAAGGGGCCAAAAACGCCATTTATAAAAGTTTGTCCAGGTAAATAGTTTTTTACCAATATTAAAGTTGTAGTGGGCCAGACAATTGTTATGAAGTTTTAATATGATGATTATATCCACTAAAGAAATGTTGGTTTTGTATTTGGGGTTTGTGGCCCCTACTGTTTTAGAAAAAAAGGGCCAAAGGGGCTAAAACGGGTGTATTGACAAAACTGTTGTAGAATGTTCATTATTCATTCTATTTTGAAAATTCTTTTTTTGTTGAAGTGCTCATAAAATTCTGTCTACTAAATGTGTCAATGATTTTGACATTTATTTTATCATTACATTGCTACAGGGGGGGCTAAAGACAGGCCACGCACATCAAATCAACTTTTTTATTTTTGGTCCGATTTTCAAAATCTTTTTTTTCATTGGAATCCTAATGAAAATCCCTGGCTGCGTTTTTCAATCAGATGTGCAATATCTCTTACCGTTTTCGAGAAATTAGGGGTCAAAGGGGCCAAAAACACCAATTTTAAAAGTTTGTCAAGGCAAATTGTTTTATACTTAAAATTAAGTTGTAGTTGTAGATGTTGATGTAAATATATATGTGTCAAAAATGCATTTTTAAGTCCACCACAGGATGCATGTGTCGAAAAGCTTTGTAAGTCCACCATGGGCTTCATGTGACCAAAGCATTGGACTATCCATATTAGGCCTCCAACGTACAGGGTTAAACTTGTTGCGGTCGTATCATGCTGCGCTCGGCGTAGCTTTTTATTGGACAATATCTTTAAAACAGTTAGAGCTAGAGGAAAAGTTAGCATTGCAGAATTGTTGAGCTCATTGAGATCTACAAAAATGATTTCAGGATCAAAATTGTCAGATCAGCCGTTTAAGAGTTATTCCCCTTTAACTGTTTTTTTCCATTGATTTACACTGATTTTCAAAAATCTTCTTCTCTGAAACCACTGAAGGGATTGCATTGATACTTGGTATACTTAATCTTTAGGATGTCCTCTACCAAGTTTGTGAATTATATACACGTCAACCAACCAACATGGCTGCCGTTGCTAAAAATAAAACAGGGGGGTCAGACCGTTGTTTTTGGCTTATAACTCGAAAAGTATAAGAGATAGAGAAAATCCAAAGCAACTTTCTTTGTTCAGCATCAAAAGGTATCTAAAGGAGTTATTGCCCTTTAACTGTTTTTTTTCTATTAATTTAAACTGATTTCCAAAAATCTTCTCTGAAACTACTGAAAGGATTGTTTTGCAACTTTGTATACTTGAAAGTTTGTAAAATTGATTCAAACTTTGGCACAAGAGATCAGGTGAGCGATTCAGGCTCCTGGGAGCCTCTAGTTCTTATTGTTACCGCTCGTTATTGTTACCTGAAAATGTGTTAACTGACAACGAATTCTTTTATCCAATTATAATACACATGATACAGTGACATGAAAACAAGAATAATATTTGAATAAGGATTCTGATACGAATTTAACTTTTCATCAAATTCGATAAGTGAATTATTTTTTTTTCTCCGATTGAAAAATTTACCACCGGCAATTTGATACGTTTCGAGCTTAATTTTACCTTTATACGTCCGATAACAAAACAGACCAAATGTGTTAACTTGGGGCGGTATTATAGAAAAGATGGTGTTTCATTACATGTATTTTCATGATTCAGGTCATCGATAGTTTAATTAGTTAAAATAAATCGTTCTTTTTTATTTCAAGTTTTCAATTACAAAAACATTGTTAATGTTATTCTTAAGTGCAACAATAATATTCAACTTTCTATGGTTGTTTCCAGAAATCAAAATCAAAACGCCCAAACGTCGGGACATTTAGCCGATCTTTAATAAATAATAATATTCAAATTCATATAATCAGGTAACAATAACGCCAGGTAACAATAAGAAAATTACTTATTGTTACTTCCATTAATACAGGTCCGCGTCCGTTACACGGCTTTCCGTTAGTCCGTCCTTCCGGTGTCAGGTAACAATAATTATTTTCTTATTGTTACTTTTCCAGGTAACCGTATCCAGTGCCAAATCAAAAAGTATAAGAGATAGATGAAATCTGATGCCATGCTACTGCTTCAGCATAAAAAGCTCTACAAAAGTCTGCATTGAGCCGAAGTTGTCAGATGACTCCTTATAGGAGTTATGGCCCCTTAAAGGTGAAAAATATAATTTTTGTCTCGCCTGCGACGAAAAGTCGCGGAAGGCGAGACATAGGTATTACTTTCCGGCGGCGGCGGCGGCGTAAACTTTTTTGTAAGACTTTTGTGGACAATGAATTGCTTGAAAAGTATAATAGCTAGGCATCTGATATTTGGTATACAGACAGTTCAGGTTATGGTCTACGCAACTGTCACCATGCCGTGTGACCCTGACCCCATTTTCACGCTCCAGTGACTCTGTGAACTTTGGTCTTTTTTCAGGCTGTAAACTTTTTTGTAAGACTTTTGTGGACGATGAATTGCTGGAAAAGTATAATAGCTAGGCATCCGATATTTGATAAACAGACAGTTCAGGTTATGGTCTACACAACTGTCACCATGCCGTGTGACCCTGACCCTATTCTCACGCTCCAGTGACTCTCTGAACTTTGGTCTTTTTTCAGGCTGTAAACTTTTTTGTAAGACTTTTGTGGACGATGAATTGCTGGAAAAGTATAATAGCTAGGCATCTGATATTTGGTATACAGACAGTTCAGGTTATGGTCTACGCAGCTGTCACCATGCCGTGTGACCCTGGCCTCATTTTCATGCTCCAGTGACTCTGTGAACTTAGGTTTTTTTTTTCAGGCTGTAAACATTTTTGTAAGACTTTTGTGGACAATGAATTCTGGAAAAGTATAATAGCTAGGCATCTGATATTGGGTATACAGACAGTTGAGGTTATGGTTAACGTAACAATCTCCATGCCATGTGACCATGACCCCATTTTAGGGTCCAGTGACTCTGTGAACTTAGGTCTTTTTTTCAGGCAGAAAAATTTTTGCAATACTTGTGTGGACAATAAATTGCTTGAAAAGTATAATAGCTAGGCATCTGATACTGGTTATACAGACACAATTTGTGTTTATATCAAGAAATGAAAGCTTAGTTGGTTGATTTTAGTGATGGTGCCGGCAGGCGAGACATACTTTTAGTGGCCACACTTGTTTCATGTTTTTGGCTTCTAAAATGTAAACTATTACAGATAGAGAAAAGCTGTTGCTTGCTTTAATGTTCAGCCCAATTAGCTCTACAAAAGTGTCCATAGGGTTGAAGTTGTCAGATGACCCCTTATAGGGGTTAGAGCCCCTTAAAGGCGAAAAATAGTGTTTATTGCCTGTAGAATGAAAACTATTGCAGATAGAGAAAAACTGTTGCTTACTTCAATATTCAGCTCATTTAGATCTACAAAAGTCTCCATACGGACGAAGTTGTCAGATGACCCCTTATAGGGGTTACAGCCCCTTAAAGGCGAAAAATAGTGTTTTTGGCCTGTAGAATGAAAACTATTGCAGATAGAGAAAAGCTGACCTTATGCAGGAGTTGCAGAGTCCAGGTGTTTGACATAATAAGGAATTCTGAATGTAAATATTTCATTTTCGTGCAAAATTAGTCCTGATTTTGCAAAAAGTAAAAATCTTTAGGTTGTGGAATTTTGATTTTGATAGCCCTAGATACTTGGCTACAATTGTAGGAACTCCTAGGATGTTAGGAGGACACTGACACTTTGCTTAGTAAATTATTTGCAATAATAAATGCAAAATAGGCTAAACTAGTTTAACCCCGCCACATTTTAATGTGCCTGTCCTAAGCCAGGAATCTTTATCAAAGCTTATGTTTGTATTTAGTCGAATTTTTGTTAATTGTTTTTTGTCAAGAAGAGGGTCTTTCAATGCACTTTGGGATTGGGCTTGAATCATATGTATTTTATTTTCAATCCAGGGGCCAATTGAAAAACAGCGAGCAGCGACCGCTGGTCACATTGAAGGCTGCTGGCTGTTTTCCATTGTGGATATTTAAAATATACGTTTATAATGTAGGTTGTGTCGCGTACACTTATTCCACATCTCATTTTCTTCTATTAGACAGCGTTTAAGGTTTCGGAATTTAGAAAAAAAACGAGAACAGGGCTGCATAGTTTTATCCGTGTCTGGTTCCATAAAATTCAAGAAGTCACGTTTAAAGCATCCAAATAATAAGAGGTAGGGTTTCATTTAACAGCTTGGAAATCTATCAAGTCTGAGATCTTATGTTAATTGCGTTAAAGTTCGAGGCAATTCTATCAATTATATTTCTTTCATTAAAACACACGTTTTTTTCTGCTTTTAAACCTGCACCTATACTTGCCCTTATGCGGGCGTCACACAGTCCAGATTTTTGACATACTAGAAAGGCACTGGATAGTGTTACCTGGAAAAGTAACAATAAGAAAAAAGTTGAACCGTGGTCATGAAAATACATATAATGAAACACCGTCTTTTCTTTAATATCGCCCTTAGTTAATTGATTTGGTCTGTTTTTATACCGTAAGGACGGACTAACGGAAAACCGTGTAACGGACGCGGACCTGTTTGAAGTAACAATAAGTATTTTTTTTCTTATTGTTACCTGGCGTTATTGTTACCTGATTATATGAATTTGAATATTCTTGTTTTTCAGAATATTATTAACAATATGTACAGATCTTTATACATAATGTTTTTTGTAATTGAAAACTTGAAATAAACAATTATTTATTTTGAATGATAAAATTACTGGTGACTTGAACCGTGGTCATGAAAATACATATAATGAAACACCGTCCTTTCTTTAATATCGCCCCAAGTTAATTCATTTGGTATGTTTTTATACCCCACGCAACGAAGTTGCGAAGGGTATAATGTTTTTGACTGGTCCGTCCGTCAGTCCGTCTGTCCGTGATCAAAATTTTCGTAACAGATATCTCGGCTATTATTAATCGTAGGCTTTTGATATTTGGTATGAAGCTTCAGGTGGGGGTCTCATATGGTGGGATACGTTTTCAGGTCTGTCGATCATCTACTTCCTGTTTAACGAGTTGACTTAGACTTTTTCAACAAATTTTCAGGGTTCAAAATTTTCGTAACAAATTTCTCAGCAGCTATTAATTGTAGGTATCTAATATTTGGTATTTAGCTTCAGGTAGAAGTCCCATATGGTGGGATTCGTTTTCAGGTCTGTCGATCGTCTACTTCCTGTTAAAATAGCCGATTTTGACTTTTTCACTAAATTTTCAGGGTTAAAATTTTTTGTAACAGATTTCTCAGGAACTCTTAATGGTAGGTATTTGATATTTGGTATTTAGCTTCAGGTAGGTGTCCCATATGGTGGGATTCGTTTTCAGGTCTTTGATATTTGGTATTTAGCTTCAGGTAGGTGTCCCATATGGTGGGATTCGTTTTCAGGTCTATCGATGATCTACTTCCTGTTTAAATAGCCGACTTAGACTTTTTTCACTAAATTTTCAGGTTTGAAAATTTTCGTAACAGATTTCTCAGCATCTATTTATGGTAGGTATTTGATATTTGGTATTAAGCTTCAAGTAGGTGTCCCATATGGTGGGATTCTTTTTTAGGTTTGTTGATTATCTACTTTCTGTTTTTCACGAGCCTACTTAGATATTTTTCACGAAATTTTCAGGGTTAAAAATTTTCGTGACAGATTTCTCAGCAACTTTTAACCATAGACTTTTGATATTTTGTACGTGGCTTCAGAGAGGGATCCCATATGGTGGGATACATTTTCAGCTCTGTCACTCATTCATTTCCTGTTTAATGAGCCGTCTTGGAAAGACAACAACAACTAAGACTTTTTGATTCCTAACTCGAAATAGATAATCTCTGTCCATAATGTGGAGTGGGGTATGTGAGCGTGCTCACTAAGGTTCTTTCATTAAAATTAAAATACACTTGCATACATGGAGGTAGAAAATTTACTTCTAAATCTATATAAACAGGCCTCCATTGTTTGTGATGGTTGCCTGGAATGGTATCATCTGTCATGTGTCGGACTTAAAAATCCACCTACAGCAACCAACTGGATTTCGTTATTAGTTAACACATTTACAGGTAACAATTACGAGCGGTTACAATAAAAAATATTTCTTATTTTTACTTCAATAAAAACAGGTCCGCATCCGTGGACCGGTTAATATTTTACTTTGACTTCCGGTCCGGCGTAAGATAACAATATTTTTTTCTTATTGTTACTTTTCCAGGTAAATCCAGGTAATCGTAGCCACTGTGTACTAGAAATAAGAAAATCCGAATGTAAAGATTTCATTTTCGTGCAAAATTAGTCCTGATTTTGCAAAAAGTAAAAATCCTTATGTTTAGGAATTTTGATTTTGATAGCCCTAGACACTTGGCTACATTGTAGGAACTCCTAGGAGTTTAGGAGGACACTGCAACTTTGCTTAGTAATTATTTGCAATAATAAATGCAAAATGGGCGTAGACAGTGTCTAGGGTTTCGGAATTTAGAAAATACCCCGAGAACAGGGCTGCATAGTTTTATCCGTGTCTGGTTCAATACAGTTCAAGAAGTCACGTTTAAGGCATCCAAATAATAAGAGGTGGGGTTTCATTTAACAGCTTGATAATCTATCAGGTCTGAGATCTTATACGGGTACCGAATGTTGCTTATTTATATAAACACGGGATGATTCAAGCTATGGTAAACACTGGTGATCAGAAGCGTTTACTACAGCCGGCAATACTCCGTGATACAGTACCTTTAAAGATCTTGTTCAAATTATGCATTGTCAAATTAATTTTCGGTAGGGCTATATGTGAACCTTTCCGCTTAGACACATCTAACAAGTTTATATGTAAGCAGGTATGTACTGTTTTCCGCTAAGTAGATTTTGAAGAAAAAAAATGTCCTCTTATGTCGCCTGCTATGTGTTGCAAAGCGACAAATAGGAGTCACTTTGGCAACTTATCCTTTTACAGCATCCTGTGACAATTGTAAAGCGTCATCTCTGGAACACAAGATTTTTTTAATTATGTCAGGAACATCTTTTCCGCGTCTTATTCGAAAGTGGTTGATTCCGGATACTAACGAAAAGGAATTGATATCCAAAAATCTGAAAGACTGAATCTAAAAGAGTTCGTTTTTGCCATATTTTTTTCAAAACCTTTTCTAATATTATCCAATCAAGTGTCTAAAAACAAAATATTGCTCTCATCAAATTTTCAATGACCAACCTAAAACAATGTTGAAACAAATTTTGCAATGGCTTTCAAATTGACTTGTATTTTCTGTATACAATTCAACAGCTATGACGTCGTTCTAATTATGCAATGCCTATCGGAGTTATTCCGTGAAGCATCAACTTATAACAAAGACCCTGATTCATCCCTCAAATCGACATCAAATGGTTGCTGTTGAAATGGTGCATTTCTAGTCCATAAGTATTCAGGAACGCCAATTCTGTCTGAAATGGTGCGTAATAAATTTACACCGTGATCATGATAAATTAGGAATATAAGGCATTTTGTTTTTGAGATGGATTTTATCATGGCAAGTATCAGTCGAGCCCGGTAGGGCGAGCCTGATACGTAAAGCCGTGATAAAATCCATCTGAAAAACATAATGTCTTATATTTCTTTTATCGGCAATACCGATTTATTCATGACCAACTTCTCATTTCCTTATAATTTCATTTTACGAAGAATATATTTTAGCGTAGGCGGTGATGCGGCAATATTATGAATGGCGTTCCGATATTTTCATTCATAAATTGACGCGAAAGAACATATACGCGCGACGTTAATGCATAGCAACGTCACGGACGGACGGACGACGGACGCCAAGTGATGGCAATAGCTCACATGACCCTTCGGGTCAGGTGAGCTAAAAACAACTAAAGACAACTATTTCCTGCTTAAATAATATATTAATCAATTGGAAAAGCCATAAACCACTGAAAACAAGCATTTGTTATACTTGAAATAGAAGTTTTTTAATATTTCACTTATTTTCTTCAAAAATAAAAATAATCGCTCGCTCGCTCGCCTCACTTTTACATTAAAAACCAGAAAAAAAACTTTTTAAAAATTTAAAAACAAGTCGCTCGCCTATAAAAAAAATCAGTCGCTCCTAAAAATTTTCAGAAAAAAAATTAATAATAATAATTTCGCTCGCTCGCTCCTTTTTTTAAAAGTCAAAATCCAAAGAACAAGAAATTAATTCTGTGTGGCCTTGTGGAATTTTGATTTGATAGCCCTATATACTTGGCTACAATTGTAGTAACTCCTAGTAATTATTTGCAATAATAAATACAAAATGGGCGTAGACAGCGTCTAAGGTTTCGGAATTTAGCAAATATCCCGAGAACAGGACTGCATAGTTTTATCCGTGTCTGGTTCCATAAAGTTCAAAACGTCACGTTTAAGGCATCCAAATAATAAGAGGTGGAGTTTCATTTAACAGCTTGGAAATCTATCAGGTCTGAGATCTTTTACGGGTACCGAATGTTGCTTATTTATATAAACACGGGATGATTCAAGCTATGGTAAACACTGGTGATCAGAAGCGTTTAATACAGCCGGCAATACTCCGTGATACAGTACCTTTAAAGATCTTGTTCAAATTATGCACTGTCAAATTAATTTTCGGTAGGGCTATATATGAACCTTTCGTGGCCGCGAAGACACATCTAGCTAGTTTATATGTAAGCATATATGTACAGTTTTTGAGTTAGTGTTTTCCGTTAAGTAGATTTTGGAAAAAAATTGTCCTCTTATGTCGCCTGCTACCTGTTGCAAAGCGACAAATAGGAGGCACTTTGGCAATCTGTCCTTTTACGGCATCCTGTGACCATCGTAAAGCGTCATCTCTGGAACACAAGTTTTTTGAAGTTGTGTCAGGAAGATCAAAGCTTTAAATTATCTGTTTAAATTTCAAAATTATCTAAACCCTAAGGTTCTTCCTACCCCAGACATAGGTTGATCATCTTAGTAATATTTTGGTTCCCCAGTTTGGTATTTTTGGTTTTACTGTCCTATGCTCTTCATAATCATATAATTTTTGGCATTTTGGATAGACGAAACGCGCGTCAGGCGTAGTAAAATTTATTGTCTGGAACTTTGTTGTCATTTTTATTTCGCGTCTTATTCGAAAGTGGTTGATTCCGGATACTAAAGAAAAGAAGTTGTTATCCAAAAATCTGAAAGACTGAATCTAAAAGGGTTCGTTTTTGCCATATTTTTTTTCAAAGCGTTTTTTTGTTATCATCCATTTTAGTGTCTAAAAACAAATCATTGCTTTCTTCAAACTTTCAATGACCAACCTAAAACTTTGGATTTTATTTCTTAAATCGACATCAAATGGTTTGCTGTTGAGATGGTGCAGTTTCTAGTCCAGAAGTATTCAGGTCCGCCAATTCTGTCTGAAATGGTGCAAAATAAATTTACATCGTGATCATGATAAAAATGGCGTACGTCTTTACTAATTCTGGAAAGTTGAAACCTAATGTTAATTGCGTTAAAGTTCGGACAATTCTATTAATTGTATTTCTTTCATAAAAACACAGGTTTTTCTGCTTTCAACCTGCACTACCTATATTTGCCATTAATTATGTGCTACACAGTCCAGATTTTTGACATAATCCGAATGTTAAAATTTCATTTTTGTGCAAAATTAGTCCTGATTTTGCAAAAAGTAAAAATCTGTAGGTTGTGGAATTCTGATTTTGATAGCCCTAGATACTGGGCTACAATTGTAGGAACTCCTAGGATTTTAGGAGGACACTGATACTTTGATTAGTAAATTATTTGCAATAATTAATGCAATATTGGCGTAGACAGTGTCTAAGGTTTCGGAATTTAGAAAATACCCCGAGAACAGGGCTACATAGTTTTATCCGCGTCTGGTTCCATAAAGTTCAAGAAGTCACGTTTAACGGATCCAAATAATAATAATAATGAAACAAATTAGTCACATGTTTAGGGTCTAAACATTTGTTTTGGCAAAACATGTTTAGAAAAATGTTTGAATTCTAAACATGTTTAGATTTTATGTGCTTACTCAGGTGACACGTTTAGATGTTTGTTTTCCTTAATTTGTTGCCAGTTTTTTGTATGTTTTTGAAACTTATTTCCCAATGTTATTGGTTCGATCCTAAGCAATGGTTTAAAACTTGACAGAGCCTATAAAATTACACTTGTGAAGATGCAAATTGACAAATTCATATTCACCTAATAGATCAGATGATCAATACCTGACCAACACCTACAAAGAAATATCTGAGCTGAAACAAAAACATAAGAACCCGTTCTTAATACTAGCTGGCGATTTTAACATACCTGACATCTGCTGGAAGACCAACAGCGCCTTGGGCAAATCAACTTTATCTAGATTTGACCTAGGTCTTGAACAAATGGTTGACTTCCCTACCCGCCAGGACAAAACATTAGACTTAGTCTTCACAAGCCATCCTGCTTTCAAAGTTAGATGCAAACCTCTGCCACAATTAGGGGACAGAAGTGACCACGACATAGTCATGTATGATACGGTAGTACACACCAAACATCGAGAAGTATACCGCAAAGACACAAGATATATCTTTCAAAAAGAGTAGACGAAAATGATATAAAAACAGCATCAAAAGGTTTCAGTGAGAACTTAACCTAGACGAATTGTGGCTTGCTTTCAAGACAGGAGTCACATCGATATTGGAGACTTGTGTACCTAGCAAAATGTCTTCAACAAAGCATACACATCCATGGGTCACGGCACACACTCGTCACCTTAGCAGACGAAAAGCCAGAGCATACTGTAAGGCCAAGGAAACAATATCTGAAAAGACTGGTCTAGATACAAAAGGCTGCAATCCGAGTCACAGAGAGAAATGAGATCTGCTCAAAAAGACTTATCAACTGTAAATGACGATATCAAACTAACCCGAAGCATTTCTGGTCTTTCATCAAGAGTAAAAAACAAGATCAATCTTGAATTTCTCCACATCTGAATAAAGATGGGTTTTTACACAGTGATAGCCAGTCCAAAGTGGAAATTTTAAACCAACAATTCCACTCAGTTTTCACAAAAGACATAAACAACATTCCAGACAAAGGACAGAGCCCTTTTATAGGAATGAACGACATAACCATCTATGAAAATGGAGTTCTTAAATTGCTGAAGAATTAAATCCTTATGATGCGTCTGGATCTGACCAAATCGTAACCCGCTTTCTGAAGATGTGTGCATCAGAGATAACTCCAGCCCTCACCTTGTTGTATCAGTCATCTTTAAACGCAGTGACGGTACCATCTGACTGGAAAGAAGCTCTAGTCACTCCAATTTTCAAATAAAAAGCTACGCCGAGCGCAGGATGATACGACCGCAACAAGTTGAACCCTGTTCGTTGGAGGCCCAATATGGATAGTCTATTGCTTTTGTCACATGAAGCCCATGGTGGACTTACAAAACTTTTAGACACATGCATCTTGTGGTGGACTTTAAAATGCATATTTGACACATATGTACTAACTTTAACATCTATGATCTAATACAAAATGTACATGTATTTTAAAATTGACATTTTTGGCCCTTTGACCCCTAATTTCTCAAAAATTGTAAGAGAAATATTGCAAATTAAGACAGAGATTTTCATAAGGAATCCAATGAAAAAAGATTTTGAAAATTGGACCAAAAAATTTATAAAAAAATAATAATAAATAATAAACATTCTACATCAGTTTTGTCAATACACCCGTTTTAGCCCCTTTTGACCCTTTTTTTTAAACAACAGGGGCCACAAACCCCAGATTCAATACCAACATTAACTTAGTGTATCAAAACTTCATAAGAATTGGCTGGCCCACTTCAACTTAATTTTTGGTATAAGACTATTTACCTTGACAAACTTTAAAAAATGGTGTTTTTTGCCCCTTTGACCCTAATTTCTCATAAATGGTTAAAGATATTGCAAATCTAATTGAAAAACACAGGCATGGATTTTTACAAGGATTCAAAAGAATAAAAGATTTTGAAAATCGGACCACAAATAAAAAAGTCGATTTTTTGGTTGTGGCCCCTTTTTTGACCCCCTATAGAAATGTAACGGTGCAATTTTTATCAAAACCATTGACACATTTAGTTGACAGAGTTTAATGGTGAATTCAATAAAAAAAGAATTTTCAAAATTGAATGAATAATAAACATTCTACAACAGTTTTGTCAATAAACCCATTTTAGCCCCTTTTGACCTTTTTTCTGAAACAGCAGGGGCCACAAACCCCAAATTCAATACCAAACATTCCTTTAATGGATCATCATATTTAAACTTCATAACAATTGGCTGGCCCGCTACAACTTTATTTTTAGTATATAACTATATGCCTAAACAGACTTTGAAAAATTGTGTTTTTGGCCCCTTCAACCCCTAATTTCTCAAAAACGGTTAGAGATATTTCAAATCTGATTGAAAAACGCAGGCAGGGATTTTCATAAGGATTCTAATGAAAAAAAGATTTTGAAAATCGGACCACAAATAAAAAAGTCAATTTTTTTTGGTGTGGCCCCTTTTTGACCCCCTATAGCAATGTAACGGTGCAATTTTTATCAAAACCATTGACACATATAGTTGACAGAATCTAATGATGAATTCAATAAAAAAAGAATTTTCAAAATTGAATGAATAATAAACATTCTACAACAGTTTTGTCAATACATCCGATTTAGCCCTTTTTGGCCCTTTTTTCTAAAACTGTAGGGGCCATAAACCCCAAATACAGTACCAACCTTCCTTAAGTGGTTAAAAACATCATTTCCAAATTTCATATCAATCGGTCAATATCTACTCAAGTTATCGCACGGAAACCAAATGTCCACAGACGACGACGCCGACAACGACGACGACATCGCCATAACATTATACGATCGCAAAAATTTTGCGGTCGTATAAAAAGGATATCGAACTGCGGCAGCTAACTACAGACCTGTGTCCCTAACATCAGTCGTTAGCAAGATACTAGAACATATAATACATTCCACCGTTATTAAACACCTGGACAGCTTAAGATACTGACTGTCAACTTGAATTTCGCTCAAACGATCCTGTGAGTCGCAGTTGATATCTACCATCCAGGAAATCTCAGAGAAGTTGAAAACTGGAAGAGACCAAGTTGACATAATTCTTCTAGACTTCGCCAAGGCATTTGACAAGGTGCCCCACCGACGCCTTTTGTACAAATTATATAACTATGGAGTTGAGTGGATATCTTCATTCTTATCATCACGGTCACAAGTAATGGTAGAAGGTTGTACCTCAGGAAAATAAGACGTGATGTCAGGTGTCCCCCAATGCACAGTTCTTAGTCATTATTGTTCCTTTTATACATTAATGACTTACCAGAACCAGTTAAGTCATCCACAGTCTTTTTGCTGACGATAGCCTATTATACAGGCATGTAATGAACCAAACAGACGCCGATGATCTACAACGCCCTGGAACAGTGGGAAAACGACTGGCAAGGGAGCTTTCATCCCTCAAAATGTCGAGTCCTTCAAATCAGCACCAACAGAAACAACATACTGAAGTCAAACTACACATTGCATGGTCAACAACTGGAAGTTGTAGACAGCAGTAAGTAGCTCGGCGTAACACTCAGCCAGGACCTTAGCTGGAGAAGGCATGTGGAAACAACAGCAGCCAAAGCGTCCAAAACCCTGGGTTTAGAGACTGCAGTAAAAGCGCCAGAAAAAACAACATACCAATCCATGGTCAGACCAACTTTGGAGTATGCCTCAGCAGCATGGGACCCATACAAATCGGAAGATATTAACCGCTTGGACAAAGTTCAGAGGAGAGGTGCTCGATATATACACATCAATTACAAAGATAGAACCCCAGGATGCATAACAAACATGGCCCATGAACTAGGATGGGAATCTTTACAGCAACGCCGTACACACCATAGACTTACCATCATGTATAAAACTTTAAATGGAATGATCTGTATACCAGAAGCTGACAACATCCTGAAGAAGAGCGACACCAGAACGAGAGGATCAAATAGACTACGGCAAACCTACACCAAGGCTGATAATATAACCAGTCATTTTTCCCTCGTACCATTAGGGACTGGAACAACCTTTCGACGTTGGTAACTGACTCCACCTCATTGGATGATTTCAAGGCCAGCCTTGCGTCTGTAGCCTTAAAGGTAAACATCATAGATCCATAACCTCGCCTGCAGATAGTTTTTAATTAACAGTCGTCTTTTTAGCCTAACTAGCCCTCTGTCTTCACTTGGTCATTTTTTTTACATATTGACTCTTGACCAGAAAACGGAAGAAGAAGATACCATTATATGTCCACAATTTTTTTTGCGGTCGTATAAAAAAAAAAGGTCAAATATCTACCATTTTATTCTAATTGTAACCATGAGCCTTAAGTTACTGCAAGGAAACTAAATGTCCCCAGTCAACCCAAAATTTTGCAGCCATATAAAAAGTTTCACGGATATATGTAACATCTTGAAATGAATTTACACCTAGTCTTTTAACAAATGACAGTGAGACTGGGGCTAAAATGGCATTGTGTAAAACCAAACATTTAAAACCAATAACTAACAGCTAAGGGAACGAAACAGCTAACCTGATTGCCAAAATCTTTTATAGTGGACAGACACATAAAATGAAAGGCTACTGGACATTTTCAAACTAAGAGAATTTGTTTGACAAACATGTTTAATATTTTCACACAATTTGACAAATGCTTAACACTTTATCTAAAAATGGCATAAAATATGTAGAAAAAAAACCAAGAAGTTGAACACATTTTATATGGCAGGTGATTCTTATATAAAATATTTAAGCACCTTTGAGTTACAAATGCTTCTGGTAAAAGGGCATGTGCTTTGGGAATCTTAAGCTTTTTTTATCATTTTAGTTACCGTATAAGTTGGGTGTTTTTACGGGCATCTAATTTTCGCTTTTTTCGCGGTAGTCGGCAACTCGCGAAAATAAAATCTTGTATAAAGTATATGTAAAGTATATAATTGAATTCTGCGAGAAAAATAAATCCCATTTTTAAAGAAATCCGCCAAAAAAAAAACCACCCCGACTTATACAGTATGTTATCTTAGAAAATTTTGTGGAAAAACCAACAAGTTAGATCACAAATGGTTGCCTACTACTTCAAACTGAACTTGTATTGATAACTAGAAAATGTGTCTATGAGCCACAGGATGGCCCTCCTGTTCTTGAAATATCATTGACCATCTATGTGTATTACCTGGAAAATGGTCTTTTACTAAGAAATCAGTCAAAATTGTTCATGCATAAAATATAGGTCATAGTGACCTAATTTCTGGTGGGTGGTGCTGGGTGGTTACCAAGACTCCTATAGTAGTGAAATATCATTGACCCCTTACATGTATTATTCAATGTATGGACCTTAACCAAGAACTTAACCAAAGTCGTTCAAGCATAAAATATAGGTCACAGTGACCTAATTTGCAGTAGTTAGTGTAGCCCCACCCAAGACTCATCTAGTGGTAAAATATCATTGACCCCCAACATATAGTGTCCGAGATATGGACCTTAACCAAAGTCATTCATGCATAATATATAGGTTGCAGTGACCTAATTTCTAATTAGTGGTGTCATGTTACCCAAGACAAATCTAGTGGTGAAATATCATTGACCCCAACATCTACTCTAGTATCCAAGTTATGGACCTTAACCAAAGTCGTTCATGCATAAAATATAGGTCACAGTGACCTTATCTGAAGTAGGTATTGTAGCCCCACCCAAGACTTATCTTGTGGTAAAATATCATTGACCCCCAACATATAGTGAGATATGGACCTTAACCTAAGTCATTTATGGGTATATACCGGTAGGTAGCAGAGACCTGATGTGGTGTCACATTATCCAAGACACATCTAGTGGTGAAGTATCATTAACACCCTAGATCTAGTATCCAAGTTATGCATCTTAACCAAAGTTGTTCATGCATAAAATATAGTCCAATCATTTCTCTTGAATAATTATAGAGAGCATTGATACTTCTATGTGCATCGTACAGGGCAAATTGGAATCCAGAGCAAACCAGAATCCTCCTTGGGCAAATGCAAGTTCAATTCTCCTACGACAGATTTAGATATCCAGATATGCCCTAGGATGATTCTGATAATTATGCATATTTTTAATTAAAGAGATTTGAAAAGATAAGTTAAAATAGTAAATTTTATGAAGGTACGGAAAAAT
Organism: Arcuatula senhousia; assembly: GCA_963971305.1. NCBI lineage: Eukaryota > Metazoa > Mollusca > Bivalvia > Mytilida > Mytilidae > Arcuatula > Arcuatula senhousia. The sequence goes on along the minus strand of OZ020313.1, from coordinate 21,124,139 downwards.
AATAAATAAATAGTTAAGATCAGGAATAAAATGAAATGTAGCAAAAGAGTCCAGTCCATGTATAAATATTTAAAAATATGGTATTGCATGTTTCTGTATCTTGTTTTATTTAAATAATATAGAGATTTGAAACAGGATATCAAGCTTTAACATACCGGAATAAATGAAGATACGTTCTTAAAAGGATACTCAAAACTTTTTAAACAATGTCCTGGAAATCTTCCTGGATCTTAACATGAATCAATGAAACATATCAATCCTATTTAAAAACAAAATTTAAACTTGAAAAATTTTAAATCAATTAATATGAAACATGAAATAAGGTAATAATAATTTATGAAATTTAATTCTATAAATCAATTATAATGAATAATGCATGTACTTTTTAATTTGTGCTTTCATTATTGTTATCAAAATAATCTGAGTAACATTAATTCAAATATGAGTAGGATCCAGAATCCCGCTAACACACATATCTAGTGTGATTCCGGATCTCACTGAATATCAGGAGGATCCAGACTAGGGCAAATCTGGATATCTCAATTTGTCCTAGGAGAAATAGGAATTCCAATTTACACTAAATTCAGGGCAAATCAGAATTCCAATTTGTCCTAGGAGGATTCCAGATTGCTCTGAAATCAAATTTTCCCTGTAACATGCACATCTCCACATGATGTTAAGTTTCATAAAAAAAAGGCAAAGTGATTCCTATTTATCACCCAAACTGTTATGTGGTGTGAATAAAACATTTCTTAAAATAAATCATTGCATGTGTCCTTACAATACATACTAAAATTTTAGAAAAAAGATTTAGTACTGTATTACAAAAGTATTTTAGATTACAAAAAAATGTACAAATAATAATAATCATATTGTGCATGAAAAGATTAGACAATAAAAGTTTACTTCATAATCAAGCACTATTTTTAACAAACAAGGCATAAAACTTGCTTCCGGCCTAAACAAACAAGTGTTATCCTTACACAAGCACACATTGAAAAATGTTATGTTTTCAACACCTTCACTTTACAGTTTTACCAACTCAGACAATTCACTGTCCTAGCTCTACAGACGTAACAACAAAACTGTCATCTTTAATTGTTTCTCTTTAGTAGAGTGACATTTAATTCTAAAATGCAAGCATACCACACAAACTTTATACAATAAAACAATTCAACTTCTAGTTGTCTTTAAATAAACATCGATCACAACATGTATCCCTGCATGTTGAGATCAAATCACATTGAAACAAGTCAAAAACTAAAAACTCTTATTAAATAAGAAAATATAACAATATATACATTACAGCTTTATAGACAACATTTGAACACATTTTGGTATTGAACACAAATGTTCCACCTAATAAAATATTTTACTTTACAAATGTCCAAAAAAGGACTAAAATAATAAAACCAAGTACTTTATGAAACAATATTATCAACATACAAAAAAAAAAACTCTGCCCTATCACTATATAAACATCATATTGAGATCAATAAAAAACATGATGGATATAAAAATATTAAAGTATAAATACCAATTAAATAACAAGAAGACTAATAATGATGCACTTGATCATATGTTATCAATCATTTTATGGTTATGAATTAAGTTTTGGATCAGTTTGTTGTTATACTAAGGGCTCTTCTTCCTGAATAAAATTCAAATCATTTTTCAAGGATTTTAAATATTTTTAGGTTATTTTACAGGCATTACATGTATGCCTTTCTATTGCAGTAGGTTTCCATGTCTAGATAAATTCATGATTGCCATTAAGGATGTTTGAGGGTCAGCATTTGAGATTTTAATTTTTTTTTTCGGAATCCTCGGGTTCCTTCCATCAAAATAAGGTAAAAAATATTTACATGGTACCGCCAATTTCTCTTTTGCTTCATTACATCATAAAAATGTATTTTACAAAGGGATGTTCAGGAAGGGTTGTTATTGGATCCATATTTTTACAAATTGTCAACTTGTCAATCTTTATTTGGATTTTGTTTGGTTTCATAATTTTAAACATCTTTTTTTAAATACCCGGTAGTGGATTAATTTCCAGTGCTGCTGATGAGGAATAAATTTTGAAATGGCCATACAGCTCATAAAAATTAATTGCAGTTGGAGTTAACTTGTGTTATAGTCTCATGTTCATTTACTCCCATATCCTTTCATAAATCATTTGTACCATCTCAATGACCTTGATGTTAAATCAAGTCATTAGATAACATAATTTTACATATTTAATCGATTTTACTTGCTGACGACAATATGCATGATATTAAGACGTCATACAACGTGTTGAAAACTCAGAAAATATCAATATTTGCTTCTTTTTTTTTATGTTTACAATAGGTTTTTCTTGTAAATATATAGAGCTCATTTGTCAACAACATTAATTTTTTGCCCATTTATTTGTCTTTCAAAAATATACATTTCATCACAGAATTGTTTTTGTCGACGCATGCACACTATATTAAATTAAAAGATTTCCTGCCAAAAATGCTCTTAAATTGTCAAAAATCAATAGATTTAATCAAATTGTATGATTTCTAGCCCAGTTTTCTCAAAACTGGTGAATATTTTAAACCTTGTTTTGTCATTCTTTAATTTACAGCATTTCAAAACATATTTGGCAGTCATTTCAGAGAGTTTACTCAAAGTTGAATTTTTGGGCCAATTTTGGTTCTTACCGAGCTTACTCCTTTATTTCAAATTCTAATTACTGTTTCAAAGGTTTAACAGCTTAACTATACTAATGTTAAAGCTATGAAAAAAAACTTTTTCCTTCCAAATTTTGAACTCTTATTATCTTTTAAACGAGTATGGTAACCTTTCAAAATCTTTAACTTTTATTTTGTATTTTCAATTATTCTCTTATGATTTAAGGCATTTATTTCAAAATCTAATCATTTTTAAAGTCACCATCGAACATCCTTAAACAAGAGACTTTAGGTGAGCTAAAAAGCATAATGGTTGAGATCATGATTATTTCTATATGTCAGACAGTCAGAGTAAAGAGGGTCGGTAGGACCTTTTGCGGGACAGCGGGAAAGCCCATTTATTTCAACGGGAATTCGGGAAAACCCTTAACGGAAAGGGGATTTAGCCATTTTCATTTTTCGGGATGCGGGAATCACACATTTATTTTCGCGGGAATCCGGGATTTCTTGTTTTATTTGCCGGGACTTCGGGATCATACCCCCTCCTACCCCCCCCCCCCCCCCCCCAGTAAAATACATGTATGCAAAACAGAAAAACAAAATAAAAGTTGGTAATTTTTCAAATCATTCTCAGATATTTCCCAAATGTTTGTTATTTTCACAATATTTAAGGTTTTTTCTGGCCAAGAAGACATGTCTTATAAGTTCTATACTTTTTCCCTATTTTCCTGATGGCATGGAAACAGCAACATAAAACATGTGACCTGAATTATTATCATGAATGAAAATCTGTACACAAGATAAGCACAGACTGAATTTCAAACCAATTTAATACCAGTATGAATGTAGCCATTCTTTATAGCAAAATCATACTTTAAGTCAAATTTCTAATTTATAGAACTGAAAGTTTTAATGTTGCTATATTGGCAGTAAACTTTTACCATACAACATTTTTCAGGATTTATTCTATTTTGGAGACAAAATTGTCAAATCTAAATTTTGTCATTTGGATCAGTTACTCATCGAAAGTTACCAGATATACAAGTATCTATTTCAAAAAAGCTTGAATCCAGTTTAAATATTACATATAAATATGAAGAAAATTATAATTTTGAAGCAATTATTGGTAATGGATTACAACACAAGAACATAAAAATTGAATAAATATAAGTTATAACATGAGCTGCCTTTATAAGAGCCATTTATAGATAGTCATAAATAAACATGCTAAAAAATATACAGCAAACTAGGACAAAGAAGAGGTTTATGCAAGGCTGTTCTATAAATGTCTGTTTTATGGCAACAGGCACTAACTAAGTTCTTTGGGTGGTGATATTAGTCTAATATCAAATTAATAATAATTGCAACAGTGTCAGTCTTAATTTCAATATAAATATTCCTTTATTACTTGATTCTAATTATTAATCATCAATTTTAAAAAATGTCCATGGTGGGCCCAGACAAAAAGTGCCTTCTGCTATCCCCCCCCCACCTTATACAATTATTTCTAGAACAGCCTCAAGTGATCATATTTGAACAATGAATTACACACTACTTTTATGAAACATCAATGTAGATTGTCAAGAAAGAAAATATAGCAAGAAGCTGCATTTTGTGCGTGAATAAAATTATAAATGTATCTCTTTTGTGTTTCTTGAAATATTGTTTAAAAAAGAGCTTAACACATTATCTGAAGAAAAGTTTATAGCCAATTTGAAAGAGTGGTTTCTGGAACCTCCCATTCATTGGGAAATTTATTCTCACGCGAACATTCAACAAAATTGACCATGTTTTCTCCTCAATAGACTACAAGCAGACCCTCCCTTTTCAAAAATGTGTGGACCCACACCCAAATGCAATATTGTATACATGTACTTACTGATGGGGTTTAAGATCAAGGCAGGCATGTCATAATGATGTCATGATTATGAGAAAAAATAGTTTAAAACTGTTGATCAGTCAAATAGTTCCAAGCTTGATTTAACGGACACATGTAGTGTGCATAATAACATAATGGTTTTGCTTGCTTTTTTCCCCCCCAATTATTTGATATCAAAATTACAAGTTCCAAGCAAAGAATAGTGAAATTTTTTATGCGCATGAGGTTACTAACAACTAAGATATCAACTGAAAAAAAAGTTTAATCTTCGACAATTTCACTACAATATTGTAACATGCTATATACAAAGCAATACAAAAACTTCTCCTAAAAATAAATGTTGTAATATTTGAAATATGAAAAACATATTGTGTAAACAATTCCTAAAAAAGCACTTGCTCAATATTTATCTAAAAACTTCCAATATAACAAACATTGAAACAAATTTATTTAACAATTTAAAATCATATACATTAATTTGAATGGTAACAGTTTGAATGCATATTTGAAGGTTTAACATATTTCTGTGTGTAAGTCCCTTTAGTCAGATATTAACAATAAAGTGGAATGATTATGAGCTCTTGAAACTTGGACTAGATCTGTGCTGATAAGATGTAGGACGGAACGTCATTGCTTTGTGAGGCATTGTCTGTTGTAAGTGCACCAGGAGCACATGAAAAGCTGCCTTGATATACTGCTCCATTTGCTGTAAAATAGAATTTCATATATTTATGATAATATATGATATTTAGAAAATAAACTAAATCAAGCTAATTTTCGTCATTAATATTTCAACATTTCAGCCAACTTCAAAGTACAAGGAAGTCTATTAAATCAGTATTGTGTATAGCTACTACACTGTCATGTACATAGTGCAGGGTCTATGGTTATATTAACATGATTAATAGTTTCTTAACACATTCAAAATGTAAATATCATGATTTAAGGTTTAAATGCAAACGTATTAGTAGGATCATTTTACAGGCCAAATTTAGCACTATAACTATGGACATCATAAGTTCAAATAGGAACAAAACTTAATGAAGTTGAATCTATTCTTTGCCCCTCAGATCAAGACAAACAAATAAAATTATGTCTTTTTTGCCAAACCAGGAGCCCACATATATTTCAATGGGAAAAAGACATAAACTGGATGAGGCCTACAGCTTTGACCCTTTTACAGATTTTGTTGATCTTTATATACTTAACAATATGCAATATAATTAAATTTCTCAAATATCTTATATAGTTTTTGAGATATTGAGCTTAATAAGTACAAATTCGTAAAAAATCAATAAATAGGGCAACAACTCCAAACTCCAACAAATACATGTGAAGTTACATCTTCCTCCAAAATTTCAGGCCAGATAGGTCTTAGGATGCTGACCACTTTTGCTTTCATCAGAATTTTGATAGTATAGTCACCATTTTTTAGTTATTTGCAAAAAAATGAAATTTACACCTATGTTCTATTTTAAGCCATGGCAGCCATGTTTTACAATCAATCAAATATCCCTGCACATCAGTTCTATACATCTAATGCTTATAAACATTTATACCAAGTTTGGTTCCAATTGGAATTAAGGTGTCAGGTGATTTAACAGTTAAAATTTAATGAGGAAATGCTGTGAAAATGTTCAATTTCAAGTTTTCAATGTTCTAAGTGGAATAACTCCTAAAAATGGTCCTACAACATTGACCCTTTTACATATATTGTAGATCAGAATGTGCTTAACAATATGCAATTTAATTTTTTCAAATATCTTGAAATGTTTTCAAAAGTTTACAGATGATAGAAGCCAAGTGATGACAATAGGCTCTGGTGAGCAAAAAAGGAAAACTGGACATACTTTTATTAATTAATATTAGGGGAACTCTTATAGTTGATGATTTTGCTCCTTTGACCCCTTATTTCTCAAACAAAATGTATCAAACAGGCACAGTGCCCCACCTTTACAATTTATATTTATCAATCAGCTAGGTTATCTATTAATTACATAGCTCAACCTGTTACCCGGCCATTATTGTCACTAAGCAGGAATTGACTTATTGTGTGTTTGGTTTTTGTGCTTTGTCTTGGAATATTGATTATATATAGGGAGAGTTGGGCCCAAAAAACTAGTTTAACTTACCACATATTACATGTGCCTGTCCTAAGCCAGGAATCTTTGACAAAGCTTTCGTTTGTACTTGTCTTTTTGATGTTTTCTGTTCCTTGTTTAAGAAGGGGGTCTATCCGTGACTATTTCAGGGCTGCATGGATTTGAATTATATGCATTTTATTTAGACCATCGGCCAATTGCAGAACTGCGAGCTGTGCCAAATGGCCTTGTTGAAGGCTGCTGGCGGTTGTCCGTTGTGGTTTTTCTAAATTGCCATTTGATTGTGGGCTGTGTCGCGTACACTTATTCCACATCTCATTATTTATCACTATTGAACTGTTCAAAATTTAAGTTCTCATTCATGCAGTAAAAAAAAGGTCACAGCCAGCATCTGAACCATATTAATTGTCTTGCTAATCCTCCTTAGATGCACCTACCATATCAATTTGGTGTAAGTGTTAGCAGGAATGAACCTTAAGCATTCTTCTGTAAGTGGTCATCCATGTGGAAAATACAGGTCACAACCAACAACTGAAGCATGCATTGTGCTAAGCATCACTAAGTGCACCTACCATACCAATATGGTTCATGTGGCACTTGTCAGTGAGCAGGAATGGACTTTAACCATCCTTCTGTAAAAAGTCATTCATGTGAAAAATGAATGTCACAGCCAGCATCCTTAGCATGCATTATGCTGAGCATCACTAGATGCACCTACATGTACCATACCAATATGGTTGCTGTGGCACTTGTCAGTAACCGGTAAGTGGGAATGGACGTTAACCATTTTTCTGTAAGTGCATGCCATTCATGCAGAAAATATAGGTCTAATCCAGCATCCAAAGCATGCATTGTGCTTAGCATCACTAGGTGCACATACCATACCAATATGGTTGGTGTGGCACTTGTCAGTAAGCGGGAATGGATTTTAACCATTTTTTATAAGTGGTCATCCATGCAGAAAATATAGGTCACATCTAGCATCCAAAGCATGCATTGTGCTTAGCACCAATAGGTGCACCTATCATACCAATATGATTGATGTGGCACTTGACAGTACATGTAAGTGGGAATTTCGTAATATCAGGATTTGGGATGGATATAGATTAACGGATGGACACAAACACAATATGCCCCTCTACTTTCATAGGCAGGGCATAAAAACAGTAAGAGATATTGCAAATCTGATTGAACAAGGAAATGTGTCAAGATGACACTCATGCCCCGCTGGCAAATATCAGTGGACCGGAACGGAACTCAAACTTGACCTGTAACTCCTCATGGTAGATTCCAATACTAAAAATCTTTTGTATATATAAGGATCAGGCCTTATGAGCCGTCCGTGGCTCGAAGAGGAAAGGTAAGTTATATATAAGGATGTCGAAAAAAAGTGTGGAAAACTGTTATTTTAACAATGGAGACTTTTGTAAAGCTTGATGGGCTGAAGGTTTAAGCAAACAACAACTTTTCTCTATCTTCAATAGTTTTCATTCTATAGGCCAAAAATATGAAAAAAACTCTATTTTTTACCTTTAACATGTTTAAAGGGCCAAAACCCCTTGGAGGGTCATCTGACAACTTCATCCCAAATGGAGACTTTTGTAAAGCTATTTACTCCTAAGAACCTAATAGATCCTTTAGATGTTTCCATCTGTTATATAATTGCTGATTAATAAGCCATAGTAAGTGATTTTACTCTATAAAAGTGTTCTAGTTTAGTAATAGATGCCATATTTTTTTAACTATTTCAAAATGAGATTGTTTGTTGCCAACATATCCTATATCACTTCTGCAAAGTTTCAGTATATTTGGTTTGGTGGTTTCAGAGAAGAAGATTTTCGAAATTGTTAAAGCAACAGACAAAGATGGACGCATAAGTGATGGCATAAGCTTGGCCAGGTGAGTTAAAAAGGATGATCAAAATCAAATAAAAAATATATGTTTAACAGCAGTTTTGTTAAAACCTCCATTAACCCCAGGGATAGAAATTAAAAATAATGTTCAAGGGGAAAAAATTTCCCATTAGAATAAAAGTAAGAGGAAGACTTGTCAAGGCTTATATAATACATATGCATATACTAATGTACAAAAAATTCTAAAGCAAAACTTTGCTTGTGGCAAAATTTGTCAGAAACAAAATTTGAAAATTGAGGAGCATTTTGCTTCTAAGCTTAATTGTACAAAGTTCAAACAATGTTTACTTCTTTTGGCCCCTATTTTCTAAAACAGTAGGGCTATGTAAACCTAAAATACAATTGGAAACTTTCTTCATGTTCTTTACTGGTTAAAGTAACATCATATCATTTCATTATTTATTGGTTGGCCAATTTTACAACTAAAACAAAACTTGCATAAAACCATTTGTTTAGACAAACAGTTACAATTTATGTTTTTGGCCCCTTAACTGACCCCTAATTTCACAAAAACTGAAAACAAGGATGTTCACAAGGATTCCAACAAAAAAAAGAGATTTTTAAGTTTCGGGCCACAAATATATAATTGATTTTTGGGGGGTATGGCCACTCTTTGGCCCCATGTAGCAATGTAATGGTGGATCAAAACATATCAAAAACATTGAAACATTTAGTTGACAGATTAAAAAAAAATGCAATAAAAAAAGAATTTTCAAAATCAGATGAACAAGGAAATGTGTCAAGATGACACTGGTGCCCCGCGCGCTGGCAAATAAAATAAAACTGTTATTTTTACAAAATTTGTTAAGTCCAAGGACCGTAATTTAAGTCAAAATCAGTGGACCAGAAAGAAACTTGACCTGTAACTCATCATGGTAGACTCACATACTAAACATCTTTTGACTATATGCAAGAATGTCGAAAAAAAGTGGGGAAATTAACTGTTATTTTTACAAACTTTTCTAAGTCCAAGGGCCATAATTTAGGTCAAAATCAGTGGACTGGAATGAAACTTGACCTGTAACTCATCATGGTAGACTCACATACTAAACATCTTTTGACTATATGCAAGAATGTCGAAAAAAAGTGGGGAAATTAACTGTTATTTTTACAAACTTTTCTAAGTCCAAGGGCCATAATTTATAGGTCGAAATAAGTGGACTGGAATGAAACTCAAACTTGACCTGTAACTCATCATGGTAGACTCACATACCAAAAATCTTTTGAATATATGCAAGGATGTCGAAAAAAAGTGCGGAAAACTAAAGTGTGAGGGACAGAAGGACGGACGGAAGGACAAACAGACCGAAAAACTATATCCCCCCCAACTTTGTTGGCGGGACATAAAAACAAACATTCTATAGAAGTTTTGACAATATACCCATTTTAGCCCCTTTTGGTCCTTTCTTCTTAAAAGGTCGGGACCACAAACCCCAAATACAATACCAACCTTCCTTTAGTGGTTACAAACTTCATATCCAAATTTTATAACAATTGGTAAATATTTACTCAAGTTATCGCACGGAAACCAAATATCCCCAAATTTTTGTGGTTGTATAAAAACCAGATACGTTGGTTGAGGGTTTATACATGTACAGAATGTGGTAGGGTCCATTGTAGGTAATGGTCACATTGAAGGCTATATTGTCTGTCTTCCATGTGGATTTATTAGATTATTAGATTGCCACTTTTGTTTGTAAGTTGTGTCATGTATACTTACATGTATTCCACCTTTTATAGGTATTGAATGATGGCTAAAACTACATTTGAAAAGACTATATAAATACTTAATAAAGATATATCACATTTTTGACCTACCTAATGAGATTTTCACAGGAATGGTTGTGGTTGAAAGTGTAACATGATTAGTTGATACAGGTAAGTCTACTACATTTATTTCACCAGATAAATCATCCCAAAGACCATTCTACAAAGACAGCAAATTATACATATCAGATGAATATATATGTTGTAAAACAAGAAAAAATGTCACAAACTTAACTTTTTATCTTGTTCATTTTCCACAAAACTAAAGTTGACACATATGACAGCCCTTGGATAGTCAATACATGTACATTTATCCATGTCTTGCCTCAATCCTCGTCTATTCCTCAAAGGAAGGGCAAAAATAGAATAGAGAAGTTATTATTGCAATGGAGGGTGTGACAAATTTTGCCCCTAACATATTGTACCATTTTTTTATTTGCCTTCTAAAATACATGAAGTCACAAACATGTGTGAAATAAATTCATGGACAATGTCTATAATTTCTAGAATGAAATGTTAACCTGTAAGCTTATATCTGTGAGAGGTTGCTCCATCTGTATACTGTTATCAGTTATAGGGTTATCATTGATCAGAAAGTCACTTTCTTGTTTAGGAATATGAGGCGTGGAGCAGCGAGGACTTGAAGGATCATCTGCAACAGGACCTGCTTTGCCAGCTTCTATCAGCTCCAGCTTTTCTACAAACACATACACAGATACAGTTCTTTCTTCCCTACATGTCATGGCTCATTGTCAATATTTATCTATTTACAAACCATGTGTTACAAAGAACAACAACAATATAGTACACTGTTTACATGTCAATAAAATGTGTCATTTGAGCAGAAAGGGGTCCAAAAAAGGAAGTTAAACATCAAATATTGTAAAAATTTACAAATTAAAAACAAAAAGCCCATTTATTAAAAGAGTACAGTGGTTAAAGTTACATGTAGCACTGGTCCGAGGTCCAGGACCTTTGAAATTTTATTTACCAAAGTCCTGGACCTGCATCATGTACATGTATGTACAGTATATCGTATTGAGGACTTCTCAATTAAACATCTGGTGGACTTTCCACATCGAACTTTAAAAAGTCCTGGACTTTTTGCTCTCAAATGTTAATTTGAACCCCTGCAGTAGATAAACAGTTTGTTATAAATATTCATTATACAGGCCTGTCAAGTTTTTATGAGCTGCTTGCGTGAGATTGGCTAAAAAATTGGTAGATCAAAGGGAAAAATTAAAAGATCAAAGAAATTTGCCGCCAAATTGCTGACTAGATGCGTGAGTCTCACGCGAGTTGTGTGACACTTGACAGGTCTGCATTATACATGTAGTACACTTACATGTTACAAATGATAATGCACATGTTCAAGTAGATACATGTTCTAATGATTTAGACAACAGTTAAATATACATGTACATTCTCAAAAAATATTTGAAATCATGTGTTATTCTTCCGTAAATGACTCTTTTCAGTGTGAGATGACCAGGTTGAGATGCGAGCACGTGCAGCGATCTCACACTGGTCAATTAACCAATAATAATCGCCGGTACTGATATTGATCGATGATGTCAACCAATGAAATGCACTGTTATTTTAAACTTTCGGTTTTTAGAATGAAGTCCCCTAAGGTTTCAGAATCAAAATTTGATTTCTCACGGAAGAAATAGGTACTTACACGCGTTCTTGGAAAACCGACAATGATCTTTCACTCGTGATAGAATTTTTTGGGTCTTTTGACTCGTTCCGCTGCGCTCCACTCGCAAAAAGACTGAAAAATTCTATCACTCGTGAAAGATCAGCCGGTCTTTTCCAAGAACTTATGTAAGAACCTATAAATCTTATCTTTCAAACAAAAACAAATCAATCTTTCTCTTATTTCATGTAAATTAGCAGACATCAAAGAGTGTATAATTACATATCAATTAATAAACAACATTCCAGATATGTTATTCCTTTGTTACAGTTTTGAGTTATCCCCCTTTGGCCATATCTTATCAATAGATTGGATCAACAAACTATTTGAAGTGTTAAGTACTTTCTTTGTATTAAGATAAGACCTAATCTGGCAAAGAATTGAACATGGGACTGATTCACATCAAATTTTCTATTACATGTACATGAATGACATGAAAAAACAATAATGTTTGATAGTCAGTATATATGTTTCATGTAAATGTCAGTCTGATGAAGAAAAAAACCAATTTCTATAGTTACCAGGCATAGACATGCTCAGTTTAATAGCTTCAAGATCCTTTTTCCTATGTTTTGCTATTTCTTCATCCATTTTCTCAATTTTCTCTGGGTTCAATGCCCATAAACAACCCTTTTTGGCATTTCCATTGACTTTGGGAGTGTCAACTTTGGCAAAACATTTGTTCAGTGAAAGGTTGTGTCTGACAGAATTCTGAAATGGTATATACACATGTAGCATAAATTGGAGAGAAAAAAAAATATGATACAGTGATTGAATTCAAAAATATTTTCAAGGGGTAAAAAAAGCTTGTCTGAATAAATGTACATTTAAGAAGCAAACTTGTTAATACATACAGTACACTCAGAGAGGATTGATTCTCATACTCTGATTTCGGAGGGAAATTTTTTAATGACTCCAGGAAACTCCAAGAAAAGCCATAAAAATCTAGGAGGGATTTAGGAGTACTCCCTCCAAAGGGTCATAAATTACTCCGAGCTTGGAGTTTTTTATTGCCTTGAAAACCTTTTGAAGTAGCACCTATTTCCTGTCTTTCTTGTCAGGTGAAAATGATTAATGATTATAATACACAAAGTAATAAACAACTCCAAAATACTCCGAAAAAGGTAATAAATTTCTCCCAGGTGGGAGAAATTACTTGGAGAATTTTAAGAGTTGACTCTGTGAAACTCTGTGAATCACTGGACACTGAAATCAGAGTATGTGAATCAATCCTCTCTGAGTGTACTGTATACATGTAATATTAAGGCAAAAATTATGCAAACGTTGTCTGTGTATAGAAAATCTTAAAGCAAAACCTTGCTTGTGAGAAGCAAAAGTTCAGGCGCATATTGCTTTTTAGCTTTTAATGCTTCATTGAAAATCTGGATAGTGCAGACAAATGCAAGTACGTGTATATTCATTGTAAGGTACAATTAATATATACAGTATTCCTTTTGAACTTGAATTCATTTGAAGTTTAATAGATGTCATAATTTGGAAAATTGGATTTTTTTCATTATCATGTAACGGGGTTCACTACAGTCAGTGACTTTTTTGACATGCCCATGGGAACTTGCCCTGCGTGGACGTGGACATAGGGTGGACAATGGTGGGCATAAAATTCAAAGAAACACAAAGAGTAAAATCCGATTCCAAATAAAAAAATAAAATACAGTGTAATCTGTAATAAAAATATACCTTCCATCCATCTGGTGCTGTCTTAAAGTAAGGAAAATGTGCCCTGAAACAATAAATCATGCAAATGTACATTCATAAAAAAGTTTAATATTATCTTAAGGTACAAATGTACATGTACATACATGTATGAATTGGCATGAATTTACCATCTAATCATATATTATACATGTATCCATGATTATGTGATCTGTATTTCAAAAACAATTTTACATAAATTTTAAGTTTTAAAGCATCATGTTTGAACTTGATCACTGAATATGAACTGTAAATGCAATTTTCATTTTCAATAAAAACTCCAACATTAAATTTTTGTATGCCATTGAATATTTGATGTAAATTAAATGAATAAATATTGTTCTGACATACATTGTATTCATTTCTTGTAACAATAGTAATTCATATATAAAGCTGTCAATGTATTTAATTGGATAACACAGAGAGAGACTAATTGAATTATCTATCTGTTGAATTACATGTCAAAGGTTGACAGGTAATACAGCTCAAGAATTACTCATGTGTGAAATTCATTCATGGAGTAGTTACTATCTCATGAACAAAGAATATACATACATGTAATATAAAGTAAATAAAGAAAATGTAATAATTACCTAATTACATGATGTACATGTACACTATCATGACTATGTAAATCTGTTTTTAAATATTGCTCATGAGAAAAAAAGAAAGATGTTGATTTACACTAGTGTGTACAATATGCGGATTGCTCAAACTCTACATGATTGCACATCATGACATGTACATGTTCACTTTCCTGCACATGTTGCATGTCCCATTCCTTCAATTACAATGAATTATTTTATTTGGATTTCATTTGGTTTTATGCATTTTGAACATCTTTTGAATTATGAATTTCCATTGTTTATAAGGTTCTAGTGCTGCTAATGAGGAATAATTTTCTGAAATGGCCATTCAGCTCATAAAAATTAATTGCAGTTGGAGTGAACATACATGTATGTGTTGTGGTCTTATGTTCATTTACTCCATATCCTTTCATAAATTATCATATACTTTATTCCCATTTAAATCAATACAAATTGAATATTTGACAGAAAAAATAAAAAATAGATACTTTTTTTATTCATGTACATGTACATGTAATATAACTTCAACATTATGAAGTTGGAAAATGTATTTACATGTATCAATACAAATTGAATATTTGACAGAAAAAAGAAAAATAAAGTATTTTTCTTATTCATTGTACATGTGTACATCGTCAAAGACTCATGTACTTAAATGTAGTATAACTTCAACATTTTGAAGTTGGAAAATGAAATAAAATGTGCATACATGTACAAATGTATATATACTGTACATGTATGTACATTGTACTTACGTCATAAAATTGTAGATCTCACTGACTGGCAAACTACCATTTTTACTGTTCTTCAAAGCCATGGATATTAGACAACTATAAGAATAAACAGGTTTAGGGAAGACTTTCTCAACAGGCTCATTTGTCTTTGGCACACTTTGGGTACTTGATGTGGAATAGGAAAAGTTATTTGGTTGTGATGTTCCATTGTGTAAGTGTTTAACCAAGACAGGAGATCTCTGGTATGGTGAACACTCTTGCTGGTTCTTAAAGTTTTGAACATGAGTAATAGTATTGTTATTAATATTAACATTTGAATGAGCAATTGTGTAATTTTGTTGTGTCACAGCAGGCTGGATTTTGACAAAGCTTCTTACATTGTCATTATGTGTTGTTTGTTGATACTGTGTACCCATGACTTGTCTAACCACAACATCATCCTCTGTAGTTTCCACTTTGACAGTCACAGACTCAGGCTGAGTTATCTGTTTGAATGGTCGTGTAATTGTCTGTTGTAGCACATTTTGTGGGTTCACTAATAAATTTGGATTATTGTTTTCAATTTCAAATGAATTGTCTAATAAGTTTTGGTTAAACTTTGAAACATCTTCACATTGAAAATTTGAAATCCAATCATCAATAGTAGCACTTGAATCAAATGTAAATCCATGATTACTGTTTTCAGCATTACTTCCATTACTTAAATAACTGTCAAATGTAAACTTGTCTGATCCTTGGAGAATTTTTTCCATTTCTTTTTGCAAGTCATTGTCAAGAGAGACAGAATCTAAGAAATCCATATCATTTACATTTGGGTATGCCATACTTGACATCATTATGGCTACCTGAAATAAAAACCACTGTATGAAAGTAATATAAAAGACAAATTAGAATACCTATGAATAAAGATATGTACCAAAAGAATTCAGTCACTTAATATTTTTCCATTGGTTTCTATGTTACCAACAGAGTACATGGAGTAGGAAATTACAATGTAGGATTTGAGATTCACTTGCCCGTCCTTGATTTTAAGATTTTTTTCTATGTAACCAATATAAATTTCCATCAAATTTCACTTGCCCAATGGTTTTTTACTGGCCAGGTTTTTTTACTGGTCTGATTTCACAGACTGATGTTAAAATGAAAAGTTTTGAAAAATTATTTTGAGGTCATTTTAGAACATTCTGAAAATGTTTGCACCAAAGTATTTAGAAATATTTTAATTTCATTTTTTTTTGTCTTTTGTTCTGTACAGTCTGTAACAACTTTTTGTGAGGATACTTAGCTTCTTCTTTATGTGATGACATTTTGTCATAATGTGATGATATTTTGTCAGCATGAGAAGAAAATTAAAGCTGATGATTTTCATCTGACAGCCTCCTTATCTCAATCTTCATCAGCTAAATCAGTAACCTCTCAGCATGATAGCCATAAAGACAGTGAAAGTTAAACAATAACATTTGTACTTGTACACTGTCAACTTCAAAGTGATGTTTGAAATCATGTGAAATATATTCATTTTTGTGATGAAAATTTTGTAACATCATATTTGCACAATAATAATAATAATTATAAATGCTTTATTTAAAGAGGGTTACACAGTTAGTTTACAAAACTAATCTTTCCTGGGGCCTTCATTGAGATAACAAACAACAACAATAAATACAGTCAGGACAATGCATACTTATGATAATGATAATTTGAATTATGGACAATTGGCTTCAGAATAATTTTTGGAAAAATTGTTAATTTACATAGAAAATAATGGAAAAAATTAAGACTGACCGAATACTTTTGTCACACAACTGTAGCTATTCTACGACTATGGGATCTAAAAAAAGAATAACTCGAGAAGTTCAACTTTTTTAAAAATTTCATCGACTGCATACCATTCCATGATACATTTAATGACATTTGTCCTTAAAATTATGACAAATGTATTTATACTTGGAACATTGTCATGCATTACACATCGCACTTCGTACAACATACTATATTCAAATTTGAACAACCACGGTTGTAAATATTTAGGTCATTGTAGTATTTTACTTGGCTTCGGTCCAAAACCTTGTTTCATTCAAAATATTGTAAAATACTCGTTATTTTCGTAATTTTACCTACCTAATAGATGAACTGTCACTTCTTATTTGGTATATCGTTTTCCAATTAAAACAAAAATTGTGCATATATCCAGGAAGTTTCCGATACAGGTAAAAATGTCGGATCCTCGGTTCTCACCACGTTCAACCCACTAGACAAAGAATAGTAATAGATTTAAAATTCTGTAATATGATTGGCTGTTTACTATGAGAATTTAAAATTACTACTCTTTGATTGGACAATCCATAACAACTTTTATTAAAGCTAGGTAAAGTGTCGCAGGCACGTATGACATTCCGAATAAAACATGATAGAAAAAGAAAATATATATTGTAAATAAGTAAAGTCTCTTATCACGTAATTAATATATCCTTATCAATATAATAAAAATCGAACTACTTTTTCATTCGCGAATGAATACAATTTCATCTTAGAAAAAAAAATTACCTATTGAAGTATTTGATAAAACCCCGGGGGAGGGGGTTACTCCCTATATACCGACATACGGGATGTGCATTTTTTATGGGTCCATTTTTCACAAGTTTTTACATAGATTTGGGTATCTTTTTTGAAGCAGTACACAAAGATTTGGTACCCATTTTTGTTGATGTCTTAGGGACTGGTCAATATATATTGGAGTGATAGGACCAGTGCAAATGGTAGCAGGACACATACTTTTTTCTTTGAAAATCTTGATAGGGCCAAAACTTTTTTTCCACCAGCGCTGATAGATCCTGACAGCAACTTTTTTTTTTGCGAAAAAAAATGTTAGTGTTTACCAAAACTAGCAAATAGAATATTTCACAAAATTTTGGAGTTGCAAAATTTAGATAATTGTTTTCACTTTGATATAGCAAAATATATAGCCAAAAATAATATTATATCCAACAAAGTTTATTTGTATGAGGAGTATATAGAAATAAGTTTAAAAATTGATAGGACATTAACTTTTTTTCATTACAACACATATAGGACATTTATTTTTTTTTGCTTTTTTCATATGTAGGACATAAACTTTTTTCGCTTTTGAAATTTTAATTGCACCGGTCCCAACTCCCTAATAAATATTGACCGGTCCCTTACATAGGCATGAGAGTCAAAACTGTTACAGAAAAGGTGCCATAGACTTGGGTCTTTTGTGTTTTTGGGATGCTAAATGAAGTTAAGATGTCATTTTAAGTAAGAAAGAGACTTGTAATTTATTTTATAAGGCTCTAATAAATGAAAAAAACCTTAATTGACTTATATTTCGTGACATAGATATGAGTATTTTTTTTGCTAATCACATAGATTTGGGTATGTTTTTTGCCGATTTTCTGACATAGATTCGGGTACCAATTTCAATCTACAAAATGCACACCCCCGTCATAAAACACCAGAGTAACCCCCCGGGGATAAAACAAAAAAAAGTGTATGATAAATTGCATTTTATAACGTTTCAAAAGAAATCAAATAATCAAGAAATATCGTAAGGAAACTTGATTGGGAATAGAATTTTCTTCCGTAAATGACTCTTTTCAGTGTGAGATGACCAGGTTGAGATGCGAGCACGTGCAGCGATCTCACACTGGTCAATTAACCAATAATAACCGCCGGTACTGGTATTGATAGATGATGTCGACCAATAAAATGCAATGTTATTTTAAACTTTCGGTTTTTAGAATGAAGTCACCTAAGGTTTCAGAATATAAAAATTTGATTTTTACGGAAGAAATAGGTACTTACACGCGTTCTTGGAAGACCAGCAATGATCTTTCACTCGTGATAGAATTTTTGGGGTCTTTTGACTCGTTCCGCTGCGCTCCACTCGCAAAAGACTGAAAAATTCTATCACTCGTGAAAGATCAGCCGGTCTTTTCCAAGAACTTATGTAAGAACATATAAAACTTAAGGATAAAGAGCAATTAAAACTTTTTTTCATGAACGCTGCGGTCCAGTACCATTATAAAGAGCATAAATAAGTGGAAACCGCTGACGATCCCCGCCACTTTAAAAAATAAGGGGTGAAACACCGATTGATACAAAATATAAAGAAAATTAAAAGACAATAATATATATCTAATCAATTAGAAATTTGAAATCTATAGCGATCTTTAGAATATCATAGCCTATAGTATTGACCTGAGTGGGTTTAGGTAACTTTTACTCATACAATTCATCATACATGTCATATAAATGGGTCAATGTGAAACGTTTTTTTTTTGGGGGGGGGGGGGTAAATGGGAAGACACCTTGTTTTGTAGATGAACAGAAGAAAAGACTCTTACTATTTTTCATAACAAGTCAACGACATAAACTTTTTGTGTATGATTTTATTTTATTATGCTGGCGTCACACTGTCCCGATTTTGACATACGATGGACACACGAATGTGAAAATTTCAACTTCTTGCGAAGTTAGTCCAGAACTTGCTAAAAATCAAAATCAAAACCGAAGGGTATGCGATTAGAACCGATGGCCAAACGATTAGAAAAGTTGCACATACGAATAGCTGCGAACCGATTACGAAGTTGTTACGATGTTATCAAGATTAGTCGAGAATTATATCCGAAGAGAGAAACGAAGTTATACGATGGCTGTACGAAGTTGTGTTTAACATACGATGGGTCTACGGTATACGAAGTATAAAATGTAATAACGCGACTTGCAATAAGATAATATAGTTTAGTCTATATAAATTGTCCTTTGCTGCCTCTAATTAGTAAGTTAGAATAAAGGCTCTCCAAGAATACCCCTGCTGTCCATGATGTCGATAAGTAAGAGTACATGAAACATTTGATCTAAAGCAAATATGAAGAGACTGTTAAGATAGAACAGAAAAAGATGATGTTATTTTATCTTGTTTTGTTTGTGTCAGTTGACCTAAGTACACATAATCTGCAAATAGTAGGTATATGTTGTAACCATGTAGAATTTTTAAACATTACACCATAGCAAACATTGTTATTGTTTATTGTTAATATGACAACCCGTTTTGCAATAAAGTGTGAAATGTAATAACGAGCGTGGTTTGCAATAGAATGATTGTTCAGTTACGATTTGTCCGACCGTTGCTCTCATTATTGGTATATATGGATGAAAGATAAAATTAGGGCTCTCTAAGTATTCCCACGCTGCATGTCCCTGATGTCAATCAGTAAGAGTAGATAATTATAAATTTAAATATTTCATAACGCGAAAGTAACGCGTTATTACGGAATAATAGAGCGTGTTATTACGGGAAAATTGATAAAAGCGCGTTATAACGCGAAAATTAATTTTAGATTACCAAAACAAGCCTAATAGGCTTCCGTATTTTGTTTGCAAAAAGTTCAATAATATAAGCCATTGCTAACGATTATTGAACATGGGGGCCTACCTTACAATCCACGATTATCCTTACCGGTCCTATATTCAGTAAACATTTGCGGACCGAAACGGAATGTTAACTTGATCTGTAACCCGTAATGGTGGACTCGCGTACAGTACATACCAAAAAAGCATTTTAATAACTGTAAGGGTTTGGAAAATAAATGTGTTGGAAACTGAAATTTCAGTGGATTTTCAAAGTTCAAAGGGCAGGGCCGTAAATTGTATGTAGGCATGTAGGCAACTGCCTCCTATTGCAAACTGGCAAAATTTTTTTTTTTTACCAAAAATAAAATAAAATGAACTAAAAAAGTAAATAAGAGAAAGAGACACGTCACAGAAAGGAAAAGACCAAATAAAAACAAATCATACATGTAGTTACAAATATCATTATTGTATTATTTATATTCTATTAGTATCCCCGTCTATTACATTGTCTGAATGTTGCTTTATATTCTTAAGGATATATTATTGAGGTTTAATATTTAAATACGCGTTACGTACGGCTTGAACGATAAAAGATGAAAGAACAATGAACTATCCGGCGATTGTTTGTTGGAAGTTGATTTTGATTGATGTAAATCTCAGAGCACGGACTTTCCGCGGAACAAAGAAAATAGATAAATCAGACCACTTTGAAAGTACTAGTATATGAGATGATGTCATGAGTTGGTCTTCCATTCATTCGTATGCGGGCATCCTTGGGTGCATGAGCATGGGAATTTCACCTATAGTTGTCGTCATTTGAACTGCTTAGTAATCATTTATTAATACCATTGTTTGCAATAATGTAAGTATACGTAAAAAGGAAACCATATCTAATAGAAATATTAAATAGACATGCATGAATATTTGATAAAAAACGCAGATCCTATTGATGACCCCGCCTTTCCAAGTCTGCAAATCATTTTAGTTTTAGCACCTCCGCTCGGGAGAAGATTAAAAAGTAATTGGATTTCTTCTTGTGGTTCCATGTGTCCTACTGTAACCAATATTAATATTTAGTCGAAATTTTCTTTGTCATCTACACAGAGTGACCCAATTTGCTGGTCTCTCCCCGAAAACTAAAAACATTTTTATTAGATATCGAATTAATTTGGTGTAAGCGTGTAGTAGTTATTATTATTTGTATTCATTTGAATGTCTGGTTATTCCAGTCGTTGTATTCCATTACTAAGATCAAAGATATGTCAAAAACAGTGTACGAATGCGTAACATGATTTTTTTTTCAGGTCGAAACGCCAGAAAAGTGATCAAGCTAGTCTGCAGTCTTTCGGCTTCAAAATAATTCGTCAAGAGAAAAACAAGGAAGGAAATGATGCTGGTGAAGTTTCAGAGGCTTCAAACACACCAAAAGAGATAGAAATGTCAGGAACTATTCGAGCTCGTTCTGAGAATAAACTACAGGAGGACGAACCTACATGTTCAACATCTGCTGAGATGACATCATTGTCAGACAGTGACCCTGTTAAATTCAATAAACGCTCTCTATCGGACGAGGAAAGACTCAAACTAATCAAGACTAAATGGGTACCACCAACAAGTTCTTATACATTTCCCAAAAACAACCAGAGTCGTCGGTACAAAACATCATGGGAAAATGATTTTCCCTGGCTCCGATATTCACCTTCACTGGATGGCGCTTTCTGCTCTATTTGTATAGCATTTCAGGACCAGCCTAGTGAAAATCCGCGTTACGCAGAATTTGTAACAGAACCATACAGAGATTGGAAAAATGCATTAGGTGTGGAAAGAGGACGCCTTTCACTTCACACAAATAGTGAACGCCATCAAAAATCTCTTGAAAGAAAGAACCTTCTACTTTTAGTCTCGGATCAAACTAAACCTTCCATTGTTCAGTCTCTAAGTAAAGCTTATAGTGACAAAGTCGAAAAGAATAGGACAAGCCTTTTATCCCTCATAGACGTGATTATAACTTTAGGCAAACGTAACATAGCATTTCGAGGGACCTGGAACAAGGAAATTTCAGAAGAGGATGGAAATTTTATGTTCTTTGTTAATTGGAAATCTAGTTTCGACTCGGTGTTAAAGGAACATATAGAACAGAAGAGCTCTTATGGAAAATACTTGTCACCTTTGGCCCAAAATGAATTCATTCAATGTTGTGAACTAGAAATTAGGTCTCAAATCGTTAGTAGATGTAATCAGTCTGATTTTTTCAGCGTCATGGCAGACGAATGTGCTGACTGCTCCAACCAAGCTCAACTCTCAATTTGTGTTCGTTATTGTTATACAGAAAACGATACATGCTATGTGACGGAGGATTTCTGCGGATTTGTAGAACTTGTAAAAACAGACGCCCAGACAATATCAACAAGCATTCTTAGTAAACTTCGTGAATGGGGATTTGATCTGACACGCCTAAGAGGCCAAGGCTATGATGGATGCTCGACGATGTCCGGGGAGGTATCCGGTGTAAAAACAAGGATCATGGAAGAAATTCCGCAGGCAAAATATTTTGTGCATTGTAGGTCTCACTGTCTTAATCTTGTCGTCGTTAACAGTTGCCAGTCAGTCGTAGTTGTCAGAAACTTCATGGCAATTTTGGGTAAAATTACTTGGTTTATCAGTGCATCCAGCAAACGCAAAAATATAATGAAGTCTATAATGAAAGATGCAGTGCAAGTCGATGTTACATTTGATTTGATTTATGATCAAGAAGAAGGACTATTTAGTCAAGGAAAACGACTGCTGCCCACCTTAGCAGAAACTCGATGGACATCACGAACTGACACTTTAACCTGGTTACTAAAACACTATAACAAGGTTTTAGACATACTGGACGAAATTCAAAACCAAACAGTAGGAAGTTCGGATGCGACGTCGTACAAAATGACTTTACTTAGTTTTGAGATATTAGTAGTTGCAGTCATAACTCAGTTCCTACTTGGCTACTTGAGACCTTTGTCAATTGGATTGCAGTCTGAAAGTTGTGATTTAGTTGAAGCACATGTTCAGGCACGAGCTTTGTGTGATTCGTTTTTAGACCTACGGGAAAATGCAGAGAATACATTTAAAAGTCTCTTTACAAGAGCATGCAAAATTGCTGAAGATAACGAAATAACGATTAGCAAGCCTAGAACATCGGGACGTCAACGTCATAGGGCAAACGCTGAAGCTGTATCCGTGGAACAACATTTTAGAATTAACATTTTTATACCGCTTATTGATCACATCATCAAACATTTAAACGACAGGTTTCCAGACAGCATTAAGTCAATGCTCTATGGTTTTTATCTCTTACCATGTAACTTTCCAAAACTGACCGATGAAATTATAGCATCTATCGTTGATGAGTACAGAAACGATATTCCATATCCCGATGATTTGCCTCAGGAGATCCACAGGTGGAAAACTTTATCGTCAATTAAAGGTGTAGGACCTAAATGTACCCTAGAAGAAATGCTGAAGCACACTCAGTTTTACCCAAACATTAACCGAATTTTTCTTCTTTTGTTGGCATTGCCTGTTGGGTCTTGCAGCTGTGAAAGGTCGTTTTCAGCGCTGAGACGTTTGAAAACCTGGAACAGGTCTACAATGACGGAGACCCGCTTATGTGGTTTAGCAATGCTACATATCCATAGAGATGACAATGTAGGGAAAATAGATCCCATGGAAGTGTTAAAAAGATGGGACTCGTCAGGGCATAGGAAAATTGCTTTAGCATTTGAAAAAGAATAAAAGAATTTTCTTATTAAAAAACTTCGATGTTCCTTATTAAGCCTTATCTTAAAAATTGAGAGGATTAAAATTGTTGCTTTTCCGTCCTCCTATTCGAATTCTCAAGTAAATGAAAAAAAAATATTTACTCAAATATCTTATTTTTTAAAAATGTCATGAAACTTTCTACTGGCTCAATACAGCAAACATACATATGCACCAACTTCCAGAAAATTAAAGTGCTTATTTCGTCAGTTTAATAAACTGTGCTATTTATTTTTTTAAATTAACTAAATAAACCACCTTTTCTGTGTACATCTACGTTAAATAATATCAAACCCAAGACCGTAATTTTTATATAGTGTCCCAGTAAACAAAATTTAGAGTTTTATACATTAAACCTCCACCATGAAAACCAATGAAACCCCCCCAGGATTTGCCAGATAGCAGGATTTTGCACAAAAAAGTGCTCAGCTTCTGGGGGGCTGGGCGCCCCCCAGACCCCCGCCATTACTGCCTCCTCTTAATACAAATGCAATTTACGGCCCTGAAGGGTCCTAACTCCAGTAAAAATTTGCGGACCAGAACGACAGGTTAACTTGATTCACAGACTCACATTCCAAAATTCAGTTTAATATCTATGTATAAAGTTTTCTAAAAAGTGCGGAAAACATATTGAGACAGCGAGATGGTCGGACCGGACAGACACAGAAACGGGCAGACGGAGTGCAAACCTTAAGTCCCCTTCGGCTTTTGTCGGTAGGGGACTGATCAAAACCGAAGTATGATGTTAAAATGTTTAAACCTATATTTCTGATATTGAAATTTAAGCATTAAGATACCACCAAAGCCTGGACGAGGACGTGGAAGAGGGAAGCACCTGGTTGGAGAGAATTAAGGACGAAAAGGATAGCGTCAGAAGATTCTAGATCCAGATTGTCTTCGCTTTGTTTTGTCATTTCTTCTTGTACTTTTGAGACTGATCATTCTAGTTTCGATTTTTTTTTTATTTCCTTTATTAGTTTTGGGAAACAAGAAAACTATGAATAGAGAACTCATGAGGGTACTTGTATCATAAGGTGCTGTCTTGTCAGTCTTCCTCCTGCTGCATGTTAATTATAAAAAAGAAAAAAAAGCTGAGCTACATATATGTATATCATGACTATTCGTTTGCTTAACGATTCACTGAAACACGCCATATACCTGAACTAAAGCCTAACTGAAATTGATTAATTAATGTCCCTTGGCTTTCAGTCACTTTTGACGCGTTTGCTATTTTTTACTTCGGAAATCGTACTGCTTGACCAGTGCCGGGTTTCCATCTCCGTGTCATTATTCTATGCCATTACACTATATACGACGGATATACGAATACAAAGCAAGGCCTTCGCGACGCCGTGTTTCCTTCGCACTACCTTTTGAGAGCTTCTCGTTTCATTCGTGCCGCCATCGTAAGATAAATGAAACACGAAATCAGAATTATTAAGATGCTTCCACGAAGGCATTATGATAGAAAGGATGGATTAACGACCGCAACACGACAAAAGACCTTCGCACGAACCTTTGGCAGTTTTATAACATGTTTAAAAGTTTCGGAGGCACTACGAAGTTTATCCCGAAGTCAGAAAATTTCCACAGAAGGTGCTACGATGGAAAAAGATGGTAACACGAATAGCGCGATCTGGTTACGATCAGTCCCGATTATGAAAATATCCAAAATCTTGTTTCCATCGGGGTCTAAATCGGGATAGTGTGACGCCAGCATAAAGGAAATACCTCGGAGTTCCTGAAAGCCCTTCTTGACACTTATGCAGTCGATGAATGCTTCTATCATTAGCAGCATTTTTTGTGACTAGAGTGGCTGTCGTCTTTAACGACAAGAACAGGTCAAATAAAGGATATTTGCCGTGTTTTACACATGGTGATTATTAAAAGAGTTATTAAATTATTTACTTGTATTGCGTACACTTCTTGTTCCGTATGCTGGTATCTAGCTTATTATCACGTGTACGTAAAGTACATATGTACTTCAAATTTGTAAGTGAGACTTCGTTTTATTAATAAACGGCCTTCGTATTTTAAGTAATTGACACAATTTTCACCAAAGATAACAAAACTAGTGTGGATGTCAAAAATGTGACTTGCTTTCTTTTAATAGAATAAATACTGTAAGTAGACAAACAAAAACAAAAAACAAAACCAAAGAGGGATCGTGTTCATGCTTATGGAACACAGATGTCAAATCAAAAAGTTTTTTATTCCGACAAGTCTAAAAGTCGATACAATATTTTCATGTAATTTTTCCTACTGAACCACTCACCCAATGTTCTCATGTACAGTTTCTGAAAAAAAACTTGATGGAAATTCGTGATGACGTACTGGCGGACAATAGTGAAACTTGTGATCGTGGGGTCACAATAGTAAAGTGCACGTTAAACAAAATGCAATCACAAAATCAACTTAACTGCAATAAACAACATGAACTATAGTCGAAACATAAGTAAGTTTAAGTGTCCCGGAAGAATAATAATGAAATTCTGCTTGTTATAACAAAATTTTCACTTATCAATGGTCAAGTCCAGGGTAGGGATAGGCTTACAACCTGAACCATCGTAAAAGGCGGCTAAGGGTCTTAAGATTTTGTGGGGAGTGCCATGTTTCCTGCAATCCTCTTTGCTGACAGCCAAGTAGTGCACGCTATAGGCTGTTTTTTTTTCGCCCTACCCACCTTTTGTTATACTGAAGGAACACACATTGAATCACTTAATTTTTGACACAATTTAACATCAAAATCAAACATTTCAGTAGAAAAAACCTTGATCCTTCTCTAAGACGTAGACGATAGTCTTAATTTATTCTATTTGATACATTTTGTTTTTATATTTTAGTTATGGCCATTTTGGACTTTTAACTTGAGTGTTTCTAATGAGTTGCGAGCGAGTAGGTTAGAAAAGTTCATTTGCTTATCTATACATAGCTAGCTAATTTGGTGGAGCACATTGTTTACTATCAAGTGAACTTGATTTTCACTTGATTTTAAAATAAAAATATCATAATGATATTTACTCATTTTATAGTACAAATACCAAACGGTGTATTATTCTAACACCTAAAATCGTTAATTTCACGGGTTATGCTACATATTTGACAATTAAAAAACATGAACTGTGCTATATAGTAGCAAATTAACCAAATTAACATGTACAGTTATAGACGAATCGCGTGTCAAAGCGCTTGAAATATTAGTTAGAGCTTTTTTTGTTACAGAACATAAATGTAACCTTCTAGGTATTTTTGAAATTTGATTAGATTTCTTAGCTGCTGTGAAAAGCATTCCGAATTTAAGATAGGAAACTTCTATTTAAAATCTTCTTTACGTTGTCAACAAATACATTATTATAGACATATTAAGACACAGCCAGTTCTTTTATCCTAAGACAAGCTCCCTTTATTTCTTTTACAAATTTGAGCTTTCATAAGAAATGTTTTGTCCTGGAAAGAAAATACTTGTTTTATTCTTAGAATTTCTATATAAATTATGATGAAAATAAATGGGAACAAATACGATTTGAATGTAAACATTCTAGGCTGATCGGGATTACAATGATTGTGTAAGCTCGATTCTTCCCCTGCAAAACTTTTTTTGCAACAATTAAAGATTGTTGAAAATAAACGGGAACAAATACGGTTCAACTGATAACATTTTAGGCTGATCGAGATTGTGTAACACATTGACCTTCTAAGCTCGATTCATATGCCGATTCATATACATGTAAAATAAATATTTATAAAATAAAGTGTACATTTTAATATTGTTTTCTTTTCTTTTAGACTCTAACTCTTTATCAAAAATAAAAAAACGATTACATACATATAAAAGAGGGCCATGTTTGCTTAAAGTAATTATAGCATGCAGATGGTTAGCTTAGTGATCACATATTGAACTATTCAACCATTTTTAGATAAGCAGATTTCAACATTGTACAATGTTTACATCAAGTTTAACACAACTTTACCATGCAGCGATTTCAAAACTTTATACATCTCTAAAATATAATGGTAAAATGATAAAAATAAGCGAGAAAAAAATGTAGGTCCATATTGTCGTTTTTATGCTGTAAGAAGCTATAAAACCAATAAACACAACCGAGAACAGGACGATGAAATAGACAACATACACGATGAGCTGCTAATGAGGAATAATTTTCATGAACATATTCTGCCTTGTTTTATTTTGGACATATTATAAGATTGAATATTCCTGGTCGTCAGTTTTATTGTTTTTTTATGCTGGATAATTATAGTGGCTTAACTGGCTAAAACCAAATGGAAGCAAAGATGTATTGAATGGGTTTCGCCGAGCGAAGTGAGACGCGAAATGTTTTAGGTGTTTTTACGCTTGACTCAAGCTAGCGAACAATTGTAGCGAACAATTAGCTAGCGAACAATTACGAGATAAATCTATAAAACCGAAAAAGTGCAAATAACCAAAACGTACAAAAAACTAAAAAAACGTATAAAATAGATTTTACTAAGTTAAAATCGTCTCTCTATATCAAATATTGATCATTTGCAAAGAAAAAAATCGCATTATTGAATTTTCGAAAGCTTGCGAACAATTACAGCGACCATTTAAGGAAGTGGTGTACCTTCAGTTACTGTCTCTGGGAACGCTCCACAGAGATTGTGCCAGCATAAGGTGGCTGCAGTCGTATAGCCGACATGCAGGGCTACCTATCGACACTAACCGACATAGGGCTTGTCGTGCAAAATTTGGGGGTGTGGGTAGGGTGAAGTTGGTACATCGGTCCGTAAGGGGGGGGGTGTTCCTTTTTACTGTCTCTGGGAACGCTCCACAGAGATTGTGCCAGGATAAGGTGGCTGCCGTTGTATAGCCGACATGCAGGGCTACCTATCGACACTAACCGACATAGGGCTTGTCGTGCAAAATTTTGGGATTTGGGTAGGGTGAAGTTGGTACATCGGTCCGTAGAGGGGGGCTCCACTTTACTGTCTCTGGGAACGCTCCACAGAGATTGTGCCAGCATAAGGTGGCTGCCGTCGTATAGCCGACATGCAGGGCTACCTATCGACACTAACCGACATAGGGCTTGTCTTGCAAAATTTTGTGGTTTAGATAGGATGAAGTTGGTACATCGGTCCGTAGGGGGGCCTCCACTTTATTGTCTCTGGGAACGCTCCACAGAGATTGTGCCAGCATAAGGTGGCTGCCGTCGTATAGCCGACATGCAGGGTTACCTATCGACACTAGCCGACTTAGGGCTTGTCATGCAAAATTTGGGGGTTTGGGTAGGATGAAGTTTGTACATCGGTCCGTAGGGGGGGGGGGCTCCACTTTACTGTCTCTCGGAACGCTTCACAGAGATTGTGCCAGGATAAGGGGGCTGCCATCGTATAGCCGAAATGCAGGGCTACCTGTCGACGCTAACCGACATAGAGCTTGTCGTGCAAAATTTGGGGGTTTGGGTAGAATGAATTTGATACATCGGTTCGTAGGGGGGGCCTCCACTTTACTGACTCTGGGAACGCTCCATAGAGATTGTACCATCATAAGGTGGCTGCCGTCGTATAGCCGACATACAGGGCTACCTATCGACACTAACCAACATAGAGGTTATCGTGCAAAATTTGGGGGTTTGGGGTAGGGTGAAGTTGGTACATCGGTCCGTAGGGGGGCCTCCACTTTACTGTCTCTGGGAACGCTTCACAGATATTGTGCCAGCATAAAGTGGCTGCTGTAGTATAGCCGACATGCAGGGCTACCTATCGACACTTACCGACATACGGCTTGTCGTGCAAAATTTGGGGGTTTGGGTAGGGTGAAGTTGGTACATTTGTCCGTAGGAGGGGGGCTCCACTTTACTGTCTCTGGGAACCTTCAACGCTCCACAGAGATTGTGCCAGCATAAAGTGGCTGCCGTCGTATAGCCGACCTGCAGGGCTACCTATCGATACTAACCGACATAGGGCTTGTCGTGCAAAATTTGGGGGTTTAGGTAGGGTGAAGTTGGTACATCGGTCCGTAAAGGGGGGGGGGGTCCACTTTACTGTCTCTTGGAACGCTTCCCAGAGATTGTGCCAGCATAAGGTGGCTGCTGTCGTAAAGCCGACATGCAGGGCTACCTATCGACACTAACCGACATAGGGCTTGTCGTCCAAAATTTGGGGGTTTGGGTAGGGTGAAGTTGGTACATCGGCCCGTAGGGGGAGTAGTGGAACTAACAGAGGGGTAAGTGGGCTACATGCCCCACCCGGTCGGACCGTGACTAAGTATCGGGATTCGGTCCGGTGGCCGTCCCAATATGTCGTAATATACAATAAACTGCCCTGTATAAGTACATAGAAAGTGCTTCTGAACTTCTCCCTCCCCTTTCAATCCAAAAGTCAGTAGGTGGAACTAGCAGAGGAGTAAGTGGGCTACATGCCCCACCCAATCGGACCGTGACTAAGTATCGGGATTCGGTCCGGTGGCCGTCCCAATATGTCGTAATATACAATAAACGGCCCTGTATAAGTACATAGAAAGTGCTTCCGAACTTTTTCCTCCCCTTTCAATCCAAAAGTCAGTAGGTGGAACTAACAGAAGGGTAAGTGGGCTACATGCCCCAACCTGACGGACCGTGACTAAGTATCGGGATTCGGTCTGGTGGCCGTCCCAATATGTCGTAATATACAATAAACGGCCCTGTATAAGTACATAGAAAGTGCTTCCGAACTTTTCCCTCCCCTTTCAATCCAAAAGTCAGTAGTTGGAACTATTAGACGGGTAGGTGGGCTACATGCCCCACCCGGTCGGACCGTGACTAAGTATCGGGATTCGGTCCGGTGGCCGTCCCAATATGACGTAATATACAATAAACGGCCCTGTATAAGTACATAGAAAGTGCTTCCGAACTTTTCCCTCCCCTTTCAATCCAAAAGTCAGTAGGTGGAACTAACAGAGGGGTAAGTGGGCTACATGCCCCACCCGGTAGGACCGTGACTAAGTTTCGGGATTCGGTCTGGCGGCCGTCCCAATATGTCGTTATATACAATAAACCGCCCTGTATAAGTACATAGAAAGTGCTTCCGAACTTTTCCTTCCCCTTTCAATCCAAAAGTCAGAAGGTGGAACTAACAGAGGGGTAAGTGGGCCACATGCCCCATCCGGTGGGACGGTGACTAAGTATCGGGATTCGGTCCGGTGGCCGTCCTAATATGTCGTAATATACAATAAACGGCCCTGATTAAGTACATAGAAAGTGCTTCCGAACTGTTCGTTCCCCTTTCAATCCAAAAGTCAGTAGGTGGAACTAGCAGAGGGGTAAGTGGGCTACATGCCCCACCCGGTTGGACCGTGACTTAGTATCGGGATTCGGTCCGGTGGCCGTCCCAATATGTCGTAATATACAATAAACGGCCCTGTATAAGTACATAGAAAGTGCTACCGTACTTTTCCCTCCCCTTTCAATCCAAAAGTCAGAAGGTGGAACTAACAGAGGGGTAAGTGGGCTACATGCCCCACCCGGTCGGACCGTGACTAAATATCGGGATTCGGTCCGGTGGCCGTCCTAATATGTCGTAATATACAATAACCGGCCCTGATTAAGTACATAGAAAGTGCTTCCGAACTTTTCCTTCCCCTTTCAATCCAAAATTCAGTAATTGGAACTAACAGAGGGGTGAGTGGGCTACATGCCCCACCCGGTCGGACCGTGACTAAGTATCGGGATTCGGTCCGGTGGCCGTCCCAATATGTCGTATTATACAATAAACGGCCCTGTATAAGTACATAGAAAGTGCTTCCGAACTTTTCCCTCCCCTTTCAATCCAAAAGTCAGTAGGTGGAACTAACAGAGGGGTAAGTGGGCTACATGCCCCACCCGGTCGGACCGTGACTAAGTTTCGGGATTCGGTCCGGTGGCCGTCCCAATATGTCGTAATATACAATAACCGGCCCTGTATAAGTACATAGAAAGTGCTTCCGAACTTTTCCCTCCCCTTTCAATCCAAAAGTCAGTAGGTGGAACTAACAGAAGGGTAAGTGGGCTACATGCCCCAACCTGACGGACCGTGACTAAGTATCGGGATTCGGTCTGGTGGCCGTCCCAATATGTCGTAATATACAATAAACGACCCTGTATAAATACATAGAATGTGCTTCCGAACTTTTCCCTCCCCTTTCAATCCAAAAGTCAGTAGTTGGAACTATTAGATGGGTAGGTGTGCTACATGCCCCACCCGGTAGGACCGTGACTAAGTATCGGGATTCGGTCCGGCGGCCGTCCCAATATGTCGTTATATACAATAAACCGCCCTGTATAAGTACATAGAATGTGCTTCCGAACTTTTCCCTCCCCTTTCAATCTAAAAGTCAGTAGTTGGAACTATTAGATGGGTAGGTGGGCTACATGCCCCACCCGGTAGGACCGTGACTAAGTATCGGGATTCGGTCCGATGGCCGTCCTAATATGTCGTAATATACAATAAACGGCCCTGATTAAGTACATAGAAAGTGCTTCCGAACTTTTCCTTCCCCTTTCAATCCAAAAGTCAGTAGGTGAAACTAGCAGAGGGGTAAGTGGGCTACATGCCCCACCCGGTCGGACCGTGACTAAGTATCGGGATTCGGTCCGGTGGCCTTCCCAATATGTCGTAATATACAATAAACGGCCCTGTATAAGTACATAGAAAGTGCTTCCGAACTGTTCGTTCCCCTTTCAATCCAAAAGTCAGTAGGTGGAACTAGCAGAGGGGTAAGTGGGCTACATGCCCCACCCGGTTGGACCGTGACTTAGTATCGGGATTCGGTCCGGTGGCCGTCCCAATATGTCGTAATATACAATAAACGGCCCTGTATAAGTACATAGAAAGTGCTACCGTACTTTTCCCTCCCCTTTCAATCCAAAAGTCAGAAGGTGGAACTAACAGAGGGGTAAGTGGGCTACATGCCCCACCCGGTCGGACCGTGACTAAATATCGGGATTCGGTCCGGTGGCCGTCCTAATATGTCGTAATATACAATAACCGGCCCTGATTAAGTACATAGAAAGTGCTTCCGAACTTTTCCTTCCCCTTTCAATCCAAAATTCAGTAATTGGAACTAACAGAGGGGTGAGTGGGCTACATGCCCCACCCGGTCGGACCGTGACTAAGTATCGGGATTCGGTCCGGTGGCCGTCCCAATATGTCGTATTATACAATAAACGGCCCTGTATAAGTACATAGAAAGTGCTTCCGAACTTTTCCCTCCCCTTTCAATCCAAAAGTCAGTAGGTGGAACTAACAGAGGGGTAAGTGGGCTACATGCCCCACCCGGTCGGACCGTGACTAAGTTTCGGGATTCGGTCCGGTGGCCGTCCCAATATGTCGTAATATACAATAACCGGCCCTGTATAAGTACATAGAAAGTGCTTCCGAACTTTTCCCTCCCCTTTCAATCCAAAAGTCAGTAGGTGGAACTAACAGAAGGGTAAGTGGGCTACATGCCCCAACCTGACGGACCGTGACTAAGTATCGGGATTCGGTCTGGTGGCCGTCCCAATATGTCGTAATATACAATAAACGGCCCTGTATAAGTACATAGAATGTGCTTCCGAACCTTTCCCTCCCCTTTCAATCCAAAAGTCAGTAGTTGGAACTATTAGATGGGTAGGTGGGCTACATGCCCCACCCGGTAGGACCGTGACTAAGTATCGGGATTCGGTCCGGCGGCCGTCCCAATATGTCGTTATATACAATAAACCGCCCTGTATAAGTACATAGAATGTGCTTCCGAACTTTTCCCTCCCCTTTCAATCTAAAAGTCAGTAGTTGGAACTATTAGATGGGTAGGTGGGCTACATGCCCCACCCGGTAGGACCGTGACTAAGTATCGGGATTCGGTCCGATGGCCGTCCTAATATGTCGTAATATACAATAAACGGCCCTGATTAAGTACATAGTGCTTCCGAACTTTTCCTTCCCCTTTCAATCCAAAAGTCAGTAGGTGAAACTAGCAGAGGGGTAAGTGGGCTACATGCCCCACCCGGTCGGACCGTGACTAAGTATCGGGATTCGGTCCGGTGGCCTTCCCAATATGTCGTAATATACAATAAACGGCCCTGTATAAGTACATAGAAAGTGCTTCCGAACTTTTCCCTCCCCTTTCAATCCAAAAGTCAGTAGGTGGAACGAACAGAGGAGTAAGTGGTCTACATGCCCGTCCCGGTAGGACCGTGACTAAGTATCGGGATTCGGTCCGGTGGCCGTCCCAATATGTTGTAATATACAATAAACGGCCCTGTATAAGTACATAGAAAGTGCTTCCGAACTTTTCCCTCCCCGCCCGGTCGGACCGTGACTAAGTATCGGGATTCGGTCCGGTGGCCGTCCCAATATGTCGTTATATACAATAAACCGCCCTGTATAAGTACATAGAATGTGCTTCCAAACTTTTCCCTCCCCTTTCAATCCAAAAGTCAGTAGGTGGAACTAGCAGAGAGGTAAGTGGGCTACATGCCCCACCCGATCGGACCGTGACTGAGTATCGGGATTCGGTCCGGTTGCCGTCCCAATATGTCGTAATATACAATAAACGGCCCTGTATAAGTACATAGAAAGTGCTACTGTACTTTTCCCTCCCCTTTCAATACAAAAGTCAGAAGATGAAACTAACAAAGGGGTAAGTGGGCCACATGGCCCACCCGGTCGGACCGTGACTAAATATCAAGATTCGGTCCGGTGGCCGTCCTAATATGTCGTAATATACAATAAACGGCCCTGATTAAGTACATAGAAAGTGCTTCCGAACTTTTCCTTCCCCTTTCAATCCAAAATTCAGTAAGTGGAACTAACAGACGGGTGAATGGGCTACATGCCCCACCCGGTCGGACCGTGACTAACTATCGGGATTCGGTCCGGTGGCCGTCCCAATATGTCGTAATATACAATAAACGGCCCTGTATAAGTACATAGAAAGTGCTTCCGAACTTTTTCAATCCAAAAGTCAGTAGGTGGAACTAACAGAGGGGTAAGTGGGCTACATGCCCCACCCGGTCGGACCGTGACTAAGTATCGGGATTCGGTCCGGTTGACGTTCCAATATGTCGTAATATACAATAACCGGCCCTGTATAAGTACATAGAAAGTGCTTCCGAACTTTTCCCTCCACTTTCATTCCAAAAGTCAGTAAGTGGAACTAACAATGGGGAAAGTGGGCTACATGCCCTACCCGATCGGACTGTGCCTAAGTATCGGGATTCGGTCCGGTGGCCGTCCCAATATGTCGTAATATACAATAAACGGCCCTGTATAAGTACATAGAAAGTGCAACCGTACTTTTCCCTCCCCTTTCAATCCAAAAGTCAGAAGGTGGATCTAGCAGAGGGGTAAGTGGGCCACATGCCCCACCCGGTCGGACCGTGACTAAGTATCGGGAATTCGGTCCGGTGGCCGTCCTAATATGTCGTAATATACAATAAACGGCCCTGATTAAGTGCATAGAAAGTGCTTCCGAACTTTTCCCTCCACTTTCAATCCAAAAGTCAGTAGTTGAAACTAACAGAGGGGAAAGTGGGCTACATGCCCCACCCGATCGGACCGTGACTAAGTATCGGGATTCGGTCCGGTGGCCGTCCCAATATGTCGTAATATACAATAAACGGCCCTGTATAAGTACATAGAAAGTGCTTCCGAACTTTTTCAATCCAAAAGTCAGTAGGTGGAACTAACAGAGGGGTAAGTGGGCTACATGCCCCACCCGGTCGGACCGTGACTAAGTATCGGGATTCAGTCCGGTGGCCGTCCTAATATGTCGTAATATACAATAAACGGCCCTGATTAAGTACATAGAAAGTGCTTCCGAACTTTTCCTTCCTTTCAATCCAAAATTCAGTAAGTGGAACTAACAGAGGGGTGAGTGGGCTACATGCCCCACCCTGTCGGACCGTGACTAAGTATCGGGATTCGGTCCGGTGGCCGTCCCAATATGTCGTAATATACAATAAACGGCCCTGTATAAGTACATAGAAAGTGCTTCCGAACTTTTCCCTCCCCTTTCAATCCAAAAGTTAGTAGGTGGAACTAACAGAGGGGTAAGTGGGCTACATGCCCCACCCGATCGGACCGTGCCTAAGTATCGGGATTCGGTCCGGTTGCCGTCCCAATATGTCGTAATATACAATAAACGGTCCTGTATAAGTACATAGAAAGTGCTTCCGAACTTTTCCCTCTCCTTTCAATCCAAAAGTCAGTAGGTGGTATTAACAGAGGGGTAAGTGGGCTACATGCCCCACCCGGTCGGACCGTGACTAAGTATCGGGATTCGGTCCGGTGGCCGGCCCAATATTTCGTAATATACAATAAACGGCCCTGTATAAGTACATAGAAAGTGCTTCCGAACTTTTCCCTCCCCTTTCAATCCAAAAGTCAGTAGGTGGAACTAACAGAGGGGTAAGTGGGTTACATGGCCCACCCGGTAGGACCGTGACTTAGTATCGGGATTCGGTCCGGTGGCCGTCCCAATATGTCGTAATATACAATAAACGGCCCTGTATAAGTTCATAGAAAGTGCTTCCGAACTTTTCCCTCCCCTTTCAATCCAAAAGTCAGTAGGTGGAACTAACAAAGAGGTAAGTGGGCTACATGCCCCACTAGGTCGGACCGTGACTAAGTATCGGGATTCGGTCCGGTGGCCGTCCCATAATGTCTTAATACACAATAAACGGCACTTTATAAGTACATAGAAAGTGCTTCCGAACTTTTCTCTCCCCTTTCAATCCAAAAGTCAGTAGGTGGAACTAACAGAGGGGTAAGTGGGCTACATGCCCCACCCGGTCGGACCGTGACTAAGTATCGGGATTCGGTCCGGTGGCCGTCCCAATATGTCGTAATATACAATAAACGGCCCTTTATAAGTACATAGAAAGTGCTACCGAACTTTTCCCTCCCCTTTCAATCCAAAAGTCAGTAGTTGGAACTAACAGAGGGGTAAGTGGGCTACATGCCCCACCCGGTCGGACCGTGACTAAGTATTGGGATTCGGTCCGGTGGCCGTCCCAATATGTCGTAATATACAATAAACGGCCCTGTATAAGTACATACAAAGTGCTTCCGAACTTTTCCCTCCCCTTTCAATCCAAAAGTCAGTAGGTGGAACTAACAAAGAGGTTAGTGGGCTACATGCCCCACCCGGTCGGACCGTGACTAAGTATCGGGATTCGGTTCGGTGGCCGTCCCAATATGTCGTAATATACAATAAACGGCCCTGTATAAGTACATAGAAAGTGCTTCCGAACTTTTCCCTCCCCTTTCAATCAAAAAGTCAGTAGGTGGAACTAACAGAGAGGTAAGTGGGATACATGCCCCACCCGGTCGGACCGTGACTAAGTATCGGGATTCGGTCCGGTGGACGTCCCAATATGTCGTAATATACAATAAATGGCCCTGTATAAGTACATAGAAAGTGCTTCCGAACTTTTCCCTTCCCTTTCAATCCAAAAGTCAGTAGATGGAACTAACAGAAGGGTAAGTGGGCTACATGCCCCACCCGGTCGGACCGTGACTTAGTATCGGGATTCGGTCCGATGGCCGTCCCAATATGTCGTAATATACAATAACCGGCCCTGTATAAGTACATAGAAAGTGCTTCCGAACTTTTCCCTCCCCTTTCAATCCAAAAGTCAGTAGGTGGAACTAACAGAGGGGTAAGTGGGCTACATGCCCCACCCGGTAGGACCGTGACTAAGTATCGGGATTCGGTCCGGCGGCCGTCCCAATATGTCGATATATACAATAAACCGCCCTGTATAAGTACATAGAATGTGCTTCCGAACTTTTCCCTCCCCTTGCAATCTTAAAGTCAGAAGGTGGAACTAACAGAGGGGTAAGTGGGCCACGTGCCCCACCCGGTGGGACCGTGACTAAGTATCGGGATTCGGTCCGATGGCCGTCCTAATATGTCGTAATATACAATAAACGGCCCTGATTAAGTACATAGAAAGTGCTTCCGAACTTTTCCTTTCCCTTTCAATCCAAAATTCAGTAAGTGGAACTAACAGAGGGGTGAATGGGCTACATGCCCCACCCGGTCGGACCGTGACTAAGTATCGGGATTCGGTCCGGTGGCCGTCCCAATATGTCGTAATATACAATAAACGGCCCTGTATAAGTACATAGAAAGTGCTTCTGAACTTTTTCAATCCAAAAGTCAGTAGGTGGAACTAACAGAGGGGTAAGTGGGCTACATGCCCCACCCGGTCGGACCGTGACTAAGTATCGGGATTCGGTCCGGTTGACGTTCCAATATGTCGTAATATACAATAAACGGCCCTGTATAAGTACATAGAAAGTGCTTCCGAACTTTTCCCTCCACTTTCATTCCAAAAGTCAGTAAGTGGAATTAACAGAGGGGAAAGTGGGCTACATGCCCTACCCGATTGGACCGTGCCTAAGTATCGGGATTCGGTCCGGTGGCCGTCCCAATATGTCGTAATATACATAAACGGCCCTGTATAAGTACATAGAAAGTGCAACCGTACTTTTCCCTCCCCTTTCAATCCAAAAGTCAGAAGGTGGATCTAACAGAGGGGTAAGTGGGCCACATGCCCCACCCGGTCGGACCGTGACTAAGTATCGGGAATTCGGTCCGGTGGCCGTCCTAATATGTCGTAATATACAATAAACGGCCCTGATTAAGTGCATAGAAAGTGCTTCCGAACTTTTCCCTCCACTTTCAATCCAAAAGTCAGTAGTTGAAACTAACAGAGGGGAAAGTGGGCTACATGCCCCACCCGATCGGACCGTGCCTAAGTATCGGGATTCGGTCCGGTGGTCGTCCCAATATGTCATAATATATAATAAACGGCCCTGTATAAGTACATAGAAAGTGCTACCGTACTTTTCCCTACCCTTTCAATCCAAAAGTCAGAAGGTGGAACTAGCAGAGGGGTAAGTGGGCCACATGCCCCACCCGGTCGGACCGTGACTAAGTATCGGGATTCAGTCCGGTGGCCGTCCTAATATGTCGTAATATACAATAAACGGCCCTGATTAAGTACATAGAAAGTGCTTCCGAACTTTTCCTTCCTTTCAATCCAAAATTCAGTAAGTGGAACTAACAGAGGGGTGAGTGGGCTACATGCCCCACCCGGTTGGACCGTGACTAAGTATCGGGATTCGGTCCGGTGGCCGTCCCAATATGTCGTAATATACAATAAACGGCCCTGTATAAGTACATAGAAAGTGCTTCCGAACTTTTCCCTCCCCGCCCGGTCGGACCGTGACTAAGTATCGGGATTCGGTCCGGTGGCCGGCCCAATATGTCGTAATATACAATAAACGGCCCTGTATAAGTACATAGAAAGTGCTTCCGAACTTTTCCCTCCCCTTTCAATCCAAAAGTCAGTAGGTGGAACTAACAGAGGGGTAAGTGGGTTACATGCCCCACCCGGTAGGACCGTGACTTAGTATCGGGATTCGGTCCGGTGGCCGTCCCAATATGTCGTAATATACAATAAACGGCCCTGTATAAGTACATAGAAAGTGCTTCCGAACTTTTCCCTCCCCTTTCAATCCAAAAGTCAGTAGGTGGAACTAACAGAGGGGTAAGTGGGCTACATGCCCCACCCGGTCGGACCGTGACTAAGTATCGGGATTCGGTCCGGTGGCCGTCCCATAATGTCTTAATACACAATAAACGGCACTTTATAAGTACATAGAAAGTGCTTCCGAACTTTTCTCTCCCCTTTCAATCCAAAAGTCAGTAGGTGGAACTAACAGAGGGGTAAGTGGGCTACATGCCCCACCCGGTCGGACCGTGACTAAGTATCGGGATTCGGTCCGGTGGCCGTCCCAATATGTCGTAATATACAATAAACGGCCCTTTATAAGTACATAGAAAGTGCTACCGAACTTTTCCCTCCCCTTTCAATCCAAAAGTCAGTAGTTGGAACTAACAGAGGGGTAAGTGGGCTACATGCCCCACCCGGTCGGACCGTGACTAAGTATTGGGATTCGGTCCGGTGGCCGTCGTAATATACAATAAACGGCCCTGTATAAGTACATACAAAGTGCTTCCGAACTTTTCCCTCCCCTTTCAATCAAAAAGTCAGTAGGTGGAACTAACAGAGAGGTAAGTGGGCTACATGCCCCACCCGGTCGGACCGTGACTAACTATCGGGATTCGGTCCGGTGGACGTCCCAATATGTCGTAATATACAATAAACGGCCCTGTATAAGTACATAGAAAGTGCTTCCGAACTTTTCCCTCCCCTTTCAATCCAAAAGTCAGTAGGTGGAACTAACAGAAGGGTAAGTGGGCTACATGCCCCACCCGGTCGGACCGTGACTAAGTATCGGGATTTGGTCCGATGGCCGTCCCAATATGTCGTAATATACAATAACCGGCCCTGTATAAGTACATAGAAAGTGCTTCCGAACTTTTCCCTCCCCTTTCAATCCAAAAGTCAGTAGGTGGAACTAACAGAGGGGTAAGTGGGCTACATGCCCCACCCGGTAGGACCGTGACTAAGTATCGGGATTCGGTCCGGCGGCCGTCCCAATATGTCGATATATACAATAAACCGCCCTGTATAAGTACATAGAATGTGCTTCCGAACTTTTCCCTCCCCTTGCAATCTAAAAGTCAGAAGGTGGAACTAACAGAGGGGTAAGTGGGCCACGTGCCCCACCCGGTGGGACCGTGACTAAGTATCGGGATTCGGTCCGATGGCCGTCCTAATATGTCGTAATATACAATAAACGGCCCTGATTAAGTACATAGAAAGTGCTTCCGAACTTTTCCTTCCCCTTTCAATCCAAAAGTCAGTAGGTGAAACTAGCAGAGGGGTAAGTGGGCTACATGCCCCACCCGGTCGGACCGTGACTAAGTATCGGGATTCGGTCCGGTGGCCTTCCCAATATGTCGTAATATACAATAAACGGCCCTGTATAAGTACATAGAAAGTGCTTCCGAACTTTTCCCTCCCCTTTCAATCCAAAAGTCAGTAGGTGGAACGAACAGAGGAGTAAGTGGTCTACATGCCCGTCCCGGTAGGACCGTGACTAAGTATCGGGATTCGGTCCGGTGGCCGTCCCAATATGTTGTAATATACAATAAACGGTCCTGTATAAGTTTATAGAAAGTGCTTCCGAACTTTTCCCTCCCCGCCCGGTCGGACCGTGACTAAGTATCGGGATTCGGTCCGGTGGCCGTCCCAATATGTCGTTATATATAATAAACCGCCCTGTATAAGTACATAGAATGTGCTTCCAAACTTTTCCCTCCCCTTTCAATCCAAAAGTCAGTAGGTGGAACTAGCAGACAGGTAAGTGGGCTACATGCCCCACCCGATCGGACCGTGACTGAGTATCGGGATTCAGTCCGGTTGCCGTCCCAATATGTCATAATATACAATAAACGGCCCTGTATAAGTACATAGAAAGTGCTACTGTACTTTTCCCTCCCCTTTCAATACAAAAGTCAGAAGATGAAACTAACAGAGGGGTAAGTGGGCCACATGGCCCACCCGGTCGGACCGTGACTAAATATCAAGATTCGGTCCGGTGGCCCTCCTAATATGTCGTAATATACAATAAACGGCCCTGATTACGGAGATTGCCGGAACCTACGGTGGATGACCGATAGTGGCTACCTGATTAAGTACATAGAAAGTGCTTCCGAACTTTTCCTTCCCCTTTCAATCCAAAATTCAGTAAGTGGAACTAACAGAGGGGTGAATGGGCTACATGCCCCACCCTGTCGGAACCTGACTAAGTATCGGGATTCGGTCCGGTGGCCGTCCCAATATGTCGTAATATACAATAAACGGCCCTGTATAAGTACATAGAAAGTGCTTCCGAACTTTTTCAATCCAAAAGTCAGTAGGTGGAACTAACAGAGGGGTAAGTGGGCTACATGCCCCACCCGGTAGGACCGTGACTAAGTATCGGGATTCGGTCCGGTTGACGTTCCAATATGTCGTAATATACAATAAACGGCCCTGTATAAGTACATAGAAAGTGCTTCCGAACTTTTCCCTCCACTTTCATTCCAAAAGTCAGTAAGTGGAACTAACAGAGGGGAAAGTGGGCTACATGCCCTACCCGATTGGACCGTGCCTAAGTATCGGGATTCGGTCCGGTGGCCGTCCCAATATGTCGTAATATACAATAAACGGCCCTGTATAAGTACATAGAAAATGCAACAGTACTTTTCCCTCCCCTTTCAATACAAAAGTCAGAAGATGAAACTAACAGAGGGGTAAGTGGGCCACATGCCCCACCCGGTTGGACCGTGACTAAATATCAAGATTCGGTCCGGTGGCCGTCCTAATATGTCGTAATATACAATAAACGGCCCTGATTAAGTACATAGAAAGTGCCAAGTGCTTCCGAACTTTTCCTTCCCCTTTCAATCCAAAATTCAGTAGGTGGAACTAACAGAGGGGTGAATGGGCTACATGCCCCACCCGGTCGGACCGTGACTAAGTATCGGGATTCGGTCCGGTGGCCGTCCCAATATGTCGTTATATACAATAAACCGCCCTGTATAAGTACATAGAATGTGCTTCCGAACTTTTCCCTCCCCTTTCAATATAAAAGTCAGAAGGTGGAACTAAGAGAGGGGTAAGTGGGCCACGTGCCCCACCCGGTGGGACCGTGACTAAGTATCGGGATTCGGTCCGATGGCCCTCCTAATATGTCGTAATATACAATAAACGGCCCTGATTAAGTACATAGAAAGTGCTTCCGAACTTTTCCTTCCCCTTTCAATCCAAAAGTCAGTAGGTGAAACTAGCAGAGGGGTAAGTGGGCTACATGCCCCACCCGGTCGGACCGTGACTAAGTATCGGGATTCGGTCCGGTGGCCTTCCCAATACCGTATGTCGTAATATACAATAAACGGCCCTGTATAAGTACATAGAAAGTGCTTCCGAACTTTTCCCTCCCCTTTCAATCCAAAAGTCAGTAGGTGGAACGAACAGAGGAGTAAGTGGTCTACATGCCCGTCCCGGTAGGACCGTGACTAAGTATCGGGATTCGGTCCGGTGGCCGTCCCAATATGTTGTAATATACAATAAACGGCCCTGTATAAGTACATAGAAAGTGCTTCCGAACTTTTCCCTCCCCGCCCGGTCGGACCGTGACTAAGTATCGGGATTCGGTCCGGTGGCCGTCCCAATATGTCGTTATATACAATAAACCGCCCTGTATAAGTACATAGAATGTGCTTCCAAACTTTTCCCTCCCCTTTCAATCCAAAAGTCAGTAGGTGGAACTAGCAGAGAGGTAAGTGGGCTACATGCCCCACCCGATCGGACCGTGACTGAGTATCGGGATTCGGTCCGGTTACCGTCCCAATATGTCGTAATATACAATAAACGGCCCTGTATAAGTACATAGAAAGTGCTACTGTACTTTTCCCTCCCCTTTCAATACAAAAGTCAGAAGATGGAACTAACAGAGGATTAAGTGGGCCACATGGCCCACCCGGTCGGACCGTGACTAAATATCAAGATTCGGTCCGGTGGCCGTCCTAATATGTCGTAATATACAATAAACGGCCCTGTATAAGTACATAGAAAGTGCTTCCGAACTTTTCCCTCCCCTTTCAATCCAAAAGTCAGTAGGTGGAACGAACAGAGGAGTAAGTGGTCTACATGCCCGTCCCGGTAGGACCGTGACTAAGTATCGGGATTCGGTCCGGTGGCCGTTCCAATATGTTGTAATATACAATAAACGGCCCTGTATAAGTACATAGAAAGTGCTTCCGAACTTTTCCCTCCCCGCCCGGTCGGACCGTGACTAAGTATCGGGATTCGGTCCGGTGGCCGTCCCAATATGTCGTTATATACAATAAACCGCCCTGTATAAGTACATAGAATGTGCTTCCAAACTTTTCCCTCCCCTTTCAATTCAAAAGTCAGTAGGTGGAACTAGCAGAGAGGTAAGTGGGCTACATGCCCCACCCGATCGGACCGTGACTGAGTATCGGGATTCGGTCCGGTTGCCGTCCCAATATGTCGTAATATACAATAAACGGCCCTGTATAAGTACATAGAAAGTGCTACTGTACTTTTCCCTCCCCTTTCAATACAAAAGTCAGAAGATGAAACTAACAGAGGGGTAAGTGGGCCACATGGCCCACCCGGTCGGACCTTGACTAAATATCAAGATTCGGTCCGGTGGCCCTCCTAATATGTCGTAATATACAATAAACGGCCCTGATTAAGTACATAGAAAGTGCTTCCGAACTTTTCCTTCCCCTTTCAATCCAAAATTCAGTAAGTGGAACTAACAGAGGGGTGAATGGGCTACATGCCCCACCCGGTCGGACCGTGACTAAGTATCCGGATTCGGTCCGGTGGCCGTCCCAATATGTCGTTATATACAATAAACGGCCCTGTATAAGTACATAGAAAGTGCTTCCGAACTTTTCCCTCCCCTTTCAATCCAAAAGTCAGTAGGTGGAACTAACAGAGGGGTAAGTGGGCTACATGCCCCACCCGGTCGGACCGTGACTAAGTTTCGGGATTCGGTCCGGTGGCCGTCCCAATATGTCGTAATATACAATAACCGGCCCTGTATAAGTACATAGAAAGTGCTTCCGAACTTTTCCCTCCCCTTTCAATCCAAAAGTCAGTAGGTGGAACTAACAGAAGGGTAAGCGGGCTACATGCCCCAACCTGACGGACCGTGACTAAGTATCGGGATTCGGTCTGGTGGCC
Organism: Arcuatula senhousia; assembly: GCA_963971305.1. Taxonomy (NCBI): domain Eukaryota; kingdom Metazoa; phylum Mollusca; class Bivalvia; order Mytilida; family Mytilidae; genus Arcuatula; species Arcuatula senhousia. Next base: position 21,079,251 of record OZ020313.1, on the reverse strand, counting down.
GTCCCAATATGTCGTAATATACAATAAACGGCCCTGTATAAGTACATAGAAAGTGCTTCCGAACTTTTCCCTCCCCTTTCAATCCAAAAGTCAGTAGTTGGAACTATTAGATGGGTAGGTGGGCTACATGCCCCACCCGGTAGGACCGTGACTAAGTATCGGGATTCGGTCCGGCGGCCGTCCCAATATGTCGTTATATACAATAAACCGCCCTGTATAAGTACATAGAAAGTGCTTCCGAACTTTTCCTTCCCCTTTCAATCCAAAAGTCAGTAGGTGAAACTAGCAGAGGGGTAAGTGGGCTACATGCCCCACCCGGTCGGACCGTGACTAAGTATCGGGATTCGGTCCGGTGGCCTTCCCAATATGTCGTAATATACAATAAACGGCCCTGTATAAGTACATAGAAAGTGCTTCCGAACTTTTCCCTCCCCTTTCAATCCAAAAGTCAGTAGGTGGAACGAACAGAGGAGTAAGTGGTCTACATGCCCGTCCCGGTAGGACCGTGACTAAGTATCGGGATTCGGTCCGGTGGCCGTCCCAATATGTTGTAATATACAATAAACGGCCCTGTATAAGTACATAGAAAGTGCTTCCGAACTTTTCCCTCCCCGCCCGGTCGGACCGTGACTAAGTATCGGGATTCGGTCCGGTGGCCGTCCCAATATGTTGTAATATACAATAAACCGCCCTGTATAAGTACATAGAATGTGCTTCCAAACTTTTCCCTCCCCTTTCAATCCAAAAGTCAGTAGGTGGAACTAGCAGAGAGGTAAGTGGGCTACATGCCCCACCCGATCGGACCGTGACTGAGTATCGGGATTCGGTCCGGTTGCCGTCCCAATATGTCGTAATATACAATAAACGGCCCTGTATAAGTACATAGAAAGTGCTACTGTACTTTTCCCTCCCCTTTCAATACAAAAGTCAGAAGATGAAACTAACAAAGGGGTAAGTGGGCCACATGGCCCACCCGGTCGGACCGTGACTAAATATCAAGATTCGGTCCGGTGGCCGTCCTAATATGTCGTAATATACAATAAACGGCCCTGATTAAGTACATAGAAAGTCCTTCCGAACTTTTCCTTCCCCTTTCAATCCAAAATTCAGTAAGTGGAACTAACAGAGGGGTGAATGGGCTACATGCCCCACCCGGTCGGACCGTGACTAAGTATCGGGATTCGGTCCGGTGGCCGTCCCAATATGTCGTAATATACAATAAACGGCCCTGTATAAGTACATAGAAAGTGCTTCCGAACTTTTTCAATCCAAAAGTCAGTAGGTGGAACTAACAGAGGGGTAAGTGGGCTACATGCCCCACCCGGTCGGACCGTGACTAAGTATCGGGATTCGGTCCGGTTGACGTTCCAATATGTCGTAATATACAATAAACGGCCCTGTATGAGTACATAGAAAGTGCTTCCGAACTTTTCCCTCCACTTTCATTCCAAAAGTCAGTAAGTGGAACTAGCAATGGGGAAAGTGGGCTACATGCCCTACCCGATCGGACCGTGCCTAAGTATCGGGATTCGGTCCGGTGGCCGTCCCAATATGTCGTAATATACAATAAACGGCCCTGTATAAGTACATAGAAAGTGCAACCGTACTTTTCCCTCCCCTTTCAATCCAAAAGTCAGAAGGTGGATCTAAAAGAGGGGTAAGTGGGCCACATGCCCCACCCGGTCGGACCGTGACTAAGTATCGGGAATTCGGTCCGGTGGCCGTCCTAATATGTCGTAATATACAATAAACGGCCCTGATTAAGTGCATAGAAAGTGCTTCCGAACTTTTCCCTCCACTTTCAATCCAAAAGTCAGTAGTTGAAACTAACAGAGGGGAAAGTGGGCTACATGCCCCACCCGATCGGACCGTGCCTAAGTATCGGGATTCGGTCCGGTGGCCGTCCCAATATGTCATAATATATAATAAACGGCCCTGTATAAGTACATAGAAAGTGCTACCGTACTTTTCCCTACCCTTTCAATCCAAAAGTCAGAAGGAAGAACTAGCAGAGGGGTAAGTGGGCCACATGCCCCACCCGGTCAGACCGTGACTAAGTATCGGGATTCAGTCCGGTGGCCGTCCTAATATGTCGTAATATACAATAAACGGCCCTGATTAAGTACATAGAAAGTGCTTCCGAACTTTTCCTTCCTTTCAATCCAAAATTCAGTAAGTGGAACTAACAGAGGGGTGAGTGGGCTACATGCCCCACCCGGTCGGACCGTGACTAAGTATCGGAATTCGGTCCGGTGGCCGTCCCAATATGTCGTAATATACAATAAACGGCCCTGTATAAGTACATAGAAAGTGCTTCCGAACTTTTCCCTCCCCTTTCAATCCAAAAGTTAGTAGGTGGAACTAACAGAGGGGTAAGTGGGCTACATGCCCCACCCGATCGGACCGTGCCTAAGTATCGGGATTCGGTCCGGTTGCCGTCCCAATATGTCGTAATATACAATAAACGGCCCTGTATAAGTACATAGAAAGTGCTTCCGAACTATTCCCTCTCCTTTCAATCCAAAAGTCAGTAGGTGGTATTAACAGAGGGGTAAGTGGGCTACATGCCCCACCCGGTCGGACCGTGACTAAGTATCGGGATTCGGTCCGGTGGCCGGCCCAATATGTCGTAATATACAATAAACGGCCCTGTATAAGTACATAGAAAGTGCTTCCGAACTTTTCCCTCCCCTTTCAATCCAAAAGTCAGTAGGTGGAACTAACAGAGGGGTAAGTGGGCTACATGCCCCACCCGGTAGGACCGTGACTAAGTATCGGGATTCGGTCCGGCGGCCGTCCCAATATGTCGATATATACAATAAACCGCCCTGTATAAGTACATAGAATGTGCTTCCGAACTTTTCCCTCCCCTTGCAATCTAAAAGTCAGAAGGTGGAACTAACAGAGGGGTAAGTGGGCCACGTGCCCCACCCGGTGGGACCGTGACTAAGTATCGGGATTCGGTCCGATGGCCGTCCTAATATGTCGTAATATACAATAAACGGCCCTGATTAAGTACATAGAAAGTGCTTCCGAACTTTTCCTTCCCCTTTCAATCCAAAAGTCAGTAGGTGAAACTAGCAGAGGGGTAAGTGGGCTACATGCCCCACCCGGTCGGACCGTGACTAAGTATCGGGATTCGGTCCGGTGGCCTTCCCAATATGTCGTAATATACAATAAACAGCCCTGTATAAGTACATAGAAAGTGCTTCCGAACTTTTCCCTCCCCTTTCAATCCAAAAGTCAGTAGGTGGAACGAACAGAGGAGTAAGTGGTCTACATGCCCGTCCCGGTAGGACCGTGACTAAGTATCGGGATTCGGTCCGGTGGCCGTCCCAATATGTTGTAATATACAATAAACGGCCCTGTATAAGTACATAGAAAGTGCTTCCGAACTTTTCCCTCCCCGCCCGGTCGGACCGTGACTAAGTATCGGGATTCGGTCCGGTGGCCGTCCCAATATGTCGTTATATATAATAAACCGCCCTGTATAAGTACATAGAATGTGCTTCCAAACTTTTCCCTCCCCTTTCAATCCAAAAGTCAGTAGGTGGAACTAGCAGACAGGTAAGTGGGCTACATGCCCCACCCAATCGGACCGTGACTGAGTATCGGGATTCGGTCCGGTTGCCGTCCCAATATGTCATAATATACAATAAACGGCCCTGTATAAGTACATAGAAAGTGCTACTGTACTTTTCCCTCCCCTTTCAATACAAAAGTCAGAAGATGAAACTAACAGAGGAGTAAGTGGGCCACATGGCCCACCCGGTCGGACCGTGACTAAATATCAAGATTCGGTCCGGTGGCCCTCTTAATATGTCGTAATATACAATAAACGGCCCTGATTAAGTACATAGAAAGTGCTTCCGAACTTTTCCTTCCCCTTTCAATCCAAAATTCAGTAAGTGGAACTAACAGAGGGGTGAATGGGCTACATGCCCCACCCGGTCGGACCGTGACTAAGTATCGGGATTCGGTCCGTTGGCCGTCCCAATATGTCGTAATATACAATAAACGGCCCTGTATAAGTACATAGAAAGTGCTTCCGAACTTTTTCAATCCAAAAGTCAGTAGGTGGAACTAACAGAGGGGTAAGTGGGCTACATGCCCCACCCGGTAGGACCGTGACTAAGTATCGGGATTCGGTCCGGTTGACGTTCCAATATGTCGTAATATACAATAAACGGCCCTGTATAAGTACATAGAAAGTGCTTCCGAACTTTTCCCTCCACTTTCATTCCAAAAGTCAGTAAGTGGAACTAACAGAGGGGAAAGTGGGCTACATGCCCTACCCGATTGGACCGTGCCTAAGTATCGGGATTCGGTCCGGTGGCCGTCCCAATATGTCGTAATATACAATAAACGGCCCTGTATAAGTACATAGAAAGTGCAACAGTACTTTTCCCTCCCCTTTCAATACAAAAGTCAGAAGATGAAACTAACAGAGGGGTAAGTGGGCCACATGGCCCACCCGGTGGGACCGTGACTAAGTATCGGGATTCGGTCCGATGGCCGTCCTAATATGTCGTAATATACAATAAACGGCCCTGATTAAGTACATAGAAAGTGCTTTCGAACTTTTCCTTCCCCTTTCAATCCAAAAGTCAGTAGGTGAAACTAGCAGAGGGGTAAGTGGGCTACATGCCCCACCCGGTCGGACCGTGACTAAGTATCGGGATTCGGTCCGGTGGCCGTCCTAATATGTCGTAATATACAATAAACGGCCCTGATTAAGTACATAGAAAGTGCTTCCGAACTTTTCCTTCCCCTTTCAATCCAAAAGTCAGTAGGTGAAACTAGCAGAGGGGTAAGTGGGCTACATGCCCCACCCGGTCGGACCGTGACTAAGTATCGGGATTCGGTCCGGTGGCCTTCCCAATATGTCGTAATATACAATAAACAGCCCTGTATAAGTACATAGAAAGTGCTTCCGAACTTTTCCCTCCCCTTTCAATCCAAAAGTCAGTAGGTGGAACGAACAGAGGAGTAAGTGGTCTACATGCCCGTCCCGGTAGGACCGTGACTAAGTATCGGGATTCGGTCCGGTGGCCGTCCCAATATGTTGTAATATACAATAAACGGCCCTGTATAAGTACATAGAAAGTGCTTCCGAACTTTTCCCTCCCCGCCCGGTCGGACCGTGACTAAGTATCGGGATTCGGTCCGGTGGCCGTCCCAATATGTCGTTATATATAATAAACCGCCCTGTATAAGTACATAGAATGTGCTTCCAAACTTTTCCCTCCCCTTTCAATCCAAAAGTCAGTAGGTGGAACTAGCAGACAGGTAAGTGGGCTACATGCCCCACCCAATCGGACCGTGACTGAGTATCGGGATTCGGTCCGGTTGCCGTCCCAATATGTCATAATATACAATAAACGGCCCTGTATAAGTACATAGAAAGTGCTACTGTACTTTTCCCTCCCCTTTCAATACAAAAGTCAGAAGATGAAACTAACAGAGGAGTAAGTGGGCCACATGGCCCACCCGGTCGGACCGTGACTAAATATCAAGATTCGGTCCGGTGGCCCTCCTAATATGTCGTAATATACAATAAACGGCCCTGATTAAGTACATAGAAAGTGCTTCCGAACTTTTCCTTCCCCTTTCAATCCAAAATTCAGTAAGTGGAACTAACAGAGGGGTGAATGGGCTACATGCCCCACCCGGTCGGACCGTGACTAAGTATCGGGATTCGGTCCGTTGGCCGTCCCAAAATGTCGTAATATACAATAAACGGCCCTGTATAAGTACATAGAAAGTGCTTCCGAACTTTTTCAATCCAAAAGTCAGTAGGTGGAACTAACAGAGGGGTAAGTGGGCTACATGCCCCACCCGGTAGGACCGTGACTAAGTATCGGGATTCGGTCCGGTTGACGTTCCAATATGTCGTAATATACAATAAACGGCCCTGTATAAGTACATAGAAAGTGCTTCCGAACTTTTCCCTCCACTTTCATTCCAAAAGTCAGTAAGTGGAACTAACAGAGGGGAAAGTGGGCTACATGCCCTACCCGATTGGACCGTGCCTAAGTATCGGGATTCGGTCCGGTGGCCGTCCCAATATGTCGTAATATACAATAAACGGCCCTGTATAAGTACATAGAAAGTGCAACAGTACTTTTCCCTCCCCTTTCAATACAAAAGTCAGAAGATGAAACTAACAGAGGGGTAAGTGGGCCACATGGCCCACCCGGTTGGACCGTGACTAAATATCAAGATTCGGTCCGGTGGCCGTCCTAATATGTCGTAATATACAATAAACGGCCCTGATTAAGTACATAGAAAGTGCCAAGTGCTTCCGAACTTTTCCTTCCCCTTTCAATCCAAAATTCAGTAGGTGGAACTAACAGAGGGGTGAATGGGCTACATGCCCCACCCGGTCGGACCGTGACTAAGTATCGGGATTCGGTCCGGTGGCCGTCCCAATATGTCGTTATATACAATAAACCGCCCTGTATAAGTACATAGAATGTGCTTCCGAACTTTTCCCTCCCCTTTCAATATAAAAGTCAGAAGGTGGAACTAAGAGAGGGGTAAGTGGGCCACGTGCCCCACCCGGTGGGACCGTGACTAAGTATCGGGATTCGGTCCGATGGCCCTCCTAATATGTCGTAATATACAATAAACGGCCCTGATTAAGTACATAGAAAGTGCTTCCGAACTTTTCCTTCCCCTTTCAATCCAAAAGTCAGTAGGTGAAACTAGCAGAGGGGTAAGTGGGCTACATGCCCCACCCGGTCGGACCGTGACTAAGTATCGGGATTCGGTCCGGTGGCCTTCCCAATACCGTATGTCGTAATATACAATAAACGGCCCTGTATAAGTACATAGAAAGTGCTTCCGAACTTTTCCCTCCCCTTTCAATCCAAAAGTCAGTAGGTGGAACGAACAGAGGAGTAAGTGGTCTACATGCCCGTCCCGGTAGGACCGTGACTAAGTATCGGGATTCGGTCCGGTGGCCGTCCCAATATGTTGTAATATACAATAAACGGCCCTGTATAAGTACATAGAAAGTGCTTCCGAACTTTTCCCTCCCCGCCCGGTCGGACCGTGACTAAGTATCGGGATTCGGTCCGGTGGCCGTCCCAATATGTCGTTATATACAATAAACCGCCCTGTATAAGTACATAGAATGTGCTTCCAAACTTTTCCCTCCCCTTTCAATTCAAAAGTCAGTAGGTGGAACTAGCAGAGAGGTAAGTGGGCTACATGCCCCACCCGATCGGACCGTGACTGAGTATCGGGATTCGGTCCGGTTGCCGTCCCAATATGTCGTAATATACAATAAACGGCCCTGTATAAGTACATAGAAAGTGCTACTGTACTTTTCCCTCCCCTTTCAATACAAAAGTCAGAAGATGAAACTAACAGAGGGGTAAGTGGGCCACATGGCCCACCCGGTCGGACCGTGACTAAATATCAAGATTCGGTCCGGTGGCCCTCCTAATATGTCGTAATATACAATAAACGGCCCTGATTAAGTACATAGAAAGTGCTTCCGAACTTTTCCTTCCCCTTTCAATCCAAAATTCAGTAAGTGGAACTAACAGAGGGGTGAATGGGCTACATGCCCCACCCGGTCGGACCGTGACTAAGTATCCGGATTCGGTCCGGTGGCCGTCCCAATATGTCGTTATATACAATAAACGGCCCTGTATAAGTACATAGAAAGTGCTTCCGAACTTTTCCCTCCCCTTTCAATCCAAAAGTCAGTAGGTGGAACTAACAGAGGGGTAAGTGGGCTACATGCCCCACCCGGTCGGACCGTGACTAAGTTTCGGGATTCGGTCCGGTGGCCGTCCCAATATGTCGTAATATACAATAACCGGCCCTGTATAAGTACATAGAAAGTGCTTCCGAACTTTTCCCTCCCCTTTCAATCCAAAAGTCAGTAGGTGGAACTAACAGAAGGGTAAGTGGGCTACATGCCCCAACCTGACGGACCGTGACTAAGTATCGGGATTCGGTCTGGTGGCCGTCCCAATATGTCGTAATATACAATAAACGGCCCTGTATAAGTACATAGAAAGTGCTTCCGAACTTTTCCCTCCCCTTTCAATCCAAAAGTCAGTAGTTGGAACTATTAGATGGGTAGGTGGGCTACATGCCCCACCCGGTAGGACCGTGACTAAGTATCGGGATTCGGTCCGGCGGCCGTCCCAATATGTCGTTATATACAATAAACCGCCCTGTATAAGTACATAGAATGTGCTTCCGAACTTTTCCCTCCCCTTTCAATCTAAAAGTCAGTAGTTGGAACTATTAGATGGGTAGGTGGGCTACATGCCCCACCCGGTAGGACCGTGACTAAGTATCGGGATTCGGTCCGATGGCCGTCCTAATATGTCGTAATATACAATAAACGGCCCTGATTAAGTACATAGAAAGTGCTTCCGAACTTTTCCTTCCCCTTTCAATCCAAAAGTCAGTAGGTGAAACTAGCAGAGGGGTAAGTGGGCTACATGCCCCACCCGGTCGGACCGTGACTAAGTATCGGGATTCGGTCCGGTGGCCTTCCCAATATGTCGTAATATACAATAAACGGCCCTATATAAGTACATAGAAAGTGCTTCCGAACTTTTCCCTCCCCTTTCAATCCAAAAGTCAGTAGGTGGAACGAACAGAGGAGTAAGTGGTCTACATGCCCGTCCCGGTAGGACCGTGACTAAGTATCGGGATTCGGTCCGGTGGCCGTCCCAATATGTTGTAATATACAATAAACGGCCCTGTATAAGTACATAGAAAGTGCTTCCGAACTTTTCCCTCCCCGCCCGGTCGGACCGTGACTAAGTATCGGGATTCGGTCCGGTGGCCGTCCCAATATGTCGTTATATACAATAAACCGCCCTGTATAAGTACATAGAATGTGCTTCCAAACTTTTCCCTCCCCTTTCAATCCAAAAGTCAGTAGGTGGAACTAGCAGAGAGGTAAGTGGGCTACATGCCCCACCCGATCGGACCGTGACTGAGTATCGGGATTCGGTCCGGTTGCCGTCCCAATATGTCGTAATATACAATAAACGGCCCTGTATAAGTACATAGAAAGTGCTACTGTACTTTTCCCTCCCCTTTCAATACAAAAGTCAGAAGATGAAACTAACAAAGGGGTAAGTGGGCCACATGGCCCACCCGGTCGGACCGTGACTAAATATCAAGATTCGGTCCGGTGGCCGTCCTAATATGTCGTAATATACAATAAACGGCCCTGATTAAGTACATAGAAAGTGCTTCCGAACTTTTCCTTCCCCTTTCAATCCAAAATTCAGTAAGTGGAACTAACAGAGGGGTGAATGGGCTACATGCCCCACCCGGTCGGACCGTGACTAAGTATCGGGATTCGGTCCGGTGGCCGTCCCAATATGTCGTAATATACAATAAACGGCCCTGTATAAGTACATAGAAAGTGCTTCCGAACTTTTTCAATCCAAAAGTCAGTAGGTGGAACTAACAGAGGGGTAAGTGGGCTACATGCCCCACCCGGTCGGACCGTGACTAAGTATCGGGATTCGGTCCGGTTGACGTTCCAATATGTCGTAATATACAATAAACGGCCCTGTATAAGTACATAGAAAGTGCTTCCGAACTTTTCCCTCCACTTTCATTCCAAAAGTCAGTAAGTGGAACTAGCAATGGGGAAAGTGGGCTACATGCCCTACCCGATCGGACCGTGCCTAAGTATCGGGATTCGGTCCGGTGGCCGTCCCAATATGTCGTAATATACAATAAACGGCCCTGTATAAGTACATAGAAAGTGCAACCGTACTTTTCCCTCCCCTTTCAATCCAAAAGTCAGAAGGTGGATCTAAAAGAGGGGTAAGTGGGCCACATGCCCCACCCGGTCGGACCGTGACTAAGTATCGGGATTCAGTCTGGTGGCCGTCCTAATATGTCGTAATATACAATAAACGGCCCTGATTAAGTACATAGAAAGTGCTTCCGAACTTTTCCTTCCTTTCAATCCAAAATTCAGTAAGTGGAACTAACAGAGGGGTGAGTGGGTTACATGCCCCACCCGGTCGGACCGTGACTAAGTATCGGAATTCGGTCCGGTGGCCGTCCCAATATGTCGTAATATACAATAAACGGCCCTGTATAAGTACATAGAAAGTGCTTCCGAACTTTTCCCTCCCCTTTCAATCCAAAAGTTAGTAGGTGGAACTAACAGAGGGGTAAGTGGGCTACATGCCCCACCCGATCGGACCGTGCCTAAGTATCGGGATTCGGTCCGGTTGCCGTCCCAATATGTCGTAATATACAATAAACGGCCCTGTATAAGTACATAGAAAGTGCTTCCGAACTTTTCCCTCTCCTTTCAATCCAAAAGTCAGTAGGTGGTATTAACAGAGGGGTAAGTGGGCTACATGCCCCACCCAGTCGGACCGTGACTAAGTATCGGGATTCGGTCAGGTGGCCGGCCCAATATGTCGTAATATACAATAAACGGCCCTGTATAAGTACATAGAAAGTGCTTCCGAACTTTTCCCTCCCCTTTCAATCCAAAAGTCAGTAGGTGGAACTAACAGAGGGGTAAGTGGGTTACATGGCCCACCCGGTAGGACCGTGACTTAGTATCGGGATTCGGTCCGGTGGCCGTCCCAATATGTCGTAATATACAATAAACGGCCCTGTATAAGTACATAGAAAGTGCTTCCGAACTTTTCCCTCCCCTTTCAATCCAAAAGTCAGTAGGTGGAACTAACAAAGAGGTAAGTGGGCTACATGCCCCACCCGGTCGGACCGTGACTAAGTATCGGGATTCGGTCCGGTGGCCGTCCCATAATGTCTTAATACACAATAAACGGCACTTTATAAGTACATAGAAAGTGCTTCCGAACTTTTCTCTCCCCTTTCAATCCAAAAGTCAGTAGGTGGAACTAACAGAGGGGTAAATGGGCTACATGCCCCACCCGGTTGGACCGTGACTAAGTATCGGGATTCGGTCCGGTGGCCGTCCCAATATGTCGTAATATACAATAAACGGCCCTTTATAAGTACATAGAAAGTGCTACCGAACTTTTCCATCCCCTTTCAATCCAAAAGTCAGTAGTTGGAACTAACAGAGGGGTAAGTGGGCTACATGCCCCACCCGGTCGGACCGTGACTAAGTATTGGGATTCGGTCCGGTGGCCGTCCCAATATGTCGTAATATACAATAAACGGCCCTGTATAAGTACATACAAAGTGCTTCCGAACTTTTCCCTCCCCTTTCAATCCAAAAGTCAGTAGGTGGAACTAACAAAGAGGTTAGTGGGCTACATGCCCCACCCGGTCGGACCGTGACTAAGTATCGGGATTCGGTTCGGTGGCCGTCCCAATATGTCGTAATATACAATAAACGGCTCTGTATAAGTACATAGAAAGTGCTTCCGAACTTTTCCCTCCCCTTTCAATCAAAAAGTCAGTAGGTGGAACTAACAGAGAGGTAAGTGGGATACATGCCCCACCCGGTCGGACCGTGACTAAGTATCGGGATTCGGTCCGGTGGACGTCCCAATATGTCGTAATATACAATAAACGGCCCTGTATAAGTACATAGAAAGTGCTTCCGAACTTTTCCCTCCCCTTTCAATCCAAAAGTCAGTAGATGGAACTAACAGAAGGGTAAGTGGGCTACATGCCCCACCCGGTCGGACCGTGACTAAGTATCGGGATTCGGTCCGATGGCCGTCCCAATATGTCATAATATACAATAACCGGCCCTGTATAAGTACATAGAAAGTGCTTCCGAACTTTTCCCTCCCCTTTCAATCCAAAAGTCAGTAGGTGGAACTAACAGAAGGGTAAGTGGGCTACATGCCCCACCCGGTAGGACCGTGACTAAGTATCGGGATTCGGTCCGGCGGCCGTCCCAATATGTCGATATATACAATAAACCGCCCTGTATAAGTACATAGAATGTGCTTCCGAACTTTTCCCTCCCCTTGCAATCTAAAAGTCAGAAGGTGGAACTAACAGAGGGGTAAGTGGGCCACGTGCCCCACCCGGTGGGACCGTGACTAAGTATCGGGATTCGGTCCGATGGCCGTCCTAATATGTCGTAATATACAATAAACGGCCCTGATTAAGTGCATAGAAAGTGCTTCCGAACTTTTCCCTCCACTTTCAATCCAAAAGTCAGTAGTTGAAACTAACAGAGGGGAAAGTGGGCTACATGCCCCACCCGATCGGACCGTGCCTAAGTATCGGGATTCGGTCCGGTGGTCGTCCCAATATGTCATAATATATAATAAACGGCCCTGTATAAGTACATAGAAAGTGCTACCGTACTTTTCCCTACCCTTTCAATCCAAAAGTCAGAAGGTGGAACTAGCAGAGGGGTAAGTGGGCCACATGCCCCACCCGGTCGGACCGTGACTAAGTATCGGGATTCAGTCCGGTGGCCGTCCTAATATGTCGTAATATACAATAAACGGCCCTGTATAAGTACATAGAAAGTGCTTCCGAACTTTTCCTTCCTTTCAATCCAAAATTCAGTAAGTGGAACTAACAGAGGGGTGAGTGGGCTACATGCCCCACCCGGTTGGACCGTGACTAAGTATCGGGATTCGGTCCGGTGGCCGTCCCAATATGTCGTAATATACAATAAACGGCCCTGTATAAGTACATAGAAAGTGCTTCCGAACTTTTCCCTCCCCTTTCAATCCAAAAGTTAGTAGGTGGAACTAACAGAGGGGTGAGTGGGCTACATGCCCCACCCGGTTGGACCGTGCCTAAGTATCGGGATTCGGTCCGGTGGCCGTCCCAATATGTCGTAATATACAATAAACGGCCCTGTATAAGTACATAGAAAGTGCTTCCGAACTTTTCCCTCCCCTTTCAATCCAAAAGTTAGTAGGTGGAACTAACAGAGGGGTAAGTGGGCTACATGCCCCACCCGATCGGACCGTGCCTAAGTATCGGGATTCGGTCCGGTTGCCGTCCCAATATGTCGTAATATACAATAAACGGCCCTGTATAAGTACATAGAAAGTGCTTCCGAACTTTTCCCTCTCCTTTCAATCCAAAAGTCAGTAGGTGGTATTAACAGAGGGGTAAGTGGGCTACATGCCCCGACCGGTCGGACCGTGACTAAGTATCGGGATTCGGTCCGGTGGCCGGCCCAATATGTCGTAATATACAATAAACGGCCCTGTATAAGTACATAGAAAGTGCTTCCGAACTTTTCCCTCCCCTTTCAATCCAAAAGTCAGTAGGTGGAACTAACAAAGAGGTAAGTGGGCTACATGCCCCACCCGGTCGGACCGTGACTAAGTATCGGGATTCGGTCCGGTGGCCGTCCCATAATGTCTTAATACACAATAAACGGCACTTTATAAGTACATAGAAAGTGCTTCCGAACTTTTCTCTCCCCTTTCAATCCAAAAGTCAGTAGGTGGAACTAACAGAGGGGTAAGTGGGCTACATGCCCCACCCGGTCGGACCGTGACTAAGTATTGGGATTCGGTCCGGTGGCCGTCCCAATATGTCGTAATATACAATAAACGGCCCTGTATAAGTACATACAAAGTGCTTCCGAACTTTTCCCTCCCCTTTCAATCCAAAAGTCAGTAGGTGGAACTAACAAAGAGGTTAGTGGGCTACATGCCCCACCCGGTCGGACCGTGACTAAGTATCGGGATTCGGTTCGGTGGCCGTCCCAATATGTCGTAATATACAATAAACGGCCCTGTATAAGTACATAGAAAGTGCTACCGAACTTTTCCCTCCCCTTTCAATCCAAAAGTCAGTAGTTGGAACTAACAGAGGGGTAAGTGGGCTACATGCCCCACCCGGTCGGACCGTGACTAAGTATTGGGATTCGGTCCGGTGGCCGTCGTAATATACAATAAACGGCCCTGTATAAGTACATACAAAGTGCTTCCGAACTTTTCCCTCCCCTTTCAATCCAAAAGTCAGTAGGTGGAACTAACAAAGAGGTTAGTGGGCTACATGCCCCACCCGGTCGGACCGTGACTAAGTATCGGGATTCGGTTCGGTGGCCGTCCCAATATGTCGTAATATACAATAAACGGCCCTGTATAAGTACATAGAAAGTGCTTCCGAACTTTTCCCTTCCCTTTCAATCAAAAAGTCAGTAGGTGGAACTAACAGAGAGGTAAGTGGGCTACATGCCCCACCCGGTCGGACCGTGACTAAGTATCGGGATTCGGTCCGGTGGACGTCCCAATATGTCGTAATATAGAATAAACGGCCCTGTATAAGTACATAGAAAGTGCTTCCGAACTTTTCCCTCCCCTTTCAATCCAAAAGTCAGTAGGTGGAACTAACAGAAGGGTAAGTGGGCTACATGCCCCACCCGGTCGGTTTGTGACTAAGTATCGGGATTTGGTCCGATGGCCGTCCCAATATGTCGTAATATACAATAACCGGCCCTGTATAAGTACATAGAAAGTGCTTCCAAACTTTTCCCTCCCCTTTCAATCCAAATGTCAGTAGGTGGAACTAACAGAGGGGTAAGTGGGCTACATGCCCCACCCGGTAGGACCGTGACTAAGTATCGGGATTCGGTCCGGCGGCCGTCCCAATATGTCGATATATACAATAAACCGCCCTGTATAAGTACATAGAATGTGCTTCCGAACTTTTCCCTCCCCTTGCAATCTAAAAGTCAGAAGGTGGAACTAACAGAGGGGTAAGTGGGCCACGTGCCCCACCCGGTGGGACCGTGACTAAGTATCGGGATTCGGTCCGATGGCCGTCCTAATATGTCGTAATATACAATAAACGGCCCTGATTAAGTACATAGAAAGTGCTTCCGAACTTTTCCTTCCCCTTTCAATCCAAAAGTCAGTAGGTGAAACTAGCAGAGGGGTAAGTGGGCTACATGCCCCACCCGGTCGGACCGTGACTAAGTATCGGGATTCGGTCCGGTGGCCTTCCCAATATGTCGTAATATACAATAAACGGCCCTGTATAAGTACATAGAAAGTGCTTCCGAACTTTTCCCTCCCCTTTCAATCCAAAAGTCAGTAGGTGGAACGAACAGAGGAGTAAGTGGTCTACATGCCCGTCCCGGTAGGACCGTGACTAAGTATCGGGATTCGGTCCGGTGGCCGTCCCAATATGTTGTAATATACAATAAACGGCCCTGTATAAGTACATAGAAAGTGCTTCCGAACTTTTCCCTCCCCGCCCGGTCGGACCGTGACTAAGTATCGGGATTCGGTCCGGTGGCCGTCCCAATATGTCGTTATATATAATAAACCGCCCTGTATAAGTACATAGAATGTGCTTCCAAACTTTTCACTCCCCTTTCAATCCAAAAGTCAGTAGGTGGAACTAGCAGACAGGTAAGTGGGCTACATGCCCCACCCGATCGGACCGTGACTGAGTATCGGGATTCGGTCCGGTTGCCGTCCCAACATGTCGTAATATACAATAAACGGCCCTGTATAAGTACATAGAAAGTGCTACTGTACTTTTCCCTCCCCTTTCAATACAAAAGTCAGAAGATGAAACTAACAGAGGGGTAAGTGGGCCACATGGCCCACCCGATCGGACCGTGACTAAATATCAAGATTCGGTCCGGTGGCCCTCCTAATATGTCGTAATATACAATAAACGGCCCTGATTAAGTACATAGAAAGTGCTTCCGAACTTTTCCTTCCCCTTTCAATCCAAAATTCAGTAAGTGGAACTAACAGAGGGGTGAATGGGCTACATGCCCCACCCGGTCGGACCGTGACTAAGTATCGGGATTCGGTCCGGTGGCCGTCCCAATATGTCGTAATATACAATAAACGGCCCTGTATAAGTACATAGAAAGTGCTTCCGAACTTTTTCAATCCAAAAGTCAGTAGGTGGAACTAACAGAGGGGTAAGTGGGCTACATGCCCCACCCGGTCGGACCGTGACTAAGTATCGGGATTCGGTCCGGTTGACGTTCCAATATGTCGTAATATACAATAAACAGCCCTGTATAAGTACATAGAAAGTGCTTCCGAACTTTTCCCTCCACTTTCATTCCAAAAGTCAGTAAGTGGAACTAACAGAGGGGAAAGTGGGCTACATGCCCTACCCGATTGGACCGTGCCTAAGTATCGGGATTCGGTCCGTTGGCCGTCCCAATATGTCGTAATATACAATAAACGGCCCTGTATAAGTACATAGAAAGTGCAACAGTACTTTTCCCTCCCCTTTCAATACAAAAGTCAGAAGATGAAACTAACAGAGGGGTAAGTGGGCCACATGGCCCACCCGGTCGGACCGTGACTAAATATCAAGATTCGGTCCGGTGGCCGTCCTAATATGTCGTAATATACAATAAACGGCCCTGATTAAGTACATAGAAAGTGCCAAGTGCTTCCGAACTTTTCCTTCCCCTTTCAATCCAAAATTCAGTAGGTGGAACTAACAGAGGGGTGAATGGGCTACATGCCCCACCCGGTCGGACCGTGACTAAGTATCGGGATTCGGTCCGGTGGCCGTCCCAATATGTCGTTATATACAATAAACCGCCCTGTATAAGTACATAGAATGTGCTTCCGAACTTTTCCCTCCCCTTTCAATATAAAAGTCAGAAGGTGGAACTAAGAGAGGGGTAAGTGGGCCACGTGCCCCACCCGGTGGGACCGTGACTAAGTATCGGGATTCGGTCCGATGGCCGTCCTAATATGTCGTAATATACAATAAACGGCCCTGATTAAGTACATAGAAAGTGCTTCTGAACTTTTCCTTCCCCTTTCAATCCAAAAGTCAGTAGGTGAAACTAGCAGAGGGGTAAGTGGGCTACATGCCCCACCCGGTCGGACCGTGACTAAGTATCGGGATTCGGTCCGGTGGCCTTCCCAATACCGTATGTCGTAATATACAATAAACGGCCCTGTATAAGTACATAGAAAGTGCTTCCGAACTTTTCCCTCCCCTTTCAATCCAAAAGTCAGTAGGTGGAACGAACAGAGGAGTAAGTGGTCTACATGCCCGTCCCGGTAGGACCGTGACTAAGTATCGGGATTCGGTCCGGTGGCCGTCCCAATATGTTGTAATATACAATAAACGGCCCTGTATAAGTACATGTACATAGAAAGTGCTTCCGAACTTTTCCCTCCCCGCCCGGTCGGACCGTGACTAAGTATCGGGATTCGGTCCGGTGGCCGTCCCAATATGTCGTTATATACAATAAACCGCCCTGTATAAGTACATAGAATGTGCTTCCAAACTTTTCCCTCCCCTTTCAATTCAAAAGTCAGTAGGTGGAACTAGCAGAGAGGTAAGTGGGCTACATGCCCCACCCGATCGGACCGTGACTGAGTATCGGGATTCGGTCCGGTTGCCGTCCCAATATGTCGTAATATACAATAAACGGCCCTGTATAAGTACATAGAAAGTGCTACTGTACTTTTCCCTCCCCTTTCAATACAAAAGTCAGAAGATGAAACTAACAGAGGGGTAAGTGGGCCACATGGCCCACCCGGTCGGACCGTGACTAAATATCAAGATTCGGTCCGGTGGCCCTCCTAATATGTCGTAATATACAATAAACGGCCCTGATTAAGTACATAGAAAGTGCTTCCGAACTTTTCCTTCCCCTTTCAATCCAAAATTCAGTAAGTGGAACTAACAGAGGGGTGAATGGGCTACATGCCCCACCCGGTCGGACCGTGACTAAGTATCCGGATTCGGTCCGGTGGCCGTCCCAATATGTCGTTATATACAATAAACCGCCCTGTATAAGTACATAGAATGTGCTTCCGAACTTTTCCCTCCCCTTTCAATATAAAAGTCAGAAGGTGGAACTAAGAGAGGGGTAAGTGGGCCACGTGCCCCACCCGGTGGGACCGTGACTAAGTATCGGGATTCGGTCCGATGGCCGTCCTAATATGTCGTAATATACAATAAACGGCCCTGATTAAGTACATAGAAAGTGCTTCCGAACTTTTCCTTCCCCTTTCAATCCAAAAGTCAGTAGGTGAAACTAGCAGAGGGGTAAGTGGGCTACATGCCCCACCCGGTCGGACCGTGACTAAGTATCGGGATTCGGTCCGGTGGCCTTCCCAATACCGGTATTCCGCTTCATCTTGGTATACTAGCATTTGGAAAGGGGTAGCAAATAAATTGCAAGTACTACAAAACAAAGTTGTGGGGTTCATTCTTGGTCTGGGGCCAAGAGCTAGTATAAACAACGATATTTTCGATCAAGTTAACATGTTATCAGTCGAAAATAGAGTTAAACAAATGAGACTAAGTCATGTGTACAATATTTTTAATGGAATTGCTCCAGATTACATGTCATCAGGTTTTTTTCGTAATTCGAACAACACCTGAGGGTCATCCAACTTAATTTTTTGTGTCCCAAGTTCAAACATTTGTAGTAAGAATACATTTTTATTTAATGCGATCCATGACTGGAACAATTTGCCAGCAGAAATTAAAGTTTTAGACCAGAAATATTCGTTTAAAAAAGCTGTCAAGCAACATTTAAAGGATGAAGCTAGAAACCGTGAAAATAGTGATTTTTTGTTTTATTGATATATATGTCAGTTTCTAATATTTTTATTTTTATTGCAAAAAATTTTGTCTTTTTTTTTTAACAATGCTGATTTCTGATATATATCTTGTAACTTTTTGATAAAGGGACCCCATTGGAAATAAGCTTTTAGCTTTAATGGGTTTTTATTCCAGGCAATCAGGTTGCATTAGTATATATTGTTAAATGTATTGTTTTAAATTTATATTGTATTTTTATCTTGCTATGCATTGTATACTTGATTTTGCCTGAATAAATATTATTATTATTATTATTATTATTATAGGAGTAGAAAACTAGGAAAACCGGTAGAATATTAGATTTGATTTGATTTTATTGTATTGTATATTACGACATATTGGGAAGGCCACCGGACCGAATCCCGATACTTAGTCACGGTCCGACCGGGTGGGGCATGTAGCCCACTTACCCCTCTGTTAGTTCCACCCACTGACTTTTGGAATGAAAGGGGAGGGAAAAGTTCGGAAGCACTTTCTATGTACTTATACAGGGCCGTTTATTGTATATTACGACATATTGGGAAGGCCACCGGACCGAATCCCGATACTTAGTCACGGTCCGACCGGGTGGGGCATGTAGCCCACTTACCCCTCTGTTAGTTCCACCCACTGACTTTTGGAATGAAAGGGGAGGGAAAAGTTCGGAAGCACTTTCTATGTACTTATACAGGGCCGTTTATTGTATAATACGACATATTGGGACGGCCACCGGACCGAATCCCGATACTTGGTCACGGTCCGACCGGGTGGGGCATGTAGCCCACTTACCCCTCTGTTAGTTCAACCTACTGACTTTTTGATTGAAAGGGGAGGGAAAAGTTCGGAAGCACTTTCTATGTACTTATACAGGGCCGTTTATTGTATATTACGACATATTGGGACGGCCACCGAACCGAATCCCGATACTTAGTCACGGTCCGACCGGGTGGGGCATGTAGCCAACTTACCTCTTTGTTAGTTCCACCTACTGACTTTTGGATTGAAAGGGGAGGGAAAAGTTCGGAAGCACTTTGTATGTATTTATACAGGGCCGTTTATTGTATATTACGACATATTGGGACGGCCACCGGACCGAATCCCGATACTTAGTCACGGTCCGACCGGGTGGGGCATGTAGCCCACTTATCCCTCTGTTAGTTCCAACTACTGACTTTTGGATTGAAAGGGGAGGGAAAAGTTCGGAAGCACTTTCTATGTACTTATACAGGGCCGTTTATTGTATATTACGACATATTGGGACGGCCACCGGACCGAATCCCGATACTTAGTCACGGTCCGACCGGGCGGGGAGGGAAAAGTTCGGAAGCACTTTCTATGTACTTATACAGGGCCGTTTATTGTATATTACAACATATTGGGACGGCCACCGGACCGAATCCCGATACTTAGTCATGGTCCTACCGGGACGGGCATGTAGACCACTTACTCCTCTGTTCGTTCCACCTACTGACTTTTGGATTGAAAGGGGAGGGAAAAGTTCGGAAGCACTTTCTATGTACTTATACAGGGCCGTTTATTGTATATTACGACATATTAGGACGGCCACCGGACCGAATCTTGATATTTAGTCACGGTCCGACCGGGTGGGCCATGTGGCCCACTTACCCCTCTGTTAGTTTCATCTTCTGACTTTTGTATTGAAAGGGGAGGGAAAAGTACAGTAGCACTTTCTATGTACTTATACAGGGCCGTTTATTGTATATTACGACATATTGGGACGGCAACCGGACCGAATCCCGATACTCAGTCACGGTCCGATCGGGTGGGGCATGTAGCCCACTTACCTCTCTGCTAGTTCCACCTACTGACTTTTGGATTGAAAGGGGAGGGAAAAGTTTGGAAGCACATTCTATGTACTTATACAGGGCGGTTTATTGTATATAACGACATATTGGGACGGCCACCGGACCGAATCCCGATACTTAGTCACGGTCCGACCGGGCGGGGAGGGAAAAGTTCGGAAGCACTTTCTATGTACTTATACAGGGCCGTTTATTGTATATTACAACATATTGGGACGGCCACCGGACCGAATCCCGATACTTAATCACGGTCCTACCGGGACGGGCATGTAGACCACTTACTCCTCTGTTCGTTCCACCTACTGACTTTTGGATTGAAAGGGGAGGGAAAAGTTCGGAAGCACTTTCTATGTACTTATACAGGGCCGTTTATTGTATATTACGACATACCGGGTAGTCAAAATAGCATTGTATTAGAGCTGTTGTGAGGGTCAGTCTTGATCTGGTGTCTAGGCACTTTGCATGTCTATATAAAAACTTAAGTCTAGAATTTACTTTTTGTATAATATTTGATACAATATATTCACAATTATATAGCATGTCTGATGAAGGTTAATCCAGAAAAGGGCTTCACACGCAATGAAATTTTGCTTTTGTACATTTATTAAAATCATTTCAATATGTGGATCGTGTCTTTTTGGCACATATTCCATATTCTTTCGTTTTTAATATTATTTCAAAGTTTGGCTTTAGTGCCGTGTGGAGGTCGTAGAAAGCTTCCCCGTGCTTCAGTTGTATGCTCTTATATATTTTCGAGTACTGGAATATGTGTTGGAAAGACACAGTTTACATATTTCCAAATTCTACAACATTTGGCTGTTTCATTAAAAATTGATAGATTTATCTGTTTGGTCATTGTTGTAATATTTTTTGGCATTTTTTTATAATCAAATCTAATATTCTACCGGTTTTCCAAGTTTTCTACTCCTAGCGTGTCTGATGAAGGTTAATCCAGAAAAGCGCTTCACACGCAATGAAATTTTGCTTTTGTACATTTATTAAAATCATTTCAATATGTGGATCGTGTCTTTTTGGCACATATTCCATATTCTTTCGTTTTTAATATTATTTCAGAGTTTGGCTTTAGTGCCGTGTGGAGGTCGTAGAAAGCTCCCCCGTGCTTCAGTTGTATTCTCTCATATATTTTCGAGTACTGGAATATGTGATGGAAAGACACAGTTTACATATTCCCAAATTTTACAACGTTTGGCTGTTTCTTTAAAAATTGATCGATTTATCTGTTTGGTCATTGTTGTAATATTTTTTGGCATTTTTTTATAATCAAATCTAATATTCTACCGGTTTTCCTAGTTTTCTACTCCTAGCGTGTCTGATGAAGGTTAATCTGCAAATTTTACAACGTTTGGCTGTTTCTTTAAAAATTGATAGATTTATTGTTGTAATATTTTTGGCATTTTTTTTATAATCAAATCTAATATTCTACCGGTTTTCCAAGTTTTCTACTCCTAGCGTGTCTGATGAAGGTTAATCCAGAAAAGCACTTCACACGCAGTGAAATTTTGCTTTTGTACATTTATTAAAATCATTTCAATATGTGGATCGTGTCTTTTTGGCACATATTCCATATTCTTTCGTTTTTAATAAGTATCGGAATTCGGTCCGGTGGCCGTCCCAATATGTTGTATTATACAATAAACGGCCCTGTATAAGTACATAGAAAGTGCTTCCGAACTTTTCCCTCCCCTTTCAATCCAAAAGTCAGTAGGTGGAACTAACAGAGGGGTAAGTGGGCTATATGCCCCACCCGGTCGGACCATGACTCAGTATCGGGATTCGGTCCGGTTGCCGTCCCAATATGTCGTAATATACAATAAACGCCCCTGTACAAGTACATAGAAAATGCTTTCCGAACTTTTCCCTCCACTTTCAATCCAAAAGTCAGTAGGTGGAACTAACAGACGGGTAAGTGGGCTACATGCCCCAACAGGTCGGACCGTGACCGTGACCGTGACCGTCATTGTTGTAATATTTTTTGGCATTTTTTTATAATCAAATCTAATATTCTACCGGTTTTCCAAGTTTTCTACTTCTAGCGTGTCTGATGAAGGTTAATCCAGAAAAGCGCTTCACACGCAGTGAAATTTTGCTTTTGTATATTTATTAAAATCATTTCAATATGTGGATCGTGTCTTTTTGGCACATATTCCATATTCTTTCGTTTTTAATATTATTTTAGAGTTTGGCTTTAGTGCCGTGTGGAGGTCGTAGAAAGCTTCCTCGTGCTTCAGTTGTATGCTCTTATATATTTTCGAGTACTGGAATATGTGTTGGAAAGACACAGTTTACATATTTCCAAATTCTACAACATTTGGCTGTTTCTTTAAAAATTGATAGATTTATCTGTTTGGTCATTGTTGTAATATTTTTTGGCATTTTTTTATAATCAAATCTAATATTCTACCCGTTTTCCAAGTTTTCTACTCCTAGCGTGTCTGATGAAGGTTAACCCAGAAAAGCGCTTCACACGCAATGAAATTTTGCTTTTGTACATTTATTAAAATCATTTCAATATGTGGATCGTGTCTTTTTGGCACATATTCCATATTCTTTCGTTTTTAATATTATTTCAGAGTTTGGCTTTAGTGCCGTGTAGAGGTCGTAGAAAGCTTCCCCGTGCTTCAGTTGTATGCTCTTATATATTTTCGAGTACTGGAATATGTGTTGGAAAGACACAGTTTACATATTTCCAAATTTTACAACGTTTGGCTGTTTCTTTAAAAATTGATAGATTTATCTGTTTGGTCATTGTTGTAATATTTTTTGGCATTTTTTTATAATCAAATCTAATATTCTACCGGTTTTCCAAGTTTTCTACTTCTAGCGTGTCTGATGAAGGTTAATCCAGAAAAGCGCTTCACACGCAGTGAAATTTTGCTTTTGTACATTTATTAAAATCATTTCAATATGTGGATCGTGTCTTTTTGGCACATATTCCATATTCTATCGTTTTTAATATTATTTTAGAGTTTGGCTTTAGTGCCGTGTGGAGGTCGTAGAAAGCTTCCCCGTGCTTAAGTTGTATGCTCTTATATATTTTCGAGTATTGGAATATGTGTTGGAAAGACACAGTTTACATATTTCCAAATTTTACAACGTTTGGCTGTTATTTAAAAATTGATAGATTTATCTGTTTGCTCATTGTTGTAATATTTTTTGGCATTTTTTTATAATCAAATCTAATATTCTACCGGTTTTCCAAGTTTTCTACTCCTAGCGTTTCTGATGAAGGTTAATCCAGAAAAGCGCTTCACACGCAGTGAAATTTTGCTTTTGTACATTTATTAAAATCATTTCAATATGTGGATCGTGTCTTTTTGGCACATATTCCATATTCTTTCGTTTTTAATATTATTTCAGAGTTTGGCTTTAGTGCCGTGTGGAGGTCGTAGAGAGCTTCCCCGTGCTTCAGTTGAATGCTCTTATATATTTTCGAGTACTGGAATATGTGTTGGAAAGACACAGTTTACATATTTCCAAATTTTACAACGTTTGGCTGTTTCTTTAAAAATTGATAGATTTATCTGTTTGGTCATTGTTGTAATATTTTTTGGCATTTTTTTTACAATCAAATCTAATATTCTACCGGTTTTCCAAGTTTTCTACTCCTAGCGTGTCTGATGAAGGTTAATCCAGAAAAGCGCTTCACACGCAGTGAAATTTTGCTTTTGTACATTTATTAAAATCATTTCAATATGTGGATCGTGTCTTTTTGGCACATATTCCATATTCTTTCGTTTTTAATAAGTATCGGGATTCGGTCCGGTGGCCGTCCCAATATGTCGTATTATACAATAAGCGGCCCTGTATAAGTACATAGAAAGTGCTTCCGAACTTTTCCCTCCCCTTTCATTCCAAAAGTCAGTAGGTGGAACTAACAGAGAGGTAAATGGGGTACATGCCCCACCCGGTCGGACCGTGACTAAGTATCGGGATTCGGTCCGGTGGCCGTCCCAATATGTCGTAATATACAATAAACGGCCCTGTATAAGTACATAGAAAGTGCTTCCGAACTTTTCCCTCCCCTTTCAATCCAAAAGTCAGTAGGTGGAACTAATAGAGGGGTAAATGGGCTACATGCCCGTCCCGGTCGGACCGTGACTAAGTATCGGGATTCGGTCCGGTGGCCGTCCCAATATGTCGTAATATACAATAAACGGCCCTGTATAAGTTCATAGAAAGTGCTTCCGAACTTTTCCCTCCCCTTTCAATCCAAAAGTCAGTAGGTGGAACTAACAGAGGGGTAAATGGGCTACATGCCCCACCTGGTCGGACCATGACTCAGTATCGGGATTAGGTCCGGTGGCCGTCCCAATATGTCGTATTATACAATAAACGGCCCTGTATAAGTACATAGAAAGTGCTTCCGAACTTTTCCCTCCCCTTTCAATCCAAAAGTCAGTAGGTGGAACTAACAGGGGGGTAAATGGGCTACATGCCCGTCCCGGTCGGACCGTGACTAAGTATCGAGATTCGGTCCGGTTGCCGTCCCAATATGTCGTAATATACAATAAACGGCCCTGTATAAGTACATAGAAAGTGCTTCCGAACTTTTCCCTCCCCTTTCAATCCAAAAGTCAGTAGGTGGAACTAATAGAGGGGTAAATGGGCTACATGCCCCACCCGGTCGGACCATGACTCAGTATCGGGATTCGGTCCGGTTGCCGTCCCAATATGTCGAAATATAGTCTCGAACCCAAACTCATACTACCAAGGTAGTGAGTCTGGGAAAACACCTATTGATTTCTCGTAACCACTAGGTGGCGATCGTTATACCTTTTAACCTTTACCACGTGTGTATATGACGTGTTTAGCATACAAGATTCATTTCAATCTGAAATGAACCAACTTTAAAAACTCAACGTTTCATTGGTCTTCCGTGGTTTTTGACAACTGGTTCTGCAAAATCGAGAATCGGATTGGTCAAACGTGTATGGTTCTGTAATCAAGAATGTCCCAATTTTTAACTCCAATAAACATAAACAATTTCCAAAACCAGGTAGACGCCCGTGAGTACAATTTAACGATAAAACGATTTTTTTTTATTGTTAACAAAACCAACTTGTGTTCAAAAATGTAAAATATGATGTCTTATTATAAAATAAGAAATGCTATGTTATAAGAGAACAACTCACATCAATTCGAGAAGTTATCTCGCTGTTGCATTTGCATAAATTCACTGAACCATAGGCACGGAATTCTGAACATACGGTTGAGTGATTTTCGTCAAACACTATGATAAAGCCTGAAAGTACTCCGAACGTACACATAACAAAATAGGTAATGGGACTGTTCCAGACTCTTATCATCTATTGATAAGCGTCTGGGTGATCGAGACTAGTCGAAATATACAATAAACGCCCCTGTACAAGTACATAGAAAGTGCTTTCCGAACTTTTCCCTCCCATTTCAATCCAAAAGTCAGTATGTGGAACTAACAGAGGGGTAAGTGGGCTACATGCCCCAACAGGTCGGACCGTGACCGTGACCGTCATTGTTGTAATATTTTTTGGCATTTTTTTATAATCAAATCTAATATTCTACCGGTTTTCCAAGTTTTCTACTTCTAGCGTGTCTGATGAAGGTTAATCCAGAAAAGCGCTTCACACGCAGTGAAATTTTGCTTTTGTACATTTATTAAAATCATTTCAATATGTGGATCGTGTCTTTTTGGCACATATTCCATATTCTATCGTTTTTAATATTATTTCAGAGTTTGGCTTTAGTGCCGTGTGGAGGTCGTAGAAAGCTTCCCCGTGCTTAAGTTGTATGCTCTTATATATTTTCGAGTATTGGAATATGTGTTGGAAAGACACAGTTTACATATTTCCAAATTTTACAACGTTTGGCTGTTATTTAAAAATTGATAGATTTATCTGTTTGGTCATTGTTGTAATATTTTTTGGCATTTTTTTATAATCAAATCTAATATTCTACCGGTTTTCCAAGTTTTCTACTCCTAGCGTGTCTGATGAAGGTTAATCCAGAAAAGCGCTTCACACGCAGTGAAATTTTGCTTTTGTACATTTATTAAAATCATTTCAATATGTGGGTTGTGTCTTTTTGGCACATATTCCATATTCTTTCGTTTTTAATATTATTTCAGAGTTTGGCTTTAGTGCCGTGTGGAGGTCGTAGAGAGCTTCCCCGTGCTTCAGTTGAATGCTCTTATATATTTTCGAGTACTGGAATATGTGTTGGAAAGACACAGTTTACATATTTCCAAATTTTACAACGTTTGGCTGTTTCTTTAAAAATTGATAGATTTATCTGTTTGGTCATTGTTGTAATATTTTTTGGCATTTTTTTTATAATCAAATCTAATATTCTACCGGTTTTCCAAGTTTTCTACTCCTAGCGTGTCTGATGAAGGTTAATCCAGAAAAGCGCTTCACACGCAGTGAAATTTTGCTTTTGTACATTTATTAAAATCATTTCAATATGTGGATCGTGTCTTTTTGGCACATATTCCATATTATTTCGTTTTTAATAAGTATCGGGATTCGGTCCGGTGGCCGTCCCAATATGTCGTATTATACAATAAGCATCCCTGTATAAGTACATAGAAAGTGCTTCCGAACTTTTCCCTCCCCTTTCATTCCAAAAGTCAGTAGGTGGAACTAACAGAGAGGTAAATGGGGTACATGCCCCACCCGGTCGGACCGTGACTAAGTATCGGGATTCGGTCCGGTGGCCGTCCCAATATGTCGTAATATACAATAAACGGCCCTGTATAAGTACATAGAAAGTGCTTCCGAACTTTTCCCTCCCCTTTCAATCCAAAAGTCAGTAGGTGGAACTAACAGAGGGGTAAATGGGCTACATGCCCCACCTGGTCGGACCATGACTCAGTATCGGGATTCGGTCCGGTGGCCGTCCCAATATGTCGTATTATACAATAAACGGCCCTGTATAAGTACATAGAAAGTGCTTCCGAACTTTTCCCTCCCCTTTCAATCCAAAAGTCAGTAGGTGGAACTAACAGGGGGTAAATGGGCTACATGCCCGTCCCGGTCGGACCGTGACTAAGTATCGAGATTCGGTCCGGTTGCCGTCCCAATATGTCGTAATATACAATAAACGGCCCTGTATAAGTACATAGAAAGTGCTTCCGAACTTTTCCCCTCCCCTTTCAATCCAAAAGTCAGTAGGTGGAACTAACAGAGGGGTAAATGGGCTACATGCCCCACCCGGTCGGACCATGACTCAGTATCGGGATTCGGTCCGGTTGCCGTCCCAATATGTCGAAATATACAATAAACGCCCCTGTACAAGTACATAGAAAGTGCTTTCCGAACTTTTCCCTCCCATTTCAATCCAAAAGTCAGTATGTGGAACTAACAGAGGGGTAAGTGGGCTACATGCCCCAACAGGTCAGACCGTGACCGTGACCGTCATTGTTGTAATATTTTTTGGCATTTTTTTATAATCAAATCTAATATTCTACCGGTTTTCCAAGTTTTCTACTCCTAGCGTGTCTGATGAAGGTTAATCCAGAATAGCGCTTCACACGCAGTGAAATTTTGCTTTTGTACATTTATTAAAATCATTACAATATGTGGATCGTGTCTTTTTGGCACATATTCCATATTCTATCGTTTTTAATATTATTTCAGAGTTTGGCTTTAGTGCCGTGTGGAGGTCGTAGAAAGCTTCCCCGTGCTTCAGTTGTATGCTCTTATATATTTTCGAGTATTGGAATATGTGTTGGAAAGACACAGTTTACATATTTCCAAATTTTACAACGTTTGGCTGTTATTTAAAAATTGATAGATTTATCTGTTTGGTCATTGTTGTAATATTTTTGGCATTTTTTTAAAATCAAATCTAATATTCTACCGGTTTTCCAAGTTTTCTACTCCTAGCGTGTCTGATGAAGGTTAATCCAGAAAAGCGCTTCACACGCAGTGAAATTTTGCTTTTGTACATTTATTAAAATCATTTTTTTAATCGTTTATTGTATATGGGCCGTTTATTGTATAATACGACATATTGGGACGGCCACCGGACCGAATCCCGATACTGAGTCATGGTCCGTCCAGGTGGGGCATGTAGCCCATTTACCCCTCTGTTAGTTCCACCTACTGACTTTTGGATTGAAAGGGGAGAGAAAAGTTCGGAAGCACTTTCTATGAACTTATACAGGGCCGTTTATTGTATATTACAACATATTGGGACGGCCACCGGACCGAATCCCGATACTTAGTCACGGTCCGACCAGGACGGGCATGTAGCCCATTTATCCCTCTGTTAGTTCCACCTACTGAATTTTGGATTGAAAGGGGAGGGAAAAGTTCGGAAGCACTTTCTATGTACTTATACAGGGCCGTTTATTGTATATTACGACATATTGGGACGGCCACCGGACCGAATCCCGATACTTAGTCACGGTCCGACCGGGTGGGGCATGTAGCCCACTTATCCCTCTGTTAGTTCCACCTACTGACTTTTGGAATGAAAGGGGATGGAAAAGTTCAGAAGCACTTTCTATGTACTTATACAGGGCCGTTTATTGTATAATACGACATATTGGGACGGCCACCGGACCGAATCCCGATACTTGATTATAAAAAAATGCCAAAAAATATTACAACAATGACCAAACAGATAAATCTATCAATTTTTAAAGAAACAGCCAAACGTTGTAAAATTTGGAAATATGTAAACTGTGTCTTTCCAACACATATTCCAGTACTCGAAAATATATAAGAGCATTCAACTGAAGCACGGGGAAGCTTTCTACGACCTCCACACGGCACTAAAGCCAAACTCTGAAATAATATTAAAAACGAAAGAATATGGAATATGTGCCAAAAAGACACAACCCACATATTGAAATGATTTTAATAAATGTACAAAAGCAAAATTTCACTGCGTGTGAAGCGCTTTTCTGGATTAACCTTCATCAGACACGCTAGGAGTAGAAAACTTGGAAAACCGGTAGAATATTAGATTTGATTTTAAAAAAATGCCAAAAATATTACAACAATGACCAAACAGATAAATCTATCAATTTTTAAATAACAGCCAAACGTTGTAAAATTTGGAAATATGTAAACTGTGTCTTTCCAACACATATTCCAATACTCGAAAATATATAAGAGCATACAACTGAAGCACGGGGAAGCTTTCCACATATTCCATATTCTTTCGTTTTTAATATTATTTCAGAGATTGGCTTTAGTGCCGTGTGGAGGTCGTAGAAAGCTTCCCCGTGCTTCAGTTGTATGCTCTTATATATTTTCGAGTATTGGAATATGTGTTGGAAAGACACAGCTTACATATTTCCAAATTTTACAACGTTTGGCTGTTATTTAAAAATTGATAGATTTATCGGTTTGGTCATTGTTGTAATATTTTTTGGCATTTTTTTAAAATCAAATCTAATATTCTACCGGTTTTCCAAGTTTTCTACTCCTAGCGTGTCTGATGAAGGTTAATCCAGAAAAGCGCTTCACACGCAGTGAAATTTTGCTTTTGTACATTTATTAAAATCATTTCAATATGTGGATCGTGTCTTTTTGGCACATATTCCGTATTCTTTCGTTTTTAATAAGTATCGGGATTCGGTCCGGTGGCCGTCCCAATATGTCGTATTATACAATAAACGGCCCTGTATAAGTACATAGAAAGTGCTTCCGAACTTTTCCCTCCCCTTTCATTCCAAAAGTCAGTAGGTGGAACTAACAGAGAGGTAAATGGGCTACATGCCCCACCCGGTCGGACCGTGACTAAGTATCGGGATTCGGTCCGGTGGCCGTCCCAATATGTCGTAATATACAATAAACGGCCCTGTATAAGTACATAGAAAGTGCTTCCGAACTTTTCCCTCCCCTTTCAATCCAAAAGTCAGTAGATGGAACTAACAGAGGGGTAAATGGGCTACATGCTCCACCCGGTCGGACCATGACTCAGTATCGGAATTCGGTCCGGTTGCCGTCCCAATATGTCGTATTATACAATAAACGGCCCTGTATAAGTACATAGAAAGTGCTTCCGAACTTTTCCCTCCCATTTCAATCCAAAAGTCAGTAGGTGGAACTAACAGAGGGGTAAGTGGGCTACATTCCCCAACCGGTCGGACCGTGACTAAGTATCGGGATTCGGTCCGGTGGCCGTCCCAATATGTCGTAATATACAATAAACGGCCCTGTATAAGTACATAGAAAGTGCTTCCGAACTTTTCCCTCCCCTTTCAATCCAAAAGTCAGTAGGTGGAACTAACAGAGGGGTAAATGGGCTACATGCCCGTCCCGGTCGGACCGTGACTAAGTATCGGGATTCGGTCCGGAAGCCGTCCGAATTTGTCGTATTATACAATAAACGGCCTTGTATAAGTACATAGAAAGTGCTTCCGAACTTTCCCCTCCCCTTTCATTCCAAAAGTCAGTAGGTGGAACTAACAGAAAGATAAATGGGCTACATGCACCACCCGGTTGGACCGTGACTAAGTATCGGGATTCAGTCCGGTGGCTGTCCCCATATGTCGTAATATACAATAAACGGCCCTGTTTAAGTACATAGAAAGTGCTTCCGAACTTTTCCCTCCACTTTCAATCCAAAAGTCAGTAGGTGGAACTAACAGGGGGGTAAATGGGCTACATGCCCGTCCCGGTCGGACCGTGACTAAGTATCGGGATTCGGTCCGGTGGCCGTCAAAATATGTCGTATTATACAATAAACGGCCCTGTATAAGTACATAGAAAGTGCTTCCGAACTTTTCCCTCCCATTTCAATCCAAAAGTCAGTAGGTGGAACTAACAGAGGGGTAAGTGGGCTACATGCCCAAACCGGTCGGACCGTGACTAAGTATCGGGATTCGGTCCGGTGGCCGTCCCAATATGTCGTAATATACAATAAACGGCCCTGTATAAGTACATAGAAAGTGCTTCCGAACTTTTCCCTCCCCTTTCAATCCAAAAGTCAGTAGGTGGAACTAACAGAGGGGTAAATGGGCTACATGCCCGTTCCGGTCGGACCGTGACTAAGTATCGGGATTCGGTCCGGAAGCCGTCCGAATATGTCGTAATATACAATAAACGGCCTTGTATAAGTACATAGAAAGTGCTTCCGAACTTTTCCCTCCCCTTTCAATCCAAAAGTCAGTTGGTGGAACTAACAGAGGGGTAAATGGGCTACATGCCCCACCCGGTCGGACCATGACTCAGTATCGGGATTCGGTCCGGTTGCCGTCCCAATATGTCGTAATATACAATAAACGGCCCTGTATAAGTACATAGAAAGTGCTTCCGAACTTTTCCCTCCCATTTCAATCCAAAAGTCAGTAGGTGGAACTAACAGAGGGGTAAGTTGGCTACATGCCCCAACCGATCGGACCGTGACTAAGTATCGGGATTCGGTCCGGTGGCCGTCAAAATATGTCGTATTATACAATAAACGGCCCTGTATAAGTACATAGAAAGTGCTTCCGAACTTTTCCCTCCCCTTTCATTCCAAAAGTCAGTAGGTGGAACTAACAGAGAGGTAAATGGGCTACATGCCCCACCCGGTTGGACCGTGACTAAGTATCGGGATTCAGTCCGGTGGCTGTCCCCATATGTCGTAATATACAATAAACGGCCCTGTTTAAGTACATAGAAAGTGCTTCCGAACTTTTCCCTCCCATTTCAATCCAAAAGTCAGTAGGTGGAACTAACAGAGGGGTAAGTGGGCTACATTCCCCAACCGGTCGGACCGTGACTAAGTATCGGGATTCGGTCCGGTGGCCGTCCCAATATGTCGTAATATACAATAAACGGCCCTGTATAAGTACATAGAAAGTGCTTCCGAACTTTTCCCTCCCCTTTCAATCCAAAAGTCAGTAGGTGGAACTAACAGAGGGGTAAATGGGCTACATGCCCGTCCCGGTCGGACCGTGACTAAGTATCGGGATTCGGTCCGGAAGCCGTCCGAATTTGTCGTATTATACAATAAACGGCCTTGTATAAGTACATAGAAAGTGCTTCCGAACTTTCCCCTCCCCTTTCATTCCAAAAGTCAGTAGGTGGAACTAACAGAAAGATAAATGGGCTACATGCACCACCCGGTTGGACCGTGACTAAGTATCGGGATTCAGTCCGGTGGCTGTCCCCATATGTCGTAATATACAATAAACGGCCCTGTTTAAGTACATAGAAAGTGCTTCCGAACTTTTCCCTCCACTTTCAATCCAAAAGTCAGTAGGTGGAACTAACAGGGGGGTAAATGGGCTACATGCCCGTCCCGGTCGGACCGTGACTAAGTATCGGGATTCGGTCCGGTGGCCGTCAAAATATGTCGTATTATACAATAAACGGCCCTGTATAAGTACATAGAAAGTGCTTCCGAACTTTTCCCTCCCATTTCAATCCAAAAGTCAGTAGGTGGAACTAACAGAGGGGTAAGTGGGCTACATGCCCAAACCGGTCGGACCGTGACTAAGTATCGGGATTCGGTCCGGTGGCCGTCCCAATATGTCGTAATATACAATAAACGGCCCTGTATAAGTACATAGAAAGTGCTTCCGAACTTTTCCCTCCCCTTTCAATCCAAAAGTCAGTAGGTGGAACTAACAGAGGGGTAAATGGGCTACATGCCCGTTCCGGTCGGACCGTGACTAAGTATCGGGATTCGGTCCGGAAGCCGTCCGAATATGTCGTAATATACAATAAACGGCCTTGTATAAGTACATAGAAAGTGCTTCCGAATTTTTCCCTCCCCTTTCAATCCAAAAGTCAGTTGGTGGAACTAACAGAGGGGTAAATGGGCTACATGCCCCAACCGGTCGGACCATGACTCAGTATCGGGATTCGGTCCGGTTGCCGTCCCAATATGTCGTAATATACAATAAACGGCCCTGTATAAGTACATAGAAAGTGCTTCCGAACTTTTCCCTCCCATTTCAATCCAAAAGTCAGTAGGTGGAACTAACAGAGGGGTAAGTTGGCTACATGCCCCAACCGATCGGACCGTGACTAAGTATCGGGATTCGGTCCGGTGGCCGTCAAAATATGTCGTATTATACAATAAACGGCCCTGTATAAGTACATAGAAAGTGCTTCCGAACTTTTCCCTCCCCTTTCATTCCAAAAGTCAGTAGATGGAACTAACAGAGAGGTAAATGGGCTACATGCCCCACCCGGTTGGACCGTGACTAAGTATCGGGATTCAGTCCGGTGGCTGTCCCCATATGTCGTAATATACAATAAACGGCCCTGTTTAAGTACATAGAAAGTGCTTCCGAACTTTTCCCTCCACTTTCAATCCAATAGTCAGTAGGTGGAACTAACAGGGGGGTAAATGGGCTACATGCCCGTCCCGGTCGGACCGTGACTAAGTATCGGGATTCGGTCCGGTTGCCGTCCCAATATGTCTCAATATACAATAAACGGCCCTGTATAAGTACATAGAAAGTGCTTCCGAACTTTTCCCTCCCCTTTCAATCCAAAAGTCAGTAGGTGGAACTAACAGAGGGGTAAATGGGCTACATGCCCCACCCGGTCGGACCATGACTCAGTATCGGGATTCGGTCCGGTTGCCGTCCCAATATGTCGTATTATACAATAAACGGCCCTGTATAAGTACATAGAAAGTGCTTCCGAACTTTTCCCTCCCATTTCAATCCAAAAGTCAGTAGGTGGAACTAACAGAGGGGTAAGTGGGCTACATGCCCAAACCGGTCGGACCGTGACTAAGTATCGGGATTCGGTCCGGTGGCCGTCCCAATATGTCGTAATATACAATAAACGGCCCTGTATAAGTACATAGAAAGTGCTTCCGAACTTTTCCCTCCCCTTTCAATCCAAAAGTCAGTAGGTGGAACTAACAGAGGGGTAAATGGGCTACATGCCCGTCCCGGTCGGACCGTGACTAAGTATCGGGATTCGGTCCGGAAGCCGTCCGAATATGTCGTAATATACAATAAACGGCCTTGTATAAGTACATAGAAAGTGCTTCCGAACTTTTCCCTCCCCTTTCAATCCAAAAGTCAGTTGGTGGAACTAACAGAGGGGTAAATGGGCTACATGCCCCACCCGGTCGGACCATGACTCAGTATCGGGATTCGGTCCGGTTGCCGTCCCAATATGTCGTAATATACAATAAACGGCCTTGTATAAGTACATAGAAAGTGCTTCCGAACTTTTCCCTCCCCTTTCAATCCAAAAGTCAGTTGGTGGAACTAACAGAGGGGTAAATGGGCTACATGCCCCACCCGGTCGGACCATGACTCAGTATCGGGATTCGGTCCGGTTGCCGTCCCAATATGTCGTAATATACAATAAACGGCCCTGTATAAGTACATAGAAAGTGCTTCCGAACTTTTCCCTCCCATTTCAATCCAAAAGTCAGTAGGTGGAACTAACAGAGGGGTAAGTTGGCTACATGCCCCAACCGATCGGACCGTGACTAAGTATCGGGATTCGGTCCGGTGGCCGTCAAAATATGTCGTATTATACAATAAACGGCCCTGTATAAGTACATAGAAAGTGCTTCCGAACTTTTCCCTCCCCTTTCATTCCAAAAGTCAGTAGGTGGAACTAACAGAGAGGTAAATGGGCTACATGCCCCACCCGGTTGGACCGTGACTAAGTATCGGGATTCAGTCCGGTGGCTGTCCCCATATGTCGTAATATACAATAAACGGCCCTGTTTAAGTACATAGAAAGTGCTTCCGAACTTTTCCCTCCACTTTCAATCCAAAAGTCAGTAGGTGGAACTAACAGGGGGGTAAATGGGCTACATGCCCGTCCTGGTCGGACCGTGACTAAGTATCGGGATTCGGTCCGGTTGCCGTCCCAATATGTCTCAATATACAATAAACGGCCCTGTATAAGTACATAGAAAGTGCTTCCGAACTTTTCCCTCCCCTTTCAATCCAAAAGTCAGTAGGTGGAACTAACAGAGGGGTAAATGGGCTACATGCCCCACCCGGTCGGACCGTGACTAAGTATCGGGATTCGGTCCGGTTGCCGTCCCAATATGTCGTAATACAATAAACGGCCCTGAAGGCGCCACCAGTGATAGCTGCTCAACAAAATCAAAACCTTATCTATATTAAAAAAACACACCAGAAGATGTAGCTGCCTTTATTGATAAATACATTTTATGCTACCTTCCCTCTGATGATGATCAACTTGCAGTACTGATTAGAACAGTTCAGTGCCATACTCACTCCTTCAAATGCAGAACCCATGGAACAAAATGCTGATTTTCCTTTCCAAAACTTTCTGTGAGTAAAACCACTATTGTACTTCCACCAGAAGATATTACAAACAAAGCAACTCGACCATCTAGTATACAGAATTGTTGTAAGCTGTCAAGGAAGATGTCCGGCATCAGACTGATGTAACATTAGAGTATCTGTTGGAGGAATTACAGATTCCAGAGGAAATATATATGAAGGCATTGACATGGATAAAGACCAAGCAAGGACAACCGACTATTCTGTACCGTCGCAATCCACCTGACTGCTTTACTAACAACTTAAGTCAAACTCTGATGAAAGCTTGACAGAGGCAAACCTTGACCTCCAATATGTCACAAATGTATATGCCTGTATAATGTATGTGGCATCCTATGTAAGCAAACCTGAGAAAACATATTTATATTGGGTGATGTGCTAAAGTCTGTTAACAGAAACTTTGCACCAGCTGGACCAAAGAAGTTGATGGAGACTGTATCCAAGAAATTCCTGTCCCATCGTTCAGTTAGCGTACAAGAGGCTGTATATAGATTATTGCCATTACCATTAACCAAAGGATCACGTCAGGTCATTTTCCTTCACACATATTTAGTTGAAAATAGAACCATAAAAAGAGAGCTGGATGATGATGATGATGATGATGAGAAGCTTTACCAAGAAGGAATGTTGGAAATGTATCAGCTAAGACCTGATAGTATTGAACATGTATGCCTTGCAGACTTTGCTGCTAACTATTCATATGCTCGGAAAGTAAATGCTGAACCAGACACAGACTTGTTAGACGAATATTCACTTGACCCAGCCATTGCTTCCGCTATTGACAATCTACCTAAAACCATAAATCTAAAAAATAAATCTACTACCATGTCTTCGCGTTCCAGACCAGTCATCATCAGGTGCCATCAGTTTTCCATATTGAAACAACATGAACAGTACCGGTATTATCATTCAAAGCTTTTACTTTACAAGCCAAGGAGAGATGAAGGTAAATACCTGCTTGATGATGATTGAATATACAAAACAAAGTACATGAACTGTAGACCCGATTTTTGTGAAAAAACGAAATTTTTATGAACCCAAAAATGAGGAGTATACACAAGCTGTAGAAGACTTCAAGAAAACGGACCACCTGAGGATACCTTGGGCATTACTAGCTCCTCAAACAGAACAAAAGGAAAGAGAGGATAGAACAATAGGAGCACAACAGGATCCAGAGTTTAAGGCAATTGTTCTGGCCCATAGAAGTGAAACTTCAGATCTTGGATTAGTTCCATATCAGTATGAATCGGACAACAGAAAGATATCAACTCAACAGTGACTAGATATGACAGTGTCTTTAAATTCTGAACAACAAGAAATTCATCAGTTTATAGTTGAATGGTGTATAGAAATGTCAACGACTTATAAAACGGCAAAACGTCCAAAGCCATTTTACATCTTTATTTCTGGTGGCGCAGGAACCGGCAAGTCACATTTATCCTATAAGACAACAAAAGACTCTGGTACTGCAAAGTAATACCTTCACATCTCATTCCTGATAAGACTCAAAATGACTTTTTGACATAGGTAGCAACTCCACCTTGTGGTCTCTTGTTGTGGATAAAGTAGTCTTGGCGATACAATTCATACACTGGACTAAGCTCAAGACTGTCAGTTGGGGTACTTGCTGTAAGCCATGTTTCAGAAATGGCTACAATCTTCTGGTGGAAGTGCAATTTACCTTTATGTTCTATTTTCGATTGATGGTTTTGTAGAGGACATACTACAAAACAATCTTACCAAGTTTCAATAGGCAGTACTCCGCAATTCCTTTCTTTTAAGACCAAATTAACCTATCTGACGTCGGCTCTTTTTTACCGCTAAAATTGTTCAAAATTAAAAATCTAAAAATACCACATTTAAACTTAAGCCCAGCCGGAAGCGACGCTTTATGAGCATTTGGATTGATTTTTTCGAAGTTATTATTTAAAACAATAACCGTGGATCGGTATAGATTATTACATGTCTTATTTTATATCTTACCCTTTATCAGCACTAGGTTTTATCAGCCCGAGAGCCGAACGGCTCGAGGGATGATAATGATGACCGAGGGCTGATTGAAGGTAAGATATAAAATAAGACATGTAATGATGTATTTATCATATACTTCAACATTGGACTAGGAGAAAAAAAACTAATCATATCGTTTTTTGAAAACCGAGTTTTAGATTAAAAAAAAATCTTTATCAATCGAGGAAGCTTCATTTGGTTGCATGATCTATTTTTGATACTGACAAAACCTAAAACATAATGACGTCATGAAAACAGCGTCATTCCAGAATTTCACGAATGACGTCAGGCTTCCGAAAAGTGACGGAAAAGGGTGTGATAAATTACCGGAAGCGTGCGTGATAAAGCTTTATCAGCCTCGGAAGATGACGTCACAGCTTTATCAGCCACGGAACATGTAAATCTCGAACACAATTTCTTTATAAACAACAGGCTTATCGCCAAGTGAAATAATCCCTTTATTAACTATAAGTATATGATAAAAAAATTTAAATAATGGGTCCAGATTTTTTATTTTTCTTATTTTAAGACCAAAATGAATCAATATTTTCATTTAACAAAAAAGGCCACAAACGAAAACAATATTGTGAAAAAATCCTAATTGTGGAGTACTGCCTAATGAAACTTGGTAAGATTGTTTTGTAGTATGTCCTCTACAAAACCATCGTTCGAAATTTTGATTCGACAAAAAACATGACCGCCATGACAAAAAATAGAACATAAAGGTAAATTGCAGTTTTTTGCAAATTACTCAAAAACGGTAATAGATATCAAAATTCTGGCACAAAAATAAAAGTGAACTTTTGAAGAAAAATCCGATAATCGTTGTAGAAGTTATTGCCCTCTTTTGATTTTTTTCCAAAGTTTTTTTCTTTTTCAGACTAATATCTTGAAAACTATACCAGGTTTTTGAAAAATTTAAATTACATATGGTTAAGCACATCAAAATCTACAAAACTTGTAACAGAGTCAAAGTTGTAGGACCGTTCCTGTAGGAGTTATACCCCTTAGACCGTAAGAATTGATAATTTTCACAGCTTTTTGCTCAACTTTTCAAAAATCTTGTTCTCCAAAACCACTTTGTGAAATGTAGCCAAGCACGGTCGGATTGTTCTATAATATATCTGATCATGATAATTTAATTAAAATACTATCTCCTACAAATTTTCGGCAAACTCAGAGCCTTGCCTCCTTCATTAAACGGTCATCAGAACTGAGGATAGGAGTCGCATAGACTTTATTTTGTCGTATATATGCATGTACTTCTCTGTTTATAGTTCTGTAACAAATCATGTGTAATATGATTTATATGACAATAAAATTATTATTATTATTATAATAAGTCTTTTATAAAATGATCGTTCAGATTATTGGTTTGACGAAAAATATATCCGCCATCATGGCTAAAAATAGAAGAAAGGGGTAAATAGCAGGTTTTTTTTGCAAATAACTCCAAAATGGTTACTGATAATGAAATTCAAGTAAAAACAAAAATGATCAACACCTACAAATCTACCAGCTATGAAATTTTAAAGGAGATCCAACAACCGATGTAGGAATTATTGCCCTTTTTCTTAATTTTTAAATTATACAGCGACAGATACAAGTCAAGTGTAAGACCTTTCTTTGACCGGAGTTGTTCCCCTTATGGCCCTGTCACACTATAACGTTTTAGCCAACGTGTGCCGACGTTTTAGAATATATTTTCAACACGCTGGTGTGCGTTGCGTAAGTTTTGTACACGTTATGAACACGCTACAAACACGTTAGCGAACGTCAGCGTGCGTTGATGAACGCCGAGTGCGTCGCAAATTTTTCAACATAAATTTGCGACGTTCGCCAACGTGTTAGAAATAAATTATTCGAACGCTAGGCATAAGTTAGAAGGACGTTATACACACGCTGATGTACGCTATGTGGTCGTTGTGCGCACGTTGAAATGCGTTTGACGAACGCTAAGCTGAATGGAAACGAACGTGTCTAGCGATAATGCAGCGCACGTCTAGCGTCAGTCTAACGACCAAGAAACCTATTCAACGTGTCTAAAACGTGTACAGAGCGCATAGAGCGTCATTGTAACGAACGAGTAGCGTATCAGCCCATGAATGTTATAAGTTAGATTGAATTACAAGGGGGAAAGTCAATTTCAAAAGCTTCAAATACTAATTCAAACATAAAAAAAAAATCTTTCTACAAAAAAAAATGAACACAAAGCCAAAAAGATCTTGAATATAACAAAGACAACTTACAGTTGAGTCCAGTTCTAACATCTCTTTAGAACTGTCACAGACTGTCAGGAATCTGTTCTAATTCTGTTCTGCTGACAGTTCTAGGACAGTTTATTACAAGCCCTGTCCTGTCATAGAACAGTTCTGGAGAGTTCTATCCCGTGACAAATTTAAAACTGTTCTAACCCCTGACAGTTCTAAGCTGTCATGCGCCCTGGCAGTTCTAACCTGTTCTGTGCCCTGACAGCTTAGAACTGTTCTAGCCTCGGACAGTTCTACCCCCTGGCAGTTCTGATTGTGACGATTTCAGAACAGTATAGAATAAAGAATTGTCTGGTTAAAATAAATTTATATATATCGAGTTTCATTAAATCATAATGCCGAAAAAATGCGCATTTTCTGAATAAGGAGTATTATTATAACCGCGTGACGTCATTTAGAACTGCCAGGGTGCAGAACTGTCCAAGGCTAGAACAGTTCTAAGGTGTCAGGGCCTAAAACAGTTCTAAGCTGTCAGGGCCTAGAATAGCTCTAAAGGTGTCATGGGTTAGAACAGGTTATGTCAGTTCTACCCTAGAACAGGTTATGACAGCTGATGTCCAGGGTTAGAACAGTTCTAGAACTGTCAGGAGAGCTGGACAATAGAGATGTTAGAACTGGGCTCAACTAGTACTGTAGATGGTCTGGAACTGAAAGTAATTCTTGCAAATTGTAATACACCTGTCGTGTTTTCGGTGGACATGTCTTTGGTAGAAAAATACTCAAATGCAACGAGTAACGACAGTCTAACTTTAATACTCATTTGAAATAATGTGTATTTTTAATATTCAATAAGCACAGGCGTTTTTCTCTATTAAGGACATCATTAGTCAAGTTCTATAAAAAGGATGCTAGGCAAACTCTATACATACCGGTATTTCTTAAATGTATGTACTAATTTGAGATTTTGAGAGTTTGTTAACAAGCGCATGCATTACTCTCTGTATATTTTTGACATATCAAAATATAAAATCTACACTATATTTTATTCTTTTAGAGTGCAAAAATCATCACTATCGGTTAAAAAACGGCTTTAGAATAATTATACATTCATATTACCGGAACGCTGAAAACCAAAATTTTTATAACGAAACAAAATTCACATGATGTATCTATAATTATTAATTAATCCAGCAATACATTTATACCAGATAATAGATCTATTTGGGCTCCTGGAAATAATACTAAAGAAAAGAACAGAAATCCTAGGTCTCCCCACCGAAAGAAAAAATTATAAGTTAGACTAACGCTATGAATGCGTTCTGCAGTCGCCACACATGCGCTAGACAAACGTCAAGTACGCCGGACAAACGCTATAGATAAGTTTTGAATAAGTTTGCCGTGCGTTGCAGGTAGTTAGTCTGACGCTTTGTGGTCGTTCACCGAGATATTTTTTGAATTTTTTTACAGCGACTGCCAACGTGTTCCAACGTTTTAGAAAATTATTCGAACGTTCGGCACACGTTGGCTAAAACGTTATAGTGTGACAGGGCCATTAGACGTTAAAATGTAAAAATATCCAGCTTATAATTATCATTAAATACAAGGTGAGCAATCCACCGGTTTGTACGAATTCGACTACCGTAGTCATTCACTACGGTGCGCTGCATTATGTTGAATAGGGACACGCTATTTTGACCATAAATTAAAACTACACATCTGGTACCTGTTTAAATGTTCTTTAACATCTCTATTAGCTTTTCTGGTATTCCATATACTTTCAAGATCATCCATAACGTAAATGTATCTCAGTGAACGCTATCGAGGAAACAAAGGTTCAGAAGTTGAAAATACACTTAACAGCCTTTTCCAAGATGCTATTTAAGAAAAGATCTAGCTGTTCTGTTGTGACTATATCAGATCTGTCTCCATCTAGTTTCTTGTCAACGGCAGATTTCTTATAATTATTATTTAGCCCATTATATTTACTGTTTTATGCATGGGATAAGCTTGATGCCTCTAAAATTGCAACAGTCAGATTGCCAACTGTGCAAGTTTTATAACCACACCAATATGCCAGTTCTCTTTGGCTTTTCTGGTGTTCCAAATCTTTTTTCAAAGATTGAACTTTCACTGCTGTTTTTATATCAGCTGAATACATGTCTGCTGTTATATTGTCTATTGCGTTTTTTTTTTCTTTTTTCACCATTATGTATAACTGTAACATGCTTTGCATTTAAAAATTATGGTTATAGTATATAATTTTAAAAAAATAAGATTAACATTTAAAAATTAGTAATTTATATTAAATAAAACTATCTTAAGTTAGGGGGTGCAATAATAAATCCTTCATCTTCTTTACTAGACATAACTTGCAAAAGAAATTTTCTAATTCGGACCAGAAATAATAACAAAAAAAAATGCATTTTTTGCCCATTTTTGGAAAAGGGACCCCCTAAATCAATCCCATCAATGGTTTAATGGTAACACTAAGTCCCAAGTCTTATCAATTATCAAATTTTATAACCCTTGGCCAACAAGAATTAAAGTTGTTGTGGGAACAAATAAAATATTGGAAATGTTTGCCCTTTTGTGTCCCTAATTTCTAAACGAATAAAAAAGGGACCCCAAAATCAATCATTCATCTCTTTATGGTATGAAACATAATTGTAAAATTTCACAAGAACAAAGTTGATTCGGGAAAAAAAGAATTTTGGTCCATTTTTGGCCCCTAAAATCTAAACGAAAGGAAGGGGCCCCAAAATCAATCCCATCCATCCTTTTAATGTTAGGAACATCATTGTCAAATTTCATAGCAAACGGAGTTTTACAACTATCGTGGTTACACTAAAGTTTACAGACGACGACGACGAAGGCGTCATACCATTCCGCAATTTTTTTTTTGCGGTCGTATAAAAACAACAAAAACTACAAAATCTCTACTATTATAGCAAGTAAAGTTTGACAATCCCCGACCTTTGGTTGCATGACCATGGTGAACTCTGGTAAACTTGAGATTTATAGGTTCTTACATAAGTTCTTGGAAAAGACCGGCTAATCTTTCACGAGTGATAGAATTTTTCTTACATCCCAGCTCCTTTGTTCTAACAGGGGTGATCTGAGCCGGATCATCCCTCGGAATACCTTGTTCTACTTTTTCAACTCTATTGTTCCTTTTCTTTTGTTTTTCAAACACGTTTTTTGAGAAATGTTCACTAAGTTGAACATAGGAAAATTATAAAATCAACAACAAAGTTTTTTTGAAGATTGAAAAATAACATAGTTTTTTTCCACCGGGGTTTGAACGTCGAATCTCACTGTTCCAAGTCTACCTTCATATCCACTAGACCACGAAACCGATGGAAATTCTACACTAAAAAATTATACATAAAGAGTATTGAAGGGGCCCAATAAGGATACTCTATAAAATATATTATAAAAATGTTTTTTATTTGATTATAAATGCACAAAATGTATTCTAATGTTTGTATTTAAATTTTACATGATTTATTTTGAAGGCTGGGATGTAAAATAGTTATTATATTCGGACTTGGTGTGTCAGTAAGATCACCCCCTCCGGCCTCCGGCCGTCGGAGTGATCTTTTACTGACACACCGCGTCCTCATGTAATAACTATTACAGTCTTTTTGTGAGTGGAGCGCGGCGGAACGATCCAAAAGACCAAAAAAATTCTATCACGAGTGAAAGATCATTGCCGGTTTTCCAAGAACGCGTGTAAGTACCTATTTCTTCCGTAAAAATCAAATTTTTATATTCTGAATCATTCTAAAAACCGAAAGTTTTAAATATCATTGCATTTCATTGGTCGACATCATCGATCAATATCAGTAAC
This sequence comes from Arcuatula senhousia, assembly GCA_963971305.1. Lineage (NCBI taxonomy): Eukaryota > Metazoa > Mollusca > Bivalvia > Mytilida > Mytilidae > Arcuatula > Arcuatula senhousia. The sequence goes on along the minus strand of OZ020313.1, from coordinate 21,035,649 downwards.
AGCGGTTATTATTGGTTTATTGACCAGTGTGAGATCGCTGTACGTGCTTGCATCTCAACCTGGTCATCTCACACTGAAAATAGTCATTTACGGAAGAATAATCTCTCTGATGAAATTTGCAACAATGGAACTTGATCTCTATAATCAGTTAAATTATCAGCTATACAAACAAGATTATCTTGTTTTAGGAAAGAGAAATTTACCTGTATGAAAATTTTACCTGTTTGAAAAATTTACCTGTGGGTATTGAATAGTACAAACTGAAATAATGAAATACTACAGAGTACCTGTAATAGGTTAAATGTATTTTAGAAAATACTTGTTATTAATCCAATACACTAATTCTTATATCAGTGTTCTTGAAGCATATACCGGTAAATGATATTTTGTATGAAATGCTTAATTAAGTTTTTTTATGGTTTTTATAGATGCTTCAACTTGATCCATTTATCATAGTTTGTCCTCAGATATATCTGATATTGTTGATTATTCAGATTTCCTATACATTTGTAGTCATAAATGAGGTCCTTATTATGGAAAGTATACTGTTTAATGACTTTTGTCAAAATTGGTAACTCAACATAAAATAATTCTGTTCTCAGCAATTTTAGATTACAGTGACTGATTAAGTGTTTATCTGTAAACATTGTTTTGGGGCTTGTTAGAAGGGGTACCAATATTCCATTATAAATGTTTCCAATTCCAAATAAAGTGTTCTCCAATATCTCATATCCCTGAATATAAAAAGGATTGAAAATTCCATATTGTGTTTATGTAAATACCTCCATGTACCCTAAACAAGCCTCTCTTGACACCATTTGCGAGGATGGTCTCAAGAACCGATGCTAGTCCTTCGGAAGGGACGAAAAAAGGTTTCCCGTGTATGTATGGGAGAGCAATACCCTATGCACGTTAAAAACCCCTTTGTAGAGTTCGATAAGAGTAGGCTCAATGGGGGCCGCTACAAAGGCCACACTTGCAACCTGCTAGCTGGAGAGGGATTAATATAAGCATTAAGCTTGTTTCCCAATCCAGGGTAAATAAATATGTTTAAACTAAACAAGCCTTAATTTAGGGGAGGGGGTAACTGAGTGAGCAGAAGCTGTTTCCATATTTTCTTCATGCTATACATGTATTTTCAATTTCACAGGAGATATTATGTATTCTACTTTCAAATTTAATATGACACTAACATACTTCTTTTCTGCTTTTTGCATGTGTAAAAATGTTTGAAAAGAATAGTAATTACATTTTAAAACCGATGTTAAGTTCTAAAAGGCAACAAGATTGGGATTTAAGTAATTTTTTTTTATATCTTTGATATTGAGAAGTAGGAGTTTATAGGAGTTTTGTTCCTTCAGTGTAGGAGTTTTTTTCCAAATTCCCTACCAAACACAATTTAACTGGTTCATTGAAGGTATTAATATGAGTGATCACAGAGATCACCTTCTATTGTTGCAGATTTCAATAGAGGGATTAAGCTTGAGTTTACCTGAGTTCCTCGAGGTGTATCAATATAAACAGGGGGATTTAATTTCTTTCCCGGCTATAATAATAAAAAAAATCAAAAACTGACTGTAGATCATTGTACGAACGATACAATATATAATTATTGTTCTCTAGCTTGAGTTTAGTTCTATAATAGCACATTTTAATAAAAAGGTTCACCGTGCGCAGCAACCTGTCAAACCCTACATACGTTTTAGGCCCAATATGGATAGTCAATTGCTCTGGACATATTCATCCCACGGTGGACTGACAAAGTTTTTTGACACATGCAGCCTTTGGTGGACTTTCCACTCACATTTCACAAGAAATTAAATTTTATTTTCAAAACCAGACCAAAATAAATTCCAATTAAAAAATATTTCCCCTTTTTGTCCCAAATTAATGGTATCTTCTACCTTTCACTTTACCCCTTTTGGCCAGTAAACGGCAATAAGGGTGAGGGGATTGTCGCAAATAAAAAAAAATAATCATCAATTTTTGAAATTCACTATAAGAATTTATTTGCAAAAAAAAATAGTTGAAATCGATCAATAAATAAAAAAGTTCCTATGTTGACCCCTAATTCCACAATGGGGCGGTGCAATATTTAACCCTCCATTTTGTATCCACTACTTATCTGGCAAAAGAAATTTTCAACATCGGACCAGAAATAAAAAAAGCAGCATTTTTGTCCATTATTTGGCCCCTGATTTCTAAATGGAAAAAGGGGACCCACAAAATCAATCCAATAGATGGTTTAATGGTAAGGCATATCATTGTCAAATTTCATAGAAATTGGTCAAACAGTCACTCCAGAGCCGATTTCAAAATATTTGAAATCGGTCAATTAATAAAAAAGTTTCAATGTTGACCCCTAATTCCACAATGGGACGGTGCAATATTCATTCCTTCATTTTGTATCCACTACTTAACTTGCAAAAGAAATTTTCAAAATCGGACCATAAATAAAAAAAGTTGGATTTTATGCCCCTTTTTTGGTCCCTGATTTCTAAATGGAAAAAGGGGGACCCCCAAAATCAACCCCATATATGGTTTAATTGTAAGTTAGGCATATCATTGTCAAATTTCATAGAAATTGGCCAATAAGAGCCAAAGTTATTTTGGGAACAAATAAAAGTTTTTGAATTTTTTGCCTCTTTTTGGATCCTTATTTCTAAACGAATAAAGGGGGAACCCCAAAATCATTCCCTTTCATCCTTTTATGGTATGAAACAATATTGTAAAATTACACAGCATTTGGCCTACCAGAAAAAAAGTTATTGTGCAGCATTTTGGCCCCTTATTTATAAACGGAAAAGGGGGGCCCCAAAAATCAATCCTATCCATCGTTTTATGGTAAGGAACATCATTGTCAAATTTCGTAGCTAGAACTAAAGTTATTGTGGGAACATTAATAAAAGTAAACAGATAACGACGACAACGACGACAGCATCATATAACACGTCCGCAATTTTTTGGCGGTTGTATTAAAATTTATTACCCAGTAATGACCTGAAATCCAATAAAATTGGGTTTTCCCATTATTTCCCATTGGACTGGGTAATACTTTTAAAACATGGGTTTTGCCAACCCAGCACCACCTTTTTTCTTTCTGAAATAGCTTTCATTCTTAAAAAGTAGATTTTAGGTCTTTTAAGGAACATAACCTATAAAAGGGGTCACCTGTCTGTCTAATGGAGTCGTTTGTAGAGCAGGAAATATTAAGTACGACTTTGTCTATATTTCTTTTCATTGCAAAATATAAAAAAAAGAAGATTTTTACCCTACAAGGGGGGCGGCTGACGCCTTTGACTAAACGGAGACTCAGTTTTCAGGTTTTGCAGAACATTTGATTCTGAAGAAACTAGGGTCTAGATTTTTCCTATCTATTTTTCCTATCTATTATATTTTCTGAGTTATAAGCGATTAAAAGAAGAACATACATGTTTGTTATATTTTTGGTAACATTGGCCGTGTTTTTTTTTTTTACTTATCAAAAATCGAAAACCACTTTTATGCCAGTCCAAGTGAGCTAAAAAAGGATATACATACAGCATGTTTGGATGTTTAAAAGTTGACATGTTGTAGAAACTGTAAAACAAACATTAAACATTTTTAAATAGCTTTTTGGAGATTGGGGCGCCTTGGTGGTTGAGTGGTGCTGCTTTAAATGCATACTGTTGGTCACTAGTCCATTTCCGCTTAAGTAACATAATCTGAATGCAGAAACTGATCACCTCAATATTCCTAATGTGCCTCACAACCTTGTTGTATTTTACTACCAGACCTTAAGACCAATGGAAGAGGAAGGCTTGGCACCATAAAATCTGATAAAATTCAATTTCGATCTAGGTTCTTTCCGTCGGTAGTTAGTTATTCTCTTTGATATTGAGCTCGTCAATTTTGTTATAGCCTCTAATGCCTCGAAGTCCACTCCTTCGCTTGGAACAATGTATAATTCTAATAACACTACATTCGCAGTTCCTTTTAATTAATATTCAAAATACATAAACAGACTCTCAAGTTTCATAAATTATTTGAAATAAAATTCCTCAGTTTTTCTTTTTTAACCATTTTAATAAAATGCAGATGCCATCGTAAATCTTCAGTTAGTTCTGGGTGAAATGCGGTGGCAAGCGTGTTGTCCTGCTGTACTGCAACGATGACTTCTTTCTGGTCCTTATCAGGAGTACTTAGAGTGGCTAAAATAGAAACATCCGGACTTGTAACAGTTACAACAGCGGGTGCACGAATGAATACTCCATGATATTTAGTGTCTTTGAAACCACTCTCTAAGCAAAGTAACGGTTCTTTTAGGTCTACATCTGCTTCGAAGCTGTTGATCTGTCTTCCAAAAAAGTTTCTTGAAACGTCAATATCCATTTCAGCTAGCTGAAAGCAAGTAAAGTGTTAGTTTCACTGTTATTCCAAATTTTATACCTTTTTTCTATGAGAGAAACTGGTTCTCCTTCAGAAAAAGTCATGAGTTAAATGATTAATCACCCTCGATGGTTTTTTAATTCTTATTTTAACAGGCAAAAAATTAAGAAATGAAGCGGTCGCACACGACAGCTTATCGTTAATGTTAAAATGTAAACAATTGTTACCAAAGCTCCCTGGAAGGATGTTGACTAACACTTAAAAAGAGGCTGTCAGGAACCTGAATCGATCACCTGGTCCTTAGGGCCATAAAGGTCTCTTCTATATCGGGTCATCTGACAATTTTATATGATAGAGACTTTAATAGAGCTTAAAAGAAGCTAACGATTTAAGCAGGTAACAGCTTTTCTTTCTCTGCAATAGTTTTCATTCTACAGGACAACAAGAGGCTCCCAGGAGCCTGAATCGCTCACCTGACATATATGCCTGAAGTAAAGGTTATTAGGCAAAATCTATTTGACATTGAAAGGGTCATAAGTTTAATAAGGGGGTCATTTGACAAAATGATTAGTATTACAATCGAGTACTGGAATATGTGTTGGAGAGACACAGTTTACATGTTTCCAAAATTTGACAACGTTTGGCTATTTCTTTAAAAATTGATAAATTTATTTGTTTAGTCATGTTGTAATATTTTTTGGCTTCTGTTTTTTTTTTATCAAATCTTATATACTACCGGTTTTCCAAAGTTTTTACTGCTAGCGTGTCTGATGAAGGTTAATCCAGAAAAGCGCTTCACACGCAGCGAAATTTTGCATTGTACATTCAATATGTGGATCGTGTCTTTCTGGCACATATTCCATATTCTTTCGTATTTAATATTATTTCAGAGTTTGGCTTTAGTGCCGTGTGGAGGTCGTAGAAAGCTTCCCCGTGCTTCAGTTGTATGCTCTTATATATTTTCGAGTACTAGAATATGTGTTGGGAAGACACAGTTTACATATTTTCAAAATTTGACAACGTTTGGCTATTTCTTTAAAAATTGATAAATTTATTTGTTTAGTCATTGTTGTAATATTTTTTGGCTTCTGTTTTTGTTTTATCAAATCTTATATACTACCGGTTTTCTAAAGTTTTTACTCCTAGCGTGTCTGATGAAGGTTAATCCAGAAAAGCGCTTCACACGCAGCGAAATTTTGCATTCTACATTCAATATGTGGATCGTGTCTTTCTAGTACATATTCCATATTCTTTCGTATTTAATATTATTTCAGAGTTTTGCTTTAGTGCTGTGTGGAGGTCGTAGAAAGCTTCCCCGTGTGTCAGTTGTATGCTCTTATATATTTTCGAGTACTGGAATATGTGTTGGAGAGACACAGTTTACATATTTCCAAAATTTGACAACGTTTGGCTATTTCTTTAAAAATTGATAAATTTATTTGTTTAGTCATTGTTGTAATATTTTTTGGCTTCTGTTTTTATTTTATCAAATCTTATATACTACCGGTTTTCCAAAGTTTTTACTCCTAGCGTGTCTGATGAAAATTAATCCAGAAAAGCGCTTCACACGCAGCGAAATTTTGCATTGTACATTCAATATGAGGATCGTGTCTTTCTGGCACATATTCCATATTCTTTCGTATTTAATATTATTTCAGAGTTTGGCTTTAGTGCCGTGTGGAAGTCGTAGAAAGCTTCCCCGTGCTTCAGTTGTATGCTCTTATATATTTTCGAGTACTAGAATATGTGTTTGAGAGACACAGTTTACATATTTTCAAAATTTGACAACGTTTGGCTATTTCTTTAAAAATTGGTAAATTTATTTGTTTAGTCATTGTTGTAATATTTTTTGGCTTCTGTTTTTGTTTTATCAAATCTTACATACTACCGGTTTTCTAAAGTTTTTACTCCTAGCGTGTCTGATGAAGGTTAATCCAGAAAAGCGCTTCACACGCAGCGAAATTTTGCATTCTACATTCAATATGTGGATAGTGTCTTTCTGGTACATATTCCATATTCTTTCGTATCTAATCTTATTTCATATTTTGTAGATCGTGATGTGCTTAACAATATGCAATTCATAATAATTCTTAAATATATCATATAGATTTTAAGATATTGAGCTTAAATCATTTTTGTAAGTGCAAAACTCATAAAAAATTAAAATAAAAGGGCAATTACACTTTCATGGGTTGTTGGGTCTTCTTCAAAATTTCAGGGCTGGTTGATAATGTATTGAGTTGTTGATCACTTTTTTCTCAATCAAAATTAAAAAATCTGTCACCCTTTTTAGCTCACCTGACCCAAAGGGATCAATGATCAGCACCTCAAGATCTACCTACCCTGAAATTTTAAGAACATCCAACAACCCATGTAGGAGTAATTGCCCTTTTTGTGGATTTTTTGCAAATGTTGCACCTGTTAAGCTCAATATCTTGAAAGCTGTACAAGATATTTGAGAAATTTAAATTGCATATTGCTAAGCACATCAAGATCTACAAAATATGCAATGGGGTCAACGTTGTAGTAGCTTTTCTTTTAGGAGTTATTGCCCTTTGAACGTCAAAATTGAACATTTTAACAGCATTTCCTCATTACATTGAAAACGTTAACTTCTCTGACACTTTAATTCCAATTGGAACCAAACTTGGTATACTTGTTTATCAGCATTAGTTGTAGAGAACTGATGTGGGGATTTTGATTCTAAAGACCCGATGATCCTTCGGATATTTTCTATCTGTAATAGTTGCTGAGTAATAAGCCATTTTAAGTGATTTTACCCTATGTTCTATTTTTAGTAACAGCGGCCATGTCTTTGATCGAATCATTTGTTGCCAACATGTCATATGTCATATATCATTCCTGCAAAGTTTCAGTTATTTGCCATGGTTGAGTGGTTTCAGAGGAGAAGATTTTTGAAATTGTTAACGGACGACGAACGCATAGTGATGGCATAAGCTCACATGGCCTTTGGCTCGGTGAGCTAAAAGGTTACCCCCTGTGTCTTATTTTCACAGAGAAGAATCGGTTTATCGATTGAAATGAATGCAAAGAACATGTATTGTAGATAGAGGGATGGATGGTCGGACACTCCTATCAATATAAAAATCAACGCCCAGTTTTAAGCGGAGGGTATAACTATGGATAACATATCAGACAAGACATAATTTTAGAATGATAAAACAACATTAAAACCTAGGACCAGGGAGTTTTAACTGCGCCAGACGCATGATTCATCAATCAAACCTCATCAAAGATGCTCTAGCCTACAGTGTAATGCAAAAAAGCTAAAATATACAGGACATGAGTAAAATTTGTAAAACTCAAGACAAAAGCCACTTAAAACAATAGTCAAGACTGAGACCACTTTACAAAGTCAAGTTTGAGACCACTTTTACATCAAAGTAAAACCTGATTTAAATTCGATGTTTGCTTTCAGTTTGCCGTGAAATTGTTAGATGGCATATATATGTAGATACAAGGAGGCGTAACCGTTTATCGAGGCATTTTGTCCGTTACGTGTTTCTACCATAGGTTAACATTACGGTTTTGTCCGTTATATGTTGCATGAGGCAGTCCGTTAAGTAGTTTTATGAAGAAAAAAAATCATTTATTTTTACGAAATTAGCTCTGAGGCTAAAATATAGTAAATAAGTGAAACTTGTGATAAATGTGTCCAAATGGTTTTTATTCACGAAAAACTTCCCGCAAAAACCATTTTGATTTGATTTGACACTTCTTCGCAAAACGAAAAGGCGGAGACCTACCCTCTGCGTAATGTGTCCTTATAATGACGAAAAATGCATTAAAATACGTTATTTTCGTCATTGTAACATTTTTTTGGTAGTAAGTCTTGTACTACTTGCACAATAAAACACATAAGAGAAGGATTTTCTGGACTAAAATATTAATATTGGGACAAAAATGCCAAAATTGGTATTACTTTGGGAAACATGGTCCGTTAAGAGGCACGTGACACTTTTTAGGTCCGTTAATGATGCATGTCTCACATTTTGAAAATGCAGGTCTGATGAAAATAAACCTTAATATAGCGAATCACAATCATTAAAATTGGCAAAATCAATGATATCTTTGTCAGAAGATTGTAATGATTGGTTTCCCAGAATTATTGTATTATTTTTAATATAATTTAAATGCCTAGAATATTTACACGAGTTTGTGGCAAAAGAAACAAGTAATACTGTGAGCGAGCTCACAAAAGGATACCCTCCGCTTCATATTGGACTCTTGAAAAAATCTCAAGTCCAGTTATCTTCCCTTGATGATAACCAAGAGCAATACAAATTCTTCATGCACATCTACAGATGATGTACTTCCTTAATGTAAAGTTTCATCAAAATCCATCGAGCGGTTTACGAGTAGTTGCGCTTACGGGATCTCCCATTGAATCATGTATTCAAAAAGTCTAAGTCCAATTATGTCACCTGAATGATGTCCGAGTGCGATGAAAATTCTTATTGCACATCTACATATGATGTACTTCCTTCATATCAAGTTTCAGAAAAATCCTTCAAACGATTTAGGAGAAGAAGCGCTTACAAGGTATGTGGACAGACGGACGGACGGACAGACAGACAGACAGACAGACAGACAGACAGACAGACAGACAGACAGACAGACAGACAGACAGACAGACAGACAGACAGACAGACAGACAGACAGACAGACAGACAGACAGACAGACAGACAGACAGACAGACAGACAGACAGACAGACAGACAGACAGACAGACAGACAGACAGACAGACAGACAGACAGACAGACAGACAGACAGACAGACAGACAGACAGACAGACAGACAGACAGACAGACAGACAGACAGACAGACAGACAGACAGACAGACAGACAGACAGACAGACAGACAGACAGACAGACAGACAGACAGACAGACAGACAGACAGACAGACAGACAGACAGACAGACAGACAGACAGACAGACAGACAGACAGACAGACAGACAGACAGACAGACAGACAGACAGACAGACAGACAGACAGACAGACAGACAGACAGACAGACAGACAGACAGACAGACAGACAGACAGACAGACAGACAGACAGACAGACAGACAGACAGACAGACAGACAGACAGACAGACAGACAGACAGACAGACAGACAGACAGACAGACAGACAGACAGACAGACAGACAGACAGACAGACAGACAGACAGACAGACAGACAGACAGACAGGGTGTTTCCTATATACCCCACAAAACTTTGTTTGCGGGGGGTATAATAAATCTGAACACAATTATTAATTTTATCTAAATGTATTTTATTTGGAAATACTTACATATATGATACAAATAGAATAATATAATGTTACATTTATTTATGAAAAAATTATAAAAAGCGACAGGAGAGATATTGAAAAAAATAGATAAAGGGTAAACCTTGCTAATTGGGATATGTACATATTGAAATGCTTTAAATAACTGATCAATAAAACGTTTACCTCTTAATACAAAGTCTTTATTCATTATTTTGGTAAACAGATAGAGCATCTGAGCTAATATGATTAAGGCCCTGCCTTTTTAGCGAGCATCGAAGGGGGAGGGGGGTGGGTAGGAGGGGATATGATCCCGAAGTCCCGGCAAATAAAACAAGAGATCCCGGATTCCCGCAAAAATAAATGTGTGATTCCCGCATCCCGAAAAATGAAAATGGCTAAATCCCGTTCCCGTTAAGGGTTTTCCCGAATTCCCGTTGAAATAAATGGGCTTTCTCGCTGTCCCGCAAAAGGTCCTACCGACCCTCATCGAAAATCTATATACCTTTTAAAAATAAATCCATGTGCTCGACCGGCTAAGTTTAACGTAAAGATGGACCTTTTAAAAAGGGAATTAAATAGTAGCAAAGTCTGACCCCACCAAACCCAAATTATATGCACTTGAACAAGTTTTTGTTAAAATATCTGCGATCAATAACTCCTTATTAAAAATTCAATTATTTGTGCAAATAATAAATCCTGCAACATTCTGGGACGACATTAAGCGGGGACGAAATTATCCATTTTATGGATTACGTGACGTCATTTCCTTGTCAGAGTATTTCGCGCTTCTTCAGCAGACCAAAACAACATTCAGATTCTGTCAGGTTTTGTGAGATTTTCTGAGTATCAGTGTTTTATTTGAAGCATTGGTAACAGAAAGTACATTAAGAAACCTGGCGGAAAAAAACGGTAAAGTAAAAATATCATGCAGGATTAAGGAAAGTGAGTGAAAGTGCACTGAAACCCCACAGCCACAGGATGGGACTCTTCTTTCATTTTCAGGTAAGAACCTTTTATTTATTATTATGAGTAGGTTTTATTCAGTAAATTTATGTATTTCTTTATCTCATTTTATCTTACTTAGAATTTAACAAAGCTTGGTCAGTATCATGCATTTGGTATGACTAGTCAATGGGACGATGTTGCCAAAAGCTAGCTCGGTAATTTCCGGAAAATCGTTTTCAGCGGAAAAGACCGAATGGTGTTTAAATAAAAATCTGTGTTTAAAAATAAACAAGTGGATGAATTAGGGTTTTATCACTGTTTTTGAATTATTTTTATATTTTTGCATAACAGATTATGATGTATTTTTTATAAGCCCAGAGGGTTGAGTGTTTTATTGCTCCGTGCCTATTATTTTATTCACTCCATAAAAGTAAACCTGTTCCGGTTTTATCGTCAGTATATTTCTGGCACATCTCAAAACATGCACAATGCCGTAGGGCTCGCATCTGCGATGCTCGCTATAAAGCATTAATTTCAACACAAATATTAACTAATGATACACAACAGTAGCAACGGACATATGTATTTTAGTTTCGATAAATCCACATGAATTTTGTCTTTTCTTCTGTAGGGTACAAACTACTAAATCGGCCAATCAGATTTGGAACGTATGTGAAAATAGTGCTTAGAATTCCCAAAGTAGTGATTTCAAGGTTCAATATTTTTAATAAAAATGTAAAGTTTTGTAATATCTGCATATCTTTAGAACATAGGACATCTCTGTAACATGTCCAACCCAAATTTATTAAATTTTTAGAAGACCTTAGTTTGCTTAAAGGGGGTATCCCAGGACCTATACTTTTTGAAAATGCTGTCTTTGAATCGTTTCTATTTTTAGGCCGCTCTTCTACAAGGAGATAGCTTTTCTCTATAAGGCTTAAAATGTGTTATGAAAACTTGTAAACAAACTAGATATATGTTAAGGATTCTGAGGATATATACTTGTAAAGAGGTTTTACTCAAGGTAAACTGGCTAGAGGTTTTTTTAGTTGATTAAAGAGGGGGCTTGATTTAGTAGTTAGTACCCTGTATACTAGCGTTCAGTCCTATAGTAAAATTATAATATGTCATATCAAACAAAACTATTTTAATTTTCTATCTATTTATGCTATTTAAAGGACATAATATTTTGTCACAGGCACTTAACGGACCAACTTAACGGACAAAATAATATGTCATCAGCCCTTAACGGACCATATTTTATTACTTTTCCCCTATTACAAAATTATTATATAACATGGAGCATTGAAAATTAAACAGAATGTTGATACATTTTTGTACTTTCTATGGATATCAACCAAAACATATGTCTTGTTATATAAAAAGAGAAATTGATAAAAATGAGATAAACATGTTTACATTTTCGACCTTTAAAATACTAAGGAGCCACACGCCTTTTCATTTTATAAAGTTTTATAGAACTATTTTTACACAAATGCAAATCGTATCGAACAGTCATTCATTTTCATTTTGACAGATGTAATTTTTATAAATCTAAAATGCGTATTAATTATGATAGAACAAATTAATTACTGACCTTCAGTGTTTTTTCTCGATTATACCTGGTTAACGGACTGTCACGGCGACTTTAACGGACCACAAAAACCGTGAAACACCTTTTAACGGACCATATTTCTCGATAAACGGTTAGGCCTCCTTGAGATAGATATTTGCTTAATTGTAGCGCACAATCAAAATGAGAATAATTAAATTACCGAGAACTGTCCACCAATCATTTGGTTTTCTGTTTGTTTAGAGAGAAGAACCATTCCAGCACAAGTGCCCCACGTTACATGGTGTTTTGTATTAATCCAACGTCTGAGAGGTTCGTCCATTTTGTTTCGTTTTAAGAACAGACTCATTGTTGTACTTTCACCCCCAGGTATAATAAGTCCATCTATATTGTCAGTTATGTGATCTGCTTGTCTGACTGAAACAATGTTAAGGCCTTTAAGCCCAAACCTTGTCCGAGTTTTCTGTAATGCTACATGATGTTCATTAAAGGCTCCTTGTATTTCAAGGATTCCTATCGTTATCACATCTGTTTCATCTGAATCTACATGTGGCATCGTCCTAAAAGTAACAAAAACTATAATCCTTCAATGGGATATTGAAATCAAAGTACCGTTGGTACCGTGTACTTGGAAGTCACATTTGAACGAAGGCAAGCGATTTGTGTTGGGTTTATAACTTTTTCGACAGAAGAAGGCAATTACTGATTCTAAATATATCTTTATTTATGTATGAATCACGCTATCTTACAACGATATGAAATTGATATAACTACATGTATTTTCTGGTTAACTTTTATCTAAAGCCTTAATGGTTTTAATTTCTAAAATTTGTATATTCCCGCTAAAATATGCACAGGTTACTAAAGTCACGTGATACACAAATTGTAGTTTCATAAAGGTTATGAAAAATAAATCAAATAGTATATCATCATTAAAAACGAAATAAGTAAACAAATCAAATAATAATTAAAAAGTCATTTAAATGTGAGGTCTTTCCCATCACGGTTTTTGTTAGTTACGTTCGGTTAGGCTATTTGAGTCTGTTTTTAACAATAGTATTATATAATTAGTTGCGAAAAATGTTTTAGAGTAAAGAGCAGTGAGTTTGAAGTCAGAAAAAGACTTTTATGACGGTTGCTATGGACAGATAGTTACTTCCGGTTGAAAAATCTTCATCCTAAACTCAGAAAGAAGTCTTGGTTTAGAATATATATGGTTGCTATGGACTTTTCATTAATGTTACCTTGTTGCTAGAGAATGACCTTGACCTATGACCTTTGACCCTGGACTCAAATTGTAGCTCTTTATATACTGATTCATTTAAGTATATATGTTTACTATACTATCTGTTATGGTTTCAATTTATTGGCAAAATACATGTTTGGCAAATTGAATTCTCTTTCAAATGAACCCATGTTTCATTCACCATCTTTTATGGTTAAAACGTTATAAACAAAAAAATCATTTTAAAAATATGAATCAAGGGTGATAACTCAAAAACGACAAGTTTTACGCTTTCGCACCTGAACGTTTTTTGTAGATCTCGACATGGCGAACATTTTTCCCATGTATTGTCCGCTTCAATTTTGTACGGTTTAGGTGCTATTTCTTAAAACTGTTTACGGTGTCGGCCATTTTGAAAATGGCTGCCTGTAACCATTCGACTTTGGTCTTAAATTGAATAGACGATAAAGAGATGTGGAATAAGTGTACGCGACACAACCAACATTAAAGAAACGGCAATTTAAAAAAATCACAATGGAAAACAGCCAGCAGTCTTCAACATGACCAGAGGTCACTGCTCGTCGTCTTGCATTGACCCAAGAATAAAAATACAATACATAAGATTCAAACAAATCCCTAGAATATCAAAGAAAGACCCATTTCTGGACAGAAAAAAAACAAAAAACAGATAGTAGACAAGAACAAACAAAAACTTTGACAAGGATTCCTGGCTAAGGACAGGCACATATAAAATGTGACGGGGTTAAACTAGTTTTTTGGGGCCTAACCTTCCCCCTATTGTTTATCTTGTACAAAGCACAAAAATAACACACTTTTAAAATCAAATCGATAAAAGTTCAATTCACCAAGAGAGAACCTGAGACAAGAGTACTATACGAGAACAACGAAATGTAAAGGAACTCCCTTGAGAACACTCGCAGTTACTGACAGCTAGCTAAGAAGCATTTATCGATTGATGTAAAAAAATCAAACATATCGATTCTAAATCCAACATAACACTTCAAACAACAAATGATTTAGTATTATATCATCATACAAAACCGACATATTTGATCGCTGAAATGCTTCGAAACAATACAATAGTCAAAAAGTAAAAGATTAATGTTTGAGAGTTACTATCAAATTATCAATATTTTTACCAAAAAACACCAAATTTAAAGATTTTACTATTTTTTCCATTACATTTATGTTTTTTTAGCTATACTGCAAACAAGGTGTACCGTGACCTCTGACCTTGAGATTTTACCTTTGACCTTGACATATTTAGATGTAACATATGTCACTTAGGATGATTGGTGAAGGTCCCAAGTCTCTAGGACTAACCGTTTGAAGAAAAAAAAATTGACGAGTCGCGACACTTTTCGAGTCAAAAACGCGTAACCAGGAGGTTGATTGAAAAAAAAATTTTGATACCGGTTACGGTTTTCTGAGTTAATCTGCAAACAAGGTTTTGGGGTTACGGACAGATAACTCCGTTACTAAAAATAGTAACGGATTCGCAGGGCCAGTCAAGGCGAGTCAGGGTATGACCAAATAATGGTACCAAGTATCGTAAAGTTATGTCGCGACACTTTTGTTATAGTGACCGCGGAAAAGAAAAAGAATAATAATCAGAAGAAATACAATAAGGTCTTTCCACTGTAGTGGGAAAGACCTTAATTAGGGGTTATACTAACATAGATAAGATAGCTTGATGACCAAAAAAAATAACAAGGGGTTGCACTAAGTCGTGCTAAGCATACCCCCACTCGGCCATTCAGAAAACAGGAAGTAGATGACCGACTGACCTGAAAAGGGTAGGCACGGTACAACTCATCATGTTAAAGCTGTATACCAAATTTGAAATCAATCCCTTCTCTAGAAGCTGAGAAATCTGTTACCAAAAATTGTCTATTTTTGACCCATAAAAAGTCTAAGTCAGCTCGGAAAACAGGAAGTAGATGATGGACTGACCTGGAAAGGGGATGCATGGTATAACTCATCATGCTGAAGCTGTGTACTAAATTTGAAACCAATCCATCTAGTAGAAGCCGAGAAATCTGTTACGAAAAATTACACTTTTCAAATTTTTTACCCTAAAAAGTCTAAGTCGGCTCGAAAAACAGGAAGTAGATGATGGACTGACCTGGAAAGGGGAGGCACGGTATAACTAATCATGCTGAAGCTGTGTACCGAATTTGAAACCAATCCATCCAGTAGAAGCCGAGAAATCTGTTACGAAAAATTTCACATTTCAATTTTTTTTCCCTAAAAAAGTCTAAGTTGGCTTGGAAAACAGGAAGTAGATTATGGACTGACCTGGAAAGGGTAGGCATAGCATAACTTATCATGCTGAGGCTGGGTACCAAATTTGAAATCCAATCCATCCAGCAGAAGCAGAGAAATTGAACTGGACGGACAGACGGACAGACGGACGGACGGACGGACAAGGTGATTGCAATAAAGCCCCCTCTCATACGAGTGGGGGTATAAAAATACACTTTTACCGGAGAGCGAATGCACAATAGAATAGGTTATACGTCTCGGGCTAAAGCGCGGATGGATTTCTCCGAAATCGATTACTAGACTTTGGAAGTTCTTGACTTCCAAGTAAAAAGGACAAGATAAGATAAGAGCAGAAATTGGTCCCCAAATTAGAATATTGATTATAACTTAGCTATTTTTGGACTCAGGTGCTATATTTTATGGAACAGGCAGGTTTTTTCATTGCAAATATAGCGAATGGATTGGACATAAAGTTAATTACCCTTTCCATGAATATACAATACAAAACATGTTAACGACATGCATTGTACATAAGTAGCAAGACATGTTTGTGGTGGTATAGACTCTATCAACCCATTGGAAATCTATTGGTTCCGGAACTCCTCATAAACCCCTTAATTGATTTTCATGAAACTTTCACACAATATTTGTGGCATAATGGAAATTTTCAAAATTTGTTCAGAATGATTTTTGATGTTTCCCATAGCAAAACATGGACTTAGCCATTTGACTACAATGTATTACCCATTTCTTATCCGCAACTCCTCCTTGATCGATTTTCATGAAACTTTCATAAAATCTTTGTGACATAATGAAGAAGTGCACCTTCAATTTTAAAATTTGACCAGAATGATTTTTGAGGTTTCCCATAGCAAAAAATAGACTTAGACATTCGACTACATGGGAGTGCCCATCTCTTATCCGCAACTACTCCTAAACCCCTTATGGCACACCACATAGCACTTATGGGCTCCCGTACTCTTAAAACGCCGGGATGAATTTGTAAAGTTATTTAACTTATTTTTTACACAGAAATTATTTCCGATTTTTGGTCTGCAGGTATTATTATTTCAATCTACAAAACGGTATCACGACAGTCAAGACAACTACAAGGGCATATATAAATTGCGATGGTTTGGATTTTTAACAACAATATTAAATAAACAGAATTGTTACTAAGAGAAATACAATGGCATACGTGAAGAACGAGCAGCGTTCAGAAAAAAAAATGTATATGCAACAATATGTGCAACTATTTCAGTCTTATTTTATATTTTTATGCAAGATGTAATAAAACATTTCGACCATTTTCGCAAGGCTTTTGACTGTAGATAGATTAGCCCTGTAGCATAAATTGTTAGCTCCAAATATTGACGATAAAATGTTCAAAATTTTTCATAATATGTAAGCAAATGCAAAAGTGAAAACCTTTCACCCCTACTTTTCTCATTATTCTTAAAATATCCTGATGCATTTGTTTCTCATTCATAAGATGATGGCTTGTCAAATAATTACAATTCAGCACACTGAAGAAATTGCTGCTTATTCTAAGCTGTATACGTTCTTGCTTTTATATGCTGACCATACTCCTATACTAGTCCATCAGCCAACTCTGAAAAGACGTCATATTTAAAAGTTGAGTGGATACCCCCGTAGACCGACTTTTTATGGTACAAAAATTAAGTATTACATCTTAGCTTCATATTTCCAAATGTTATACTTGTATAGAATATGTGGAAAATAGCGTAAAAATCATTTTTCTGGACCCTCTGGTGAGCAATTGAAAAGTAGTCATTCATTTATTTTCAATGAACTGAATATGGGGTTGAAAACTTAAGTTACTGTTTTATAAATCTATAGTATGCATAGGGATTATTGACTTAGAAAAAGAATTTTCATCATAACAATGTCTAAAAAAGATATTTTTTAGAATCAAAATTGCTAATTATTACGTTCAAAATTTCCCTATTACAATTTGCAAATGTCTTCCTATGACTTCGCACTTATCACAGGTAAAATTTTCTCGACAAGATTCACCTAGATACAATGGTCAACGATTAAAAATATTAAAACCTCTAGGATTTTATAAAAAAACAGCGTTTTACAAAAAAAAATCCATTTTTGATGTCCATGTGCGGATTGTAATGGTTTGACCGATATGGTTTTATTTTTAAAATCATTAAATGTGAAGGTCACTTTTTCTTTTTTTAGAATCAATATTTTTTATGATTTTAAGTCATTTCAATGGTATTTTTTTTAAACCAACATAAAAGAAGTTATAATACATTATTGAAAACAAAGTTATAACCAATTTATCACGTTTTCTTGTTTTTGGCCTGTTAGACTTTACTTTAGGTCACTTGCGTTTGACTTATGTGAAATATTTACATTACTCTTTACTTATAACTTATTTATTGTTTATTTCAGGCGACAATTTATATCGAGCTGTCGCCTTAAAACAATATAACGGTGTCGTTTTGCAAATTTAGTTTTTTTTCAATTCTATTGTTATTAAATCAAAGTTGGTGTTTTCCTAAAATAATATATATTATGAATCTGAATTTTGATAAAAGTGTTTTAGTTACAGAGATTAAAAATATTTTGAATAAGTTTTTCTGTCATATAAAATTATGTTAATAATGAAAACAAAAATTAGTCTCGAGACACCTTTATGGAAAATAATTTTCTGATCGGAACACCCCCCCCCCTCTTTTCGTGGTAGGGAAGATCTAAAAATTTTACTTTCTTTCTCAATGCAACATAAGTAACAGTCAGCATGCAAAACGACACCGTTACATTGTTTTAAGGCGACAGCTCGATATAAATTGTCGCCTGACATAAACCATAGCTTTGAAAATATTTAAAAGTATATTAAAGGTAAAAAAACTTTACCGTTTTGAAGCATACAAAATATTAATTTGGTAGGGAAGATTCCCGGGGGTTACTCCCTATATACAATATACGGGATGTGCAATTTTTATGGGTCCATTTTTCACATTTTTTTACATAGATTTGGGTATCTTTTTTTAAGCAGTACACATAGATTTGGTACCCATTTTTGTTGATGTCTTACATAGACATGAGAGTCAAAACAGAAAAGGTGCCATAGACTTGGGTCTTTTGTGTTTTTGGGATACTTTACGAAGTTAAGATGTCATTTTAAATAAGAAAGAGACTTGTAATTAATTTTGTAAGGCTCTAATAAATGAAAAAAACCTTGATGGACTTTTATTTCGTTACATAGATATGGGTTTTTTTTGCTAATCACATAGATTTGGGTATGTTTTTGACGATTTTCTGACATAGATTTGGGTACCAATTTCAATCTACAAAATGCACATCCCCGTCATAAAACACCGGAGTAACTCCCCCGGGGGAAGATCTTAAAATTTTACTTTCTTTCTCAATGCAACATAAGTCAGCTAGTAATTCGTGGATTTTTGAGAGGTACCCAGATTTATAAGCATGGTTACAACCGTATATGTCAGGCCCGAGGCCTGACAATTACACAGTTACAAGTGGCAAATTGACAATTAACGATATAAGGGACCGGTCAATATTTATTAGGGCATTTAAAATTTCAAAAGCGAAAAAAGTTTATGTCCTACATATGAAAAAAGCAACAACAACAAAATAAATGTCCTATATATGTTGTAATGAAAAAAAAGTTAATGTCCTATCAATGCTTATTTCTTTATACTCCTAATACAAATAAACTTTGTTGGGTAGAATTATTTTTGGCTATATTTTGCTATATCAAAGTGAAAACAATTATCTAAATTTTGCACCTCCAAAATTTTATGAAATATTCTATTTGCTAGTTACTTTTGATTTTTGGTAAACACTAACGCAAATTTTTTTTCGCCAAAAAAAGTTGCCCTGATGGAAAAAAAGTTTTGGCGCTATCAAGATTTTCAAAGGAAAAGGTATGTGTCCTACTACAATTTGCACCGGTCCTATCACTTCAATAAATATTGACCAGTCCCTAAGAGTAGGAACTACACAGTAACAAGTTGACAATTTACAAATTAAGAATTTAGAAATTACACAGTTACAAGCTAGTTACAAATTGGCAATTTTCGAATTAAGAACTTATAGAAATTACCACGGGGTTGGGGGGTCACTTCTTCTTTTGATTAAGATCTGGAGTCGATTTCCGACTGCAAAGAGTTCGTTTGAATTCTGGTACAGAGGTGCCGCCAGCACTTCAAAAACACCCCCATTCATATAGTTAAAAAACAGAAAATGTATACCCATTTACCCATACATATATGTTATGAACATTTAAAATGTGAAAGGAATTTAGGGAATTCTCCCTCTATATTTATATTAAATTAATTGCATGTGTTGATATTGAACTATAACACCATGTAATAGTTTTAAAAATCTTAGATAAAATCTGACATCTTTGATGACAGGGCATCCAATTTAAACATCATCAGTTACAGCTCCATCCGAAAGTAAATACTTGTGGTTAGATGCATGATGTGCAACAACTTAAGTTTTTGAAAGCTTAATGATAGAAATGTGACATACATGTATCAATTATTTAAAAATTACGACCCATTGATATATATGATGTTAGCTATAATTTGATACCCAAATGGCATAAAAATCAAACCCATTCCAGTGGCACGTCTGTATAGTGGCACGTCTGTATATATAGAAATAGCTTTATTCCAATTAAGGGCCCTATAATAGAGCATACAATTAGTTTTTGGAAGCTTAATGATAGAAATGTGACTTTTCAATTATTTAAAAATTACGACCCATTGATATTTATGATGTTAGCTATAATTTGATACCCAATCATATATTTCAAGGCATAAAAATCAGACCCATTCCAGTGGCACGTCTGTATAGTGGCACGTCTGTATGTATAGAAAATAAACAACCCTGATCAAAGAAAAGCCATCTGTTGATTTCGAATATCAGCCCATAGACATAGGAAATTGAAATAGGGCGTTTCTCCAATACACCTAGATCTGCAGGCCTGGGCGCCACAAAGTTTAAAAAATACTTATATCTGAGAATATTCTTAATTTCCATGGCGACTCCAATCAAAACTTTCTAATTTTATGACGTCACAATGAGTTGAGAATATTCTCAGACTTGAGTAATTTTTCATGTTTTGTGGCGCCCAGGCCTGAGAGAATCTTCTGAGGAAGTTGAAGACGAAACACACTTTTTATGTGTTTGTTCAAAATTTGAAACAAAAAGATATATTTTATTTAATTTTATTGCCCAAAAGTATCCCAATTTTTCTAGTCTATCAAACAATTCCAAAATGATATCTTTACTTAGTAATGAGGACACTGATGTACTAACTGCCACTGCCAGATTTATACTGGATAAAGAATTTTTTTATTAAATTAATATTTTATTAATGACATATTGTATTCAATATATGGACATTGATCAACATTAACATCTTGTACATTGTATATTGATTGTATCACCATGTTGTCTATTGTATTTTATGTGTAATCTATATATCAATTATGTTCTTTTTCTCTACATGTACAACTCTCCTTGCTCCTAGTGGGCTCCTGATCGGAAATAAAAGATATTTTATGTTATGTTATAGAAATAGCTTTATTCCAATTAAGGGCCCTATAATAGAGCATACAATTATATATATGTAATTTATCATTGTAGCATAATGAAATATTGGTCCTTTTTGTATCCAGACGCTTTGAACAAGTATATATATATTATCTGCATTAAGCTAATCTATTTATTATAATCTTATACTTTATTTTATTCATCATTGTAATGATGCTGCCCTTTGAGGGACCATAATTGGAAAATAAATTATGTATAATGTCTTATGTCTTATACCTTTATATAGGAAGTGACCCCCCCGTGGAAATTACACAGTTACAAGTTACAAATTGACAATTTACGAATTAAGAATTTTGATCCCGTTGGCTTTCCATATTTTCTATGGTTTTGTGATGACCCTTCTTGATTCAAAATCTTTATATAAAAGATAAAATTCTTTTTATGTTTTTATATAAGGATGTCTTATTATTTTCATTTAGTAAATCAAGTTTGTTCTGATATAATCTCTGATGCCATTCATTAAAAAAAAAATTGAATTTGATTTTAAAGTTTTCGGCTTAGTTTCATTGGGCATGCCGTTTCATTGTTACAATTGATGATTTGTTGTAGCAGCTCATTTTATGACTTTATCAAATCTAAATAATATAAAATAGGAAAAAATAGTTAATTATTTTCCTTACCGTATGGTGTTCTTAAAAATTGTCTATATCCTGTTATATTTTTGTACTTACATAAAACATTTACGTAAAATATTTACAAACAAAACTTACATAAAGTAAAACATATTGACCGTCCTAAATAATGGGGTCCACTAAAGGGGTTTTAATAAAATAATACCATAAGATTTAACGCATTTGTACTTATGTAAAAAATTGAAAAATACTAACTTTGTTTGTAATACATTTATGAAAAAACAATCAACAAAGGAAGACTTTTGTCTCATAATATCAATTTAAGCAAGTAAAAAAAAACCTCGTGTTACCGCAAGACAATAAACATTAATACCATCCGGTTGTGACTTGGTCATTCCTGACTTGGAAAGACAACTAAAAACATGTCGCAAAATCTAAACGGTATGTTATTTTAACATTTCTTTAAGTTTCCTGCTTTTCACATGTAATAACATTATTTCATTGTTTGATTAAATTGTGGGTTTCTAATTTGATGACCGCACCTGTGCCTGTTGAAGCAGTGTAAAGCACCGCACTCGATGGCACAGCATTAGGCGTGATGGAGCAATCCCTTGCTAATTAACAATTATAGAAGATTTTTTTGGGTTTCCACGATTCGCCGTTTGATGACAAACGTCACAAAGGGGTATCCATTTGTTATCTGAAACTTCTCCTATACCAAGAACATGCTTTTAACATTATAAGGAATATCACCGGTCACCGTGATATTGAAATTCACTCGCTTCATCGGTCATTTAATAAGCCAACAACAGCTTTTATTATATGACTGTAAATTACTTAGATTTGAATTGGTTTAAAGGGTACTTTTCAGATTGTTGCAAAATTGTGTCAACTGTGTAAGCTTCAACGTGTGCCAGGGAAAATCCGTACTTACTTATATTTTTGATTGCCTTGATTGGTCGATATTTTAGAATTTACATGTTTTGAGCCAATGATTAATTCGCTCACATCCATTGTTGTCGTCTGGTGTTGTAAAGGGAACATGATGGGAATTGCTTCCCCTTTATAATCAAACATTCAACCTTTCCCTGAAGAGTGTTTGGTGTAAATAACATTAAATCGATCTATATGGTGTAACGTTTTTTTCCATTGAATAAGTGGTGTCAAATCATATGTTGACCGCCTTTTGAGAGAGCTGTTGAATGCCGAGTTCAGCTGGCGGATGATTACATACAATTTTCTCCGGTGTTTATGAAAATTTCATCCTTGTTAAACAGGTCGGGTTTTCTAGATTTCGTTTGACCTTTTAATCAATCAAAATTGTAATAGATTGACCTTTCAAATGGGGAAAAATGGTAAAACTTTTTCGTCGGTTTGATAGAAAAGTTCCTAACATAAACATGTATTCTTTCACTTCCTCGCTCATATTTCTAAAATACCAAATATAATTGGTTTTAAACGTTATTTTGTCTAACATGGGTAAATTCTCCTTATAAAGTAATGTTATGTTCCACTTATTGACTTCTATTTTATTTAGTGTATTGGTCAATGGACAATCAAAAAGGTAAACATGGCCATAAAATCTCCCTACTTGTCAAAGCTGTTTGGGTGAAAAAGTGTTTCTTTAATATGTTTATTTTTAATATGACATTAAAACAAATACAACAACCAATTTTTTCACCGCTCATTTTAAAGATTTGTTTTGCGAGTAATGTTATATTGAATTTTTTCATAAAAAGCACGTGTTGGCGATCGTATTTATTTTTACTCTCTCAAACACTATTGGTTAAAAGTTTGACGAAAACATTATCCTTAAAAGGTAAAATCTTCGACCTGTTAAAAAGTCAACAACAAAAAATATCCATCTGACATGTGGAAAATTTTATTCTTATTTTATTAAACTACATCCATTTAAAATCTTAAAAACATACATTGAAAATCCAGTCTTGATATTATGATCCAATCATAGTCCAGCAAAGTTTGAATTCTGTCACAGTTTGACTTCCGGTTGCGCAATACTTAATTCCTGTAATGTTTCCTAGAATGGCAGTCTGATTAAAATACAGCCCCCTGACTTTCAGGGGGCTGTATTTTAATCAGACTGGTAGAATGGCTGTGTCAACAGCAAATAAGAGATTCTCTATGATGAAGCTTAACAGAGAAAGATGCCAAAACCACAAGGTTAGCAACTGATTCTGCAGTGTGAACTTTTAAATCATATTTAAGGGAATAATCACACGATGAAAACTTCGAATAAATGTCTTGCAGTCAGTTAGATTCCAATTTGTCAGGGTTATATGAAAGCAAGAACGGAAGATGGAGAACTTTATAAAAAATCGAGTTTTTGAAAAAAAAATTGTTGTATGTGTCATATAATGAAACAATTGACAACTTTAGATTTCAGTTAATATCATGATTTATCAACCCTCGGCCGATGGCCTCGGTAATTATCTGATCTCTTGGGTTGATAAATCATCTAGTCATTAAATGTATAATGTTCAGTTTCTCTTTAACGGTTGCTTAATTTAATAAGGGTATTTACATTATATATGGTCTCCTTTTGGGAACAGTGGCTTTTCATGAGAGATCCATTTAAATGATCTTATAATGTCAATAAGTTATCACCGAGTCTGGGTCTAATTGGTTTGAATTAGTGATTTTAGAGATTTTTAAAATTGTTAATAGACGACAAAGGACTAATAGTAATGGATAACTATGCATGCATGGAAGACGTATGTTGCATGCGTCTTATGATATTATATATATGTATTTGGTAAACAGAAAGAAAATGAGCTGCGGGTATAAATTTGCTTGACTAAATAAGGCATTTTAAGAGGTAGCTAAATGTAAGTGTCTACCAAGAGACTTTGACATAAAGATTCCTGGAGAACTGTGACAGATTTCTTTACACTGCAGTCTAAGGACATTTGGTAAAGCAATGCTTGAAAAAAGTACTTAGGGGACGACCGTTTGATTTTTTTTTTTTTTGGGGGGGGGGGGGGTGTCAGTATTTGTAAATAAATATACTGGCCTGGAAAAAGTTGGAAATAAATAATCTGTCCCAAGATCCTTGCTCGCAAGACAATGGATAGTGGTGTCAAAGTGATTCCTACATATCGCCTTGCAACACGTTGTAGGCGACATATTAAGTTCATCTTTTTAGAAATTGTTATTGATGATTCTATAAAAAATCAAGCGTTTTTATTTTGAATTCACAGTTTTTGTACAGTTTACAAATTTGAATTTTTACAGGTATATATAATGTTACTAACCTAACATTGAAGGATGGACCCATTACTAATGGACAAACAGGTATTTAGTTTAACCGAATTAAGAAACACACAGATGGTATTTATTTTTTTTTATTTAAACACCCCTTGGCCTAAAATGACGTCATTCGACATTGCAAGTTTTTGCCTCGTGAAAAATTTTAAAATCGATAAAGGCGGCAAAGTATAGAAAGTTGCTGGTGAATGGAGGAGGCAAAGGACAAATGATGGAGCAGTTTCCATAATTTACTAGAAATTTGTTTATATTACTTAATACCTAAGCTTATAGAACAAAATTAAAAAAAAACTGTCTGACAAATTGAATAACATTTTTCCTGTCGTATGCAAAAAAAGACAGGATGAAAAAGTTCCACCGATTTCGAGTAACTTTAGGTGATACTGTTCTCATTTCATTTTAGGATTACAAAGTGTTTTTTCCTTAAAATTATAGCATTATTACCAAAACTAGTTTTGCTACCATTTGACTTGTAATCTGAACTTAATATTAGAATTATAATTAGAATATATACTGTTTATGCTCGTGAAGAATGCGACGACGTATAAATGCTCCTAATGTAGCAAGCGTGACAACTGGAAAAACGAACATAGAATATTAAAAGTCAAGTTAAAGTTAATTTCTCTGTATTATTTGGGATTATAGATACGGGGAGGACTCAGGTTGTTTAACCCCACCACATTTTATGTGTGCCTGTTGTTTTGTACTTGTCTTTGTGATGTTTTCTGTTCTTTGTTTAAGAAGGGAGTCTATCTTAGGCTATTTCAAGACTGGATTTGAATTATATACATTTTATTTAGACCTTTGGCCGATTGGAAAACGGCGAGCAGCGGCTACTGGCCTCGTCGAAGACTGCTTGCAGTTTTTCTTTGTGTTTTTATGCCCCCGGGACGACATGTCGGGGGCATTAAGTTTTACTCATGTCCGTCCGTCCGTACGTCCGTACGAATTTCCGTCAAGCTTTTCTCAGAAACCCTAAATGGGAATGACTTGAAACTTGGTAGGATGGTTCAGTATGACCAACTATATGTCCTAAGCGAATTTTAGATCTGTTGGACATCTACTTCCTGTTTGGGGCTGGATCGATACCAAAATCGACATGAAAATTTCCGTCAAGCTTTTCTCAGAAACTGTACATGGGAATGACTTGAAACTTGGTAGGATGGTTCAGTATGACAAACTATATGTCCTAAGCGAATTTTAGACCTGTCAGACATCTACTTCCTGTTTGCGGCTGGACCGATACCAAAATCGACATGAAAATTTCCGTCAAGCTTTTCTCAGAAACCGTACATGGGAATGATTTGAAACTTGGTAGGATGGTTAAGTATGATTAACTATGCGTCCTAAGCGACTGTCAGACCTTCCGGACTTCAACTTTTTATTTTAGGCCAGCGGGGGCATCCGTGTCCCATGGACACATTCTTTCTTTATTTTTTTATATTACTGCTTGTTGGCGTACACTTATTCCAAATCTCATTATTTCTATCTCTCAAAAAGTACAACACTGTGATTCCTCTTTATTTTGCAATAAAATGTTGGTCAAAACCATGAAACGGCAATTTTGTAACAAAAAAAAAGAAGAAAAAAAAGAAAAAGACTGGCAAGATAAAAATATTTTATTTAAACATTTACTGAAGTTTTAACAGGTCTCGACAAATCCTTCAAGGTCGGCTGTCATGACATATGTTATGAATGGTTGAAATCAACGAACTTTAAAATTATAAATCTACGTTAAACTGTGCATCCCTCTCTTTTAAGAACACGACCACAAGGCGGTCAAACGAGCAAAAGTCTGTTAATTTACCTGTAGCAATGCGCAAGAAGCCTGCCAATCGAGTAGGTTCTTTGACTTTTAAGAGGAAAAAAATGTTTCTAAAAGTCATTTGTGTACAAACTCATTACTTTATTTTAGGGGAAGGGGAGGTTTGGCGCGCCTTAAAACCTGGTTTAACCCACCAATTCTTTGGAAATGCCTGTACCAAGTCAGGACCATTGCGATCTTCAATTTTTCCTGTATGTCTTCCTTGTTTTGTCTCGTCTTACGGACAATTGAGATTGATTCTCCAAGTTCAGTAATTTTGTTATTACCTTTATTTAGAAAATAATTTGTTTTGGCAAAAACAAAAACTGTCTGACAAACTGGTCATCATTAGCGGATATAATGATTGCAAAAAAAAAAACTAAAAGCTTTCTCAACGGAGTTATAAAAAATGAAAAGTCGACAGGAGAGGTAGAGAAATAAAGCATGTCGAAAATAAAATTTCTGCATTTTTGAAATTTATTCATTCAGAAAAGTGAAAATATCGGTATCGGTATTGTTGATTGCACCCCAAAATAATACTTAATACATGTACATTATGAGATATTTGTATCATTCTGTCTTTTGCAAAGCAAGATTTTCAGTAAACTCTTTAAAAGATAATTTTGGTTAAAGAGTAAGGTAAAACTGTCTGTTAAGATTTGTTTAAAATATAAAGCCTATGTATCTCATTTATTTTCCCGTAAAGTGTACAAGAACGTTGAAATGTCGTCTTTGTCTTCTGGAACATACCGGTTTGGCACCGTTTCCATAGACTAGCATTTTATTGTAATATTATGAAAAAAAATACAATAGTTACCCGGTATAACATATTTAAGAGAAAAATTATTTCTTTAGCCAGAGGATAAGATTAAAAACCATTCACCATTATAGGCATTGCCTCCAATTTTGCTACGTCGATGCAATTTATGAGAGCTCTCACAAAATAAAAATGGCTGCATCGGATTTTAAACGTAGATATATTATTATAGACAGGTTCCACCTCATGCTAAATCATATTGCTTGAACATGATTTCATTGGATGCTAAGCAACAGATATTCCGATTCCAGAAAAAGCATGTTTTACGTAACGGCTGCTTTAATAGAAAAAAATAAGATGTGGAATAAGTGTACGCAACTCAGCCCACAATCAAGCGTCAATTTAGGAAAACCTCAATGGACAACCCCCAGCAGCCTTCAACGAGACGTTTTTTGTTTTAGTTTTTTGGGGCCTAACCTTCCCCCTATTGTTTATCTTGTACAAAGCACAAAAATAACACACTTTTAATATCAAATCGATAAAGTTCAATTCACCAAGAGAGAACCTTAGACAAAAGTACTATACGAGAACAACGAGACATAAAGGAACTCTCTTGAGAACACTCCCAGTTACTGACAGCTAGCTTAGAAGCATTTATCGACTGATGTTAAAAAAAAACATATCGATTCTGAATCCAGCATAACACTTCAAACAACTAATGATTTAGTATTATATCATTAAACAAAACCGACATATTTGATTGCTGTAATGCTTAAAAACAATACAATGGTCAAAAGGTAAAAGATTAACGTTTTAGAGTTACTATCAAATTATCAATATATCTACCAAAAAACCCCAATAAATTTCAAGATTTTACCAGAACTTCAAACTTGTTTCATTTCTTTAATAAGATTTAAGCCAAATTACCATGTCAAGAGGATTTTTTTTTAATTTACGTGCCTTATAAACTCTTGCCTCAGGTTCTCTCTTGCTGAATTGAATTTTTATCGATTTGATTTATATAGTGTGTTATAATTGTGCTTTGTACAAAGATTTTAAAACAATAGGAGAAGGTTGGGCCCAAAAAACTTGTTTAACCCCGCCACATTTTATATGTGCCTAAGACAGGAATCCTTGTCAAAGCTTTTGTTTTTCCCTGTTAACTATATATCAGCGACCTCGCGTCATGTTGAAGAATGCTGGCTGTTTTCCATTGTGATTTTTTTTGTCTCGCCTGCGAACAGAGCGGGACAGACATGTAGGTGTTACTTTACCGGCGGTGGTGGCTGCGGAGGCGACGGCATACGGCGGCGGCATTAACTTTTTGGGTAAGGTTTTATGAGCACCTCCATATCTCAAGAACTATAGGTCCTAGGTTGATGAAACTTGGTATGCATATACCCTAGTAGTAGCTTAGCACAGTTGCATCCCCATCTTTCGAACTTGACCTTGACCTTGATTTTCCGGTTGAGTGACTTTGACAATTTTTAAAACATATAATAGCAAGGGTAAGGTTTTGCGAGCACCTCCATATCTCAAGAATTATTAGTCCAAGGTTGATGAAACTTGGTATGCATATGCCCCAGTAGTAGCCTAGCACAGTTGCTTCCCCATCTATCGAACTTGACCTTGATTTTCTGGTTGAGTGACTTTGACAATTTTCAATACATAAAGCAATGTTAAGGTTGTGTGAGTACCTCCATATCTCAAGAACTATAAATATTAGGTTGATGAAACTTGGTATGCATTAGCCCCAGTAATAGCTTAACACAGTTTCATCCCCATCTTTTGGCCTTGACCTTGATTTTCTGGTAACTCTTTTTATTTTAATTGCATATATTAGCAATGTGTAAGTTCTATACACACCTTTTGATCTGAGAGACTGAAAATCCTTATAATTGCAAAATATAGTGGAGTAAGTAAGAATTATTATTTCTGATGGTGCCGGCAGGCGAGACATACTTTAGTGTTAACTCTTGTTTAAGGGGGATCTTGCGGGTGATCACATAATTTCCAAAAATAAATTTAATTAAAAACTGAAAGGTTTTCAAGAATTTGAAATTTTTCTTAAGAAAATCATAGTGATGTTTTTTTAACTTTGTTTTGTTATCAATAGCGTTAGAACATTTGTTACTTTATTTTGTTTATTTTATTTTATAAAGTATTCTTTAAACCTAACAGAACTGCATATTTCTGCATTTTGACAAAGGGAGATAATTTATGACTAAATTTGCAAATTTTGACTACTTTTTGACATATTTTTGTGTTTATCTGAAAAACTAAATCAGAAGCACCCACTTTTCTTCCTATCATTTTAAAGCAATATAAAAGCCAAATGAAATATCAAAAATTTACAAAATTCTATTGATAAGATTTTTGTAAAATCAGAATTTTCCTTTAAAATTGTGCACTTTCTTTAACATTTCAATGTAAAAAAGCCGACCTTCAGTATCAGTTATCTTTGGAACGCCAAATTAACATATATTCAATTAATTGTACCTATCTTCAAATAATTGAAGATATCTTCAATTGAATCATACCTATCTTCAAATAATTGAAGATATCTTCAATTGAATCATACCTATCTTCAATTGAATTATACCTATCTTCAATTCGATTATAGATATCTTCAATTCAATTATACCTATCTTCAATTCAATTGAACCTGGGTACAATTCAGCACAATTAAAGATATCTTCAATTAAATTGTACCTATCTTCAATTCAATTGTACCTATCTTCAATTCAATTAAACCTATCTTCAATTGAATTGAACCTATCTTCAATCGAATTGAACCTATCTTCAATTGAATTAAACCTATCTTCAATTCAATTGTCTTTATATCTATAATTGAATTGAAGATAGGTATAATTCAATTGAAGATAGGTGTAATTGAATTGAAGATATCTTCAAATGAATTGAAGATATCTTCAAATGAATTGGAGATATCTCCAAATGAATTATGGAGATGTTGGAATTAGACCTATCTTCAAGTGAATTAAAGATATCTTCAATTCAATTGAAGATAGGTACAATTGAATTATACCTAGGTGCAATTAAATTGCACCTAGGTATAATTCATTTGAAGATAGGTTCAATTGATATGAAGATATCTTTAATTATTTGAAGATAGGTACAATTGAATTGAAGATATCTTCAATTTATTTGAAGATATCTTCAAATGATTGAAGATATCTTCAATTATTTGAAGATAGGTACAATTAATTGAATTGATGTTAATTTGGCGTTCCATAGTTATCTCGAAAACTAACTCAGAAGCATATACGATATTGAGATGTGGAATAAGTGTACGCGACACAACAAACATAAACAAACAGCAATTCAAAAAATCACAACGGAAAACAGCAAGCAGTCTTCAACATGACCATAGGTCACTGCTTACCGTCTTGCATTGGCCCAAGACTTATAATACAATACAAAAGTATCAAAACCAATCCCTAAATCATCAACGAAAGACTCAATTCTTGAAATAAAACAGTTAACATAGAATGACAAGGACAAACAAAGGCTTTGGCAAAGTTTCCTGGCTTAGGACAGGCACATATAAAATGTGGCGGGGTTAAACTAGTTTTTTGGATCCAACCTTCCCCCTATTGATAAGCTTGCACAAAGCTACATATAAAACACACTGTAAAACTCAATCGACAAAAGTTCAATTCTACAAGAGAGAACCTAAGACAAAATACTGTACGAAAACAACAAGACAAGGAGGAACTCTCTTGTGAACACTCGAAGTTACTGACAACTAGCTAAGAAACATTTATCGATTGATGTAAAAGAATCAAATACATCAGTTCTAAATCCGACACCCCACGTCAAAACAATGAATGATTAAGAGTTGTATCATGTCTTTTTCTAATTGAATTTCTAAAGTGTCTATTCACAAATTTTAAAGAAAATCTGTTGACAGGAAAGTTTTGGTGTTGTGTGCAAGTACCACCTTAAATTGCCGTTTCTTTATGTTGGTTGTGTCTCGTTCACTTATTCCACATCTCTTTATCGTCTATTAGTTTTTTTTAAGTGCGTTTTTACTTTTTGGACCTGGCGATTTCGAACATTCATTCCAGAAAGACAAGACAAAACTAACGCACAAAAATTAGGCATGTTAATAGAATAAAAAACGGTACACAAATAAATAATTTGTTACTAATAGTTTTAGGAAATTATCAGAAAAACCGTTAAATTTGTTTATTACATGACTAAAAAATTGCATTAATTTGATTGGCCTAAACAACCCTAAAAAGTTTTGATGTAGAGACAGAACAGCCTAAAATTGTCTAAAAATAGTAAATAAACACGATGGAAAGTGATGTTACCCTACTATTTCCTAAAAATAGATTCTAGACCCCTGAAAGTGACTAAAAAAGATCGCATGATTTCCTCCGAACAAAGTTCAGAAAGAAAACATTCCAAAGAATCTGTGATGTACACCAAACAATTTACCAATGCCAGTGTTTCATGGATGTTCAAATATCACCGTCAATTTCAACTTGAAAATTGATATGTGATTAATGTGATAATCATGTCAGAAGAATCTGTGATAAAATTTGTTTTCGTTGAAATTAAATTTTCACAATTCAGCTTTTTTTGAAGCAATGTTACAGGTGATTTTAACAAATTAACATGTATCACTGTATGTAAGTGGTATGGTGCTTTCAGTCTTCAGCATACAAGTTTTCATGTAATAAAACATTTATCGACTTTGGTATAGGTTTACCTCAATTTTATCAACCCTCAAAAAATTATATTAACCTCGCCTTCGGCTCAGTTTAAATAATTTTTTTTCAGGTTGATAAAAATAGATGTCAACCTATACCACAGTCAATAATTGTATAATAACGTTTGATGACGTCGTGCATTTTCACACTTGTTTTATATCATTTCATAGTAATTAAAATACAAATTGATCAAATATAGATCGATTTTCCTGGAAATTTTATTAATTTAAAAACAGTAAATTAAAGCATTAACGCCAAACATACAAAATATTTTCCAAGCAATGTAACAAAATATTATAAACGGTTTTTTGAAATGTGGAAAATTAATATTAGTAATTTTAACGATGACATGACGTCTCTAACATTCATGTATTGTCTGGAAACGTATATTCTAGCTTTTATTGTAGCAGTGTTGCTAAAATTTTTATGGGAAAGCTCCCGACTCTCTGAACATTCATGGAACGAAAAATTGTTCAGAATTCAAATAGTTTAGAATTTTCGTTTCTTACAAATCAAAGTGTACATTTTACCGGAGAATGAGTGATTAATGTATACAGGCTTATATGTGCCTGTTATTTATCAGATTGCTTCATTATGTCTGAAAGAAAATGAAACTTGTTTCCTTATACATTTTGTACCCTTATCTAAAGCTTGTAATTATACCCCCACTCGTAAGAGAGGGGGCTATATTGCAATCACCTTGTCCGTCCGTCTGTCCGTCCGTCTGTCTGTCCGTCCGTCCGTCCGTCTGTCCGTCCGGTTCAATTTCTCAGCTTCTACTGGATGGATTGGTTTCAAATTTGGTACACAGCTTCAGCATGATGAGTTATACTATGCCTACCCTTTCCAGGTCAGTTCATCATCTACTTCCCGTTTTCCAAGCTGACTTAGACTTTTTTAGGGAAAAAAAATTGAAATGTGAAATTTTTCGTAACAGACTTCTCGGCTTCTACTTGATGGATTGGTTTCAAATTTGGTACGCAGCTTCAGCATGATGAGTTTTACCGTGCCTCCCCTTTCCAGGTCAGTCCATCATCTGCTTCCTGTTTTTCGAGCCGACTTAGACTTTTTAGGATAAAAAATTTGAAAAGTGAAATTTTCGTAACAGATTTCTCGGCTTCTACTGGATGGATTGGTTTCAAATTTGGTACACAGCTTCAGCATGATTAGATATACCGTGCCACCCCTTTCCAGGTCAGTCCATCATCTACTTCCTGTTTTCCGAGCTGACTTAGTTTGTTTATGGGTCAAAAATAGACATTTTTTCGTAACAGATTTTTTGGCTTCTAGAGAAGGGATTGATTTCAATTTTGGTATACAGCTTTAGCATGATGAGTTGTACTGTGCCTCCCCTTTCCAGGTCAGTTGGTCGTCTACTTCCTGTTTTCTGAATGGCTGAGTGGGGGTATGCTTAGCACGACTAAGTGCAACCCCTTGTTTACTCTTGAACAAAATAAACGTTACATTTTCGAGAAGAATAAAAACATAAACAATTTCCAAAACCAAGTAGACGCCCGTGAGTACAATTTAACGATAAAACGATTTTTAGGCAGAGCCTTATTGAGTCATATAGCTATCTGATTTTCGCGTTTTTTTTCCGTCTAGACAGGGTAAATCGGTCAGTCAATATTGATACCAGAGGATCTATTACAGAACATTAATCGTGTATTGTATGTTAAATGTTATACGGATTGTCTAAAATAACAGTTACATATTTATACCCCAACATAAATGCGATATAAATGTGCACTACATATCGTGTATCAATACTCGTTGACGTTTACTTACGGATTGTTGACCTTCGACCTTTGACCAAGTGGGCGGAGCTAAATTACAGATCTTAACAAATGTGTAAGTGTGCGGAGGAAACAAACAAAACTGATGTGCTATGTTTTTTATTGTTAATAAAACCAACTTGTGTTCAAAAATGTAAATTAGGATCTCTTATTGTAAAATAAGAAATATTATGTTATAAGCGAACAACTCACATCTCTCGCTATTGTATTTGCATGAAATCACTGAACCATATGTATAGAATTCTGAACATACGGTTGAGTGATTTTCGTCGAACGTTATGATAAAGCCTGAAAGTACTCACAAAATAGGTAATGGGACTGTCCCTATTGATAAGCGTCTGGGTGATCGAGACTGATGTAAATTTAAAAAGAATTATACAGAAAAATTAGAAATAATATATAATAAATCGGCTTTAAAAACGAGTTTTTAATTTTATTATCTAGTGCAAGCTAGTAATATTTTGTTGAAAATTTCATTTAAATTAATACAATACTGATGTTTAATCACAAAATTTCACAAAAGTCAAGCCATGGAAGTATTAAATTTAATACTTCTATGGTCAAACGTACCTTAACTTGGCCTAAGATTTTTTAAATTTTATCTTATTTAAATACATTTTTAACAAAACAAAATCTAGCTTGCACTAGATTTAACTGAAAGGAATCAATTGAAGTAATTTTTAAAGCAAAAGCTGTTTTTAAATTTCCTGCCTAATTCTTTTCAATTTTACATAGGAAATGCATGTCCCAGATGTTGACTTAAGTGGATTCCTAATCGTCTTTAACCAACTTGATGTACGGTCTTTGTGCGCACTTATCTCCGTGCTAAGGTAAATCAACCGACTTTTGTTCGTTTTATCGGCAACATTTATTTTCGTTATGTAATGACAGGAACTGCTGATAGGGGCTAAATAGGCCTTTTTTTTAAGTTTAGGTAACATAACTTTCAAATATAGCAATCCATTCGATTTCCTTCCGGGGAATTACTTACGGTAGAAGTGTACATTTATTTGGTTTTAAGTCAGCAAGCCCTGTAACAAACATTCTAAACTGGATCCATTACATCATTTTTGTTGAGTGATTAGTTAAATTGGTCGATATTATCGATTATTTTCAAAGGTACTTACAATTTTCATCCCGAAAAGGATGTAGAGACTACAATAGAAAATAAAGAGATGTGGAATAAGTGTACGCGACACAGCCCACAATTAAACGGCAATTTAGAAAAACCACAATGGACAACCGCCAGCAGCCTTCAACGAGGCCATTTGGCACTGCTCGCGGTTGTGCAATTGGCCCAAGTGGGCAAAAAATGAAGATGTAATATAAGTACAAGGTGGTTGAAAATATTGAAAGCTATCTCGCGTACAAAAATTACCATCATTAAAATATATAAGAGCATACACCTCAAGCACGGGGATACGTTTTACAGCATCCACACGGCACAGGAGACAAACTCTGCAAAAAATAGAAAATAAAGAGATGTGGAATAAGTGTACGCGACACAGCCCACAATTAAACGGCAATTTAGAAAAACCACAATGGACAACCGCCAGCAGCCTTCAACGAGGCCATTTGGCACTGCTGAACAAAATTCAAATAAGGGCGTTTCATAACGCTCTTTGCTCATCACTTTTTCTCAACTGTTAGGTCAAACTAGTGACAATAATTCTGATTTAAACAGTTATAGTATTTTCTATTGTTTATAAATTTTAGGGTTTACATTTTAGTGTAGTAAAATATATAGACGAGGTTTATGCTACCTGTAATTGTATTTTGATATACCCGGTATTGAACGACATAGATTAACTAATTTTTATCCATTACGAACATCATTCATGAACTAAAAATTACGATACATTATTCTTCACGAGCCGATTTTACCACCCCTAGTAAGGTGAATTCACGACGATCAGGAAAGTCCAGTGAAGGATTCACGTAATGTTGTATTTGGTGGGTTGAATTCGTCCCTTTTTCAATCGATATATTGTTTACAAAACACACATACAATGCACACCTGAGCATTGTGAATAAACATAAACCTATGTATTATTTATATTTCTTTACAATTTACAATTTTGTATTGATTTCAATAAAATGTGAAAGTTTGGTTAATCAATCATTAATGGTTTAAAAGTTATGATTAAAAAGGTTATACATTTTATAACTCTAAATTAAAAGTAAACAACACTTTCAAACTTATGATAAAGCATGCAATGTGTACCCACGTTCTTTTTAAATCATTTTAAATTTAAAAATGCAAGAAGAGTACTGCGAACTGTTTAAGAAATTCAAATTATGACACATCATCCCAGTAAATTGTATCACCATTTTAGAGGATTCAGTTTTGTTCAGTTATAGACTTCTGTTTTGGTAAATTGTGGATACTGTCTTGTCGGGTTATATCATACATTTTTATGGTTATTAACATAAGATTGCGTATTTATAAGTTGCATATTTGACCAAAATAACTGCAACTCATTTCGTGTTTTCCAGGAACTAACAGAATTCGTTAATTCGGATATCATGCATGCTTACATTCCAAATTTTAAATATTTTCTACTTGTTATATGCTTACAACCTTTTGGGTAAAATTTGCATTAATAAAGCTATAATAGATTAATTTCTTCATTCATATGAAGCAGACTTCTTACAATCACTTATACATGTTCTAGACAAAAAAAGGATCGTAGACTAGCTCTCTCTTTTAACTTCACTATCCGTTATATTGATGATGTCCTTTCACTGAACGATTCTCAATACTCATTTATCGCCAGAAACTTGAGATAAAGAAAACAACGGATTCTAAAAAGTCTGCTTCATATTTAGATCTAAATCTCGAAATAAACTCCAAAGGAAAACTTTTAAAAAAACTATATCAAATCGTCAACTTTTATACTCCTTGTCAAGTTGTGTAGCAAATTCCGTTTACTCCAGCTAATGGAGTTTTAAGTTCCACAGTTGGTTCATTACTCCAGAGCTTGCGGAAATATTACATCGATTTCCTTTGCAGCGCGTCACACATATGACACAAAAAGTGCTAACACAGGGTTATGTTGCTCCTTAATTGCAGTCTTGACTAAAGAATTTTTTAGGAAGACATCATGAGCTCATTTGTCATAAGGTTTTGTTTTATCTTCCTTTACTGGAATTGACACGCTGAATTTGAAATTGGCGCCGCGACGGGTGTTAAAAAGCATGCATACAGGAACTGCTTACTTGTCTGGAACTTTGTTGTCATTTGTATTCCGGAGCACACGAGTTTACTTTCGATCGACTTGAGTTTGCGTCGTTGATAACTGTTTTGTTGATTTTGTATTTGTTTTATGTTTTGTGTTTCTTCGTGCTGTTCACATTCATGTTAACTGGTTTTGTTGTTGCCCTTTTTGAATTTTAACACTCGAATGTCCCACTTTTTTTGCAGATACTTAATTAGAAGGAATTAAATCAATATGACCCTACGATATCTTAAAATGCTCCTAAAACGTTTCTTAATAACATAGTAAATCGTTTTTTTAGTAACGAAACCCACAAAGGTTATGTTAATTGGACCAACATAGAAGTTATTACTGCATTAAACTTTCTTTTAGATAATATTTACATCCGGTTCAGTAAACAAATTTATCGCAAAGTCATTGGTATTCCAATGGGAACCAATTGTGCTCCACTCATAGCTGATCTTTTTTTATATTGTTACGAATCACAGTTTATGGCCAAGCTACAAAAAGACCCAAACAAAAACCACCTTATCGAAACTTTTAACTATACATATAGGTACTTAGATGACATACTTGCTTTAAACAACCCCACATTCTCAAATTTAATAAATGATATATATCCTAAAGAATTAACCCTAAATAAAGCAAACTCGACCGACAGTAGATGTCCATTTCTAGATTTGGACTTAAGCATTATCAATGGTAGATTACACACTAAAGTATATGATAAACGGAATGACTTTTCATTCCCAATAGTTAATTTTCCGTTTCTTGAAGGAGACGTACCATTAGCTCCAGCTTACGGGGTATACATTTCACAATTAGTCAGGTATGCTCGCATTTGCAGTGATGTGTCTGATTTTAATGATAAAAACCGTTTTATTACAGAAAAATTGCTAAAACAAGGTTATCGTTACCACAAATTAGTCAAATCTTTTACAAAATTTGCACATAAATATGGACATCTCATCGAAAAATTTGATTGTACACGTAGATTTCTGATTGTTAAAGGAATATCTCATCCTGATTTTTACAGCAATGTAGTTTATAAAGCACAAAAATTCAAGAACAACCTTATGGAAATTAAAAACTGGCTTAAAAGGATACGAATTCAATGTTTTAGTAAAATCTTTGCATTTGGTATGTTTTGGCAGAAATATTGATAGCTTGATAGTAACTTTAAAACGTTAAATTTTCACTTTGTATCCACTGTATTATTTATAAGCACCACAGCGATCAATTATGTCGGTTCTGTGTGGTGATACAACTCTAAATCATTCATTGTTTTGACGTGGGGTGTCGGATTTAGAACTGATGTATTTAATTTTTTTACATCAATCGATACCGTAAATGTTTCTTAGCTAGTTGTCAGTAACTTCGAGTGTTCTCAAGAGAGTTCCTCCTCGTCTTGTTGTTTTCGTACAGTATTTTGTCTTAGGTTCTCTCTTGTTGAATTGAACTTTTGTCGATTGAGTTTTACAGTGTGTTTTATATGTATGCTTTGTGCAAGCCTATCAATAGGGGGAAGGTTGGATCCAAAAAACTAGTTTAACCCCTCCACATTTTATATGTGCCTGTCCTTAGCTAGGAAACATTGCCAAAGCCTCTGTTTGTCCTTGTCATTCTGTGTTAACTGTTTTATGTCAAGAATTGGGTCTTTCGTTGATGATTTAGGGATTGGTTTTGAAACTTTTGTATTGTATTATACTTAACTTATGTTCATTGGTATTGTTTCATATGTAAAATGTGTATATACTTGCTGTATAGAAATTGTATTGTTTTACTTGTGTTTGTCACAAATCCAGAGATTTATATGGCAATAAAAGTTGATTGATTGATTGATTGATTATAAGTCTTTGGCCAATGCAAGACGGTAAGCAGTGACCTATGGTCATGTTGAAGACTGCTTGCTGTTTTCCGTTGTGATTTTTTGAATTGTTTGTTGTGTCGCGTACACTTATTCCACATCTAAATATCGTCTATGTTTGCATCATTTGGAATTAAATACCCCATCTCAGATTTCTCTAGATCTGGAAGGGTATGCATCTACATGCTGTCTCATTTTTGAAACGAACCTGCATTAGCAATGACTGTGAATTGGTTGCCCTTATATTCCTGTAAACAGACACATTTCATTTCGTTACAGCATTTACTTTTTTCGAATTGCAAAACCTCCGTGCGGGTCACTGATGGCAAATAAGCCCGCAGCAGCACTTTAGCTTATCGGTAAACGTCCACTTTAAATCGCTCAGAAACCTTTTGTCGTGTCAGGCCGCTTTGCCCAAATAACGACTGGTATGTGTGCCCCAAGTGGTTGAATGGCGCAGACCTGTCACAATGAATCCCGGAGTCGTCAGGCTATAATGCGGAAAACCTGCACCGTGTTTGGAAAAAAGAACCCAGCTGCAGAAGGATCCACATGTAGGAGGCTTAACTGTCCGTCCAGGCTACCCATCAAACCTTTTTCCAATGGCAGTCAAAAACTATCCTCACTGATTGGCCCGATGTCCCCATTTCCTCCACAACCCGTGCGGGTTCCGGGTGGCGAATAGGCCTGCTTCAGCGCTACGCTTGTCGGTAAAAGTCCACTAAAGAGCGCTCAGAAACCTGACATCGGGTCAGGCCGCTTTGCCCA
Organism: Arcuatula senhousia; assembly: GCA_963971305.1. NCBI lineage: Eukaryota > Metazoa > Mollusca > Bivalvia > Mytilida > Mytilidae > Arcuatula > Arcuatula senhousia. The sequence goes on along the minus strand of OZ020313.1, from coordinate 20,995,524 downwards.
CAAAGCGACTGGGATGTGTGCCCCAGGTGGTTGAATGGGGCAGCCCTGACATCGAGAGATGCGGGGTCGTCAGGCGATAATGCGGAAAACCTGACCGCAAACCATAGTGGTGCACCGTGTCGGGAAAAATGTCACGTTCCTCGCACGTTAAAGAACCCTGCTGCAGGTCTCGGTAAGAGTAGGACCCGTAAGATCCCCATGCAGGAGGCTAAATTTCCCGTTCCAACCCATCACTCCTTTTTCCAGTGGCAGTCAAAAACTCTCCTACCCGATTGGCCTTGTGTCCCCATTTTCTCCACTTCATCATCATTTCATGTTCATTGTATCATCACTTTCATGTTCATCTCCCGGATATAGCCGAAATCGTGCTGCTTGGGAGTAAAGCAATAACTTACTAACTAACCATTTCCTCCACTTCATCATCATTTAATGTTCATTGTATTACCCTTTTTATGTACATCTCCCGAATATATTCGAAATCGTGCTGCTTGGGAGTAAAGGCAAAACTTACTACATAACTAACGAATAAAAAAAACGGGATGGGGGATTTATTTATAGATAAATGGGTTGGTGCTTCCGTAATTTGAGACCCATGCTTAATATCTAAGGTGCACTTTTTCGGGGGAGGGGTTTGGCTTGCGTGGCAGGGCGGGCAATAAGTGTTACTTTGCCAGCGGCGGCGACGACGGCGTCGGCGTTTAATGCGTCAGTGTTGGAGTTATGTTGATGAAACTTGGTATGCATATGCCCCAGAAAAGTAGCTTTGGTTTTGTTTTAAAATTTAATAGAAGTGTTTGCACAAGATTGGGTTTACTTGAAACACAAAAGTTTATCCTCAAAACAAAGAGAGATTCTTTTTGTCCCTTCGACTAATCGACAGGGACATTTAGGACCGTCCATAAACTACAAAAGCGCTCATGAAATATTTTTAAAGAACTTACAAAACCTTAAGGTTTCCAGAAAGTATCTCATTTCTCGTCAGGCGTAGCAAAATTTATTCTCTGGAAGTTTGCTGTATTTTTTATTTCAGATGGATATGAGTAAGAGAAAACTCAACTAGGAGATGAGAAATGTATCAAAATCATTTTGCATTCGCTTGTAAGACAATAAATTTTAAGATGAAATTGTAGAATTTTCAAAATTTTTCTATAACCGTTGGTATAGGGATAATAAACTCTTAATGATCTTTTTCGCTTTCGAGCATGTCTAGAAATTCAACCAAATATGCCAAGCCTTGATTGATGTATATCGATTGTATTATTTTCACTAATAATAAGCATCTTATATTTAACACAAATCTTTGATTGGTCTTGTCTTATTCATTTTTGTCATATTAAATATATTTTGTCACTAATGAGTCATTTAACAATATTTTAGTTTCTTAATGTGGATATTTAACTTTACATTGATTATCTGTAGTTATACAGCATTTGCCCACAGATATTAATACATATAAATATAAATGTTTTTTTTTAAACCGATACTAAACCGAACTCCGTGCATCACCAAAACAATCTCCTCTTATTACCAAAACATTATCCGCCAATTTTTACATCTATTTTTTTAAGGTATAGTCATTTTTTTCAATACAAATTTTCAACTTGTCTCAAGTACGTATAATAGTCTTGCTTTGATGAAAAATATAGACACTTTATGCAAACAAAAACACAACTATCTGATGTTATATTTTTCGTCATGAACATAACTCAACCTTGACGTTTTTCGTAAATTGTAACTTTATTTTAAAACAGATTTGTATATGCTTTTACGACTTTTTAGTTTTTTTCTGTGGTACAAATAAAGAGATGGGATTAAATTGACAATTTACCTTTCGAAAGACATTAATTTTGCAACAAAACAAAGTTGTTTACTTTTTTATTTAACCCGACAAAACTGAATCGTCTTACCAAATACAACTTTACGTGAATCCTTCACTGGACTTTCCTGATCGTCGTGAATCCACCTTACTAGGGGTGTTTACGTGGCAAAGTTTTTCTCAGTCAATCAAAATTATTTCTTTTTTTCAAATATGTTGTGCAGTCTGTAAGAGGAGATGCATGCTTTTTTAGATGCCAAAATTTGTGACATTTTATGTAAAAACAAACATTAATTCGTACAACAATTTTTTTACTTGTTTTTTTTTTTTACTGAGAAAAGCGATAAGACAATATTCGCCTATAATGAATTTGAAGAAACGATTGCGTTTTCACTCCTTTTTTTGTTGGATTGTGTTAAGGCATATTTTTTAAAACATTTTGTTTTATTAGATTAGATATTGTGTATATTAAACAAAATTTCTACTTAATTAGGGAGACTGTTCCAACAACCTTGCCTTCTCCTTCAACGAGCAGCTTCCTTTACTTTGCCATACATAGGACGGCCGTGCTTATCGCGAAGTACATTTGTACCTTGTACAAGATAAAAAGTTATATGGACGTATAATTATGCAAATACTTAAAATATATGGCTGTATTTGACAGACACAATGAGCTTTTAATCTGCCAGTTGTCCATTGACTTAATTTAGGAAATTAATCGTGTCTTGGATTGTCAGCTAATGAAGTTATATTTAATGTATATTGATGATTCGTACTGCAGCTCGGTGTTGTAGTTTTCGAAGATTTGTTTATTGGATGTCATACTTTGGGGGACTTCACCACAGTAAACGAAAAAAAAATCATTTTATTCAACAATTAAGACGTATCCTTCTCTCGGGTCGACCCTTGTCATAAAATACTTAATAAGTAAGCTTCTAAAAGTATCATTTGTAATGAAAAACTTTAATTCCCCCCCCCCAGAAATATCAGAATATACTGAATTTCCCCCCTAAAATTTGGGTAGTAAAAATGATTATAGACTAGATTTTCCCCTTTTCGCAAACCCATACTTATCTTTCCCCCTTCATGTTATAATTTTTTTCTTTATATATGTCAATATAACACTTCTATAATGCACTTTGAGATCTATTTGTAAGAATAGTTATCAAATTTTTTTTTTTTTTTTTTTTTTTTTTTTTTTTTTTTTTTGGTTTAAACTTTAAATTGTCTAGATTCTGTTTTATTATCTAGTCTTGTTTGGCTTTTTGTTTCATAATGTGACATATTAGAAAAAAAACAAAAACATTTATTTGAGTCAAAATGAAATAAAAATTCAAAACAGGCACTGTAAACGAAGTTTTCAGGAATAAATAAAATACAAGAACAGAATGTTTTGTCTTTCCCAAACGCAAAACATTCTACGTCGGTTTGTTAAACAGGAAACAGATAAGCGACAGTCCTGAAAACGCATCCGACCATATGAGACTCCAACCGAAAGCTAAATACATGTACCAAATATCGAAATCCTGCAAATAACAGTTGCTGAAATGCATAAACTGTAACGGACGCACAAACGGACGGACGCTGGTGCATTTCTATGGCCCCGGTCCACGTTGTTGGGACACTCGAAGCAAGAATATTTGTGTAATGGCTTTTGTAGAAGATGTTCAATAGTATATTATAGCATTAAAGGCTCTTTTTTTACATAATCATGAATAGGTTGATATACTCATGGAAAAAAGAAACTGTGCATGTCTATTGGAAATCAATTGTACCCATATTTCTTTTAATCAGAAAATCGTAAAAAATACAGTTTTCGAAATGAAATTTTCACTGAATGTCGAGTGGATCATGCAGATCATTTTGGGGTAAAAATCCGAAATTTTTTTAATTCCAGTTTCTGAGATTCAAAAAACCACTGTTTTAACCCAAAAATGAAAAATCAAGTTTTTCACTCAAAATTTAAACTGTTAACTTTCCACCACTAAAAGGAGAAACTTTTTTGGTGAAATCGGCTAAGAAAACTTAATTTCAAAACTGTGCATTGTTTCCAAAGTGTGATTTTGTGAATTTCAAATTGACACTACCTGATTTCAAACTGCAAACAAAACATCTTTTAGGGGTCTAAAAATGAAATTTTTTGTCCAGATCTTGAGAAAAATGATTTTGCAATACTTTTGTGATAAAATGTATAAAATACAAAATAAAATTTTGAATTTGTGATTTTCCAAAGTGATGCACAGTTTCTTTTTTCCATTAGTATAGATATATAAATTCTACAACGCGATCGAGTTGATTATGGAATTTATAACATCAAGGGAATTTAATGACGAGGCTTGCCGAGCGATTAAAATATCAAATTTATTTCCCCGAGATGTTAGAAATTACATAATCATCGAGAATTTAGTTGTAGAAGGTTTTTCTCTAATGTCTACAAGTAATTTCTCTAATTTTCAACTGATTTATCAACCTCTCAACCATAACTTTCTCTAGTTTTCATCTGATTTATCAACCTCTCAACCAGTTGCGGAAAAATATTTCTCACCTCTAGAGAAAATTTTGTTCTCAGCGTAATTGCACGTGCAATTGATAATCAGCCTTTTGCATTTTTTTTTACACCGGCAGGCGAGACATACTTTAGTGTTAACTCTTGTTATGTATTATTGTTATATATTATTGTTATGTATTATTGTTATGTATGATTGGTATATATGTGTTATGTTTCGTCGTTCTGTTCCCGTTTGCGTTTACTGGTTTCTATTTGCCCTTTCGGACTTTTGATTCCCCATCGGTACCACTCTGGTTGTTAAAGCGATGGGATTCAGAACAGATTGTCTGAATAATTTTAACCATTATTTGCGTTTCACATTCTGAAACGCTATTCCAAATCTTTGGCAAATCAGAAAGTATAAGAACAGAAATTATTTATCTTTGTCTTCAAGGTCTTAAAATAATGTCAATGTTTCTTAAGGTACATTTAAAGTGAAAGCTGGTTTGGCTCAGATGGCAAAGGGTGGAATTATTATGGATGTTACTACACCGGAAGAAGCTAGAATTGCTGAAGAGGCTGGAGCATGTGCCGTCATGGCACTTGAAAGAGTACCTGCAGATATTAGACGAGAAGGCGGAGTTGCTCGAATGACAGACCCAAAGGTACTATAAAGTAGCGCTTTGCAATATTTTTGGTAGAGCGCCTCTGATGAGTCTTGAATAGACGAAACGCGCGTCAGACGTAGCAACATTTATTGTCTGGAACTTTGTTGTCATTTGTATTTCGAACACACGTGAAGGTTAGCACTGCTGGTGGAGTTTAAATTCCCCGAGGTTAGCCCGCTCCGGCACCAACACTTTTGAGTTGGAGAATACATCAAAGCTTTAAATTATCCGTCGAAATTTCAAAATTGTCTAAACCCTAAGGTTCTTCCTACCCCAGACATAGGTTGAATATCTTAGTAATAATTTGGTTCCCCAGTTTGGTATTTTTGGTTATACCGTTCTATGCTCTTCATATTCATACAGTGTTTGTCATTTTCAATATTTTTGGTAGAGCGCCTCTGATGAGTCTTGAATAGACGAAACGCGCGTCAGGCGTAGCAAAATTTATTGTCTGGAACTTTGTTGTCATTTGTATTATGACGCTTTTCAAAAATGTTACTGTAATTGACAAAAATTATAAAGAAAACTATAGCTATTACTATATTTCTCCAACAATGCAAAGTGCCGCTCAAATCATAAACCTCTTGAACTTAAAAAAACCAACATATTTAGAATCAAGTAGACAAATAATTATTGTCTATGCAGAAACTTTGCTAAATTAATCAATTTACGCCCTGTTGAAAACATGTTGGTATATAGTGATAGGGGTATATGTCTGTCCTTCCGTTACGGTTACATTTCGGGTACTCATCTCTTTTCCGCAGTTCCGCCTTAAACACTCAATAATTTTCAAACTTTTCACACAATCTTGTGACACAATAAAGATATGCATCTGCAACATTCTATCAAATTGACGTTGAGGATTCCAATAAAAATTATACATTCTGTTACATTTCAAAGTACCATGCATCTAATATCAGCAACTCCTTCAAAAGCACTCAATGGATTTCATGGAACTTAAACACAATTTACATGTGCACCTCCTATTTTAAAAGTTCATCTTAATATCGACTTTTTGGATAGCAAAGTACAGACATAGACATTAGACGACAATGAGTGGCTATCTTTTCTGAAAATGTCCCTCTGTTCATCTGTTATACTTCGTTAATTCATCTCTTATCTGTTTAGATTTCTCTTAAATCACTAAATGGATTTTACTATCCCGATTTTGTATACACGAAAATGGATGTTTTTTAAAACGGGAGTTATCGTATCAAAATCGCGCTATTCGTGTTGCCCTCTTTAAACATCGTAGCAACATCGGTGGTAATATTCTAACTATTTTTTTTCAAAACCAAATTAGATGTATATGTATGTACGAAAGATTGAAGATTTGGGAACTGATCTAATAAGTCTTTTGGTCATCGTTTCTGTGTAGTTTAAATTAAACGCATTAACTTTAATTTTATTATTGTATTCATGCATTTTTTTTTAAATTTGAGATATTTTAGCTATTCGGGATAAATGCAAATTAAGGGCCGACTAGTTGATTTGTAAGTAAGGGAAGGACCATTAAACTTGAAGGGAGGGGGGCTTGATTTTTTGTTTTAAGCCAGGAAATATACGTTATTGAGATGTGGAATAAGTGTACGCGACACAACAAACATAAACAAACAGCAATTCAAAAAATCACAACGGAAAACAGCAAGCAGTCTTCAACATGACCATAGGTCACTGCTTACCGTCTTGCATTGGCCCAAGACTTATAATACAATACAAAAGTATCAAAACCAATCCCTAAATCATCAACGAAAGACTCAATTCTTGACATAAAACAGTTAACATAGAATGACAAGGACAAACAAAGGCTTTGGCAAAGTTTCCTGGCTTAGGACAGACACATATAAAATGTGGCGGGGTTAAACTAGTTTTTTGGATCCAACCTTCCCCCTATTGATAAGCTTGCACAAAGCTACATATAAAACACACTGTAAAACTCAATCGACAAAAGTTCAATTCAACAAGAGAGAACCTAAGACAAAATACTGTACGAAAACAACAAGACTAGGAGGAACTCTCTTGAGAACACTCGAAGTTACTGACAACTAGCTAAGAAACATTTATCGATTGATGTAAAAGAATCAAATACATCAGTTCTAAATCCGACACCCCACGTCAAAACAATGAATGAATGAATGAAGATGTTTACTTTGTGAATGCGTCGCAACAGAATTTTTATTTTTTGAAGGCATCGCGACGCAATATTATTTTTCATTATTAGCATTATTTTATATGGCAGAAATTCTTCTTCAGAATATTTTTTTTCGAAATCTCTGCTGCCAAAATATTTTTTTTTCATCAAAATTCATTGTCAAAATATTTTTTTTTTAAATCAAGACACTCCTTCAAGTTAAATGGTCGGTCCCTAAGGGTTGGTATTTGTTTCTAAAAAGTAGTTTGAATTAGATTTTTAATGAAAATTTATTCGGACAACAAAAGGATTTCTGCTTCATTAAAAAAAATGCTAACACCAAATTAAAATACTTTGTCATGACGCGTCAAAAATAAAAATAAAATAATGTTTCACACATTGTGCAAATTATTTTACACTCTGTGTGAAGAATATAATTCTGACCAGAACCAAGTCTCCCGTTCAAGATAATAAACACATAGACAAATTCAGGAAACAGTAGAGACAATGACACAACAACAACAACACAAAAACACAGCTAGGTTGTAATCGGACACCAAAATTTCAGTCAAGTAGTATGTGAACTCAACTTATCCCAAAGAAATTTTTCTTGTTGCGACAAAAATGTTTCGTAAACTTTTAAGGTTAAATCATTCTGTTGGTTGAAGGAAGACATTAGAAAAAAAAAACCAATATATATTGTCATTTCGGAGTTCATGTTCTCTGTAAACGTGAAGCAGACGGAAGAATACAAGCCCAAACTATAAGCAGCTAAATATCTGTTACAGTTGTTTTTTTTCAAAACGGCAATTTTAAAGCTCTTGTCAGTTTACCTTAAGATTAACATCTTGAAGTGTGTACGTCAACGGAATCCTTTAGTTTTGCTCCACGTTGAAGAGCGGCCTAAAATAGAATATCTTTGATGAATGATTTCAAAAAGTATAGTTCCTATGATTGTATGTTTAATACCAGTGTTTTATTATATCTCCCAAACACTATGTTTGGGAGATATATTATTTTTATTCTAGGGTTTTAAAAAAAATCTTCCGGTCATGAACTTGTTTGGACGGTTTCTTAAAAACTACTCTATGGATCGTAATGAAATTTTGTATAGTGATGGAGTGGCACTCAAAATTGTTAATGCAAAAATCTGAATTTTAAAATGGATGCCGTTTCCATGGAAATAGGAATAGGGTAATGATATAGGACATTGCAAATATCTCGGTAACCTAGGTGCGTAGGGATATGAAATTCTGTAGGATAAAATTGAAGCGATATTTAAGGTTTTTGAGTTATTTACGAAAATGTGATATTTGAGGTCCAAAATGAGCAATTAGTCAAAATGTTTCAATCTCAGCAAAACATGGTGTATAGGGGTTTTATATGATGGTGAAATAGGATATGATGTCAAATTTTAGGTAGAATGACAATATGCGTACGTTTGTGAGATATTTTTGTGTTGGGCAGCCACACTAGTTTTATTTTGAGGTGACCATGTTATAAAGATATTCTCTTTTTAAAATTTAAAATCTTTGAGAAAAAAGTTGAACTTTGAAATCACTACACTGGAGCAGTAAGTGGCCATTGTAGGAAAAAATTAGCACACGGAAAGATTTAGTTAATATTATATCAGAAAGCTTGATAAGAATTCCTCCTTAGCTTTGATTAAGAGGTTTAAATTTGAAGCATACTTCCAAGAATCTGTTATGTCTTAATCTAAATTCATGAAAGATAGTCCCTAAATCGAAACACATAGAATGTTAGGTTGAAGGATTGAGCTAATTTGTGGGGTTTTTTTTAACTATTCGTTTTGAACTTTGATGCATTTTTTCGCTCTTATAGAAATCTGTGATTGCAGGAGAAAGATTTATAGGCCAATTACTTGGACCTGTTTGGAACTCTGTTTTTTATGTGCGATTTTTACATGTTACAATGGACCTTCGTCAACCCGTTTTCAAAATGCATCTTATATCCATCGTATGCTGAACACGAAGTCTTACATCCACCATAGCACCGTCGTAAATACCTTTATTAGCTCACCTGACCCGAAGTGTCATGTGATCTATTGTCATCATCAAGCGTCCGTCGTCTGTCGTCTGTCGTCCGTTAATTTTTCTTCAAAGATCTTCTTCTCTGAAATCACTGAAGAGATTGCTTTCAAACTTTGTACACTTGAACTTCAGGATGTCCTCTACCAAGTTTGTGAAATTTGTGCACGTCGACCAACCAACATGGCGCCATTGCTAAAAATAGAACAGGGGGGGGTCAGACCCTAGTTTTTAGCTTATAGCTTAAAAAGTATGAGATAGAGAAAATCCGAAGCAACCTACCTTCTTCAGCATCAAAAGCTATACAAAACTCTTCATTGAGTCAAAATTGTGGGACGACTTCTTATAGGAGTTGTTTCCCTTTATTCGTCAAAATTGACCATTTTCACAGCTTTTGAACTTTTTCTTGAAAACCGTAAGTGCTAGAGGAAAACTTAGCATTGCAAAATTGTTCAGCTTATTGAGAGCTACAAAAATGATTCATGGTTAAAATTGTCAGATCAACCGTTTAAGAGTTATTCCCTTTTAACTGTGTTTTCTATAAATTTTAACTGATTTTCAAAAATCTTCTTCTCTGAAATCATTAAAGGGATTGCTTTCAAACTTTGTACACTTGACCTTTAGGATGTCCTTTAACAAGTTTGTGAAATTTGTGCACGCCGACCAACCAACATGGCTGCCGTTGCTAAAAATAGAACAGTGGGTGAAGCTTTAGTTTTTGGCTTATAGCATGAACAGTATAGGAGATAAAGAAAATCCAATGCAACCTTCCTTTCTCAGCATCGATAGCTCTACAAAACTCTCCATTGAGTGGAAGTTGTGGGACAACTTACAGGAGTTATTTCCCATTACGGTAATTTTGAAAATTCACAATTTTTGTAGTTTTTGAACTTTATCTTACAACTGTAAGAGCTAGAGGAAAAGTAAGCATCGCAAAATTGTTTAAGAGTTATTCCCCTTTAACTGTTTTTAATTCAATCAATTTTATTTTTTTTTTCAAATGGAAAGCTTTGTTACTTTGTATTCTTGATCTTAGGAGTGTTTTTCTATCCTTACTAGTTTCTTAAATCTTACTTACCAAGTACATTTAGACCATGTTGAACACTAGGTAATAGGCTTTAGCATAAGAGAACAGGTGAGCGATTCAGGCTCCTGGGAGCCTCTTGTTTATTCCTTCGGATCTAATTTTTAGCTCACCTGGACCGAGGTCCATGTAACTATTACCATCACTTGGCGTCCGTTGTTGTCGTCTGTCGTCGTCGTCGTCGTCTGTCGTCGTCGTCGTCGTCTGAATATGTTGTCGTCTATCGTCCGTTAACAATTTAAAAAAAAATCTTCTCCTTTGAAACTACTGAACAAAATTTAATGAAACTTGGTATGAATGATCCTTAGGGTGTCCTGCACCAAACTTGTGTTTCGATTTTTGATCCGTCAAAAAACATGGCCACCGTTACTAAAAATAGACCAGGGGGGGTCAGACTACTGTTTTTGGCTTGTAAATCAAAAAGTATAAGAGATAGATGAAATCTGATGCCATTTTTCTGCTTCAGCATCAAAAGTTCTACTTAAGGATGTGGTCCATAGTTTCGTATAAAATCCAACGGTCTACATATGGCTAAAAATAGGTACAGGGGGCCCCCCCTTGCTATTTATGGTAGTAATGATTAAAATGTGAATTTTTTTTGCATCAATTATAAAATTTGGAATTTATTTTTGAAGATAAAGTAAGTTTTTGTTTGATTTTTATTTAAAAAAATAAAATAAGTGAATGTGTACAAAGGGGGATAATCACTGAATTTCCTGTTTACAAAGAGAGGTAAATTTAAGTTTTTTACACGAAGTAAAATGCTGTTTTTAAAAAACGGCGATCGTACCCTGAAAGTGGACTTAAAAAAGAGAAGACCTTTATCTCTACAAGTTAGACTAAAAAAATAAAATGTTTTTTTGTCCATTCTATATTTTTCAGTCCCTCAAATATGCAATGGTTGTGCTTTTTTCCCCATATAATTGTCATAAAAAGGACATTACTCAATGGATTGTTTATTTTTAATGATTGCTAATTTGTCACAACTGTCTGTATCTTTAGAAAGCTGATAAATTTGGCTTTCTATTGATGTATATATATGATATATTCAAAATTTGACATGTCACTCAAAGCTTTCCATGTTTGAGGTCCCCACCCCCTTGCGACGTCATGACGTTAAAACCCCCGTCCACATCCTTAATGCACATATACTGAAAGTAAAGAGACTACAAGCATGCTTCGTAACAGATTTCATTTTTTTCATAAAAATATTTATTTAGGATGATATTCTGTTTTTGTAATGGGAAACTAGTCTGTATTATTTGTCATATTCAAAAGAACACCGTAGCAACCAGGATGATATTGTAAAGTCATTGCGTCAAATATGACGTCGTTATGTGATTTTGTGACGTTCCATGGTTTTCAGTCTATCCACTCTCTTTTTTGAACCTCTTGCAACATATGGAAGCTGAGAGCATTGGTTTGTTCGGTACAAATTTTCTTACAAAGTGTCGCATATTTGATATGAAATGTTTAAAAGCATAATCTGCATTAAATTTGTATGTTCAAGGAAAAGGGACTCTAATTCCTTGTTATTGATGGAAAGCCTTTCTCATATGCAGGTCATGTCACTGTTGTATGGCTGAATTTTATTGGAAAAGGTAGTGTCTATGGCCTTAAAATATGACTTTTATTTCAATGCAATCAACTGAAATCTATTAAGACCATTATTGATAAGAAGTAAAGATATGAAAATCCAGTTTTTGGTTCTTCTGTCTTCAGAGTATCCGAATGCATGAAATGGGTTAAAAACTTGGTTCGACACAGTATATGGTAATTGCTATATCTTCGCTTTTAGTAGACGGACGAATAAAAGTTTGGTACCATTTTGTTCGTTATTGTACAGGGAATAAGAAAAAACCAAATGTGAATTTTAAAACGCGCTTTAAGGATGTGGTCCATAGTTTCGTATAAAATCCAACGGTCTACATATGGCTAAAAATAGGTACAGGGGGCCCCCCCTTGCTATTTATGGTAGTAATGATTAAAATGTGAATTTTTTTTGCATCAATTATAAAATTTGGAATTTATTTTTGAAGATAAAGTAAGTTTTTGTTTGATTTTTATTTAAAAAAATAAAATAAGTGAATGTGTACAAAGGGGGATAATCACTGAATTTCCTGTTTACAAAGAGAGGTAAATTTAAGTTTTTTACACGAAGTAAAATGCTGTTTTTAAAAAACGGCGATCGTACCCTGAAAGTGGACTTAAAAAAGAGAAGACCTTTATCTCTACAAGTTAGACTAAAAAAATAAAATGTTTTTTTGTCCATTCTATATTTTTCAGTCCCTCAAATATGCAATGGTTGTGCTTTTTTCCCCATATAATTGTCATAAAAAGGACATTACTCAATGGATTGTTTATTTTTAATGATTGCTAATTTGTCACAACTGTCTGTATCTTTAGAAAGCTGATAAATTTGGCTTTCTATTGATGTATATATATGATATATTCAAAATTTGACATGTCACTCAAAGCTTTCCATGTTTGAGGTCCCCACCCCCTTGCGACGTCATGACGTTAAAACCCCCGTCCACATCCTAAAGTCTCCATTTAGTCGAAGATGTCAGATGATCCCTTATAGTGTTACAGCCCCTTATAGGTGAAAAATAGCGTTTTGTCATGTTTTTGGCTTATAGAATGAAAACTATTGCAGATAGAGAAAAGCTGTTGCTTGCTTAAATGTTCAGTTCAGCTCTACAAAAGTCTTCATAGGATCGAAGTTGTCAGATGATCGCTAATAGGGGTTACAGCCCCTTAAAGGCGAAAAATAATGTTTTTGGCCTATAGAATGAAAACCATTGCAGATAGAGAAAAGCTGTTGCTTGCTTAAATGTTCAGCTCATTTAGCTCTACAAAAGTCTTCATAGGGTCAAAGTTGTCAGATGACCCCTTATAGGGGTTACAGCCCCTTAAAGGCGAAAAATAGTGTTTTTGGCTTCTAGAATGAAAATTATTGCAGAAAGAGTAAAGCTGTTGCTTGCCTAAATTTTCAGCTCATTTAGCTCTACAAAAGCATTCATAGGGTTGAAGTTGTCAGATGACCCCTTATAGGGATTACAGCCTCTAAATTAACATGTTGTCATGTTTTTGGCTTATAAAATGAAAACTATAGCAGATAAAGAAAATTGGTTGCTTGCTTAAACGTTCAATTCATTAAGCTCTTAACAAAAGTTTTAATAGAGTCAAGGTGTTCAGACGGACCTTAGAATAATATTTTGCACATTTTTGGCCTACAGAATGAAAACTATTGATGAAAGAGAAAAGCTGTTGCTTGCTTAAATTTTCAGCTTATTTAGCTCTACAAAGTTCTTTATAGGGTAGACCAGGTGAGCGATTCAGGCTCCTGGGAGCTTCTTGTTAATCCAATTTTACACCTTTGTTCCAGATTCTTATTTGGTTCGCAGATATTTGTATGTGCTTCTTTTGCAATCGGCAAACTTTCGATTGCAAGCGCACTCTCTTCGGGCGAGGTTTTTAGTTTTAGCAAGTTCGGGACTTACTTAATACGAAATTGAAATTTTCACATTCGTGCTTCCATCGTTCAAACAATTTTGTGACATAATGTAGATGTGCATGTATCCTATTTTAGAATTTTGTAGGGCTAACGTCACCATTGCAGAACTTGGACTTTGCCATTAAGCGACAAATGGTACCCATCTCTTATCCACAACCCCTTTTAAACGACACAGTGGATTTTCATAAAACTTTTAAAAATCTTTGTCATATAACATGGGTGTTAGTTTGATCTGATCTCCATGATCTGATTTATCTTAGGGGGAGTGTGGTGGGCGTATTTATTTGTGAGTAGCTTGCAGTTTTCGAGTTATTAGAGAATATAGATGTACAACTAAATTCTATTCACTAATTTTTAATGAACAGAAAATCAACGCTATAATGGAAGCAGTAACGATTCCAGTCATGGCTAAATGTAGAATAGGACACTTTGCAGAGGCACAAATACTGGAGGCTCTAGGAGTAGATATGGTTGATGAATCTGAAGGTATAAGTCTTGGTTATTGACTAAATGAATGAATAGCTTTATTTGCAGAAAGCATATATATGCTATAGCAACGAAATATATATATTTAGTGACAATCGAATCAGTTATTACATAGCCTGTCAATTGCGAAAAAAGGAGTATGGAGACCATGCACTACCGAATGTTTTCATTGCCTAGACATCATGGACATATAGAAAGGAGTCAAGGGTCAAGCCATTAAACACATATTCGTAACTTTAGTATGTATGGCTCCCAATAAAATCAAGCCATTGAAATAACTTAAAATTATTTAGTTAGTTAGTAAATAAGTTATTGCCCACCCCCCTCAATTTGCACGATTTCGGCTATATCCGGGAGATGAGCATGAAAGGGGATGATACAATAAACATGAAATTATGAAGAAGACACAAGGCTAATCTGGAAGGAGAGTTTTGACTGCCACTGAAAAAAGGGGTGATGGGTAGGGACGAGCAATTTAGTCTTCTGCATGGGGATCCTACGAGTCCTACTCTACCGTGACCTGCAGGAGGGGTCTTTTACGTGCGAGGAACGTGACATTTTCCCCGACACGGTGCACTACTATAGTTTGCAGTCAGGTTTTCCGCATTTTAGCCTGACGAACCCGGCATTCATTATGACAAGGCTGCCCCATTCAACCACCTGAGGCACACATCCCAGTCTCTTTTATGGGCGAAGCCGCCTGACCCGATGTCAGGTTTCTGAACCCTTTTTAGTGGACTTTTACCGACAAGCTTAGCGCTGCTGCGTGTCTATTTGCCACCGGCACCCGCACGGGTCCATTGAAATAAGATTACAACAAATATATGCATGGTCAATAATTTAATCGAAACATCCAACATGTTTACAATAACAAATCAGATGTCAATGATGCGTAATGTTAGAGTTTAAAAAAATTTCACATTATAAAATGTAAACACCAGATTAAAAGTCACTTATGCAAATACTGATTATGTGAATTTTATGTATTCCTTACCGTTCAGCTCAACATGACTGCTGATCTAATTCACTGACCTTCACTGAAATCAAATGAGCCACGTTTTTATGTCCTACCCATATCCTCAGTGTCTGCTATCTCTATGCTTTCAGTTCATGTTAAGTTATGGGAAGTAAAACTCGAAGTGTAGAACTGAAAACATAAAGATACGTACACCAAAATGTGGACAATTTACACCAATTCTTATTCGATGTCATAAATTTTACTTTTCCGTCAATAAAAAATTTCTTCAAGGCAAAATATGTATATATTGCTAATATATTAACAAATTGTCCACATTTGGTGTATCTCTGTCTAAAACACCCATCTATTGGTTTTAAAGGGAGGGAAGGGTGGGTAAGGAAACCACCTCATATCTAAGCTAAGTGACGCTGTAACTGACGTGTATGACAATCATCACATCTACTGTCTATCCGTGAGCATGGATATTAAAATAATGAGAATGAGTAACATGAACTTCCGCCTACGTCATCAGTCAATGAGACTATACCCATATCCTCAGTGTCTGCTATCTCTATGCTTTCAGTTCATGTTAAGTTATGGGAAGTAAAACTCGACAGCTTACAAGATGCAAATTTCATAACGAAACGACAATAAACCACCTTTAGCTCTTTTCCCAAAACTCAAAAAATAAAATAAAACACCTCATATAAACACGATATGACAAGGACAAGGGTTTATTTAATAAAACCTGCATTACAAACTGATTGTAATGGCTTTTGCGATCATTATACAACAATCTCATATTAAGCACCAACACAAATCTAAGTCTGACACATGCGAAGGTATAACATCCACTATTTCAAGTTTCTTTTCCGATCTGCACGTGAGTTTGCAAAACGAAGGGATCTCTCCTTCAAGTGTAAACAAGTTCCTGAGATTCCCTATTATTATATAGTTAGATGAAAATCATATCGGTGTGTAACAATATAACATTAAAGCAAAATAAATGGAATAAAAATCATATTTACTAAAGACCAGTTTAATTCAAATACTAGTATATACCAATTTTGTAACACCTAAAGGAGAAAATCCCCTCGTATGCAACTCACGTGAGCGAACCCACTAGGGCATCAGTGTCCCTTGAATTGCTAACGAAAGGAAATTCACAAAGAAAGCAATACCAAACAAGAATTAGGGCAATTTGTATAAAACATTTAACATGTCAACAAAGTACACATTTTAATTATTTCATTTTATTTGCCTTGAACATTCGTTTAACATGAAATAACGATCCCTTAAGTCTATTGTTATATTAGATTGCTATATCATTCACATTGTCTAATTTGGCTTTCATTTCTGTCTTCCATCTCTGGGTTAATGCTTTTCCAGCGTAACGGGATCACTGCCATTCCGTACCTTATGTTACTCTGAAAGTAACAATACTATATTCTGTTAACAAGCTTAGCCTATTAAGATATTTCATATATTAAACATGTTATATAATTAAATATGTCCGTTGTACATGTATAACTATTTCTTCTTTTCTTAATGAATTCGGATAATAATGTTAAGCAACTAACGAAACAGTTTTCGAAAAGAAATTACGTGACGGCACTTACAAGACTAAACTGCTACATGTATTGGCCAACAGAACAAGCTTATTATGCATTTACACTACGGATATCTTTCAAAAACAATGCAAAGATCAGATAATTTGAATATTATAAATATTTCGTTGGATAAAACACACTAACTAACCTCAATCATATAATTGAATTCAAGTATTTCCACAGAAAGTAATCCTCTTCTTTTATAACACTTTCATCTCTGAAATCAAAATAAATACTTGTAAATTTTAACTAATAATCAAGCACATGTTCGGTGTATATTTAAATTTACTCAACCAAATCAAAACAGTCCTCGACACGTGAACTTCATTCAATACAACAAGGTTATATGTCCTTGAAATAGAAAATACACAATGACATTATGTTCACAAATAAGCATTTATCTATTATTCATATGCTTGCTTAAAATTTGTTGGCATATATTGTCTTTAAAGTTATACATGTTCTAAGCTTTTCTCTACGCAAAAAACCTGCACACATGTGACTCAATATTTATTTCATGAAATATCTTTTCATAGCCACCTAGGCCAATATGTGCTTGACCACCTAGGTCTATATGTTCATGGCCACCTAGGCCTATATGTGCATGACCACCTAGGTCTATATCATGGCCACCTAGGCCTTAATGTGCATGGCCACCTAGGCTTATAAATTATCAGTGCATGGCCACCTAGGCCTTAAAATTATCAGTGCACGGCCACCTAGGCCTATAAATTATCAGTGCATGGCCACCTAGGCCTATAAAATATAAATGCATAGCCACCAAGGCAAATAAAATGGAAAACTTACAGTATGACGTGTCGCACTCGACACGTCCGTTCCCTAGCATGGATATTAAAATAATGAGAATGAGTAACATGAACTTCCGCCTACGTCATCAGTCAATGAGACTACCTCTACGAAAGTAGGGGCATATAGTGTTCGCGTCTGTTCGTCCGTTAGTTTATCATGAAGGAAGTTAGTTATCATAATGGAACTTCATGAACCTTTATGAAACTTTCTACACATATACATCAGGATATGAACGAAAAAAAATATCATAAAAAATGGTCTCTTCAACTTCATGACTGATTGATCATAAAAAGATGATGTTATACTTAGGTTTATTTAATGGTTGAAGTTACTTTACCATGAGGGAAGTATGGTGTCTTGAAACTTTATAAATCATGTAATCATCATAAAAGTATACTCTTGGAATCCACTTCATCGTTTGGTGATTGTGGGGTAAAATAAATGTTGCGGGATGGGGCATTATGTCCTAATTTTAGACACATTCTTGTTTACTCTAAGAGTCTGAAACATTTTTGCTTCATTCAGTAAGATACATTATAATATTTCTTTATTTCAGTTTTAACACCGGCAGACGAAGAAAACCACGTGAATAAACATGACTTTAAAGTTCCCTTTGTATGTGGAGCACGTGATCTTGGGGAAGCATTGCGCAGAATCTCAGAAGGGGCTGCCATGATCAGAACGAAAGGGGAGGCTGGAACGGGGGATGTATCAGAGGCTGTTCGTCACGCAAGAACGATCAGAAAGCAAATCAACATTGCAAAAGCAATGGACTCCACAGAAATGTTTGCTTATGCAAAAGAATTGCGTGTTCCCATTGATCTCCTTCAAAAGACAGCCGATCTTGGTCGATTACCGGTAGTTAATTTTGCTGCTGGTGGATTAGGTAAATAAAAGTGTTGTTGATATGAATTGTACTAGGTTATTCCTATTAACATCAAAAGACAGATCGATAATCATAAACCTGTCATATTCCCCTTAGACCTTTCTGTCGACAAAAAGAATGATAATATTTCATCCTTGTATTGTATTTCAAAATTACATTAACTTCAATACAAAAGCTGGGCCTGTTGTTTCTTCAAAAAAGAATGCAAAAGCCGTTAGGAACAAATATCTGTTTCTCTAATTTTCATCAGATTTATCAACGTAATTGCACGTGCAATTGATGATCAACCTCTTGCAATGTTTTACCTGTAGACATATGCATTGAAGAAGAACCTTCTACAACTAGAATCTCCACGATTCTGAAATTTCTAGGTACAAATATATGTATCTAAGGCCCTGTTTACACTAGACGGAAAGATTGATCTTATTTGAATCGATGCAAAAAAGATCGATCTTTTTGTCAGTGTAAACGGGAAAGATCGATCTTTATTTGAATTGATTCAAAAAGAACCGGACTCAAACAGTCCTGCTTTAGACATAGACTTAAAAAGATCGATTTTTTTTAATCGATCTTTCTTGCAGTGTAATGTTGCGACTGCAGGGAGTGAAATACAACGACCGTATTATTCGGTATTATTTTGATCCATTATATATATGTTTTAGTTAAAATCTTTCAAGCTTGGTTTTAGCCTTAAGATATTATTAATATTTAGCAGCAGTGGTTATGTTATTGTTGAATTAAAAAATCCAAACAATTTTTTGTTACAATACACCTTTACCAACACTTAAACGAAGTTTATGACACTTGATTAACTGGTTAATGAGATGCAGATTTTTTATGCTCCACCTACGAAAGAAGCGGGCAAAAAGTGTTCTGTTCATTTTGCCCGTCCGTCCCAAATGTTGCGAGATGGATCATTATATGTCTTTTGGACATATTTTGGTTTTAATTTGAACAGACAGACGACAAACGAAAAATGATTACAATAGCTCACATCATCTTTGGTCATGAGCCCTTAAAACCAGTGTATAATAAAGATAATGATCTTGAAGAGTTCAAAAATATTAACTTAACTCGAAACTCAATGTTTAAGTTACTTTGGGCAATATTTGGTTAGAGACCGATTTGATGTTCTATTGTGTTAAAGTTTTCTAGATAATAATAAAAAACCCAGAAACATTCATAAAAATGTAATTTCTCATTTATCTTTCAGATCTTTCTTTATTTTGCTATTGCCTATGATATAGATAGAATTTGGACATTATGATTTCAGGAAATAAGCCCAATGCCTAAAAAAATTAGGCGTTGAATTAGTAAATGACTAGGCATTAGCTTATTGTCTGCGAAGCAGAGCGGGACACAGGTGTTACTTAACCGGCGGCGGTGGCGTTAACTTTTTTGGTAAGGTTTTATGAGCACCTCCATATCTCAAGAACTATAGGTCTTGGGTTGATAAAACTTGGTATTTGTATGCCCCGGTAGTAGCTTAACACTGTCACATCCACATCTTTTGACCATGGCCATTATTTTCCGGATGAGTGACTTTGACAATTTTCAATACATAATAGCAAGGATAAGGTTTTTCGAGCACCTCCATGTTTCAAGAACTATAAGTCTTAGGTTAATGAAACTTGGTATGCATAAGCCCCAGTAGTAGCTTAGCACAGTTGCATTCCCATCTTTTGGCCTTGACCTTGATTTTATTTGGTTGAGTGACTTTGATTATTTTTATTGCATATATTAGCAATGTTTAAGTTATATAAACACCTTTTGATCTGAGAAACTGAAAATCCTTATAATTGCAAAATATGGAAGAAGTTAGAAAGAATTATTGTTTCTGATGGTGCCGACAGTCGAGACATACTTTGATGTTAACTCTTGTTTCGAATATAGAATATCTTATAAACATGTCATGTAACATGGAAGATGTTGAGATAAATAATTTTTAGCGTTTTTTTTTTAAATTTAACTAAAAAAATGTTTTGTTTTTTTTTAATTTAATTTAATTTAGATGCTTTTTAGGCCTGATACTATCTTTTTTGGAAAGCTAATCTTTTTCTTCACTACAAGGAACAAATCTACATAAGAGAAAATAATCAAAAGGCTGAACTTTATTATAGACAACATATTTGCACAGTTCAGTAGATGTGATTTCTGCAGGCAATCGTCTTTTCAACGAAATAAATAGTTTCGCCATAGCTAGCTGAATTGTTGTTTCATTCATCAGGCTTACTTTTTACAATAAATTTTTGACGAAAAGGATAGTAAAGGACAAGGTACGGTAAGGCCCGTATTTGGCCCCCTCTTAGACTAAAGAATAGAAAACTGATCTAGGGAAAAGTCATTTTGTTATTTATCAAGTCAAATGTATGAAGAAGATATATGTAAAACAACTGAATTTAAAAGAACTTTTTATGCTTTTTATTTGATATTGCTTGTCAAAACATGGTGAATATGTATGATTTCTTTCAAATTCGTGGAAAAAGGACAATATTTGTTTAATATTTTCAATTTTTAGATGCCAGCGACTACTAAGACCACAGTTCTTGTTTATCAACTTTAATTTGCACTATATATAAAATGATTATAAATCAGTCGAGAAATCCATGGTCTACATTGTTGCGGATCATTAAGCATGAAAAATGACATTTTTCGACGATTTTGTTACTTTTGCACTTCTTTAGGCCTCTATAAAATTAAAATTACAGTAGATGATGGAAAATGTTTACCATGGTCAAAATGTTTAATCATCTAATTTGAAACCCTAATGATATGTAAATCATTTACAAAGGATTTGTTTTTCCTTAAATAAGGGGGGGGGGCACATATGGCCCTTACTGTACCTTGTCCTTTGCTGTATTCCTAAGTCTTATCTGATGTCCTTTCACTAAAAAGCCACTATTTTATTACTTCTTCTTCTCATATGTCCTTGGGAGGAAGGATTACCTTCGGACATTTGAATGTCGTAAATCCGAAAAGGCCAAGATAGAACAGGTTTAATTTAAAATCATCACACACAAAAATTGACACAGGACATAAAAAACACATATTACAACCAAAATCACGATCATCAACGTGAACCCGAGTCGAAATCAGATAGAAGATACCGAGGTGTGGAATAAGTGTACGCGATACAACCAACAATATAAGCGATAATAAAAACAAGAGGCTCCCAAGAGCCTGAATCGCTCACCTGACTTATGTGCCTGAAGTATAGGTAATTAGGCAAAATCTATCTGACATTGAAAGGGTCATAATTTTAATAAGGGGGTCATCTGACAATATGTTTAACTTAATGAAGTAATGATTGTACAGAGTAATATTTTAGCAATTAAAACCTTTTAAGAGGAATAACCCCTAAAATGAACAGTATTACAATCTTGACCTTATTTCATATTTTGTAGATCATGTACATTTATTAAATATCTCATATCGATTTTTGAAAAATCACAAAAAGGGCAATAACCCCTACATGGGTTGTTGGATCTTCTTCAAAATTTCAAAGCTGGTAGATCTTGAAATGCTGATCACTTTTGTTCTCAATCAAAATTTATAATATCTGTCACCGTTTTTGAGTGATTTGCAAAAAAATGCAATTTTCTTCTATGTTCTATTTTTAGCCACAGCGGCAATGTTTTACGACCAATCGAGAATCCCCACATCAGATCTATACACCTACTTCTAATAAATAACAGTACCAAGTTTGGTTCCAATTGGATTTCAAGTGTCAGAGGAGTTAACGTTTTCAATGCAATGAGAAAATGCTGTGAAAATGCTAAATTTTGACGTTCTATGGGCAATTTCTCCTAAAAGGAAAGGTCCTACAACGTTGATCATATACATATTAATTAGATCCTGATGTGCTTTACAATCTGCAATTTAAATTTCTCAAATATCATGTATAGTTTTCAAGATATTGAGCTAAACAGGTGCAAAATTTGCAAAAATGGGTTGGATTTTCTTCAAAATTTCAGGGTAGGTAGATCTTGAGGGGCTGATCACTTTTGCCAATTTTGATATCTGTAGACGTTTTTGAGTTATTTGCGGAAAACTGCATTTTACCCCTACACACAAATGTATGTTCTATTTTTAGCCATGGCGGCCATGTTTTACGACAAATCAAAAATACCCCACATTAATTCTAAGCACCGAATGCTAATGAACAACCATACCAAGTTCCGTTGCAATGGGAATTATGGTGTCAGAGGAGTTAACGTTTTAAAAAGATTACGGACGACGGATGGACGGACGACGGGCGCTAAGTGATGACAATAGCTCACATGACCCTTCGGGTCAGGTGAGCTAAAAACCAATAAAAGAAGTCAACTAAGGTGCATCAGAAGGGTATAAGCAGATCCTGCTCGCTGTACAACATCCGTCGCGTTGCCATCGATCGATTTAGTGTCGGTCAAATCCGGCAAAGGACCACTATGTCAAACCAACATCTGCATGTGCTCATCTCTGATTGAAAGTTTCAGATTTACATCTCAAAATAGACACTGAAGGAAGACTTTGTACAAACGAAATGACTTTTCCTGGCTTTGATGTCCCTACTATGTTCTAATGTTTCTTTTTTTCGTTCCAGCGACTCCCGCTGATGTTTCCCTCCTAATGCAACTTGGTGTTGATGGTGTGTTTGTAGGATCCGGTATTTTTAAAAGTTCTAACCCTCCTGAGAGAGCAGTTGCCATGGCCCAAGCAGTTACACACTACAAAGATCCTAAAATTCTTGCAGAACTCAGTTCAGACCTTGGAGCAGCCATGTTTGGAGTTCCTGTACACCAAAGAACTAACTTTGCAATATCTTCGAAAAAAGGGAATGACAGTAAAAAAATTTGGGATGCTACTCTTGGCGATACTTCTAGATTTCCAATGAATCAAGTTCAAAGTTGAAAGCCTAATAAGATGAATTTACTCCATTGGATATAGAACGTGTTCCTGGGTCATATGTACTTAGAATTACAGTTAATATTTTTAAGATTAAAGTTACTATTTATTAAGCATGTATATGTTTTGTACGAAAGCCTATTGAGATCAATTTCGTTGTAAGATTTTTTTTTTATTCCTCGTAATAACGAGAAAATAGTCGTAATAACGAGAACTGAAAGTTGTAATAACGAGAAACAAGTCGTAATAACGAGAAATGAAACTCGTAATAACGAGAAAAGAAAGTCGTAATAACGAGGAGTGAAAGTCGTAATAACGAGAAGTAAAAGTCGTAATAACGAGAAGCCAAAGTCGTGATAACGAGAAGTGAAAGTCTTAATAACGAGAAACAAGTCGTAATAACGAGAAAATAGTCGTTATTACGACTTTCACTTCTCATTGTTACGACTTTTATTTCTCGTTATAACGACTTTTACTAGTCGCTACATACCGTCCTAAAGATTTACCTCTTTCGATTCCAAGAATTAAGACCATGCAGTTTCATCGTGAACACGGGTCCAGCTCAGTGGGTAGTCCTTCACTTCCCGTCCGACGGACTTCCAGAGTTTTTTGATCCCATGGGACGCACACCGGATTTTTACTATCGTCATTTCGGCAATATTCTAGAGAAAAACGGACTGAGCTACTATACTCTTACTGAACGTATTAAACCTTACGACACCGACACGTGTGGCTGGTATTGTGTGTATTTTCTCCGACAAAGGTATAAGAATGTTTCCATGGAGGATGTGATAAGAACATTTTCCTATAGGGATTTAGCTGCCAATGATGCAAAAGTTTTAAAAACAGTCAAGAAAATAATGAATAAATAGGTTCGATACACCTTTCTTAACAAATATTCAAATGGGCGGAGTCAAATTTCAAAACGAGGCTTAGGTCGGTATTTTTGTAAACAAGACAAGATGGACGCCTTCAGTTTTGCTAACGTGACATATAAACAATCCAAAAATATGGACTTTGAACATCGTTTTGAGTGATTCCACTTTTACCAGAATAAAGTGCTATACTATAGTAAACCGGGAATGTGAAATTTAATCGTTGATACACAAAAATGTATCTGTAAACTTACACAACACTTGGGACAATGACCGGCTTTTGAACAGTCGAACTTCAGCCGATATCCTACATCGTTCAAACACATGTAAAGGTGAGTTATTTGAAACACTTATCGTGCATTCGCTGCCAAAATGTAGTAGTAAGACTTAATTGTGGTTGTTTATAAGGAGGTTTACGATCACACCAAAAGAGAGTGGAAACTGTATGTTCCCGATGCAGAGAAGTGGGAGCGTCACTTTAGACAAAAAGCGTGTAAATACTTCTCGCGTGGAACGCGTAAAACCATACAGAAAACAACTAGGACCACCCGGTGTACGGGAAAGTAAATAGAGGGTGAACTACCCTAGAAAGGCTAACTTCAGGTCTCGACGAGTCGAGTGGTAGAAGATTCTGCTGTAAACTATCGAAAAAAAATGTAAAACGTAGAAAGAAAATAAATAAATAAATAGATAAATAAGAATAAAATCAAATGAACCAACAAGAGACAAAGAAAAAAAGGGAGGGGGGGGCTTTAAACCACCAGAGTAAGGTCTCAAGTCCTGAGGCGGACGATAGTCCTGAAGTGTTAGAGGAGCCTCTTGTTTATTATACCCCCCACTTCAAAAGTGGGGGGTATATAGTGATAGGGGTGTCCGTCCGTTACACTTCAGGGTACCCATCTCTTATCCGCAACTCCTCCTAAACCCCTTGGTGGATTTTCATGAAACTTACACACAATCTTTGTGACATAATGTAGATGTGCACCTACTATTCTAAATTTGATCAGAATGATTTTTGGGGTTTCCCATAGCAAAACATGGACTTAGCCATTCGACTACATGGGGTTACCCATCTCTTATCCGCAACTCCTCCTAAACCCCTCGATGGATTTTCATGAAACTTACACACAATCTTTGTGACATAATGTAGATGTGCACCTACTATTTTAAAATTTGATCAGAATGATTTTTGGGGTTTCCTATACCAAAACATGGACTTAACCATTGACTACATGGGGGTACCCATCTCTTATCCGCAACTCCACCTAAACCCCTTGATGGATTTTCATGAAACTTACACACAATCTTTGTGACATAATGTAGATGTGCACCTACTATTTTACAATTTGATCAGAATGATTTTTGGGGTTTCCCATAGCAAAACATGGACTTAGCCATTCGACTACATGGGGGTACCCATCTCTTATCCGCAACTCCTCCTAAACCCCTCGATGGATTTTCATGAAACTTACACACAATTGTTGTGACAAAATGTAGATGTGCATCTACTATTTCAGAATTTGATCAGAATGATTTTTGGGGTTTCCCATAGCTAAACATGGACTTAGCCATTCGACTACATGGGGGTACTCATCTCTTATCCACAACTCATCCTAAACCCCTTGATGGTACAATCTTTGTAACATAATATAGATGTGCACCTACTATTAGAAAGTTTGATCAGAATGATTTAGGGGTTTCCCATAACAATACATGGACTCAGCCATTCGACTACATAAGGGTGCCCATCTCTTATTAGCAACTCCTCCTGAACCCCTTGATGGATTTTCATGAAACCTACACACAATCTTTGTGACATAATGTAGATGTGCATCTCCTATTCTAAATTTTATCTGATTAAATTTTTTGGGGGGGTGGGGGGTATTTATTTGTGAGCTGCGGCTCACAGTTTTTCTAGTTTTATTATTAAAAATTGTAAAAGTTGGAGTTGTCATTCAGGGCCGAAAAAAGAGATACATTTTTAAAAGTTTTCATTTAAATGTTCAAGTACTTTACAACAAATAAACGGGTTTAAAGGGAACGTTTTACAAGTAAACTTTATGGATTATTTATTATTGGGTAACAAAGAGCCGAAAAAACAGAGATACATTTTAGATGTTTTCATTTCAATGCTCAAGTACTTTACAAAAAATAAACGGGTTTAAAGGGAACGTGTTACAAGAAGCACTTGACGGTTTATTTATAAGTGGTTAACAAAGGGTTGAAAGACAAGATATACATTCTAGATGTTTTCATTTTAATTCTCAAGTACTTTACAACAAATAACCAGGTTTTTACCCCGCATAGCGTTTGCATCCCACTACTATTAGATATGAAACTGACATTAAATCGCCAAGGCCTGACACTAGCTTTTTTAAAAAGCTCATCTTGTATTTATACGAACATATATCCCAAGGAATTTACTTTGAATAAATCGAACCTTACCGGTGATAGATGCCCATTTTTAGATCTAGATTTAAGTATTATCAATGGAAAATTACACACTAAAATATATGATCAAACGGGATGACTTTTCTTTTCCTATTGTTAATTTTCCTTTTCTAGAGGGAGATGTACCACTTGCTTCATCTTACGGAGTATATGTTTCACAGTTGGTAAGATATGTTCGGATCTGCAGTGCTGTGTCTGATTTTGATTATAAAAAAAGGTGTATTACAAAAAAAAAATACTAAAACAAGGATATCGTTACCACAAATTAGTGAAGTCGTTTACTAAGTTTGATAATAAAAATCTATACCTTATTGAAAATTTACCTGTACACGTCGAAATTTGATTGTAAAGGGAATATCCCTTCCCGATTTCTACGGAAATGTTGTTTATAAAGCAAATCAATTCAAAAACAATTCTTTGGAAATTAAAAACTGGCTTAAAACTTTATTGAATAAAGATTATGAAATGAAAATTTTAGTAAAATCTTTGAATCTAGTTTTTTTGGGGGGTAAAAATATTGATAATTTGATACTTACTTATACTTATGTCATTTTTGAGCATTACAGCGATCAAGTGTGTCGGTTTTGTGTAATGATACATCACCAAATCATTAATTGTTTAACGTGTTGTGTCGGATTTAAAATCGACATACTTGATTTCTTTACATCAGTCGATAAATGCTTCTTAGCTAGCTGTCAGTAACTTCGAGTGTTCTCAAGAGTGTATCTCTACGTCCCGTTTATTTCTTGTTGGCCTTTTGTCTCAGGTTAATTCTCTTTTGTTGAATTGAACTTCTATCGATTTGATTTTTACTGTGTGTTAGGTTTTGCTTTGTTATTGATTATCAATAGGGGGAGGTTGGCGCAAAAAGAAACTAGTTTAATCCCGCCACATTTCAAATGTGCCTGTCCTAATCCAGGAATCTTTTATTAAAGCTTATGTTTGTATTTCGTCGAATTTATGTTAATTTTTTTTGTAAAGAAAAGGGTTTCATTGCGCTTTAGGATTGGCCTTGAATAATTTGTAGTTTATTTTCAATCCTGGGCCAATTGAAAAACAGCGAACAGAGACCACTGGTCACATTGAAGGCTGCTGGCTGTTTTTCATTGTGGATTTTTAAATTGTCGTTTATATTGTAGGTTTGGTCGCGTTCACTACAACAAGTGAATTGTTTAATTTTTCTTTCGATATCCGGCCTGCGAGCACTGCATTTCTAGATTTATTGGATAGAAATTGACAAATCTCGTAGGAATATATGTCAGAAAATCGAACTTGATCAATTAAAGTTGACTGAAAAGCGTGGCAAGTATACAAATATAGCTAAAAAATAAACATGAATATGTGGAAAAACAGCTTTGAATTAAAAATCCTACTCATTTGTCTTTGACATTGGTCAAATTGTTATAAAAAATAAGCAACTGAAGGTAAATAAATATAAATGCAAAAATCACCCCAAAATTAAGCCTGATCCGCTAAGGGTGAAAGGAGAAAATGGGTCGCAACTCTTAGCTAGCGAATATGAGTCGACATAATTTTTTTACAACTGATGCAAAGTTTGGGGTAGATAGGAATGTCCAGGAATCACATGGCCCGTCTGTCCATAGAACATTCAAAGCGCAATTTATCCTAAACGACTGGAATATTCTTTCATTAAACTTTATACAGAGAAGTACACAAATGAAAATGTGCATGAAGGGATCATTGATATACCATATACCTCAGCAGCGAAACTCATCAAACAGCGCAATGGATTTTATGGAAATTTACATTAAGAAACGCACCATATGCAGAAATGGACCATGGCCTTGTGTGTGCGTGTCTTTTTGTGTGTTTTTTTTTTATACAATTGACACCACAATTGAATACCTCGCAAGTGCAAATTCTAAAGGCCTTAATGCATTTTGATGACATTTCGCAAGGTTTTCAAATATGTATTAATTGTACTCTTATGACGGGTTATCTATCTATGGAATAAACCCTTCTTGTTTAGCTGTTTTTATCTTATCTGGCCCTCATTTTGCGCATTAGGAAAAACAGAGATTGAGTGTATGGGAAAGAAATAAGCTGGCCCGCGCAGCGTTCGAAAAAAATTCCCTGCTCCCAAGAAAAATCAAATGGTCGGTGCCTTAAGAAGAAGAATGAACTTCGATCACTTCACAAATAATTTTCTTCGTACACATTTGTTATTTTACTGTATCCATCGGACATGGGACTCTTTTATTTGGAGGTCGATTTTATCTGACACTTAATTGAAGAGACGTTACGCATGGAGTGTGGGTGCTACATAACATTAATCTGAAATCGGCGACGCGTTATAAGATCTAGCATTTTTTGCATCTGTGTTTTTTTATGTCTATTTTATACTTTGTTATCTGCTGTTGTTTTTTTAAAAAATTAAAGTCGGGTCATTGATGAAATGTTTAATTATGACCTTCCAGATTTTGAATATTCTATACACATATGTTTTATTTATTTTATATAGACAATTGACTCCATTGCCTTTGCGCAAAAGTGTTACACTCGTGAGCGCTTAAGTATCCACCCCTAGTAAGGTGAGTTCACGTAGAAATGTTTTGGTAAATAATTGTGTTTCGATACGATAATTTGAATCACAAAAATAGAAACCGAAACAAAACAGGATCCCAACTTGTTTACCTTTTTCTTCACTGGACAAAACATTTAAATGTCTTACCAAAACAAATCTACGTGAAACTTGGTAAGTTTTGCTCGTCTCTCGTGAACTCCTCCATGTGAGGCTTACCAGGTGTGGTATCAGTTTGAAACATGCATGTTTCCAGTCTTGACAATGACAAACGGAAGGCGATGATTCTAAATCCCTCATAAATCTTATTTTTTAAAGTTGCAACAAGATGTTAACATTCCAACAATATTTTCAAATTCCACTTACCGACAAGTGCCACATCAATCCTATTGGTATGGTAGGTGCACCTTAGGTGCTAAGCACACGGCATCCGAAGGATGCTGGATGTGACCTATATTTTCTTGCATGGATGAGCTCTTACAGAAGAATAGTTAAAGTCCATTTCCGCTTACTGACATATGCAACATCAACTATATTGGTAAGGTAGGTGCAGCTAGTGATGTTAAGCACAATCACAATGTATGCTTCAGATGCTGGGTGTGACCTATAATTTTCGCATGAATGACCACTTACAGAAGAATAGTTAACGTCTGTTCCTGCTTTCTGACAAGTGCCATATTAACTATATATTGGTATGGTAGGTGCACCTAGACTAAGTGATGCTAAGCACAATGCATGCCTCAGATGCCAGCTGTGACCTATATTTTCCGCATGGATGACCACTCTTTTTCCGTATGAATGATCACTTAGAATTTTGAAAATTTCAAGTCAATTATCGCTTAGTGACAATAATGCGTAAGGAGGTGAGCTTCGTAATTAATAGATAACCTAGCTGTTAGATAAATCAAAAGGCGGGACACTGTGTCTGCGTGACACATTTTCTGGTGTGTCCCTTATTTCTTAACGAATAAAAGGGGACACCCAAAATCAATCCTATCCATCTTTTTATGGTAAGTAGCATAACTATCAAGTTTCATAGCATCTTGTTCACCAGAACATAAGTTATAAATGTGGGAACCAAGGAAAGAGTCGCTTTTTGTTCCCATTTTGAAACGGAATTTTAAAATGATTCCAAATGTGGATGTGCACATCTTCAATGTATCTGTAATTTAAAAAGATTTAGTGTTTTGTTTTTGAGATACAGATTACACAGACACCCCTATAGCGCGACGGGCGGTCTGTTTTTAGCAGAGAGATGTCAGAAAATGCTGAAAGTAGCTTTTTGTCAATTTAACAGCTTCAAATACAAATGATGCTGTATGTGATAGATGCGGAAAATTTCAAACCCATATCTTATTCATGTTATTAGACAAATGAAATCTCATTCGGAAACGATATTCACTTGTGGCATTTGTGAAAACAATTAGCTGAAAATTTATATTGAGAGACACACTAACGCAGAACACTTGTGTTCTTAATGTGGAAATGGCGGAACTACATCTAAGAGCGAATTATAATCCCATAAACATTTCAAGCACAATATAGACATGTCTAAAAAGTGTACATAGTGTGAGAAAAAGAACTAAAAAAGCTAACATTGTCCTATGTACTAAATTATTCAAAGATGTGATTGTTCATCTTCGATCCTGTTAAAATATTTATACATGTACTTTTATACTTGCACGACCTTTAACACTTCGATTGTAGAAAGGCGAAACCTTATAAATGGTTCACAATAAACGGAAACGTACACACAAAGTAAAGCATCAATGTATTTGTGAACTAAAATATAAGTATAAAATTGCGATGAACCAACTTAAATTAGTAAGCCTAAAACACAAAGACTGAGCAAATGATTTTTGTATATATACATGTTTATATTTTGTTCTTATATTTTTTTCTTATAATGGTCTTCGTCTGTCCATGCGTCCGTCACACTTTTGTGGGCACAATTCCTCCGAAACCGCCCCACGGATTCGGCTGAAATTTTGTAACCTAATTTTTAATGGACGAAGTTTATAAGAGTAATGTAACTTCATCAACTTTGTTCATGTTAGGTTATAGGAATAGTTTGTGGGCGTAACTCCTTGTGGGGTCATATAAAAGGAAATTTGTCAATTTTACTTTGCGTTTTTACAACATATCTTTGCTTTTCAATTTTGAAACAAAAAGTGTCAAAATAAAAATATTTTGCTGTCGTTAAATTTTGTTCGACTCTTTCCAACTATAAAGTATAAGTTATAGAAGGTAAAACAAAACATAAGTGTTGCCAACAGACACTCAAATGAAAACCCAACTAAGATCAACCACATTCTATGAACCTTTCGTCGCAGGCGGGACGTACATCAACCACAGCACAAATTTACTCTGTAAACGGAATGAATATGAAAAATAAATATTAAACCAGTATAGACCATATGGTGTTATAGGATAAAGCTAATCATACACAATATTAGACCACTTTCTCATCTAGTTGCACGTTAGAACACCGCAATGTACTATTATCACGCTATATTATTTTGGACGGACGGGCAAATGTACGACGGTTAACAGTAAACAGTCTTTGAGTTGGTTTTGCTCAGAAGACATGACAAAATTAACATAGAAGGGGATATTTATATGTTAAAAACTAGTCTCAGAAGTCAACTGGACATTTGTAAATCAGCATACGCTAACAAAGGAAACATTCTGACTTCCGAGTTATCAGTACCAACGGTACTTTGATTTATTTATAAGGTTGAGTTGAGTTGAGTTGGTGTTTTACGCCCGTGAAAGCATTTGTGACTACTGGTCGGATAACTACATAAATATTTCCCCCGAAACCTATTAATTATGCGTTTTCTTTTTTTACAATGAAATAAAGGTAATAACAAAACCACCGAACTTGAAAATGACAAAAACAAATCAGTCATACCGGAGAAATGGTGGATCACAATGGTCCTGACTTGATACAGGCATTTCAAACGAAATGTTGGGTTAAACCAGGTTTTTAGAGTAAACCAGAAAAACGACAACATAACCATGCACAGACACATTCTCCTCCACAGAAGACTCCAATCGTTACTCTGTGTAGCGTAGCAATGAGGCACAGATCATTGTAAATGAAGCTTTTACATCTTTCGAATATTTAAAAGGCAGTGGCTAAGAATGCACGCTTGTCGGAAGCGTCACTTCTAAGCCTCTATTTCATGGAATTCTTATTAGCGTACTCAAAACTGTTTCTAACCTTCAAGGGCGTTATGACAGAAAGTTAAAGATGTCCCAAGTCGAGTCTAAACTGTCCAATGTTGTTGAAGGAATTACTAGTTAATAATTGGGCATTCCAAAGCCAAAAGTCCAAAAGGGCGAAGGTAAAAACCGGTAAACACAAAACGAAACAAGCACAAAAACAGAAAACATACTCAAAAACACAAACATCAACTGACAACTCGAGTCGTAACGAGGGTGAACGCAGGTGCTCCGGAAGAGTAAGCAGTTAATTCCTACCTGTTGCAACGCACCCGTAGTCGCATTGCCATTGATCAGCACAGCGTTTCAAATCCAGTAGAGGAGAACAAAGCGAGAGGTCTATGACAAACCAACATCAGCTGCTCCCATCTGAGTGACAGAAACTGAGCCGATTATGTCTCCTATAAAACTTCTTAGTGATGACAATGATCGAGGAATACAAATGACAACAAAGTTCCAGACAATAAATTTTGCTACGCCTGACGCGCGTTTCGTCTATTCAAGACTCATCAGAGGCGCTCTACCAAAAATATTGAAAATGCCAAACACTGTATGAATATGAAGAGCATAGAACAGTATAACCAAAAATACTAAACTGGGGAACCAAATTATTACTAAGATATTCAACCTATGTCTGGGGTAGGAAGAACCTTAGGGTTTAGACAATTTTGAAATTTAGACGGATAATTTAAAGCTTTGATGTATTCTCCAACTCAAAAGTGTTGGTGCCGGAGCGGGCTAACCTCGGGGAATTTAAACTCCACCAGCAGTGCTAACCTTCACGTGTGTTCGAAATACAAATGACAACAAAGTTCCAGACAATAAATTTTGCTACCACATAACCCTGTGTTAGCAATTTTTCTGACAAGTGTGACGCTCTGTCCAGGAGAAATCACGGTGTGGAAAACATGGGGGATGTCTTGCACAAAATAGTAGACAAATGTACATCTACATCATACATTGCACCGTCATTAGTGACATTTGCATAGAACATAACCCAGATTGTATTCCGAATATCAGATACCGTCGTAGGTATTGTTTAAGGCGTTCATTTTCTACAAAGATCTTAAAAGATAAGACCCAAGTTCATCGAGTAATCATCATAGCTCTAAGAGTCACTGGAACAAGAAAATGGAGTTATAATTTCATGACATTTGGTGATTTTATAGCAAATGGCAGATGCCTAGCTATTATACTTCCAAGTAATTCGGAATAATTCATATTCTACAGAGTTATTACAAAGGAGATAATGTGTCTATGGGACATGGATACCCCCGCTAGCCCCAAACAGGAAGCAAAAGTCTGAAAGTAACTTAGGACATGTGCATTAGTGGTTTTACCACTGGGTAGTGATATGCGTCTAGTGTGGCAGTGATCGAACGTCTCTAGATCTACTGTTGCCGCTGGATAGCCCACTTGTTGGGTGAAAGGGAGAGTCGAGTGCGTAAATCTTTCTTGCCAGTACATAGCCTCTACACTACCAAGACTTCTACAGTGCCTCCTCGTGGCGATGCACAGTAACTGGGGTCTCACAACCCCAGGCTGAACTGTAGAAGATCTCGGAGTACCAAGGACCCTAGAGATGCAGTGTGTAGGCCCACCGGCGTGTGGATATGCCCTTGCACTCATCAACCTTGGCCCAGCTATGGGTGAAATAGCTCTACTGCCTTGTAGATGACTCGGGAGAGTCAAAGGCTATGGGAGAAAACCCAGACTGAAAATCTGGGCAGAAGGAACTCGTTAGCATTGGTATGCAATCATCTATGGGAAGGACAATCCAGAAAAAAAAACCGGTTCACCAGAGCGGAGGTTTAGCGCAGGGCCAACTACCCTACCCAGTAAAAAAGAGCACGTTACAGAAACTTCAACAAATGTCATAATTAGTAACTCTGTCTTCGGAGACTCCAACCAAGAGACTGGTAGTATGACAGCTTTCTTGAAGTCTACAAAACATGTATATATTTTCTTTTTAGATTTAAAAGCTTTATCTATAATAGATTTCAATGTTAAAATATGGTCACTGGTTCTACAGCCTTTCTTAAAACCAATTTGTTCTTTTCTTAACACTTTGTTATCATCTAAATATTTTTCTAATCTATTGAAAAGAACTCTAGAAAAAATTTTCCCTACACAGCTTGAGAGTGCAATTCCTCTATAGTTAGAAGGATCATTAAATGAACTCCCTTTAAAAACAGGTGTTATGTAGTTTTTTCTCTATAAATCTGGGTAGATACCTGACTTTAAAATTAAGTTAAAAAGTTTAACAAATATGTTTATATTTCTATTTAATGTACATGAGGTTTTAATCATTTCATTAGTTACACCATCAGGGCCACATGATTTATTATTCTTCAGTGATTTCAGTGCAAGCACCACCTCCTCAACAGATATTTCTTTATCTAATAAACAATATTCATCATTTGACATATCAACATTCAAACTATCATTATTATATTCACTATTCATAAGCTTATTGAAATATTCAGACCACTCTTTAGGAAGAATATTTGAACTAGGATCCTTATAATCTGATTTTTTAAACATATCTATAGTTTTCCAGAACTCCTGTGGTTTTTTTTCGGTAGATTCAATGATTTTGTTCAAAAGGTCGGATTTAACTTGTCTATGTTTTTTTCTGACTAATCTATTAAATTCTTTTCTTTTTGATAACACCTTTATTCTTAGGTTTTTGTTCCAGGGTTCATTACAGAGTTTTCTACTCATTGATTTTAATTCTCTATATTTTGAGTCACAATCTTGATCAAAATATTTCTTTTTTCTCTTTCTTCTTTGTTGATTTTTGGGTTTACTTTCTTTGAATAGTTTTGTAGAGTTATAAAATATTTCAGAGATGTTATTCACACAATCATTGACTAATGGTAAAGGGGAGTAATTAAAACTAGACAAATTGTCATCAGTGTTTACTTTTTTAACTATTGAATCAATTTTATCCAATTAAGACCAAATGTCTTTAAAATCATGTTTTTCCAAATTGTTGATAAAATTATGTTCTATCTTTTTGTCCATTTGATTTTCTTCATAGGCTTATCAAGATCATTAGTAGATTCTTTGGAAAAATGTGACATTAGTTTTACTGTAATAGGTCTATGGTCTGAGAATGCTGGTTCAAATGAACCAACTTGAAAATTTACAATACTTTGGAGCAAACTGGAGCTGCAAATACAGTAATCATCAATAGATGTACCGTTATGATTAATAAATGTTATTTTACCACTAGAGTCCCCTAGAGTTCTACCATTTAAGATTCTTAATTGTGCCTCATTACAGAGTTCTAAAATTGACTTTCCATAACTATTAGTGGTCTGACATATTTCAGTATTTCTAGCTTTACATACAGTATCTGCAACATAATTAGCTGGTAAAAAATCATCAAGCACATCATTGAGTTCATTTGCCATATAATCTAATTCATTTTGGTTTATATGGGCATTGAGATCTCCAATTAACATAATATCCCCATGTACTGAAAACTTTGTAATATCATTCTCAAGTTTTTCAAATATCTGTTTGTCACACTGAGTTCTCAAAGTATAAGATGAATTATTAGGGGGATATAAATCGAGCATAGGTATATATCTTTATAAAATCCAAAAAAGTTTTTATTTACCTTAAACCACATCATATCATCAATAGTTTTGTCAATGACTTTTATCCCAGGTAAAATGTCTTTTCTAATAAATGTGGCCAGGCCGCCACTTACTCTATTACTCTTCCTATCTCTACAATTCATATAGCATTTGAACTCATTGAGGGCTAAAATATCACTATGTGAGGCATGTGTCTCAGAAAATGTTATAATATCAAAATCTATAATGTCATTTAAATGGTTACTAGAAAAGCTATCATCAAGTTTGGATATTCGATTACCATTAATTCGTTTAAAAATTCCATTCACATTCCAAGATGTGATTGAAAGTTTTTTGGAAACTTTTATGCACATGAGGTTTTACATTGTAGTAACACACAAGGACGGATTGCCAAAATATAGGATTATGAAAAACTAATTTAACTTGCCATAATAATTAATATCTAGAATATATGTTTTGTGTAAGACTTTCTGGAATAAAAAGAAATAAAGTCAAAAACAAGAAAAAAAGAAAGTGAAATTTTTGACCTTTTTTTGCTTCACTTTTATTCAATATGATTGGATTATCTCTCTTTCCACAAAAGTATAAGTTACTTGTACTGAGAAGAATTAGATTTTATGAGAATCAGTTTGTTCTTTTATATTTTCTTTACTTTATGTCTATTTTCATTAATTAATTTAAATCACTATTATTACATATTTTTCAAATCTTGAGGGTCAGTATTAACAATACATAATATATAACATTCAGTGTTTAACAAATTAGCAATACATGTTTTAACTAGCAACTTTTGTGCATAAGAAAAAAAATAATAATAAGTATAATGATACTAATAAAAAAAAAGGCAAAAACAATAATTATGGCATGTACAACAGTCATGACAGTAAGCTAATTAACAGTTTAGAATAGGTGAGAGAAAAAAGATACAATACAATTAAAACTGTTGAAACACATTGGCAATTGCAGAGGCAATCCCAGATGCCATAGCTGAAATCTGGTACTGACCGAAATGTGGACGTGCAGAATATTGACCAGTTATGTGATGTGATCTGTTGTAATCTAGGTCTTTACTATGATAAAAGTTGTTCCCGAAATTGTCTTTCTGATAATCATATTCATGATATCCATTAGTGTGTTGCATATGTTCATCGCTATTCCTTCTCGGCTTATCATATGGTTGTCTACTTGGGTTGTGTCTTACCCCATCAGTGTGTTGTATATTATGTTCATTGCTATTCCTTCTCTGCTTATCATATGGTTGTCTACTCGGGTTGTATCTTACCCCAAATGTGTGTCTTAAGTTAGCTGCAAGTACTTTGATGCCATGGTCTCTTGATAGTCGGGTGGCATTTTCATACAGTTTATAGTCTAATCTTCCATCTGATCTAAAGAAGTTGTCATTCCTGCATATGAAAATTCCTTCAGATTTTCCAAATTTGGCTGATATAAGATCATTGAATTCCATTACTTTTTCAGTAAGCTTTTCATATTTGCACGGCACTACTAATGATATTGTAACTGATGAAGATTTTGAGAGAGCTTTCTCAATCATACACATGTATTTATTATACACAACTTCTGTCGGCTGTTGTTTGAGGTCATTTATGCCTACATGGATTATCACTTTATTAGCAGACTTTGTTGAGTCAAGTTGAGCTGACACTTCTTCAACTGTGTAAGTGGTTCTTTTGTCTCCTTTGTGACCTGTTCCCTGAAGTAATTTGTTTATGTCAATAGGGTGACATATTGAATCATGACAAAAAAGTACATCAAAAGTCTCAGTGGGATTAGGGATATCAGTCATCGCTTGTCTTGGTGGGTCACGAAGTTTAACTGGTTGTGAGGTACAGGTACTGGTATCATGCTGACTAGGTGGGACGGTGGTTTGGGTAGTCTGCAAAACAGGTTTGGTCTGGTCAGAGATAGGAAGATCTGATTGACAAGTATTAGTATTGTTGTCTGAGTATACCTGTTTATCACTTTGTTGTTTTGTTTGATTTTTATCATTTATTTTACACCATGGTTCCCCATTACAGTCATATAGAAAGGATTGAATTCTGTCCTGTAAGTCTCTAATGACTTCATCCTTTTCAAAACTAGATTTTTCAAAGTTGGATTTCAATTGCTCTTTGTCCTTTATGAGGACATCTATTTTGTGATTTAAATTGTCAATCTCCCTTTCTGTGTTGCTTGTCTCAGATTGTATTGTAGTAATTTGTTTTTCATACTCAGTTTTAACACTCTCTAACTCTTTTTTATGTCTCATTTCTTCATTTGTTTGGCTTTTATGAATCTGATCAATTCTAGTCTGAAGACTCTTGATTTCTAAGTTCTTGTCTAAAATCTGAGATTCCACCAGCTTAAGATCTGGATGGGGTTGATTGATGGCACAGACAGATTTTGAGAGTGATTTGATTTCTTTCAGTATGTCATCTTTAATAACTTTCTGTAATGTTAATAACGACGTGATGGAGTCAGAGCAAATGAGAAGTGATTGCTCGAAGACATTCAGTCTGTTATTAACTTTGTCGATTTCATTGTAAATGGATTCAACAGAGTTGTTGCCCATTACTGGATTACTACAGTTAATTTTTGTGTTTGTTTCAGTGGATTCTCTATCGGTTGTACGTGTTGACTTTTTATTTGTAGTTTCTTTTGAATTTTCAACTTCCTCACTGTTCACCATATCTTTATCTGTGTCACAATCATTTGCAATAAGCTTTTCACTAGTCTCATGCATTACATTTATCATTTCTGAACTTTCTTCAGGGGTCACCACCAACTTTGCTATTGTCTGATCATTATCCGAGGAAACAGTGGGACTAGAAGAGATTGTGTCAACATGGATCTTACATTTATCAAAAAGTTTCCCGCAAAACATTTCCCATTCTTTGCCTTGAATGAGGATTTTTCCAGTTGTCAGATACACTATTATCTTATACAGAAACCCATCTACATCTGACAAATCAATGCTCTTATCATACACAACAAATTCTATTTGAACTATCTTTTCATTGCTGTCTTTTTTGTCAATCCATGTTACATTTTTGGCTTTTACACCTTCACCGTTGTATATGATGTTGGCGAGGGCTGAGATCCACCCATGCATCCGCTCATTGGATGTGATGAAACAAGCACAGTTTGCATTACTTTTATAAAAGGTTTTATCAATAATTTCAAAGGGGATGGATCTTCCATTTGATGCCTTTTGCTTCGATTTGAATGTATCAGTTATTGGGTACAGTTTTATTATATTGTCAATGCTGGTATCAACGTTAGATTTCTCAACAGACATTTTCGTTTTGCAGTATCGTTTGACTTCAAGTTCAGTATGAGTAAAGTAGATCTAAAATGTTATGGCCAACCATCCTTGTGTGTAGGTATTGGGTTTTAGGCTGTTTGCATGTCTATTCTATTTATGAAAAGTCTACAATCGGGCTATAAAGACTAAAAAATTCAGTCTCCGAAAAAAAACACTGGCGGTCGCCATTACCGGAAGTATGAAAACTCCGTGAATAGATACAAAACCAACA
The DNA here is from genome assembly GCA_963971305.1 of Arcuatula senhousia. Taxonomy (NCBI): domain Eukaryota; kingdom Metazoa; phylum Mollusca; class Bivalvia; order Mytilida; family Mytilidae; genus Arcuatula; species Arcuatula senhousia. Next base: position 20,955,898 of record OZ020313.1, on the reverse strand, counting down.
ATGTCCATGAAAATGAGTTTGAATCAGTGATCTTGTTTAAAATGTTTACAATTTAATAAATTTTATCTGATTTTTTGGTAAGTAGCCATGACCGCCAACACAAAAGAATGCAGTGAAGAAGGGAATGTTTGTCAGCATTTTACAAAGATGCAATATAAACTTACTGCCCAAAAATTTAGGCTAGAAATAAAGCATGAACAAATAAGGTGTGGAAGATTTCCTAGGTAAATTAGTTAATTTTTGTTTTGATATTGCAAGTCAAAAATTATGACATCGAAAAAACTGCGAATTTGAATTACATGATGTTAAAACAATAAAAACTCAATTCATTTAACTCTAATTAGAAAAAAACTACATATGTAATATAACAATGATGGACTTTTGACTCTGTCAATACATTATATATGGACCTGTTAGGAAAATATTGACCTCGGACTTCGTCCTCGTTCAATATATGCCTAACAGGTCCATATATAAAGTATTGACCTCGTTAAAAGTCCATAATTGATAAATGAGATGTAAAGATCTGTAAAGATTTATGAAGGGAAACCCATATTGTCTGTGTGCACGCTAAGTGCAAATCGAATATTCTAGTATCTAGACCGGAGACATAGAAATGGCGTCCACCCGTCTGTGCATCTGTCACAGTTTATGTATAGCCTGTAACTGCTATTTGTAGGCTTTCGATATTTGGTGTGCAGCTTAAGGTAAATGCGCTTTCAGGTATGTTCCTTATCTATGTCATGTTTAACAAGTCGGCTTAGAATTATTTGCGCTCGGGTAAGACCAAAGAATTATGTTCTTGTGTTTTATTAATGCTTGAAAACTGCGCTTACAATTTACGATTTGAATATATTTTGAAAAATCTTAACTCTCATAAATTATTGTGCTTTTCTTACATGTTGACCCTTAAGGGATTAGTTCAATGCAACAAGACTATTTTAACGGTTTTTCATAGCAATGTATTGCAAAAAATTTTATTTGATTAAAATTAGAAGTATCTGTTGTAGCATTTCGAAAAGTAGGAAAGTGTATCTATATCACAAAAAGACCATAAAATACCCAAATAAACAAATGCTGCGGGTGCTCATTATATTTGCAAGTTCTGTTTATTTACTGAAATCTAATCTATTTCAAAACCTTACATGTAATACCTTAAAACATACTAGTTGGCTGTATATCAAATGAAGAGCACACTATGAAGCAAAAAACAAATTGAGACTAGCCTTTGCCTTGGATGATTATAGAATATAATCAAGACAATTTGGACTTTAAACCCCCAAAATTATTTTGATGGCAATTTTTACAAATAGATCAAGTAAAACTGTATACGCATTACATTTAACCGTCATTTAAGAGCATTATTAAAAGTGTTACATTGACATAGTGATAAAAGATAACATATTACAAGTTAGACTACACAGAGACCATATATGAAGGGGGAAACCTCAGTATGGGTTTGCGAAAAGGGGAAGATCTAGTATATACTCATTTTTCCTACCCGATTTTAAGGGGGGAAGAATCAGTATATACTGATTTTTCCGGGGGGAAATCTCAGTATATACTCATTCTTCCGGGGGGAAAACTAGTATGTAACACCGGTCGAGTTAGATTTATTAAGGGTTAATTCTTTAGGATAGATATCATTTATAAATTTAGAGAAATTGGGGTTGTTAGTACCTGTGATCATGTTTCCTTGGCCACGCTTTTCCAACATAAAATCAGCGACAGCGACGTTTTCTTTATCTTTATCCGACCGGACTCTTAATGGTATAACATAGGAAGCAACTTCAGATAAAAAGCAGTTCAAAACTGTCTCTGACGTATTATTGTCATGGCATTGTAAGAATTTTATCATTTTACTGAAACCAATCACAACGAAACGCCAACAAGCTAGTTTGTGGTTACTGTCAATGTGCCATAAGTGATTAGGAGCATTGACATTATACATGCCTCTATGAAGCCTCCCAATTTCTCGTTCTTTTACCCCACTGTAGTCCATCCGATGAACTGAGTCTCATACCCGCCATCACTCCACTTTGATGCCCTTTTCTTTCAGCATCATCACTTCTCCACAGTAAGGGAAATCTGTTATTATTAATGAAACCGCCGTGTCAAGATTGTCATCATTTATCTCGGAGTTGACCCTCTTCTGCAAATTGAATTGTGCCATTCTTCTATAGATGGTTCTTTTGGAAACGCATAAAAGTTTAGCAATGTCAGATATTATAAAACCACTCTCCAGCAATGTTTCTAACGTAAATTTGTCAATGTCATAACTCGTGTCGGAGAACATCAAAGGTGGTTTGTTTCCATATTTAATACATTCAACCCTTAGAGCCATCATATCTGAAGAATTTTGCACTCCCAAAGATTCAAGGCCATGTCCTGATAACAATCCAACTAAGAGTATATCTGGGGTTATTTTCTGTGCTATAAATGCGTTGGTTGCATGAATCAAGCCAACCTTTCTAAGAACATGCGACATCTGGAAGTGTGAAAATGGGTGCGTTTCGTCAAATGATAACCATATAATGTCAAATGTTAAGCATATAATGTTGAATGATAAGCATACAACATGTATAATGTTGAATGATAAGCATATAATGTCAAATTATAAGCGTATAAGGTCGAATGATAAGCATATAATGTTGAATGATACGCATATAATGTTGAATGATAAGCATATAATGTTGAATGATAAGCATATAGTGTGGAATGATAAGCATATTATGTTGAATAATAAGCGTATGATATTGAATGAAAAGCATCTAATGTTGTATAATAAGCATATAATGTTGAATGATAAGCGTATGATATTGAATGATAAGCATATGATGTCGAATGATAAGCATATAATGTTGAATGATAAGCGTATAAGGTCGAATGATAAGCATATAGTGTGAAATGATAAGCATATAATGTTGAATGATAAGCATATAATGTTGAATGATAAGCATATAGCGTGGAATGATAAGCATATAATGTTGAATGATAAGCATATGATATTGAATGATAAGCATCTAATGTTGTATGATAAGCATGTAATGTTGAATGAAAAGCGTATAAGGTCGAATGATAAGCATATAATGTTGTATGATAAGCATATTATGAATGATAAGCATATAATGTGGAATGATAAGCATATAATGTTAAATGATAAGCATATAATGTAGAATGATAAGCATATAATGTTAAATGATTAAGTATATAATAAATGATATAAAATCTGTTCAAAAGGAGGCAGTTCCTATGGAACGCCATAACTGCCTCCTTATGACAAGATTTCATTATACGCTTATCATTACATATTATACGCTTATCATTCAACATTATTCGCTTATCATTCGACATTATACGATTATCATTTGACATTATACGCTTATCATTCGACATTATACGATTATCATTCAACATTATACGCTTATCATTTGACATTATACGATGATCATTTGACATTATACGCTTATCATTCATCATTTTATGCTTATCATTTGACATTATACTATTATCATTTGACATTATATGCTTATCATTCAATATTATACGATTATCATTCGACATTATATGCTTATCATTTATTATCTGACTCTTGTATACTCCAGTAGACTTTTTGACAAACAAGAGGCTCCCAGGAGCCTAAATCGCTCACCTGGTCTTGATGTCAACCCTATATTTTGTAGAGCTAAATGAGCTGAACATTTAAGCAAGCAATTTTTTTTATCTACTTTATTTTTAATTCTATATGCCAAAAACATGAAAAACTGTTATTTTAGGGGTCGTTACCCCTTTAAGGGGTCATCTGACAACTTCGACCCTATGGAGACTTTCGAAGAGCTTTATGCGCTGAACATTTAAGCAAGCAACAGCTTTTCTCTATCTGCTATAGTGATCATTATAACGGCCAACAACATTAAAAAGGTTATTTTAGGGGCCGTAACCCCTATTAAGGGTCATCTGACAACTTCGATCCTATTGAGACTTTTGTAGAGCTAAATAAACTGAACATTTAAGCAAGCAACAGCTTTTCTCTATCTGCTATAGTTTTCATTCTATAGGCCAAAAACATGAAAAAGATTATTTTAAGGGCCATAATCCCTATAAGGGGTCATCTGACAACGTCGACCCTATGAGACTTTAGTAGAGCTAAATGAACTGAACATTTAAGCAAGCAACAGCTTTTCTCTATCTGCTATAGTTTTCTTTCTTTAGGCCAAAAACATGAAAAAAACATCATTTTAGGGGCCATAACACCTATAAGGTTTTTTTGACAACATCGACCCTATGGAGACTTTTGTACAGCTAAATTAGCTGAACATTTAAGAAAGCAACAGCTTCTCTCTATCTGCAATAGTTTTCATTCCATAGGCCAAAAACATGAAAAAACATTATTTCAGGGGCCATAACCCCTATAAGGGGTCATCTGACAACTTCGGCCCTATAAAGACTTTTGTAGAGCTAAATGAGCTGAACATTTAAGCAAGCAACAGCTTTTCTCTATCTGCAATAGTTTTCATACAATAGGGCAAAAACATGAAAAAAACGCTATTTTCACATCTGACAACTTGGACCATATGAAGACTTTTGTAGAACTTTTGATGCTGAAGCAGTACGGGGCATCAGATTTCATCTATCTCTTATACTTTTTGATTTACAAGCCAAAAACAGTAGTCTGACCCCCCTGGTCTATTTTTAGCAACGGCGGCCATGTTTTTCGACGAATCAAAAATTCCCACATCAGTTCAGTGGGGGATACCCTAAAGTACCACCAGACTAAGTTTGGTTTGAATCTGTGCAGCCGTTTCAGAGGAGAAGAAGTTTGAAGAAAAGTTAACACGGACGACGACGGACGACGACGACGGACGCCAAGTGATGGCAATAGCTCACATGGCCTTTGGCCAGGTGAGCTAAAAAGGGGACTATATTTTATTTTTGAATGAAGGGGACATTCAATTACTTTACTGTGGTACTTACTAGTATGACTTATGACACTGACCCCCATTTCAATGGTTTAGTGACTGTGCACCTTTGTCTTTTTAGGGGAGTATACTGTTTAGGCAGTCTTGATCTCAATAACTGTGATGTTTCAATGGATTCTGGACCTTGACCTCTACTTTTTGTCTTGTCTCAAAACTTCAAGCCCAAATAGACCTTGAATGGATTGTCAGATGACCCATTTTAGGGATTATGACTTTTATGCATTAAAAAATCGTTTTTTCATGTTTTGCAAACTATTGACTGTTAGCTCAATTTTCTTTTTATTTGATCAGGAACATACAGAAGACAACGCTCTACCAATTTAAGGGTATAGAATAACTTTATTATTCAATGTCAGATAAGTGATTTAGCTCATTGGAGCCTACCAAACAAGAGGCTCATCGCTCACCTGGTCTAAACTAGCCCATATAATAAGGTATCATCTGACAAATGCCACGTTATGGAAACTTTTAAAGCATTTCTCTTTCTGCAATAGTTTTCATTCTAAAGACCATAAACATAATCTTTTACCTTTTAAGGGCCATAAATCCTAAAAGGTGTTATCTGACAACCCGCCGTCAGCTTAATGAGCTGAACGTAAATGTGCAGCTTTTCTCAATCGGTAATAGTTTTCATTCTATATACTAGTACCAAAAACATGAAAAAAAAACGTTTTCACATTTTAGGGACCGTAACCCCTAAAAGGGATCATCTGACAACCTCGAACGTATGGAGACATTTGCAGAGCTTAAAGAGCTGAACATTTAAAAAAGCAACATCTTTCTTTATCTGCAATAATTTTCATTCTAAAACAAGAGGCTCCCAGGAGTCTGAATCGCTCACCTGACATATGTGCCTGAAGTAAAGGTTATTAGGCAAAATCTATTTGACATTGAAAGGGTCATAAGTTTAATAAGGTGGTAATCTGACAATATGGTGGATCTTAAGGTGCTGATCACTTTTATCTCAATCAAATTAAAAAATCTGTCACCCTTTTTAGCTCACCTGACCCGAAGGGTCATGTGAGCTATTGTCATCACTTGGCGTCCGTCGTCCGTCCGTCGTCCGTCGTCCGTCCGTAAACTTTTTAAAACGTTAACTCCTCTGACACCATAAGTCCAATTGAAACAAAACTTGGTATGGTTGTTTATTAGCATTCGGTGCTTAGAACTGATGTGGGGATTTTTGATTCGTCGTAAAACATGGCCGCCGTGGCTAAAAATACAACATAGGGGTAAAATGCAGTTTTTTGCAAATAACTCAAAAACGGCTACAGATATCAAAATTCTGGCATTAGTAAAAGTGATCAGCACCTCAAGATCTACCTACCCTGAAATTTTGAAGAAAATCCAACAACCCATGTAGGAGTTATTGCCCTTTTTGTGGATTTTTTGCAAATTTTGCACCTGCTTAGCTCAATATCTTCAAAACTATACAAGATATTTGAGAAATTTAAATTGCATATTGTTAAGCACATCAAGATCTACAAAATATGTATAGGGTCAACGTTGTAAAACCTTTCCTTTTAGGAGTTATTGCCCTTAGAACGTCAAAATTGAGCATTTTAACAGCATTTCCTCATTACATTGAAAACGTTAACTCCTCTGACAGTTCAAGTCCAATTGGAACCAAACTTGGTATAGTTGTACAGTAGCACTAGCTGTATAGAACTGATGTGGGGATTTTTGATTGGACGTGAAACATGGCCGCTGCGGCTAAAAATAGAACATTAGGTTAAACTGCATTTTTTTGCTAATAACTCAAAAAGGGTGACAGATTTTTAGATTTTGATTGAGAACAAAAGTGATCAGCACCTTAAGATCCACCATATTGTCAGATGACCCCCTTATTAATGTTATGACCCTTTCAACGTCAAATAGATTTTGCCTAATAATCTTTACTTCAGGCTCTTATATTAGGTGAGCGATTCAGGCTCCTGGGAGCCTCTTGTTGAGTTATTAGCAAAAAAATGCAGTTTAACCCAATGTTCTATTTTTAGCCACAGCGGCCATGTTTTACAACCAATCAAAAATCCCCACATCAGTTCTATACACCTAATGCTATTAAACAACAATACCAAGTTTGGTTCCAATTGGACTTAAAGTGTCAGAGGAGTTAACATTTTCAATGTAATGAGGAAATGCTTTTAAAAAGCTCAATTTTGACGTTCTAAGGGCAATAACTCCTAAAAGGAAAGGTCCTACAACTTTGACCCTATATATATTTTGTAGATCTTGTTGTGCTTAACAATATGCAATTTAAATTTCTCAAAGATCTTGTGTAGTTTTCAAGATATTGAGCTAAACAGGTGCAAAATTTGCCAAAAATCCACAGAAAGGGCTATAAATCCTACATGGGTTGTTAGATTTTCTTCAAAATTTCAGGGTAGGTATTTCTTAAGGTGCTGATTACTTTTACTCTCACCAGAATTTTGATATCTGTAGCAGTTTTGAGTTATTTGCAAAAAACTGCATTTTACCTCTATGTTCAATTTTCAGCCACGGCGGCCATGTTTTACGACAAATCAAAAATCCCCACATCAGTTCTAAGCACCGAATGCTAATGAACAACCACACCAAGTTTGGTTTCAATTGGACTAATGGTGTCAGAGGGGTTAACGTTTTAAAAAGTTTACGGACGACGGACGGACGGACGACGGACGCCAAGTGATGACAATAGCTCACCTGACCCTTCGGGTCAGGTGAGCTAAAAATGCTTTTTTTCAACTTTTAGGGGCGGTAACCGCTATAAGGGACACATTGTAGAACTTAATGAGCTTAACATTTATCTGCAATAGTTTTCATTCTTTAAGGCAAAAACATTAACAAGAGGCTCCCAGGAGCCTGAATCGCTCGCCTGGTCTTGATTTCGATCATATAGACTTTTGTAGAGCTAAATGAGCTGAACATTCAAGCAAGCAACAGCTTTTCTCTATCTGCAATAGTTTTCATTCTATAGGCCAAAAACACTATTTTTTACTTTTAAGGGGCCGTAACCCTTATAAAGGGTCATCTGACAACTTTGACCCTATGGAGACTTTTGTAGAGCTTAATTAGCTGTACATTTAAGCAAGCAACAGCTTTTCTCTATCTGCAACATTTTACATTCTACAGCCAAAAACACTTTTTTTCACTTTTAAGGGCCGTAACCCCTATAAGTGGTAATATGACAACTTCAACCCTATGGAGACTTTTGTAGAGCTAAATAAGCTGAAAATTTAAGCAAACAACAGCTTTTCTCTATCTGCAATAGTTTTCATTCTATAGGCCAAAAACACTATTTTTCACTTTAAGGGGCCGTAACCCCTATAACGGGTCATCTGACAACTTCGACCCTATGGAAACTTTTGTAGAGCTAAATGAGCTGAATATTTAAGCAAGCAACAGCTTTTCTATATCTGCAATAGTTTTCATTCTATAGGCCAAAAACACTGTTTTTCACTTTAAAGCCAAAACAGTAGTCTGACCCCCTGGTCTATTTTTTGTAACGGCGGCCATGTTTTTGACGGATCAAAAATTAAAAAAACAAGTTTGGTGCAGGACACCCTAAGGACCATTCATACCAAGTCAAGTTTCATTAGATTCTGTTCAGTAGTTTCAGAGTAGAAGATTTTTGAAAAATTTATAAGCCAAAAACAGTAGTCTGACCCCCCTGGTCTATTTTTAGTAACAGCGGCCATGCTTTTTGACAGATCAAAAATCAAAACACGAGTTAGGTGCAGGACACCCTAAGAATCATTCATACCAAGTTTCATTAAATTCTGTTCAGTAGTTTCAGAGGAGAAGATTTTTGAAAAATTGTTAACAGACGACGACGACGGACGCCAAGTGATACGGGCAGTAACCCCTATAAAGGGTCATCTGACAACCTCGACCATTAAGAGACATTTGTAGAGCTTAAAGGGCTGAACATATAAGCAACCAACAGATTTTATCTATCTTTAATAGTTTTCATTCTATAGACCAAAACATGAAAAAACACTGTTTTTCGCCTTTAAGTGGTCGTATCCCCGTAAAAGGTCATCTGACAACTTCGACTCAATGGGGACTTTTGTAGAGCTTTTGGTATTATAGTAGCGGTGTGGGATCAGATTTCATCTATCTCTTATACTGTTTTGATAAATTACGAGCCACAAACAGTGGCCTGGTCTATTTTTAGCAACGCCGACCATGTGTTTTGACGGATCAAAAATCGAAACACAAGTTTAGTGCAGGGCACCTTAAGGATTAACCATACCAAGGTTCATTAAATTCTGTTCAGTAGTTTCAGAGATGATTTTTTGAAAATTTGTAACAAGTGATAGCTCACCTGCAGGCTGGGGGAGTTTCATGATGATATCATACTTTCCTCATTAAAAACTATAACCTGTAAGTAAACCTAAGTATAACTCACGCTTTTTCTATGATCAATCAACCATGAAGTTAATGAGACAGGTACAATTTTATTTCAATATTTTTTTGTTCATATCTGTGTTAAAAGAAAAACTTTATGAGATATCATATAAAAACTAACTTATAAGATATCTCATTAAATATATAAATTATCTAATAAACTTTATGAGATATCTCATTAGTTTTATAAGATATCTTATAAATTATTTGATATTAGATATCTAATAATCTTGATAAGATATCTTATTAACTTTATGAGATATCTTATTTGTTTTATAAGATATCTTATTTGTTTTATAAGATATCTTATATATTTTATAAGATATCTCATATGTTTTAAAAGATATCTTATAAACTCCCATTTATATGAGATATCTTATATATTTAACAAGATATCTTATAAAGTATACGAGATATCTTATAAATTTTATGAGATATCTTTAAAGGGGAATAAATATGAATATGGCGTGCCATACTGATGCCCCGCTGGCAGCTTTGGTTAATATGCATAAATTTGTTTTTCAAAATTTTTGGTTGGATTATCTCTCTTTGTTCAGTATGATGTCTCAAAAAAGGTGAACCTGAAAGGTAAACCTAAGTTTTCAAACGGACAGACATGAAGGAAATGACCAATTTGCAATGTGTAGTACTGTTCATAATGAAGCAGTGTACAAAATTTGAAGAAGATGTGAAAAGTAGCTTAAATTCGAAATGGACGAAAATGTTAAGTGTGACGGACGAACGAACAAACGAACGAACAGACCGAGAAACTATATACCCCGCAACAGAGTTGACAGGGCAAAAAACAGACTATAACTATAACACCAACTTTTTCTGTAATACAATCAACCATGGTGCAATTTAATGAAGATTTTTTTCATACCCTGATTTATATGTCTATATAGTTTTATGATGATATGGTAAACAAACTTCAACCTGTAGATTAACCTGGTGGGACGGACGAACAGACCTGATAACTTTATGCCCCCCTACCTTCGTAGATGGGGCATACAAACAAGTTCAGACACTTCGTACAGTAAAGACGTGTCTGACACTTTATCTAAAAGTTATAAGCACAATTACAAATTGCAGTGTCTGTGGTTTTTTTTCATTTCAAGAAAACAAACGTCAGTATTTCTCATTAAATATGTGTTTACTACTGATTATTTGCTGCTACTATATTGTTACAGTTAATAAAGTCATATAATCCAAAGTTGTTTCCTGTCCTATTAAATTCACGTCTAATTAAGTGTCTGTCTGCATCGTTCAGTAAGAAAGTTCATTGGTCCAAATATTGGTCTTCCATAGTTTTCGGGTTCAATATATCCTTCAATTCCTAGTTCCTGGATTTCAGCTTCAGAGAGGATGGTTCCAACATGGATCTGATATAGACTAGAAATCCACATATTGATTGGAGAAGCTCTTGTCGTACGGATTCGATGATTCCCCCATGCTTGAGACCAGAATGTTAATCTCCTGTTGATTTCATCTAAGAAAATGTAATGGAGACAAGCCAGATGAATCTCATTTAAAGGATCGAGTACACCCAGATCTTCCATATAATGAAAAAGTCGTAAAAATTACTTAACACCCAATCAAACACATCTCTCCACAAGCGTTCGATGCGCTGATTATGAGTGCTCGGTCCTGTTATCATGCTTCCCTGGCCATTCTTTTCCAGCATAAAATCAGCGACAGCGACGTTTTCCATACCTTAATGGTATACCGTAGGAAGCAACTCCCGATAAAAAACACTTCAAAACTGTCCCTGATGTAGTAATTATTATCTTTCTACTGAATCCGTCTATACCACCAATCACAACGAAACGCCAACGAACTAGTTTGTGACTACTGTCAATATGCCATAAGTGATTTGGAGCATTGACATTATACTCGCGCCTATGAAGTCTACCAATCTTTCTTTGTTTTACCCCACTGTCGTCTATCCGATGCACTGCATCGCTCTTCTTTGATACCCTTTTCTTTAAGCATTTCATTCATCATCACTTCTCCACAATTAGGGAAATCTTTTGTTAATAACGAAACAGCCGTGTCAAGATCGTCATATATCGGTTACATCGGAGAAAACCCTCTTCTGTAAATTGAATTGTGCCATTCTTCTATATATGGTTCTTTCAGAGACACTTAAAAGTTTAGCAATGTCACATATTCCACTTTCCAACAATGTTTCTAATGTAAATTTGTCAATGTTTTAACTTCGATGTGCGTCAGAGTCGGAGGACATGATGGGTGGTTTGTTTCCATATTTGATACGTTCAACCCTTAAAGCAATCATATCTGAAGAATTTTTCACTCCTAAAGATTCGAGGTCATGTGTAGATAACAATCCAACTATATCTGGTGTTATTTTCTGTGCTTCAAATGCAGTAATTGCATTACTTAAGCCAATCTTTTGAAGAACATGTGACATCTGTATCTGTGATTCGACCATTTGTAATCAAATGTTGTCAAACGGAACCGGAAATGCAAAAATGAGCGTGGTTCATAAATATTGTCAAATATTAAGTGATAAGCATATAATGTTGAATGATAAGCATATAATGTTGAATGATAAGCATATACTGTTGAGTGATAAGCGTATAATGTCAAATGATAATCGTACAATGTCGAATGATAAGCGTATAATGTTGAATGATAAGCGTACAATGTCGAATGATAATCGTATAATGTTGAATGATAATCGTATAATGTTGAATGATAATCGTATAATGTTGAATGATAATCGTATAATGTTGATTGATAATCGTATAATGTTGGATGATAGTCGTATAATGTCAAATGATAAGCGTATAATGTCGAATGATACTCGTACATGTATAATGTTGAATGATAAGCGTATAATGTTGAATGATAATCGTATAATGTCGAATGATAAACGTATAATGTCAAATGATAATCGTATAATGTCGAATGATAAGCGTATAATGTTGAATGATAAGCGTATAATATGTAATGATAAGCGTATAATGAAATCTTGTCATAAGGAGGCAGTTACGGCGTTCCATAAGTTCCGGCGTTCCATATTTTATCATAATATAAAGATGTAATACCATTATATAAATATGTTTTAATCATAATATAAAGATGGTTTACCATAATATAAAGATTGTATACCATAATATAATAATGTTTTATCATGATATAAAGATGGTATACCATAATATAAAGTTGTTTTATCATAATATAAAAAGGTTTTACCATAATATAAAGATGTTTTATCATAATTTAAAGATGGTATAACATAATATAAAGATGTTTTATCATTATATAAAGATTGTATACCATTATATAAAGATGTTTTATCATAATATTAAGAGGTTTTGACATAATATTATACATTTATTGACTCTGATAGAGGTGAATACCAGGTTTTATTAACCCAAAGAAAATGATCTTTACCGAGCCAACGGCGAGGTGGGTATTATTTTCAAGGGTTGATAGAACCGGTATTAACTGATACCAAAGCATCTTTGAATGTTTTATTATATGACTTCTGAAAACAAGCCAAAAAAAAAACTAAAATTTTAAAAATACTGAAAAAACATCTAAAATCTTTTATTTTGCCGGTTTCGTCGTTGCCCATTCGGACTTCAACTTTCCAATAGTCAACTTCCCTTTTCAGTGTAGCATCATTCCGTCCGCTCCAGCAAATGGAGTTTACGTATCACAATTGATTCGTTTTTCCAGAGCATGTGGGGATTATAACGACTTCCTCGATAGAGCTACACTGCTGACAAGCAAAATGTTAACACAGAAGTACGTTGCTCCCTGGTTGTTGTCATCACTTAAGAAATTTTACGGAAGACATCATGTGCTTGTATACAAATACGGGACTATCTCTCAGATGAGCACAGATGTTGGTTTGACATAGTTTGGTAATGGCATCCTTCCCGGATTTGACCAACACTAAATCGATATTTGGCAACGTGACGGGTGTGCTATAGCAAGCTGCTTACTGATCACCTGAGTTCACTCTCGTTTCGACTTGAGTACACGTTGGTGAATGCAGTTTTGTTGTTGTTGTGTGTGTGTGTGTGTGTGTGTGTGTGTGTGTGTGTGTGTGTGTGTGTGTGTGTGTGTGTGTGTATGTGTGTGTGTGTGTGTGTGTGTGTGTGTGTTGTATGGTTTGTTTCGTTATGATGATTTTTTGTCTATCGATTTTGTCTTTGTCTTTTCGGTTTTATGCTGTTGATTACCCCTTTGGTACACCTACTCTTCTTTGACACTCGAATGCCCCATTGGTGCCTCTTTGCTTCTTTGTAGAAACCGTATTTGTACACGAATATTATGAAATGTCTAAGAAAGGAATCTTGAAGTCTTCAACTAAAAACATATACAATTTTACCAAAGCTCATCTTGATAAATTGAGGTCACAAGTTCACCCAATGACTTCACAGTCAAGATTCTATTTTTAACGACTGAAAAGTGATAAATATTCTATTTTCATCTACTGAAAAGTCAAAACTCTTTATAAGTTTATTTTTAACTACTTTGAGCTAAAGGTTACCATCCTGGGCCAATCAAAATGAAGATAATTTTTAGTCATATAATAAAAAGAGTTATTGACTTAATATAAAGACGTTTCAATTAATCAAGGTCATAACGTAAAGGACTTTTGACAAAATGTTACAAATATAGTGATAACATTATAACGGTATATAGCTATAACAGAAAGTAATGACTAAAGGACATAACATACTAGTCTTACAAATGCAGGTAATAAGACAGTTCTGGCGTTCCATAACATGGTTTGACTTGTGCCCCAACCTAATTCATACAGTTACACGAATTTACTGTAAGTTTTAGAGTTAGTAGCTTTGTTTACATGTTTGAACAGGGACCCTACTGGAAATAAGCTTCAAGCTTTTGTAGGTTATCCTAGGTAAAGGGCAATTGTTGGGATACCGCTAAAACTTATTGTTCATTTTAGTGATTTAGTCATTTTTATTTTTTAGTCCGTCCAATCATGTTGTCTTTTTTTGTAAATCTAAAAGTACTTTTTATATTTTTATATGTCTTTCATTCAATGTTTTATAATAGTCTTGTGACTAAATGAAGTGTAAATTGTGTGCCTATTATTTTCCTGAATACATATTATTATTATTATTATTTGAAATTAACTGGCCACTTTTAAAATTAAGTGAATAAAAGTGGACATCGATTTCTTCAAATTGATATTGATGTTTTTATTGACAAAACAACACATTAAGCTAACAATAACAAACTTATTGTAGATTGATATTTGAGTAACATAATAACAAAACATCTGGTATGGCTACTGTATAGTTTGTCTTCGGGATTTCGATCGCTTATTATAGAACAAGGTGCGAATCGAAAAAAAAAATTCTACAACAGGATTAATTTGAAATTCCAATTCGAACCGAATTGCTTTCAAAAGCTGCCTGGTTGCTATCAACATAGCTTTAGCAATTAAATATACATATACTGATACCCATCAACAAAATGAAATGCTGTTAATAGCAAAAACATATACTTGTATAGAAAATAAAGAGATGTGAATAAGTGTACGCGACACAGCCCACAATCAAACGGCAATTTAGAAAAACCACAATGAACAACCGCCAGCAGCCTTCAACGAGGCCATTTGGCACTGCTCGCGGTTCTGCAATTAGCCCATGGTCTAAATAAGATGCATATAATTCAAATCCAGCCCTGAAATAGTCACAGATTCGATTATAGTTTCGATTCGCACTTAGTCCACACGCAGAGCTATTAAATACCGAGCACATGTTGCTGTAAGCCTATCTCAGCAGATAACTAAGAAATCATTATACATTATCATATCAAACAGCAGGCTTTGTATACATTCAAAAATATTTATAAACCTGATGGTTTAATTTATTCAAATAAAACAATATTGATATAAATAAATTATATGTTGTCGCGAGGATGCGAAAGAATTGTAAAAGGTAGGTGCACATGAGTTATGGTCTTGTTGCTTATATTATCGTTGTTTGTAATAAAAAAAAATAAACATTGTTATGCCAGTTCAGTTGATAAACTTTCTATTCTTTGCAATATACATTTCAATTGGTTGGTTTACTGCTTGGTGCCAACAGTCCTCTCCTTAACATGCTAAGTTTTTGCTGAACTAAATTTTAATTTACTGCCGCAATATGTACACATTAAATAGTACTGATAGTATAGGTTTTCATCATGTCTCAATTTGTTTTACATCAATTTTCGTTCTTACAAACAAAAAAAAACGGAAAAAAAAACGGAAAATACTAGGGTTCATAATGCACATATGATAAAAGCAATGATTTTGTTATAATTTGTTTTATTTAGGCTGTCATTTTACGGAGTCATGATTTTCTTTTCAACGACCACTTATTTATACATTTTATCTATATCGCACACTTGTTACAATCAGGATAGAAATCTATACACCTTCGAACGTTCGCAATTGGAAAAAGAAAAGCGCCACATTGCATTTTTAAAGGTACACAAGGCAGCTAGCTCCACTATTCAGAATATCTTTCTTCGTTTTGGATTGTCGAGGAATCTTACTTTTGTCGTTCCATCAACGCAGAACCTATACAACAATGTTATTAGCACAAACGACACTGTTAATAATAACAACACCCGGAAACATCCTCCACGACGCCCATTCGATATTTTGTGCATGCACGTACTTTACAATAGGACGGCATTTGAAAGAATTCTGCCAAATGATACAGTTTATATTGGATCTCTTCGGGACCCGTTTGAATATATTGTGTCTTTTATGGAATATTTCCGTACAATGTTTTCGTCGTACAATATTTCTGGCCCGGGGGCACTCACTGATTTCTTAGAAAACCCCGAAAAGCACGATGTAACAATTGCGTATCCTGAGTTAGCACAATATGGATTTACTAAAAATAGGTTCGCAATAGAATTTGGTTTTCCAATTAATCTGGTGGTAGACTTTAACAAGGAAGAAGTAGAAAAATACGTTAAAAACCTTGATAAAGAATTCACACTAGTGCTCATCGTGGAACACTTTGATGAATCTGTCATTCTCATGAAAAGACTTCTTCGTTGGACAATAAAGGACGTTTTGTACATTCGGAAGAATGACGTTTTGGACCCATTTCTAGTAATCGGGGAAAAAGACAGACTAAGATACAGAGCACTGTCACCCGTTGATTACATTCTGTATCAACATTTTTACCTAAGACTTTGGGAACAAATTAAACATGAAGTACGCTTCCATGAAGAGGTTCTGTACTTTAAAACCGTAAGAAAAAACATAAAGGAACATTGTGTGAACATGGTCGATAATTCATCAGATTTTAATGTAGAGAAATCGGAATGGACTGAACACTTTATTGTGACAAAAGCAGAATGTGAATATTTACTTATGGGTGAACTAACTTTTGTGTCAATCATAACGAAAAGACAGTACGGAAATTAAACTAGTTCGACTTTATTTAATGTATATGCATGACATCTTCAAAGAAGCAAAGAGGCAACAATGACGCATTCGAGTGTCAAACATCCGAAAGGGCAACGGCGAAACCGGTAAACACGAACACGAACAGCACGAAAAACACAAAACACAAAATCAACCGAACGGAAATCAACAACGCGAACTCAAGTCGTAACAAGAGTGAACTCAGGTGCTCCGGAAGAGTAAGCGGTTCCTGCCTGCTATAGCACATGCACCCGTCGTGTTGCTAATTTCCGATTCAGTGTGTCAAATCCGGTAAAGGAAGACAAAACAAATTTCTACGACAAACCAACATCTGCACTCTTTTGAGAGATAGAAATCCCATATTTCAAACTCATCCCAATAAAAGACATTCAGATGTGGAATAAGTGTACGCGACACAACCTACAATATTTGCAACAATTTCAAAAAATGGAAAACAGCCAGCAGCCCTCAATGTGACCAGCAGTCGCTCTCGCTCTTTGCAATTGTCCATGGTTTGAAAATTAACTACAATAAATGATTCAAACCAAATCCTAAAGTGTCCATGATATACCCCCTTCTTGACAAAACACAAAAACTAGTAACTTAAATTTGACGAATACAAACACCAGCTTTGATAAAGATTATTGAATTAGGACATGCAGGCACATTTAAAATATGGCGGGGTTAAACGATTTTTTAGGGCTCAGTCTCCCCCTATTGATAATCAACAATAAAGCACAACACACAGAAATAATTAAATCGAAAGAAGTTCAAACCTGAAATAAAAGGACAACAAGAAAATAACGGGAAGTAGAGATACTCTCTTGAGAACACTCAAAGTAACTGATGTAAAAAAATCAAGTATGTCAATTATAAATCCAACACAACACGTCAAAAAATTAATGATTTTTGGTGATATATCATCACACAAAGCCGACAAACTTGATCACTGTAATGCTTAAAAATGACTTACGTATAGAAAGGCAATTAAAACTTCAAAGCAAGTATCAAATTATCAATATTTGTACCAAAAATATCGTAATCAAAGGTTTTAGTAAAATGTTCATTTTATAACCTTTTCTCAATAAAGTTTTAAGTCAGTAAAGGATTTTTGTCTTTTAAATCAGACAAACCAACGCAGATCCGAGCATACCAATGACTCGGAAATGAATATGTTTCCCAAAACAAATAAAAAAAATGCCCGAAAGATAATTTAAGCAGTCATCATTTCTGATCAGTCCAATTAACCTTAATGTGTCTCGTTGCTAAAAAACGATTTACTATATAAGTTAGAAACTTAAGAACAGACAGTCATTTTTAGATTTATCGAAACACCATTTTACCAAACATTCAAATTTCTTTTTGATAAGATGATAAGGAAGACAAGTGTACAAAGTACAACAAGAATATGTCCAAAAGACATAATGCCCCATCTCGCAACATTTTTTTTTTCTGCATTCACTAAAGCATCAACATGGTTGCTATTAAGGCACTTGTCAATCAGAGGAATGGACTTAAACTTAACCATTCTTCTATAAGTGGTCAATCATGTGGAAAATATAGGTCAATGCCAGCATCCAAAGCATGCATTGTGCTTAGCATCACTAGGTGAACCTACCATACCAATAAAGTTGATGTGGCACATGTCAGTAAAAAGGAATGGACTTTAACCATTCTTCTATAAGTGGTCAATTATGCGGAAAATATAGGTCACAGCCAGCATCCGAAGCATGCATTGTGCTTAGCATCACTAGGTGCACATACCATACCAATATGGTTGCTATAGCACTTGTCAGTAAGTGGGAATAGACTTTAACCATTTTTCTGTATGTGATCATTCATGCGAAAAATATAGGTCACATCCAGCATCCGAAGGATGCAATGTTCTTATCATCACTAGGTGCACCTACTATACCAAAATCATTAATATTGCATTTGTCAGTAAGTGGGAATTCGGAAATATGGGGATTTGGGACGGACAGACGAACGGACGGACGAACGAACGGACGGACGGACGAACGAACGGACGGACGGACGAATGGACCCGAACCCTATATACCCCTCTACTTTCGTAGATGGGGCATAAAAATCGAAACTATCAAGTATTTTCAAAAGCACGAAGTTTGTCTTAAACACCGAGCGAATTTTTCACACTTAAAAAAAACGTTTTCATATACGTTATCGCAGTATCGAATGAAATTCTTTCATAGTAGTCAAAGCAAGAGATAGCTCGGCCGTTAAACCAGGGCCACCAATCTCGAAAATCATAAGAATTTGTTATTCACCCAATCGCTTCAAAATCGATTTAATTCAAGCCCCTGTGATCTTCGTTGGACACGAAGTACCAAAGCGGGTGCAATTAATAATGTCCATATAGCTTATTTCGTAAAATCCGGACGCTAATTACAGCTTTGTTCTTTTTTTAACTTTATTTTTATATAAATGACTTTAAGACTTAGATTCAGTGACACAAAGTCGCTCTCCTTTTGGGTAGAAGTACTGTTAGTATTTTGTAAAAAATACTTTGCAAACACCACGAATAATATAATGGTATGAGCATCAACCCCTTTTAAGATCTGACTCCTTTTCGAATCATTATGTGCTGAGTTTGTTACTGATCACAGCTTTTGTGTTCGTACGTACATTTACATTTTCGTAATAGATGCTTAAATATTCTAGGCGATTTCAAACTAAGCGAGATCATGTTATGATTACCATTTCTCTGCTTAAAAGATTGTTACCATATTTTTTTTCTAGATATTTACTATAGTGGTGTTACATAAGATAGCTGAAAACTAAAACAATTATTTACATTTCCAGAGCTGGCAACTTTTAAAATCTTAAAGGTTATTTTTAACATTTCTGAGATGTTTCATATGATATTCAGACCTGAAAATCGGAAAGGTTGGAAGACCTGTATTTGTTTGCGTCGGTCCTTTGTAATGTTGTCCCGCGGAATTTGTTTCTTACTACCATTGGATATTTAAATTGAATGTTTTATGATAATATGCAGTTTTTAACGATGTACTAGTATGTACAATTTGATAAATACGTGTTTATTTTACATGTAACACTAATGTGTGGAAGAAGCAAAGATGCACAAATAAGGCCTTTGAGTGTCGAAATAGACGAAAGAGATGTGAAATAAGTGTCCGAGACACAACCGACACGACAAAACCAGTAAACACGAACTTGAACAGCACTGCCCGACACTCACATTCTTAATTGATACATTTTAACAATACAAAGAAGAAAACAGCGGGGCTAATCAAGCTAAGGTTCATGTATTTGTTAAAAACCCCTCGAAAATTAACAACTTAAACAACTACTCATAACTGATCCCATACCTCATAACTTAATCATATAATTCATAACATTTTTATAAAACCTATCTAATGCATTAAATTATGAAATATAAGATTGGAATGAATCATTATCGGTTGAAGTAAACAAATTGCTATAATTTAAGTCTAAAAGTTTTAATTTCGAATGACTTCGTCTATGGTGAAAAAATATTGTTTTGTCGAAAACAAAACGATTTCTGAGAGAATATTAAGACCTGGGGTTGAAATAAAGAACCCCTATTTTGTATGAAATGACCAAATTGATTGAATAGCATACACATATTTTCCCAATAAAGAAATAGGTGTTCTATGTAAACTTGACAAAACGGGTGTTACATTTTGAAGCGAGAAAAATTCGTATCGCACCTCATAACTGGAAAAAAAATATATCGGAGTTGACTGTTGCAAGACCGGTGGCCGTGTTAACCGAAATATCACAAGAATCGTTCATTTCATGATACAAGCATCTTTGGCATTAATCATGGTCGACCCCTATTTTGACAAAAAGCAGATTAGCTAATCAAAATATTCAATATATCAATATGGCGGTCATTTTTCAAAATGGCGGAAGTAACCGTAATTTTGAGGTTTTCATCAACCAAATTCAATTAAAACTATACAAGTTGTCAGTAAATCCATAAATTCAATATATACATGTACTATCTAAATTGACTTTATTTTGCACAGATATATTATAGGCAACGACATTACACATTGGTGGCCATTATTTTTTTCCAATTTTGTTGACAAAAACCATGATAGTTTCAAGAAAAAAAAACCAAATTGTCTTGCCAAAATCTTCTGAATATAATTTGTTGCGTTTCAAAGACAACTAATCCTTTTTAACAAGAGTATCTACAATAATATCACCCAGATTTATGAAGGAAAGAATGTTAGAGTGGTAGGTTTAAATAACGATAGGAAACAATGTCACATAACATACTTTTTAATAGAGGACTTTTTTGTTTGCTTTTGTTTGAAAATTATCTATTGATTTGAAGCTGAGTAGAAAACAATAGAGTAACAAGTAAAAAACTTGTAATGAACCTTGATATTACTGGTATATCTTATTTTCTCATTTTCGTCTTTCGGATGTAAAAGTGCAACTAAAACGCCTATAACAACTTTATTTCATTTTATAGATCAAAGCAAAAAACCCGACTTGATTCCGATGACAAATAACAAAGATATTGACTATTTAGTGTTAATTTCTTAAAATCTCACCTTTATAACTTCCGCTTTCGCGTAACTAATTCCACTGATTGTGCAACGTCAGAGGGGGAACCGATAAATTTGTTTACACTAGTTACAATAGCAAACGGTAGTTTATCTTTACAATTTATTAGTAATGAAATGATAATTAATGCATCCAGAAATGAAATATGTTTTATAAAACATGTAAAATATATGTTTAATCACCAAAACTTTATTCAGTATAATTGTGATAATTGTTGAATTGTAGATGAAAAAGTAATAAAAGAAAATCGTAATTAAAAGAAGCTTATTCCTCGAGGCTTATTCTTTTTTAATGATACTGATTATCTGTTGCATGAAATGAAGTTTTGAGGAAGAAGCACAGACACGTGTGTGTCCATTCTAAATTTCATTGGCTTTCAGATATTTTCGGTGTAACCGACACTAAAAGTATTACGTATTAATTTACAGGAAGCTTAGACATCACAAGTTATAATTAGATTAGCATTTTGTCATTCACTAATTCAACATTATTTATTTCATGGTTTCCTATACTCTAGCATAGACGTGTACCCGTTTTTCTGTTCTCGCTATTTTTATGGCCCGATCGGCCATATAGTTTTACCCTTGTCCGTCCGTACATACGTCCGTAACACTTTGCTTAAGTTCTTGATTGAGATCAATAAATCGGATACTAGATGTTGAGGGTCAATGATATTCCACCACTAGATGTGTCTTGGGTAGCACTACACCATCCTCTAGTAAGTCGCAGTGACCTATATTTTAAGCATGAACGACTTTGGTTAAGTTCTAGGTTAAGGTCCATAACTCTGATACATTCTAAGCACGGGAGGGCCATCTGTGACTCATACACACATTTTATTGACCTATTGGAGTTATTGACTTTTGAAAAAAACTCTTTGTTATTCACCTCGCCCGCTTGGCTCGGTGAATAACAGTTTTTTTTTTTTCAAAAGTCAATAACTCCACACATTTACCTCATCAAAAGACAGTAATTGTTTATAATTATCATAAGGACTGGAATCCTGAAACCGTCCAATTCCGACATAGGCCTGCATATTAGACACATATGATTTAAATTAACACTTTGGACCATAAAGACAACACAACTGTTTAAAATAGATATGTTCCTTTGATTGCATCATGTATGTGTACTGCATGATTGCTGCAGTAAAAACTTTCAATTTTGTGGAAATCTGACAATCATAATTGCTTAAATTATAGAATTTAACCGCAAGGAATTGGAGTACTTTAATTCCTTGATTTAACATTTTATACAAATTTTAAAAGGTCTAAACTTCATTCTTGTGACGGTCTACCTTATTAAAATATCATTTGGTGTAAAATGTATTGTTAAAAACTGGAAAATGTATATATGTGTTCGTTGGGTATTTCTTAAATTTAAATGTAAAAAATTGCCACCGAAATTATTTATATTTTATTGCGGATATCTTTAATATCCCCTTTCAAAAAACACATTCCTACTATACAAGAATACAAGAATACAAGAATACAAGTTTATTTGACCAATCATGGGCCCTCAAGGGGCAATAACAGTACAAATGTTTATTTATGACAGAATATACATGAAGACATATATGTGACAATACAAAGTAATATATATAAAGCAATTGTAATAAATTAAGTCAGAACAGTGCAGATACACTGTATTTTTTTTTTTTATACAACTCCAGACTCCAGGAGGAATTTACATAGGTTATTTAACATTGTTTCATTTTCACAGTTAAAGGTCCAGAATAGTTTATTGAAGGAGGACATATTATTAAAATGTGAATTAGTTTTAATTATTGTATCAAATAGAGTTTCTCTAGATGTAGTAAAATGAGTACAGTTAGTAAAATAATGAATCTCATCATCAATTTCATTTATAGAACATCTTTCGCATAATCTTTCATTTAAAGGGGTTAAGGGTTTGGTATATCGACCCAATTCAATTTTTAATCTATGAGAACTGATTTTAAACTTTGTAATGGACCTTCTGTTTCTGAAATCTTTTATTAAATCAAGATATTTTTCAAAACCAAAATTTGTTTTGATCTTAACATATGTTCTGAGTTTTCCATTTTCATTAATTAAAAAATTCCTGTAACTGTTCCAGGCGTTAATATATAATTTTCTTAAATCAGTCTTTACTGTAGTTTTACAAGTAGAATTTGAGCATAGTTTATATTTGTTTCCTCCTGGAGTTTTTAATATAGTGAACATATTTGATATGGCTGAGAACCATGATCTGCCACCCTCCTCATGAACCTTTTTTGATTCTTCATATGCATCTTTTATTAAGCCTGATGGAGTATTTTCTACTCTGTTCCAATAATTAGTACTTGCTTTAAAGCAATCCAAAATAATAGGAAGTCTCCCTGTCTCAGACATAACCCCAAAATTAGAGACTTTTTTGTTAACACCAAGTATATATTTTATAAAGTGGAGTTCTAGTTTAGAGGCTGGGGAAAAGTTAGATTGTTTTGTAAAGTTACAGATATGTTCAAATTTAAAAGAGGGTGGCAAATAACAGCCCCAAATATCTGCACCATATAATAGTATGGATTTAATGGTATGATCAAAAATATGTAATGAGGATCTGATGCTTGGCCCAAGGGAAACATATTCAGCCTTAAGTTTAAATAAGGCTTTTGTGGCTTTCCTGTAAAGATCAGTTTTAGCTTCTTGAAAAGACCCTGACGGTGTTAGTGTTATTCCAAGATATTTATATTGATTAGTACACTCCAGTAATTTGTTACGAAAAGAGAATTTTTCTTTGATATGTCTACCGGTCTTGTTAAAGATCATAGCTTTTGTTTTGGAGAGGTTAACATCTATTCCCCACTCATCGCCAAAAAATTGAAGTTTGTTTAATTTTTGTTGCAGACCTTCATGTGATGTAGACATGATTACCACATCATCTGCATACATAAGACAGTGGATTAATTTATTATTAATAGATACAGCATCAGGGGTATTATCAAAGTAATCTGGAAGGTCATTTATAAAAATTTTAAATAAGTTAGGGCTCAAAATATCTCCTTGCCTGACTCCAATTTTTGAAGTGAAATTATCTGTCAAAATATTTCCAATTTTAACATGAAGTTTTGATTTCATGTACATATTCTTTAAAATATTATAGAATAAGCCGCCAATCCT
The DNA here is from genome assembly GCA_963971305.1 of Arcuatula senhousia. Taxonomy (NCBI): domain Eukaryota; kingdom Metazoa; phylum Mollusca; class Bivalvia; order Mytilida; family Mytilidae; genus Arcuatula; species Arcuatula senhousia. Next base: position 20,931,368 of record OZ020313.1, on the reverse strand, counting down.
ATTTTGTAATAATTTAATATAAATTGCCTCATGCAGTACTGAATCAAATGCTTTTTTGAAGTCAATAAAGCATGTATATAACTTTTGATTTTTACCAATATATTTATCTATAGCAGCTTTTAATACAAATATATGATCTGCAGGTCTACTTTTTTTTGTAAAACCTATTTGAAAAGGTGATATTATATCATTTTTATCAAGAAAAGCATCCAACCTATTGTTTAATATTGAATTGAATAGTTTACCCAGACATCCTGTTATTGCGATGCCTCTATAGTTTTCTGGATTAGAGCAGTCTCCAGATTTAAAGAGAGGTGTAAGATAGCCAGTTGACCAATGATCTGGATAAAATCCGGATGACAGAATACCATTAAATAATTTGAGCATACATGGTAATAAAATACTTTGGCCTGCTTTTAGCATATCATTAGTGATGAGTTGGAGCCCACCAGATTTGTTTGTTTTTAGTTTTTTTATTGCTACTTGGACTTCTTTCTCAGTGATAGTTTCATCCAAAACATTAAGGTTGTTACTATCCTTCTCGAGGTTTTTTAATTGTATCTTAAGATATTTTAGAGTGTCATCATATTTTTCTTGAATATTATTCAAGCAGTCAAAATGTTTTTTAAAATCTTCAGGGTCAACTGCAGGAATTTCATCGGATCTTTCTTTCAAAGAGTTAATAAGCTTCCAATAATCTTTTGGATTCTCACTTTTAAGGTTATCTATTTGTCTAATTACATTAATTTTAAAGTTTTTGGCTTTATATTTCCTAGTCTTATTATAAATTCTATTTGCTTTATAGAAGCTGTTTCTCAGTTCTTTATTAAAGGGAAAAGTTGACATAAGTCTGGCCTTTTGTACTGCTTGGTTGCGAAGAGTTCTTAGGTCAGAATCATACCAGTGTTTATGTTTGGTTTTTTTTTTCTTATTAGAGGGGATTTTTAAACATTTATTACAAGCATTAATTATAATTTTTTCAAATTCTTCACTTGCTTGTTTTATTGAATTTTCATTAGTTATATCTAGAGTTTGAGCATTAAATCTATCAATATGTTTTAAGGATTCAACACTTTGTAATTCTGTAAGAATTTTTATACTTGATTTATCATCCCAAAAGTATTGTTGTGGGGGGGAATTATACTCCTGTGTTGGTTTATCTCTTTGAAATTTTGTAATTAAAGACCAGGATAATTTACAATGGGCATCAGACAAAGTTGGAGTAAAAGGGGAAACCTTAAAATATGGAATTTGTCTGAATAACTGTTCGCTAACAACAACATAGTCTACTATACTGCTACCATTGGGAGTGTAACAAGTGTAATTTCCAAAGGAGTCTCCCATGGTTCTACCATTTAAGATTCTTAGGCTATTCCCTATACAAAGGTCTAAGAATTCTTAACATTTAGAAAAAAAAAGATATTTGCTCAATATTGTTGTTTAGAGTTGTCAGGTTTAATATTTTCATGTTCATTCAAATATTTCTGCATATTGTTAATACAAAATACTAGTTCATAGCTCTTTTATTGAACTGCTCATTTCTAAGCAAGTATATCTATTTTCAGATACTATATAGATATAGGTAAAAAAAAAAATCCCTCTGGTGTCATTAGTGTTATCATAAGTTGCCCTTGGACAGAGATCAGTATCCTCTATATAATTGACATAATTACTTTTGTTGTATTTGTCATTATCAGACAAAATATAATCTGGTAAGGATCCTATTCTTGCATTTAGATCACCACAAAGAATAAGACTACCCTTGTCCTTATATTTGGTTATATCTTCTGAAAGCTGTTTTAAGACACTTGTATCATTTTGATCTAATGCTAAGGTAATTGGAGAATAGGTGGGGGGATTATAAATGATACATATATAAATGTCGTCTTCAGTTTTGAAAAAAGATTTCTTTAACATTATCCAATGGAAGTTTAGATTAGTAATAGGTAAAATTTTTATCCCCTCTTTTAAAAAAGGTTTATAAAGAATACCTAGACCACCAAAGTATCTACCGTTTCTTGATTTTTCTCTACATATAGGAAAGTATCTAAAGTTAGGGAAACATAAATTATCATTGTATCCCACATGAGTCTCTGCTAAAAAGACTAAATCGAAATCTTGAATTTCTCTATTGAAATCTGGGTCTTGACTTTTGTCATAGAGTTTAGATTTTATGCCACCTACATTACAAAAGCAAAATTTTAGATTATGAATCAATTGGTTGTGCATGGTATTAGATGCAAGTAGTGTGATTGCTAATCTTGGTATGGTAGTTGAGTACTTAAAAAGATAAAATAAAAGATAGAAATACTGAATGCACTAATTACTTTTGGGTTTTGTTTGTTTTTTAACTACAAAAATATATGTGTCATGCAAAATGTACAAGTATGTGGATGACAGTGCAATTAGTAATAACAATACAATTCAAATTTGCAAAATGAATGTAAATTAACATACAATAACTAAGCGATAAATGATACAAATAATTCAGTAGGTATATATAGTTACTGAGAGCTAATTAATTATACTTATATATTACAAAGTAAAATAACAAAGGATCAAGTTACACTAACTGTATGTTATGCACCCTTTTTATACGCTAGTAAAGTACTATAATGATTTATTAATTAATTTAGTGTTATCTTATTTCCTGTGCACTTGTATTTTCTTTCTTTTTTTTCTTTATTTATTATTGGTCAAACAATCTTATAAATTAGTAATTTTATTTATTTAACTACAATGTATGAACTTTTTCTTCTTTCTTTTTATAAAATTACACAAAAGAGAGAAGGAAAAAAATAGAAAAAAAAAATGAACAAACCAGAGTTAATACTTAAAACACAAGTACTTATTCTTCAAGTATGAGAAGACAAAAATGAAGTTATTAAACAATAAAAATTAGAAATAGTAATTCTAACAAAATTTGTACAAATATTTCTTCTTCTTTTTTTTTTTTTTTTACCTATATCTATATAGTATCTGAAAATAGATATACTTGCTTAGAAATGAGCAGTTCAATAAAAGAGCTATGAACTAGTATTTTGTATTAACAATATGCAGAAATATTTGAATGAACATGAAAATATTAAACCTGACAACTCTAAACAACAATATTGAGCAAATATCTTTTTTTTTCTAAATGTTAAAAATTAATCAATCAACAAATGTGGACATATTATAATTACAATGACCTTCAATATTATGTAAATATTGTAGTTCTCAGCGCATCTTTTGAGTCTGGTGTTTTCCAAAATTTCTCTTGTTATCGAAGCCTCTACGATTTACATTTCTGCCTTGATATCTATAGGTATGAGGACTGTTTGGGATATGAGGTTTGAATCCAAGACATGAAAGAATGCTTGATTTGAGATTGGCTGCAAATTGCTTAACTCCAGCTTCACTTAGGTGCACATCATCTTCTTTTTCTAGGAATTTTGATTGTGGAGAGCCTCTGTAGGAGAGATTGCTATGATCACATAGAATAATTTTAGAATTTTCACTATATTTATCCTTAACCAGGGCATTAGCTAGACTAATACGGTTGTTGAACTGGTCTTTTCTTGGTGTTCCTAGCGATACCACAATTTTGGCTTCTGGCCATTTTTCACTACACTCATTTATAATGCTTCCAAATTCTTGAACACATTGGTTTGCTTGCTTGTTTTTTATTTCATTGGTGAGGGAGTGTAAGCAAATGATGTCATAATTCTTATCAGTAGAGGACAAAATACATTCCTTCGTTTGATCAAAATTGTAAGCAATCTTCTTATCTGTTTCAAATTTTGCTGATAATTTCTCTGGTTGAATTTTGGTAGTATTTGATGTCCCTATCAACAGAACTTGAGGAACTTTCTGCTTTTCATAAGTGCGATTATCTCTGGTTGGTTGAGATTCCAAGTTATGTTGTCTTGAATTGTGAAGTTTCAGAGACAGGATTTCATCACTTAGATTTTCTTTTTCTTTCACTAATTGTTTCATGTTTTCCTCATAATGGTTCATGCGTTGGTTAAGATTAAGTATTTTATCTGCTTGTATTGAATTGTCATTTTCAACTTTTTTCCTGAGCTGGGTCTCCATTTCTAGTTTGCGTTTTAATTCGGTCATTGAAAGGTTGTGGTTGCTTTCGGCTGTGTTAAGTTCAAGCTCACTATCACATTTATGTTTCTTTAGTTTGTATTCATATGCGTCAATTTGAGTTTGATGTTGATGTTTACGTGTTTGAATTTCTAGTTGTAGAGATTGAACCTTGTTTTTAAGTGTTAGTATCTCTTCATTTTGTTTAGCAATTGTATCTTGTAGAGCTTTGACTTTGTGATCATTTTGTTGAATGTGAGCATCTGTTTCATTCTTTCTCAAGTTGCCGATAATGTTAGCTAACTCGTTTGCAACTACTTTTTGTTGATTGTCACAAAACTTTAGGAGTGAGTCAGCAAACGTATTTTCCATTTGTTTAAATGCTTCCTTTACCTCATGTATAACGGGGTTAGTAAAAGATGAGAAGGATAAGTCTAAATCCGAACATCCGGGGATTTTCGTCATTTTGAGTTATTTCCCTTTATTTTGTAACTAAGGAGGTGAAGCGGTCGCCATATTGAATGTTATTCTATATCGATGTTGTCACGAAAAATCATCGATAACACCTTTAATTTCAATTGCCATCATGCCAAAACATGATGTGCAGTTGGCTGTCAAAACCACATTATCATGATTATGTTGTAACGAAAAGTCAGTCTCCAAAAGAGCCATAAAAGAGCCACGAACCGCGACTAGCATTAGCCTAGTACACCGTTTGTTGCAAAATGTGCTAATAAAATTTGAACCCTTATTCTAGGACATGGTGTATCTTGAATTCATAAGGAAACCGAGAGATATATACCTGTTTGGCATTTTAATTTCGCTTGTTGAAAGTAAGAAATGGCCGTGAATGACAAAACCAGAAAAAAACACGATCGACCGACAAGGAAACTGTCAACAGGGAATCATAAACAATAGCAATAATTTGATTGTTTTTGTTTTCTTTTTCTCTGTATTTCGTGTTCACCGAGCTTTGTAGAAAGTTTTTATTTTTCAAATTTAAATTTCTTTTCAAAACGCTAACCACATGACTCCGTTATAAATCTGCAGCATAGTACATAACATGGGCGTGTTTCAACAAGCATGAACATAATTTTATACTTCCTTTGGAACATAAGGATGCGGTCAGAAATCAACAGCAAATTGCTTTTTTTTTTTACAAATTCGAAACTTATTAAAACTATAACTTAATTACAAGTCTGAAACAAATAAGCATCGTTTTCTGTGATGTAAAATTAACTTGATAGTTGTCTAGCAATTATTTTCACGCTTAAACATGACACGATGACATAAGCAATATTGCTAAATACGAATGTAGCAGGTATAAAACATATTTTGGCAGAAGAGGTCAAGAAAAAAATATTCTGATTGGAGAAGGATTTCTACTATAGAAAATAATTACTAATAATTGAAAAAAAAATCTGTCGTGACAAATGATTTTTATGCGGCTGGTCAGCAGGAATGAAAAAAATATTTCTTGCCAGAAAAAAAACAACCCCTCCAGATTAATGGTCGGTCCCAAAACAAATAAACTTATTTTTTAAAGTTTTATAATATTTTCATGTATGACAAGTTGTAATTTGCACCTTGGATATTCCTTGCTGAAAAATTTTAAAAGCAACATCTTCATCTTCAAAAGAATTTGTCATTTATATCATTTTTTGAACATTTTTATACAAAATGCATCTTCAATGCCCTAGAAGTACCCATGGGATGTTGCGTATATCTCGTACATATACTGTAACGTCCTGTATCCAAGGAAAGTACAATCGCTCGCTCGACATTTGTAGAAGCAAAGAGGTACCAATGGGGCATTTGATTGTCAAACGTCCGAAAGATCAAAGGCAAAACCAGTAAACGAATGTGAACAGCACAAACACGAAACAAACAAAAACACAAAATCTGAATAGACATATACGATATTGAGATGTGGAATAAGTGTACGCGACACAACAAACATAAACAAACAGCACTTCAAAAAATCACAACGGAAAACAGCAATGCGAACTCAAGTTGTAACGATAGCACTCAGGTGCTCCCGAAGAATAAGCAGTTCCTGTTTTGTATAGCACAACCGGCACGCTGCCATTGGCCAATTCGGTAAAGGAAGACAAAACAAAGCCATATGACAAACCAACATCTGCACCCATCTGAGAGATAGAAATCCCATATTTGTCTGTAAGCTTTTTGAGTTAAAAAAAAAACCGAAAGAGCAACTTGTCCCTGTTTCATCAACTGAATAAACTGAGAACTTTACATAAACTGGGTTGTATAGTTTTGTTAAAGGTTCAACAGGTTTGGAAGGAGCTGTGGTTGTAAATTTTTTCAAGTTGAAATCTGCAGAAGAGTCAAGAAAGGTGCCGAGAAGAACTGGCTTAGGGACATAATCTTTCAATGATTGGTGAAGTTTCTGCATTTGAAAATTTGCATCTGATTTTGGTTGCTGGTGTAACCTTTCATTTCTTCTTTGTGTTGCTCTTGGTTGCTTAGTAAAACTTTTGTCTTTGATATTGGTTCTGGTAGCCACTTCATAACAGTCAGCATTCCGGCCGTTTGAAGATTTGAAAAGCTTTTAAAACTTATGAAGCACCATTCTCAGCTTGATAGTGGAAGACTTTGATATTATACATGCTTTCATAGACTCTATCGTGCACACACCTGAAAAAATGTAATGTTTACTGCATCTGGTGAACAAAAAGATAAGAACTATGAAACATGCAAATGAACGAAATATTTCTGACTGAACATGTTCAAGGCCGTAAATTGCCTCCGATGAAAGAGGAGGCAATAGCAGAAGGCGGGGGTCTGGGGCCCCAGAAGCTATCGGTTTTTCATGAAAACAAATCAAGCTTTCTAGCAAATCCTGATACCATTTTTATTATTTATTGAAGGTTTGTTATAATAAACGAGAAGATGCTTAATGCTACATATTCATATACTTTTCCTTAGTTTAAATTGCAAAAATCTTTAACATCGAACTTTTATGACTTTGAAACTTATGCTTAAACATACAACCAAAGTTAGAAACTAAAAAGAAAGATGCTCACTGCAAATTTTTTTAACAAGACCTATCATCAGGTGGTACTAAGGCCATTGATATGCTTACGGCTAAGTCTTGAACCATGAAAACTAAGGGAGCAAAAACACGAAAAAAAAGGATAGTGATTCTTTTTGTATGTTGCACCCATAGAGTTATGATATCCATAGAGTTATGATATATCATAACTCCGTAGTGCACCCCATGGTGAATGTGTTAAACTTCTTTCTCAGAAAATGACCATAAGGATCAATATTGGACATATTGACTGGTTTTCATTGCCTATTTTAACATCCTTAAGTTAAATATCAAGACCGGTAACAACATTGCAAAAATTCACAAAGACACGTCGTGGTATTAGATCGAATTGAACGAAATTCCAGCAGTCAGTAAAAAGATAGACTGACAAACCGACAGAAAAGTTAATTTCAGTATTTAAAGCGACAACATTTTATTAGTAAATAGATTTTTAACATAAGTACAATGAATGATGTTATTTGCAAATATATATAAAAATCTAGTGGTCACTTTCAAACTATACAGTCGGTCGACTGTTTGCAGAACTTTTACGGAGTTATCAATTTCATTAGTTAAAATGCATCAGAGCCTAAAATCATATAACCTATGAACGGTTTCACGGTAAAAGCCTCAATAAAGCTTAAAAGAACATTCTCAGAAGCAACCATCGGCATGATGCTTTCAAATATTTGCTACTGCTACTTACTAAGACCTTTGTTATTTTAGTATGAAAACTTTTAAAGTTTGAATGGAACAATCAAAATGATGTTTGAAGACAGATTCAAACAAAAAATGGAGATATGGAGCAATCTTCCCTAAACCTTTTTTTCTAGGTTTTTTGGGTTTTTTTTTTTTTTTTTTTAAACTGAGGAGGCAGTTGCCTCCTCTGCCTCTATGTAATTTACGGCCTTGATGTTTCTGTTATGTATGATAAAAAGGTCATGAATGCATTAAAGATGCATGTGTACCACAAGTATATATATAAAGAGGGATATTTATTTCTTACTAGTTGATTTAGTTTTTTTTTAATGATTCAGCTTTGTTCATTTATATGGCTAAACATTTTCTATAATCTTAAATGTTGCACTTTTGAAAATTATCTATCAGATTAATAAAGTAATCGTGTAACAGTTATTAGTTAATGTTTCATTTTATTAATTCAAGGTAATTATAAGGCTATCACAGGTACATGTTAAGACCTAACAGGTTCCTAACAGTATCTTACAGGTGTCTGGTAATAAATATCAGGTGTCTGTGTAATGTCTCGTCTAACTTGTATCCAGCTGGTGACAATATTAACAAGGTGCAACAAATTTAATATTAGCTGTAATAAACTATATCTTTCTGAAATAAATGAACTTTCACTTGCTAATTGGTACACATGATGAATATGATTTAACCTATGTTCAGAGTTGACTTTAAATCTTGGATTATAGACTTAAAGTTGCTTTAAGATAAAATTAACCAGAAGCATTTACTAGCAATATGAATAATTTCTTAGCACAAGTATAAATGTTTTTGTTTATGATTTTATATCAAGTTTCAAATCTTGTTTCTCATTACAAATTCTATCCCCTTATGATAATATATTAAATTATTAGTAGTTATGTATAACAATAGAAATTTTCAGTAATAAACACATCTGTATATCATGGATGCAGACGTGAAAATATATAAATAAAAATATTTCAAACAACCCTGTATTAGAATGGTGAAAATTTTAAGTCGTAATTATTTTTTCATAATTTATTTCATGTTGATTTTATATAGAGTAACAAAAATGTAATATCTCTTCCATGATTCGATCATATACTCTTAATTAAAAATTAAAGATTTTTGTTATTAAAAAATAATACATAAATTTAGAGAAATCTTTATTATACTAGACCCCACCTGAAGATTTGGCCATTTATAGGGGTCATCATATTCTACCAAACACATAACACCTGCTTGTAACAACTGATTAAAGTCAATTAACACTGATAAACGACCCGAGGCCTCGGCACTTAAACATTTTTGATAACCATAGGACTTTCTTAACAACTAATTATCACAAGATAAAGATCGAAAAACAGGTAATTCCCTTAATTACCCGATATATAGACTGTATTTACATGTAAAACCCTTGGTATCCAAGGCATGGCTTCACCCCTCCAATATGGCGGATGATGTAACTAACCGGGAGTGACGTCATGTCGAAACTATGTATACTAGCAAACGATTTCGGTTCCCCCTTGTGCGTCACTTCCGGTTTAGCTCGCATGTAATTCTTTTCCGGAAATATCGTTGATTACATTTTGAAAGGTGCGAAATTTTGCACTTCAAACACTCATATCTCCCTTATTTGTCAACGGATTTTGATCGGATTTTTTGCATCGATCTTAGAAAAATAAACACTTTTAAATAAGATTAAGTTGTTATGACCGTTTTAGTTGCACTTCTGTTTTACCCACAATGCTAAATTGGAAACCAAGTGTTCCCAGACGACAACGACGACAACAACGACGACGACGACATCGCCATATGTTATGGGAACATTTGGTTTCCGTGCGATAACTTGAGTAAATGTTGACCAATTGTTTTAAAATTTTGATATGATGTTTGTAACCACTACAGGAAGGTTGGTATTGTATTTGGGGTTTGTAGCCCCTACTGTTTAAGAAAAAGGGGCCAAAGGGGATTAAAACGAGTGTATTGACAAAACTGTTGTAGAATGTTTGTTATTCATTTGATTTTGAAAATTCTTTTTTTTTTATTAAATTCCTCATTGAATTCTGCCAACTAAATGTCTCAATGATTTTGATATTTATTGTACCGTTACATTGTTACATTGCTACAGGGGGTCAAAAAGAGTCACACCCCAAAAATCAACTTTTTTATTTGTGGTCCGATTTTCAAAAAAAATATCATTGGAATCCTTGTGAAAATCCCTGGATGCGTTTTTCAATCAGATTTGCAATATCTCTTACCGTTTTTGAAAGAAGCAAAGGTGTACCAAAGGGGTAATCAGTATCATAAAACCGTAAAGAAAAAGACAAAACCGGCAGACAAAAAATCATCACAACAAAACAAACCACATAACAACATAAAACACACACACACACATAACAACAAAACCGCATTTAGCGACGCGAACTCAAGTCGAAACGAGAGTGAACCCAGGTGCTCCGGAAGAGTAAGCAGTTCCTGCTTGCTATAGCACACCCGTCACGTTGCCAAATATCAATTTAGTGTTGGTCAAATCCGGAAAGGATGACATTACAAAACTTTATGTCAAACCAACATCTGTGCTCATCTGAGAGATAGAAATCCCGTATTTGTATACAAGCACATGATGTCTTCCGTAAAATTTCTTGAGTGATGACAACAACCTGGGAGCAACGTACCCCTGTGATAACAATTTGCTTGTCAGCCGTGTAGCTCTATCAAGGAAGTCGTTGTACTCCCCACATGCTCTGGAATAACGAATCAATTGTGATACGTAAACTCCATATGCTGGAGCGGACGGAATGAAAAAATAGGAGTCGGAGGGGCAAAAAACGTCATCATTTAAAAGTTTGTTACAGCAAATAGTTTTACACAAATAAATTAGTTCTAGTGTGTCAGCCAATTGTTATGAAGTTTCAATATGATGATTATATCTAGAAAAAAAGGTTGGTAATGTATTTAGGGTTTTTGGCCCCTACGATTTTAGAAAAAAGGGTCAAAAGGGGCTAAAACGGGTGTATCGACAGAACTATTCTAGAATGTTTAATATTCATTCAAGTTTGAAAATTCTTTTTTTTATTGGAATCCTTGTGCAAATCCCTGCCTGTATTTTTCAGTCAGATTTGCAATATCTCTTACCGTTTTAGAGAAATTAGGGGTCAGAGAGCCAAACATATCAATTAATAATATAAACAAGACTTTTGCAAATTGATGTTGATGTAGATATTCATGTATATGGATTGCGTCAAATATGCATTTTCAAGTCCACCACAGGATGCATGTGTCAAAAAGCTTTGTAAGTCCACCATGGGCTGTTTCGATTAATTTATAAGTCATTCTTACTCAGATTTTTCATTGAGCAGGTCGTATAAATTTTTTCATTTTTTCTTAAGTTGAAGCGTCGATCAACTTATTTTTGTAATTTTTTGGAACTTTCTTGATTACTACTAGTAGTTATTTTTTAGTTGGTATTTGTTCCTTTTGCGAATTTAAGTCTTTTATTATGCATACTGTTCGCGTCCTAGGAGAAATATTCCGCAGGTGAATTATAAAGTGTTGAATGAGTTCGGCCATTCTAAAATTGATGTTAGTATTTTCAGGGTGATAGAATGGTGGACCAAAGGAATGAAACCTTGGATTTGTCTTTAAACGCGGAAGACGATTTTGATGTGCCGTCTTCAATTGTTGACTTATTTTAATTTAGCCGTTTGTTTATGCAAGTTCTGTCGCGTACACTTATTCCAACTACAACTTTGACTCTGTTACAATTGTTGTAGATCTTGATGTGCTTAACGATATTTTAAATTTAAATTTTTCAAACATCTTGTATAGTTTTCAAGATATTGGTCTTAAAAAGTGCAAAATTTAGAAAAAAGGCTATAACTCCTACAACGATTGTCGGATCTTTTAAAATAAAATCAGGGCAGGTAGATCTTGATGTGCTGATCACTTTTTGATATCTGTTACGGTTTTTGAGCAATTTGCAAAAAAACTGCAATTTACCCTTATGTTCTATATTTAGCCATGGTGGCCATGTTTTTTGTCGAATCAAAATTTCGAACGATAGTTCTGTAGAGGATATACTACAGAACAACTCTACAAAGTTTCATTGCATTTGACGAAGCAGTTTCAGAGAAGAAGATTTTTGAAAAGTTGAACGACAGACGACGGACGCCAAGTGATGGCTAAAGCTCACATTGCCTTCGGCAAGGTGAGCTCAAAACGGAGTATAACCTCTAATCAGCAGCATTTGAATCAAAACATTTGACATTTGAATGGGGTCATCTGACAACTTCGGTCTAATAGAGACTTTAGTAGATCAATAAGATGAATATTTATGCAAACAACATAGTTCTCTATGATCTGTAATAGTTTTCATTACACCTGTGACAACTTCGGTGTTTGGAGACTTTTGTAGAACTTAATGAGCTGAACATTTAAGCGATCAACAGTATTTGTTTGTGCATGCAATAGTTTGTCATTATTTAAGAAAATAACAAAATTTGGAAAAAAATCAATAAAATGGACAGTACTAGCAACCTCTCCATGTAATGTTGGATGCTAAATATTTCAGATCGATACGTAGATCTTGAAATGCCGATCATTTTTTCCTGCCAAGAATTGTATATCTGTTACCGTTTTACGCTCACCTGACCCGAAGGTTTTTATCACTTGGCGTCCACCGTCTGTCAACTTTTTAAAACATTAACTCCTCTGACACCATAAGTCCAACTGCAACCAAACTTGGTATGTATGTTTATTAGCATTCGGTGCTTAGAACTGATGTGGGGATTTTCGATTCGTCATAAAACATGGCCGCCGTGGCTAAAAATAGAACATAGGGGTAAAATGCAGTTTTTTGCAAATGTAACCACTTCACAAAATCGACATGTCCTGACCGGGAATCGAACCCGATACCTCTAGGTTTACAGTCAGGCGCTTTAAAGTACTTCCCTTGTTCAGGGATAAAGGCTGGCTATTTAAATCTACTAGGAAGGGGAGCAATCCCGTTACACAAATAACTCAAAAACGGCTACAGAAATCAAAATTCTTGCATAGGGTAAAAGCGATCAGCATCGCAAGATCTACCTAGCCTGAAGATCCAACAACCTATGTAGGAGTTATTGTCCTTTTTGTAGTTTTTTTGCAAATTTTGCACATGTTTAGCTCAATATCTTGTAAGTTGTTTTTGAAAAATTTTAACTGCATATTGTTAAGCACATCAAGATCTACAAAATATGTAAAGGGTCAAAGTTGTAGGACCTTTCCTTTTGGGACCTATTGCCCGTTGAATCTCAAAATTGAGCATTTTCATAGCATTTCCTCATTAAATTGAAAACGTTAACTCCTCTGACACTTTAAGTCCAATTAGAACCAAACTTGGTATAGTTCTTTGTTAGCATTAGGTGTATAGAACTGATGTGGGGATTTTCGATTAGCCCTGAAACATGGCCGCTGTGGCTAAAAATAAAACATAGGGGAAAATTGCAGTTTTTTGCAAATAACTAAAAAACGGTGACAGATTTTTAAATTTTAATTGGGAACAAAAGTGATCAGCACTTCAAGATCTACCAGCTTTGAAGAAAACCCAACAACCCATGTAGGAGTTATTGCCCTTTTTGTGATTTTTTTTGCACCTATTAAGCTCAATATCTTAAAAACTATATAAGATATTTGAGAAATTAAAATTGCATATTGATAAGCACATCAAGATCTACAAAATAAGTAATAGGGTCAACGTTGTAGGGCCCTTTCTTTTGGGATTTTTCCCCTTAGAACATAAAATTTGATTATTTTCACAGCATTTCCTGATTACATTGAAAACGTTAAACCCTCTGACACCATTAGTACAATTGAAACCAAACTTATTATGTTATGCATAAAAACCTTTACTTCAGACACATATGTCAGGTGAGCGATTCAGGCTCCTGGGAGCCTCTTGTTGAGTTATTTGCAAAACCTACAATTTACACCTACGCCCTATATTTATACATGGTGGCCATGATTTTCTACGGATCAAAAATCCAAACAATTGGTAGTACCGCCTATGCCAATAAACAACTGTACCCAGTTTGGTTACATTTAGACTTAAGTAATGGTGCAAGAAGAGCTAGCATTTGAAAAAGTTAACCAACGGATGACAGACGCCAACTGATCATGGTAATAGCTTATCTCTATGGGATAGGTTAGCTAAAAATGTATTTTTTTCAATTTTCAAAGGGGCATTACATCTGAGAATTTTGTCCCAATGAAGACTTTGATTTATCAAAACTTTCCTATCTGTTAAAGTTTCTGAGTTATTGTTCCCATTCTAAGTAGGCACAGGATACGGTTACGGCAAATTTGGGCAAAACCGTAACAATAAGAAAATCTTATTGTTACGACAAAGACGAAAATCGGGAATGGATGACGGGACGGAGACCGAATCATTTACGACCGTAACAATAAGAATTTTCTTATTGTTACGGCACTTATTATTCTGGCAAAAAGATATACATGTAGATCCATATAGTGACGATATGAAATAAAGAGTGGCATTTTTTTAATTTATGCAATCCAAGTAGGCAAAAAATTCTAATAATCTAAATTTAACTCAAAGTTATTTTGATAACTTATTGCACATGCGACACCTGCAACCAATAAGTGGCTTTCGGGTTTTGTTTTAATCCTGCGCATCTCTGGTGAAACCATTCAAGGCATCCATCACAGACGATGATAAAGTTTTAATACAAGTTGTACGTCTACATCTATCTTCAGTTTCAAAGCTCGGACTGTCATTTAAATTTTTCCCCAAAACAAAAAAATTGTTCCGGTCCGTCCATTCTTTACAATTTAGTGTTAGATATTTCTTAAGAAAACATAGGAGTGTATACAGAAGAGATCAATTTCTCTTTAGCCGGGACACTCACTACGGCAAAAAGTTTTGCTCAACAAAAAGAAGAACCCGGAGAATGATTTCCATACCATCTACCGATGAACTGTATTTTTTTCTTTTATTGTTACTTAATTAAATTATTATTAGTAATAGCGAAAGAAGTTAACTATAAAATATCTTATCTTTGGTAAATCTCATATGCCAATTATATCGTCCATGTCGTAAGAATAAGTGCCGTAATAATAAGAAAATTCTTATTGTTACGGTCATAAATGATCCGGTGTCCGTTCCGTCATCCGTTCCTGATTTTCGTCTTTGTCGTAACATTATGAATTTAATTATTGTTACGGTTTTGCCGTAATCGTATCCTGTGCCTTTTTGAGTAACAGTCGCCATTATTTTTTTGACAGCTGAAAAATCGAAACAAAACTTTTTTGCAGGTTCTCATTTGTCTTCTATATTTTGCTATTTGAGATTGACATAGACTTGTATATTCTAATAAACAGGTCTATGAGATTGATCATCCCAGTTTGGAAATTTTGTTATTACCTTTATCAATATATATAAATATACATGTATCTAACTTTATAATTATCCAGGAGGAAGCCCAACATAACTATCCAGGAGGAAGCCCAACAGAACGATCCAGGAGGAAGCCCAACATAACTATCCAGGAGGAAGCCCAACAGAATAATCCAGGAGGAAGCCCAACAGAACAATCCAGGAGGAAGCCAACAGAACGATCCAGGAGGAAGCCCAACAGAACAATCCAGGAGGAAGCCCAACAGAACGATCCAGGAGGAAGCCCAACATAACTATCCAGGAGGAAGCCCAACAAAACAATCCAGGAGGAAGCCCAACAGAACAAACCAGGAGGAAGCCCAACAGAACAATCCAGGAGGAAGCCCAACAGAACAATCCAGGAGGAAGCCCAACAGAACGATCGACTGAGGAGGGAGCCCAACAGAACAATCCAGGAGGAAGCCCAACAGAACGATCCAGGAGGAAGCCCAACAGAACGATCCAGAAGGAAGCCAAACAGAACGATCCTGGAGGAAGCCCAACAGAATAATCCAGGAGGAAGCCCAACAGAACAAACCAGGAGGAAGCCCAACAGAACAATCTAGAAGGAAGCCCAACAGAACGATCCAGGAAGAAGCCCAACAGAACAAATCAGGAGGAAGCCCAACAGAACAAACCAGGAGGAAGCCCAACAGAACAAACCAGGAGGAAGCCCAACAGAACAAACCAGGAGGAAGCCAACAGAACAATCCAGGAGGAAGCCCAACAGAACAAACCAGGAGGAAGCCCAACAGAACAATCTAGAAGGAAGCCCAACAGAACGATCCAGGAAGAAGCCCAACAGAACGATCCAGGAGGAAGCCCAACAGAACAAATCAGGAGGAAGCCCAACAGAACAAACCAGGAGGAAGCCCAACAGAACAAACCAGGAGGAAGCCCAACAGAACAATCCAGGAGGAAGCCCAACAGAACAATCCAGGAGGAAGCCCAACAGAACAAACCAGGAGGAAGCCCAACAGAACGATCCAGGAGGAAGCCCAACAGAACGATCCAGGAGGAAGCCCAACAGAACGATCCAGGAGGAAGCCCAACAGAACAAACCAGGAGGAAGCCCAACAGAACGATCCAGGAGGAAGCCCAACAGAACGATCCAGGAGGAAGCCCAACAGAACAAACCAGGAGGAAGCCCAACAGAACAATCCAGGAGGAAGCCCAACAGAACGATCCAGGAGGAAGCCCAACAGAATAATCCAGAAGGAAGCCGAACAGAACGATCCAGGAGGAAGCCCAACAGAACAATCCAGGAGGAAGCCCAACAGAACGATCCAGGAGGAAGCCCAACAGAATAATCAAGAAGGAAGCCGAACAGAACAAATCAGGAGGAAGCCCAACAGAACAAACCAGGAGGAAGCCCAACAGAACAAACCAGGAGGAAGCCCAACAGAACAAACCAGGAGGAAGCCCAACAGAACAATCCAGGAGGAAGCCCAACAGAACGATCCAGGAGGAAGCCCAACAGAATAATCCAGAAGGAAGCCGAACAGAATAAATCAGGAGGAAGCCCAACAGAACAAACCAGGAGGAAGCCCAACAGAACAATCCAGGAGGAAGCTCAACAGAACGATCCAGGAGGAAGCCCAACAGAACAATCCAGGAGGAAGCCCAACAGAACGATCCAGGAGGAAGCCCAACAGAACGATCCAGGAGGAAGCTCAACAGAACGATCCAGGAGGAAGCCCAACAGAACAATCCAGGAGGAAGCCCAACAGAACGATCCAGGAGGAAGCCCAACAGAACGATCCAGGAGGAAGCTCAACAGAACAATCCAGGAGGAAGCCCAACAGAACAATCCAGGAGGAAGCCCAACAGAACAATCCAGGAGGAAGCCCAACAGAACGATCCAGGTGGAAGCCCAACAGAACAATCCAGGAGGAATCCCAACAGGAAGCCCAACAGAACGATAAAGAAGGTAGCCAAACAGAACGATCCAGGAGGAAGCCCAACAGAACAATCCAGGAGGAAGCCCAACAGAACAAACCAGAAGGAAGCCCAACAGAACAATCCAGAAGGAAGCCCAACAGAACGATCCAGGAGGAAGCCCAACAGAACCAACCAGGAGGAAGCCCAACAGAACAATCCAGGAGGAAGCCCAACAGAACAAACCAGGAGGAAGCCCAACAGAACAATCCAGGAGGAAGCCCAACAGAACGATCCAGGAGGAAGCCCAACAGAACGATCCAGGAGGAAGCCCAACAGAACGATCCAGGAGGAAGCCCAACAGAACGATCCAGGAGGAAGCCCAACAGAACAATCCAGGAGGAAGCCCAACAGAACAATCCAGGAGGAAGCTCAACAGAACAAACCAGGAGGAAGCCCAACAGAACAATCCAGGAGGAAGCCCAACAGAACAATCCAGGAGGAAGCCCAACAGATCAATCCCATATATCAACTGATGTAAAAATCCAGAACCTAACACAAGTGATTTTCCTGTTCGTTTTTCGTTTTTCGTTTTTCAAATTTTTTTTTCAAAAAATTTTTTTTTCGATTTTTTTTTTCGATTTTGAATAGGAAAATGACCCATTTTCCTTTTCGTTTTTCATTTTCCTTTTCGATTTTGAATAGGAAAATGACTCATTTTCCTTTTCGTTATTCATTTTCCTTTTCGTTTTTCATTTTCCTTTTCGATTTTGAATAGGAAAATGACCCATTTTCCTTTTCGATTTTGAATAGGAAAATGACCCATTTTCCTTTTCGTTTTTCATTTTCCTTTTCGATTTTGAATAGGAAAATGACTCATTTTCCTTTTCGTTATTCATTTTCCTTTTCGTTTTTCATTTTCCTATTCGATTTTGAATAGGAAAATGACCCATTTTCCTTTTCTTTATTCATTTTCCTTTTGAAATTTTTTTTTCAAAATTTTTTTTTTCGAATTTTTTTTTTCGATTTTGAATAGGAAAATGACCCATTTTACTTTTCGTTTTTCATTTTCCTTTTCGATTTTGAATAGGAAAATGACTCATTTTCCTTTTCGTTATTCATTTTCCTTTTCGTTTTTCATTTTCCTTTTCGATTTTGAATAGGAAAATGACCCATTTTCCTTTTCGTTATTCATTTTCCTTTTCAAATTTTTTTTTTCAAAAATGTTTTTTTTCGATTTTAAATAGGAAAATGACCCATTTTCCTTTTCGTTTTTCATTTTCCTTTTCGATTTTGAATAAGAAAATGACTCATTTTCCTTTTCGTTATTCATTTTCCTTTTCGTTTTTCATTTTCCTATTCGATTTTGAATAGGAAAATGACCCATTTTCCTTTTCGTTATTCATTTTCCTTTTCAAATTTTTTTTTTCAAAAATTGTTTTTTGAATTTTTTTTTTTTTTCGATTTTGAATAGGAAAATGACCCATTTTCCTTTTCGTTTTTCATTTTCCTTTTCGATTTTGAATAGGCAAATGACTCATTTTCCTTTTCGTTATTCATTTTCCTTTTCGTTTTTCATTTTCCTTTTCGATTTTGAATAGGAAAATTACCCATTTTCCTTTTCGTTATTCATTTTCCTTTTCAATTTTTTTTTTTCAAAAATTTTTTTTTGCGAATTTTTTTTTTTTATTTTGAATAGGAAAATGACCCATTTTCCTTTTCGTTTTTCATTTTCCTTTTCGATTTTGAATAGGAAAATGACTCATTTTCCTTTTCGTTATTCATTTTCCTTTTCGTTTTTCATTTTCCTTTTCGATTTTGAATAGGAAAATGACCCATTTTCCTTTTCGTTTTTCATTTTCCTTTTCGATTTTGAATAGGAAAATGACTCATTTTCCTTTTCGTTATTCATTTTCCTTTTCGTTTTTCATTTTCCTTTTCGATTTTGAATAGGAAAATGAAAAACGAAAAGTAAAATGGGTCATTTTCCTATTCAAAATCGAAAAAAAAAAAAAAATCGAAAAAAAAAATTTGAAAAGGAAAATGAATAACGAAAAGGAAAATGGGTCATTTTCCTTTTCGTTATTCATTTTCCTTTTCGTTTTTCATTTTCCTTTTCGATTTTGAATAGGAAAATGACCCATTTTCCTTTTCGTTATTCATTTTCCTTTTCAAATTTTTTTTTTCAAAAATTTTTTTTTTCGAATTTTTTTTTTTTTTTTGATTTTGAATAGGAAAATTACCAATTTTCCTTTTCGTTTTTCATTTTCCTTTTCGATTTTGAATAGGAAAATGACTCATTTTCCTTTTCGTTATTCATTTTCCTTTTCGTTTTTCATTTTCCTTTTCGTTTTTCATTTTCCTTTTCGATTTTGAATAGGAAAATGACCCATTTTCCTTTTCGTTATTCATTTTCCTTTTCAATTTTTTTTTTCATAATTTTTTTTTTCGATTTTTTTTTTTTTTCGATTTTGAATAGGAAAATGACCCATTTTACTTTTCGTTTTTCATTTTCCTTTTCGATTTTGAATAGGAAAATGACTCATTTTCCTTTTCGTTATTCATTTTCCTTTTCGTTTTTCATTTTCCTTTTCGATTTTGAATAGGAAAATGACCCATTTTCCTTTTCGTTATTCATTTTCCTTTTCAAATTTTTTTTTTCAAAAAATTTTTTTTTTGATTTTTTTTTTTTTTCGATTTTGAATAGGAAAATGACCCATTTTCCTTTTCGTTTTTCATTTTCCTTTTCGATTTTGAATAGGAAAATGACTCATTTTCCTTTTCGTTATTCCTTTTCCTTTTTGTTTTTCATTTTCCTTTTCGTTTTTCATTTTCCTTTTCGATTTTGAATAGGAAAATGACTCATTTTCCTTTTCGTTATTCCTTTTCCTTTTTGTTTTTCATTTTCCTTTTCGATTTTGAATAGGAAAATGACCCATTTTCCTTTTCGTTATTCATTTTCCTTTTCAAATTTTTTTTTTCAAAAATTTTTTTTTTTCGATTTTTTTTTTTTTTTAGGTTTTGAATAGGAAAATGAAAAGCTTTGTAACTTTGTATTCTTGGTCTTAAAGTGTTTTCTATCCTTACTAGTTTCTTTAATGTTACTTACCAAGTACATGTAGACCATGTTCCACACTAGATAAGAGGCTTTAGCATAAGAGATTAGGTGAGTGATTCAGGCTCCTGGGAGCCTCTAGTTATCAATTGCAAAATTCAAAATAATCGCCGCTTTTAGAAGTTGTGTCAAAAAACCGTGTGCGTACATTTATTTTCAATGTATACGATTTTTGATTTTTTTTTCAGGTAATAGCCGGTCGTCGACCTTAGGCTGGCTACAACCTTCAATATTTGGCAGGGCAAAACCTTTATTAACAATATAGATGCATAATAAATTTTCCGCCCCTACCCACCTCTCCCCTTTTTTCTGTGGTTCTTCAAAATTTACCGGTCCTTTGCTTCCCATCTCATCCCCATATTTCATTTATCATCATCATTTCATGTTCATTTTATCATCCTTTTCATGTTCATCACCTGTAAATTACCTATATAGCGTTGCACGGGCGTTAAACACCAACTCACTCACTCACTCACTCACGCATAATCGATCAATCGAAGGATAAATGTCACAAACACAAAATAGTCTGCAACTTCACAATGCCACTCTGCTGTCTTATATATTAAACTTAACACCGAAGTTGAGCAACCTAACGAACGTGCACCTGTTTTGATTGACTCTGGCATTCAATAGTTGCATACGACATAGCCATGAGGAAGTTAATCAGGTGACAAGAAAGAACAAATAAATAAATGTGTGCAAGGGACACAGATGCTCCCGGAACAGGAAGTAAGAGTCCGACAGGTCAAAAAGTTGCTTTGTACAGAGTTTATCATACCGAGTGTCATACTGAACTTCTCTATCAAAATTCAAATCTTTCTCGTTTATGGTTTCTGAGATAACACAGATAAGCTTGTCGAATATTTTCACGTATATACTCTTATCGGCCGAGTCCAAAACAGGAAGCCCAGGGTTTCTTTAAGTAGCTTATGACTTACGGCTTGTCATACTTAACCACCCTGTCAAATTCAGATCATCTGCATATATGGTTTTTATGTAAATGTTGACAGTAATTCGTTTATAAATGCATACAAGCGTACGGAAAGACAAGAGAAAAACTTAATGCCCATGCACCCACCGACATATTGGCTTTTGAATTAGTTGTTTTTCGCGGGAGTTAAATTTCGCGAATTTCTAACAAAATGGAAGATCTTTTTTTTTTTTTCGCGGAATTCAATTTTAGCGATTACTTGTATGCAAGTATAAAGCATAAATATATTTTTACAAGATTTCATTTTCGCGTGTTCTTATTTTCGCAAGATGCAAACTATCGCGAAAAAAAAACACAAAAATTAGATCTTTGCAAAAACAGCTTGTACGGGTACTGGTAAGCACAAAGTATACAAAGCTAGAATACCTTATTTAAGTGGGTTTTACGTTGAAAATGTTTAATTTGCTTTGATTCAGATACTGTCATATTTGATTCTGATGTTGGAAGGAAAATCGTCCTCTGGCAACATGCTGGGTTTTATTAAAGACAGATTTTGATATTTCGATGGTTTAATAGAGGGAGGAAACAAAACGTCTTATAATATAATAATTCTACATCTGAATACTATTATTTAATTCAGTATTTCAGCATCTGTATCTGCCTAGTAATGACCACCAGCAACAAAATTATTTTGTGATCTGTGCACCCATATCAACTTTCAAAGTACTGACCTATAATGAGAGGCCAATGACTATTTCATGTATTTACAATAAAATCATGTACATTGTAAAATACAAAACAATAATGCCATCTTATGGTGAAAAGCGTGCGTTTGAGCTTTGATAACTTCAAGGGTTTTGGCTCCGCGAATTCCTTCATGAGACAGGTCGTTGATTCTTTATCATCAGAGTATTTACTGTAGTCACTAATGCATGATCGTATTTGACAGGACTAGTACTGCAATGGAGAGTTTTGTAGAGCTTTTGATGCTGAAGAAGGAAGGTTGCTTCGGATTTTCTCTATCTCTTATACTTTTTGAGCTATAAGCTAAGAGCTATGGTCTGACCCCCCGTTCTATTTTTAGTAACGGCGGCCATGTTGGTCGGTTGACGTTCACAAATTTCACAAACTTGGTACAAGACATCCTAAAGATCAAGTGTACAAAGTTTCAAAGCAATCCCATCAGTGGTTTCAGAGAAGAAGATGTTTGAAGAAAAGATAACGGACGGACGGACGACGGACGATAGACGCTTAACGATGACAATAGCTCACCTGACCCTCCCTTTGGGTCAGGTGAGCTAAAAACTAGAATACTGACAAAGTCAGAAAGGGCCCCGCGGCAAAAAATCTTAGTGTTTTCAAAATCATACGAACTTTGATTATACATGTAACCACTAAGGCATGTTCCATGGAATGTGTATGAAACTTCAGAGCTGTATTGTTAATAGCATTTGAGTTGTATTGCAATTCCAATTCTCAAAATCTATGATTTTCCATCAAAAATGAAGTTTTTCCAACAATATTAAACAGATTTGCACAAAATTTTAATATTTAAATCATGACATGCTACTTAGCAACTGTAGCAAGTTTCATTACTGTATTATTTATAGATTATGAGTTTTAGTGTTCACAAAGTCCAATTCTGAAAATCTGTGATTTTTCCCCTGACCAAAGAGGGAAGTCCCCTTTTTAGGAGACCCGATAAAACATCTTTTTAGTCCTTAACCGCGCAAAAAAAAGGACAAACTTTTAGGTAGCCCCTCTTTTTAGTAAAAAAAAAGCCTCATACTTGCTAATACAAGGGGATTCCACCAAAAAGAGGGGGGTGGCCAAAATGACAGATAGGCGTCCTAAGGCGTCTATATACTAGTAAAGGAAAGGGATAAGTATACACGACAGTAAAAATGGTTACACGTCTGTAGTCCGACAACCCAATGATCCGACAGCCCAGTAAACCGACAGCCAAATAGTCTGATAATCGAACGCAAGTTAGATCAATATCGAGTAAAAAAAATCATACACCGCTTAATTGATGTACAAAGCGTTTGAGTCTGTTTTTTTTTCTTTCGTATGTACGTATGTTCGTCCAAAAATAACTTACTTTTACTGTTAACTTTTCAATGAATGGTAATGCTCTTAACGTGCAAATAACATGTAATGATAATGAGAAATGTGCATGTAAAATAAAAAACCAAAACCCAAACCATCTAAATTTTGAAAGCCACTAGAAGAAACAAAAATAGTTGTTAATAAACAAAATGCGGCATATGTCATGCACTAGTTGTGTGTATGAAGCATGGTTATCTCCGCACACTTTAGCCTAATTCCCTCTATTCGTATATAGTGAGTTATCTCCCATTTGCAGATTTATCTTCTCTTTCCAGAAGGTATTTTACACTAGTTACTGTGGGAAAATTTAAGTTTATCTGCATTTATATTTTAGTTGATCCAAAAAATTCTAAAAGTTAATTATGGTTATTTTCAAAAATATATTTAACATGTTTTCCTTACCTAACTAGGTCCAATAAGTCCATTAAATAATTTGAAAAAATAAAAACAAGAGACAAGACAAGACAAGGACAAGAGGCAGTTGGAGTTGCACCTTTGAAAAACAAAGATGGATTTCTTAAAAGTGATAGCCAAAGTAAGGCCAACATATTAAATGAACAATTTTCATCCGTTTTCACCAGAGAAGACACCAGTACTCTACCAGACAAAGGCCAAAGTAATTATCGCACTATGCCAGATATCAAAATCACAGAGAATGGAGTTTATAAACTACTTGCGAATCTTAACACCAACAAAGCTGCAGGTCCAGATGAAATACCTACCAAAATATTACAAGCAACAGCATCAGAACTAGCACCAGCACTAACAAAACTGTTCCA
The DNA here is from genome assembly GCA_963971305.1 of Arcuatula senhousia. NCBI lineage: Eukaryota > Metazoa > Mollusca > Bivalvia > Mytilida > Mytilidae > Arcuatula > Arcuatula senhousia. Next base: position 20,907,284 of record OZ020313.1, on the reverse strand, counting down.
ATTCTCAATTGATTCAGGCCAAGTCCCACAAGATTGGAGAGATGCCAATATAGTTCCACTCTACAAAAAAGGAGACACTCATATTCCAGCTAATTACAGACCAGTTTCATTGACTGCAATAACATGCAAAATACTGGAACATATAGTCCATAGTAGTATCATGACACACTTCGACAAACAAAATATTCTTTGTAACAATCAACATGGATTCAGAAAGAAACGATCATGTGAAAGCCAACTTATCATAACAATAGATCAGATAGCCAGAAACATCTCGAATGGAAATCAAGTTGACATCATACTCTTAGATTTTGAGAAAGCCTTTGATAAGGTACCACACCAGAGATTACTTTATAAATTACAGCACTATGGTGTGAGAGGAAATACTAATACATGGATAAAGTCATTCCTATCCAACAGAAAACAACGAGTCGTACTGGAGGGTGCGAAATCAGTGGAGGATGATGTACTCTCAGGTGTTCCCCAAGGCACTGTGTTAGGACCCTTATTATTTCTGACATATATTAATGATATGCCTGGATGCACACAATCAGATGTCCGTCTTTTCGCTGATGACAGCCTTCTGTACAGAGAAATTCGTAACACCAAAGATACAGACCAACTACAGAAAGATCTGGATGCTCTTGAGAAGTGGGAACACACATGGCTCATGAAATTCAACCCATCAAAATGCAATATCATTAGAATTCCACCAAGAAACAAAGAGCCAATACAACACCAGTATACACTACATGGACAATCTTTGGAAATAGTAGACAGTGCAAAGTATTAAGGAGTTACTATCTCAAGCAATCTCTCCTGGAACAAACACATCGAGAATGTTGCAGCCAAGGGAAATCGAACTCTAGGATTCGTTCGGCGCAACCTTAAAGGATGTTCAAAACCAGTAAAAGCAGCAAGCTATACTACAATAGTAAGACCAGTTGTAGAATATGCTTCACCAATATGGGATCCCACCACCCAAGCACATATCAACACCTTAGAGACAATCCAAAGACGAGCTGCAAGATTTGTAATGAATGATTACACATCTCGAACACCAGGATGTGTAACCAATATGATCCAACAACTAGAATGGGATTCATTACAAACTAGGAGAAAGAACAACCGGCTGGTAATGATGTACTGCATTCAGAATGATCTGATAGATATCAACAGGAGCAATTACCTGAAAGGTGGCGACAGTAGAACCCGAGGAGGGCACAAATTCTACCAACAGAGGATTACCAACGATATCTACAGAAATTCATTTTTTCCCAGAACCATCATTGACTGAAATGCACTACCAGCTGATGTCGCCCAAGCGGAAACCATTGATGTTTTCCGCTCTCGACTCCAGCAAACCACCAAATAACTACCAAACTTGACGTTGTACATAGTTTTAACCAGAACCACGATTTTATTTTAACTGTACAAAGCCTTAAAGGGACGATATTTATACCGTGACTAAGCATGCGTAGTCCCGCAGAGCGTAGACATTCTCACAGAGAATCCAGCTCTAATATGGAAGAAGAAGAAGAAAAACCTATTTTTTCCCATTCATTGCAATGTAATAAACCTACTGTAATGAAGGACAACTCTTGCAAATGGGAGATAACTCACTATTTACGAAAATAGGGAATACTGTCGGCGGTTGACAAGTTATTTACCCTATTTCGCCACCTTTGGTACACAACTTAATCGCCCATCGTTAGAATCTCAATACCCTTAATCGTCTCTTTCGACAAGATCAGCACTGCTGAAAGCCGAATTTAGAACATTCACGAAGAAAGAATGATATCTTCATGAAAATTTACACAAATGGATCAGCATATGATCAAACAAAAACTACCACAAAACTACAATTTATACACGATTGTACATTCATGACATTTGTACCTGTCCTATAAACTACCTGAAAGGAAAGATTGGCTTATCAAGTATAGCACATTTAAAAAACGTGGCCACAATTACCCTCATATGTATTATCATTGGATGTAGGTAATGATCGAGTTCCAGTCAGAGTTAGAGTTCGAGTTAAAGTTCGAGTTACGAATCGAGTTACGAAATAGAGTTAGAGTTAAAGTTAGAGTTCGAGTTATTTTTCGAGTTCGAGTTAAAATTTTCAGCTAACTCGAAACAGTGATATTCATGACAATAATCCAGTTACGACATGGGTTCGAGTTAGAGTTCGAGTTACAAAACGAGTTAGATATTTTTTTAGCACACGTTTTATCATTTAAATTTGCAACACTGTTGCATGCACCCTAAAATCAAATGGTCGCTCCCAAACTGTCATGACTGTTTGATTGTTGTCTTGGTAGGAAATAAGTAAATCTGTGAGTTATTGCTCACTAGTGCTACGCCCGCTCCAAAAATAATGCCTTGGGTAAAATAAAGTATAACAGGAGGTATACATAGGATAAAGTTATATACAAATAAAGTATAGTTGCTTTAAGAATAAAGACAGGACCAATGAAAGAACGGACAGATGGACAAGTGTAAAACATAAAACCCCGCTCTTGTCCGATGAGGGGGCATGGATATATGGTGAATATCTCTCAGATGAATACATATAATAAAGATATTGGTTATATGATAAAGGGTTTTGTTTTGTCTACTTTATATACCTGTCACATTATAACGCATAGTGTCAGCATTCGCAGGCCTGTACACAGCTTTTTGAAAAAGGGGGTGCGTTAATATAGGATATTTAAATTTAAAGGGGGTGCGAATTGTGTTTTAAAGAAAAATCCTTAGGAAATTTAAATATTTTTCTCCAAAAGGGGGGTGCGAACGCACCCACCGCACACCCCCCCCCCCCCCCCCCCTGTGTACGGGCCTGATTCGCCGACGTGTCACAATAGCTATAAACACGTTGGTGTGCTTTGCATAAGATTTGAATATGTTTATGAACACGCTATCGGCACGTTAGCGAACGTCAGCATACGTCGTTGAATGTCGAGAGTGCGTTGATCAATTTTGAACATGCTAGTAGCATGCTGTTTTAATTGTGACTGGGTCATTTTCTATCTATTTGTTCTTTTAATTCCCGTTTTATCAAACTGTGTTCAAGAAAATCCAACAATGCTCCCGACAATAAATTTTGCCACGCCTACCTCCCGTTTCGTCTATTCAAGACTCACCAGAGCCGGCGTTCTAACCAAAAATTGAAAATATCAAACTACAGCCTCTTTTGTCACCTGCCTTTCACAGAAGCGACATAATATACACATATTTATCTCTATCAATCCTCGTTGCAGCTTCGTTGCACCCCCACCACTTTCAAAAAAACAAATTAAATAAAATAAAAATGGACTGCCTTTAGTCGTGCTAAATATACCCCCTACTTGACCATTTGGAAAATAGGAAATAAATGCCTGACTGACCCGGAAAAGGGGGGCACGTTATAACTCAGCATAATAAAACTTTGTACCGAACTAGAAAACAATTCTTTTAGCAGAAGCCATGAAATCTGTTACAAAAAATGTCTATTGTTTACCCTTAAAAGTCAAGTCCGCTAAGAAAACAGGAAGTCGATGCGTGACTGAGCTGAAAAAAAGGGGTAACTGTACAACTCACGGACAGACAAACGGACAAGGTGATTGCAATATAGCCACTCACTTAACAGTGGAGGTATACTATTTTCAGATATTCAAAGACAAAAGACGGGGATTCCCTCGCGTTGGTCCAGTCCCGGGATATATGTATTCCAAATTTTTATAATACCTCGCTTCTAAATTGAGTAATAGTGATAAGGTGTCTGTCCGTTTGGCCTTTCACCTTAGATACCTAGGCCTATCGCTTATCAATGGATTTTAATGAAACTTTAACACAATTTTTATGCCATGAAGATGAACGCCACCTTTTAAAAATATGTTTGAATTGATCTTTTTTTTCATCGAAAAAAACATTGGACTAAGCCACAAGAAAACAAAGGGTTCCAATTTCTAATTTGCAACTCCTGCTGAACCCCTAGATAAATTTTCATGGAATTTGGATTAACGATATTCGCTGGCCCCATTGGTACATATTTGCTTCTTGTATAAAGTCTTTGCAACATTACGTAAATGTGCTTATTTATTGGTTTTTAATCATATTTATTTATAAACGGATATATTGCAAGGCGGCAATCAAAACAAGAGAGCCGGTGGTGTAGTCGGTAATGCGTCGGGCTACTAACACCGAGGTTCGTGGTTCGATCCTCGTCTGGGGTGAACATTTCATGGACCGATTTTCCGACTCTCTCTTGACACAATTTGCGAGGATGTTTCCAAGAAACGATGCTAGTCCTTCGGTAGGGACGAAAAAATGTTGTCCTGTGTATGGGGAGAGCAATACCCTGTGCACGTTAAATACCCCTTTGTAGAGTTCGATAAGAGTAGGCTCAATGGGGGCCGCTGCACTTGCAAACTGCAAACTTGAGAGGGATTTGTAGAAGCATTAAGCTTGTTTTCCAATCCAGTATAAATAGATATGTTTAAATTAAAACAAGTTTAAAGTAATCTTTGAAAACATTCATATAACTGGGCTAAATTAAGTATCAAACTAGAACTCCAACACTATCTCTAAATCGAACTCCAACTCGTCCTGAAGCATGTGGTAGAATGTCTACGACTAAATCGGCATGGTACGAAGGGGACAAGAAAATTTGGGATGGTTTTTAGTAAAACTCGTGTAAACATCCGCTTCGGAATGGATAAGGTAAGATAGATTTATAAATTTCTATAACTCATGGTAGCCTTTCTTAACTGAAAATATGCGCAAGATGTACATATTGTTGTCTAGTTCTAATGATTGAAAGTGCTTTTTGTTTATGTTTTATGAATTTCATGTGAAACTGGTTCAATCACATGCAACACGAACATTTTTGTTTCACTTCAATTTTTAAAAGACTCAAAAAGTACGAATTGTACATGCATTGCCAATGTAAATACCGTCTAAAAAGCAGCCAAACAACAAAATGATATACCCCTTGGTTAAATAATTACAGTACAAGCCAATCCTTGCATGGTTAAAACAGGAACAAGCACATTTGAAATGGCAGAAAGTAACTTTACATGCAATGTATTTTTGATTTATTGTACATGTAGATGCCTAAAGATACTTTATTCAACAGTTTAAAAAAAAACCAGTCCATATACATGTATTATAAGATCTTTAATCTGGGGCTTAATTTATGATACAAAATCGAAAGATGAAAAAGCTAAGTAATTATTTGTAAATCCAACAGCATATCAGGTTATCTTATATGAAAGCCTTCAAACATATACTATCCGAATGTTAATATAAGAAGTTAAATATGGTTGAGTTTTTACTGTACAATAGAAAATAATGAAAAGTGGAATAAGTGTCACATAACAAGCGGTAATTTAGAAAAAAATCACAATGAAAAAACGCCAGCGGTAAAATTATACAGAACAATTTTTATTTTTGGATTTCATCCCCCCAACCCTCACGACGTCTTATCAGAGGGAATTGATTTAGATTTTCTTCTAATTGTCCGTCCGTATTTGGGGTCAGTGAAATTTCAATTTCACCGCTATAGATCTGTGTTAGGTAGCGCTACACAACCCGCTAGAAATTAGTTCGCCGTGACATTTATTTTAAGTATGAATGACTTTGGTTAAGTTCTTGGTTAAGGTTCATATCTAGAATACTATACCTACAAAAATGTGGATCTGGTAGCGCTACACCACCTCTTAAAAATGAGGTCACTGTGAACTTTATTTTAAGCATGAATGACTTTGATTGTGCTCTTGATTATGATCCCGTTATTCCGGATACTACATGTAGGGGGTGGAGCTCAATGAAATTTCGCCACTAGATGTGTAACCTTGTCCGTCTGTATGTCTGTAACGCTCTTTGTTAAGGTCCACAACTCAAATACTGATGTGACTTGATTATCACGTTACCATCGTTTGGAAATTTCGGCCATCTCGAGGGAGTTGTGTCTACAAAAGGTAATCTATTACCTAAAATGAATAAAGGTGATAAAGTAAAAAAAAGAAAAAACTCCTTTAGATTTTGTTCAATAAAAATGACCTTCCGGTATTACATATCATGAAAACAACCCTTCAAAATTTCATCAAAATCCTTTTTGCGGTCTCAGCTGGAGATTGTGTCAACAAAAGTTTGACGGACGCACAAACGGACGGGCAAAAGACCATTACTAGGTTCCTTTGTCGCATTACGGCGAGGGACAAATAAAATGAATTATCTAGCAAGTGATTGGTTTGAAATACAAACCTTGTATGGTATATATTTCCTGACGTTTTCGGCATGCTCGATGTAATTGATATTGATATGCTTTAACCATTGCATCATTTGTAAAATAAAATATTTATTTGAGTATTGCATATTTGTTAAGTGAATCTTTGTAAAATAAAGGTATTAGTTTGTACATGGTAAAATGCAGTTTTTTGCAAATAACTCAAAAAAGGTGAAAGATATCAAATTTTTGGCTGAAATATAAATTACAACAAAGTTCCAGACAAATAAATGTTGCTATGTCTGACGCGCGTTTCGTCTTTTCAAGACTCACACTATATGATAATGAAGAGCATAGAACAACTAGCTGAAAGTAAAAGTGTTAAGCACCTCAAGATCTACATGCCCTGAAAGTTTGAAGAAGATCCAATGACCCATGTAGGAGTTATTGCCATTTTTCTGCATTTTTTTACAAATTTTGCACCTATTTAGCTCAATATCTTGGAAACTATAAAGTATATTTGCAAAATTTGAATTGCATATTGTTTGGCACATAAAAATCTACAAAATATATAACCGGTAAGAAGTTGTAAGTTAGTTCCTTTTAGGATTTACATGAATTCCCCTTAGAATGTCAAAATTGACCATTTTGCGAACCTTATTCATTGTATTAAAGTCCCACTAACACCATAAGTTTATAGTAGAGTGACGAAACGTGAAAAAGTCGTTTAGTTTTCGAGTTTAAATGACCCACCTGTCACATGGAATTTGATTGTCAAAGATGATAGATTGATTATTGAGCTTCCAAAAAATGTTTGTCGTCGCACAAAAATGTGGTGCCATCTGACGTTAAAATGACGTTTTTCGAAGGTACCCCCTTGGCACATACGTACCTACACCCCATCTAACCTAAAAATAAAATATTTCCGCTTATTATCTATAGAGTTCATGATCAGAAAACAAAAATATAAGGATAAATTAAGATTTTAGATGCAGTAAACAAAATAAATTATAGTTTTTGTAGATGTAATTTGTATCCGAATAAGAGCCAAAAAATGCCTAAAAAATTGAAGTTTTTCTCTACTCCCACAGCGAACTTGCACTTTTTCATTCAAAAAGTTATATAGCTATGAAGTATTAAGTAAAAATGAAATAATAGCCGATTTAGATTTTAGAAAAATGCTTTTAACTTAAAGTTATAATGAATAGTTCAAGTTTTTTTTTCGAGCAGATGACGTATTTTATTCGGAATATATACAGCACTTTAACGAAATCGATTTAATTCTAACTTCAAGGTCATTTGTGTTTACATTCTTTGTTACAATATTAACCTTATTTCCTTTGTAAATTATGTTTGCTAAGTTTATAGTTGTTTTTGTTAATTTATTCAATATTTACAGTCGGAAAACCAAGTATTTATGAAAAATGTAGTTTGTTTTTGAAGTTTACAAACAAAAACCTGTGGGTGCGTTTGAATAGTTGGTGTGTTTGACTTTGATTATAAAAAATATGAATAAGGAATGTAGCAGTGTTAAAGTTGCGTCTTTTGGTTCAAAGAGTAGATCAAGCTTTAAAAGAAATCAAGTAAAAGAAATTAAAACCATTTTTTGACGATTCCGTTGCCTAAAGGTAGTTTCTTATTAAAAAAAAATCTAAGTAAGGCGGCCAACAAAATTTTATAATACTGAAAAAAAAACATAACCATAGTTTCCAAAATAATGCTTTGTATTTAGCTGGTTACTTCCAAAATCCGGAAAAAGTGAAGAGTTTGGAAAATTGCAGAAGAATATCGTTAACGAGACAATTTTTGTTTGGGGATTATTTCCCCTAAATTCGCAAAGTCAAACTATCCGCAAAAATATCCCCCTCGCGATTGCTTTCTTTTCAAGCGTATAAAGTATAAGTAATCAGATGGAACGCGATTTTATTCCCACACGCGAGAGATCAGTAACATTTACAAAAAAGAAGACGCGAAAAATTCCACGTTTACAGTATGCGATCATATGTCCTCTTTAGTCTTGTAATCACGAAAAGGCAGCTTTCATCTTGTACAAGTCGACGAAATGTATTTCAGTAGAGGTGAAAAGGGAAGTTTTTTTTTAAATCTGACAACACGAATAAGTTTGTTTAGGTGTGCATTTCCTATAGGCCCACAGCGGCAAGCTTGTCGGTAAAGAGGGACATTAAAGAGCGCTCGGAAAACTTACATCGAGTCAGGCCGCTTTGACCACAAAGCGACTAGAATGTGTGTCCCAGGTGATTGAATTAGGGTAGTCCTGTCATATAGAATGGATAAAATGTTCAGTTTTTCGCATGTAAAAGAACCCTGATGCAGGTCTCGATAAGAGTAGGACCCGCAGGATCCCCATGTACGAAGCTTAATTTTCCGAGCAAAACCTAGCTTTCATCCATTTTAGAAATTACAATGGCAGTCAATTTCCAACCCAATTGGCTTTGTGTCCCCAATTCTTCCATTTCATCATCATTTCATGTTCATTTTAGGTTCATCTCTCTGATATAGCCGAAATCATGATGCTTGGAAGTAAAACAATACTAGTAGCAGACTAACTGACTGGTTTCAAACCGAGTTATTTTAAAATTCAATAGACAATGTAGATAGAAGAAGGTTTATTATTTCATTCACTCTTGTATATCTTCCATCAACTGTTGTTCAGATTTTGCCTTTTGCACATGCTCTTAGTGGTTGTAACTCGACATCACTACTTTTTGTTTCAAAAAGGCCTTGTAGTACGCAATGAAAACGAATCCGGATTGTTTTGCAAATCTGACTGTCTTAGCAAACGATCACCATTCATGACGCTATTGAAAAAAGAAAGGATTTTTTGCAGTTTTTTATAACCAGAGTTTCTAATATAAAACTTTGAACCTGTTATTTTTGATTTAATTATCACTGCAGTCTTTTTAAGAGACTTGATTTTTTTATGCAGTTGTAAAAATGTTGTGTTACTAAATGTGTCTGTAAGGAACAGCTAGGATCTTTCGTGCACATTTTTGTGTCTTTGTCAAAATGAGGAAAAATGTCGCTATCACCAAACTGTTGTTACAACTGATGCAGTTGAGGTGCCTGAAGAATCAGATTCTCTAAAGTGTTGTTATTTCAAACCATTTCATGGGTAATTGCCGTACTTGACACACTTATGTAGTCAGATATATATACGTGTACGAGGAAAATAGCATAGATTGATGCGGGGATTGATGTGTGCTGCATGTTCAAAATTTCTTAAATGGGAGGAGTGTAAACCATTTGCATAACACGTGAATAGTGAAATAAACCCTTATTATACTTAATTTTCAACTATCCTATTTTGTTTTGCCATCCTGAATGGAATATTTCAAAAATATCTCAATATATATTCGATTTTTATTTTTTATGCAACTTGACCTGTGACGGAAACTCGATCAGATCTCAAAATACGTGAATAAAGATCCGTAAAATCATTTGCCATAGTGAAGCTGGGTAACACAGCTAATCATGTGAACAAAAACAAAACTAAAATGTCAATAAAATATAAATAAAAAACTATTTTTGTATTAAAAAACAATCTTTTTTACATACAATTTTAGCCGACCGGATGTGGCGTCTGTGTGTGTCATTTGAAACATTTTTTTCTTGTAATAGCTTTATAGTTCTTAAAATTAAGCGTTTTTGATGTTGCTTTCATTTTGTTTCCCGATTTTAAGATTTTAACGCGTTTTAACTATTCTGTACTTCATGGACCGTTTTCCACTTATGACCTTTGACCTTGATTTTTGACATGATGGCACCAGATATTATGGCGACGACATTCATTTCCTGAAAGAAGAATGATTTTGCTTATCAAACAGCTTTTCAAAATCCATGTGACAGATGGGTCATTTAAATTTTTCAAAATTGACATTCCGTCACTCTACTATTAATTGCAACCAAACTAAGTATTGTTGTTCCTTGGCATGAGTTCTACAAAACCATCGTTTGGATTTTTTATTTGTGAAAAAAAATGGTTGCCATGGCTAAAAAAAGAACATGGGGGTAAAATGCAGTTTTTTTCAAATAACTCAAAAACGTTGACAGATATCAAAATTCTGACGAGAAGCAAAAGTGTTTAGCACCTCAAGATCTACCTGCCAGATAAATTTGAAGGAGATCTAACCACAAATGTAGGAGTTGTTGCCCTTTTTCTTGATTTTTTGCAAGTTTTGTAATTATCAAGCTCAATATCTCTAAGACTATTAAAGATATTTCAGAAATTTAAATTTCATGTTCAAGATCTACAAAATCTGTTAGAGGGTCAAAGTTGTAGGACCCGTATTTAAGGAGTTATTTCCTTTAGAGTGTCTAAAACCATTAAAACTACAGAAAAGCTTTTAATTACAATATTGCTTAGTAAGTCAAGCCCTACAAAAACTAAATGTAAGGGAATTTTTAAATGACCCCCCCCCCCCCCCGTTGTAGGAGTTATGGTTCCTTAAATGTCAATATAAAAATTTAAGAGCTTATAATTCAGGCAAACTGTAGAAAATAACAAACAGCTTTTCATTGCTATAATGTTCAGCTAATTAAACTCAACACTTTGATGCATTAAGTTAATTGATGTTGTCAGAAGACAAAGTTAAAGTTATGGCCCTTTAAATGTCAAAAAAGGCATTTTAGTCAGGTGAGCGATTCCGGCTCCTGGGAGCCTCTTGTATATTTGCATACATGTAAGAGGATCTATCGAAAGGATAGAAGCAGTTCATTCATTCCCATAGGAATAGGGACGCACAATACATAAACAATAAAATCAACAATAAAAAAATGTAAATAATAGATAAATATTATTTGGCACTAACAACATACATTATTATAATGTGCTTACATTCTTGCACATTACTGAACACGTATTCAATACCAAATATTTTGTTTTAAAATGTTTTGGCCTTTCTAGAGTCACTCATGGCTTTGACTTGATGACACAAGAGAAGGAAGCCCCGGTGTGAATCTCTTCTATTCTTTGAGGCATGCTCTTGACTGTGTTGCTCTTGCTCCTTTTTGTATGAAGTATTTTACCAGTTCATGTATGCACGATTTGTTCAGCGGCATCGCAACCGATGTAATTTTATCATTTTTTTTAAGAAATTGGTTAATATTAAAAACTATAGTTCTTGTAGTAAAAATAATCATTAGGATATAGTTCGCAGTACGTTCTTACTAAGTCCTAAAAAGGTCTTAAATCGTGGTAGGAACTTGTTGACCGTAGTAAAGACGTGCTTTATACGTGTATGGTCTTAGTGCGAATTTGAATGGACGTATTATTAATTAATTGGGCATAGTAAGAACACGAAGGACGTGGAATAATTTTGAACATGTTCAAAACAAACGTAGTGAGGACGTGGAGGAGTCAAAACGTAGTAAAGACCTACTAAGAACGTACTGAGAACTTGATGCGTAGAAGGAACGTGTTACAAACTGCATGGACCTGGACCTGGACGGTATGATATTTGTGCCGTTTATGCTACGTTTTCATAACGATCTTAAATTTTGCACCACTTCGATTTCATATAAAGGTATTTTCGTTTGCAGCACGACCACAAGGATGTTTGTACTGCGTCCTTAACACGTCTGTACAGTTTTTACAACGTTGATAGTACGTCCTAGCGGTTTAAGTGCCGTTTGTAGTAAGTTTTTACAAGGTTTTCTGACAGTTCACATGAATTTGTGCATAAAATTTTGACATGCATTTAGATAAATCATTTTCGGCTTGTTCACTGGAACAGATTTTTTTATTCAGCATTCTCTAAAGACATGATACTTCTTATATAGCCATTTATAGCTATTAAGGATCTGCATTTCTACAAAATTTAAGAACTTAACTTGTACATCGGCTAATGTTATATGATGCAAACTGGTGATTTGACAATTTATTGAGCATGGAACCATCCAAATGTTTAAAGTCGGATTGGCCGGGTTGTCCGAACTGATTTGCCATATTATTGCGCGGTAATAGGGTCAAAATTATTAATTTTAGCTTTATTCATTTTAGCATAAGCTGAATTAATTTAGCATAAGCTAAAAGCATATGCAATATCTTTTTAAACAACCAATGTCATCTCTGCTTCTATCAGCGTTCGGAAGGAAATATATTGTGCTGTTCCACCATGTATTTTGTTTTAATTTATAATGTAAGATTATGAATCGCCAAACTAAATAGGTAAACAGGAAGTAGATGACACGTCTATTTTTCAGCATGATTCAGACTTTAAAAGTAAGACTTAATTATTCTTTGGAAAAGAAGAAATTGTGGTTAAAATAACAAAATGTAGGCACCGGATCGTGTTAAAGTCAAGAAGGCAAACAAAAACACATTTCTTTACACAGTGATTTTCTTCGCCGTAAATTTTATTACATGTATATACAAGACCAGAATTCTTTGGTCTTAACTGAATGCAAGAAGTTCTAAAGCAACTCGCTTAACAGGAAGTAAATTAGTGACATACACGAAAATGCATCACACTATATAAGACCCCTAACAAAAGGTCCATACAAAATATAAAATAGAATCTAAGAAATCTGTTAAGAATTTTTTTTCAATTTTTGACCCTACAAAATTCTAAGTCGGCTAGCTAAAAAGGAAGTAAATACTAGTAAGCTACAGACTTAAAATCTATCATATGAGACCTCTACTAAGTACCGAGAGCCTATGAGTAATGTTCGTAGAGGAATATGTTACGAAACTTTTTCAGCTTTTTATCCTTATAACTTCTAAAAGACGATAAAGAGTGGAATAAGTGTACGCGACAGAACCAACATTAAAGAAACGGCAATTTAAAAAAATCACAATGGAAAACAGCCAGCAGTCTTCAACATGACCATAGGTCACTGCTCGCTGTCTTGTATTGGCCCAAGACTAAAAATACAATACATAAGATTCAAACAAATCCCTAGAATATCAAAGAAAGACCCATTTCTGGACATAAAACAAAAAAAAACAGACAGTAGACAAGGACAAACAAAAGCTTTGACAAGGATTCCTGGCTTAGGACAGGCACATATAAGATGTGGCGGGGTTAAATAAGTTTTTGAGCCCAACCTTCCTCCTATTGTTTATCTTGCACAAAGCACAAAAATAACACACTTTAAAAATCAAATCGATAAAAGTTCAATTCACCAAGAGAGAACCTGAGACAAGAGTACTATACGAGAACAACGAAACGTAAAGGAAATTTTTATCAGCATCTGACCTGAAAATGCATCCCACCATGCAAATGAGACACACGCGTACAGCTGCATACCAAATATAGAAAACCTTCGAATAATATAAGCAGACAATTTTTTTACAAAACAAAGTGTGACTGACCAAAAAAAAATGAAAAAAATATTGAAAAGGAAAATGAATAACGAAAAGGAAAAGAAAAACTTATAACGAAAAGGAAAATGAGTCATTCTCCTATTCAAAATCGAAAAGGAAAAAAAAATCCAAAAAAAAATTTTTTGAAAAAAAAAATTTGAAAAGGAAAATGAATAACGATAAGGAAAATGAGTCATTCTCCTATTCAAAATCGAAAAGGAAAATGAAAAACGAAAAGGAAAATGAATAACGAAAAGGAAAATGAGTCATTTTCCTATTCAAAATCGAAAAGGAAAATGAAAAACGAAAAGGAAAATGGGTCATTTTCCTATTCAAAATCGAAAAAAAAAATTCGAAAAAAAAAATTTTTGAAAAAAAAAATTTGAAAAGGAAAATGAATAACGAAAAGGAAAATGGGTCATTTTCTTATTCAAAATCGAAAAGGAAAATGAAAAACGAAAAGGAAAATGAATAACGAGAAGGAAAATGAGTCATTTTCCTATTCAAAATCGAAAAGGAAAATGAAAAACGAAAAGTAAAATGGGTCATTTTCCCTATTCAAATCGAAAAAAAAAAAAAAAAAAAAATCGAAAAAAAAAATTTGAAAAAAAAAATTTGAAAAGGAAAATGAATAACGAAAAGGAAAATGGGTCATTTTCCTATTCAAAATCGAAAAGGAAAATGAAAAACGAAAAGGAAAATGAATAACGAAAAGGAAAATGAGTCATTTTCCTATTCAAAATCGAAAAGGAAAATGAAAAACGAAAAGGAAAATGGGTCATTTTCCTATTCAAAATCGAAAAAAAAAATCGAAAAAAAAAATTTTGAAAAAAAAAATTTGAAAAGGAAAATGAATAACGAAAAGGAAAATGGGTCATTTTCCTATTCAAAATCGAAAAAGAAAATGAAAAACGAAAAGGAAAATGAATAACGAAAAGGAAAATGAGTCATTTTCCTATTCAATATCGAAAAGGAAAATGAAAAACGAAAAGGAAAATGGGTCATTTTCTTATTCAAAATCGAAAAAAAAAAAAATCGAAAAAAAATTTTTTTTTTAAAAAAAAATTTGAAAAACGAAAAACGAAAAGGAAAATCACTTGTGTTAGGTAAATCCAGAATGAATCTTCTCCAGAATTAAACTTTTTTTTACAATATTTAGTACATTTAATAATAAATAGATTATTTACAAACACTCTAATAATTAACATAAATAGAAATACAACATTTAAATCTATTCATAATATAGTGGTTAACCTTATCTCATGATATAAATATATGTCTTCATTTTGGATCTCTGCCGAAAACATGATTAATTTTGTAAAAGGGAAAATAAAATATATTAAGTATAACATGCATATTAAGATATCAAGGTTTTTTCAAGGAGCTATAGAATTCAAGAACTGATAAGAAAGTGATCCTATCACGACTGTATCATTGGATTGTCTTAAGGTTGAATGATTAAAATGAAAAAGTTTTCCAGATATCTAATAATTTATTAAAAGAAACCCTAAGTGAAGCATGATACAACCGCAACATGTTGAACCCTGTAAGAACAGGGTACATGGAGACTTAATATGAGTAGTCAAATGGAGACCAAAAGTAAGAAGTCAAATGCTTTGGACAACATACTGTTTATACAAACATCAGGTAATTTGCTGCTATAAACCTGTAATTAACACTTGATGTCTACCTAATTGAAAAATCTGTAAAACATCAAAATTGTTTTAAGAATGAACAAATATCTTAAAAATGCCTAAAAAATCTAGATTTTTTAAGGGGTTGAAAAAGCAGATTATAAAAAAATAATGAAAACTGGAAAAGGGTTCAATCATGTTAAAAAAGCAATTTGGACAACGAAGTGGGATTCATGTTTAGATAAATCAAGCTTGTCCTACATTTGAGAAGGTCTTCAAATCTACTACACATACAGTTTTTATTTCTTTAAAATGTAATACAATTTCAACTATAACCTAAAAATGTAAATTGCCAAAAAACAAATATAATGACAATGTCCCCCCCCCCCATTACCCCATTCATTCGAAGGTCCACTACTCCCATAATAATTTGAGGATCATAGATTCCTGATAATATGCAAAACAACCTACGGTGCACAATCTACATATCAACTTTCATAAAATTTGGGCCATCATTCCCACAAAAATTTTAGGATCAAAATTTCCTGGTAATTTCACTACTGACAATCTTTATGACGGACAGGACAAAAACATTATGTCTCCCCACAATAGTGGAGAGAGACATAATACTTTACTGATACCTTTTCTGCTGTTTTTACAATAATTGACCATTGATAGCAGAAATGATAGAACCTTAGTGAGCATACTAACATACCCCACGCATTCCGCTATTTGACTATGAAAATAAACCTTGAGCTCGGCAATTTTTGTGAAAAAAGTAAAAAAGGAATGTGTCCATTGCCCCCGCTAGCCCCAAACAGAAAGTAGAAGTCCGACAGGTCTGGAAGTCTGGAAGTGGCTTACAGTATTTCATACTGAACCATCCTACCAAGTTTCAAATCATTCTATAGTATGGTTTCTGAGAAAAACTTAATGGAAATCGTCATAGTCATGTTCACATATTATCACATCTGCCTAAGTCCCAAACAAGAAGTAGATGTCTGACAGGTCTGAAAATCGCTAAGGGTGTACAGTTTGTCATACTGAACCATCTTACCAAGTTTCAAACCATACTCATTTATGGTTCCTTAGAAAAGCTTGACCATAATTTTCATATTCATGTTCACATATTCCAATATTGGCCTAAGTCCCAAACAGGAAGTAGATATCCTACAAGTCTGAAAATTGCTTAGGACGTACAGTTTGTCATACTGAACAATCCTCTAAGTTTCAAAACATTCTCATGTAGGGTTCCTGAGAAACTTGACGGAAATTTTCATAATCATGATCACATATTTTCACGTTGGCCAAAGTCCAATGCAGGAAGTAGATGTCTGACAGGTCCAAAAATCGCTTATGACGTACAGTTTGTCATATTGAACCATCCTTAGTTTCAAACCATTCTCATGTATGGTTTCTGAGAAAAGCTTGAAAGAAAATTGTGAAAACATACACAAGTACCTTTGTTATACTTCTTGCATACCATGTTTCATTAAATTATGTTCAGAAGTTTCAGAGGAGTTCCGTCCACAAGATGATGAATCTGGATTTTTGGCAAATTTCTGAATCCAAAGGGCCATAACTTCCACAAAAATTCCTGGTTAATATGCATAACTACATATGGTGTACTTCTCGCATACCAAGTTTTGTTAAATTCTGATGAGTGGTTTCAGAGGAGTTGTGTCCACAAACTGTGATCACAGACAGACTGACTGACCGACCAGTCAAAAACATTATACCCAATGCATGGGGTATAATTAAATCAATGCTTTTACCTGTTTAATGTACCTCTACAAAATTAAAGAAACTGCAAAACACTAGAAATGTTTGATGAGCGAGCATATGAGCACATGAGGAACATTAAACTTTTTCTTTTCTTTCTCCTCTTAGACTAAAAGAACTGGGAGTATTACATGTAGGTTTAAACTATAGAGTGATAATCATCAATTAATAAATACTAGTAGTTTTATGCTTAGAATTCAGTCACAAGCAAGACAATCACAAATTCAATAACATTTCAATGAGAACTTGATACCAATGAGGGTTTTCATTTACTAGTATCATATACATTTGGCTTACAGGTGTAGATTTCTAAAGCTTTTACTAATTAGTAAGATATGCTTTGGGACAGTGAGCTTAAAACAGATCTGTGAGGACATCATTTCAGACAATTAGTATCCTAAATGCTGAAGATAAGAAAAAGCTTCAGAACCTATTTGATTTTTAAGGCTATATATAAGATGTACATTTTCATCACTCTGGCCTGGCTTTCATAAAACATCTCAAGTTAATTAAGTTTTTCCTTTAAATAATCCAAAATTTAAGATATTTTATGAAACTGGTCACTGGTCTTAATAAGACGAGTAGGGCCAACCAGTAGTCCTAAACTTTAACACTTTGTGAAGGGTATCCTAATCATCCATTGTGTTGTCTTAAAACAGCATCCAATATTGTTCTGATGATAGACAACAAATAAATGACGAACACCAAGTGATGACAATAGCTCAGCTTATACTAAGGTGGTGTGGTATCATCATGAAAGATAAGCTCAGTCTTCTGCTGCTTGGTCTGGAGGGTCTTGTATGTCCATATTCTGTGTCAGTTCTAGTATGTGTTCTACCGGTTGTGGTCGTCCATCTGATCCAATAACACTAGGTTGGATTATACCTCCACTGTCAAAAGTAATAAAACTGTCATATAAAATTTGCTATCATTTTATCATTAATATATAGCATTTTAAGATAAATTTTGTAAAAGCAAGTAACACACAAGCCTGATATGTAAAGCAATAATAAAATCAACGGTATAAACAAGTAATACAGTCAGAGCTCCCACTATATAAAGTGAAATCTTTTTACCTACTAAAGTCTGTTTATTTACTTGAAGCAGTAAAAAGGCCTTTTCACCTATACAAGTAAAACTATTTCACTTGTGCAAGTAAAAGTTGAAATAAGCATTAAATTGATCCCAAAACAGCCATTCCCCAATGCCAGCTCAATATTCACTCTATCACACCACATGGAACCTTATTAAAAGCCTCATTATATGATGAATCTTACTTGATTTGATTTTAACAGCTGTTTAAAGTCCCAAAGGACTAATCTTTGGCTAGTTTGCGCCTAAAGAAAAAAAATGTGCGCCTAACCAATTTCTAGTAAATGGATAAGATCAATATTTCAAATTTCATAGAAAATTATCAGCTATCTTATGAAAATTAAGATATTGTGACACTGAAGGGAGAAAAATCATATATTTTATCTAAATTTACTTGTACAGGTAAATAAATCTATTGCTGATTTTATTTACTTCTTTAAGTAAAAATTATTGACTTGGACAGGTTAAAAGATTTCACTTTATTCAGTGGAAGCTCTGACTGTAATATAAGCTCACTAGTGATACACCCACTCCATGCCTTCCATGCATAAAAATGCTATACACCATATGGTACTAAAGGATAAAGCTTTATGCTAAGAAAACTGTGAAGGAAAGTTTGCTTCCATGTCCACTGTGTATAAAAACATAAGTATTCAGTAAACAGGAAGTCGATGACCTAGAAACATATAAGATTACTATACACAGTATGACACTACAATATTACTATACACAGTATGACACTACAATATTACTATACACAGTATGACATATGAGATTACTATACACAGTATGACACTATAATATATAGACTACAAAATATCAGACCTCTACCTCAAGCAGTTGCTTAGAAAACTCTGACAGAATTTTTTTACGGACAGACAGATGGAGTGACCTGACTACTAGACCTACTTTGGCCTTGCCAACACAGGTAAAAACAAGGAATCTGTGAGCTACTGCTCACTCAGTATACCCCCGCTACCCCCAAAATGGATTATGTCGGTAAACATGAAGTACATATCAGACAGACCTAATTTTGATACTCACGATAAAATACCTCATACTGAACTCATACTGACTAGTAATGCTGAAAATTGACAGTAAACAGGCAGTAGCTATCTGACTGACCTAATTTCCGTTCCCACTATTTTTTTATCACAAAATTCAAGGGTTTTTCCAGGACCTTTCAAGGGTATTGAGGTCATTTTCAAGGATTAAAATAGTTCGCAAAAATTTTGAAAATCCAATATTTTTCGGTCTTTTTTTATCAAACGGTCAACAAATCTGCATATTACAAAATTCCAGGGTTTTTCAAGGATATTTGATAAAATTGAAGGATTATTCCAGCTTTTTGAGCATTGAAATGAAATTCAAGGACTTTTCCAGGTTTCCTTGAATTCAAGGATGGCGTGGGAACCCTGCATACTGAACTCATTTACCATATTTCAAGTCACTGTGATATGTAGCTGCAGAGAAAAATAGAAAATTTCCAACAATTGACTAGTAATGTTGAAAATTGACTAATTTGGTAAACAGGAAGTAGATGTCGGACAGACCTATTTTCTTTACTCCCATTAAAATAGGACATCCTGAATACTAATATTAAATTTCAAGTCACTGTGATATATAGTTGCTGAGAAAAATGTTACGAAAATTTTCAACAATTGACAAGTATTGTTGAAAATTGACTAAGTCGGTAAACATGAAGTAGATATCTGATAAACCTAGCTTCAGTACTCACAATAAAGGTCCTCATACTGACCTCATTTACCAAATTTCAAGTCACTGTGATATGTAGTTGCTGAGAAAACTTCTACGAAAATTTTCAACAATTGACTAGTAATGTTGAATATTGACTAAGTCGATAAACAGGAAGTAGATATCCGACAGACCTAGTTTCGGTACTCGCGATAAGGGACCTTATACTGATCTCATATACAAAATTTCAAGTCAGTTGCTGAGAAAACTGCAACGAAAATTTTCAACAATTGACTAGTAATGTTGAAAATTTACTAAGTGGGTAAACAGGAAGAATATATCTGATAGACCTAGTTTCGATTCTTGCAATAAAGGACCTCATACTGAACTCATATACAAAATTTCAAGTCACTGTGAGATGTAGTTGCTGAGAAAACTGTTATGAAAGTTATGTTCCGGACAGACGGATGGACTGACAGGGGTAAACCAGTATACCCCCACTTCAAAGCGGGGGTATAATAATAAGTATTTCAAAACTAAAATATAACAAGAGGCTCCCAAGAGCCTGAATCGCTCACCTGATTTACACAGATACATACATTTGTAGATATTATTGTGCTTAACCATATGCGATTTCTGAAATATCTTGGTTAGTTTTTAAGATATTGGGCTGAATAAGTGCAAATTTGGCGAAAATTAGGAAAAAGAACAATAACTCCCACATCAGCAGTCAGATCTTTTTTGAAATTTCAGGACAGGTAAATTTTAAAATCTTAACATGCTGATCACTTTTGATTCTTACACAATTTTGATATCTGAAACCATTTTTGAGTTATTAGCAAAAAAATGCAATTTATCCCTATGTTCTATTTTTAGCCATGGTGGCCATGTTTTTTTACGAATAAAAAATCTGACAATAGTTGTAGCAGATACGCTATTAAACAATGGAAAATGGTAAATTTTGACGCTTTAAGGGCCATAACTCCTAAAAGAAATGGTTCTACAGCTTTGACCTAATTACATAAAATGTAGATCTTGACATGCTTAATCATATGCAATTTCAATTTTTAAAATATCTTGTATAGTTTTCAAGATATAGGGCTAAATAAGTGTAATATTTTCAAAAAATCCAGAAAAAGGGCAATAACTCCTATGTCGATTGTTGGATCTTCTTGAAAATTTCAGAGCAGGTAGATCTTTAGATGCTGATCACTTTTGTCTCCCATCAGAATTTTGATATCTGTAACTATTTTTGAGTAATTAGCAAAAAACTGCAATTTACCCCTATGTTCTATTTTTAGCCATGGCGGCCATATTTTTTGACGAATCAAAATCCGAACGATAGAATTGTAGCAATTATGCTATTAAGCAACTGTGCCAAGTTTGGTTGAAGTTGGATGTATGGTGTCAGAAAAGTTCATCTTTGAAATTCAGGGTAAAAGTAATGAAAAATGGTAAATTTTGATGCTTTAAGGGCCATAACTCCTAAAAGAAATGGTTCTACAGCGTTTACATGAAACGTAGATCTTGATGTGCTTAATCATATGCAATTTGAATTATTAAAATATCTTGTACAGTTTTCAAGATATAGGGCTAAATAAGTGCCAAATTTTGAAAAAATCCAGAAAAAGGGCAATAACTCCTACATCGGTTGTTGGATCTTTTTGAAAATTTCTCGGCAGGTAGATCTTGAGGTGCTGATCACTTTTACCCTTTGCCAGAATTTTGATATCTGTGACCGTTTTTGAGTTATTTGCAAAAAACTATATTTGACCCCCCTGTTCTATTTTTAGTAACAGCGGCCATGTTTTTTGACGTATCAAAAATCCCAACGCAAACTTTTTGCACAATACCCTAAGGAACAACCATATCAAGTTTGGCTGCAATTGGCCAAGCAGTTTCAGAGAAGAAGATGTTTGAAAAAAGCTAACGGACGACGGACGCAAAGTGATGGCAATAGCTCACATGACCCTTCGGGTCAGGTGAGCTAAAAAGGAATGTGTCCAAAGATCACGTTGCCCCTGCTAACCCAAAACAGGAAGTAGAAGTCCAGCAGATCTGAAAGTTGCTTAGGATGTACAGTTCATCTCTACCCATTCCATACAGGAAGTAGAAGTATGTCAGTCCTAAAAGTCACTTAGTACATGAACATTTATAAAAAACAGTAGAAGGAACATTGCAAACTTTGTTTCTATCAAAAATGGCTAGAATTACTTTTCATGATATACTGTGAAAGTTCATGAGTTTCGTTGAATTTTGAGTTTCTGGTTTTTATCAATTCTTTATCCTTTCTTTAAAAAAAATTCTTATTTATTGTGAATATGATTTTGTGGTTTTCAAATACCTTTACAGTACTTAAAAATATATGAATTTGCGACTATGTAAGATTTTCTAGAACTGAAAATAAGTTACCGCTGTAGTTTATCCATAGCTTCTACCAACTTCATGGCTTCATACTCTTTTTGTTCTTCTGTCATTCCCTCAAAAGGATTGGATTTTTTGTCTTCAAATCTTCCTGTCACTGGGTTTACACTGAAAATATCAATAAATTTGTTATATGACTAACAATTATCTGAATTTTTTTGGGTTGGGTTGCTGAGTTATCTTAAGCTCTATTGATCACTAGTCAATTAAGTCTTCAGGTTGTTGAATCAAGTCCTGGTTTGCAATGTTCAATAAACAAGAGGCTCCCACCAGCCTGAATTGCTCACGTATTACTGTAAACTTGGAAATTTTTATGCTTATTTTGCGGTCACAATTTTTTCCCCAAATTATCCACCACAGGAATGGTTTATTCTTTGAGTATAGAACATGAATACATATGTAGTCCCTAATATCATGAAATTATCCCTTACGCGAAACAGGAAAATAATCACCTTATAGTATAAGCTATAACGCAAACACTAAAGTATGTCTTGTTTGCTTGCACCATTTGAATACCCAGTTATTCACCTAGTTATTCAACTATTCATTCATAAATTCTCGACAACAGACTTCACATAAAAGACTGAACAAAAACAAACCCCAATATTAACAGTCATTAAGTGTAGAAATGAGGTCAAGGTCAGATGAAATGGTGATGGAACCAAAAACCCTAATTAGATTCATCAATATCCTAAAGATCTTTAGATGCCTAGCTATTATACTTTTTTAAGAAATGAAATTCATTTTCCACAAAAGTCTTACAAAGACATTTACAGCAAGAAAAAAGACCAAAGTTAACAAAGTGACTGAAGTATGAAAATGGAGTCAGAGTCACACGGCATGGTGACAGATGTGTAGACCAATTGTCTGTATACTAAATATCAAATACCTAGCTATTATACTTTTTGAGAAATCCATTCTCCCAAAAAGTTTTACAAAGAAGTTTTCAGCCTGAAAAAAGACCCAAGTTCATAGTCACTGGAGCGTGAAAACAGGGTCAGGGTCACATGGAAATGTGACAGTTGCCTAAACCATAACCTCAACTGTATGTGTACTATATATCAGATGCCTAGCTATTATATTTTTTAAGTAATTCATTTTCCATAACAAAAGTCTTACAAAGCAGTTTTGGCCTGAAAAAAAACCCACCTAAATTAATAGAGTCACTGGAGCAAGAAAATGGGGTCAGGACCACATGGCATGGTAATAGTTGTGTAGACCAAAACTTCAACTGTCTGTATACCATAAATTTATCTGATGCCTAGCTATCACAGTTTTCAAGATATTTATTTTCCACAAAAGTCTTACAAAGACGTTTACAGCTTGAAAAAAGACCAAAGTTAACAAAGTGACTGAAGTATGAAAATGGAGTCAGAGTCACAGGGCATGGTTGCAGATGTGTAGACCAACTGTCTGTATACTAAATATCAAATACCTAGCTATTATACTTTTTGAGAAATCCATTTTCCCGAAAAGTTTTACAAACAAGTTTTCCGCCTGAAAAAAGACCCAAGTTCATAGTCACTGGAGCATGAAAATGGGGTCAGGGTCACATGGAAATGTGACAGTTGCCTAAACCATAACCTCAACTGTATGTGTACTATATATCAGATGCCTAGCTATTATATTTTTTAAGTAATTCATTTTCCATAACAAAAGTCTTACAAAGCAGTTTTGGCCTGAAAAAAACCCACCTAAATTAATAGAGTCACTGGAGCAAGAAAATGGGGTCAGGACCACATGGCATGGTAATAGTTGTGTAGACCAAAACTTCAACTGTCTGTATACCATAAATTTATCTGATGCCTAGCTATCACAGTTTTCAAGATATTTATTTTCCACAAAAGTCTTACAAAGACGTTTACAGCTTGAAAAAAGACCAAAGGTAACAAAGTGACTGAAGTATGAAAATGGAGTCAGAGTCACAGGGCATGGTTGCAGATGTGTAGACCAACTGTCTGTATACTAAATATCAAATACCTAGCTATTATACTTTTTGAGAAATCCATTTTCCCGAAAAGTTTTACAAACAAGTTTTCCGCCTGAAAAAAGACCCAAGTTCATAGTCACTGGAGCATGAAAATGGGGTCAGGGTCACATGGAAATGTGACAGTTGCCTAAACCATAACCTCAACTGTCTGTGTACTATATATCAGATGTCTAGGTTTTATATTTTTTAAGAAATTCATTTTCCACAAAAGTCTTACAAAGAAGTTTTGGCCTGAAAACAAAACCACCTAAATTATTAGTCACTGGAGCGTGAAAATTGGGTCAGGGCCACATGGCATGGTAACAGTTGCGTTGACCATAAATTAAATTGTCTGTAAACCATATATCAGATGCCTAGCTATAATAGTTTTCAAGATATTTATTTTCCACAAAAGTCTTACAAAGAAGTTTTTGGTCTGAAAAAAGACCTTTATTCTCAGAGTCACTGGAGCATAAAAATGGGGTCAGGGTCACAGGGCATGGTAATAGTTGTGTAGACCATAACCTGAACTGTCTGTATACTTAATATCAGATGCCTAGCCATTATACTTTTCAAGAAATTCATTTTCCACAAAAGTCTTACAAAAAAGTTAACGCTGCCGCTGCCAGAAAGAAATACCTATGTCTCGCCTTTCGCGACTAAAAACTATTTGACAACTCCCACATGGGTTGTTGGATCTTCTTCAAAATTTAAAAGTTGGTGTCTAAGACCCATTGCCAATAAACAACTGTGGCAAGTTTGATTGAAATTGAACTTCTGGTGTCAGAGAAGATAACGTTTGAAAAAGTTTAAAGACGGACAGACAACTGATACCAAGTGAAAGCAATAGCTTTCATGACCCTTCAGGTCAGGTGTCAGAGCTAAAAGAGTATATAATGTAATTTTATTCTCTTTCTCTTAACATTGTCTAAAACATGACAAAAATGCAAAATTTAACAATGAATCAGTGGGATAACAATAAAAGTTGAACAAAAACTGAAAATGAAAAAAAAATGTGTAACAAGAGGCTCCCAGGAGCCAGAATCGCACACCTGCCCATTAAGCCATGAAGATCTTCTTTAAGGGGTCATCTAACAACTTTGACCCTATAGAAAATTTTGTAGAACTTAATGAGCTGAAGGCTTAAGCAAGAACAGCTTTTCTCTATCTGAAATAGTTTTTATTCTATAGGACAAAAACATGATACTAGAATGGCAGTGTTCCATGGATCTTAAAATATTTGGTAAACAGAAAGTATATGATTGATGGGCATAAAATAACTTTAAACCATATAGTACTATAGGAGGAAAGTACAAACCAAATATCAAGAAGCTGTGGCATGTAGTTCAACTCAGAAAACTGCAATGGAAATTTTTGTGCTGCTGCAGGTTGCAAGACAACGAATAGTGTCAACACTGCAACCCTTCGCAGGTGACATAAAACACTATTTTTTAAGTTTAAAGTGCTATAACCCCTATAATGGGTCATCTGACAGCTTCGACCAAATGGAGACTTAAATTACTGCTTGTTATGTGAGCTTTGTCACGTACACTTATTCCACATCTCATTATTTTTTTTGTAAGTGAAGCAACAGCTTTTTTCTGTCTACCATAGTTTTCATTTCAAAGGTAAAAACATGACTAATTAGATGGTGCCATCCCCAGAAGCCATATGTTGCCTGCCTTTCTATGTTTTTTGGTCAAAAGGAAGTAGATGAGTTATGGGCATAACACACTCTACACCATAAATGTACTAAAGGTTGAAGCTGCATGTAAAGTATCAAGGGTCTGTTGCATGTAGTTGCCCTGAAAAGTGTGACAGAAATTTTGCATTATGTTCATTATACAAATATGTATATAAAATCTTAAGTAATCCGTAAACAGGAGAGTAGCAAAGTTTTGGGCATAAAATCACTTAACACCTTATAGTATTATAAGAAAAAGCTTCATATCAAGAGGAATGAAATATGGAAATTTTGCATATATGTTCATTATATATAAAACATGAAGTAGTTATTTTACTGGCATAAAATTGCTTTACACCTTTCATCATATGCAATGAAGCTACATGCCAAATATCAAAAGGCTGTGACATGTAGTTGCCCGGAAAACAGCAACAGTTAGTTAGTTATTGCTTTACTCCCAAGCAGCACGATTTCGGCTATAACAGGGAGATGAACATGAAAGTTGTGATGAAGTGGAGGAAATTGGGACACAAGGCCAATCGGGTAGAAGAGTTTTGACTGCCACTGGAAAAAGGAGTGACGGGAAATTTAGCCTCCTTCATGGGGATCCTACGGGTCCTACTCTTACCGAGACCTGCAGCAGGGTTCTTTAACGTGCGAGGAACGTGACATTTTTCCCATCACGGTGCACCACTATGGTTTGCGGTCAGGTTTTTCGCATTATCGCCTGACGACCCCGCATCTCTCGATGTCAGGGCTGCCCCATTCAACCACCTGGGGCACAAATACCAGTCGCTTTGTGGGCAAAGCGGCCTGACCCGATGTCAGGTTTCTGAACGCTCTTTAGTGGACTTTAAGTTAACAGACAATCTTAGCGCTGCTGCGGGCCTATTTTGCCACCTGGAACCCGCACAGGTAAAATTTTGCATATATGTTCATTATAATATATAAAAACATCAAGTATTTGGTAAACAGGAAGTTGCAATTTTCCATCATAAAATTGCATTATAGCAATATGTGATGAAGTTACATGCTATATATTAAGTGGCTGTGCAAGTAGTTTCCCAAAAAAACTGTGACAGAAATTTTACCAAAGTAACCCCTATATGTTGCTTCTGCAACATGTTGCAAGTGACATTAAATTATTTTTCAACTTTAAAGGGCCATAATCCCTGTAAAGGATCATCTGACATTTTCAACCCAACTGAGACTTGAAGACCTGAAGAAGGAAAGTTGCGTCAGATTTTTGAAAAATTGTTAACAGACCACAGACAATGATGACAGATAAAGGCAGACGTAGTTGACAGACACTTTGTTATTTTAATAGTTCACAGAGTTGGTCCTTCTGTTGGGCCCCCCAAAAAATAGTAGGTTGATAGTGTGTCTTATTGAAACATCCTACAAAATTTTATACTTTTTCTCATTCTTGAATGGTTTTTGAGCATAGCTTGACAGAAATATGTATGGATGTACAGATATGAGAAAAACTTAATTTCCTATGACATGTCCTTATGTAGGCATAATTCTTACATGTCTTTTGGGAGAGGGGAGGCATAAAAACATATATACTTTTCTTTAAGCTGAAGATATTCCTCAGTTTCTGAGTCGTCCGAGTTACTGGAGTAATTCCCATCTGTTCTACCACCCAGCAATAATCCTCTGTTAGCCAGTAGTCCTGCACAGTTACCATAGCCTGTGTACTTTACCATTCTCTGTACTTAAAACAATTACCACGGTTAAAAGCTTGTGTCACAGTGTTATATACTGTGGATTCATTTATTTTCGTGGGTACCAATTTTTGTCATTTGATGAAAAAGGACCATTTGGTGGATTCCTAAATTTGTGGTTCTGATGTCTGCAGCATACAGAAGAATGATAATTTTCCTTTTTGTTGGATATTAAATTTCATGGGTGAAAGCCACACACGAAAACCACGAAAATTGATAACCCACGAATAATAATGAAACCACAGTAGTCTAATGTATTGTGGCCAGTAAAGTAAACAATGCAAGTCCTCTTAGTTGCATTAAAATTCTATGGAGATTGACCCAAAAAACAATAAAAAGCTACACCAAGCGCAGCATGATACAACAACTGCAACAAGTTGAACCCTGTTCATTGGAGGCCCAATATAGATAGTATATTGCTTTGGTCACATGCAACCCATGGTGGACTTACAAAAGTTTCTGACACATGCATCCTGTTGTGGACTTTAAGATGCATATTTGACACATACATTGTATATATTTACATTTTTTTTTAACATTTAATAGAAACAATCTTATTTCTAAATTCATTGACATTTTTTACCCATTTTAGCCCCTTTTGGCCCTTCTTTCTAAAAAAGTAAGCGCCACAAATCCAAAATGCAATCAAAAGCATCCTTTGGTGGATATAATCATCATATTAAAAGTTAATAACAATTGGCTGGCCCACTACCAGTCAGGGGACTGACATTAGCAAGTCAATTCTTTTCTGACCTATACAAGTCATTTATAGTGCAAAAAAGAGTTGTCTTTCTTTTTCATCCGACTTAGACAAGTCAGTAATATAAACATGATAAATATGTATAAAACATTTTCTGACTTCTTGAAGTCAAATAATTTACATGCATGAAATGCCACACGCCCTGCCGATCAGGTCAAGGGCCAAAACATTTTCACCTGGAATGAATAGTATTTTCATGCACAATGAATAGAAAAATAATCACTACTCTCTAAAAAATCGGACACCATAATTTAATTTGAAAAATATTACTTACTTTCCAATGAACAAGTGTCATCAATACCAACAATGACCAAGGAAACAAAATATTATTTTAAAAAGGTGAGAGCAGAAAACTATTGAGAATACTGATCATATTAAAATTAAAGGACTATTTTGAACATGTTGCATCAAAACTTTTTGACTTGAACAGGTCTGAACTTTTCTGACTTAAATGTGTCATTTCTACGAAATGACTGCTACAAGTCTAAACTTTTTTACTTTATTAAGTCAAATGATTTCTGACTTGAATGTGTCAGTCCCCTGACTGACTACAGCTAAATTTCTTGTGTAAAACTATTTGCCATGACCAACTTTTAAAAATGGTGTTTTTTGCCCCTTTGACCCCCAATATCTCAAAAACAGTAAGAGATATTGCAAATCTGATTGAAAAACACTTGCAGGGATTTCCACAAGGATTCCAATGAAAAAAAGATTTTGAAAATCAAACCACAAATAAACAAGAGGCTCACAGGAGCCTGAATCGCTCACCTGGTCTTGATGTCAACCCTATGAAGACTTTTGTAGAGCTAAATGAGCTGAATGTTTAAGCAAGAAAAAGCTTTTCTCTATCTGCAATTGTTTTCATTCTATAAGCAAAAAATACTATTTTTCACCTTTAAAGGGCCATAACCCCTTTAAGAGATCATCTGTCAATTTCAACCCTATGAAGATTTTTGTAGAACTTATTGAGCTGAATGTTTCAGCAAGAAACAGCTTTTCTCTATCTGCAATAGTTTTCATTCTATAGGCCCAAATTTTTAACACATTTTTTCACCTGTAAGAGGCCATAACCCCTATAAGGATTTTTCACCTTTAATGTGTAACCCCTATAAGGGGTCATCTGACAACTTTGACCCTATGGAAACTTTAGAAGAGCTAAATAAGCTGAACATTTAAGCAAGCAACAGCTTTTTCTCTTTCAGTAATAGTTTTCATTCTGTAGGCCAAAGACATGTAAAATGTTTTCTAGGGGCCTTTCGTTACCCCTGACAACTTTGACTATAGAGACTTTTTCATGCATTGATGAGCTGTTAAATTAAGCATGCTATCTCTATCTGCTATAGTTTTCATTCTATAGGCCAAAACATGAAAACACGTTCATTTAGGGGCTGTAATCACTAAAAGGGATGATCTGACAACTTTAATTGACCATATGAAGGCTTTTGTAGAGCTAAATAAGCTGAACATTTGAGCAAGCAACAGCTGTTCTCTATCTGCAATAGTTTTTATTCTATAGGCCTAATACACTATTTTTCACCTTTAAGGGGCCATATAACCCTTTTAAGGTGTCATCTGACAACTCTGGCCTTATGAAGAATTATGAGATCTAAATGAGCTGAACATTTAACTAAGCAACAGCTTTTTCTATCTGCAATAGTTTTCATTCTATAGGCCAAAAAATGAAAAAAACTTATTTTAGAGGTTGTAACCCTATAAAGGGTCACCTGACAACTTCAACCCTATGAAGACTTTTATAATGCTAAAAAGCCTTAACATTTAAGCACGCAACAGCTTTTCTCTTTCTGCAATAGTTTTCATTCTATAGGCCTAAAACACCATTTTTCACCTTTAAGGGGCCGTAACCCCTATAAGCTCAAACCTTATGAAAAATTTTGTAGAGCTAAATGAGCTGAACATTTAAGCAAGCAACAGCTTTTCTCTATCTGCAATAGTTTTCATTCTATAGGCCTAAAACATGAAAAAAAACTTTATTTTAGGGCCTGTAACCCCTACAAGGGGTCATCTGACAACTTCCACCCTATGGAGACTTTTGTAGAGCTTAATGAGCTGAACATCTAAGCAAGCAATAGCTTTTCTCTATCTGCAATAGTTTTCATTCTATATACCAAAAACATGACAAAACGCTATTTTTCACCTTTAAGGGACTGTAACCCCTAAAAGAGATCATCCGACAATTTTGACCAAATGCAGACTACATGAATAGTAGAACTTTTGATGCTGAAGCAGTAGGATGGCATCAGATTTCATCTATCTCTTATACTTTTTGATTTACAAGTCAAAAATAATAGTTTGACCCCCCTGGTCTATTTTTAGTAATGGCAGCCATGTTTTTTGATGGATCAAAAATTAAAAAGACCCCAGATTCATATCTGTTAAGTAGTTTCAGAGGAAAAGATTTTTGAATAATTGTCAATGGACGACAGACAACACAGACGACAGATGACGACAACAAGTGATGCAAAGTGATGGCAATAGCTCACCTGGACTAAAAAGTTGATTTTTTGGGGTGTGGTCCATCTTTGGCCCCCTGTAGTAATGTAACAATACAATATACATCAAAACCATTGACACAATGAGTTTACAGAATTTAGTGATGAATTCAATAAAAGAAGAATTTTCAAAATTTAATGAATAATAAACATTCTACAACAGTTTTGTCAATACACCCATTTTGGCCTGTTTTTCTAAAACAATAATGGCCACAAACCCCAAATACAATAGGATCCTTCCTCTAGTGGTTAACTTACAAACATCATATTAAAATTTCATAATAATTGGTGAATATGTTCTCAAGTTATCGCACAGAAACCAAATGTCCCCAGACGCCAACGACGACAATATCATCAAAATTTTGAGGTTATATAAAAATTAACAATTTTATCCAAATTTGAAAACAGATCTGTATTTTTTATTTTCGTTCACTCTTAAAACCCCTCATACTTATAAATATTTGGGCATCACCTTTGACAACAAAGATAAAGTTATAAGAAAACTTATTTAAAATAACAATGAAGGGATAGGGCATGGGACAAAAAGGGGGGGTTGCAATATGTATTCACTACTTGACAAGACTTCACTTGCAATTTTTTTTAAAAATTTGGACCAGAAATAAAAAAGTTGCATTTTTGCCCCCTTTCGGGCCCCTTACTTTTTATTGAAAAAAACCCCCACTAACCTCAAAAATCATCCCATCTATTGTTTGATGTTAAGACATATCATTGTCAAATTCAAAGACAATTGACCAACCAAAACGAAAGTTAATAACGGCGAACACACAAAATATTTGAATTTTTTGCTCCTTTTGGGCCCCTAATTTCCAAATGAATAAAAGGGGACCCTAAAATGGTAATGAATATCATTGTCAAATTTCATAGCTATTGGATAAGTAGAACAAAAGTTATCGTGGTAACAGCAAAGTTAACAGACAACAACGCAGACGACAATAACATCATCATAACATTTTTTTTAAAAAAACATAAAAAATTTTGTGGTCATATAAAAATAATTTTAATTAGATTCTAAAATAGGAGGTACACATCTACATTATGTCCAAGTTTCATGAAAATCCACCAAGGGGTTTAGGAGGAGTTGCAAATATGAGATGGGTATCCTGAGGTGTAAAGGAGTACAGACAGACGGACAGACACCCCGATCACTACGTACTCCCCACTTTTCAAGCCAGGTATAGTTAAAGTAGGTTCAATGGGCCGGCTACAAAGGTAACACATTCATACTGCAAACTGGAAAGGGACTCACATAGCTTGTATTTAAATCCAGTATATACAGGAACAGAACTCCTGGGTCCCCCAACAAGTGGCAAAAATTCTAAGTCTGTCTACTAAACAAGCAGTAGATAAGCTATAGACAAGAAAAGGCTTCCCACCATATAAGACTCCTAGCTGAAGCTGCATACCAAATATCCAAAGCCTACCGATATTAGTTTAACTCCCACACTACGTACAGCTACTGTAATCCCCTTTCCCGTTACATTAAAATGTAGGTCAAGGTGACCTAATTCTGGTATGGATGATGGTTTCTATATAAGATGATCCCACCAACTCAATACCATCCCTCTACCACTTGCAGTTGCTGAGATATAGACCTTAACCAAAACTTGAACCGGAGTTATTAATGCAGAAAATGTAGGTCTGGGTGACATTATTTTGGTATATGGATGCTGGTGACCCATAATCATCCCTCTAACACTTTCAGTTGCTGAGATATGTACCTTAACCAAAAATTAAACCTGGGTCATTTATGCAAATAATGTAGGTCAAGGTGACCTTATTTTGGAATAGATGCTGGTCACTATCCAAGATGTAACCACTGACCAAATATCAACTCACTATTACATATGTCATGATGGACGTATGAACAATACAAATGTACCAAATACTATATTCCCTCCCCAACTTTGTTGGACTAAGGGATAACAAAGTTGAAAGGGGATAATATCTTAATCATGGTCAGCAATTTAGTTGTTGATTTGTCCCCAATATCCTTAAATTAATAAGTGTAGAATTTCAAAGCAATGTTAAACTATTTTATTACAAGTCATGAACAAATCTCAGGATGTGATAGTTGCCACAAACATTGATGTGTTAAAATTACAGTGTTGGTTCTTATGCTATCACAACTATTCCTCTTTGCAGATAGTCTTTTAACAGTTAGATTCACTTACCACTTTCTTTACATAGTACAAACAGGAAGTCTGCAACAAGATCCTTTACTTCAGTTATAGGGGATGTCAATAATTTACAAAGCCTAAAAATCATAAAAGTTTTAAGTTATTTTTCATCACTTCAAATGCCCTGTGGAATTTAATACTTAATTTTGATAAAAACTAGAACAGCTTTGAGTCACAGCCCACATATTAATGCCCCCTAAAATAAATTTTGGTTATTCCTGGAAAAATATGAAATCTGTGAGCCAATTCTCATAAGTGATACACACCCCTTTTTGAAGCCATGCCTAGTGCTAAATATAATGTTTTTTTTTTAAAACAAGAAGTAGATAACTGATGAATCATAGGTAAATCTTTGAGCTTATGCTCACTAGTGATACCCGCTTTGTGTAATAAACCAAAGTATTCAGTAAACAGGAAGTAGATAATCTTGATGCATAAAATCGCTATACACCATAGTGTAATATAGGATATAGCCATATACAAAATATCAGACCTCTTTTATTATGTAGTTTCTAAGAAAACTGGGATGGAAATTTTGTATGAGTGTACACTATGAAAAAAAGATTGCTACATGTAGCCAATGCCCCACTCCCCCCTGCATTAAAGTTGAAAATTTACTAAAATTTGAATTATTGAAATTGCATTGCTAAGTATACATATCATGACAAACCATTTTTCAAAATTTCATCAAAATCTGCGCTCAAAAAGTGTTCCTATGACCTATAAAATGAACAAAGTCAATAAAGTCCCATAATTCCAATAAAATTTGTTGAATCAATATGACAGTGCGATATGATCAACTACATATCATGACAAACAATCCTACAAAATTCTTTTAGCAGTCTCAGAGGAGTTGCGCTCACAAAGTGTTCCTATGACCTATAAAATGAACAAAGTCAATAAAGTCCCATAATTCCAATAAAATTTGTTGAATTAATATGGCAGTGCGATATGATCAAATACATATCATGACCAACAATCCTACAAAATTTCATAAAAATCCGTCCAGCGGTCTCAGAAGAGTTGCGCTCACAAAGTGTTCCTATGACCTAAAATGAACAGAGTTGGTAAAGTCCCATAACTCCTGTAAAATTTGTCGAATCAAAATGGCGGTGTGATGTAATCAACTACATATCATGACAAACAATCCTACAAAATTCTTTTAGCAGTCTCAGAGGAGTTGCGCCCACAAAGTGTTCCTATGACCTATAAAATGAACAAAGTCAATAAAGTCCCATAATTCCAATAAAATTTGTTGAATTAATATGGCAGTGAGATATGATCAAATACATATCATGACCAACAATCCTACAAAATTTCATAAAAATCCGTTCAGCGGTCTCAGAGGAGTTGTGCTCACAAAGTGTTCCTATGACCTAAAATGAACAAAGTTGGTAAAGTCCCATAACTCCTGGTAAATTTATCGAATCAAAATGGCGGTGCCACATAATCAACTACATATCATGACAAACAATCCTACAAAATTTCATAAAAATATGTTCAGTGGTCTCAGATGAGTTGCACTCACAAAGTGTTCCTATGACCTAAAATGAACAAAGTCGATAAAGTCCCATAACTCCTATAATTTGTCGAATCAAAATGGCAGTGCAATATGATCAACTACATATTATGACAAACAATCCTACAATTTTTTTTCAAAATCCTTTGAGTGGTCTCAGAAGAGTTGCTCTCACAAAAGTGTGACGGACAGACACATGGATCGTCCAAGACCATTTTTAGGTCCCTCCGTCACGTTGTGGGGCAGGACAAAAACAAAAGTATTCAGTAAACAGAAGTAGAAAACCTAGGAGCATAAAATTGGCATACTATATGATACTATAGGATAAACAGATATGTGCAAAATAGCAGATCTCTTTGCCCAGTACTTGGTTGCATGGAAAACTGTATCAGAAATTATGACAGACAGACAGAAGAAAGGGTGGATGGATAAGGGTAGAACAGTAATTGGGGTTATAAAAATACAGCATGAGGGTATTTAACAAATATCAGTAACCTACTGTACTTTAAGGAAATAAAAAGTGTGATGGAAGTTTTCAACAAGCAGGTATCTAATGAACTGAAAATCATATTCCATAATATACACCATGTACACCATGTACACCATGTTTATATAAAGCTTGTTTTCAAACATCAGCAACATAGAGTTACAGTTGCTGAGTTGTAACAAGAGGTTCCCAGACGTAAATGCCTATTAAATTTTCAAGCTAAAAGGCAAACTATTTTTAAATCTGGTTATCTGACAATATTATATAGTTAAACTAATGCAGTTACCTGTATAGTTCAATTAGCTAAACATTTAAGCAATTAAAAGCTTTTTTATTATTTTACAGTTTGCCAACTATAAGGCATAAACAGTTTTTTTTTACATTTAAGAGACCAAAAGGGTAACTTAAAACTTTGATCTAATTGGTTAACAATCATTGTAAAAAATAACAATATTGTAACTTAAGTTTTACTCTAGTTTCTATGGTTTGCAATACAATTCACAGGGAAAGGCTGTGAAAATGGTCAATATTGTTTTTCTTAGGGAAACAAGTAATACTGTGAGTGAGCTCACAAAAGGATACCCCCGCTTCTTATTGGACTCTGAACTTCCAAAAAAAACTCAAATCCAATTATCTCCCCTCAATGATATCCGAGAGTGATGAAAATTCTTCATGCACATCTCAATGTGATGAACTTTCTTCATGTACAGTTTCAACAAAATTTTTCAAGCATATCAGGAGGAGTTGCGCTTACGAGGTTTCCCATTAAAAGTATAAGTACTATTATCTCCTCTGAATGATATCTTAAAGCAATAATAATTCTTCATGCACATCTACATTTGATGTACTTCCTTCATGAAAAGTTTCATCAAAATTTGTTGAGCAGTTTAGGAGGAGAAGTGCTTACAAGGTATGTGGACAGACAGACAGACAGACAGACAGGGTGATTCCTATTTACCCAAAAAAAATGTGTTTGCGTGTAATAACTTCTTAAGGTAATGGTCCTAAAATAACTTTGACCTTTCAATTTTTTTTTTAGATTTTTAAATGTGATTTACAATATGCAACTCAAATTTCTCAAGTACCTTGAAAAGCTTTCAAGATATTAAGCTTTAAAAGCACATAATTCAAAATAAAAATCAAGAAAAGGACAACAACTCATGGGGAGTTTGATATTCAAGTGTTCAGGGCAGTAGATCTGGAGGTGCTGAACACCTTTATTTCTCATCATAATTTTGATATCTGTGACCAATCTATATTAATCTGCAAAAAAACTTCATTTTACACCTATGTTCTAATTTTAGCAATAGCAGTTATACAATAAGGAAAGGCTGAAATACAGCCAATTTTGACATTCTAAGGGGAAAAAGTCCTTGATTGAATGGTCCTACAACTTTGACCCTGCTACATATTTTGTAGATCTTGATGTGCTTAACAAATAGAATTTTAATTTCTTAAATATATTTTATAGTTTTCAGGATATTGAGCTTTGAAAAAGATTTCTTTCTAAGAACACGCAAATACAATGTGAATGTGGCGGGATTAAACTAAATTTTTTGGGCCCATTACTAATCTTATGTTACATATAAACCTATTTCTAAGAGTGTCTCCTTCCTCTGGTAGTTTTTTGACTTCATCTTTTAATGGTGGCAACACCTGAAATACAAATAAACATGGTAACAGTTTTATTATTCCCATCTTTGGTTTTACACAGAATATATATTATATGACCATTCAATTTATGATTGTGTTACAGATAATTTTTTAATGTCCCATCTTATTTGAATGGTTTTGTTTCAAGGAACAACAATCAATAAACACAGAACAAAGTTCCAAGTACATGTAATAAATTTTGTTTCACCTGACAGATAAACATAAAATATTAATTTACAAAATTTTCGCACTAAATATATCAATAAATTTATTTTTAGGTATTAACTGTAATATTTTTTTTGTTTTATAGAAGCAATAAAACAAAAACAAAAATATTACAGTTAATTCTTAAGTAAACACTTACTTCAATCATAAAAGCAATTATATCACTATTTCTTTAAAGGGGCCTGGGTGGCCAAGTAGTCTAAAGTCTGGTGTAAATACCGTAGTGTTGATCACTAGTCAATAAGCACTTCATGTTGTAAGATTGGATCCCTGTTGTTATTTACACAACAGGCATCTTGGAGACTAAATTGCTCAAATGCCAGAATTTTAGATGATAATGCAAAAACAACTTTTTTGATATTAAAATGGTTATAAGTTTAACTAGAAAAACTGTGAGCAGCTCACAAATAAATATCCCCTGCCCCCCAAAAAATTAATCAGCTCAAATTTTAAAATAGGTGGTGCACATCTACATTACGTCACAAAGATTGTGTGAAAGTTTCATGAAAATCCATCAGGGGTTTAGGAGGAGTTGCAGATAAGAGATGGGTTAAACCCTTGTTCTCAAATGGCCAAGTCCATGTTTTGCTATGGGAAACCCCCCCAAAAAAATCATTTTGATCAAATTTTAAAATAGTAGGTGCATATCTACATTATGTGACAAAGAATGTGTGAAAGTTTCATGAAAATCCATCAAGGGGTTTAGGAGGAGTTGCGGATAAGAGATGGGTATCCCCTTGTAGTGGAATGGGTAAGTCCATGTTTCACAATGGGAAACCCTAAAAATCATTGTGATCAAATTTAAAAATTGTAGGTGCACATCTAAATTATGTCACAAAGATTGTGTAAAGGTTTCATGAAAATCCATCAAGGGGTTTAGGAGGAGTTGCCGATAAGAGATGGGTACCCTCTTGTAGTGAAATGGCTAAGTCCATGTTTCACTATGGGAAACCCCAAAAATCATTCTGATCTAGTTTTTGATATTAGGTGCACATCTACATTATGTGACAAAGAATGTGTGAAAGTTTCATGAAAATCCATCAAGGAGCTTAGGGGGAGTTGAAGATAAGAGATGAATACCCTTAGGCATCAAGGAAGGACAGACACACAGACGAACAGACAGACACCCCTATCACTATATACCCCCTTTTTCAAGCGGGGGCATAACAAGAGCTTAACACTAAAGTATGGCTCCATCAGAAATATAAATTCCTTATTATTGCCCTATATATATTTCCATTATTTATAAACTATTAAGATAATATAAAACTTGAACTCTAACATTTCAAAATACCAAAGAAATTTAAGTTGCTCAATTGAAAACTCAAGGTTACAGTCAGAAAGCCAAAGGTGGTGACAAAATATTATCTCCCCTGTAAATATATTGTATGTTTATTTGAGCTGAAATGCACATCATTATCGAGTGAAGCCCTGAACTGATAACACCAACATAATCTTTTGATTAATAAAAAGCCTGTCATCTTTATTTTCAAGTTCAGGTGCAAGTAAATGGACTCAATAGTATTATTTTTCCTTTGTTGGGATATTTACACGTATGATAATAATGATAAGCTCTAAGGAATAAACTGGAACTCTATAAAGGTAATAAATATATGTTGAATTTAAAAAATAATGGTAAGTGTGACAGGTTACATACTCTGACAGATGACAAACAATAATAAGATTCTGTGTTGTCAAAATTTTAAGGAAATCGGAGAATGATGTTTTTTTTGCATACATGTGACGGATCAGTGATGAAAAAGCTGGAAATTTTGATTTTTTTGGCTGGAGATTGGCCAAAAAAGCGGGAGATTTTAAACGCTCATTAAAATTGCATTTCAATGTGAATTGAGGACGCTGCGTGCCAAATATACATGGCTTCACTGATTAATCTCCAACTGTTTATACAAACATCAGGTCAATTATGGCAATAAACCTTTAATTAAGACCTTTACCTGTTTAATTAACGTCTGCCTAATTGACAAACCCCTAAAACACCGGAGAACAATAAAAATGTCTATAAAACCGAAATTTTGTCATGTCTCGAAAAAGCAGGAGATTACACAAAAAGTCGTGAGAACGGGAGATAGATCAAAAAGTCGGGAGATTTCGTCTCCCAGCGGGAGAATCACAAGTATGTTTTTGTCACAAGTAAGTCTAAAATGTTGCTAGGCTAATGAAGGGAGACGATTGGTGTTAAACAAATCAAACAAACCTCACTTGATAGGCCTCCCCTTCTTAAACGACATTTTGCATTCTATTTCTATACATGCATTATATTAATAAAAAGTTAATTTTTACAGTTTTACCATTTTAGGACTTGTGCATTGCAGAATTCAAGAAAACAATTTTAGCAAGTCAAGTGGACCATTTCTATTTTTAGCTGGGTTTGAGATACTCTCAATGTTTATTTATTTTATGAATGAAATTTCTATATAAGAAAGGGGGATTTCACAAATAACTTATGAAATGAAAGAACCGGTGGTGTAGTGGTTAACGCGACGGGCTACTAACACCAAGGTTCGTAGTTCGATCCTTGTCCGGGGTGAAAATTTCATGAACCAATTTTCCGACTCTCTCTTGACACCATTTGTGAGGATGGTCTCAAGGAACGATGCTAGTCCTTCGGAAGGGACGAAAAAAGGTTGTCCCGTGTATATGGAGAGCACTACCCCATGCACGTTAAAGACCCCTTTGTAGAGTTCGATAAGAGTAGGCTCAATGGGGGCCGCTGCAAAGGTCACACTGGCAAACTGCATAAAGCTTGTTTCCCAATCCAGGATAAATAAATATGTTTAAACTAAATGAAAGAACCTTAGTGAGCACGCTCACATACCCCACACCTCTACATTATGGACAGAGATTATTGAGAGTTGTTGTCTTTCCAAGTCGGCTCATTAAACAGGAAGTAAAAGAGTGACAGAACTGAAAATGTATCCCACTATATGGGACTCGTAAAGCTACGTACAAAATATCAAAAGACTATGATTAATAGTTGCTGAGACATCTGTGACAAAAATTTTCAATCCTGAAAATTTAGTGAAAAAAATTTAAGGCGGCTCGTTTAACAGGAAGTAGTTGATCGACAGATCTGAAAATGTATCCCACAATATGGGACTCCTACCTGAAGCTACATACCAAATATCAAAGGCTTACAATTAATAGTTGCTGAGAAATCTGTGACAAAGATTTTCAACCCTGAAAATTTAGTGAAAAAAGTATAAGTCGGCTTGTTAAACAGGAGGTAGATGATCAACAGACCTGAAAATGTATCCCACCATATGGGACCCCCACCTGACGCTACATACCAAACATCAAAAGCCTACAATTAATAATAGCTGAGATATCTGTTATGAAATTTTGATCACGGACAGACTGACTGACGGACCAGTCAAAAACATTATACCCTGGTGAATTAGCACAACTTTGTATAATGAAAGAACCTTAGTGAGCATGCTCACATACCCCCCGTGTCCACATTATTGACAGAGATTATCTATTTCCTGTAAGTTAGGAATAAAATCTGTCTCTCCAAGTCGGATTGTTAAACAGGAAGGAAATGAGTGACAGGCCGGAAAATGTATTCCACCATATGGGACTCCTACCTGAAGCTAGATAAATATCAAAAGCCTACAATTAATAGTTGCTGAGAAATCTGTGACGAAAATTTTCAACCCTGAAAATTTAGTGAAAAAAGTATAAGTCGGCTTGTTAAACAGGAGGTAGATGATCAACAGACCTGAAAATGTATCCCACCATATGGGACCCCCACCTGACGCTACATACCAAACATCAAAAGCCTACAATTAATAATAGCTGAGATATCTGTTATGATAATTTTGATCACGGACAGACTGACAGCTGGACCAGTCAAAAACATTATTCCCTGTTAATTAGCACAACTTAGTAGAGCTTAATGAGCTGAATGTTTAAGCAAGCACAGCTTTTCTCTATGAAATAGTTTTCATTTTAAAGGGC
This sequence comes from Arcuatula senhousia, assembly GCA_963971305.1. Taxonomy (NCBI): domain Eukaryota; kingdom Metazoa; phylum Mollusca; class Bivalvia; order Mytilida; family Mytilidae; genus Arcuatula; species Arcuatula senhousia. Next base: position 20,866,412 of record OZ020313.1, on the reverse strand, counting down.
AAAGACATGAAAAAAACGCTATTTTTGACCTTTAAAGGCTCATAACCTCTAAAAAGGCTCATCTGACAGCTTTGACTAGTTTTTTGGAGCTTAATGAGACCAATGTTTAAGCAGGCAACAGCTTTCCTGCATCTGCAATAGTTTTCATTTCATAGGGCAAAAACATGAAAAAACGGTATTTTCACCTTTAAAGGGCCATTACCCTTTAATAAGTCATCTGACAGCTTCGACCCAATGGAAACTTTTGTAGAGCTTAATGAGATGAATGTTTAAGCAAGCAACAGCTTTTCTTTATCTGCAATAGACTAAATTCTATAGGACAAAACATAAAAAAACACTACTTTTGACCTTTAAAGAGCCATAACATCTTTATGGGGTCAACTTACAATTTTGTCCCAATATAGACTTTTGTGAGCTTAATGAGCTGAAGGTTTGAGAAAAAAAAGCTTATCTCTTTCTGCAATAGTTTTCATTCTTTAGGGCAAAAACATCAAACAAGACTTACCTGCCGGCACCATCAGAATACTTAGTAATTCATCTATTCATTCATTAATTCTCGTCTTTTGATGCAATCACATAACGCATTAAAATTTTAGTTTTAATTTTGAGTTCTTGAAATCAGAGGTTAATAAAATTCAAGGTCATTTGGCAGGTGACTGAATGGAATTTTCCTGTGAAGCAACTCAAGTGATCATAGAATAACTGTCTGTATACCAAATATCAGATGCCTGGCTATTCTTTTCAAATAATTCATTTTCCACAAAAAAAAGTTACCGCTGCTGCTAGAATGTTATACCTATGTCTCGCCTTCCAACCTATTTGTTACAACCAAGATAAAAATGCTATTTTTGGCACTTTAAAGGGCTATAACCTCTACAAGGGGTCATCTAACAACCTCAACCCAATGGACTTTTGTAGAGCTTTTAATTTTGAAGAGCCTTGAAGATCCTTCAGATTCTCCTATCTTCTTCACTTGCTGAGTTATTAGCAATTTTAAGTGATTTTATCCTTTGTTTATATTCTTTTAGTAACAGTGGTTATATTTTTTATGGAATTTTTAAAAGATGAGGAAAGTTTCTTACTAACCTTTCATAAATAATGCCTCCAAAGTTTCAGTCAAATCGGTTTAATGGTTTCAAAGGAGAAGATTTTTTTAAATTGTTTAAAACAGATGAACACAACAGATGACTATGGATGCATAGTGACGGGTTATAAGCTCACAGTGCCTTCGGCCAGGTGAGCTTAAAAGGGGACTTTCCTGACTGTATGTAATTAGGGTTTGTCAGTTTCATGCTGAAGTTGGTGGTTTCCTCTGGGTACTCCAGTTTCCTCCACCAATAAAAGTGACTGTCCTCTATTGCTTAAGTGTGTCAAAAAGGGCACTAAATACCAACACACCCACATCACAGAAATTGTTTTCTCCACCTACCGGTTCCAAGCAGGAAGTGGAAGTTCAACAGGTCTGAAAGCCGCTTAGGATGTACGGTATGTGATACTTAACCATCTTACCAAGTTTTAAATCATTCTCATGTATTGTTTTTGAGAAAAGCTGGACAGAAATTTTAATGTAATTTTCATCTCAACCTACAACATCCCATCCCAAGTTAAAAACAGAAAGTAGAAGTCAGACAGGTCTTACATCCACTTAGGACATACAGTTTGTCATACTTAACCATCCTACCATGTTTCAAATCATTCTCATGTATGATTGTTTCTGAGAAAAGCGTGATGGAAATTCATACAGTTGAACAGAAGGACAAGATTAAAATTTAATGCCTCTCCCTCTCCCAACATGAAAGGAGTAATACCACGAAGACCTCTAATGGGCCTTAGTGTGTTTTACTATTTTTTTAAATACTTCAACTCTTCGTAAATTTAACCGAAATGAGTTAAAGCATAACTGAACTTTTCATATCTGTGAGATTTAACAAATAACTAATATCACAGGACTAGAGTTGGCATTTGAAACACGCTTTAATTTGTAAAATTCTTAATTTTTCACACATTTTCACTGTTTTCTCGTATTTTGTCAAAAATTAGTTTTTGCCACATTAGTCGACTATTGTAATTTTTTGATAGTCAATTCTTTACATAAAAATACATATTCCTATCACAAAATAATTTTGGTTGAAGAGTATGGCCATTTTCATTTTCACCGATTTATACCTGAAAATCAATGAAAAATGTCAAAAAACTAGATTTTGTACTTGTAAACTGATTTTCAGCTCACTGTCCTTGTTGATAAACAATTCAACCAAAAGAAATTTCACTTTATGAAATATGAAGTCTAATAAACATGAAAGCAGCAATTACAAGCAAGTATATCAAATGTTGAATTTTTGGGCCAATTTGATGCCTTCATGGCTCTATCCTTTATGAGTTATGGACATTTAAAACAACTTAACACCATTAAGTTTTAAAACCACTTTTAAACACCATAAAGTAGAATGTACAAGAGGATGAAGCTACAAGCCATGGTAAGCCGTTTTGACAACCATGAAGCAAGTATCAGAAAGTGACCCCAATACATTGTCCTGAATCATGTTGAAGACAGCATAAAAATCAATAGATAGTTATTCGATATCATTACGCACCTTAGTTCTACAAAACTTCCGAATTGATCTATTGGCTCTACACATTTCACATAAACAGTGAAGAATCGGTGTCAGACTTTCCTTCAGAGATTTAGAAGGCTGAAAATAAAAGAACACAGTACAATGTATATGCGATCAGACTTTCTTTCAACGATTCAGAAGTCTTAAGGTTAGTGAGGACACCTGTCATGTGACCAAAAATAGCTAACAATGCAAAAAAACAAGTGCAAATGTCACAAATACCTTAAAACTTGTGTTAAATAGTTTCATTTAATAAAACTTAATTAAAATAAATTAATTTTAATTCAAATAAAACAACCATACCTTCATATATAAAATTTTAAAATAAAACAAGGGAGATAATCCACTTGAAAAATGACAAAAAAATTACAAAGATTAGTGTTGTAGACAGAAAAGTAAGCTGGTGACCCCCACTTTTTATTGTTTTATTTCAAAACATATTGAATTTCATTGATTTTTATCAAATAAAAATAAAATTTAAATTCGTGGATTTTTTCTGCGACAAGATTTTATGCTAATTATTTGGCCTTTCCTATATAATCTATAGTAATTTGAGAACACTTTGAGCCTAAATTTTGGGAAAACAAGCCTGGAAAGGGGTCCAATATTTTTACACAAGATAAAGTAAATACCTAATACTAATATATAAAAAAATTGGACATTTTAAATTCGGCGTTATTTTTGGGGTCAGGTGTCCTCACTAACCTTAAACAATGAAATAAAAAAAAGCTTTGCTGAGCACAGCATGATATAACCGCGAAATGTTTGAGGCCCAATATGAATAGACAATTGCTCTTGACATATGGTGGACAAAGTTTTTTGACACATGCAGCCTTTGGTGGACTTTCAACCCATATTTCACTAGGAATTCATTTTTTTTAAGGTAGTGGCTGCGCATCCACACCTCGTGGACGAATAGACCACATGCTGCACATCCACACCTCGTGGACGAATAGACCACATGCTGCACATCAACGCTTCCGGGAAAATGCCTAAAAACGGAATTTTCCATAAGGTTTTCCGTAATTTCATGGTTGTAATAAACTTTATGAAATGCCAGGTGCAATTATCCTTTTACATATAAGTATGTAAGTGAGTGTTGGTGAAAACTGCTGTTTGTAAATTTATGGTATATAGACGAGAATATCATGGAATTGCTGTGTAAAGCATTTGATACTTTCGAAAATTTTATTAAGGATTATGAAAACATTAAGCTTCATGTGTCTGTTTACCTCAAACTGGCTTAAATTTAGATTGATATTTTAGTATGTGTACAGCAAAGACTGCATATGAAATTCAAAAATAAACCGTAGCAGGACCTAGATATAAAATGTCTCATCTACTTTGATTAATATTTAATAAGTCCATTATTTTTAAGTTCTGCTTTTTTCCCGCTTTAGAGCAAAGCTGATTTTAGGTTAATATCACTATCACCCTTGCATGTGGCCTAAAAAATCATGGGACATTTTATTATAATTTAACCAAAAGTCTTCACCAACATGTTAGTTGCAAGGTACAATAGGGATAATTTCTTCTTATTCAAAATACAATTTGAACGCAAAAAAAAAACAACTGTACCGACAAAACTGCTATCTTCAACCGAATTAATGTGTGGATATAATAAGGTGTGTCCATATCTAGGCCCTACTATACTTTATTTGACAGGGGTTCAAATTAACATTTTAGTGCAAAAGGTCCAGGACTTTTGTGAGTCCAGAATGGCAGGTCCTCTAGAAGAAATTGAAAGGTCCTCAATAAGACTCCAGGGTTCACCACAGGCTATTGAAGAGCGGTGCTCCCCGTTCTTGAATTTGTTCCCCCCACCCATGAATTTTGAGCTTCATACAACAGTTTGACATTATTCCTATAAAAAATAGTTTTTTTAAATATAAAATGTATGAATATTGTGACTTAAAACAAAAATGCAATTGGGAAAACAAAACCCAAGACTCAGATAACACCACTATGAATAAATAAATATATTATGGTTTAGGAAAAGGATCATCGTCAGACTTGCACCGCCCTTGAATTTTTAGCTGTGGTGATCCCTGGAGTTATTGTAAATACTGACAGGTCCAGGACCTTTGTCAATGAAAATTTGAAGGTCCTTCATAAAAAATTGAGGGTCCCGGACTTGGACCAGTGCTAATTTGATTCCCTGTTTGACCTCATAATATGCCGTTTGAGCTGTTCATATACTAAGAATTTCTTTAAAAAATTTCAAACTGTCCTGATGAACCTTAACTTTATACGGATATATAAAAGTAACTGTCAGACTATTGAAATTGCTTTAAAAAATCTAAATAGGATTGTCTAAGATGATCTTAAATATATTTGAATTCAGTATTCATGTAAACAAAGTGGGAAGAAGTTCTGCACTAATTCAAATGTGATAGACCAAATAAAAGACAAACAAGAAAATGCTGCAGTCAGATGTTTCCTGTAGAACTGCAAAGTCACCACAATGAAAGACATACACAATATTGGCAATCCAAAATCAAAAGCTCCACCAGATGATGAACTTTAAATTCTTTGAGTAAATGAAATGCAAGTATTCCTGGTTAGTTTGACTTTCTATTGGTTTTTTGTAACTATTCCTTTTTATTGTGGGCTAACTAGGAATGATGCAGAAATATGTTCACATGAGTAGAAACATCTCAAATGCACATCTTTAAAACCAATAGCTAAATATACATATTGGATGTGTAAAAAATGCACAAAGTAGAGATAAATCTTTGTCTCAAAAGTACTCATTGACAAATTATTAAAAAGATTTTTTTAAACCTTACTAGTTTACTTTTATATTTGTAATATAATCAGTTTTTGTAATAAAATCACTTTCATTAAATGAACTACAGTAACTATATATTTTTAAATAACTCATATATGATTACAGTTGTGTGCGGAAAAGCTACTGGTTATACAGAAATGATGTTTTATAAAGTTTATTACAACCACATAATTACAGAAAGCTTGCGGGAAAAACTCAGTGTTTAGGTGTTTTTTGGAAGCATGGACGTGCAGCCTGTAGTCTATTTGTCCACTCAGCGTGGAAGTGCAGCCACAGCCTTTTTTTAAAGCAGACCAAAAAGACCAAAATAAATTAATTACAAAATTATTAACCCTTTTTGCCCTTCATTAAGGGTATCTGATACCTTTCATTTTGCCCCTAATGGCAATAGGGGGGATGTCACAAAAATTCATCCACAATTTTGTAAATCCACTACTTGACAATAGTTAATTACTGTAGCAAAACAAAACAAGAGGAGCCTGAATCGCTCATCAGGTCTTGATGTCAACTCTATGAAGACTTTGGTATAGCTAAATAAGCTGTAATATTTATGTTTAAGCAAGAAAAAGCTTTTCTTTATCTGCAAATTAGTTTTCATTCTATAAGCAAAAAACACTACTTTTCACCTTCAAAGGGTCATAACCTCTAAGGGATCATCTGCAAACTTCTACCCTATGAAGACTTTTGTAGAGGAACAGCTTTTCTCTATTTGCAAAAGTTTTCATTCTATAGGCCAAAAACATTATTTTTCACCTTAAAGGGGCCATAACCCCTGTAAACACTATTTTTCGCCTTTAAGGGGCTGTAACCCCTATAAGGGGTCATCTGACAACTTTGACCCTATGAAGACTTTTGTAGAGCTATATGAGCTGAACATTTAAGCAAGCAACAGCTTATCTCAATCTGCAATAGTTTCATTCTATAGGCAAACAAGAGGCTCCCAGGAGCCTGAATCGCTCACCTGGTCTTGGATGTCGACCCTATATAGACTTTTCTAGAGCTAAATGAGCTTATCTACTATAGTTTTCATTCTGTAGCTGTGGGCCCAAATCGTGAAAAAACGTTATTTTAAGGGACATAACCCCTATAAGGGGTTATCTGACAACTATGACCCTATGAAAACTTTTGTAGAGCTAAATGAACTGAACATTTAAGCAAGCAACAGCTTCTCTCTATCTGCTACAGTTTTCATTCTATAGGCCAAAAACATGAAAGAACGTTATTTTAGGGGTCGTAACCCCTATAATGGGACATCTGACAACTTCGACCCTATGGAGACTTTTGTAGAGCTAAATAAGCTGAACATTTAAGCAAGCAATAGCTTCTCTCTATCTGCTATAGTTTTCATTCCATAGGCCAACAAGAGGCTCCCAGGAGCCTGAATCGCTCACCTGGTCTCGATGTCAACCCTAAAAAGACTGTTCTAGAGCTAAATGAGCTGAACATTTAAGCAAGTAACAGATTTTCTGTATCTACTATAGTTTCCATTCTGTAGCCGTAGGCCCAAATCATGAAAAAACTATATTTTAAGGGCCATAACCCCTATAAGGCGTCATCTGACAACTCTGATCCTATGAAAACTTTTGTAGAGCTAAATGAACTGAACATTTAAGGAAGCAACTGCTTCTCTCTATCTGCTATAGTTTTCATTATATAGGCCAAAACATGAAAGAACGTTATATTAGGGGCCGTAATCCCTATAAGGGGACATCTGACAACTTTGACCCTATGGAGACTTTGGTAGAGCTAAATAAGCTGAACATTAAAGCAAGCAATAGCTTCTCTCTATCTGCAATAGTTTTCATTCCATAGGCCAAAAACATAAAAGAATGTTATATTAGGGGCCGTAACCCCTATAAGGGGACATCTGACAACTTTGACCCTATGGAGACTTTGGTAGAGCTAAATAAGCTGAACATTTAAGCAAGCAATAGCTTCTCTCTATCTGCAATAGTTTTCATTTCATAGGCCAAAAACATGAAAAAACGTTATTTTAGGGGCTGTAACCCCTATAAGGGGTCATCTGACAACTTCGACCCTATGGAGACTTTTGTAGAGCTAAATGAGCTGAACATTTAAGCAAGCAACAACTTTTCTCTATCTGTCATAGTTTTCATTCTATAAGCCAAAAACATGAAAAAATGCTATTTTTCACCTTTAAGGGGCCGTAACTCCTAAAAGGGGTCATCTGACAACTTCGACTCAATGGAGACTTTTGTAAAGCTTTTGATGCTGAAGCAGTAGCGTGGCATCAGATTTCATCTATCTCTTATACTTTTTGATTTACAAGCCAAAAACAGTAGTCTGACCCCCCTGGTCTATTTTTAGTAACGGAGGCCATGTTTTTTGGACGGCGGTCACCATTTGTGCAATCTTGGTAGAGGACATTCCATAGATGAAGTGTGCAAAGTTTCAAAGCAATCCCTTCAGTCGTTTCAGAGGAGAAGATTTTCAAAGAAAAGTTAACGACGACGGACGACGACGGACGACGACGACGACGACGACGACGACGACGACGGACGACGACGGACGCCAAGTGATGGCAATAGCTCACATGGACCTTCGGTCCAGGTGAGCTAAAAACACTATTTTACGCCTTTAAGGGGCTGTTAACCCTTTAAGGGGTCATCTCAGTGGCCGATCCAAGGGGGGTTCCGGGGGTCGGAACCACCCCTTTCCTCTGAAATTTTAAAATTTTGGTGTAGATTTTCAGCAAAATTGGTCTGGAACCCCCCCTTTGGCCCACAGAACCCAGTATGTGGACCCCCCCCCTTTCGAAAATTTCTGGATCCGCCCCTGCATCTGACAACTTGGAGTTTTTTTGTAGAGCTAAATGAGCTGAACATTTAAGCAAGCAACAGATTTTCTCTATCTGCAATATTTTTCATTCTATATTTTACCTTTAAGGGGCTGTAACCCCTATAATGGATCATCATCTGACAACTTCGACCAAATGAGCAGTAAGGTGGCATCAGATTTCATCTATCTCTTATACTTTTTGATTTACAGACCAAAGACAGTAGTCTGACCCCCCTGGTCTATTTTTAGTAACGGCAGCCATGTTTTTTGATGAATCAAATATAACACAAGTTTGGTGCAGGACACCCTAAGGATCATTCATACCAAGTATCATTAAATTCTGTTCAGAAGTTTCAGAGGAAAAGATTTTAGAACAATTGTTAACAGACCACATCGGACGCCAAGTGATGGCAATAGCTCACCTGGACCTCCGGGTGAGCGAAAAATTGAAATAGGACAGTAAATGAAAAAGTGTCAATTTTGACCCCTTTGGTCCCTTTAATACAGGAAAAAGAATGGTTACAAAAAGTTTCATTTTTACACCTTTTTGGCCCCTTATATCTAAATGAATCAAGAGGCTCCCAGGAACCTAAACCTTAATGGGGACATCAGCAATTTAAGCAATAATCCATGGCCGCCCGTGTTTTATTGGAGATTTTAACATGGGTTGCCATTGTTTTCAGTAATATTTTGCCCTGAGTGGAGCACAGTGGAGTGAGGGGTAAAATAAACGAAAACAACGATACCCATGTAAAAAATCTCAATCAAACAACAGGCAGCCATGGATTATTTCCATTCTAATATGACATTTTTGTGTTTTCCATTGACCTATAGCGCAGGAAAAAATGTCTGCCCTTTTTTATGCTTTTGTGCACAAAACATATAAAGACGTCGCTGGTTTAAGCTTCAAAGTAACTATGATGTCGCCCCAGTGTATATTGGAAATTTACACACAGCTTGTTGTCATGGTTTCCTTTTGTTTGTGGGCCTGGTCTATATTAGAATTTAGATTTTTGAAGACCTTAAAATTAGCTGAAGGTTTATGCAAGTAACATCTTTTCTCTTTCCACAATAGTTTTCATTCTATAAAACATAAACATGAAATAGCCTATTTTTTACCTTTAAAGGGCCATAACCCCTAAAAGGGGTCAACTGAAAACTTCAACCCAATAGAGACTTTTGTCCTATATTTTTTTGCAATCTCATAAAAAAAACATAGCTTACATATTAAAACTTAAACAAGAGTTAACTCTAAAGTAATGTCTAGCCTGCTGGCACCATTGGAATTACCTAGTTATTCAACTATTACTTCATAGATTTTCGACAAATTTTCCTGTGGACCAACTAAAATGATTCTTAAAATATCATAGTCATTGAGAAACAGACTTAACATAAAGGACTGAACATAAAAAAACAATATTAACAGTCATTTAGTGTAGAAATGACGTCAAGGTCAGAGGACATGGTGACAGACCCAAATCAATATCCTTAAGATCAAATGCCTAGCTATTATACTTTTTTTTTATTCATTTTTCAAAAAAGTTTTACAAGGCTCTATGACAAACGTGATGACTTCAACTTTCCAATCGTCAACTTTCCCTTCTTGTGTAGCAACATTCTGTCCGCTCCAGCTTATGGAGTTTACGTATCTTAATTCAATCGTTACTCCAGAGCATGCAGGACTTATATTGATTTCCTTACCAGAGCGACACGTCTGACGCAAAAATTGCTCACACAGGGTTATGTTGCTCCTGAGTTGCTGTCTTCACTCAAGAAATTTACAGAAGACATTATGCACTTATAGACAAATATGGGATTTCGATCTCTCAGATGAGTGCAGATGTCAGTTTGTCATAGGGTTTTGTTTTGTCTTCCTTTACCGGATTTGACACGCTGAATGGACTGCCCCATTGGTACCTCTGCTTCTTACAAAGACATTTATAGCCTGAAAAAGACCTAAATTAACAAAGTTACTGAAGAGTGAAAATGGGGTCATGGTCACATGGCATAATGATAATGACAGTCGTGTAGACCATTACATCAACTGTCTGTATACCAAATATAAGATGCTTAGCTATAATACTTTTCATTTTCCGCAAAAGTGGCCTGAAAAAAAAGACCTAAATTCACTGAGTTACTGGAGTGTAAAATGGGGTCAGGGTCACATAGCATGGTGAAAGTTGCACAGACCATAACCTGAACTGTCACTATACCAGATATCAGATGCCTACTTATTCAATTTACAGAAATTCATTTTTCACATAAGTCTTATAAAGAATTTTTCGACCTGAAAAAAGACAAGTTTACTGAGTCACTGGAGTGTAAAATTGGGGTCATGGTCACATGGCATGGTGACAGTTGTATTGATCATAAACTCAACAGTCTGTATACCAAATATACATGTAAATACCTAGCTATTATTCTTTTTCAAGAAATTCATTTTCCACAAAAGTCTAACAAAGAAGATTTCAGTCTGAGGAGCGTGAAAATGGGACCAGGGTCACACAGCATGGTGACAGTTGCGTAGACCATAACCTGAACTGTCTCATACAAAATATAAGATGTCTATATTATACTTTTAAAGAAATTCATTTTCCACAGAAGTCTTACAAAGAAGTTTTCAGTCTGAAAAAAAGAACTAAGTTCATAGAGTCACTGGAGCGTGAAAATGGGGTCAGGGTCACAGGGCATGGTGACATTTGTGTAGACCATAACCTGAACTGTCTGTATACCAAATATAAGATGCTTAGCTATTATGCTTTTCAAGAAATTCTTTTTCCACAAAGTCTTACACAAAAGTTTACGCCGCTGTTGCTGCTGGAAAGTAATACTGTACCTATGTCTCGCCTTCTGTGACTATTTGTTGCAGGCAAGACAAAAAAAAACAATCATTTCTGATAATGATGAAAGTGTGTGACACATTCATAACTTTGAAGCAGGTGATTTTTTTTTATTTTATTAAAAAGCAATAAAAGGGACAATGAGGCTGTCTCAGAACAGATGAGGCAGGGGCCTGAGAAGCTAATTATTGGGTTTTTTTGTGCCTTTGTTGCTTGTGTGTAAAAAATAATTTCTGGTGGGTATTCAGTAGTTTTTTTTGTTTCTGTGTTTCATATGCTGTCTGTTTTTTCATCCTGTCCTTGTATGTGTTTATTGGTTTTGTCTCTGCCCTTTCGAACTTTGACATTTGGACACCCCATTGGTACCTCTGCTTCTTTCTAGTGGGTGGTATTGTGCTACCTAAGGCACATCTAGTGATGAAATATCATTGACACTCAACATGTAGTATCTGAGATATGCACCTTAACCAAGAAATTACCGGTAACCAAAGTGTTACGGACGTAAGGACGGATGGAACGACTTACAAGGGTAAAACTATATGTCTGATCCACATTACGTGGTGGAGCCATAAAAAAAGTAATATTGGATATGCATTGACTTTTCCCTTCAAAATTTGGACTTGAATATAGGCCATATCACTGTACTAGAAATGGCCCAAAATGTCTGCCAGGGTACCCATGGCAACTATAACAAAAAAGAACAAACACTCATTGTTTTTTGTGGTTAAATGATCAGTTCCAACTCAGCCAAATCTGTGACATACCATGTACCAGTTATTTTGGTCTTATCAGCCTAGATTTTTAGGCTGGTGCATGTGCTTTTAATGTTTTAAATGTATATAAGTTTCATGAAATTCTATTAAGGCGTTCAAAAGTTATGCTGCAGAAACCAATTTCACTTAATTTTTTTATCTCTTTCACTTCTGACCTTGACCTTGTTCATTTGAACTTTTAAACCCAAAATCAATAAGCTTCCTTCCTGGCCTCATAGGCTTTTTATGAAATTCAATCAAGGCATTTAAAAGTTATGCTGCAGAAACCAATCTGGACAGTATGAATAAGGGAAATTCTATACTGCCTCACTTTAGCAGTTAGGCAGGGGACAAAACCATGGAACTTACTCTATCTAGTCTGTTGTACAAAAAGTTTAATAAAACAATTATTGCTTCCATGTTCCTTCCATCAAATTCCACTTCCTTATTCTCAACACCCTCTATATCAACTTCATTAAGGGGAATTAATAATTCCTCATAACAATCTCTTGGTATATTGGTCAATAAATTCACAGTATGACTGAAAAAGAAATTTTGACATAATTCATGATAGAAGATAGAAGGCAATGAGATGTGGAATAAATGTGTGCGAGACAACCAACATAAATCAACAACAATTTTAAAATCCATGATGGAAAACAGTCATCAGCCTTCAATGTAACCAGTGCTTGTTGATCACCATCTTGCAATAGCCTTACTTTTAAAATACAGGTAAATCTGTGAGCTTATGCACATGAGTGATATCCCCACCCCCAAAACCTAAGTAAAACAGCAAGTAGATGACCTTGGAGCATTAAATAGGTATACACCATATTGTATCTATCTCATGTTACGTGTAGTTGCTTAGAAAACTGTGACAAAATTTTGCATGCATGTCTATTATGTGTAAAAACATAAGTATTGGGTTAACAGGAAGTAGACTACCTAGGAGCATAAAATTGTTACATGTATACACCATGGCATATGATACTATAGGATAAAGCTGTTTACAAAATATCAGAGAAACTGTGACAAAAATTTTGCATTTATGTCCATTATGTGTAAAAACCTAAGTTTTTGGTAAACAGGAAGTAGACCACCTAAGAGCATAAAATCGGTATAAACCATCTGGTACTATAGGATAAAGCTGTATACAAAATATCAGACCTCTCTCTCATGAAGTTGCTTGGGAAACTGTGACAGAAATTTTGCGTTTATGTCCAATATGTGTAAAAACCTAAGTATTCGGTAAACAGGAAGTAGACTACCTAGGAGCATAAAATTGGAATACACCATATGGTACTATAGGATAAAGCTGTATGAAAAAATATCAGACCTCAATCTCATGTACAAATAAAAAGCTTCGCCAAGCGCAGCATGATACGACCGCAACATGTTGAACCCTGTACATTTTAGGCCCAATATGGATAGTCTATTGCTCTGGACACATGCAGCCCATGGTGGACTGACAAAGGTTTTTGACACATGCTTCTCTGGTGGACTTTCGACCCAGGGGGTAAAAATATAAATTTTCAATTTTGTATTCTACTCTTGAAAAGAATAATGTTTGGGAAAAAAATTAAATCGAACCAGAATTTTTTTAAAATTATGATTAGGGCCCCATAGGTAATGAGCCAAAAAAAGTGGGGGTCGCAAAAATTAATTCTTAAATTTAGAATTGCTACTTGGCAAGGATGAACTTGTTAAAAAAATTTTTTTTAATCGGACCAGAAATAAAAAAGTTAGGATTTTGGCCCCTTTTGGTCCCTAATAACATAACAGTAAAAAAAGGGGACACAAAAATATATCTGCTACTTGACAATAATAAACTTGCAAAAAAATTGTCAAAATCGGACAAGAATTAAAAAAAAATCAATTTCGGCCCCTTTTGGCCCCTTATTATGTAACAGGTGAAAAAGGGGTGGGGTTGCAAAAATAATTTCTCAAATTTGGATTCACTACTTGACAAAAATAAACTTGTAAAAAAAATTTCAAAAACAAACCAGAAAAAAAAGTTTTGATTCTGGCCCCTTTTGGCCCCTAATTACAAAACAAGTGAAAAAGGGGATGGTCAAAAAAATTAATTCTCAAATTTGGATTCACTACCTGCCAAGAATAAACTTGTAAAAATTTTTTTTAAAATCTGACCACAAATAAAAAAGTTTCGATTTTGGCCCCATTTGGCCCCTAATTACGTAATAGGGGAAAAAGGGGGGGGTCGCAAAAATTAATTTTTAATTGTGTAAATGAGCTGAACATTTAAGCAAGCAACAGCTTCTCTCTACCTGCTATAGTTTTCATTTCATAGGCCAAAAACATGAAAAAACATTATTTTAGGGGCTGTAGCCCCTATAAGGGGTCATCTGACAACTTGGACCCTATGGAGTTTTTTGTAGAGCTAAATGAGCTGAACAATTAAGCAAGCAACAGCTTTTTGCTATCTGCAATAATTTTCATACTATAGGGCAAAAACATGAAAAAATGCTATTTTCACCTTTAAGGGGTCTTCTGACAACTTCGACCAAATGGAGACTTTGTAGAACTTATGATCCTGAAGCAGTAGGGTGGCATCAGATTTCATCTATCTCTTATACTTTTTGAATTACAAGCCAAAAGCAGTAGTCTGACCCCCCAGGTCTATTTTTAGCCACGGCGGCCATGTTTTTTGACGAATCAGAAATTGAAACATTACTGCAGTGCAGGACACCCTAATGATCAATCATACCAAGTTTCATTAAATTCTGTTCAGTAGTTTTAGAGGAGGAGATTTTGAAAAACTTATTGTAAGAACAAACAAAAAAGTTGCAATTTTGGCCCCTTTTGGCCCTTTATTTCCAAACGAAAAAAGGGGGGACTCCCAAAATCAATCCCATCCATCCTTTAATGGTAAGAAATATCATTGTCAAATTTCATTGCATTTGGATAACTAGAACTAAAGTTATTGTGTATACACTAAAGTTAACAGACGATGACGACAACAACGACAACGACGACGACAGCATCATACCATTATACGTCCGCAAATTTTTTGCGGTCGTATAAAAATGTAGTTGCTTGGGAAACTGTGACAGAAATTTTGCACTTATGTCCATTATGTGTAAAAACCTAAGTATTTTGTAAACAGGAAGTAGTTGACCAAGTGTAAAGTAAAATAGTGTCCTATGAAATTTTGACCACCCTGCCATACTTAACACTGAAAAATCTAGAGGACAAAATTTCATATCTCTTAAGCAATTTATTCCGTCCTTGGACTTCATCATAGGAGTTAATGGCACTCAACA
This sequence comes from Arcuatula senhousia, assembly GCA_963971305.1. Taxonomy (NCBI): domain Eukaryota; kingdom Metazoa; phylum Mollusca; class Bivalvia; order Mytilida; family Mytilidae; genus Arcuatula; species Arcuatula senhousia. The sequence goes on along the minus strand of OZ020313.1, from coordinate 20,851,334 downwards.
TGCTCAAGACAATATTTCACAGAGGACACTATTTTATGTTACACTAGGAGCATGAAATCAAAATACACCCTATGGTACTATAGGAGAAAGCTATATGCAAAATATCAGACCTCAACATCATGTAGTTGCTAAGAAAACTGTGACGGAAATTTTGAATGTATGTACTCTTAAGTATTAGGTAAACAGGAAGTAGTAGACCTAGGAGCATGAAATTGGTATACACCCTATGGTACTATAGGAGAAAGCTATACACAAAATATCAGACCTATGCTTCATGTAGTTGCTGAGAAAGCAGTGACAGAAATTATGTTATTAACGTACGAATGGACAAGGGTAAAACAGTATACCCCCCTCTTCTTCAAAGCAGGGGTATAATAAGACTGTATATACATATTTTTTAATAGATTCATACATTTGTTCATTCATTCATTCATTGATTCATTCATTCCATTGACTTATTGACGCTTGACTGAGCACTTAACATTTAAAATTCAAACACACCTTTGCATGCTTTTACACCGGCATAAAATAAGCACTTTAATAATAACCGACACCTAGTTTAATCGAGAGACGTGAATCGAGAAAGGTCTATCTTACGCACATGATCTTACGAAAGAACTTTGTTATTTACAGGTTAGTTAAATATTGTAAATAAATGAAGCACAAATAAGATTTGAATAGTTTAATTTCATTTGTTTAATGTTCGACACAGAATATATTCATGATATTGTCATGTTTTGTTATATGCAGACAATAAAGGTAAATTACTTGGATTCTTTATATCAAACACTTATAAGGGACAAATACCCGGCTACAATAAGCTATGACAAAGAACAGAAATATATAAAATTTGGCATGATTAAATTAGTTTTGTGGTCTCAACCTTCCCCGATTGATCATTTTGAATAAAGACAAAATACTACACAGTAAAAATCAAATAGATGAAAGCCCTAGCTGGTGTGTGAATCATTCTATTCTCTCCCATTGATAAGTAAGGTTACCTAACAAGCTCTTAGGTGATTCTACTTTCTCTAAATAAAAGCCTATAACAGTCAAAGAAATTAGGAAGTGGAGTACGGTGGACCGAATACCTATATTCATCAAATTTGCTATTTTTTCCCATATGTTTAATATAAGTTAATGCAAAATTTAACTGGACTGAACCAATTTCAATTGGATATTCAAAGTGGGTCCGGTTTAATTTTGAAGACTGCTATAACACTCATACAATTTTACATGATAATTGTATTATGTTGGTCAGCAAAATATCCTACTACATGTATTTTTTTTATTATTATGAAAGAATAACAGTATTCAAAGGTCATAAATTACATGGTGCAGCATACAAAAGGCAGAATAAGTATAGGTTGTTTTTTTTTTTAAACATGATAAAAAAAAACCATGAGAGCTTGCTAAAAATTTGTAAATACTTTCAGATGTGCTCCTTTAAGCCATCCTTCAAATCATATGTGTATTTTGAATATACATTGTAAGAAGAACTTTGTGCACATGAATAAATTTTAAACTTTTGTCATAGATTTGTTCAGCTCTAATGCCTGCCTGGTGTTCTAGATATTGAGAAGTATGAAATGGTTGTTAACTTACAAGTCCCTTTCTTATTATAATTTATTTCTAGTTAAAATAAAGAAGGAATGTGTTCATGGGACTTGGATGCCCCCGCTTAGCCCCAAACAGTAAGAGGAAGTCCCAAAGGTCTGAAAGTGAATTAGGACAAACAGTTTGTCATACTGAACCATCCTACCAAGTTTCAAGCATTCCCATGTATGGTTTCTGAAAAAAATTGACAGAAATTTTCTAGTTAGTTTTCATAGATTTTCATATTCGCCCAACCCCAAACAGGAAGTAGAGGTCCAACATTTCTGAAAGTCACTAACGACTTATAATGTGTCATACTGAACCATCCTACCAAGTTTCAAATCATTTTTATGTACGGTTTCTGAGAAAAGTTTGAAATTTTCAAGTCGCTTTTCTTTGATTTTTATATCAGTTCAACCCCAAACAGGAAGTCACTGTTTGACAGGTCTGAAAGTCATTAAGGAAATACAGTTTGTCATATCGGACCATCCTACTAAGTTTCAAATCATTCCTGTCTAGCTACTGTTTCTGAAAAAAGCTTGATGGAAATTTGTACGGACATACAGATGGGCGGACGTACAGACATATGTAAGGGTGGATGGACATGAGTAAAACTTAATGCCCTCTGAAATTTCGTCGTGGGGCATTAAAATATATCATATTATATTAAAGGCCCAATTAGTATAAAAGGAAAATGTGAAATTTTGTAGTAGAAAATCTCCCTCAACAATCAGAGATATTTCTTATCAGTGGAACATGTGGAATATTATATCTTTATTAAAAATGATTAACTAAATATATTACTTAGAGAGGGACTTGTAGCAAGTCTAGAAATGGTTGATATTTTTAAGTGGATTTACTTATCAGTTTTTTAAAAAAAATCTGTCAACCTCAAAAATGGTCGGATTTTGTTAAACAGGAAGTAGGTGAGCAACATACCTGAAATCGTATCACAACTTATGGGACCCCACCTTGGTGCTGTATACCAATATCAAGTGGCTGTGATTATTAGTTGCTGAGAAAACTGTTACGAAAATTTTTCCCCGCCCGCACACCAAACATTCACCATTCTATAACCCGGATTTTTCACTAATTGAAATCCGGCCAATAAAAACGCTATCAGCTTTTTTTAGCTGTAAAACAAAAACTATATGCAGCTTTATATTCAAATGGAAATAGAAGATCAACAAAAAAAATGATCTAACTTTAATAAATAATTAAATATACATTTTCTAGATTTCAGACCAATATGTATTGAACTACTTAGTTTACAGTATAAATTTAGGAGGACTTTGTTGCAGACTTAAGTCATACTCTATAAAAAGGGTCTGAACATACATCTAGTATTGGTTAACAGAACAACATTACCTATTTTTCCTTGTGAGTTTGCATTGTTTATACAATGGACGAGATCATTTTTGTTTACCTTGTCAGCTCTTCCTGTCTGTCTTTTGAAATGGTTTTAACCATCAGTAAATCTCTTAATACACTAACCAGTCTCATAAAATGAGCCTCTTCTTCCTAAATGATTGGACAATTTATTATGTTATAGAAATATAAGATATTTTATGATGTTATCTTATTTTCATTTATCAATTTTATATTTTTCCCATCATTATCTGGACTAAGATATCATTTCCCCCAAAACATTTGTCTGTTTCATAAAATATATAAATTACTTCTGAATGGCAAAATACCAGTTTTTAATTGAAATTCCAATTTTGGAAAATATCCTAATGCTCTTGTCCTTATAATCTTATTCTTCAAAAAGAACTACATGTAGTCTCAAACATACAAATACAGGAAAAATTTGATTTTTTAAAAACTAAAAATTACATTCAGTACAAAATTGAGCAAGATTTGCTATAGGAAACCCCAAAAATTCATTCTGATCAAATTTTAAAATATAATGTGCACATCTACATTATTTCAGAAAATTTTTGTGAAAGTTTCATGAAAATCTGACTAGGGGTTTAGGAGGAGTTGCAGATAAGAGATGGGTACCCTCGGGTGTTACAGAAGGAGGGGACAGACACCCCTATCACTATTTACCCCTCACTTTTCATGAGGGGTATAATGATGTCAGAATTTATGGTCAGAGATCATAGCATATGCTTAGAATAAAGCAGAATTTAGTTTGATCTATTCTAAATAAAAAAAAATGTTTTCATTCATAAGAATCTTATATTGTCATGATTATATAACAGAATATTATCACTGACAAAAAAAGTTGTTAATTTTACCTCATCTAATGTATTTTTATCAACAGTAACTGTAAGGTTAAAGAGTATTTTAAGTATTTCACAGATCAAGTCAACCTCTTGGTCTACCAGGCCTGTATTTCTGCTCTCTGCATCTCGTAATGTGAGATCGACCACTTCCATCAAATAGGTAAATCCATGCAATTCATATCTAATCTTTGGTCTGTAAAATACAAAACATGGTAACAGGAACTATTAAATGAGAAACAGGTAGGGATTGGATATTGTAAGAGAATTTTGTAAATTTGAAAAGCAACAACTTTTCTCTATCTGCAATAGTTTTCATTCTATAGGTCAATAAAAAGCTTCGCCGAGCGCAGCATGATATGACCGCAACATGTTGAACCCTGTACGTTTTAGGCCTAATATGGATAGTCTATTGCTCTGGACACATGCAGCCCATGGTGGACTGACAAAGGTTTTTGACACATGCTTCTCTGATGGAATTTCGACCCAGTGGGTAAAAATATAAATTTTGAATGTTGTATTCTACTCTTTAAAAGAATAATGTTTGGAGAAAAAATTAAAAATCGAACCAGAATTTTTTTTAATTATGATTACAGCCCCAAAAATGTATTCTTAAATTTAGAATTGCTACCTGACAAGAATAATTTGCAAAATTTTTTTTCAAAATCGGACCACAAATAAAAAAGCCCCATTTGGCCCCTAATTATGTAATGGGGGAAAAAGGGGGGGTTGCAAAAATTAATTCTTAATTTTGTGTCCACTATTTGACAAGAACAAACATGCAAAAAAAATTTTCAAAATAGGACCAGAAATAAAAAAGTTACAATTTTGGCCCCTTTAGGTCCCTAATAACGTAACAGTAAAAAAAGGGGACACAAAAATATATCAGCTACATGACAAGAATAAACTTGCAAAAAATTTATAAAAATCGGACATGAATTAAAAAGTATCGATTTTGGCCCCTTTTGGTCCCTTCTTACGTAACAGGTGAAAAAGGGGTGGGGGTCGCAAAAATAAATTCTCAAATTTGTATTCGCTACTTGACAAAAATAAACTTGCAAAAAAAAATTTCAAAAACAAACCAGAAATAAAAAAGTTTTGATTACGGCCCCTTTTGGCCCCTAATTACACAACAAGTGAAAAAAGGGATGGTTGCAAAAATTAATTCTCAAATTGGGATTCGCTACCTGACAAGAATAAACTTGCAAAAAAAAATTTTCAAAATCGGACCACAAATAATTTTTTTTATTTTGGCCCCTTTTGGCCCCTAATTACACAACAGAGAAAAGGGGGCGCAAAAAAGTTCATTCTTTTATTGTAAGAAACATTCTTGACGAATTTCACAGCAATAGGCCAACTAGGACCAAAGTTATGGTGGAAACAAGTAAAATATTTGAATTTTTTGCCCCTTTTGGGCCCCTAATTTCGAAACAAAAAACGGGGGGAACCCCAAAATCAATCCCATTCATCCTTGTATGGTAAAGAACATCACTGTCAAATTTCATAGCAATCGGATAACTAGGACTAAAGTTATTGTGGAAACAAACAAAAAAGTAGTATTTTTGGCCCTTTTTTGGCCGCTAATTTCTAAACGAAAAATGGGGGGACCCCCAAAATCAATCCCATTCATCCTTTTATGGTAAGGAACATCATTGTAAAGTTTCATAGCAATCGGTTAACTGGAACTAAAGTTATTGTGGAAACACTAAAAAGTTAACAGACACCGACTACGACAGCATCATACCATAATACGTCCGCAATTTTTTTGCGGTCGTATAAAAACATGAAAAAACGCTATTTTTGACCTTATAAGGGCCATAACCCCTATCAAGGGTCATCTGACAACTTCCACCCAACGGAGACTTTTGTAGAGCTTTTGATTCTGAAGAGCCTGAGATTCTTCGGATTTTTTCTATCTAATATGGTTGCTGAGTTATAAGCCATTTTAAGTGATTTTACCCTATGTTCTATTTTTAGTAACAGCGGCCATGTTTTTCATCAAATCATTTTAAAATGCGGATCGTATGTTGTCAACATGTCATTTATCATTCCCCTCTTACCCCTATAAGGGGTCATCTGACAACTTCAACCTTATGGAGACTTTTGTAGAGCTAAATGAGCTTAAGGGGTACGTTACTTTGGTCAACCATCTTACTTTTCATAACAAATTTGCATAATGAATGGTACAAAATGTAATACCATGACACATTGGGATAATGGGAAAATATCCAATATTTTCAAAATTTTGTTATTCTCTATTGATTAAAACAATTTTTTTTCATTACAATTTTTTACCAAAAACTAACACAAGAAAGTCCAAATCTTTCTCTAAACAACGATATATATTTTGTCATAGGTCATGGACTATCCTTTTTCAAGAATTTATATCAAAGATAAACAATAGGGTTAAAGTTCAACGCTGTTCATATAAATTTAAAATTGACATTGCATTTCAAACGAAAATCGACGTTTTTCTGTTTCACAGGTAAATTTTATCGATAACGTCGTTTTTAACGTAAAGTATCCCCTTAACATTTAAGCAAGCAACAGCTTTTCTTTATCCCTAAGGAACATTCAGATCAAATATGGTTCTGATCAGTGGAGCCGTTTCAGAGGAAATGTTTGAACAAAAGTTTACCAGGACGGAACCATAGGCCAAGTGATGGTCATAGCTCTAATGGACCTTCCGTGCGGGATAGTTAAAAATGTGAAAAAATAAAAGTAATTTTTCGGCAAACAGGAAGTAGATGTGTGATGGACCTAAAAAAGTATCCTAAACTGCAGCATGTCACTATCAAGCTTGCTACAAAATATCAGCAACCAAGGAGTAGTAATTGCAGAGTTTTATTGAATGGAAAGTGAGAGGGAAAGCATGACTGAAATACCGACAGGTAAAACATTAAACCTATCTCTTCTACATTGCGGTGGAAAAAAAAATGACCACATAACACATAAACTGACCTTGTATCTGAACACAATGCTGTTAGTAAAAATAACATCCTCATATCAAAGAACTGAAAAAAAGAGATATTTTTTAAAATCAAACATATAATAAAATCGTTGGTGCACCACTACATAACAAAGTGGTGATATTGGAACTGTTTAACTTTTTAAAACACAGCACAAACATTGATAAGACTTAATTTGCTATGGGAAACTTCTTAAATCTTTCTGATCAAATTTCAAAATTGGTGGTGCACATCTATATTATGTCAATAAGATTGTGTGAAAGTTTTGTTAAAATCATTTGAGAATTTTAGGAGGAGTTGTGGATGAGTACCCTCTTACAGTCAAACAGCTAAGTCTATTTTTTTGCTATGAGAATTAACCCCCCTCCAAAATCACTCTGATCAAATTTTAAAATACATGTAGAAGGTGCACATCTACATTATAACAAAAATATTGTGTAAAGTTTCATAAAAATCTATTGAGGGGTTAAGAAGAATGTGTGGATAAGAGATGGGTACCCCCATGTAGTAGAATGGTCATGTTCTGCTACATCGACCTTCTAAAGACCAAAAACACAATTTTTCACTTTAAAGGGGCTGTAACCCCTATAAGGGGTTATCTGACAACTCCGATCCAATGAAGACTTTTGTAGAACTAAATGAGCTAAACATTTAAGCAACCAACAGCTTTTCTCTATCTGCAATAGTTTTCATTCTATAAACCATTAACACTATTTTTCGCCTTTAACAGGCTTTAACCCCTATAAGGGGTCATCTGACAACTTTGACCCAGTGAAGACTTTTGTAGAGCTAAATGAGCTGAACATTTAAGCAAGCAACAGCTTTTCCCTATCTGCAATAGTTTTCATTCTATAGGCCAAAAACACTATTTTTGGCCATTAGAGGGCTGTAACCCATATAAAGGGTCATATGACAACTTCAACCCAATGGAGACTTTTGTAGAACTAAATGAGCTGAACATTTAAGCAAGCAGCAACTTTACTCTATCTGTAATAGTTTTCATTCTATAATCCAAAAACATGAAAAAATGCTATTTTTCACCTTTAAGGGGCCGTAACTCCTATAAGGGGTCATCTGACAACTTCGACTCAATGGAGACTTTTGTAGAGCTTTTGATGCTGAAGCAGCAGCGTGGCATCAGATTTTATCTATCTCTTATACTTTTTTATTTACAAGCCAAAAACAGTAGTCTGACCCCCCTGGTCTATTTTTAGTAACGGCGGCCATGTTGTTTGGACGGTGGTCACCATTTGTGCAATCTTGGTAGAGGACATCCCATAGATGCAGTGTGCAAAGTTTCAAAGCAATCCCTTCAGTCGTTTCGGAGGAGAAGAAAAGTTAACGATGACGACGGACGATGACAGACGATGACGGACGACGACGACGGACGCCAAGTGATGGCAATAGCTCACATGGACCTTCGGTCCAGGTGAGCTAAATATGTACTTACCTTAATTTCAAATTTCAACGAAGGATCTTTGTAAGTTTTCAGCCTTTGTATTGTACCTTCTACACAACCATTTTTACTGAAATATACAAATTTGTGTAGCTTGCTACAAAATTAACTTACAACAAAATAAGAAAATAGGGCATCTAATGGGACATAAAATGTTACTTCACCACAATATTCATTTATAGTTAAATATATTTGTATATGTAATACTGTGGATTCATTTATTTTCGTGGGTATCAATTTTCGTGGTTTGTTGAAAAAGGATCAGTTCGTTAATTCTTAATTTCTTGGTTCTGATGTCTCCAACATACAGATCAATGTTAAATTTCCTATTTGTTGGGTATCAAATTTCGTGGATGAAGGCTACCCACAAAAACCACGAAAATTGATACCCCACGAATAATAATAAAACCACAGTATATTGTATTCATACTATACATTCATTACATATATAGAGAGAGAAAGAAATGAGTTATTTTTCTTACACAAGAAAATTTCATCATTGTCAAATTTAAAAAAATTATAAAGTTGCAAAACTTCTATAATATTTTTTAATCATCTTGAAAATTGAACTTGACCTGCATTTTATTGTACTTCACTGCTGTGCAAAATATCATTGAAATCTGTTGACGTGTTTTCAAGTTATCATCTGGAAACCTTCGGGAGATGGACAGACGGACTGATAGATGATAACGCAACGAAACAAAGGATATAACATAATACCTCCCCAGTTCGTCTGGTGGGGTATGAAAATCTATATGCACATGGGTGCAAAAGCCAAATTTCAGCATTTACTGACCAAAACATTAGCATAAGTCGTTACAACTATTACATACCAATTTAATACAAAATCTAATAGTTATTGTCAAGAAGCCACTTTTTGAGAAATTCACTAACTTTTTTCCTGACCTATATCATAGATGAAAATTCCTTAAAACCACTAGTTATCCTTCTTATGGTATGCAATAATATCATAAAGTTTTTTAAGAATCTGTCAAAGTCAAAAATGGCCAGAACTTGTTTAACAGGAAGTTGGTGAACAACAGACCTGAAATAAAATCTCCACCCTGATGCTGCATACCAAATATCAAGTGGCTGTGATAAGTCAAACAAGAGTTAACACTAAAGTATGTCTCGCCTGCCGGCACCACCAGAAACAATTATTCTTTCTTACTTCCACTATATTTTGAATTTACATGGATTTTCAGTTTCTGAGATCAAAAGATGTTTATAGAACTTAAACATTGCAAATATATGCAATAAAAATAATAAAAGTCACTCAATCGGAAAATCAAGGTCAAGGTCAAAAGATGGGGATGCAAATGTGCTAAGCTACTACTGGGGCATATGCATACCAAGTTTCATCAACCTAGGACCTATAGTTCTTGAGATATGGAGGTGCTCGCAAAACTTTTCCATTGCTATTATATGTATTGAAAATTGTCAAAGTCACTCAACCGGAAAATCAAGGTCAAGGTCAAAAGATGGGGACGCAACTGTGCTAAGCTACTACTGGGGCATATGCATACAAAGTTTCATCAACCTAGGACCTATAGTTCTTGAGATATGGAGGTGCTTGCAAAACTTTTTCATTGCTATTATATGTATTGAAAATTGTCAAAGTCACTCAACCGGAAAATCAAGGTCAAGGTCAAAAGATGGGGATGCAACTGTGCTAAGCTACTACTGGGGCATATGCATACCAAGTTTCATCAACCTAGGACTTATAGTTCTTGAGATATGGAGGTGCTCATAAAACTTTTCCAAAAAGTTAACGCCGCCGCCGCCGGTAAAGTAACACCTATGTCCCGCTCTGCTTCGCAGGCGAGACAAAAATGGGCGATAATTGTCTGGAATCAACTTTTTAAAAGAAATTTTCAATGTTTTTTCTGTAGCTGTGACCTCAACTTTAAACAGGTTTACCCCAAAAGCCTAGGGTTCCTCCTCTTATAGTATGTAACAATATCCCAAAGTTTCATTGAAATTGGTCGACAACTTTTTGAGTTATGGTCTGAAAACCATTAATTTTTAAAAAAAATTAACATTTTTTTCCAGCTGTGACCTTGACCTTCAACAGATTTACCCAAAAATCAATAGGGTTCCTCCTCTTATGCTATGTAACAATATACCAAAGTTCAATTAAAATTGATTGACAACTTGAGTTATGGTCCAGAAACCACAAATTCAAGAAATTTTCTGCCGCTGTGACCTTGATCTTTAACAGATTTACCACAATATCAATAGCCTTCCTCCATTTATGGTCTCATATCTGTTATTGTTTTTTTAATTTGGAATAAAAAGTAGGATTCGCCAACTGAAAATCACCTTCAAAGACAAATGACTTGGCATCCCATATGACTAACTATATCGGTGCGGGTCTAGATTTCGGAGAGCTTTGTCATTGGAAATTTCATGAATGGGATGAAATGAGGGAAAGACAAAGCATATTTGTTACTTGCAATCCAATTTATAGACTGACAATGAATCTTTAGAAATAAAAATATTTAAGATCCTTATATCAAACAAGAAAATAGAAAAACACACACAAAATCAGACAAAAAATTTAAGTTTCAATATCCCCCTTTTGACCCCTAATTGCTAAACAGAAAAGGTTTTGCATCCAACAACATATGACAAAATTTATCTTGCAATTTTTTTTCAAAATTGGACCTTAAATAGAAAAGCTGGACTTTTGCCCCTTTTGGGCCCATAATTTCTGACCAAAAAAAAGGGGAGACCTTAAAAATCATGCCAATTAATGAATTAATGGTAATGAACATTATTGAAAATTTCATAGCAATCAGTCAACCAGAACTTAAGTTATTGTGGAAAACTAATAAAAGTTTCAAATTTTTAGCTCCTTTTTGGCCCCCTTATTTCAAAACGAAAACAGAAGGGACACCCAAAATCAACCCCATCCTTCCTTTTATTGTAAGTAACGTTATTGTAAAGTTTCATAGCATTTGGTCAATCAGAACAAAAGTTATTGCGGAAACAATTAAAAAAGTCACTTTTTTGGTCCCTTTAGGGCCCCTAATTTCTAAATGGAATTATAAAATGATCCAAAAAAGGGAGGTGCATATCTTCAATATATATATGTAATCACTGTGTAAAATTTCAGAAAGATCTAGTGTTTGGTTTTTGAGATTCAGATTACACAAGACAGGCACCCCTATAGCATGACGCATGGACAGACAGACGGATGGAGTGACCAGACTCCTACAACTGCTTTGGACTTGGATGAAGCAGGTAAAAACAAATGAATGTTGTGCTTGGTGATGGCTATGATAGTTATGTAAAGGTTGACAGTCGTTCTCTGTACATAGTCAGGATGTGTTGAAATAAATTTAGTCAAACTTTTAAAAAATTTGAAGAGAAGATATTTTAGAGAGTACATGGTTGCAACTGGTAAAAACAAAATAATAAAAGATGTTGTACTGTGGCTTACAGTAAATGAGTAAATAAAAGAATTGTTAAGAAGGTTAAACCAAATTTAAAAGGTAAAATCCAAATAAACAAATCACAATAAAAGGTTAATATATAAAGCAATACAGTAATGAAAAGGTGGCCAAATTTTTCAGACCTCACATCTTTTTTCAGGGGCAATAAAAGAAAAGGGAAGTTGACACATCAACTAACGAGAACCAAATGACGAGTACAGGGCCCAGTTTCATAAAACATCTCAAATTTGAGATTTCCTCAAATCTGTCCTCAACACAAATATTGACCAATGAAATTTCAATAAATCTGAGTGAGTTGAGGAAGGATTTGAGGAAATCTCAAAATTGAGATGTTTTATGAAACTGGGGCGAGACCCTGGGAACATCACCATTAAAAATTTTGAAGGAAATCGGCATGGACATACAGACATGAGTAAAACTTAATGCTCCCTGATATGTCGTCACAAAATATAAGTAAAATAAAGACTTGCTCCCAGACTCGGATATCTGCAAATCTACTGAACTTTTGACATGCTCTTATGAATAATTCCTTTCCATTTTACCTGCACACTCTTTGGGCTTGTGAACTGTTGAATATTAAATTACACAAACATTTCTGGGCCTCGACAATCACTGTAAAAATAATTAAGAAAATTGTTAGTTGTTTTAAAAAATCTTTAAATATAAACAAGAGGTTCCCAGGAGCCTGAATCACTCACCAGAGTGAGTTTAAATCATGAAGTTATAAGATTATACATGTTATAAGACAATTTTTTTTGGTCTATATATGATACTGCTATTTTTTCCATTTAGGGAACAATAATTCCTATAATAGAATATCTGAAAACTTTGATCCAATTTAGTTTTTTTGTACAGATGAACTAAATTAACATTATTTTTAACAGTTTTCTTTAAGCTTTAATGTTTTGAAATATAATAAGGGCCAGTTGTGATAATGGTAATATTTTTGGTTTTTGACTGATGAGATGTTACTCATTGAAACGTGCATACTACCATGTATATAATACCATTAATACAGCAACTGTAAAAAAAAACTTGATTTTTTCCTAAAAGGCCAACAAGTTTAGTGTTTTCTTTTGCATGATTTTGATAGGATCGTGTATCCTTTTGCATAAAAACGTAGCTACATGATACAACATCTTTAAATATTATTTCTGCAGGCCATCTGAAATTGATGAATTTAAGAAAATTGGGATATAAAATTTTGCATTATTTGCTTTAATATCACTAAAGGTCTGTAATGATCATGATGATATGTGTTTGAAATACATGTATATATTTTCAAAAACCATAACCATTTTGGCATTGGAATTTCACTGTTTGAATTTCAAAATTTATTCCCTGTGAAACATAGTTTGGGCATCTGATTGTGACATAGCAGTATGCGTATACCCAACAAACAAACAATTTTCTGGTATAGTACTCTTGTCTCAGGTTCTCTCTTGGTGAATTGAACTTTTATCGATTTGATTTTTAAAGTGTGTTATTTGTTGTGCTTTGTACAAGATAAACAATAGGGGGAAGGTTGGGCCCAAAAAACTAGTTTAACCCCGCCACATTTTATATGTGCCTGTCCTAAGCCAGGAATCCATGTCAGGGCTTTTGTTTGTCCTTGTCTACTATCTGTTCTTTTGTTTTATGTCCAGAAATGGGTCTTTCTTTGATATTCTTTTTTTGAATCTTATGTATTGTATTGTATAGTCTTGGGCCAATGCAAGACGGCGAGCAGTGACCTCTGGTCATGTTGAAGACTGCTGGCTGTTTTCCATTGTGATTTTTTAAATTGTCGTTTCTTTAATGTTGGTTGTGACGCGTACACTTATTCCACATCTCTTTATCGTCTATAATGTATACCATCCTGATCTTCTCCATCTTGTATGGTGACACACTCTACACTGCTCTGTTCAGCATAATGTTTTAATCCAGCCATCTTCATTAATAGACCAAGAGAGTACTCTGATGTCATATTAACAAGCTTGTCTTTCTCACGACTAAATAGACGTAACATTTCCAGAGCCAAAATTTGACAGTGTGTTGAAGTCTGGTCATTGTCAAGTCTGCTCAGTAACATGCTTATACAATCCTTAAAACAGAGGAACAACAAAATAACATAAGATCACGATATTTTTTTTTCAAATGATTGAATTTTCATTTTTACATTTTAATGCAAAAACCTTTAAAAAATATAACTACATGTATATGTGCTAGAGTACTGGTAATGCAGAAAAAACTATTTTGTCCCATGTTTGGCAATTAAGATCATAGACACTGTTTTGTTTAGTCTTGGACCTTGAGACAGATCAATTAGTTTCTTCAAATTCAAGTGAAAAAGTTTTTGGAGAATTGTGAAATTATTACAATATTTACTTTTGTCAAACTTTTTATGTGTAAAAGTGAGAGTTACAGCATAACATTTAAAGGTTGAAAGCATACAGCAAGATGTAGAAAGCTAGTGGAGGAAGGAAACTGAAGAAGGCCTTAACATTTTGAAAGGTTACTAATTGAACAATTACATTTAGAAGTATTTTTTTTAACAAGAATTTATTTTTCTAAGTTAAAAGCTGTAAACATGGTAAAAATGCAAAAATAGTTATTAAATCATGTACATGTATTACCTTTAATTTGTGAAAAATTAGTAAATGTATTTAATTCATATTTAAGCATGTAATTACAGGTATTTACTGATTTGCTGATTTCACCTTTTTACTGTAACATATACATGATATACATACAAGCATGTATACATGTACCTTTTCATTCTCTGCATTACTTACTTGCTTAGTTTCAATTTTAAGATCTGGGAAATTAAATGTGTTTGAATTCTGAAAAAAAAAAGAATATGTATAAGAGGTACAATGTATATATATATATATGTGTCATAGGGTAATATTTTATGCAAAGTTAAAAAATATATTTTATTGTTTATAGCTTTATTTCCATATTTTAATTCATGGGTTTTCTGTAAATGTAAAATTAATCTGTTAATTGAAGATTAATATTTTGTCATAACATTGTCACTTTATTATGTCTGAGATATTTTAATTGTTTTACTTTAAGTTTGTATTGTTAATTGAGCTTTTGTGATTTACCTTTTCTTGTCCAAGCTGTCATTGTTAGAATTCCTTAATGTAAATAATTGTTGTGTCTCAGCTGCACCATGACTTAATTGACTTTACTCATAATTTTGTATATAAGGTAGAACAAAAATTGACATAGGAGATCTAGAAGAAGAAGTAAGTTGGGGGTTGGATTTCATTAGGGACATGTTAAGTTTTTTTAATAGAAGTAAGGGATTTGGGAAGTTATTGAAAATTCTAAAATAAGGAAATTCACACTTTTATTTTATTTTAAATTTAATAGATTTTTGTTTTATATTTGAATTAATTGATGTAAACTATTTCATTCATTCTGAGATTTTATGATCATTTCATTTTACTTTTGGTTTCTTTACTTATAACTAAATTTATACTTTTGTAATCACACTTGTTTCATTGATTTCATTTATTTTTAATTGTTAACTGTGGTTTACTTTATAAAAGCATTTATTGTAAATTTCACAACATAAACTTTGGACTGTTATTAAATTGTTAAAACTGTTATTGCATATTTACTATTACCAAGCCTGCCTTAAGTCTGTGCCCCTTTTTGCATTCAGACTGACCCCTTGTTCCACGGGATTGCGCATATCTATATTGTTAAGTTTCCCCATTAACAGTGTGCGCAGCCCCTTGGTGACAGATTTGGTGGAGGTACCGGGCAAAATTTTATAAATTTCAAAGGCTTGGTATTAGTTTTATGCATTAACATTAAAAAGAACTTTTAAGAATATTTTAATTAAATTGTTGATAAAGTTTGAAGTTGAATTTTAAAACATTCTGAGACTAAGGTGATTCAAGTTCCTGATCACAGTAGAAGACCACAACAAGGAACAGTACAGATCCATTGGAAACAAAAGATAAGTATATTTTCATTCTGTTTTGCAACATTTTAAGATTTAACTTATTTCTTTGAGTTAATGGACCCCAGTTCAAGTATGAAGTTGGTTTTGATTAAAGTTAATATTAAAATTGGAAGAAATCATAGGTAGATGATATAGAAAATTACAATGCTTAGTACTTGTTAAAATGTCTACTTCTTTCAAAAGTTAACAACAATCATTATCCATCATTTCAGAAAAGATGTGCTGGAAATCATGGCTCCTAGATGCAGTTACTCAAACAAAAAGAGATTGGTGATGCAACAGAATGAAATGAACCAAATTATTTTCTACATCCAGTTTTCCAAGATTGTGAACGCCATGTATTGAAGAACGATACCATATGCTGAATAGGACAACGTCTCAGTTTCCATCAGCAAATGCCATGTAAAGAAGAATGCAGTGATGATGCAACTTCGGCTAAGCAGAGGAGAACTAGACCTAACCATTGAACATCAAAATTTAGCAACCAAAAGAGAACAACTACATCTAGATTCACAAGACCAGAGTAAAGTACTGTTCCTAGCAGTGTCAATACAGTTACCAAGAAAAGAGATGACATCAAGAAAAGATTTATAGATAAGTTTTTTATTTATTATAATAAGAAGTTTTTTTTAGTTAATATTTCTGACCACTGCATTTACACACAGCAAGCAGTCATGTACAGAAATAAAACCCAGTTTAGAGCAATAGCTAGATACAAGTGGAGATAAAAATGATTTAAAAATATGAAACATGTGATGAGCTTTACAGGAAAGCAATAAGATCAATGCCACTTAAAATAATCATGTTTTGTTGTATTTGATATTGTTTTGTTATTCCTTTCACACTCTGACACCAATCTCAATTCATTATAGATGAAATAAAGTATGTAGATCAGAGCCTCATTGAGTAAGAGTCAAGAATGACCACTGAAGATCCAACAACAGAAGATGATGATGGAAGACCAAGGAACATTGATAGTTTTGATGGACGTTGGCAGAGGAAACTTCAATCCAACAACTGGAAAGGAAACTGACCAGGTTGTTCACATCCGGATTGGGACTGTGTTAACAACGTACCACGAAGTCAGGACTTATTTGTATCCAGTGGTGACCGATGATTCATGAACTGTTTGGAATGATCTTGCAGTTAACGAAGCTGAGTATAGTGACAGAGTTGAACATTTTAACAAATTATAATAGATATTGAAAATTTTGTAAAAAGGAATTTTAAGAGAAGAAGTTGATAATAAGTATATGTTTAAGAAATAATGATTATTTATGGTGATTATGTATAATGAAGTTTAAATATGTGATCGATGATGAATCTTTGTTTTTGAGTAATGAATTGATAGAGTGGGAATGTAATGTTGTTTAATTTTGTAGTGCCTACTTCTGTTGTAAATTTATGTTGGGGTTTTGTTTTTGATTGCGCTATGATTTTTTTTCTTGTCATGTAATTTTTGTTTAATTATCTATTGTAAAATGTTTTTGTAACAAAAAATATTCAGCTGAAAATTATAAGATTTTGTAAATGCATATAGCTATGGAGATGTTTTTGAACTGGCCATTCAAGGGCAAATCTTTAGCAAATGCATCATTTTTTTTATTTTGAATTTATTTGTTGTATATTTTTTTTTATCATTTATGCATTGTAAATGTTTTAATTTTATGTTTGTGGACAAACATATTGCAGGAAGGGGTGATATGTCATAGGGTAATATTTTATGCAAAGTTAAAAAATATATTTTATTGTTTATAGCTTTATTTCCATATTTTAATTCATGGGTTTTCTGTAAATGTAAAATTAATCTGTTAATTGAAGATTAATATTTTGTCATAACATTGTCACTTTATTATGTCTGAGATATTTTAATTGTTTTACTTTAAGTTTGTATTGTTAATTGAGCTTTTGTGATTTACCTTTTCTTGTCCAAGCTGTCATTGTTAGAATTCCTTAATGTAAATAATTGTTGTGTCTCAGCTGCACCATGACTTAATTGACTTTACTCATAATTTTGTATATAAGGTAGAACAAAAATTGACATAGGAGATCTAGAAGAAGAAGTAAGTTGGGGGTTGGATTTCATTAGGGACATGTTAAGTTTTTTTAATAGAAGTAAGGGATTTGGGAAGTTATTGAAAATTCTAAAATAAGGAAATTCACACTTTTATTTTATTTTAAATTTAATAGATTTTTGTTTTATATTTGAATTAATTGATGTAAACTATTTCATTCATTCTGAGATTTTATGATCATTTCATTTTACTTTTGGTTTCTTTACTTATAACTAAATTTATACTTTTGTAATCACACTTGTTTCATTGATTTCATTTATTTTTAATTGTTAACTGTGGTTTACTTTATAAAAGCATTTATTGTAAATTTCACAACATAAACTTTGGACTGTTATTAAATTGTTAAAACTGTTATTGCATATTTACTATTACCAAGCCTGCCTTAAGTCTGTGCCCCTTTTTGCATTCAGACTGACCCCTTGTTCCACGGGATTGCGCATATCTATATTGTTAAGTTTCCCCATTAACAGTGTGCGCAGCCCCTTGGTGACAGATTTGGTGGAGGTACCGGGCAAAATTTTATAAATTTCAAAGGCTTGGTATTAGTTTTATGCATTAACATTAAAAAGAACTTTTAAGAATATTTTAATTAAATTGTTGATAAAGTTTGAAGTTGAATTTTAAAACATTCTGAGACTAAGGTGATTCAAGTTCCTGATCACAGTAGAAGACCACAACAAGGAACAGTACAGATCCATTGGAAACAAAAGATAAGTATATTTTCATTCTGTTTTGCAACATTTTAAGATTTAACTTATTTCTTTGAGTTAATGGACCCCAGTTCAAGTATGAAGTTGGTTTTGATTAAAGTTAATATTAAAATTGGAAGAAATCATAGGTAGATGATATAGAAAATTACAATGCTTAGTACTTGTTAAAATGTCTACTTCTTTCAAAAGTTAACAACAATCATTATCCATCATTTCAGAAAAGATGTGCTGGAAATCATGGCTCCTAGATGCAGTTACTCAAACAAAAAGAGATTGGTGATGCAACAGAATGAAATGAACCAAATTATTTTCTACATCCAGTTTTCCAAGATTGTGAACGCCATGTATTGAAGAACGATACCATATGCTGAATAGGACAACGTCTCAGTTTCCATCAGCAAATGCCATGTAAAGAAGAATGCAGTGATGATGCAACTTCGGCTAAGCAGAGGAGAACTAGACCTAACCATTGAACATCAAAATTTAGCAACCAAAAGAGAACAACTACATCTAGATTCACAAGACCAGAGTAAAGTACTGTTCCTAGCAGTGTCAATACAGTTACCAAGAAAAGAGATGACATCAAGAAAAGATTTATAGATAAGTTTTTTATTTATTATAATAAGAAGTTTTTTTTAGTTAATATTTCTGACCACTGCATTTACACACAGCAAGCAGTCATGTACAGAAATAAAACCCAGTTTAGAGCAATAGCTAGATACAAGTGGAGATAAAAATGATTTAAAAATATGAAACATGTGATGAGCTTTACAGGAAAGCAATAAGATCAATGCCACTTAAAATAATCATGTTTTGTTGTATTTGATATTGTTTTGTTATTCCTTTCACACTCTGACACCAATCTCAATTCATTATAGATGAAATAAAGTATGTAGATCAGAGCCTCATTGAGTAAGAGTCAAGAATGACCACTGAAGATCCAACAACAGAAGATGATGATGGAAGACCAAGGAACATTGATAGTTTTGATGGACGTTGGCAGAGGAAACTTCAATCCAACAACTGGAAAGGAAACTGACCAGGTTGTTCACATCCGGATTGGGACTGTGTTAACAACGTACCACGAAGTCAGGACTTATTTGTATCCAGTGGTGACCGATGATTCATGAACTGTTTGGAATGATCTTGCAGTTAACGAAGCTGAGTATAGTGACAGAGTTGAACATTTTAACAAATTATAATAGATATTGAAAATTTTGTAAAAAGGAATTTTAAGAGAAGAAGTTGATAATAAGTATATGTTTAAGAAATAATGATTATTTATGGTGATTATGTATAATGAAGTTTAAATATGTGATCGATGATGAATCTTTGTTTTTGAGTAATGAATTGATAGAGTGGGAATGTAATGTTGTTTAATTTTGTAGTGCCTACTTCTGTTGTAAATTTATGTTGGGGTTTTGTTTTTGATTGCGCTATGATTTTTTTTCTTGTCATGTAATTTTTGTTTAATTATCTATTGTAAAATGTTTTTGTAACAAAAAATATTCAGCTGAAAATTATAAGATTTTGTAAATGCATATAGCTATGGAGATGTTTTTGAACTGGCCATTCAAGGGCAAATCTTTAGCAAATGCATCATTTTTTTTATTTTGAATTTATTTGTTGTATATTTTTTTTTATCATTTATGCATTGTAAATGTTTTAATTTTATGTTTGTGGACAAACATATTGCAGGAAGGGGTGATATGTCATAGGGTAATATTTTATGCAAAGTTAAAAAATATATTTTATTGTTTATAGCTTTATTTCCATATTTTAATTCATGGGTTTTCTGTAAATGTAAAATTAATCTGTTAATTGAAGATTAATATTTTGTCATAACATTGTCACTTTATTATGTCTGAGATATTTTAATTGTTTTACTTTAAGTTTGTATTGTTAATTGAGCTTTTGTGATTTACCTTTTCTTGTCCAAGCTGTCATTGTTAGAATTACTTAACCCTTGCCGTGCTGAGTTGTAATATGTTGTCCAAGTGCTCACTGCTGCATTGTTTTGGGAAAATCAAGGTTTTGTTGCTTAAGTAATTAAAACACCTGTAACTTGTAAAATAAACAACACACAATGTTAAAACTTAACATACTTTATTATAACAATATAAACTTTAAATTAATTCCATTAAACTTAAGTTACAAATACGTTGGTTACCATGGCAACCAGATTTTTATTTTTTTTTCAAAAAAATATTATTTTTTCACATTCTCTATTTTAAACTTTAAAATACTAACCTTTTTAAACATTAAATGATGAAATATAAATAAATAGTGCCTTTAGAAAGTATCTTACCCTATTCAAAGCAAATTTTTTGTCAATTTATGAAAAGAATTGGTCTTGAAATATTAACATTTTATGACAAAAAAATCATTAATTCGCCAAAAATATTTTTTTCACAAAGTAAAGCATTTTGCTTGTTATACAGTTAACAGAAAATTGATAGCATTTATTAACACTGCTAAAATGTCTTTTCAGTGTTATTTTTAAATTCAAATAAAATTCAAATTAAAGTCATAATAATCAGACATTGATAGACACAAAGTTTCACTCTTCCTGATTTGCACTTTTCAACCGTTTATATGCTAAAATATATTCTTGTTTTGTATGATAGAGTTCAAAACAGGGATCAACACATAGTGTCACATTACACTGGATACATTTGTAGCTACTCTCATGACCAGGGCGTTTTCGCTTTTCACCAAGAGCAGCCTGAAGTTCACGTTCTGCTGGGTTGCATACCACACATTGTTTAGACATTGTTCTACCAGTGTCATTAACCATCTTTTTCGGGAAGTGTCTTCCAGAGAGTCTAGTCAGTTGTAGGGATGATGGACGGCCAGGCAATTTACGGTTTATGTCACTCATCTCAATCAGCTGGCTTATTAGTTTACGCCGAAATATTCTCTGGAGCATTGGCGTTCTTTCGGTCGTGTTTTCCTTGTAGAGAATATAGGCATTCAATGTTGCCATGCTAAATACATGAAAGAAAACTTTTTTCCACCACTTAAGTGTCTTAATCAAAACCCTTCCATATGACACCATTTGATCAGTCCTGTAAAATAATGTAAATATCATTTATAACTTTTTTATTTGTCTTACAATTATATTAAAGTACATCAGTTCATACTTCATAGGACTGACAAACTGAAAAGACATTGTGTATTTGTTCAAATAAAATATAAAGTGTATTTATTTTAAAGCATTCATGTGTTGTTTAAATTTCTAAGTAACTAGATATTTATTTGTTTGTTGTTTGTTGTTCTTATATTTATTTTTGTTCTTTGCATGTGTTTTCATACTAAAACATGGGTTACTATTATTTAATGGGCATGTAACCTACTAAAATGTATAATCATCCTTATATATCATGTTTATACATGTATTCCCAACTTTCCTTTCGAGTGCTAGATGACTTGAGATATGTTATACAAATTGAAACTTACTTGCATAAATTTGATTTTTTTTTAATCAGGATCACTAACCTGTCAACGCCACCTTTCAGTTTGTTGTATTCTGTCACAAGCTTTGGTCTCTGTATTTCCTCCCCAGTGGTTAGATCACGTTTTCCAATACCTGAAATTTTTAATTTTCATTCAGATAGATTGTTAAAATCCCCAAATAATAAAGCAATAATTTGTTTTGACATTGAAATGCAGAATCCTAATTGATCATAACTATTGGTCTTAGGCACATGATGCACATCACATACATTGTGATGCCTGATCTGGTCTTCATAGATCATTCCCAATTAATGTGTGTGGTGTTGTTTTTTTTCCAATTATTTGATTTAATATTTTTTTTAAATTACTTTCAATAAAGTATAGATTTGTACTTTCTTTTCTGTCTTGCATATAAAATTACTATTTCAAGTATGACGTCCCTCTTTTTATTTGTATTTTAAAAATTATGCATTGAAATAAAAAAGTATTCCAATAAAAATTACACTCACCAATGAACTCTGACGAAGAAACTGTGGTTAACATCAATACAACTTTACTGTCATGGTACTTCGTCACACTGAGAACTCCACAGTTGGCAACCGCAACATCTCCTTTTCTTGGTACACAAGAGTCTTTAATAAGCTGTGGAATTCCTTTTCGGTTTGAGCGCACTGTTCCTGTAGCACCAATACCAAGTCCCCATAAGTCAAGAAATAATTGTGGTGATGAATAATAATTATCACAGTAGAGAACATGTCCACGACCGAAATAACCCCTAAGCAAGTCCATAGTTAAATCATATGTAGCTCCATTGCGACTGGGTGGTGTAGATGATTTACCAGTATACAACTTAAACCTGGTACAATAGCCATTTGTAGCGTCACATATCATATATGCCTTAATGCCATATTTTGTTGGTTTGTCTGGGTTGTAAACTCTGAACAATAAATTCCCTCGCCACGGTACCATTCCTTCATCAAGGGCCAGCTGTTGATGAGGGTAATAAGCATTTCCAAAACTCCTAATTATTTGTTTGAAAGTGTCACCAAGTTTGAATAAGGGGTTGTAATTTTCGTTTCCACGGGGTATGTAGTAAGTGTTGTCATTCAAGTGAAGGAAGGTCAGGATTAAAAGGAACCGGTCTCTAGACATACATGAAGGGAAGAATGGAGTACTTGTTACAGGGTTGGTCGTCCAATAATCTGTCACGTCTATCTGAGAGATCAATCCCATAGCTAAAATTAGGGCCATAAAAACTCTAATTTCATTCACAGTTGTTTCTACCCATTTCCTGAACCTTGACTTGACAGGCAAGACTTTATCTTGTAGAAACTGCTGGGCATATCTGTTTGTTTCTGTAGCTATTTGTTCATAGGTTTGATCATCAACAAACAGGCTCAGGTAATCAAAAGGTGATGTTTTGTCCTCGACCTCTTGGAGCAGACGAGCTTCTGTACTGAACTGAATGTGTGGGGGCTCTCTGTCACCTAATTCCCACTCTAAATCTCCGCCATCAACGATTTCCTGGTCCACATCATTTATGTCATCATCACCAAACCCCTCAAATTCTTCCTCACTATCATTGTCATTAAATAATTCGAAAAAATCGGCATGTTCATCCAGATAATTCGCCGGTGCGACTCCGGCCGCCATATTGTTTCCAATGTAAATAATGAAACAGCGCCATCTATTTTAGTGCATTCTTCTGCTGAATTTTCGTGGAAATAAATATTAAACGTTTATTTTCTACCTTAAAAATTAATAGTTCTAATTAAGTTAATTTATTAATTTTGCTAGTAAGTTACAGATTTATTTCTTTACCGTGTAAATTTGCCATTTTCCCAAAGTGTAAATATAGATGCGAGCGCAAAACAGAAAGTAGATTATTTTTCTAAACGAAAGGGCCAATATCGGCCAATATGACACTATTCCATGTTTGACCGAGACTAAAATTGTTTCTTTAGATATATTTCAACAAAATATTTAACCCGTTGATCGAATAGTGCGACTCTAATTTAATTATTCATTCACGAATCTCGGGTATAATTTTTAGATTTAGGGATTTTCCAACACCACGTGACATAAAAATATTTATAGAAAGATTTTCAATTCTTTTAATAATTTCTCAATCTGTAGCTTAAAATTTCACTGAAAAGCAAAGAAATAATATTGAACTTCGTTCCTAAAGCAATTTAAATGCATACATTCATTTTCTTCTTTGAAAAATTGAAATTCTCCTGATCATGGTCTATTTTTAGAGCAAGTCCGGATATATCCGGGCTCAGCACTGAGCACTAGCACCATGAAACCCGGATATATCCGGGCTCAGCATGGCAAGGGTTAATGTAAATAATTGTTGTGTCTCAGCTGCACCATGACTTAATTGACTTTACTCATAATTTTGTATATAAGGTAGAACAAAAATTGTCATAGGAGATCTAGAAGAAGAAGTAAGTTGGGGGTTGGATTTCATTAGGGACATGTTAAGTTTTTTTAATAGAAGTAAGGGATTTGGGAAGTTATTGAAAATTCTAAAATAAGGAAATTCACACTTTTATTTTATTTTAAATTTAATAGATTTTTGTTTTATATTTGAATTAATTGATGTAAATTATTTCATTCATTCTGAGATTTTATGATCATTTCATTTTACTTTTGGTTTCTTTACTTATAACTAAATTTATACTTTTGTAATCACACTTGTTTCATTGATTTCATTTATTTTTAATTGTTAACTGTGGTTTACTTTATAAAAGCATTTATTGTAAATTTCACAACATAAACTTTGGACTGTTATTAAATTGTTAAAACTGTTATTGCATATTTACTATTACCAAGCCTGCCTTAAGTCTGTGCCCCTTTTTGCATTCAGACTGACCCCTTGTTCCACGGGATTGCGCATATCTATATTGTTAAGTTTCCCCATTAACAGTGTGCGCAGCCCCTTGGTGACATATGTACATATTGCCAAAGCACATACTGTAAAGGTAGTAACTTTCACAGTGTACTAATTTTTGCTATTTTCACGGTTGCCAAAATACCGCAAAAATAAGTACCTCTGATAAAAAATTGTATAGGTGTGCATGAAAATTGTCAACTTTTTTTAGCGTGGTATGAAATGAAAATGATAATATATAATGAATGAAGCATAATTAATTGTTAACATTATAAATAGAAGGGCAATTGGTTAGGTGTGAGCACAAATTGGTAAATAAAAATTTAATAGAATAAAAGACAAGACCAAACAAACAATTTACACATATTTCACAGGTCATTAAACACTTAATCTGTGTTTCACTTGATGATGTCAGTTGTGTATGCCATAATCCCCAAATATCAGATGCCTAGCTATAATATTATACTTTTCACCTAACTCATTTTCCACCCAAAAATAATCTAAGTTCACAAAGTCATTGAACCCTGAAAATGGGGTCAGGGTCACACAACATGGTGTCAGTTATGTAGACTAGAACCCCAACTGTCTGTATACCAAATATCAGATGCCTAGAGCTATTATACTTTTAACTTAATTTATTTTCCACAAAAGTTTTAATTGTCCCAAAAATAAGTCCACAGAGTCACTGAACCATGCAAATTGTGTGAAGGTCAGAGGACATGGTGTCAGTTGCATAGACCATACATCCAGGTGTCTGTATACCAGATATCAGATACCTATTATACTTTTTACTTAATTCATTTTCCACTAAAGTCTTACAAAGATGTTTTTTTGCCCCTTAATTAATCTAAGTCCACAGAGTCTCTGAACCATGAAAATGGGGTCAAGGTCAAATGGCATGGGGCCAGTTGCATAGAGCTTAACCTAAAGTGTCTCTATACCAGATATGAGATGCCTAGCTATTATACTTTTCACTTAATTCATTTTCCACAAAAGTCTTGCAAAGGGGTTTTTTGGCCCGAAAAAACATCTGAGTTAACAGAGTCGCTGAACCATGAAATTGGGGTCAGGGTAAAATGGCATGGTGCCAGTTGCGTAGACCATAACCCCAACTGTCTGTATACCAAATATCAGATGCCTAGCTATTATACTTTCACTTAATTCATTTTCCACAAAAGTCTTACAAAGGGGTATTATGGTCCGAAAAAACATCAAAAAGTAGTTCACCATGTTCACAGAGTGGCTGAACCATGAAATTGGGGTTGGGGTCAAACGGCATGGTGGCAGTTGCGTAGACCATAACCACAGCTGTCTGTATACCAAATATCAGATCCCAGGAGCGTAAATCCCACACCTGGTCTAGATGTCAACGCTATGAACATTTTTATGGAGCTAAATGAGCAAAAAACACTATTTTTCACCTTTAAAGGTCCAAAACCCCTTTAAGTGATCATCTGCCAATTTCGACCCTACATGTACATGTATGAAAACTTTCATAGAGCTTAATGAGCTGAATGTTTAAGCAAACAACAGCTTTTCTCTATCTGCAATAATTCTAATTCTATTGGCCAAAAACACTATTTTTCACCTTTAAGGGTCTGTAACCCCTACAAAAAATCTATAAGGGGTCATCTGATAACTTTGACCCTATGAAAACTTAAGAAAAGCTAAACATGCTAAATAAGCTGATCATTTAATCAAGCAACAGCTTTTCTCTTTCAGCGACTATTGCTACATGTACATGTATAAGGGATCATCTGAAGACTTCGACCAATAGAGACTATAGCAGAACATTTGATGCTGAAGCAGTAGGGCGGCATCAGATTTCATCTATTCCTTATACTTTTTGATTTACGAGCCAAAAACAGTAGTCTGATCCCCCTGGTCTATTTTTAGTAACGGCTGCCATGTTATTTTAACAGATCAAAAATGGAAACACAAGTTTGTTGCAGGACACCCTAAGGATCATTCAAACTTAGTTTCATAAAATTCTGTTCAGTAGTTTCAGAGGAGAAGATTTTTGAAAAATTGTCGACAGACGCCAGACAATGACGGACGCCAAGTGATGGTAATAGCTCACATGGACCTTCCGTCAAGAATGAAGATGAGCTAAAAATAAGTCAAAACATAACACACTATATGCATTAAAATAGACAGTAAACCCAAGTCTTTTCAAGCAAAAGATTTAATTTCAGTCCCACAGGCAATGATATGTGCCATTGTTGACACCAGAAGCCATTTTTGAAGCCGGTAGCTGGCTATATTGCCGTGTATTTTTGTAATTTGACTGGCTACTTTTTAGCCAAATTTATGTTACCTACATGTATTGCTAAAAAAAATATAAATGAAAATTTATTCTTTCTAATGTAGAGAAATCGGAAGCTGAAGTTTGTTTTTCTCGTAGCGTGTTCGTATTTTTAATGGTGCTCTCGGCGAGGTCCGCATTTGATGCAAAATATATTTGTGTCAACACCGGTATAATTTTACATGCGTTTCCGGTGTATAAAACAGCTATGAAAAGATATAAAAATATAACAGACTTCGCCCCCCTGGACCCCCTGCCTTCTTCTTTAGTGATTAAGCCTTTTACTCTAAAAAGTGTGGAAAACCCTGCGGAAGCATGCTTTTTTATCTTCCTGCCAAAGCAGACAATTTTTGGATGGGATCTGAATCAGGAAGTCGAACACGATATCCATTTCCGGATTGTGGGATAAAATATTGTGATGCATCGGTTCACCAGTGAATAGTTACACCCCTAAAAATTAAAGATCAAAAGGAAAACATTAAAAAATCAAAGAATTTCCGCAAATAATTTGTAGATGAACATGAGTTGCTTGACACTGGAAAGGTCTGTAATAAGAACTACATGTTTATCTCATGATTTTGAAAGTATACTGGTATCTCATAATATTGTGGTATGTACATTTAGCTACATACAATGTAGAAACGGTGACATCACAGTTAAGGTAGTACAGTGGTATACCACTGAGCATCTTTTCTGAGCATGTTACCAAATTTAAGCAAAGGCAAAAACATTGCTATTTAACTGTATGAAGTTTGTTTGTATGATAAATCATTACAGAAAAAATAAGTTTGAAACAAAACCTAAGTGTTATATTCATTTTATAACATTTCCCGTACTTTTTTCAAGGGAGATAATTTGTATGAAATGTGTAGGGAAAATTCAGTTTTTCCAATTTATTTTCAGAAAATGAACGGTGACCCCATGATTTTATACCTTATTTTCAAAGAACTAACAAAAACTGGTGTTTTGACAAAATTTAACAAAAATCTATCCCGTGAAATTTGAAAAAATTGATTTAAACCATTTTTCCCTATATAATCTATATAAAAATAGCCAAATTTGAACTGTTTTTGATCATTTTTCTACAAAAATTAAGCACGGTGACCTATTGTTTTTATTTTATTTTTCAAACATATATACTTAGATACTTCTTATGACCAATTTTAAAAAAATTCTATCCTACCGATTTTTTACCATTGTACTACCTTAAGGTTGAAATAATGTAATTAATGAAATAATTGTCATGGATGTAATGAGCAGGAAGTTTATACAGCACCAGACTATCACACATTTGTACATCTTTGACTGCATATTAATTTCGTATACTATTATTTCAATATTAATGTGCTCTACTGTGTACACTGTCAGATAAATTATTTTTTACATTATTTTCTGTTTTACAGTATATGTTTGTTCTTATCTTGCCTTTGTTGTGAGCTCCAAAAGGAGACCACAAACTTCCTTATCACTGCCATCATTAAGAATTTGCAAACACCGATCGTCTACATTCATTTTGTTCCACAATGCTACTAATTTATCATGTTTTCCGACATCTTCAGCATCAGTTGTTTATTGATTCCATAAATAGTACTTGACAGCAAACATGCATTTAAATTATCTTGGGGCGTAATGCTTAAAATCTTAGTTCGTCCCAATGTTGATTTTTAAAACATTACTTAGCTCAGTGACACGACCTTTATTATAGCACACATGTATCAGGTTACACAGCGTGTGCCATATTTTTTACGTTATTTCGAAGGCACAGAAGACGCATCTTAATCAACTGATGTTGCCTATTTTTGCTCCGGAATTTTAATTTTTAGGGCACTCAATTGTTTGTAGTTGGATAGTACTATTATTTTATAAACGATAATTTCATTGGTCAGAAAGATGAACCAGTCGCAGGTATCGTTGCTTGATCATGTTGGTACTAATCACGCACTGATTGCAATAAACACGATAAATGAATGATAAATAGTGCTCATGACATAATTGAAACAGACCTATATTTAAGTATGGTCATGATCTTAAACTCCCCAGTCAGTCAATTTAAGTAAAACATTCATTATGTACAGTAGAATGACGATAAAATAGGTGTCTTCAACATGTTCAAATGTGACACTTTTGAAGGTGTATCAAGGCCTGCGCCTGCACTTCATTAAACATCATGACTCTTGACTTTTTCTTCAAATTTTAGGATTCCTTAAAATCTACATATATACGAATTTTAAAAGAAATATGGTGTTGAGGAAATCCACAAATTTGAGATGTTTTACATGTGTAACGGGGTTGCCCCCCTTCGTACATTAATTAGTAGATTTAAATAGCCAGCCTTTATCCCTGAACAAGGGAAGTACTTCTTTGGTTAAGAGGTAGAGCGCCTGACTGTAAACCAAGAGGTCCCGGGATCGAATCCCGCTCAGGACATGTCGATTTTGTAAAGTAATTCATGCTCTCCGGTTACATTGGCGCCCAACTAAAAAACCCACGATGGTTAGAACAGGAAAAATAGCCAGGGTTAGTTGTGATAAGAGTCATACATGAAGGTATGATGACTCTTGAGGAGGGGGGAGTGTAACGGGGTTGCCCCCCTTCGTACATTAATTAGTAGATTTAAATAGCCAGCCTTTATCCCTGAACAAGGGAAGTACTTCTTTGGTTCAGAGGTAGAGCGCCTGACTGTAAACCTAGAGGTCCCGGGATCGAATCCCGCTCAGGACATGTCGATTTTGTGAAGTAAACCAATGCTCTCCGGTTACACATGTATCTTATACTAGGGTCTAAAGAAAACCAGAAAACTCTTACTAAACCGTGGAGAAGCTGACTGGATCGAAAACGATGCAAAGTTATTAAAAAACTGGTACAATAAAATCGGAGAATAACAAAACAGTCAGGCGATAAGGTGTTAATACATGTACTGGGAGAATCTTTCCACAAAGGAATTTTCAAGCACTTTTAGGAGGGCGTACATCATTGAAATATATCTTTTACACTATACAAATACTTTATTGGCACAAACACATCGATATTACATGGTCAAGGCCCAATATCAAAAGTATACAGATATATCAAAATTTGGAAGTACATATTTAAATGTATATTGTAAATAAGAACATATAGACATGATAGATGCAATTTTAAAAAGTATAATCTATCATAATCATGATAATAGACTTTTTCTGATGCTCATACAATTAGTAATGAACGAGAAGGTTAGTTAAAGGATTTTGTATGAATTGCTATTAAATAATAATGATATTTTATTATTTGCATTAATTGCTTTTTTATTATCTAAACAATTAAGTAAATGTGTCTCTTTGGTTTTTAAGAGCGCTGCAGTTTAAGATAGAATGTTTTTCATCTTCTATTTGTCCAAATTTGCATATTGGACAATACCTTTCATTTCTTGGAATATTAAGATATCTACCTTGTTCAATAAAAAGTGAATAGTTTACAAACAGCAGCTCGATCATCTTTTTTTTTTTGATAAATCGACATATGAAGGTCTTGTCCCCTTCTTGTATTATATACTTTGAAAAAGTTCTAATTTTGGTGATTTATAAATATTTGAGTTTTGATCTTGTAAGCATTGATCCTGTATATGTTGCTTAATTTGACCAAGGTTCCTTTTAGAAAGGAATGTGCTATTTATCATGAATGAAAAACCAAGATTATTCAAAATCTTTTTGACTTTCTTTATCCAAGGATTACATTCTTTTGAATTATTAAAAATTTCTTGTAGTTTATAAGTATTATCTGCATCAAGTATATGCTTGAAAAAACTTAAAATAGAAAATAAAATTTTACTTTTTAATGGAGTTCTGTTTAATTCTGCACAACAACCATCATTTGATGCCTTACAGTGAACTCCTGATATCTCTTTAATGAATTTATAGTAATAGGGGTGTAAGGATTCACAGGTGCACCGGTGGATCACGATTTTTATCCCACGATCCGGAAATTGATACTGTGTTTGACTTGCGATTCCGATCCGATCCAAAAAATGTTATATCTGTCTTTGGCAGAAAGATAAAAAAGCCTTCTTCCGGTGTCAACAATGGCACAAATCATTGCCTGTCCGACTGAAACAAGATCTTTTGCTTGAAAAGACTTTGGTTTACTGTCTATTTAACACATAA
This sequence comes from Arcuatula senhousia, assembly GCA_963971305.1. Lineage (NCBI taxonomy): Eukaryota > Metazoa > Mollusca > Bivalvia > Mytilida > Mytilidae > Arcuatula > Arcuatula senhousia. The sequence goes on along the minus strand of OZ020313.1, from coordinate 20,820,085 downwards.
AAATTATACTTCTTCAACATTAACAACGATTTACAATGATAAAACAAGCAGGTCTTTTGTTAGTAATGGAAGTAGTGTGAGTGAGTGAGTGAGTTGGTGTTTTACGCCCGTGCAACGCTATATAGGTTATTTACAGGCGATGAACATGAAAAGGATGATGAAATGAACATGAAATGATGATGATAAATGAAATATGGGGATGGGGTGGGACACAAAGGACCGGTAAATTTTGAAGAACCACAGGAAAAGGGGAGAGGTGGGTAGGGGCGGAAAATTTAGCCTATGTGGTGCACTACTGGGCGGTCCACAAAGGGGTCTTTTACGTGCATGAAGCGTGGCACTCTTCACACACTTTGGCCCACTATGGTCGTCGGTCAGGGTTTCCGTATTATAGACCTGACAACCCCCGCGGACGAGGGCTACCCTATTCAGCCACCTAGGGTACACACTTGGTCGCTCTGTGGGCTGAGCACTGACCCGACATCAGAATCCCAAGACCCTTAGTCGCCTCTTACGACAAGCTAGGCTCTGCTGCGGGCCTATTCGCCACCCGGGCCCCGCACGGGACGTAATGGAAGTAAAAGGTATCGTAATACGGATCGGATTGTGAGCCAGGTATCGTGATCTGTATCGGATCGTGGGGAAGTGGTATCATTACACCCCTAGACTATCTTACAGGGCCCCGATTTTAGTCTTGGCTGCATCAAATAGTAGATGAAGGCAAGACATAGGTATTACTTTCCGGAGCAGTATTGAATGAATTGCTTAAAAGTATAATAGCTAGGCATTTGATATTTGGTATACAGACTGTTGGGAATATGGTCTACATGTTTCCACAATAACATTAGTTCTAGTTATTAGATTGGTATGAAATTTGACAGTGACGTTCCTTACTATAAAAGGATGGATGGGATTGATTTTGGGGGGGGTCCCACCTTTTTTCTTTTAGAAATTACGGGCCAAAAATGCTACTTTTTTGTTTGTTCCCACAATATCTTTTGTTTTGGTTTACCAAATGCTGTGAAATTTTACCATAATGTTTCATTGATTTTTGGGGTCCTCCCTCTATTCATTAACAGATTAGGGCCCCAAAAGAGGCCAAAAATTCAAATATTTTATTTGTTTCAACTGTCAGTCAGAGATCCCATTTAAATAAGTAATTAGAATTTTACTTCTTAAAAAAGTAGAACAAAAATTTACTTGTTAGAGTAAAGTATTTTTCTCTGAGCAAAAATTTACCTATACAAGTAAATTGAGCTCATTTTACCTGTTACACAAAATTTTTACAATCAAACAGATAATTTTCTTGAAATGTTTACATCATCTGCTCTATGGTCCATTTAAAATTTCTGATGGGCATGGCTCACTGTCTTCATGGTGTGCATGGCCTTTGAAAATTGCCAATGGGACAATAAATGTTGGTTATTTCTCAATTAACTGAAGATAACAGATCATCTCAGTCTGGTAAAGGTTGCTGATACTATAAGCCATATAAATAAACATGAACAAGTTGCTTTCTTTAAAAAAAGAAAGCAAATGCCAGCTTTATGTTTTTGCTTTCTAATTAGCAAGATTTTATAGATGAAAATAAATCTGCAAAATTTTAAAAGCAATGTATAGATTAATTTTGTTGTACAGGTAGAAAAAATATATCAAGTTTCATGGCAATTGGTTCAGCAGATTAAGTGGTGTTTGTCGGAAAATTGAAAAATGAGCTGTTCTTTCTAAGTTCAAAACTTTAAAGCCAAATCACTTAAAACACTTAGAGAATTCAAATGTACTGGCAATATATCACTACAAAGTACATTTTATGTTTCATTAAATTATGTTTAAGGCATGCAAATATTTTGTGTTATTTCTGATATTGCATTTTCTCAATTGACAATGACTGAAAGAATTAAGACATACCACCATATTATATCTTAAAGTGTTCTTTAAACTTTTGCAGGTTTACCATTAAAGGTGGTGTCAAGTACTTGCTCTATATCTAAACATTCAATGTTAAACTCCATGTTTTTTTAGTTTGGATACTTTTTGGCAACAGTTTCGATTACTTTTTTTATACAAAAATTCACCAAATCCTATTTTGGACTGTTCAGTCGATTTGAAATTTTAGCCTTTTGTTTGTTAAATTAGAACGATAATCAATTTCTGTATTGTTGTAGTTAGCTTCTATTTTCATCATTTGAATTGCCTCCGCGTAGGCTCACAAACAGGAAGTCAAAGTTCGACAGAATTGCTTTGGTAATGTAGATCAGTTTATCATAGTAAACCACCCCAACAATTTCAAATCATTTTTATGTATCCGATTTCTAAGAAAAGCATGATGAAAGTTCTGTAGTAATTTTCATATCGAATGAAACTGGAGGTAGAAGTCCGACAAGTTTGAAAGTTGCTAAGAACATAGTGTATCATTCTATATCGCCCTGAAAAATTGCAAAACATTGCTGAGAAAATCCGGTACAAACATACATGTACACTGTTGTGTAGGGAGGCAACTCCGTGCAGTGACAGTTACTGGAGTCCAACCAGAATAACTTTCCTTTTTACGAATGGGAACGACCACTTCATGGAATGGAATCCCACAGCTGTATAACTATATATCCCCGACATGTTGTGGAAAGGCATTAAAATATGATAGGCGTATTAAAGATAAATAAAATACGAATAAGGTATCTAAAAGTGTTATGAACTTTTTTGCTGATGTTATTTTTCTTCCTTCATATTTAGTGATCAAAAAATTTATTTATGAATAACTACGATTATATGAGCTTGAATGGTTACCCAGATTCTGGGTATTTTTATATTAAATTAAATCTTAACTGTATTTAACATTTATTTACAGTTACAAATTGTACACTGATTAAAGAAAGTTTAATCAGTTTTCGTCAGTTGTTATAAAAGACTGATACTTCTGCATATGTTTAAATACAGCTAGACAATTGAATTTTAAGTATTTACTGCCGGCGACTTTCGGAAGCATGTATGTACTTGGAAAAGCTAAAAAAGGGATGGTGCACACAATTTAGTTGACTTTTTTTCTCAATTCTGCTGGAATTCAACTCATACCATAATTTTTGAATTCCTATTACATCATTTTGTACATACGTATCGCAAAACTCAATCATGTGTCAATGATAATTTCCAATTTAATTATTAATAACATTCATGACACATTTGAGTGGTCATTTTTACCAATTCTACAATGCACACTGATGAGAAAAGTCTTACAAATTTGGTTAGATTATAATATTTATTTGATTCCACTGATTTACATTTTTGTCTCGCCTGCGACGAATGTCACAAAAGGCGAGACTTAGGTATGGTGATTCTGGCGACGGTGGCGGCGTCCACAATTGGTTAAAGTTTTTGCTTAAGTCTGTTTTGTGTGAACTAGTTATGTTATACCATTGATATTTGGTATGCAGTTGCATCAGCATCAGTACAGATCAGTTTTAAAAGGATTTCACCTGTATCATGTGTATGCTCATGCAGTCACGGTCTACTGACTTTGAAATTTTACACTGATTTTGCCGAGGTTAACCTTTTTTCTTAAGTCTGTTTAAAATGAAGCAGTTATGGTTCACCGTTGATATTGGGTATGCACTTGCATTAGCATTAGTACAGATCAATTTCAAAAGCATTTTATCTGTATGCACCTGCAGTCACGGTCTACTGACTTTGAAATTTTATACTGATTTTGCCGAGGTTAACCTTTTTTCTTACGTCTGTTTAACATGAAGCAGTAATGGTTCACAATTGATATTGGGTATGCACTTGCATTAGCATTAGTGCAGATCAATTTCAAAAGCATTTCATCTGTATGCTCCTGCAGTCATGGTCTACTGACTTTGAAATTTTACACCGATTTGGCCGAGGTTAACCTTTTTTCTTATGTCTGTTAATCATGAAGCAGTTATGGTACATCATTGATATTGGGTATGCACTTGCATCAGTACAGATCAATTTCAAAAGTATTTTATCTGTATGCTCCTGCAGTCACGGTCTACTGACTTTGAGATTTTACACTTTTTACTTATGTCATGAGTGTTTGGTATAAAGCAGTTATGGTTCACCATTTATATTTGGTATGCAGCTGCTTAAGCATCAGTTAAGATCAGTTTAAGGGGGATTTTTACTTCATTTGATACTGTGTCCAGTTGCGACAGGCGAGACATGTCTCTGTGTTAACAGTTTATTTTTTTACATTATAGTTCTCCATTCATGATTCTACTAAAATCACCTCATTTGTTAAAATCTACCCTGATTTCCAATAATAAAGGAGGATTGTCGGCTTTACAATTTCAAATTTATTTTTTATCCTTTTATTGTTTTATTAAATTCAAACTTTTAAATTGTGATTTATTTATTAAGAGTTTGCCCTTAAAATATTATTTTAGCTTCTTAACATCTTCTGAAGATGAGAGATAGCGGATGGTCAACCTAGGGCTAGCGAAGATGCCTTCGAATTCTAAACAATTGTTTGATTTCCAATTTTTAGTTTTTTATTTTAGCGGCTAATATCGTCAAATTCCAAACACGCGCACACCTGCCCCCTTACGCTTTTAATTATGCAAAGATAGCTAAATTCTAGCAGAAGACATATTAATCATTTTTGGATAAGATATATAGAGAACCTCTGAATCTTTAATTAATGAGCTTCTGAAAGACTATAGCATTTATGATTGTTAATATGTTGTATCTTGCAAGCGTTTGTAATAACAGTATTTATAACGCTTATCAGTTGAAGCATCTTCACTTGCAAGACTACAAAACTCAGTAATTTACTTAACTCCGCAAATGAAAGTAAATTTATTTCATGGCTAGATAAAGATAATTAAGAAAAGAATGATTTTCTATCATTTTACTTGTACAAGTAAATTAGTGATTAGTGAAAGTCAAATAAAGTGAGAAAATTTTAACTCTTAAAAGTTTACCTACATATAGAAGTTAAATAGAAAATAATGAGATGTGGAATAAGTGTACGCGACACAACCCACAATTAAATGGCAAATTAGAAAAACCACAATGGACAACCGCCAGCAGCCTTCAGTGAGGCCATTTGGCACTGCTGGCGGTTCTGCAATTGGCCCATGGTCTAAATAAAATGCATATAATTCAAATCCAGACCTGAAATAGTCACAGATAGACTCGACTACATGGGGGTGCCCATCTCTTATCTGCAACTCCTCCTAAACCCTTGATGGATTTTCATGAAACCTACACACAATCTTTGTGACATAATGTAGATGTGCATCTCCTATTCTAAATTTTATCTGATTAATTTTGTTGGGGGTGGGGGTATTTATTTGTGAGCTGCGGCTCACATTTTTCTAGTTTTGGTCTGCTTTAGAATAAAATGAATTCCTGAAATGTGAAATGTGGATGGAAAGTCCACCAAAGGCTGCATGTGTCAAAAATTTTTGTCAGTCCACCATGGGCTGCATGTGTCCAGAGCGATTGACTATCCATATTGGGCCTACAACACACAGGGTTGAACATGTAATGATTGTATCATGCTGAGCTCTACAAAGCTTTTTATTCCATATAACATGTACAATATAATGGTAAATAGTTTACTAATTTAATAGAAACTTGAAGATGTGTGTTTACTATGTCAGTGTAACAGCCAGGTAATGGGTCTACATTTACTTGAACACAGTTGAAGGATCAACAATAAAAGATTAAATGACCAACTAGCTTAAAGGCATATTGTCTACGAAAAATTATTTTTTTGTAAAACCAAAAAGTTGTCGTCAGACTATTTGTTATGTTTATTTAGAAAGATACAAACGTTCAAAATACCACTAGGGTACCTTATTACTTCAAAAATTGAAAAATATATAATATTTGGAAAGCTTTACAAAAATTCATATTCATGAGATGTAGATGAGCTGTAAGCATGCGCACTATACTTTCTTTGATTGAAAACTTCCATAGTTCTTGCACGTGGTGCATAATCTGTTTCTCGAAGTTTTAGCTCGGAAGAAAATTAAAACAGAAACCGAATATTAGAACTACTTAATGAATAAAACTGACAATTTTTGCCTGTATTAAGTTTTTAATGTGATTTAAAAGGTAAACACGAAAAATATTGGTATTTTTTCAACATATCAAGGTATTCGGGGACAAAACCCGAGATTTCGATTAGTGTCTGCGTTAAAACTACTCAGTCTAAATCTGTGTCAATGTGACGTAATGCAGGTAAATGAAATATCAATCAATATTGTCGAGCTATTTTGATCAAAATAAACTACTTTGAGGCAAAATTTGAGGCATTTTATTGCATTTCGGTCTAATTACTGCTAATAAAGAATTATAATCCCCGTGTTTATATTGGTACTCCTTAATGAAATTAGGTAAACTACAACTTAATCCCTCTATTGAAATTTGCAACAATGGAAGATGATTACCGTGATCAGTTAAATTGACATCTATACAGAGGAGATTAACTTGTTATGGGTATGAATTTTTTTGCTTGAAGGAAAAAAACTCCTACACTAAGGAAAAAAACTCCTACACTGTAGGAAGAAAACTCCTACACTGTAGGAAGAAAACTCCTACTCTGATTAGGAAGAAAACTCCTACATCAAAGATGGTAATATGACCATCAATTTGATAGTTTTTTACTTTTCAAATCAAAATCTGTTTAATATAATGTTACACTAAGGACAAAATCTTTTTACTTATGCATCATTTACATTTTACACCATCAAAGACCATACCATTTGATTCACATAGAATTGAAAATACATGTATAACATGAAGCAAATATGGAAACCGCTTCTGCTCATATTTTATTTCCCGTAATGGGAAATTTCAATCCTGATATGGGATATTGGCAAACCGTTTTTTACGGAAATGGAATATTTGATAAAAGATTGGGGGGGGGATATTGGTACCCCTTCTAAACGAGCCCAAAAACTATATATACAGATAGACACTTAAACAGTCAATGTAATCTAAAGTCATTCAACAGTATACTTTCGATTAGAATGACCTCGTTTATGACTAAAAATGTATAAGAAATCTGAATAATCAGTAATATCAGATATTTCAGATATATATGAGGACAAACTATGATGAATAGAGTTGTAAAAACCATAAAAAAAATTGATTATTAAAGCATTTCATAAAAAAAAATATTTTTAATATGCTAAAAGTACTCTGATAGAGAAAATAGTATTTAATAACAAGTATTTCCTAAAAAAAACATGTAACCTACTACAGGTAGTCTGTATAGCATTTCATTAGTTCAGTTCGTACTATTCAATTTCTACAGGTAAATTTTTCAAACAGGTAAAATTTTCAGTCAGGGGACTGACACATTCAAGTCAGAAATCATTTGACTTAATAAAGTAATAAAGTTTAGACTTGTAGCAGTCATTTTGTAGAAATGACACATTTAAGTCAGAAAAGTTCAGACCTGTTCAAGTCAAAAAGTTTTGATGCAACATGTTCAAATGAATCCTTTAATTTTGATATGATCAGTATTCTCAATAATTTTCTGCTCTCACCTTTTAAAAATGATATTTTGTTTCCTTGGTCATTGTTGGTATTGATGACACTTGTTCATTAGAAAGTAAGTAATATTTTTCATATCAAATTATGGTGTCCAATTTTTTAGAGAGTAGTGATTATTTTTCTATTCAATGTGCATGAAAATACTATTCATTCCAGGTGAAAATGTTTTGGCGCTTGACCTGATTGGCAGGGCGTGTGGCTTTTCATGAATGTAAATTATTTGACTTCAAGAAGTCAGAAAATGTTTTATACATATTTATCATGTTTATATTACTGACTTGTCTAAGTCGGATGAAAAAGGAAGACAACTCTTTTTTGCACTATAAATGACTTCTATAGGTCAGAAAAGAATTGACTTGCTAATGTCAGTCCCCTGACTGATTTTCATACAGGTAAATTTCTCTTTCCTAAAACAAGATAATCTTGTTTGTATAGCTGTTACTTTAACTGATCAAAGAGATCAAGTTCCATTGTTGCAAATTTCAACAGAGAGATTATTCTCAAGTTTACCAGAGTTCACCGGGGTCATGCAACCCAAGGTCGTGGATTGTTAGACTTGACTTGCTATAACACCAAAAAATTGGGGGGTAAAAGAAATGAGTTTGCCGTAGACAATATGCCTTTAACCATGGATATTTAAAGGAATTTGAAGAAAATGCCTTCCTGGTCATTATGTTGTACTCCCATGGATTTTTGTAAATTTTTACTTTAGAAATCCATGAAATTTTTTTTTAATTTATCATGAAAAAATTCTGTCAGATTCCCATGAGTTTGTATTGCCTTACAAAGTCACAACATGAATAAAAATGACCATCCACTTTCCATTTATTTATAGAACGCAAAATTACTATATCAGATCAAAGTCAAAACATAAACCACATAATACAAGCTCTGTTGAGCTTTTGAATCACCTAAGCATAAAGATATTTCAAAATTTACAAATACTTAAATGGGTTAAAAAACAGTATGTTTGGTTAAATATTATTTAATCCAATTATAATTATGCCGTCTTGAAAGCATTTTATAATATTTGATATAAAATTTGGCTTCCTACCTGCCTACCTCTCTGCAGTATAGTAGATTTATTAACAGAACATTATATAATGAAATGAATAGCCCTACAATATGCGAGCGAAGCGAAGCTCACTATTGTAGAGAGTCTGCCAAATTGCACGAGACTCAAAATACAATGGTTGAAAATAAATTCTGTCATCATTTGGAAGGCATCGGACCTTTTCGAAAATACCGGGTCTCGTGTTAGCGAGACCATTTATTTTCGCTTATTTATTTACAAAAAGTAACAAAACAAAACAAAACCTTTTCTTGTTGTTAATGACAATAACTTTCTCAATAAATAATAACTATCTAACAAACGAACACTAGTTGTTTTGTTTTTACACAATATACGATATTGAGATGTGGAATTAGTGTACGCGACACAACAAACATAAACAAACAGCAATTCAAAAAATCACAACGGAAAACAGCAAGCAGTCTTCAACATGACCATAGGTCACTGCTTACCGTCTTGCATTGGCCCAAGAATTATAATACAATACAAAAGTATCAAAACCAATCCCTAAATCATCAACGAAAGACTCAATTCTTGACATAAAACAGTTAACATAGAATGACAAGGACAAACAAAGGCTTTGGCAAAGTTTCCTGGCTTAGGACAGGCACATATAAAATGTGGCGGGGTTAAACTAGTTTTTTGGATCCAACCTTCCCCCTATTGATAAGCTTGCACAAGTATGGCTTTCTCTTGCGAGAATTCAATACTGTAGTGACCTTTTACCCATAGTGCATAGTCATGCGCAGAAAAATGGTGGGAAATATCATCACAACGTCCCTTATAAGTTCTGTCAATAAATTTTCGGAACTTTTCATAACACAGATTCATTAAAATAAAGTGATCAGCAACTGTTTTTCTACATATGTATGATAATTTGGTCCTACCTGATCTGAAAATAAAATCCTAATCCATCCTTATCCTATGTGGTCCCTCAAATTGACAAAGTTAAATGATCATTTGGATAAGTTGTCATTTTCCACCAGGTTTCTAAATCAATCTTTTGCAGCTAGAACTTGGCAATTTTAGATACGAGTTTACAAAAAATATAACAAAACCTGGCAGAAGAGCCGTGACATTTTCATGTTTACAGTCTGCTTGTCAAATGTTATGACGTCACTGAAGGATCAATTAAGTTATGGATGATGTTGTCCCGAACGCAAACCATATTTTGGTGTTTTTACGGATAATTCATTTTTTTCAAATAAATAATTAAATTTTTATCCAAAAGTGGACCCTCTTAGCCATTGATCTAGCAGAGGGTATTTTGACATTTTTTCCAGATCCAATTAAGGTTAAACCCAGTTTTGGTTGCACCTATTATCATATTGATTTTGTATCTTTGCGAGCTTTTAGGGCAGAGCCATTATCATATTACAGTATAATAATTTTTTGTATTATTATAATTGTAGTTGAGACATTTAGTGACTAATGGGGCGCAGAGGAAGAAGACAAGTTTTACAGTTAGGGGATAATAGTGACAGCTTTCTAGGTAATACATTACAGTTAGGGGAAAATAGTGACAGCTTTCTAGGTAATACATTACAGTTAGGGGATAATAGTGACAGCTTTCTAGAGTAGGGGATAATAGTGACAGCTTTCTAGGTAATACATTACAGTAAGGGGAAAATAGTGACAGCTTTCTAGGTAATACATTACAGTTAGAGGATGATAGTGACAGCTTTCTAGAGTAGGGGATAATAGTGACAGCTTTCTAGGTAATACATGTACATTACAGTTAGGGGATAATAGTGACAGCTTTCTAGAGTAGGGGATAATAGTGACAGCTCTCTAGATAATACATTACAGTTAGGGGATAATAGTGACAGCTTTCTAGTTAATACCTTACAGTTAGGGGATAATAGTGACAGCTTTCTAGAGTAGGGGATAATAGTGACAGCTTTCTAGGTAATACATTACAGTAAGGGGAAAATAGTGACAGCTTTCTAGGAAATACATTACAGTTAGGGGATAATAGTGACAGCTTTCTAGAGTAGGGGATAATAGTGACAGCTTTCTAGGTAATACATGTACATAACAGTTAGGGGATAATAGTGACAGCTTTCTAGATAATACATTACAGTTAGGGGAAAATAGTGACAGCCTTTTTTTGACATTCTTGCATATATTCAAAAGATTTTTGGTTTGTGAGTCTACCATGATGAGTTACAGGTCAAGTTTGAGTTTTGTTCTGGTCCACTGATTTTGACCTAAATTATGGCCCTTGGACTTAGCAAATTTTGTAAAAATAACAGTTTTATTATATTTGCCAGTGGGGCATCAGAGTCATCTTGTCACATCTCCTTGTTTAGGATATAAAATTTGTTTTATATCCAAAGGATCATGTATGCCAAAGATCAAAATATTTCAATGAAATTCCAAATTAGGATGCCATTGTAAAATGTGGCCTTGCTTTACCTTTGGGGAACTGTTTATAATTGTGTACAAGTTAAAACATATTGAAAGAACCAAGTTGAAACATTTATTTTTTATGTTTATAATCCTTGGACATGTTGGAATTATTAATATTTTTTTTAAATTTTTCAATAGCAAAGTATGGTTATAATAGACAAGAAGAAGAGTATATGGGTTTGTTGTATTACTTCTAGATATTTTAAATGCACCAGTCTCTACCTATATTCTTATTTTTTATTACATTTACCAACTTTGTTAAAGGGCAAAGTTTTCAGTTTGTCAGCCACATGTCATCTGTTGTGATATAACTAATTTCTGTAAGTTCAATTGACTGATTTTCATGAAAAAGTATTAAAGACAAATATACATGTACGTACTGTTTTAGTACTTACTAGTATGTTCTGTTACTAAGGTTAAGTGAATATGTTTTCTTTATAATAGTAATTAAAATCATGTACAATTCATTTTATTAAATTAATGGAAATTAATGACCTATAGCATATATACAGTGCGACGTCAAATTACTCTTTTCCCTTTTTATTTCATACAAATTAGTATTTATTTATTAAAATTAATTAAATAAAATAGATAAAAACCAAAATAAGCAGATTTATCTGACGTTTGTTTGTTTAGTTTGGACTTTTAGGTTCATTTTTATAAGCAAACAAAATGCAAAGAAAAAAATCACAAAAAATATTTGGTTGAATTATAAAGGAAAATGATTCCCAAAGAATTTCATTTTTGTTCTAATTATGATTAAATCTAACCCATCAAACATTTTATGATGTCAAAATATTGAAATAAACTCGTAATATTTGCTGCATCTGTTGGCTTTTATTTCACAAAAATTGGCTAAAAATTACTTGGACAGGTAATGATTTTTTTGAAAAAATAAGAATTTATATGGAATATAATATAAATTATATAAAGCGTGAAATACTTTTGAAGTCACACTGTAGCTTAGACCACTATAAACGTTTTTTCTACATGTTAGATAGGAGTCATAGGACTGTTAAGATTTGGTGTATAATTTTATTATTTTTAAGGCAATGAAAATGAAGAATCAGATGAAGAGTCCAATGAGGATGGTAAGAAATTTTATGTTACAGTAGTGGTACATGTACATGTATATACCGGTACATGTATGTATACATACAGGCCTTTTAAAGTAAGGGTAAAAATATACAAGGCTTAAAGCCCGTGATAATTATGCAGCTTGTCTAATATACTCAGTCCTTTCCTTTGATAATTTCCAGAAGTAGCCTGAATTTATATTAAACACTGCACATCAGAGAGCTAGCCTGAACAATAGAAAGATCACAAGAATTCACTATCCCGATTGAATTATTTGGAGCCCCCAGGCATTAGGCTACCTGTTAACTGTGAGCACTTACACTTTTAGTATGAAAGTATAAATGATTGCAAATGCAAATTAAACTTTGACAAATTTTAGCTGAAATACAAACATGTGGATGGATCCATTGTGATAAAGATGGAGATTTTGGTATTTTGCAAAAAGCAGATTTTCAAGACTGTCACACTTCTAATTAGCAAGATTTTATAGATGAAAATAAATCTGCAAGATATTAAAAGCAATGTATAGATTAATTTTGTTGTACAGGTAGAAAAAATATATCAAGTTTCATGGCAATTGGTTCAGCAGATTAAGTGGTGTTTGTCGGAAAATTGAAAAATGAGCTGTTCTTTCTAAGTTCAAAACTTTAAAGCCAAATCACTTAAAGCACTTAGAGAATTCTGAATGGATATTTGTGAAATTTACACATAATGTTTATATCACTAAAGGCTTGGACAAGTTCCAATCTTCGTGACTATTTTAGTGGAAGTTCAGTGTTTCTGGTGATATGTTTCGAAGAGAGTCAAATAAGCAAACATTCTACATTTTAAAGGGTCAAATTTAGTGCTTAGATAGAAAATTTAGAAAAATCTTGGGGTCAAAGAGATATTTTGAGGGTAAAATACACATAAAAATGAGGTCCATGTATCCATCACACTTTTGGAAGTGCTCTCACGCCTACAATTCTCAAGGGATGTTTGTAGATTTCATAAATAATGTTTATATCACCAATACCTTGGTATTCAAATAAGGGTACCATCCAACGATTTTTTGTGGAAGTTTTAGCAAGCAGATTTTGCTTCTAATTTTTATACGACCGCAAAAAATTTGCGGACGTATTATGGTATGATGCTGTCGTCGTTGTCGTCGTCGTCGTTGTCGTCGTCGTCGTTGTCGGTGTCTGTTAACTTTTTAGTGTTTCCACAATAACTTTAGTTCCAGTTATCCGATTGCTATGAAACTTTACAATGATGTTCCTTACCATAAAAGGATGCATGGGATTGATTTTGGGGGTCCCCCCATTTTTCGTTTAGAAATTAGGGGCCAAAAATACTACTTTTTTGTTTGTTTCCACAATAACTTTAGTTCTAGTTATCCAATTGCTATGAAATTTGACAGTGATGTTCCTTACCATACAAGGATGAATGGGATTGATTTTGGGGGTCCCCCCTTTTTTGTTTTGAAATTAGGGGCCCAAAAGGGGAAAAAAATTCAAATATTTTACTTGTTTCCACCATAACTTTGGTCCTAGTTGGCCTATTGCTGTGAAATTTGTCAAGAATGTTTCTTACAATAAAAGAATGAACCTGATGAATTTTTGCGCCCCCCTTTTTCTCCGTTGTGTAATTAGGGGCCAAAAGGGGCCAAAATAAAAACTTTTTTATTTGTGGTCCGATTTAGAATTTTTTTTTTACATGTTTGTTCTTGTCAAATAGCGGATACAAAATTAAGAATTAATTTTGCGACCCCCCCCTTTTTCCCCCTATTACATAATTAGGGGCCAAATGGGGCCAAAATCAAAACTTTTTTATTTGTGGTCCGATTTTGAAATTTTTTTTTGCAAGTTTATTTTTGTCAAGTAGCGAATCCAAATTTGAGAATTTATTTTTGCGACCCCCACCCCTTTTTCACCTGTTACGTAATAAGGGGCCAAGAGGGGCCGAAATTGAAACTTTTTTATTTCTGGTCTGATTTTGAAATTTTTTTTTGCATGTTTGTTCTTGTCAAATAGCGGATACAAAATTAAGAATTAATTTTTGCGACCCCCCCTTTTTCCCATTATTACGTAATTAGGGGCCAAATGGGGCCGAAATTGAAACTTTTTTATTTCTGGTCCGATTTTGAAAATTTTTTTTGCATGTTTGTTCTTGTCAAATAGCGAATACAAAATTAAGAATTAATTTTTGCGACCCCCCCTTTTTCCCCCTATTACATAATTAGGGGCCAAACGGGGCTTTTTTATTTGTGGCCCGATTTTGAAAATTTTTTTTGCAAATTTATTCTTGTCAGGTAGCGATTCTAAATTTAAGAATAAATTTTTTGGGCTGTAATCATAATTTTAAAAAAATTCTGGTTCGATTTTTAATTTTTTCCCCAAACATTATTCTTTTAAAGAGTAGAATACAACATTCAAAATTTATATTTTTAGCCCCTGGGTTGAAAGTCCATCAGAGAAGCATGTGTCCAAAACCTTTGTCAGTCCACCATGGGCTGCATGTGTCCAGAACAATAGACTATCCATATTAGGCCTAAAACGTACAGGGTTCAACATGTTGCGGTCGTATCATGCTGCGCTCGGCGAAGCTTTTTATTTATGCTTGGCAAGGGACCCAGGAAATCTGTTCTTGTTACTGAAAAATTGTCTTTATAAAAATGTCTGTATTTTAAAATTACCATTTTGTAAAATCTAAAACAATCACAGTAATAAGGTGTTCATACAGGGAGAATATTTCAATAGGAATTCACAAGCACTTTTGAGGGGGCACATCATTAAATATGCTACAAATGAACATGGAATCATGTTAGCTTAAACTAATTTATTTATCCTGGATTGGGAAACAAGCTTTATGTTTATGTAAATCCTTTTCCAGCCTACAGTTTGCGAGTATGGCCAGCTTTGTAGCAGCCCCCATTGAGCCTACTCTTATCGAACTCTACTCTTAAACCTGCACAGGTTATATTACTCAGGACAAGGTTTTTTCATCCCTTCCTAAAAGCATCATTCCTCGACACCATCCTTGCAAATAGTGTCGAGAGGGATTTGGAAAATTGGTACATGAAATTTTCGCTCGAGACTAGGATCGCACACACACACACAAATCTTGGTGTTAGTAGCCTAATGCATTAACCTCTACATCACTGGCTCTAAATGAATATCAAATGAAGAGAGAGAGAAAAACCTACTGGTCCTTATGTATTCAACTAAAAATTTATTTCAATTTCAATAGAGGAGGGGTGCTCCCTGGTTCCCCTTAAATCTTGAAAATATCAACAGATTTAGATAGAATTATGCAAATCAGTCTGTTTACTTGAAGGATTTTGCTGAAACTTAACATGAAGGAAGTACATCATATGTAGATGTGCATGAAGAATTTTCATCGCACTTGGACATCATTCAGGGGAGATAATTGGACTTAGACATTTTAGATACATTATTCAATGGGAGACCTAGTAAGCACAACTCCTTCTTAACTGCTGGAAGGATTTTGATGAAACTTAATATGAAGGAAGTGCATCATATGTTGATGTGCATGACGAATTTTCATTGCAATCAGACATCATTCAGCGGCGATAATTGGACTTCTAGACTTTTTAGATACATTATTCAATGGGAGACCTCGTAAGCGCAACTCCTCTTAAAGTGCTGGAAGGATTTTGATGAAACTTTACATGAAGGAAGTACATCATATGTTGATGTGCATGAAGAATTTTCATTGCAATCACACATCATTCAGGGGAGATAATTTGACTTAGACTTTTTAAATACATTATTCAATGTGAGACCCTGTAAGGGCAACTCCTCCTAAACCGCTTGATGGATTTTGATGAAACTTTACCTGAAGGAAGAACATCATATGTAGATGTGCAGGAGGAATTTTCATTGCAATCAGACATCATTCAGGGGAGATAATTAGACTTCGACTTTTTAAATACATTATTCAATGGAAGACCCCCGTAAGTGTAACTCCTCCTTAACCGCTTGATGGATTTTGATGAAACTTTTCATGTAGGAAGTACATCATCTGTAAATGTGCATGAAGAATTTGTATTGCTCTTGGTTATTATTGAGGGGAGATAACTGACTACAGATTTTTTTTTACAGTACAGAGTCCAATATGAAGCGGGGGGTATCCTTTTGTGAGCTCACTCACAGTATTACTTGTTTATGTTTGGGAATGCAGGAATATTAAATCTTCCACAATGTTTATCACAAGCTCATCAATATGAAATTCTATTTATAACATTTTTATAAGTAATAGATTAATCTTTTATATCATGCTCAATGATATCAATATATATTTGGAGGATTTCTTGCTTTAGGGAGACAAATTGGTCAGCCAGATCTTACAAAAGAAAAGGAAAATGGAGATTTGATTGATGATAAAGTTGCGAACTTTTTGGCGGTAAGCAGACATGTGGATACCAGGAAATATTTCTATTATGATTACACATATATATAACTGTTTTCTTGTTTCATTTAATTTTGAACCATAAAATCTCTGTCTAGACTTAAACCTGAAAAAGAGTTCCAGCTGTGTTTATTAGCTCACCACACTATCATCCTATTTTTTGCATCATTAATAAGTTTAGGAACCAGTATATGTAATACTTTTTTGCTCACTTGACCCGAAAGGTCATGATTGTAAGCTTATTGCCCTCACTTGGTGTCTGTCGTTGTCTGTTAACTTTTTCAAAGGTTAACTCCTCTGACATTATAGGTCTAAATGCAACCAAAAATTGGTACAGTTTTAATACCCCACTACACGAAGGGGCAGGGTATTACGTTATACCCTCAGTTTTTTTCAGTGTCCGTCTGTCCATCCCCAGAAGGTTTCTGAGCAATAACTTGAAAACGTGTCAAAGGATTTGAATGATATTTTGCACAGCTGTTAAGTACGTAAAATACAGGTCAAGTTCGATTTCCAGCATGATCCAAAAAATAGTTTTCACCTTGAAAAATCAAATTTTATGAAATTTTGAGTTTCCGACCAAGAACTTGAAAATGCGTCAAGGAATTCTAATTGATATTTTGTACAGCTATTGAGTACAATAAAATACAGATCAAGTGTAATTTCCAGCATGATCGGAAAAATGGTTTTCTGAATAGGCCACTGAATTTTGCACAGCTGTTTAGTACAATTAAATTCAGGTCAACATCAATTTCCAGCAGGATCTTAAAAATAGTTTTTGAGATTGGCCACTTTGAAAAATCAAATTTTATGAACTTATTATATTATATCATGGCGGGTATCATTTTAAGTCCCATTACATGCCCTAATATTTATTGGTGGTGCTTCAAAACTGTTGTTTGGATTTTTAATTTGTTAAAAAAAACATGGCCAACATTGCTGAAAATAGGACATACTGTAGGGGTAAAATATAGCTTTTTGCAAATAAACGGTCACAGATCTCAAAATTCTGTCAGCATCTCAAGATCTACCTGCCCTAAAATTTTGAAGAAGATCAAGTGACCCATGTATGAGTTATTGCCCTTTTTCTGGATTTTTCCAAATTTTGCACTTTTTGCACTTTAAAACTCAATATTTTGAAAACTATAAATTTGGATTGCATATTGTTCAGTACATCAAGATCTACTATCCATGTAACAGGATCAAAGTTGTAGGACCGTTCTTTTTAGGAGTTATTCCCTTAGAACATCAAAATTGACTATTTTTACAGTTTTTCCTCATTATATTAACCTCTTTAACTCCTTTGACACCATGCATGCCATAGGTTCAATTGCAATCAAACTTTGTGTAGCTATTTATTAGCATGTGTGGTAGAAATCTGTCATTTGGATTTTAGATTTGTTGAAAAACATGAGATGCAAAAGTGTTCAGCAACTCACAATCTACCTGCCCTTATTTTACTCAATATCTTAGAATTTTACAAGATATTTGAGAAATTTAGATTGCATATTGTTAAGCACATCAAGATCTAAGAAAGATGTAACAGGGTCAAAATTGTATGAACATTTCTTTAAGGTGTTATGTGAAAATGGACAATTGTCATTGCCAACTGAAAAAGCTAGAAAAAAACTTCTAATTACAATATTGTAAAGTTAAAGCCCTAAAAAACTCAATATGATGGAAGTTTTTTATTCACTCCTTATAGGTGTTATGGTCCCTTAAATGTCTATATAACTGTTTATGCCTTATAGCTGAACTGCTGAAAATAATCAAAAGCTTCATTGCTAACACGTTCAACTAATTTAGCTCTATACTTTAATGCATTCTAGGTTAATCAATGTTGTTAGATGACCTCCTTATTGCACTTATGATGCTTTAATGTCTAAAAGTCATTTAAAACTTTTAGCTAAAAATTCAGGCATGTAAGTTTTTGATGGAATTAGGCTCCTGGGAGCCCCAGGAGCCTCTTGTTAAACAAACAAGTTAAAAATGTGTTTATACAGAAGTCGGCATTTGTACAACTGTGGTCAGCAGAATGACCAATAGAATTCCATGCATCTTTTCTTTAATTATGAGCTTATTTGATCCCAAAAATAGTTTTGTCAATATCCATATCATGCTCATTGCTTTTAATGAATATTTTTTTAGGAATTAGAAAATGATGATAGTAATGACAAATCATTAATGGAACAACATATAGGTTTTCAGCTGAATTCAGATCAGTCAAGTGAACCGGAACCAAAGTATGTCTCCACTAAATCTAGAGCTATGTACAAGAATATGTTTGTCAAAGGAGATTCTGAGTTCACTGGAAGACCAGACAAGGAGAAAAACACTTCCAAGAAAGAAGAGGAGATTGAGTGGCCTGAAGGTGTGGTATTCTGTTTATGGATGAGATACAGGCCAATACAAATGGTCATCATTTTACTAAATACATGTATCACTTATGCTTTCTGTAATTGTCCATTTATTGGTCATCTAGGTCATTTAAATCTTTCAATTGGTATAAAATGAACTGACACGCCTGGGTTTTCTTTTTACCTTGAAAGATAAGCAATTGGATTAAGGTTCATGTATACATTTACCTCAAAATGGCTTAGATTTAGATCAATTTTTCAGTATATGCACAGCAAAGACTGCATATAACATTCCAAAATAAACCATAGCAGACCCTAGATATTTTAATTTTTCAATAATTTATATTAATATTTTCATGATAAATTCTATTATTTTTACGTTCTGCTTTTTTTCTCGGGTTTTTGTACACAGTCGATCTAAGGTTAATACCACTAACACCCATGCAGGTGGCCTCAAATCTCATGTGACATTTAAGGTAGAGCGTGGCACTTGGGTCCAAAATTAATTTGTCAATAGATTTTCTTCAAAATTGGCAAAAATGTCCAATATGATGTACTCTTTCATAATTTGATTCAAAATTCATGGCTTTCTTCCCTACTTTTCGAGTTCTATCAAGTTAAAGTATCAATATTTTACTATGAATTATGTAGGAAAAGCCATAAAAACACACAAAAATGTTCCATTCTTTTTTTTTCCTGTCAATATAGATTTCCCTCATTTTTATACGACTGCAAAAAATTGCGGACGTATAATGGTATGATGCTGTCGTCGTCGTCGTTGTCTGTTAACTTTAGTGTATACACGATAACTTTAGTTCTAGTTATCCGAATGCAATGAAATTTCACAATGATATTCCTTACTATTAAAGGATGGATGGGATTGATTTTAGGGGTCCCACCTGTTTTGGTTTCGAAATTAGGGGCCAAAAAGGGGCCAAAATGCTATTTTTATGTTTGTTGCCATGATAACTTTAGTTCTAGTCATCCTATTGCTTTCTACTTTGGCATTAATGTTCCTTGACATAAAAGGGTGAATGGGAACGATTTTGGGGGTCCCCCCTTTTTTTGTTTCGAAATTAGGGGCCCAAAAGGGGCAAAAATTTCAAATAGTTTATTGTTTCCACTATCACTTTGTTTCTAACTGGCTTATTGCTGCGAAATTTGTGAAGAATGTTTTTTACAATAAAAGAATGAACCTGATGAACTTTTACGGGCCCCCTTTTTCCCCGTTATGTAATTAGGGGCTAAAAGGGGCCAAAATCGAAACTTTTTATATTAGTGGTCCGATTTTGAAAATTTTTGTTTGCATGTTTGTTCTTGTCAAATAGCGATACAAAATTGAGAATCAATTTTTGCGACCCCTCTTTTCCCCCTTATTATGTAATGAGGGGCCAAAAGGGACTAAAATCGAAACTTTTTTATTTATGATCCGATTTTGAAAATTTATTTTGCATGATTGTTCTTGTCAAATAGTGGGTACAAAATTGAGAATTAATTTTTGCACCCCCCCCTTTTCCCCCTATTATGTAATTAGGGCCAAAATGGAAAATTTTTGGTCTAATTTTGATCTCCTTTCGAAAAAAATAATTCCTTTTAAATTGTTAGTGGAACGTCCACCAAAAGCTGCATGTGTCAAAAACCTTTGTCAGTCCACCATGGGCTGCATGTGTCCAGAGCAATTGACTATTCCATATTGGGCCTAAAATGTACAGGGTTCAATATGTTGCGGTCGTATCATGCTGCGCTCGGCGAAGCTTTTTATTTGACATTTTATAGATCTTGCAACAATTCATCATCTTAAATCAATTTAAAGTGGGGTTTTTTCCTTGCTTTTTGTGAGCAAGCAAAACTAGCAGCCAAAAACGATGATTTTTTATGATTTTTGCCAAATTACCTCCCTTGACCATACTTTAGCTTAGAATTAATACTACTTTTAGAATACAAATTTTAATCATATTGATAAAATGTGCCTAAACTAGGTATAAAGATTCTAAAAGCACAAAAATCTCAAAATATTTTTAAAATTTCACTTCATTTTGGGCAAGTCACATGACCACTGTCCTTCTCCACCATCCATGTAATCCAGTCTTCAATTTTACATTGAAGAAAGAAACAGACAATTAAACATTTTATTTATCTTTTATTTTTCAAATATAGAAATGACAGTGATAAATAAATAATAAAGAACAAATTTTCTGAAGTTGATTTGATTTTTCATAAGATCAAAATGGTAACTCCCGTGAGCTTTTTACTACGACTATTTATGCAATATCCATAACGACGTTTCCGGTAAATTACCAATTAATCTATTTATAGAACGTTTACTTTAAAGCAATAAAAGACGACTTTTTCTTGAATCTTTGACAGCAAAATTATGATACTATTAAAAGAAAACACCAGCTGTTATCTTTAAACCTTTTACTAATGTCGAAATGGATTTTATGACCCAATAACAGGCAATTAAATTTTGGGCAACATATCGCCGTCAGCAAGCACCTGTTCACTGGAATGAAAACTTTTATCAGAGAACAAAAACCTGTAAAAAATATTTTCACCCATCTCAATCCACCCCATAAGATTTGTAGATGTGAGGAAATTAATATTTTCTCCCTAAATTGCGAAATAGACGAAAAAGATGTTTCAAACGTGAGAGAAAAGAATGTCCGCCATTTTATTTTTAGATTAAAAAAATTCCGACAATATAACATTCATATCTTTGAATCTGACGGATCAAGTTTCCCTGAAATACAATTGTACATCAAGAATCACTGTAAAATGTTATTACTGCATAAATGGTAGTGGTGACTTGCATATATTTCAATATTTTTCCATCGGAAGTTGGGTGGTCTAAAAATAGAATTTTATGTATCCTTAAGGATACACTCGGCATTGACGTCATGGTGCCAAAAGGATACATTCGGCATTGACGTCATGGTGCCAAAAGGATACACTGGGTATGAAAGGGTTAATTAAAATTTTAACTAAAAGTGTTCACCAGCATGTCAGTTGAGGGAACAATTGGGATAGTTTGTTCTTACTCAAAATGCATTTTGAATGCAAAAACCCTGCTATCTTCAACTAAATAAATGTGTCAGCGTAATAAGGTGTGTCCATATCTAGGTTCTACTATACTTTATTTGTCCTGATAATATGCAGTTTGAGCTGTACATATACTAAGATTTTCTTCAAAAAAGTTCAAACTGTCCTGATGAACCTTAAGTTTATATAGAATATAGGACTTTTTAATCTTGAGATTGAGTTAATCACTGATTTGTGGTGAACCCGAAGGGTGAACCATAAACCAATGATAAACTCAATCTCAAGATTTGAGAAGTCCTATATTCTTTTTATCAGTAATCCCCGAGTGACTAAATGTGACTTTTTATGCCCCACCTACAAAAGAAGAGGGATATATAGTGTTCAGGTCTGTTCGTCCATCCGTCTGTCTGTCCCTCTTTCCACATAACTCATAAGCGCTTCTCCTCCTAAACCGCTTGAAGGATTTTGCTGAAACTTAATATGAAGGAAGTACATCATATGTTGATGTGCATGAAGAATTTTCATCGCACTCCGACATTGTTCAGGGGTGTAATTGGACTTAGACTTTTTAAATACATTATTCAATGGGAGACCTCGTAAGCACAACTCCTCCTCAACCCCTGGATGGATTATGATGAAACTTTACATAAAGGAAGTACATCATCTGTAAATGTACATGAAGAATTTGTATTGCTCTCGGTTATCAACGAGGTGAGATAACTGGACTTGAGATTTTTTTTACAGTACAGAGTCCAATATGAAGCGGGGGGGGGGGGGGGGGGTATGGGGGGTATCCTTTTGTAAGCTCGCTCACAGAATTACTTTTTCATAATTAAGTCTCCCAAACGAAGTTTGGAGACTTATTGTTTTTACTCAGGTTTTTCAGATTTTTTTTACAATGAACTTGTCCGACCGGTTTCTCGGAGATGGTTTTTCAGATCAAAACCATACTTGGTATGTGAGTTATTCATGTTATGAAGGTGTGCACAAAACTTTCAAATTTTTCAAGATGGCCGCCTATTTCAAAATGGCCGACAAAAATCGGCTAATTTTTGGGAATGTTGACCGATTCTGATGAACATTGGTTTCTGGGCTAAACATGATGCTCCGAGTTCAATGGAAAAGACCAAAAATTGCTATCTTGTATAGTTTTTTTTTCATAATTTTTTTTGTATTTTTTTTTAATTTTTGAAAAATCACATAAAAAATTTTAAAAAAATTCTGAAAAAAAATCAAGTGCTCCTATCAAAAATCTGATTTGATATTTGAAATCAGCATTATAAAAGCTACAAAAAAGGGGTGAGTCATGAAAAAATCTGACCAACGGTTTTCGAGTTATACAGTTTTGAAATTTTTTCCGAAGTGACCCCACCCCTCCTTTGGACCCCCTTAATTTCGCAATGGACCTTTTACATTGAAACGATTACCGTATTGAGTTCAAGTACATGTTAGGCATCTTATAATAGGTATTGTTTATACAGATTGGATTTACTGTTTGAGAGCTATAAGGAGTTTTGTGTGCGAAACCATGGCATTTTGGCCTACGGTCCCCCTTTCTGGTACCCCCCAGAACCCCTTATGACTTGTGAATCTGATCTTTTTGGTATTAATTCTTTACATTGGCCTTAGTCCAACATGTTAACCAAGTTTCAGAAGGATCGGTTAAAAAATGCCTGCAAAAAGTTTCGGTATGTAATTATTAAGTCTCCCAAACGAAGTTTGGAGACTTATTGTTTTTACTCAGGTTTTTCAGATTTTTTTTACAATGAACTTGTCCGACCGGTTTCTCGGAGATGGTTTTTCAGATCAAAACCATACTTGGTATGTGAGTTATTCATGTTATGAAGGTGTGCACAAAACTTTCAAATTTTTCAAGATGGCCGCCTATTTCAAAATGGCCGACAAAAATCGGCTAATTTTTGGGAATGTTGACCGATTCTGATGAACATTGGTTTCTGGGCTAAACATGATGCTCCGAGTTCAATGGAAAAGACCAAAAATTGCTATCTTGTATAGTTTTTTTTTCATAATTTTTTTTGTATTTTTTTTTAATTTTTGAAAAATCACATAAAAAATTTTTAAAAAATTCTGAAAAAAAATCAAGTGCTCCTATCAAAAATCTGATTTGATATTTGAAATCAGCATTATAAAAGCTACAAAAAAGGGGTGAGTCATGAAAAAATCTGACCAACGGTTTTCGAGTTATACAGTTTTGAAATTTTTTCCGAAGTGACCCCACCCCTCCTTTGGACCCCCTTAATTTCGCAATGGACCTTTTACATTGAAACGATTACCGTATTGAGTTCAAGTACATGTTAGGCATCTTATAATAGGTATTGTTTATACAGATTGGATTTACTGTTTGAGAGCTATAAGGAGTTTTGTGTGCGAAACCATGGCATTTTGGCCTACGGTCCCCCTTTCTGGTACCCCCCAGAACCCCTTATGACTTGTGAATCTGATCTTTTTGGTATTAATTCTTTACATTGGCCTTAGTCCAACATGTTAACCAAGTTTCAGAAGGATCGGTTAAAAAATGCCTGCAAAAAGTTTCGGTATGTAATTATTAAGTCTCCCAAACGAAGTTTGGAGACTTATTGTTTTTACTCAGGTTTTTCAGATTTTTTTTACAATGAACTTGTCCGACCGGTTTCTCGGAGATGGTTTTTCAGATCAAAACCATACTTGGTATGTGAGTTATTCATGTTATGAAGGTGTGCACAAAACTTTCAAATTTTTCAAGATGGCCGCCTATTTCAAAATGGCCGACAAAAATCGGCTAATTTTTGGGAATGTTGACCGATTCTGATGAACATTGGTTTCTGGGCTAAACATGATGCTCCGAGTTCAATGGAAAAAAACAAAAATCTTCTTGGTGGATCTGGAAAATATAGTTATATTATGGTAGAAAACATGTAAATGGAATGTCATCATAGTTTACAATTTTCTGAAATTGAAACGATTACCGTATTGAGTTCAAGTACATGTTAGGCATCTTATAATAGGTATTGTTTATACAGATTGGATTTACTGTTTGAGAGCTATAAGGAGTTTTGTGTGCGAAACCATGGCATTTTGGCCTACGGTCCCCCTTTCTGGTACCCCCCCAGAACCCCTTATGACTTGTGAATCTGATCTTTTTGGTATTAATTCTTTACATTGGCCTTAGTCCAACATGTTAACCAAGTTTCAGAAGGATCGGTTAAAAAATGCCTGCAAAAAGTGCTCCGATTTACATGAAAATTGATATATAGGGGTTTTTCGACATGCTGAAGAAAATAGTGGCAAATACGGGTCGTTTGGGGGACTTTGTGACTTGCTTGCAATCACAGTTAATACTTGTTATTATTCTTTTTCTTCTTTCTCCCCGCCATGAACGTGTCCGTACCTTTTCTTCAAAACGCCTCGAAGGATTTTAACGAAACATTGTAGGATGGTAGATGGGTAACTGAAGTTGTGTTCGGACATTTCAAAATTTTCAAAATGGCCACCGTTTCCGTGTAATTAGCGAAAGTTCATAATATAGGACATTGCAATATCTCGGTAACCTAGGTGCGTAGGAGGCTGAAATTTTGTAGGTGAATAGAGCAAAAGGAGCTCTTCAATAATACGAAAAAAAATTTTGAAGCGATATTTACGGTTTTCGAGTTATTTGCAAAAATGTGATTTTTCGGCCCCAAAAATGCGAAAATCGTCAAAATGCTTCGATTTCGACAAAATTTTGTATCTTGGGGTTTTAAAAGATTGCAAATCATAATACGAGGTCAAAAATGGGTTCGTTTGGGAGACATTTTTGTGTTGGGCATCCCCAACACAGTCAGCACTTGTTTTTATATGAACTTTTTTTTTTGCGGACTGATCATGTTTGTGCTACATCACCCATAAATTGGGTGATACACACCTGTTAGTTTAAACATATTTATTTATCCTGGATTGGGAAACAAGCTTATTGCTTATGTAAATCCCTCTCCAGCTAGCAGCTTGCGAGTGTGGCCTTTGCAGCGGCCCCATTGAGCCTACTCTTATCAACTCTACAAAGGGGTCTTTAACGTGCATGGGGTATTGCTCTCCACATACACGGGACAACCTTTTTTCGTCCCTTCCGAAGAACTAGCATCGTTCCCTGAGACCATCCTCGCAAATGGTGTCAAGAGAGAGTCGGAAAATTGGTTCATGAAATTTTCACCCCGGACGAGGATCGAACACACCTGTTCATGATAAAGGGTTTATCAGCGGCATACATCACAGGAAAAATGTAATGATTACCGATAAATAGATTTTTATTAATAGACCAATTGCTTAACATCAAGCTTTTTAAAAAATAGATGAGAGTAGGTTTATTTTATACCAGCTGTTAGATTTGAATGACCAAGTTGTATGCATTGTCATATTGAAAATAGAATTACCGGTAGCTGTTTTTTCATGTCATAATAAATGGATGATAATTTGGAACAAGTGGTGAGATCTTTTAGCCCTTTACCTTGTCTGTTATTTCTTCCACGTTTTTCATAAACTCTTTGAATGTATTTGCATTTGCCATTTTGCCCCCCAGCAAAAAATGTTTGGATGCTCTTACCATACCCGTAGCCAGAATTTTTTTAGGGGGGTCCATGGAGGGTTTGATTTTCAAAATATTCC
Source organism: Arcuatula senhousia (assembly GCA_963971305.1). Taxonomy (NCBI): domain Eukaryota; kingdom Metazoa; phylum Mollusca; class Bivalvia; order Mytilida; family Mytilidae; genus Arcuatula; species Arcuatula senhousia. The sequence continues at coordinate 20,793,556 of OZ020313.1, read as the reverse complement.
TTTTTTGATAGTGCTTAACCAAATTTCGGCTTGTTTTTACCTATATTTTTTCAATTTTTTCTCTCAAGGGGGTGTTCGTCCAAACCCCTTGAACCCCCCCTTGCTACAGGTATGTGTACAATAAACTTTTTATACGACCGCAAAAAATTTGCGGACGTATAATGGTATGATGCTGTTGTCGTTGTTGTTGTCGTCGTCCGTTAACTTTAGTGTATACACGATAACTTTAGTTCTAGTTATCCAAATGCAATGAAATTTGACAATGATATTTCTTACCATTAAAGGATGAATGGGATTGATTTTGGGAGTCCCCCCTTTTTTCGTTTGGAAATTAAGGGCCAAAAGGGGCCAAAATTGTAACTTTTTTGTTTGTTCTTACAATAACTTTTTCAAAATCTTCTCCTCTGAAACTACTGAACAGAATTCAATGAAACTTGGTATGATTGATCATTAGGGTGTCCTGCACTATAGTAATGTTTCAATTTCTGATTCGTCAAAAAACATGGCCGCCATGGCTAAAAATAGACCAGGGGGGTCAAACTACTGTTTTTGGCTTGTAATTCAAAAAGTATAAGGGATAGATGAAATCTGATGCCACCCTACTGCTTCAGGATCAAAAGTTCTACTAAAGTCTCCATTTGGTCCAAGTTGTCAGAAGACCCCTTTTAGGGGTTACGGCCCCTTAAAGGTGAAAAATAGCATTTTTTCATGTTTTTGCCCTATAGTATGAAAATTATTGCAGATAGCAAAAAGCTGTTGCTTGCTTAATTGTTCAGCTCATTTAGCTCTACAAAAAACTCCATACGGTCGAAGTTGTCAGATGACCCCTTATAGGGGCTACAGCCCCTAAAATAATGTTTTTTCATGTTTTTGGCCTATGAAATGAAAACTATAGCAGGTAGAGAGAAGCTGTTGCTTGCTTAAATGTTCAGCTCATTTACACAATTAAGAATTAGTTTTTGCGCCCCCCCCCTTTTTATGCGACCGCAAAATTTTGCGATCGTATAATGTTATGGCGATGTCGTCGTCGTCGTCGTCGTTGTTGTCGTCTGGGAACATTTGGTTTCCGTGCGATAACTTGAGTAAATGTTGACCAATTGTTTTAAAATTTTGATATGATGTTTGTAACCACTAAAGGAAGGTGGGTATTGTATTTGGGGTTTGTAGCCCCTACCGTTTTAGAAAAAAAAAGGGCCAAAAGGGGCTAAAACGGGTGTATTGACAAAACTGTTGTAAAATGTTTGTTATTCATTCGATTTTGAAAATTCTTTTTTTAATGAATTCCTCAATAAATTCTGTCAACTAAATGTGTCAATGATTTTGATATTTATTGCACCGTTACATTGCTACAGGGGGTCAAAAAGGGGCCACACCCCAAAAATCGACTTTTTTATTTGTGGTCCGATTTTCAAAATCTTTTTTTCATTGGAATCCTTGTGAAAATCCCTGCCTGCGTTTTTCAATCAGATTTGCAATATCTCTTACCGTTTTTGAGAAATTAAGGGTCAAAGGGGCCAAAAACGCCATTTTTAAAAGTTTGTCAATGCAAATAGTTTATACCAAAAATCAAGTTGAAGTGGGCCTGCCAATTGTTATGAAGTTTATATATGATGATTATATCCTCTTAAGGAATCTTGGTTTTGTATTTGGGGTTTGTGGCCCCTACTGTTTTAGAAAAAAAGGGCCAAAAAGGGCTAAAACGGGTGTATTGACAAAACTGTTGTAGAATGTTTATTATTCATTAGATTTTGAAAATTCTTTCTTTGTTGAATTCATCATTAAATTCTGTCAACAAAATGTGTCAATGATTTTGATATGTTTTTCACCATTACATTGTTACAGGGGGCTAAAGACAGGCCACGCCCATAAAATCAACTTTTTTATTTGTGGTCCGATTTTCAAAATCTTTTTTTCATCGGATTCCATGTACACAATTTCCTATTATTTTTTATCGGATTAGCAATATCTTTTACCATTTTTGAGGAATTAGGGGTCAAAGGGCCAAAATTGTAAATTAATACATGTATAGAAATAAGGCTTTTTGTATAAGATGTTGATGTAAATATGTTTGTCAAAAATGCATTTCTATAAGTCCACCACAGGATGCATGTGTCAAAAAGCTTTGTAAGTCCACCATGGGCTTCATGTGACCAAAGCAATGGACTATCCATATTGGGCCTCCAACGTACAGGGTTCAACTTGTTGCGGTCGTATCATGCTGCGCTCGGCGTAGCTTTTTATTCCCCTATTACGTAATTAGGGGCCAAATGGGGCCAAAATCAAAACTTTTTTATTTGTGGTCTGATTTAAAAAAATTTTTTTGCAAGTTTATTCTTGTCAGGTAGTGAATCCAAATTTGAGAATTTATTTTTGTGACCATCCCCTTTTTCACTTGTTTTGTAATTAGGGGCCAAAAGGGGCCGTAATCAAAACTTTTTTGTTTCTGGTTTGTTTTTGAAATTTTTTTTGCAAGTTTATTTTTGTCAAGTAGTGAATCCAAATTTGAGAAATTATTTTTGCAACCCCACTCCTTTTTAACCTGTTACATAATAAGGGGCCAAAAGGGGCAGAAATTGATTTTTTTTAATTCTTGTCCGATTTTGACAATTTTTTTGCAAGAGTAGAATACAAAATTGAAAATTTATATTTTTACCCCATGGGTCGAAAGTCCACCAGAGCAGCATGTGTCAAAAACCTTTGTCAGTCCACCATGGGCTGCATGTTTCCAGAGCAATAGACTATCCATATTGGGCCTAAAATGTACAGGGTTCAACATGTTGCGGTCGTATCATGCTGCGCTCGGCGAAGCTTTTTATTTAAAAGTGTTCTTTTTACAAATGTTACACATATTTTGTTTTTGTTTTTTAAAAATCTTTTTTATGCCACACAGCAGCTTGAATCTCAATACCTTTTTATGCCCCACCATCAAAAGTGAAAGCATATATTGTTTGTCCCAAATCAGGTTTACCTGCAGGTTTCAGCTGATTTTCCATGTTGGCAGGTGGGACATGACAGTTTTTATGCCCCATCTATGAAAGTAAAGGGAACAATAGACGTTCAGGTCTGTTGATCTGCCTGTCCTTCCGTTTGTCCATCCCAACTGTTAACAGTGAGATGGGGCATTATGTCTTTTGGACATAATCTTGTTTTATCAGATTTTACCACATATATTCATTTCATCTTTGATTTGACTTTTAGAACCAAGTACTGTTTGGCAACTGACTCTTGATGATAACACCAAGTGCTACTATTACTGGAACACAGTAACTAATGAAGTCACTTGGGAAATACCTCCGGATTATACACAATATCTTCTACTGATGAAGTCCTATGAAGAAAAAGTTAATAAACTTCAGAAAGAGGGTAGAGTTAAACCAGTAAAGAAAGTGTATGTATTTTAGATATTCCCAAAAATACAGCCAAAGTAGACATTAAATGATCAAAGGGGTAGGTGCTCTAAGACCCTATTTTGACCCCATAATTTTAGTGTCTTAAATTTGAATGAACTATGTTCAATTTCTATTCTTTAAATGATGTACACCAAGTATTTGGCAATTTTGGAATGTGAGTTTAGAGCCTTTACTTACACAGGTCTTTAAAATATGACTTTTTTGTAGATTTTGTCCAAAATTGTGAAAACATCACATTTTACATTGGTTTTTGGCCGGATTTCACGGAGTGAAAAGCCGGGTTATAAAATGGTGAATGTCGGGCGGGCAGGCGGGGAAGAAATTTTCGTAACAGTTTTCTCAGCAACTACTAATCACAGCCACTTGATATTTTGTATACAGCATCAGGGTGGGGTCCCATAACGTGGGATGCGATTTCATGTCTGTCACTCACCTACTTCTTGTTTACCGACTTACTTAATTTTTGACAATAATGTCCAATAGCAGAAAATTTTCGTAACAGTTTTCTCAGCAACTAGAAATCACAGCCACTTGATATTTTGTATACAGCATCAGGGTGAGGTCACATAACGTGGGATTTGATTTCAGGTCTGTCGCTCACTCACTTCCTGTTTACCGACTTAGTTAATTTTTGACAATAATGTCCAATAGTAGAAAATTTTCGTAACAGTTTTCTCAGCAACAATTTATCATAGCCACTTGATATTTGGTATACAGTATCAGGGTGAGGTCCCATAACTTGGGATGTGATTTCAGGTCTGTACCTTATCTAGTTAATTTTTGACAACAATGTCCAAGAGTAGAAAACTTTTGTAACAGTTTTCTTAGCAACTACTAATCACAGCCTCTTGATATTTGGTATGCAGCATCAACATGGGCTTCCATAACGTGGGGTGTGATTTCAGGTCTGTCGCTCACCTACTTCTTGTTAAACGAAATCCGGCCATTTCTGTCTTTGACCCATTTTTGTTAAATTTGAATGCCTCCACAGGCCTCCACCAAAATGAAACTTAGCAAAAATATGTTAAATGACACAATATTATAGTTTGTGAAATATCTTTTTGATGGAGACATGTGAAGGTATTTAATTTTTTGAAAAACTGGTCTGAAATTTGTGAATTTTGGTTGTTTTTCAGCTTTTCTTGAGTTACGACATCATTAAAAAAATAATTGTGACCTCATGTCAATGATGACATGTGTATTTCAGCTTGTTACATTACAACCAAACATAATATAGTCAATTACAGCATAAACTTGATCTGTTCTCCAAATTTATTTTCACAGCAAATTAGGGGCCAAATATGCACCTTATAGCCCCTACCCCTTTGGATGGGGGTATACAGGAATCTCCCTATCTATTTGTATGTGTCTCTCCATCATCTCATAGACCTAATTTCTAATGATGAATTTTGATGAAACTTAAAACGAAGGAAGTACATCATATGGCAATAACCATGATTTGATTTCATTTGTCACCCATAATACTCAAGGTAGATAATTGGAAATTTTTTATGCGACTGCAGAAAATTTGAAGAAGTACAGTAGTCCCCCTCACGAGAGACCACTCATTTGTAAGACCACCCCTTTTCAAAGCCCACATTTCTCTTGCATTAACTCATTTGTGAACAAAAGTACCTCATTTGGAAGACCACCCCTTTAACCTGACCAAAGACCACCTTTTCGAGTCAAAAATAATCAATTTCCCCCTCTTGAAAGACCACTTTTTTAAATTATATATATTTTATATACTAAATACTACAGAAAAAATACCCTTTATAATCATAATTTTTTGACACAATATAAGAAGGAATAAAGAAATTTTATTTTCAAAATATAGATATTGCATTTCTATAAGAAACCAAGCTTTCAAAAGTGACTCTAGCCATTTTTAACCTTCTTTTTGATTTGAAAAATATTTTTAAAACAACAAACTTCATTGTCCAAGCTGAGGCCCATTACTTCCCCATATAACAATTGTTGACAAAAGTAAGTTAATTAATATAAATAATGCCTTCATATTGTTTTCTTTTATGAAAGGGGATATTGAATGGCTTCAATTAGCTAAATAAACAGTTATGACACTTACTGATGACAAACTAATAAAATTTTACATAAACAGGTAATATAACATGATAATACATGTACATGTACACAAACAGAGGTACATAAAACAGAGCTTAATAAGAAAATGTTTATTTTTTTCTTTATTATTAATTTTATTATCAGTCATATCAGTATATAGCCAAAAATTATAAACTAAAATAATTAATAAATTTAATTTGCACCCATACAATTACCTTAATACACAAGGTATACAATCAATATTGGGAAGTTACTTTTTCTTTGAAATGTTCAATTCCTTTTGAGAGACCACCCCTTTTGTAAGACCACTTTTCTGTTGCAAATAGGGTGGTCTTTCAAGAGGGGGACTACTGTAATATTTTTTGGAATTTTGTTGAAAATGTGGGTGGAAAGTCCACCAAAGAATGCATAAAAGTCCACCATGGGCTGCATGTGTCCAGAGCAATTGACTATCCATATTAGGTCTCCAATGACAGGATGCATTTCATCATGGTCGTATAAAGCTGGGCTCTGTGAAGCTTTTTATATTTCAATACAAAGTATAATTTAAAGTTAAAGGTACCTTTTTTCAGTTGCACTCACAGTATTTTAAAAAAGTTTCTTCTTTCATAATTGAAATTCCTTATTTATTTTTTATAATTTCTTCATTGTATTATAAACATGATAAAAGATGATTAATAATCTTTGTTTGAATTTTTAGTAAAGAACCATTACCTGTGTCAGGTTTAGAGCCTAGCTTGCCTGAAGGAAAACCACCTGCATCATCTAAGGTAGACATAGTGACTTCTAAATCAGAACCGAAGGACAAAAAATCAGAAACAAAGCCAGCTATAGCCCCATCCTCTTCTAAAACAACACTTTCAGCTTTAGCTGCATATGCTGACAGTGACGACGAATCATCAGAGTCAGAGCAGTCTCCAGTGAAAGCCAAGAAAGATTCTGATGAAGATGTGATGGACTTGGATGATATAGATAAGATCTTAGATTCTGCTCTCGATAAGAAAAAGGTATGGATGATACAGAAAAGATGTTAGATACTGCTCTGGATAAGAAAAAGGTACAAAATGTATTGACATACACGCAGGGTTCACCACAGGTTGAAAATCAAGGGTGGGGAAAAAAAAATTTCCGTGACCTTTTTTCAGTCGTAATAGCTGATGCGTCGTTTTTACGTCGCCTGCAACATGTTGCAGAAGCGACCTATAGGGGTTACTTTGGCACCATTTGAGGTCTTGCATCGTCCTGCATCCTGCGGCGTCACAAAAATTTCCATCACAGTTTTCCAAGCAACTACATGCCATAGCTTCTTGATATTTGGTTTGTAGCTTAGCCCCATAGTACTTTAAGGTGTTATATGATTATATGCCCGAAAAAATTGCCACTTCCTGTTTACCGAAAACTTAAGTTTTATGTATCATGTGTATTATGACCATATATATGCAAAATTTTCCTCACAGTTTTCTGGACTACATGCCACAGCTTCTTGATATTTGGCATATGCCTTCATTCATCCCATAGTACTATAAGGTGTAAATTGATTTTATGCCTGAGAAATTACTTTTTCCTGTTTACCAAAGGTAAAACGCAGGCGACATATGTCATCCATGGAAGACCACCATTCTAGTTTTTCATTTTTATACGACCGCAAAAAATTTGCGGACGTATTATGGTATGATGCTGTCGTCGTCGTCGTCGGCGTTGTCTGTTAACTTTTTAGTGTTTCCACAATAACTTTAGTTCCAGTTATCCGATTGCTATGAAACTTTACAATGATGTTCCTTACCATAAAAGGATGCATGGGATTGATTTCGGGGGTCCCCCCATTTTTCGTTTAGAAATTAGGGGCCAAAAAAGGGCCAAAAATACTACTTTTTTGTTTGTTTCCACAATAACTTTAGTTCTAGTTATCCAATTGCTATGAAATTTGACAGTGATGTTCCTTACCATACAAGGATGAATGGGATTGATTTTGGGGGTCCCCCCTTTTTTTGTTTCGAAATTAGGGGCCCAAAAGGGGAAAAAAATTCAAATATTTTACTTGTTTCCACCATAACTTTGGTCCTAGTTGGCCTATTGCTGTGAAATTTGTCAAGAATGTTTCTTACAATAAAAGAATGAACCTGATGAATTTTTGCGCCCCCCTTTTTCTCCGTTGTGTAATTAGGGGCCAAAAGGGGCCAAAATAAAAACTTTTTTATTTGTGGTCCGATTTAGAATTTTTTTTTACATGTTTGTTCTTGTCAAATAGCGGATACAAAATTAAGAATTAATTTTTGCGACCCCCCCTTTTTCCCCCTATTACGTAATTAGGGGCCAAACAGGGCCAAAATACTTTTTTATTTGTGGTCCGATTTTGAAAATTTTTTTTGCAAGTTTATTTTTGTCAAGTAGCGAATCCAAATTTGAGAATTTATTTTTGCGACCCCCACCCCTTTTTCACCTGTTACGTAATAAGGGGCCAAAAGGGGCCGAAATTGAAACTTTTTTATTTCTGGTCCGATTTTGAAAAAAATTTTTGCATGTTTGTTCTTGTCAAATAGCGGATACAAAATTAAGAATTAATTTTTGCGACCCCCCCCCTTTTTCCCCTTATTACGTAATTAGGGGCCAAATGGGGCCGAAATTGAAACTTTTTTATTTCTGGTCCGATTTTGAAAATTTTTTTTGCATGTTTGTTCTTGTCAAATAGCGAATACAAAATTAGGAATTAATTTTTGCGACCCCCCCTTTTTCCCCCTATTACGTAATTAGGGGCCAAATGGGGCTTTTTTATTTGTGGTCCGATTTTGAAATTTTTTTTTGCAAATTTATTCTTGTCAGGTAGCGATTCTAAATTTAAGAATAAACTTTTGGGGCTGTAATCATAATTTAAAAAAAATTCTGGTTCGATTTTTAATTTTTTCCTCAAACATTATTCTTTTAAAGAGTAGAATACAACATTCAAAATTTATATTTTTAGCCCATGGGTTGAAAGTCCATCAGAGAAGCATGTGTCAAAAACCTTTGTCAGTCCACCATGGGCTGCATGTGTCCAGAACAATAGACTATCCATATTAGGCCTAAAACGTACAGGGTTCAACATGTTGCGGTTGTATCATGCTGCGCTCGGCGAAGCTTTTTATTATCAAAAGGAAAAGGCATAGTAATTGTGTATTATACAATAATATTTAAATCACTTTTCAGGGTTCGACATTAACTTTTGAATTCACTTGCCCAGTTGGGCAACTGCCATATGAGATTTACTTGCCTGAATAATGAAAGTACTTGACCGAAACTTTATGGCACTATATAGTGTTAAAATCAGAAACACCTATGTTACTATGTAGTAATAATAGACAATGACAAAATGAATGACCTGACCATCCAAAATCAAATTCATTCATTTTCAAATGTCACCTTTTGACAAAGTTAAATTAAAAGCTTCACGGCTTATACGGTACTCATACTTGTTAAATAGGAAACTGCTCTAATATATTTTACAGTTTTTCATGTAAGAGTTATAAATTTTCTCATTTACAATAATTATTGACCATTTTCATTTTTTGCAACTTTGGCGGCCATTGTTGCTAGCGTAAACAGTCAATAGTCGTCACTAGTACTTCAATTTTTTCACGTTTATATATACATTTGAGGACAGAGATGCTTTATAAGGACATTATATTCATATTTTAGGGTGCAATTATGATTGTAAAACTCATAAAATAAAAGGAATTATGTTTTTATCAACCGGGTCACAACTTTGTTTTTATTTTGGTCCGCCATTTTTTTGTTATTACGCCTTTTGTACAAGACCATTTTTTGATTGACCCGAAGAAAAGTTTAATTGCTAACTGTGATAAGATATGGACCAGCTAGCAGTTAAATGAATTAACAACAATGGATAACTTTACTCATTTTTAGCTCACATGAACCGAAGGTCCATGTGAGCTATTACCATCACTTGGCGTCCGTCGTCGTCGTCTGTCGTCGTCGTCTGTTAACAATTTTTCAAAAATCTTCTCCTCTGAAACTACCAAACAGAATTTAATGAAACTTGGTATGAATGATCCTTAGGGTGTCCTGCACCAAACTTGTGTTTTGAATTTTGATTCGTTAAAAAACATGGCCGCCGTTACTAAAAATAGACTAGGGGGGTCAGACTACTGTTTTTGGCTTATAAATCAAAAAGTATAAGAGATAGAGGAAATCTGAGGCCACGCTACTGATTCAGCATCAAAATCTCTACAAAAGTCTCCATTTGGTCAAAGTTGTCAGATGACCCCTTATAGGGGTTACGGCCCCTTGAAGGTGAAAAATAGAATTTTTTCATGTTTTTGGCCTACAGAATGAAAACTATTGCAGATAGAGATTAGCTGTTGCTTGCTTAAATGTTCAGCTCATTTAACTCTACAAAAGTCTCCATAGGATCGAAGTTGTCAGATGACCCCTTATAGGGGTCACGGCCCCTTAAAGGTGAAAAATAGCCATTTTTCATGTTTTTGGGCTACAGAATGAAAACTATTGCAGATAGAGATTAGCTGTTGCTTGCTTAAATGTTTAGCTCATTTAGCTCTACAAAAGTCTCCATAGAGTCCAAGTTGTCAGATAACCCCTTATAGGGGTAATGGCCCCTGAAAAATAGCGTTTTTATACGACCGCAAAATTTTTGCGATCGTATAATGGTATGGCGATGTCGTCGTTGTCTTCGTCGTCGTTGTCGTTGTCGTCGACGTCTGGGGACATTTGGTTTCCGTGCGATAACTTGAGTAAATATTGACCGATTGTTATGAAATTTTAATATGATGTTTGTAATCACTAAAGAAAGGTTCCTATTGAATTTCCGGTTTGTGGCCCCTACCGTTTTAGAAAAAAGGGCCAAAAGGGGCTAAAACAGGTGTATTGACAAAACTGTTGTAGAATGTTTGTTATTCATTCAATTTTGAAAATTCTTTTTTTATTGAACTCATCATTAAATTCTGTCAACAAAATGTGTCAATGGTTTTGATATACATTGCACTGTTTCATTGCTACTGGGGGTCAAAAAGGGGCCACACCCAAAAAATTGACTTTTTTATTTGTGGTCCGATTTTCAAAATCTTTTTTTCATTGGAATCCTTGTGAAAATCCCTGCCTGCGTTTTTCAATCAGATTTGCAATATCTCTTACCGTTTTTGAGAAATTAGGGGTCAAAGGGGCCAAAAACGCCATTTTTTAAAGTTTGTCAAGGCAAATAGTTCTATACCAAAAATTAAGTTGAAGTGGACCTGCCCATTGTTATGAAGTTTTAATATGATGAATATAACCACTAAAGGAATGTTGGTTTTGTATTTGGGGTTTGTGGCCCCTACTGTTTTAGAAAAAAGGACCAAAAGTGCTAAAACAGGTGTATTGACAAAACTGTTGCAGAATGTTTTATTATTCATTTGATTTTTAAAATTCTTTTTTTACTGAGTTCATAATTAAATTCTATTTACTTAATGTGTCAATGATTTTGATATTAATTTCACCATTACATTGCTACAGGGGGCTAAAGACAGGCCACACCCATAAAATCAACTTTTTTATTTGTGGTCCGATTTTCAAAATCTTTTTTTCATTGGATTCCTTGTGAAAATTTCTGCCTATTATTTTAATCTGATTTGCAATATCTTTTATCATTTTTGAAAAATAAGGGGTCAAAGGGCCAAAATTGTAAATTAATACATGTACATGTATATAAATAATGCTTTTTGTATGAGATGTTGATGTAAATATATATGTGTCAAAAATGCATTTTTAAGTCCACCACAAGATGCATGTGTCAAAAAGCTTTGTAAGTCCACCATGGGCTTCTTGTGACCAAAGCAATGGACTATCCATATTGGGCCTCCAACGTACAGGGTTCGACTTGTTGCGGTCGTATCATGCTGCGCTCGGCGTAGCTTTTTATTTCATGTTTTTGGCCTACAGAATGAAAACTATTGCAGATAGAGATTAGCTGTTGCTTGCTTAAATGTTCAGCTCATTTAGCTCTACAAAATTTTCCATAGGGTCGAAGTTGTCAGATGATCCCTTATAGGGGTTACAGCCCCTGAAAAATAGCGATTTTTCATGTTTTTGGCCTACAGAATGAAAACTATTGCAGATAGAGATTAGCTGTTGCTTGCTTAAATGTTCAGCTCATTTAGCTCTACAAAATTCTCCATAGGGTCGAAGTTGTCAGATGATCCCTTATAGGGGTTACGGCCCCTGAAAAATAGCGATTTTTCATGTTTTTGGCCTACTGAATGAAAACTATTGCAGATAGAGATTAGCTGTTGCTTGCCTAAATGTTCAGCTCATTTAGCTCTACAAAATTCTCCATAGGGTCGAAGTTGTCAGATGACCCCTTATATGGATTACGGCCCCTGAAAAATAGCGATTTTTCATGTTTTTGTCCTACAAAATGAAAACTATTGCAGATAGAGATTAGCTGTTGCTTGCTTAAATGTTCAGCTCATTTAGCTCTACAAAATTCTCCACAGGGTCGAAGTTGTCAGATGACCCCTTATAGGGGTTACGGCCCCTGAAAAATAGTGATTTTTCATGTTTTTGGCCTATTGAATGAAAACTATTGCAGATAGAGATTAGCTGTTGCTTGCTTAAATGTTCAGCTCATTTAGCTCTACAAAATTCTCCATAGGGTCTAAGTTGTCAGTTGACCCCTTATAGGGGTTACGGCCTCTGAAAAAAGCGATTTTTCATGTTTTTGGCCTACAGGATGAAATTATTGCAGATAGAGATTAGTTGTTGCTTACTTAAATGTTCAGCTCATTTAACTCTACAAAAGTCTCCATAGGGTCAAAGTTGTCAGATGACTCCTTATAGGGGTAATGGCCCCTTATAGGTGAAAAATGATGTTTTTGGCCTATAGAATGAAAACTATTGCAGGTAGAGAAAAGCTGTTGCTTGCTTAAATGTTCAGCTCATTTAGCTCTACAAAAGTATAGGGTCAACATCAAGACCAGGTGAGCGATTCAGGCTCCTGGGAGCCTCTTGTTTAGTTTTGTTTTTCTGTCATCATTGATGCTTCTGAACGCAATATGCATCCATAGTAATTTTCCAAACTGAGAAAATATATAAATAAATCGTGGTGTTCCATTGCCAGGAGGACAAAAATATATATCATGAGATAGAGGTCTGATATTTTGTATACAGCTTTTTCCTATAGTACCATATGGTGCATACTGATTTTATGCTCCTAGGTAGTCTACTTCCTGTTTACCGAATACTTAGGTTTTTACACATATTGGACATACATGTAAATGCAAAATTTCCATCACAGTTTCCCAAGCAACTACATGAGATAGAGGTCTGATATTTTGTATACAGCTTTATCCTATAGTACCATATGGTGTATAGCAATTTTATGCCCTTTGGTAGTCTACTTCCTGTTTATCGAATACTTAGGTTTTCACACATTATTGACATAAATGCAAAATTTCAGACACAGTTTCACAAGCAACTACATGAGATAGAGGTCTGATGTTTTGTATACAGTTTTATCGTATAGACCCATATGGTGTATACTGATTTTATGTTCCTAAGTCAGTTACTTCCTGTTTACTGAGTATTTCAACTTGTATTCGTGGCTTAGTTTGGGGAGCAGGGGTATCACTAGTGAGCATTAGCTCACAGATTTACTTGTTGGTTCTAGGTTAATGAAACTTGGTATGTATATGCCCTAGTAATAGCTTAGCACAGTTGCATCCCCATCTTTTGACCTAGACCTTGATTTTCTGGTTGAATGACTTTGATTATTTTTTTGCATATATAAGCAATGTTTAAGTTCTATAAACATCTTTTGATCTCTAAAACTGAAAATCCATGTAAATTCAAAATATAGTGGAAGTAAGAAAGAATAATTGTTTCTGATGGTGCCGGCAGGCGAGGCATACTTAGTGTTAACTCTTGTTTAATAAGTAGTTATTGATCCCAGATATTTTAGCAACATTGTCTCAAGTGCACATGATTAGGGTGGGGTGGGGTCAGACTGCTATCTAATTCCTTTTTATACAAAACAAAAACAAAAACAAAAAAATGTGGACATATAATGGTCGTCGTCGTCGATGTCGTTGTCCACGTTGTCTGTTAACTTTAGTGTATACACGATAACTTTAGTTCTAGTTATCCAATTGCTATGAAATTTGACAGTGATGTATCTTACCGTAAAAGGATGGATGGGATTGATTTTGGGGGTCCCCCTATTTTAGTTTAGAAATTATAGGCCAAAAAGGGGCAAAAAATTCTACTTTCTTGTTTGTCCCCACAATAACTTTTCTTCTGGTTTACCAAATGCTGTGAAATTTTACAATAATGTTTCATACAATAAAAGGATAACTGGGATATATTTTTGGGGTCCCCCTTTATTCGTTTAGAAATTAGGAGCCCTAAAAGGGCAAAAAATGCAAATATTTTATTTGTTCCCACAATAACTTTGGTTCTGGTTGGCCAATTGCTATGAAATTTGACAATAATATGCCTTACCATTAAACCATAAACATTGATTTGGGGGTTCCCCCTTTGTTTATTTTCAATTCAATTCAATATTTTATTTGAAAGAGCACTATAGAAACAAATTTAGAAATAAGGGGCCCGAAAGGGGCAAAAATGAAACTTTTATTTCTGATCCAATTTTGATTTTTTTTTTGCAATTCAATTCTTGTCAAGTTGTAGATACAAAATGGAGGATTATTTATCACACCCCCTTATTTTCATTTATGCAATTAGGGGCTAAAAGGGACCAAAATCAAATCTTTCATTTATTGTCTGTTTTCAAATTTTTTTTTGCTTATTAATTCTTATCAAGTAGTAACCTGCAAAATTGAGGATTAATTATATGACACTCACCTCCCCCTTATTGCAATAAGGAGCTAAAATGACAGGAAGCACATACCCTTGATAAGGGGCCAAAAGGTGTAATATTTTTGTAACTGTAATTGATTTTAATTTTTAATTAATTTATGCTGCATGTGTCAAAAAACTTTGTCAGTCCACCATGCCATGGGCTGCATGTGTCCAGAGCAATTGACTATCCATATTGGGCCTTAAACGTACAGGGTTCGACATGTTGTGGTCAAATCCTGCTGTTCTTGGCGAAGCTTTTTATTGAAGGTTCCTTCTTAGACTTAGCCGGTAAATTTTCAATGCTCGCTAATTAGGCAGGGCCTTAATCATATTAATCTAAATGAGGTTATGTATAAGTAAACCTTACACACCGAATAAGCCTAAAAAAAATTGTGATTCTTACTGGTATTATACAACTTTTGAAACAGAGAACCAACTAAAATTGAATGAGGCAAAGGTGTACCAAAGGGGTAATCAGTATCATAAAACCGTAAAGACAAGGACAAAACCGGCAGACAAAAAATCATCACAACAAAACAAACCACATAACATAAAACACACACATACATAACAACAAAACCGCATTCAGCAACGCGAACTCAAGTCGAAACGAGAGTGACCTCAGGTGCTCCGGAAGAGTGAGCAGTTCCTGCTTGCTATAGCACACCCGTCACGTTGCCAAAGATCGATTAAGTGTTTTTTTTATAATTCTTTATTTTTAAGATGAAAACATTGACAGATACAATACAGTGATTTACAAAGTTTGGACAATTTATTTTATATGAAAAACAAGCAACTTCTTTTGAAACTCAAACACCAAGGACAGTTTCAAGTGGCAACCATTTTCTTTCAATATATTCCTTTTGTGCAGGGGATATAAAATTAATACCTATTTTTTCGATTTTTATACAAAATTTTAAATATTCTATAGCTTCCATATTCGTTGGAAGTTTATTTTTACATCTACTTTTGTAAATATAGTACTTAATTATCAAAATGACATTTTGTACTGTAACATTTGAATCCTTCACCCCAAAAATAATATCTTGCCCTTTTAAATGTTGAATATCAAAACCACAGTTCTGGAGAAGACTCTGGACAAAAAGCCACAAATTTCTGCTATAAGTACATTTCCAAAGAAGATGGAAAATTGTCTCCTTTGTTTCATTACAAAATGTACATAATTCAGACTCTTTAAGATTACATTTAAATAAAAAAGAGTTGGTAGCCAGTATATGATGATATATCTTATATTGAAAATTTTGTAACTTGGTATTTTTTGTAATGTTGAAAGGTAATCTAAAATACTCATTCCAATCATCCAATTTCAATTCTATGATATTCTCCCATTTCTCCATAATCCTATTAGGTATCTCCTTTACCTTATCAATATATAATGTATAAAAATATTTGCATGGTTTTTTATCTCTTGATAATCTATCCTTAATACTATTTGAAATATTATTTAGTCGGTTTTGTCCAATTAAAAGTCTTCTCCACGACCTGGGAATAGCATTTATTACATTAAAATATTCTAAATAATTTGTATTTATATCATATTTTTCCTTAAATTGTTCATATGTCATGAAGTTATTATCTTGCAACAGGTCATTTACAAAGTAAACGTCCCTTGCAATATACCTTTGTTTCATTAACATTGAACCATTTATTTTAATATTTGAATTTAGCCATATGGGTTGACTCAAGACAGTTTGTCCACTCATGCCAGTTTTGTCTATTTCACTACCATAGGGGACAAGTTCAGCAATATTTAGCAATATATCTTTCCAAAAGGCATTTACTTTTGTGGAACAAAATTCAATGCCCTCTTTATTTAAGTACAATATTTTATCTCCTCCATATTTTGACAATGTACTAAGTAATAATACCTTCCACGGTGAGACATTTAATGGGTCTAGCAATCTATGGACCCATGACATCTTTAAGGCTTTATAAAATGACTCAATATGTATGAATTTAAGCCCACCCTCTTCATAATTATTGATAATAGTATTTCTCTTTATTTTATCTGGTTTCCCATCCCATAAAAACTTAAAAAATATATTTTGTATCTCCCTTGTTATATCAGGTGGTGGGTTTGGTAGAGTTGTAAGTGACTGCACCAAAATTGGAAGTGCCAAAGTTTTTATAACTGTAGTTCTTCCAATCAAAGATAAGTCTCTGTAACCCCAACATCCCAAAACTTTCTTAACCTTTTGTATCTTTTCAATATAGTTTATCTTTGTCTTATCCACATCCATAATATTGAAAGAGATGCCCAGCATTTTAAATTTTCCAGTTGTATTCCAGACAATATCTTTATCTGGGAGCAGTTTTTCATTGCTACCTTTTCTTGAGCCAACCCATACTGCCTCAGTTTTATCAAGATTCACCTTCAGTCCAGCACAAGCAGAGAAACAGTCAAATATGTACAATGATTTTTGGAGTGACTTTTCGCTCTCATCTAAGATTAAAGTGGAGTCATCAGCGTATTGACTTAATAGATATTCAGAACCATCCATATTGACACCATTCACTTCTGGATCATTTTTCAACGCCGCGCTCAGGAGCTCTAACACCATAATGAAAAGGTAGGGTGATAATGGGTCACCTTGTCGAACCCCCCTTTCCAGTTTAAAGAAGTCAGACAGGTGACCATTATTTATAACAGCACTAGTGCTATCATTATAGAAAGTTTTAATCCATCTACAAAAAGTTTCGCCGAAGCCATAAAACCTAAGGGATTTATCAATAAATGACCATTCTACAGTATCAAAAGCTTTTTCAAAATCAATCAGTAAAAGTAATCCTGGAAGGTTATCTTCTTCCAGTCTATCCAGCAAGTCTGAGATTAGTCTTACACATTCCCCAATATATCTTCCTTTCATGAAACCTTTTTGTGTCTGACTAATAATATTTTGAAGAACAGGCTT
This sequence comes from Arcuatula senhousia, assembly GCA_963971305.1. NCBI lineage: Eukaryota > Metazoa > Mollusca > Bivalvia > Mytilida > Mytilidae > Arcuatula > Arcuatula senhousia. The sequence continues at coordinate 20,776,287 of OZ020313.1, read as the reverse complement.
CAACCTATTTGCTATACATGCTGAAGCTATCTTATAATCTACACATAATAATGTAATTGGACGCCAGTTTTTCATGAACTGTTTATCTTTTCCTTCCTTTGGAAGACATGTTATTATTCCCTGCTTCTGACTAACTGACATGCTCTCCTTAACAAGGCATTCATTCAGGCAGTGTAACAGAGGATATTTGATATCATTCCAAAAAAATTTGTAAAATTCAGCTGTGAACCCATCAATACCAGGAGATTTAAAATTTTTCATATTTTTTACAGCATTCTGGCATTCTTGCAGTGTCAGAATACCCTCACAGCTATCTACTTCTTCTTGGCTTGGCTTGTTTATAAATGGATTATTGTCATTTAGAAATAAATTTTGATGAATATATTCCACCCCGGGGTCAGAACTCCTGTATAATTTTTCATAAAATTGTTTTTGTTCTTGTAAAATTGATTTTGTATCTTGCGCTATCTGACCATTCTCTAAGACCAGTTTTGAAATAACTTTTTCTGTATAATTTTTCTTTTCTAAATTACAGAAAAATCTAGAATTTCTCTCACCCTCAACTTCCCATTTAGCCTTTGCTCTAATGAGTATCCCATTTAGTTTTTCCTCCCTTAAAATTTTTAATGCATTCTCATTGTTTTCAATTGCATTTCTTATTTGTTCTGTGTCATCTTCAGCTAGTTTAATATGTAATTCAGATAACTTTTTTTCTATCTCTTCCTCCTTTTTTATTTTTTCCTTTTTATTATATGATGCACAAGAGATTGCAACTCCTCTTATTTTCATTTTAATAGTTTCCCAGAGCAACTGAAAATCAATACTAAAAGCCTTGTTTGGATCTTCGATGTCTATATCTGCATCACATTCATATTCAGTGATGACTTCTAGAATTGTCTGTTTTACTCTATTAATAAAGCCTATATCTTTTAATAGACTATTATTGAATTTCCAAGTACCACGCCCCCGTGTCTGGTTAATAAATTTAAGCTCAATGTATACTGGAGAGTGGTCAGATCTATAACTTATACCAATATCTGATGTCACTATAAATGGCTCTAAATCTGATGAAATACAGATATAATCTAAACGGGCCTGCTTTCGAAAGGGGCCCCTCCAGGTATATCGTCTTGCGTCTTCATGTTGTGCCCTCCATATATCTATGAGATCTAAATCATTCATAATGATCGATTAAGTGTTGGTCAAATCCGGAAAGGATGACATTACAAAACTCTATGTCAAACCAACATCTGTGCTCATCTGAGAGATAGAAATCCCGTATTTGTATACAAGCATATGATGTCGTCCGTAAAATTTCTTGAGTGATGACAACAACCTGGGAGCAACGTACCCCTGTGTTAACAATTTGCTTGTCAGCCGTGCAGCTCTATCAAGGAACTCGTTGTACTCCCCACATGCTCTGGAATAACGAATCAATTGTGATACGTAAACTCCATATGCTGGAGCGGACGGAATGTTGCTACACAGAAAGGGAAAGTTAACTATTAGAAAGTTGAAGTCATCACGTTTGTCATAGAACTTTGTACAAAGCCTTCCTTGTGAGTCACATACAAAACTTATTTAATGCAAGGTTATTGCTGCCTAATACTAGGTTATGTGTGTCCATCAACCGCGTTCCTAGTGTTTTTCATCTCAAATCACCCGCTGTCCCTTGTGTCCAAATTTAAGCAATGAATAATACTTTGCTTACGCAGGGCTTTTTCAGGGTTATTTCGGAAAAGCCACTTAGAGTTAATTGGGAAATTTTAGCAACATTTTTTCCTTACTACTTAAGTACTTAATCTAAGTATTTTACCTACCATTTTTTGAAAATTTGCTTAAAAGTAAGACTTAAGTACTACAATCTACACAATATAAAGTAAATAAAAACAGTAGGATGTGTGCCTAAAACACCCTTTTATGTATAAATTCAGAATTACTTTGTGTTTCATGAGGTGACCCAAAAAGTTCACAGTATTTACAGATATAACCACCTTTGAGCTCACTATGGTAAAACCATGGAAAAATTTTCTCATATCTTTCAACATAAAAACATCATTGATCAGTTGAACTTATGGACATTCATTGTTCATCTTCTGCTGGAGTATCCTTGGGCTCCACACAGTGAACTTGATCAATCCTGCATTGTTCAACTTCTGCTGGTGTATCCTCGGGTTCCACAACTTGATGATCAATACTAGAAACAGATTCTGAGGAAACCGTTTGACTTCTGAGTGTTCCTTCTTTTTCCTTTTGGTCCTCAATTTTGTCTTGTAACTCTGACTTCGGCTCCTGTTGGGTCGAATCAGCACCGCTGGTTTTACGAAAAAGTTCGTTATTTTATTACTGCCTTTAGAATTGGCCTTGATCAGTCATTTTACATAATATTCGTCATTATGCGAGGCCATGTTGTTGATTATATTATTGTCGCTCAAATGCTTGACTACCATTGTAGTCATTCCTCTTTGGATTAAAGCACAAATGTTGCCATGATTTAAATAGGAAGTGGTTTCCCAAAATACACCTACCATATCGGAACCAGTATAAACATTTTTGTAAACAATTAATATTTTTCAACCAGACTTCGCTTTTATGGAAATTCGGGCACGGACAACAATTATAAATATTGTAAATATCGGTAAAAAAAATTTACTTCACATTGGGAAAGTAGATCGTAAAATTGGGAAAATATTGGTTTTTTTTTCATTGGGAATGGGGCCAATTAACGCCTCCCCCAAGACCCCCTGAAAAAGCCTTGATACGTCAAGTTTTTGATAGATAAACATTAGTATGCAATAGGGTATCCATATTGACCAAAAAGAGTTTTGAATTTAATTTTTGCTAGAAGTTACAATGAATTTAAGGTGGAAATTTACATTGTTGGGAGTATTTTCAGTTTTCATGATGTTCCTGTGGATTTAATCTTCAATAAAAAAAAAAACAGACAGTACTTGGTGTACTAGTAGTTCAGGGACAACTTTTTTCTGCCCTTTATCCTATTAAAAGATGTTCATAAATGAAATACCACGCCAACCTGAATGCAATATTTTCTATCGGCTCACCTGGTCTTTTGTGTTCCACCCAGTTCTATGTGTCTGAATATCCGGTGTGGTAGACAAATTAAATGACTTCATGAAACTATAAATAAACTACAGAAAAGAAGAGGCCTTAACAAATACTTAAGTAGTTTAAAACATAGTGAAACAAATGTACGATACCAAATCTCATGATTTCTTAGATGAAATTAAACATTACAAAGATTAAGAGTTAACTACAAAATTTAATTTTCTTTAAATGTTTATTTTTGTAATTGTGACTTTTATATTTTATTTTCCATTTGAATAAGGATTCAGAGAAAAAAGACAGCAGCAAAAGTGAATCCAAAAGCAAACTGCCAAAGAAATTAACACTGATAGATTCAATAAAAGAACAAGTTAAACTGAAGGCAGAAACAGAAGCCAGACGGAAAGCTGCCATTGAGGAGATGATGGCAAGAGAGTTAGAAAGGCGTGTTGGTCCTCCAAGGAAGAGGTCCACAGAGGAAGAAACTGTATGGGATTCTAAGAGACCTAAAATTGTAGACTATGGCCACAGTGCATCACGATCACCTGTAGATACAGGTAAGGATTAATCAGACAATGAATAAGACTCCCCCAACCTCAGAATCTGGTAGGGACTGAGTACTGGTTTAGTATATCAATAACTAGTCCATTTCCTTTTTAGGTTTGTTAGTTTATGTGTTAATTTTTAACTGAAAAAAAACAGCTTGCTCACTCGCCCACTATATGCATGTAACAAATGTTAAAAAGGAACAATCAATCAATCTCAGAACAATGTTAAAACAATCACTCCCCAACCTTCATTGTAAACCTATGCTTTTTGTCTCGCCTGCAAAGCAGAACTGGACATAGGTGTTACTTTACCGGCGGCAGTGGCCATGTTAATTTTTGGGGTAAGGTTTAATGAGCACCTCCATATCTCAAGAACTATAGGTCCTAGGTTGATGAAACTCGGTATGCATATGCCCTAGTAGTAGTTTAACACAGTTGCATCCCCATCTTTAGACCTTACTTGATTTTTAGGTTGAGTGACTTTGACAATTTTCAATACATATAATAATAGCAAGGATAAGGTTTTGCGAGCACCTCCATATCTCAAGAACGATAAGTCTTAGGTTGATGAAATTTAGTATGCATATGCCCCAGTAGTAGCCTAGCATAGTTGCATCCCAATCTTTTGACCTTAACCAATCATAGAAAGAGTAATTTAAGTCTTAATATGAAATAGGCATTGCCTAACTGCGAGCACAGCACTATTCTGATAATTAGAGGTTGACAAATATTTTTGTAAATACATGTGAAAAAAACTCTCCACATTACAACATGAAAGCAGAGACAGAACAAATGGATCTTCATTTTGCTTTCATATGACGGAGTTCCACATCTCAGTTGAGGAATAAAATATTTTAGAAATCAAAAAATCACATCTAAATAACCCCATTCATGCAAAGACGTGGACACTTTTGATACTGAAACATTTGTTGACTATAGTCATTTGTTTAATACCTAAAATTAAAAACATGAGGTGCGTTTTGGTAAACTTTCCGAGTCATCCGAATGAAATATTTTGATTCATTAATTTTGGAACTGAAGACTTAACGTGTTTAAAGTGCCAGTGTACACATTTTTAATGAGCAAATAAAAAAGTTTTGATTTCGAATCGATGCAGTATTAAAAATATAATCTGACATTTATTTGGTGCATTTTCTAGAACGTTCATTTTGGGACGAGATGCTTGGGGCGATTAAATGTAAAAAAGTAAGCAAAAAATTGATTAAAATTTTGTTACTACAAAGAATGAAGCAACTCATCGTCATCAGTATATTTTTTTTCCTTTTACTCTATAACATATATAAATTTGGAATGCAACAAGCAAATTTGGTAATTTTTTAACATTCACTCCGGATCCCGATTCCTTTAATTGAGAAGCATATCTGGACGAAAAAAAATCAATATCAGCATTTGGCAAATTTTTTGCGGGAACTTGCTGTAGAGCTCTCCGCTCTCGCGGGCACTTTGTGCCCACTACGAGCTGTGCTCGCTATAAAGCTTACTTGGACATTGATTAGAGAATTAATCAACACAAGAAGGAATAAGCTGTGGTAAATCACAGTAATGATATCGATTGTAGGCCAACTTCTACGACATTCACAACGTCGATGTGCACATCGCGATGAGTATACAATTCCAAAGAAAGGACATTTATATTGTTTTATGGATTATAAAATAACAACTCAGCGACAACTACAAAGCAGTCAACTACTGCAACAACTGAGATGAACACTGGCCATAAAGATTGATGACATTGACAGAAAGAAGATCAAGCAAGAAACAATGAACATGCCTACTAATTCAGACGTTTTACTGAACTCTTTTAATTTCATTTTATTTTGATTATAAAATGTGCATGCATTGAACCATATTAAAATTTCAGATGATCATATCTTTCATGGTCAGAAACCTTCAAAACATGCCATGGGTAAACAAATGTGAAAACAACAATGCAACCAAAAATAGACAAAACACATATAAATGAATATTTTTTTATTCAATAAATTATAATTACATTCAAATAATATGAATACCAAAAAATATTCACACAACAAAAACACATCAGAGACTCATGTATGCAGGTACCTGTATAAACACATACCATATCCTATGTATCTGTGTGACTATCATGACAATAGACCAAACAAGTGGCCACATAATTTTGACCCTTGATTAAGAGGCCACCTGTGTTTAAGCAGCCAATTTTTGATTTTTGTTATACCAGTATACAGCATACAATTCATATAGGGAGTACTTTAAGGTCAACAAATAGTTTCAATCACAATTATTTTACAAAGTTTGGGGAAGATTTATACATGTAGGAATCACTCTATCTTTCTATCTTTCCACATACAATAAAACCTGTCTAGTGACCCCCTCTGTGTCTCAAATGACTGTTTTCCAGTCATTATAGACAAATTTTATTGTATTTAATAATTTTGTAAGTGCAACTCCTTCTAAACAGCTAGTTGGATTTTGATGACACTTTACATGAATAAAGTACATGATATGGAGATGTGCATGAAGACCTTTCAATGGTCTTGATTCTCATTTAGGAAAGATAATTGGACTTAATTTTTTTGTCCCCTGCAGTAACGCCACAGATGGACTTAATAATGGGTTTCGTCTGTGTGTCCGCCACACTTTTGTGAGTGTAACTCCTCTGGGACTGCTCAACAGATTTTAATGTAATTTTGAAGGATTGTTTGTCATGATATGTTGTTGATCATGTCGCACTGCCATTTTGATTTGACAAATTTATAAGAGTGATAGGACTTTATCGACTTTGTTCATTTTAGGTCATAGGAACACCTTGTGAGCGCAACTCCTCAAAAGATTTTGATGACATTGTGTAGCATTGTTTGTCATAGTATGTTGTTGAACATATCGCAACATCTTTTTCATTAGTCAAATTTTATAGGAGTCATGGGACTTTATGGACTTTGTTCATTTTAGGTGATAGGAACACTTTGTGAGCAGAACTGCTCTGAGAACGTTCTAAGGATTTTGATGAAATTTTGTAGGATTGTTTGTCACGATATGTAGTTGGTCATATTGCTTCGCCATTTTGATTTTACAAATTTTATAGGAGTAATTGGTCTTTATTGACTATGTTCATTTTAGGTCATAGAAACACTTTGTGAGTGCAGATTTTGATGAAATTTTGTAGGATTGTTTTTCATGATATGTAGATAATTATATCGCAATGCCATTTTAATTCTTCTAATTTATTAAATTTTCAACTTTAATGCGGCGGCGGCAGAAATTGGCTACTTGGAGCAATCTTGTTAATATAGATTTCAACATAATTTTTTTTAAATATAGATTTCAATATGAATTGTAATCTTCTAGCTGGAGGGGGATTCACATAAGCATATAGCTTGTTTTCCAATCAAGGATAAACAAATTATGTTTAAATTAATATGAATAAGGGTTATCCTTTTGTGAGCTGGCTCACTGTATTCCTTGTTCAAGTAGTTTTAAAATACAGTCTAATATAACTCTTCACTTTCAGGAAGGTTAGATGATAGAGACTCCAGATCTAGACGTCATGATCGAGATCGTGATCGGGAAGACAGACACAGTCACAAAGAAAAGAAGAAAAAGAAGGATAAAGACAAAGAGGATCACCGTCACAGGGATGACAGACGAAGAGATCATGACAAGGACCACAAGAAAAAAGATAAGAAAAAAGACAAAGATGACAAGAAAAAGGAGAAAGATGACAGGAAAGATAAAGAGGAAAAAAGGGACAAAGATAAGGTGACACAACTAAACTTCTTAAGTCTTTCCCAATAAGCAGAAAAAATTAGGTCAGAATATTCTTCTTTGATTTAAGTTTTTTTACCTTTTTGCGAATCAATTTTTATATCAAGTTTGAATTCATCAATTTTGCCCTTTGATAAATAAACAAATTTTTTCCCGGTCTGAATTCTATATTATTAGATTTCTTGACGTTAACTTCTAATTTTTAGCTCACCTGACCCGAAAGGTCATGTGAGCTATTGTCATCGTTAAGTGTCCGTCGTTCTTCTGTCTGTCGTCCGTCCGTTAACTTTTCTTCAAAGATCTTCTTCTCTGAAACCACTTAAGGGATTGCATTGAAACTTGGTATACTTGATCTTTAGGATGTCCTCTACCAAGTTTGTGAATTATATACATGTTGACAAACCAACATGGCCGCCGTTGCTAAAAATAGAACAGGGGGGTCAGACCATTGTTTTTGGCTTATAACTCGAAAAGTATAAGAGATAAAGAAAATCCGAAGCAACCTCCTTGTTCAGCATCAAAAGCTCTACAAATCTCTCCTTTGAGTCGGAAGTTGTAAAACGACTCCTTATAGGAGTTATTGCCCTTTAATCATCAAAATTGACCATTTTTGCAGTTTTTGGACTATATCTTGAAAACCGTTAGAGCTAGAGGAAACGTTAGCATTGCAGAATTGTTAAGCTCATTGAGATCTACAACAATGATTTCAGGGTCATAATTGTCAGATCAACCGTTTAAGAGTTATTTCCCTTTAACTGTTTTTTTCCATTAATTTACATTGATTTTCAAAAATCTTCTTCTCTAAAACCACTGCAGGGATTGCATTGATACCTGATATACTTGATCTTTAGGATGTCCTCTACCAAGTTTGTGAATTATATACATGTCAACCAACTAACATGGCCGACGTTGCTAAAAATAGAACAGGGGGTCAGACCATTGTTTTTGGCTTATAACTCGAAAAGTATAAGAGATAGAGAAAATCCGAAGCAACTTTTCTTGTTCAGCATTAAAAGGTCCTTACAGGAGGTATTGCCCTTTAACTGTTTTTTTTTTCATTAATTTAAACTGATTTCCAAAAATGGTCTCTGAAACCACTGAAAGGATTGTTTTGCAACTTTTATACTTGAAAGTTTGTGAAATTTATTCAAACTTTGGCACAAGAGATCAGGTGAGCGATTCAGGCTCCTGGGAGCCTCTAGTTTTTCTAAAATTACTTCATTGTGAATTATTATATTCCCATTTTTAGGAAAAAGAGAAGGAAAAAAAGAAAGACAAACCAGAAGAAAGAGACAGAAAGAGTACTGATAGTGTTAAAAGTGATAAAGACAAACCAGTCGATACTAAAAATGAGAAGGAGAAAATAGAAGAAAAATCAGAAATAGAACAGAATACAAAAGCAATTAAAGTAGAGGTCTCAGAAATCAAACAAGAACCACCTGAGAAGAAAACTTTGGATGTAGACATAGAAGCAGAGTTAGAGAACATTGTCAGTGGCACTGTTAAAGTAGATGTTGATCTGGCTAACAAAAAGGTATTAATACAATGTCCATTTAAAGAAGACCTTGTTAAAGATATTTATTGTAATGATGAATTATTTTAAAAGATATCAATTGCGCCACATATTTATTTTTAGAGGTTTCATATGCGCCAGTTTGCAAGACTTGTGTGGACAATGAATTGCTTGAAAAGTATAATATCTAGGCATCTTATGTTGGGTATACAGACAGTTGAGGTTATGGTCTAGGCAACTGTTACCATGCCCTGTGACTTTGACCCCATTTTCACCCTCCAGTGAACCATGAACTTAGGTATTTTTCAGGCCGAAAACTTCTTTGTAAGACTTTTGTAGAAAATGAATTTCTTGAAAAGTATAATAGCTAGGCATTTGATATTTGGTATACAGACAGTTGATGTTATGCAATTGTAACCATGCATTGTGAACCTTACTACATTTTCACGCTCCAGTGACTTTGTGTATTTTTTTCAGGCTGTAAACGTCTTTGCAAAAGTTTGGTTGAAAATGAATTACTTGAAAAGTATAATAGCTAGGCATCTGGTATTTCGTATACAAACTGTTGAGGTTATTGTCTACTCAACTGTCACCATGATGTGGGATTTTGAACCCAATTTTATGCTTCAGTGACTTTACGAGCTTATGTCATTTTTTAGGCTGTAAACTTCTTTATAAGACTTTTGTGGAAAATAAATTTCTTGAAAAGTATAATAGCTAGACATCTGATATTAAGGTAATCAATGAATTAAATTAGGGTTTTTGCGTTTGCCACCATGTACTCTGACTCTGACCTTATTTCTGCATAAATTGACTGTTAATATTTTTTTTTGTGTCTAGTGTTTATGTTAACTTGTTAATTCTGTTTTCCAATGACTATGATATCTAGAATCACCTTAGTTGTTCCATGGGAAAATGTTGAAAGTTAATGAATTAATAGTTGATACGTGTACTAGGTATTCCAATTGTGACAGCTCTTGGTTTGTTTATAAAAATTAGTATTGGGAAAAAAAAATTTAATTATATCATTTGCAGTTTACTCCTATGTGTTTTTTTTTGTGAAACTCAATATTTAATTTATAAACTATTGACGAAAATGGGCCTTCCCTTTCTAAAAATCTGATTGTGCAAATGATATATTGTCACAAGTTGTTTGGCTCCTAACAGCAATAAGGCGGAGGGGAGTGTCACAAAATTCATCCTCAATTTTGTTAATTCACTACTCGACAAGAATTAATTGGCAAAATATTTTTGGTTATCAGATAATTGATTAAAAAAAAATTGATTTTGGTCCTTTTTGGCCCTAATTTCATAGGGGAAAAAAGGGGGGTTGCAATAATTTATCATCCATTTTGTATCCACTACTTGACAAGACTCAACTTTAAAAAAAAAAAAAAAAATGGGACCAGAAATAAAAAAGTTGTATTTTTTGCCCCTTTTTCGGCCCCTTATTTCTAAACAAAAAAAGGGGGACCCCCAAAATCAATCCCATATATCCATTTATGGTAAGGAACATCACTGTAAAACTTCATATTGATTGGATAAGTAAAACTGAATTTATTGTGCATACACTAAAGTTAACAGACAAACGACACTGGCACCAATAACAGCATCATACCATTATACGTCCACAAATTTATTGTCGTTGTATAAAAATTTCTTCCAAATTTATGAATCCACAAACTAGAAAAATTTGATGAAACTATGAAATTGATACTCACAAATTGAAGTACTTTCATAGTATTATATTTTAATTTAATTTATGCGTAAAGTTTAGACCTTTTGGGGGATATTCAATAGAGGGAATCCTTGCTTCGATGTAAATTTATGTACTTTTATCCCAGTTGAGTTGTTCATTAATATTAACAAACTTTTAATAGACTTATCATGCTTATGGACATATACATAGTTATTACATGTATTATGACTTACTATATTAAAGTCATTTAGCAATCGACATGTTTTATCAAACATTGCAACGGTATTTTAGATGCAGGCATCAGAATTAGCAGACTTGGCACTCAGCAAGCTGGAGTTTTTAGAAGTGACAAAGAAAGGACTTTCCAAGCTACAAATTCTTTTAGTAGAGTTAGAGGTAAGTGTCTGACCATCAGTTTTATGTTATATCTATATAAGAACTATAATTCCTAGGTTGATGAAACTTGATATGCACATGCCCCAGTAGTAGCTTTAATAGCACAGTTGCATCCCCATTGTTTGACCTTGACCTTGATTATCTGCTTGAATGTTTTAACAATTTTCAATACATTTTATAACAATGTTAAAGTTTTGCAAGTACCCCCATTGTGCAATTTTGGAAGAATGTGAGTTCAGGGTTGTTTTTTTAGTCCCCTACCGGCGAAAGCCGAAGGGGACTATAGGTTTGCACTCTGTCTGTCTGTCTGTCCGTCTGTCTGTCCGTCTGTCTGTCTGTCACGCCTCAGTTTTCCGCACTTTTTTTCTAAACGCTTATAGACAATGAACTGATTTTGGGTATGTGAGTTTACCTTGATGAGTTACAGATCAAGTTTAAGTTTCCTGCCGGTCCACAATTTTTTATGGGAGTTATGGCCCTTTGAACTTTGAAAATTCACTAAAATTTCAGTTTTCCGCACTTTTTTTCTAAACGCTTTTAGATAATGAACTGGTTTTTGGTATGTGAGTTAACCTTGATGAGTTACAGATCAAGTTTGAGTTTAGTGCCAGTCCACAATTTTTTATGGGAGTTATGGCCCTTTGAACTTTGAAAATTCACTATAATACCAGTTTTCCGCACTTTTTTTCTAAACGCTTTTAGATAATGAACTGGTTTTTGGTATGTGAGTTAACCTTGATGAGTTACAGATCAAGTTTGAGTTTAGTGCCAGTCCACAATTTTTTATGGGAGTTATGGCCCTTTGAACTTTGAAAATTCACTATAATACCAGTTTTCCGCACTTTTTTCTAAATGCTTATAGATAATGAACTGATTTTTGGTATGTGAGTCTACCTTGATGAGTAACAGATCAAGTTTGAGTTTCGTACCGATCCACAAATTTTTATGGGAGTTATGGCCCTTTGAACTTTGAAAATTCACTAAAATATCAGTTTTCCACATTTTTTTTCTAAACGCTTATAGATAATGAACTAATTTTTTGTCTGTGAGTTTACCTTGATGAGTTACAGATCAAGTTTGAGTTTCGTGCCGGTCCACAAATTCTTATGGGAGATATGGCCCTTTGAAGTTTGAAAATCTATTGCAATTTTCTTTTCTAAACGTTTTTATTGTTCCTTGTAGATAATTAACTGATCAAGTTTAGGTATTCATTTGTTTGACGAATTGTTACCAGTGACTGAATTATGAGGTCGGTAGGGGACTAAGTATTGTTTTGCAATACTCTCAGAATGCTTGTTTTTTTTGTCAACAATAGATAAGTAAAATAATGTTCAGTAGAAAACTAGGCATTCTGATGTTGTTGGCAGGCAAGACATTCTTAAGTGTTAACTCTTGTTTATTTTCTGAATTTTCATACGACCACAAAATATTTAGGGACATATTATGGTATGATGCTGTCGTTGTTATTTGATAACTTTAGTGTTCTTACAATAACTTAAGTTCTAGTAATCCGATTGCTCTGAAAGTTGATAATGATGTTCCTTACCATAAAAAGTAAAGTGGTTTATCAGCGAAATTTTTTTTATTGTTTAGGTAATAATAATTAAGTTTGATTTTGCATGCAAAAACAATGTCTCTCAACATTTCCCCAAAAGCTCAAAAGCTGATAGTTACTGATCAGGTTACAGGGAGGGCTGCTAAAAAAGGGAATAAAATAAAATAATATTAATAACACTCATTGTTGTAGCTTGAGGTATTAATTATTAATCTCTATTCATATCCAGGCTCCCATCTAAATATTTTATATGACATCTTAACCCATTATATAATGTAACACAATGTGCACAACTACCTATGATGTACAATCTACAAACTAACTTTCATTAAATCTGGTAGAGTAGTTTCAGAGGAGAGTATCAGACAAGGTGATAAGTGAGAATTTTTCAGCAAATTTTCAAGTTCAAAGGGTAATAAATATACAATAATAGTACACTTACTCGACATAAAATTTTTATACGGATGAGGCTTAGAAACAGGAAAACGCGAGGGTCTCCCGAGCGTTTTCTTGTTTCGAGCCGAATTCGTATAAATACAATTTTATGTCGAGTCAGTGTACTATTATTGTGTTTATACTGCAATATTTTGTATTTTCTTTGGAGTATTCTTTATTTAAAAAAACACAAATAAAAAAATCGAAAAATGATCCTACCTCGGGCCCCTCTCCTAATATGGTCATAACACCTGTGTCGCTAGGTAAGGGGCACACTGTATAACATGGAATGGTTTATGTACTATGACACAAATGTTCATGGTCTAAAGTAAATTAATGTAATGAAATTTGAAAAAAAAATAGAATAAAAATAATATATTTATACTGAAGCATAAATTTAAAATTAAAAATTGAATGCTACCGTTTTTGTCTCGCCTGCGAAGCAGAGCGGGACATAGGTGTTACTTTACCGGCGGCGGCGACGGCGGCGGCGGCGACGGCGGCGTTAACTTTTTGGAAAAGTTTTATGAGCACCTTCATATCTCAACAACTATAGGTCCTAGGTTGATGAAACTTGGTATGCATATGCCCCAGTAGTAGCTTAGCACAGTTGCATCCCCATCTTTTGACCTTGACCTTGATTTTCCGGTTGAGTGACTTTGACAATTTTCAATACATATAATAGCAATGAAAAAGTTTTGCGAGCACCTCCATATCTCAAGAACTATAGGTCCTGGGTTGATGAAACTTGGTATGCATATGCCCCAGTAGTAGCTTAGCACAGTTGCATCCCCATCTTTTGACCTTGACCTTGATTTTCCGGTTGAGTGACTTTGACAATTTTCAATACATATAATAGCGATGGAAAAGTTTTGCGAGCACCTTCATATCTCAAGAACTATAGGTCCTAGGTTGATGAAACTTGGTATGCATATGCCCCAGTAGTAGCTTACCACAGTTGCATCCCCATCTTTTGACCTTGACCTTGATTTTTCGGTTGAGTGACTTTGACAATTTTCAATACATATAATAGCAATGGAAAAGTTTTGCGAGCACCTCCATATCTCAAGAACTATAGGTCCTAGGTTGATGAAACTTGGTATCCATATGCCCCAGTAGTAGCTTAGCACAGTTGCATCCCCATCTTTTGACCTTGACCTTGATTTTCAGGTTGAGTGACTTTGATTATTTTTATTGCATATATTTGCAATGTTTAAGTTCTATAAACATCTTTTGATCTCAGAAACTGAAATTCCATGTAAATTCAAAATATAGTGGAAGTAAGAAAGAATAATTGTTTCTGATGGTGCCGGCAGGCGAGACATACTTTAGTGTTAACTCTTGTTTAACTAATATGCGCCTTACATGTAAGAATGCAGCTTAATATCATTATGCTAGAAATTAAAAAAAAAAATAAAAATAATTGTTTTTCTTGGAATATAATGTAATACATTTATCAAATACATTCGGCGTTAAAAATATTAAGATTACATATTTTTATCAAAAGTATTTTAAATTCGGGTATTCAATTCAACGCATTAATATTTACACCTGTCAATCAAAAAGCACGTGGAGTCCGTGCAACTGCAAACTCAACTAGCTCTCTATATATATGTTGTTTACCGGTTTATACGGATTTGATAGTAGTCAGTTGCCTACATAAATTGGGAATATTTGATTACATGATAGAACATCCAATTATTTCCCACCCATTTTTTAAGTTTATAATTTTAATTTCACCTAACAAATACTTTTCTTGAATTTATTTCTACCGGAATAAACGGTTAATTTAATTTTGCCGATTTCAAAATTTCAAGGAGTTACCTCTCATCAACAGCATTCACGTCAAAACATTGGAAGATCAATAACCAAAACTATGAAAATGCATTTGTACAAGTACTAGTAATCAATACCAAAATGTTCGAACAGGAAAGCCAAATCAAGGACCACGGATATCTGTATTCTAATTCCTTGCTTCTGTCCTGACTTCTCAATCCGAGTTGCATGAAAATTTTCACATACTATCCTTTTTAAAATTATATATTAAATAATTGGTGATTTATGTGGTTTTAATCGTCATTCCGGACCATGAAAATTCTTTAACAGCATTAGGAACAAATTCGTAGAGATCTCTGCTAGAGCGAATAACCTGCTTTCGATCTGTGCTCACTAATACCAATATTCATTTCCCCACTCATACGAAAGGTTTCTTTTATTTATACATATTTATTAGAGTTTTGATTTAATTCTTTAATGTAGCTGATGTGTCCTAGAATGCAACCCCCCAACAACAACAAAAAAACAAAAAACAAAAACAAAAAAACACTGTGTTTGTATAGAGGTTGTACTGCTAGTTTTGTGATTTACAAATTATCAAGTTCCATAAAAAAATAATATGATAAGGTATCCCTTATAAAGGGGCTTGTGTGGCGGAATCTTCATGCTTGAATACCACACCATCGGTAATTAGCCAATTACCAATAAAATTCTTCTTTTCTAAATATTTGTACCATACTATATTCGACCTTGTTTTACAGCATGCCCCGGAAAGGGGGCGTGTACTAAAAGTGATATACTGTCACTGACCGTATATCACATATCGATATACGGTCACTGTAATTTGACTGCTCAAATAGACCGATTGCAGTATAAATCCCAAAAATTTCCTAGTAACATGCACAACTCTATTTGAAATCCTTCCTTCATATCAACATGATCAAGTTTCATTAAATTTGGTTCAGTAGTTTCAGAGGAGTTGTGCAGACAAACTTTGTGACAGACAGATGGATAGACGGAGGATGGGCTGGAGAAAAACAATATGTCTCCCCAAAAAATTGGGGAGGGGGGGGGGGGGGGAAACATATTTACATTTACCATGCAATCATGCATATAATTGAAATGTGGTTATACTATTGGTTGATTGGCCCATGAAATCGTCTTTCATTAAAATTGATGAAATGTCACTTGTGTTGCATGGCTATAACCTATTAGAAAGGGATATTTATAAAAATAATACACAAACTCACACCAGTAAAAGAAAACAAAGAAAGAACATTAAAGATGTAATTACTGTGGATTCAATTATTTCAGTGGGTACCAATTTTCCTGGTTTGATAAAAATTGATAAGTTTGTGGATCCTTCAATTCAATTCAATGTTTTTATATACAGTATGCTTCATAAATGGGGAGTTATTTGAGGTGCCTTATACTGAAGAGCAATACCAATTGTATGCATTCATCTTACTTTTTTCTAAAACTGTAAAAACATTGAACATGTACAAAAGTAAAGCAAAGCTCCCTTGTTAGATATTTTGGATAACATTATCATGCACGCATATTTTCACAGTGTTGGCACAGCATTCAAAAATACGTTAACAATGTTGCCAAAATAATAAAAACGAAGGTTTCTCCAATACGAAACAAATATTTTATGATGAAGCGACTCCCTCCCTTTAATATATCCTTCGGTTTGATTAAAATGCTCCGAACCCGTATAAGAGTTGCTGTGTGAGCAAAAAAGCTATTACATCAGTATTTTACAATAGAGATCATACAAGCTTTGAGGCAGAGCCATGCTGTCTTTATGCAAACTCAGTATAGCAAATGATTTCGTCAAGAATTATGTCTTTCGGTGGTTTCCTAAAAATGGACCAAAATGACTGGATCTATTAGATTTTGTCGGAATATGAAGTCTACAGCATACAGATCTATGTTAAATTTCCTTTTTGTGTCAGGTGTATCTAATTTTTTGGGTCAATGCCACCCATGAAAACATGAAAATTGATACCCCATGGATAATTATAAAACTACTGTAAAAGAATTGAGTGTTTGTATTTTGATGTATCATTGGCGTGTAAAAATGTTGACCTTAGCACATTTTGAATGAAGGGCACACACTTTTAATACGATTTAAAAAAAAATACAGTTGATAAAATACTAACACAAAACACAACCAATTACAATCAGCAATGCCAACTTATGAATATTGATTATGATTTTCACAGACAAGACATCAGGATTGGCAAGCTGGTGGTCTAAATACAGAATATTATCTTATCAAACTAGAAGAGGCGAACTGGCAACTTGTACAATATGAGAAGAGTGCAGCTCCACCTGGATGGTCGTGTCACTGGGACAGGTATGACTTTACTTACCAACTTTTGTATTCTACCTGACGATCTGTAGCAAAGTTTTGTTGCAGAGAAAATGACACTGCCGTAAAATGCTTTAGCAGGGAATAGTTCTCTGCCCAGGCATTGGGCTAGAATTCTCATTTAGGAACGGAAAATATTTTTTTTACAAAATTGACTTCAAATTGTAATGCTTTCATGGGCCTATCTTATTATCCCCAAAAAATACACATCTTGAAATTGACAAGCTAGTGATGGAAGTATGAATCTGGAGATGACATTGGTTTACAATGTGGCTTTTCGTGGTTCAGAAGGTAATTGACATTGTGTCTATCCATGTACAAGAAAACTGAGGCTTTGGACAGATATCTGCTGAATCTACGCCATGTAATGCAAGTGAAGAAAAAAGCTGTTATGTTAGCCTGGTACATCATGTTGGTGAGTCTAAATTCACTTATTATTAGCCTTTAACACTGAAAATACATTTCCAAAAATTTATTTTATTTTAGTTTTTGAATTATCGATATTGCTAATTATATTAGAATTCTTATGTTTTTCTTCACTAAGATTGAGATTAAACCTATTTAAGTTTAAGGCTATAAACAGTTTATAGTGGTCTTATCATTAATCTCTAAAGGAACTAGAAAGGGTCTTAGGTGTTTATTAAAATGAAATATATAAAAAGCATTGATGCAAAACTATTTTTGAAAAAAATTAAAATCTATTATGAACACTAAGTTGTCTTATTTTTGTTCATTTAAAGTCTAGAACTTGTCAGGAATAATTGTTGATTATTTAATCCATGTCTCTTTTTCAGTTTTATTCTATTTTAGCAATGGTATCATGGAGCACATATATTGTCAAATGCACATTATTATAAATATAATTAAATATAATTAAAATAATTGTTGGGAATTCTAGAATCTTCAATCATATACTTTTTTTACTTTTAAGATGAATCATATACCAAGGATTTTTTCTTAGTTTTGAGCAAAAGGAAGGATCTCTGGTTAAAATACTTATGATTAAATTTGCATTGATTGACAAGAAAGAATAGTCTACAGATCTTCGTTGATTAAACAGTTAACAACACTGACATTTGTTGTTACAATATTAAATGTTACATTTGTGAAGCGAACAGGACATAAAATCTTTTTTAAAGAATTTTGATGTTTTCTAGTTTAAGATATTTGAAAATAAGATCAAACGATATATTTAGGATTTATTTTATTGTTTGTACTCCTTATGAGTCATTTGGTCTGTCTATTTTTAAAGTAACATATTACTGCTTATCAGACAAATAAGTTTATATAGAATAGATACTTCACCATCTTCAAGAGATTCTTACTATTCATAGGCGGATCCAGGGGACCCTGGGGGGAAGGCCCCCCCCCCCCCTTTTGGCGGAAAAAATTGGTTGAATATATAGGAAATCATTGAAGCGTGACCAAAGCGGGCCCCCTCTTAGGCCAGTCAGCAGTCAGGGGCCTTACTTAAATCAGTGATTTGTTTATCACTTGAGTTATTTTCCTTTCAAAGCTAGAGTTACCTCTCTTTCAAAATCACTTGTTCAAGTATTACAAATGAATCACTTTAAACAATGATTTTATCAAAATGTTATTCATTTTAAATGTTATGGAGAGAAGTCTGAGTCTTATTGTATAATAAAAGATAGAACACACCCCTATCTAGATAATGGAATGTCCAGTCATGGCAGGACATAACCCTGAACTGAATTTTGGACAATTACCCTCCAAATCACTTGTTTAAGTATCATATTAATGTTTACTTTAAAAAAATCACCTATTTAAGTAATATTTTGTTAGTTAACCCCTGCTATCTTCAGGCATCACGAACATGCTGATTTTGATCCCGAACATGGGTAATTAATTACATAATCAGAAACCTAAGATATTAAAGTTAATGGGAAAATTATTGCCACAGCTGGCAAAATTCAGAAAGTGAAGTAATGGATTGTTACATTTGGCATTTCTTTTATCAGAAAATCACATATTTTGGGGAAATACTGATAACAGGTGACAGCAAAATCTATAATTTTGTAATTTTAAAGAAGCTTATTAAATCTTTTTTCAATATTAATTGATTAATATAAATTTTCTTCAACTGGTCTTTTGTAAATTTAGATTTTTGGAAATAACTTTAGCATTTTGAAATGCTACTTGAATAAGTGATTTAAAAATCACTCATTTAAGTAATGCCCCTGGCTGGTCAGTGGGTCCCCTCTTTTCAGAATTTTTGGATCCACCACTGCTATTAAACACCATTTTTTTCAATTTTTTTTGTTTACCTGTGCTTTTGTGATTGCTTTTGTACAGAAAAATGTCTATGGTAATACAATCTCTTAGAATTTTGCTCTTTGCTATCAGATGTGCATTAGAATATGATGAGATGTAGAAAAGTTTATATGCCATAGTATCAGATAACAAGTTTGTAAAGAATAGATACTGAACAAGATCTAGAGGCTCTATACATGTAGTAAAAGGGCAAATTTCTTATCTCTTCTCTAAATCAAATTTGAAGTGTGGGGTCTAAATTTTTATGACATAAAAAATTGTATAGGAATTGTTTGTAAAGGTCCTTTACATTTGGGTCAAATCTCAATCTTTTATCTAAAGCTCAAACATGTTTCAACATTGTAATTTATTTTTCTTTGAAACTTCGTTTACTTCAATCTGATTTTTAGCTCACCTGGACCATAGGTCTAAGTGAGCTATTGCCATCACTTGGCGTCCATCGTCGTCGTCTGTCGTCATCTTTAACTTTTCTTTGAAAATATTCTCCTTCGAAATGACTGAAGGGATTGCTTTGAAACTTTGCACACTTCTCCATTCGTTGGATGTCCTCTACCAAGATTGCACAAATGGTGACAGCCGTCTAAACAACATGGCAGACGTTACTAAAAATAGACCAGGGGGGTCAGACTACTGTTTTTGGCTTGTAAATCTAAAAGTATGAGATAGATGAAATCTGATTCCATGCTGATGCTTCAGCATCAAAAGCTCTACAAAAGTCTTCATTGAGTCAAAGTTGTCAGATGACACCTCATATGAGTTACGGCCCCTTAAAGGTGAAAAATAGCATTTTTTCATGTTTTTGGCTTATAGAATGAAAACTATTACAGATAGAGAAAAATTGTTGCTTGCTTAAATGTTCATCTCGTTTAGCTTTACAAAAGTCTCCATTCTACATCCTGTTTGACGAATACTTAAGATATTAAAATAATGCGCTTGTATACAAATTTCCATTGCACTTCAGTCCAGGTTACATGCAGCAGACAGATTTTATACCCATGATTAATCTATTGTTTACCGATAAAATATAGATAGGCAGGCGACATATGCCTTCCGGGGAAGCTCCATCTAGTTTGGTATACAGCTTTAGCATGATGAGTTGTATTGTGCTTCCCCTTCCCGGGACAGTCGGTCATCTACGTCCTGTTTTCTGAATGGTCGAATGGGGGTATGCTTAGCATGACTTAGTGCAACCCCTTGTTTGTTTAGAAATTAGTGGCCAAAAGGGAAAATGAAATTTTAAATTTCCATGAAAAAAGTGGTAAAAGGCTCTTTGCTACAAATTGTTTCCCAATCCCTGTAGGGGTCAAAAGGGACCAGAATGAAAGGTAGCAGATACCCTTAATTAGGGACCAAAAGGGGTTAAATATTTGTTATTGTAATATATTTTGGTCTGCTTTTGAAAAAAAATGAATTTCTTGTGAAATATGTGTGAAAAGTCCACCAAAGGCTGCATGTGTCAAAAAAAACTTTGTCAGTCCCCCATGGGCTGCATGTGTCCAGAGCAATTGACTATCTATATTGGGCCTAAAACATACAGGGTTTGACATGTTGCGGTCGTATCATGCTGCGCTCGGCGAAGCTTTTATTTTTCTTTGTCATCACTTGGCATCTGTCAGCCATCTGTTCTCTGTCTGAAGGCAGTGGGGGTCAGACCTTTGGGGGGTATTACTTCCAATAAATGGTGAGATAGGGATGATTCGCTGGAAAAAGTACTGTAAACATGAAAATTTTCACGGGGGGATATTTTTGCGTTTTTGTTATTTTGTGATTGCAAATTAGGAGAAAATAGCCAGGGCCGCCCCACGTGAAAATTTCCACTTTTGTGGTACCTTTTTCAAACTAAGGGTGTGAAATTGAGATGAAAATATGTGATCAAATCAATTTTGATGGGATTATATCATGTATATGAATAGGTCACATTTTTGAACTATTTTGCATAAATATATTATCAGGTTTACTTTTCTGCAAAAATATGTGATAAAGTATATACCTTTTCCCAGATTATGTATTTATTATAAGGGTCTCACCATGGAATGACCACCGAATATGTTATCTGATAAAAAAATTAACATTTAATATTGTTATCAATTTAAAGAATACTTAACCTTACACACCAAGTAGGTAATTGTGTAGGCTGAAAAGTCAGGTGAATGATTTAGAAGCCCTTGAGCCTTTAGATAGTTAGGTGTCTGTATCAAAGCTACACCAATTTGACAAGCCAGCTACCAGAAGCAGAGATAGTAATTTGTTAGGAATGGGCTTTAATGTGTACTTCAGTGGCAATGACATACTTAGAAAATAGTGTCAAGTAGATTTTGACTTTGTGCAGTTTTGTCAACAACAATTTAAAGAGGGTTGTGTGTCATTTAGGATTTTTTATATGGATTTCAAGGACTATAAATTTTCTTTTGTTCTATGAAAACTTGGGGTTAATTATACAAATTTCAATCAGGAAATGGAAGAAACCTCACATACAAGAGATGAGGTGTTTTGGTGAGTTTAGTACTGTGGTTTCATTCCTAGTTATGGGGTATCAATTTTCATGGTTTTCGTTGGTGTCAGTCAACCTTGAAAATAAGAATCCAAGTATTTTTTTCATTGTTTACATTTTGCAACACATGTAAACAACAAAATTAAAAATCCAACAAAATGTTCTTTTTTGGGAAACCAGGAAAACTGATACCAAAGAAAATAAATGAATCCACAGTATATGTGTATATTTCTGTGTAGTGTACACTGATTCATCTCTGTCTGTTTTTGTCTTTTCAATTTAGGTCATACAGACGGTACTTCTACATGAACAAGAGAAGTAAGCAGACTCAGTGGGATTACCCAGATGAGGAGGAGGAGGAGGAAGACAGGGAGTCCTCTCCTGAACAGGGACCAGTCAACAAGGAACCAGTTATACCACCAAGTAAATCTGAAAGTGAAGTGGTGACATCTACAACACAAGAGGAAAGTGCTAAAGATGTTGTGTCCTCAACAAAGGATTCTGTTTCGGTATTTTATCATATTTTAATTTTTTTTCTGCTTATGAAATTGATACATCCTTTTTAATATCAGTTTTCACCAAATAATGATTCAAGGGAATTGTTTGTCCCCACTGCAACGTGGAGTTAGGACCTAGAAATGTTGATGTCAGTGCTTCTGTCACACTATTTTTGTAACCTCTTTCTCAGCAACTATTAGTCTAAGGCTTTCCATATTTGGTATGCAGCTTAAGGTATTGGTCCCATATAGTGGGATTAGGTTTCAGGTTTGTTGCTTATCTACTTCCTGTCCAACTTATTTTTTACCTGCATCGCCATAGGCAAAAGCAGGACTAGTTAGTATGGTCACTCCATCTGTCCATCAAGCTATAGGGGTGCTTGTCTTGTGTAATTTGAATCTCAAATACGAAGCTCTAGGTCTTTCTTAAATTTTGCACAGTGATAACAGATAAATTGAAGATGTGCACCTTCCCTTTTGGGATCATTTCATAATTCCGTTAAAATAATAGTGGCCCAAAAGAGGCAAAAAAAGTGACTTTTTTCTTAGTTTCCAAAATTACTTTTGTTATGGTTGACCAAATGATATGAAACGTTACAGTAATGCTACTGACCATAAAAGAATAAATTGCATTGATTTTGGGTGTCCTCTGTTTTTTTAGCTACCTGGCCAAAGGCCATGTGAGCGTATGCCATCACTATGCGTCTGTCATCTGTGGTCGTCGTCTGTAAACAATTTCAAAAATCTTCTCCTCTAAAACCACTTAACCAATTTAACTGAAACATTGCAGGAATGGTATATGACATGTTGGCAACAAATGATACTCATTTTGAAATGATTAGATAAAAAACATGGCTGCTGTTACTAAAAATAGAACATAGGGTAAAACCACTTAAAATGGCTTATAATATAACTCAGCAACCATAACAGATGAATCAGAATGAAAAATCTCTACCAAAGTCTCATTGGGTCAAAATTGTCAGATGACCCCTTAAAGGGGATAAATAGTGTTTTTGGCCTATAGAATGAAAACACTTGCAGATAGAAAAAAGCTGTTGCTTGCTTAAATGTTCAGCTCATTAATCTCTACAAAAGTCTTCATAGGGTCGCAGTTGTCAGATGACCCTTTATAGGGGTTAGAGCCCCTTAAAGGCGAAAAATAGTTTTTTTGGCCTATAGACATGATAGAATGAAAACTATTGCAGATATAGAAAAGCTGTTGCTTGCTTAAATGTTCAGCTCATTTAGTTCTACTAAAGTCTTTATAGGGTCGAATTTGTCAGATGACCCTTTTTAGCTCACCTGGCCAAAGGCCATGTGAGCTATTGCCATCACTTGGCGTCCGTCGTCGTCGTCCGTTGTCGTCGTCGTCGTCGTTGACTTTTCTTGTAACTTCTTCTCCTCTTAAACGCCTGCACAGATTCAAACCAAATTTGGTCTGGTGGTACTTTAGGGTATCCCCCACAGAACTGATGTGGGGATTTTTGATTCGTCGAAAAACATGGCCGCCGTTGCTAAAAATAGACCAGGGGGGTCAGACTACTGTTTTTGGCTTGTAAATCAAAAAGTATAAGAGATAGATGAAATCTGATGCCACGCTACTGCTTCAGCATCAAAAGCTCTACAAAAGTCTCCATTGAGTCGAAGTTGTCAGATGACCCCTTATGGGAGTTACGGCCCCTTAAAGGTGAAAAATAGCATTTTTTCATGTTTTTGGCCTATACAATGAAAACTATTGCAGATAGAGAGAAGCTGTTGCTTGCTTAAATGTTCAGCTCATTTAGCTCTACAAAAGTCTCCATAAGGTCAAAGTTGTCAGATGACCCCATATAGGGGTTATGGCCCCTTAAAGGCAAAAAAATAGAGTTTTTGGCCTATAGAATGAAAACTATTGCAGATAGAGAAAAGCTGTTGCTTGCTTAAATGTTCAGCTCATTTAGCTCTACAAAAGTCTCCATAAGGTCAAAGTTGTCAGATGACCCCTTATAGGCGTTACGGCCCCTTAAAGGCAAAATAGTGTTTTTAGCCTATAGAATGAAAACTATTGCAGATAGAGAAAAGCTGTTGCTTGCTTAAATGTTCAGCTCATTTAGCTCTACAAAAGTCTCCATAGGGTCAAAGTTGTCAGATGACCCCTTATAGGGGTTATGGCCCCTTAAAGGCATAAAATAAAGTTTTTGGCCTATAGAATGAAAACTATTGCAGATAGAGTAAAACTGTTGCTTGCTTTAATGTTCAGCTCATTTAGCCCTACTCAAGTCTCCATATGGTCGAAGTTGTCAGATGACCCCTTATAGGGGTTACAGCCCCTTAAAGGCAAAAAATAGTGTTTTTGCCTATGGAATGAAAACTATTGCAGATAGAGAAAAGTTGTTGCTTGCTTAAATGTTCAGCTCATTTAGCTCTACAAAAGTTTCCATGGGGTCAAAGTTGCCAGATGACCCCTTATAGTGGTTACGGCCCCTTAAAGGCAAAAAATAGTGTTTTTGGCCTAAAGAAAGAAAACTTTTGCAGATAGAGAAAAGATGTTGCTTGCTTAAATGTTCAGCTTAATTAGCTCTACAAAAGTCATTTTAGGGTTGAAGTTGTCAGATGACCCCTTTAAAGGTGAAAAATAGTGTTTTTTGCTTTGAATGAAAACTATTGCAGATAGAGAAAAGCTTTTTATTGCTTA
This sequence comes from Arcuatula senhousia, assembly GCA_963971305.1. Classification (NCBI taxonomy): domain Eukaryota; kingdom Metazoa; phylum Mollusca; class Bivalvia; order Mytilida; family Mytilidae; genus Arcuatula; species Arcuatula senhousia. The sequence continues at coordinate 20,751,203 of OZ020313.1, read as the reverse complement.
AACATTCAGCTCATTTAGCTACACAAAAGTCTTCAAAGGGTTGACATTAAGACCAGGTGAGCGATTCAGGCTCCTGGGAGCCTCTTGTTTGGGGTTACAGCCCCTTAAAGGCGAAAAATATTTTTTTTGGCCTATAGAATGAAAACTATTGCAGATAGAGAAAAGTTGTTCCTTGCTTAAATGTTCAGCTCATTTAGATCTACAAAATCGTCATAGAGTCCAAGTTGTCAGATGACCCCTTATAGGGGTTACAGCCCCTTAAAGGCAAAATATGGAGTTTTTGGCCTAATGCAGAAAAAGAAAAGCTGTTGCTTGCTTAAATGTTCAGCTCATTTAGCTCTAGAAAAGCATAGGGTTGAAGTTGTCAGATGACCCTTTATAGGGATTACAGCCCCTAAATTAACATGTTTTCATGTTTTTGGCTTATATAATGAAAACTATAGCAGATAAAGAAAAATTGTTGCTTGCATAAATGTTCAGTTCATTAAGCTCTTTACAAAAGTAACTATAGAGTCATCGTGTTCAGACGGCCCTTAAAATAACATTTTGCATGTTTTTGGCCTACAGACTGAAAACTATTGCTGAAAGAGAAAAGCTGTTGCTTGCTTAAATGTTCAGCCTATTTAGATCTACAAAGTTCTTCATAGGGTTGACATCAAAACCAGGTGGGTGATTCAGGCTCCTAGGAGCCTCTTGTTATTTTTGTGCCACTCCATTTCTGTAATGGCCTGCGTCGGATTCGTATTTTATTTAAAAAAATATTTTTGTCATCTATGCATTTGAAAGAAACGTATCTAAGCAGGAACAAGAAGGTTTAAAATCGATCTAAAATGACACAGAAAACCATTTATTTCATTCCCCGAACTAAAAACATACCCTGATAGAAACAGAAGTTTTGAAAGTAAACAAAAGTCCAAAAAGATTGTCAGAAGGGGATTTTAGCAAGGAAGACTGAATTCACACCTAAAGGTTAGGTCATGTGTTGATTTAGGAGTAAACAATTAAAACTGTACAACTCCTTTAATGGGAATTCAGTCTAAACAACATAAATAAAGTCAAAGAACATACACATGTATGTCTGTATGTGCTCCTCAAAAATGACAAAGGAAGCTGGAAGATGAATTATAAAATCAAAAGTTAGTGCTGTCAACTCTTTGTCCCTTGAACAGCTTTTAGAAACAACAGAATCAATTTTTGCTTAATGCTAGGATTTGCAATTTTACAGTCATGACAGTATGACAAAACTTTAAAAAAATATATATTAAGTGATTTATATCAGATTCTGGTGACAGATCACAATAAGGCACCTACATGTACATTTAGTTGGAATATAACACAATGTATAATTAACAAGCACAGCAGGAATTTGAATTTTTGCTGCTCAGTAGGGGATTTAGGAATTCTGTTCTTGTAAATTACAAAGTAGGAAATATATTTAGCATTCTGTGCCATTAGATGCAGACTTGAGATCTCACCTACAAGATAAGAGAAGTAAAAGATGTCAAAAGACACACACATTTTAAGTCTACATTATATAAGAAACGTTCAAGGATAAAAAATAATAGGATATTCATTGGGCCTTAAAATACATTGATCTGTGTAATTATGATGTTTCAAATGTTATTAAATCTTAATTTTTTTTCAAACAGGAAGAACATCAAACAGCAAGTTGGCCTGACTACGAATCTGTGACTAACTATATAAGTGGGACAGAGTATAGTGGTGTTATCAGAGGGGAGCCACCTCCCCCAGGCACAGATCTGGAATTATTACTGACAGCCCCTCCCCCTCCACCACCTCCTGAACAGGCAGCCAACTTTGATGTTCAAGGTCTGCCAGAGGGGTTTCCTGAAGTGGGATCATCTAATGATGACGACATCGATGGGGAAGCCATGGATGATGAGTCGACATACCAGGAACCTGAAATCTCTGGTTCATATAGTGACACTAAAACAGAAGAGTCTAGTGTTATAGCTAGGGCTCCTCAAATGTTTTCTGATACCCAGCTATCTTCACTGTATGAACCTGAAAACAACATAGATGGTGTGCCATTCCCAGAGGACAGTGGTTCTGATGCCATGGAAACAGTTTCTATGGGAGATGCATCATCTGCTCCTTTATCAGAAAAGAAGAAGAAAAAGAAGGATAAGGTATCCTAGTTATACCCCTGCAAACAAAGTTTTGGGGGGTATATAGGAAACACCCTGTCTGTCTGTCTTTCTGTCCACATAGCTCGTAACTCGTAAGCCCTTCTCCTCCGAAATCCTATGAAGGATTTTGCTGAAACTTAAGATGAAGGAAGTACATCATATGAAGATGTGCATGAAGAATTTTCATCCCACTCAGACATCATTAAGGGGGAGATAATTGGACTTAGACTTTTAAAATACATTATTCAATGGGATACCTCCTAAGCGCAACTCCTCCTAAACCGCTTGAAGGATTTTGATAAAACTTAATATGAAGGAAGTACATCATATGAATATGTGCATGAAGAGGATTTTGATAAAACTTAATATGAAGGAAGTACATCATATGAATATGTGCATGAAGAATTTTCATCACAATGAGACATCATTCAGGGGAGATAATTGGACTTAGATTTTTAAAATACATTATGCAATGGGAGACCCCGTAAGGGCAACTCCTCCTAAACCGCTTGATGGATTTTGATGAAACTTTACCTGAAGGAAGTACATCATTTATAGATGTGCATGAAGAATTTTCATTGCTCTTGGATATCATTCAGGGGAGATAATTGAACTAAAACTTTTAAATACATTATAATACATTGTTCAATGGGAGACCCCGTAAGCGCAACTTCTCCTAAATCACTTGATGGATTTCAATGAAACTTTACATGACGGTACATCATCTGTAGGTGTGCATGATTAATTTGTATAGCTCTCGGTTATTATTGAGAAGAGATAACTGGACTTGAGATTTTTTATGGCCCGACCACGTATGTGGATCGGACATATAGTTTTACCCTTGTCCGTACGTCCGTCCGTAACACTTTGGTTAAGTTCTTGGTTAAGGTCCATTACTCGGCTACTAGATGTTGGGGGTCAATGATATTTCACCACCAGATGGGTCTTGGGTAGGGCTACACCACCCACTAGAAATTAGGTCACTGTGACCTATATTGTATGCATGAACGACTTCGGTTAAGTTCTTGGTTAAGGTCCATAACTTGGATACTAGATGTTGGGGGTCAATGATATTTCACTACTAGATGTTTCTTAGGTAAGGTGACACCACCCACTAGAAATTAGGTCACTGTGACCTATATTTTACGCATGAATGACTTTGGTTAAGTTCTTGGTTAAGGTCCATATCTAAGATACTACATGTTGATGGTCAATGGTATTTCACCACTAGATGTGTCTTGAGTAACATGACACCACCCAATAAAAATTAGGTCACTGTGATCTATGTTTTATGCATGAATGACTTTGGTTAAGTTCTTGGTTAAGGTCCATAACTTGGATACTAAATGTTGGGCCAGGGGTCAATGATATTTCACCACTAGATGTGTCTTGGGTAAGGTGACACCATCCACAAGAAATGAGGTCACAGCGACCTATATTTTACGCATGAATGACTTTGGCAAAGTTCTTGGTTAAGATCCATATCTTGAATACTACATGTTAGGGGTCAATAATATTTCACTACTCGATGAGTCTTGGTTACATGGCACCACCCACCAGAAATAAGGTCACAGCGACCTATATTTTACACATGAACACTTAATCAATTTCTTGGTAAAGGTCCATATCCCATGTAATCAAGGCCATAGCCAGGGGGTGCATTGGGTGCGTTTGCTTCCCCTTTTGAAATAATTTTTTCTTAATTTTCTAGGAAAAATTGACAAAACTGAGGTTTACAACCCTATTTTTCACCAATTTTCATCAAAACGCACCCCCTCTGGAAAGTTTGCACCCCTTTTTGAAAAATTCTGGCTACGGCTTTGGTAATACACATTTATGGTCAATGATATATCTAGAACGGGAGGGCCATCCTGTGGCTCATAGACACATTTTCTAGTTTTTACAGTACAATGTCCAATATGAAGCGGGGGATATCCTTTTGTGAGCTCGCTCACAGTATTACTTGTTAATTCTGTACACACCTTTACAAGGTGAAGAAGAAGACTGACTGCAGTATTATTTAAAAGCATTATTTTCTCTTGATGTTTGTTATGAATAAAAATGACAACAAAGTTCCAGACAATAAATTTTGCTACGCCTGACGTGCGTTTCGTCTATTCAAGACTCATCAGAGGCGCTCTACCAAAAATATTGAAAATGCCAAACACTGTATGAATATGAAGAGCATAGAACAGTATAACCAAAACTACCAAACTGGGGAACCAAATTATTACTAAGATATTCAACCTATGTCTGGGGTAGGAAGAACCTTAGGGTTTAGACAATTTTGAAATTTAGACGGATAATTTAAAGCTTTGATGTATTCTCCAACTCAAAAGTGTTGGTGCCGGAGCGGGCTAACCTCGGGGAATTTAAACTCCACCAGCAGTGCTAACCTTCACGTGTGTTCGAAATAAAAATGACAACAAAGTTCCAGACAATAAATTTTGCTACGCCTGACGCGCGTTTCGTCTATTCAAGACTCATCAGAGGCGCTCTACCAAAAATATTGAAAATGCCAAACACTGTATGAATATGAAGAGCATAGAACAGTATAACCAAAACTACCAAACTGGGGAACCAAATTATTACTAAGATATTCAACCTATGTCTGGGGTAGGAAGAACCTTAGGGTTTAGACAATTTTGAAATTTAGACGGATAATTTAAAGCTTTGATGTATTCTCCAACTCAAAAGTGTTGGTGCCGGAGCGGGCTAACCTCAGGGAATTTAAACTCCACCAGCAGTGCTAACCTTCACGTGTGTTCGAAATAAAAATGACAACAAAGTTCCAGACAATAAATTTTGCTACGCCTGACGCACGTTTCGTCTATTCAAGACTCATCAGAGGCGCTCTACCAAAAATATTGAAAATGCCAAACACTGTATGAATATGAAGAGCATAGAACAGTATAACCAAAACTACCAAACTGGGGAACCAAATTATTACTAAGATATTCAACCTATGTCTGGGGTAGGAAGAACCTTAGGGTTTAGACAATTTTGAAATTTAGACGGATAATTTAAAGCTTTGATGTATTCTCCAACTCAAAAGTGTTGGTGCCGGAGCGGGCTAACCTCGGGGAATTTAAACTCCACCAGCAGTGATAACCTTCACGTGTGTTCGAAATAAAAATGACAACAAAGTTCCAGACAATAAATTTTGCTACGTCTGACGCGCGTTTCGTCTATTCAAGACTCATCAGAGGCGCTCTACCAAAAATATTGAAAATGCCAAACACTGTATGAATATGAAGAGCATAGAACAGTATAACCAAAACTACCAAACTGGGGAACCAAATTATTACTAAGATATTCAACCTATGTCTGGGGTAGGAAGAACCTTAGGGTTTAGACAATTTTGAAATTTTAAACTCCACCAGCAGTGCTAACCTTCACGTGTGTTCGAAATAAAAATGACAACAAAAGTCCAGACAATAAATTTTGCTATGCCTGACGCGCGTTTCGTCTATTTAAGACTCATCAGAGGCGCTCTACCAAAAATATTGAAAATGCCAAACACTGTATGAATATGAAGAGCATAGAACAGTATAACCAAAACTACCAAACTGGGGAACCAAATTATTACTAAGATATTCAACCTATGTCTGGGGTAGGAAGAACCTTAGGGTTTAGACAATTTTGAAATTTAGACGGATAATTTAAAGCTTTGATGTATTCTCCAACTCAAAAGTGTTGGTGCCGGAGCAGGCTAACCTCGGGGAATTTAAACTCCACCAGCAGTGCTAACCTTCACGTGTGTTCGAAATAAAAATGACAACAAAGTTCCAGACAATAAATTTTGCTACGCCTGACGCGCGTTTCGTCTATTCAAGACTCATCAGAGGCGCTCTACCAAAAATATTGAAAATGCCAAACACTGTATGAATATGAAGAGCATAGAACAGTATAACCAAAACTACCAAACTGGGGAACCAAATTATTACTAAGTTATTCAACCTATGTCTGGGGTAGGAAGAACCTTAGGGTTTAGACAATTTTGAAATTTAGACGGATAATTTAAAGCTTTGATGTATTCTCCAACTCAAAAGTGTTGGTGCCGGAGCGGGCTAACCTCGGGGAATTTAAACTCCACCAGCAGAGCTAACCTTCACGTGTGTTCGAAATAAAAATGACAACAAAGTTCCAGACAATAAATTTTGCTACGCCTGACGCGCGTTTCGTCTATTCAAGACTCATCAGAGGTGCTCTACCAAAAATATTGAAAATGCCAAACACAGTATGAATATGAAGAGCATAGAACAGTATAACCAAAACTACCAAACTGGGGAACCAAATTATTACTAAGATATTCAACCTATGTCTGGGGTAGGAAGAACCTTAGGGTTTAGACAATTTTGAAATTTAGACGGATAATTTAAAGCTTTGATGTATTCTCCAACTCAAAAGTGTTGGTGCCGGAGCGGGCTAACCTCGGGGAATTTAAACTCCACCAGCAGTGCTAACCTTCTCGTGTGTTCGAAATAAAAATGACAACTTTAAATAAGGAACTAAGCAATGTACTTTTTGTATTTCTTCAGACCAGCTAAGTAATACCAAACTGTCAACACAAATAAGATAGTGCATATTTCTTTCATCATTAGCATTTAAACCCCCACAGCTTAAAATTGGAAAATCCTTGTCTTTTAGGCAGTTTCAGTTTAGAAAGCTGCCTTCATTTTTGAAGATTGCTAATATCATTATGGATTTCATTTACTCAACACATTTAAGATACATCTGGCTGTGCCACATTCAATATCATTCAAAAAAGTCGATAATGGAACCATGTAAAAAATTGTAAGTTGTCTGCTGGTTACAACTAACAGCACTTTTTATCGTCCTTGCTGCTATGAAACTTGTAAAGAATAAAAATCCTTATTTGTAAATAAATATTTCAGCAATCAAGTGGACAGTTGAAACATAAAAATGTGTCAAACCTTGTTCAGAAATGGCAGAAGGTTAAACAGGAAGTTGCAATAGAGGAACAGCAGAGAGAGGAGAGACAACAAGCCATACGACAGAAGTTAGACGAGTGGAAGAAAGAGCAAAGCTGATAGAGACAGGTTTGTTTTAGTCACATCCTATTTCAAATCTATCCTATCTATTGCCATCACTTTTTCATAAAATCTTTTCTCTAGAACCATTTGACCAAATGCAACTTAACTTGTTATACATAATATTAATGGTGTTCTTTACAAAACAATTGTTTGGATTTTTGATAAAAAATAACAAAAAAACATTGTTAAAAATAGAACATTGGGGTAAAATCACCTTTCAAAGGATACTGGTATAAGCCTTAAACAGTCAATTCGGTAAAATATTTATACTTTACCTAATGTTTCAGGCTTACTTACTTTAAACACTACAATCCCACTTTGTCCTTTTAGGTAAAAAAATCACACTTTTCATGGTTTTGCCTTATATAATGAAAACTATTGCAGAAAGAGAAAACCTATTACTTGTTTCGATTTAGAGCTTGTAAAGCTAAGGATGATCACTATCAAAGATAGAGAAAAGCTTTTGTTTCTTAAAGACTCTACAAAAGTGTTCATGTGGCTCTTAAAAGGTTAGCTTGAGAAACTCTACAAAAATGCTCATTGGGTCAAAGTTGTCGGATGACCCCTTTTATAGGCTATGGCTTTTAACAGGTCAAAAACCCTGTTTCTGGTTTATAAAATGAATACTGTATCAGATAGAGAAAAGCTTTTGCATTCTTAAATGTTCGGCTTGAGAAGCTTAATACTGAGCATGGCTCGTAGCGAAAGCGGAGAGCTCTACACTTTTCCCGTGAAAAATTTGCCTAATGCTGATATTGATTTTTTTCCGTCCAGATATGCATCTCAAACTGAGTTCGGGTGCGGCTTGAATATAGATATAATGCTTCTAAAAATATATTTTATGTTTTAAATCATGGATGAAATTTTAAAATATTAGTAGGGCAAGTATTTACTAGAAACATAATTTATTTGCGCTTTTCATTTATTTCAAATTTGTACATTGCACATCAATGAAGTAAATATTTTTAACGTCATCAGTTATTCAAAATTTGGAGCGAAACATTACGTGCTCATAGGCGCCATTTTTGTAATCAATTTGCTAAAATTTGGAGTATTTGAAAGAAATTTTTAAGATTATCGAGTTTAAACATTAAATTTCTTTGTCTTTTTTCACTATCAAACGAGGCAAATTGAATAATTATGCTGTGCTCGCAGCTAGGCAATGTTGAATTCATATTAAAAGTATCTGTTAGGTTGAAGTTTTCAGGTCATGGCACTTAAAGGGTCAAAAATTGAAACCAAAGTCTCATCTGGTGAGAGCTAGATAATATTACAGAATTTAGTTTTCTGGGGGCCTCTAGTTTTTGTCTCTTTGTGACTTTGACAATTTCAATACATATAATAGCAATGGTAAAGTTTTGCAAGCACCTCCATATCTCAAGAACTATAAGTCACTTGGTATGCATATGCCACAGTAGTAACTTAGTATATTTTTGTCCTCATCTTTTGACCTTGACCTTGATTTTCTGGTTGAGTGACTTTTACAATTTTCAATACTTATATAATAGCAATGGTAAAGTTTTGCGAGCACCTCCATATCTCAAGAACTATAAGTTATAGGTTAATGAAACTTGGTATGCATATGCCCCAGTAGTAGATTAGCATAGTTGCATCCCCATCTTTTGACCTTGACCTTGATTTTCTGGTTGAGTGACTTTGATTATTTTAATAGCATATATAAGCAATGTTTAAGTTCTATGAACATTTTTTGATCTCTGAAACTGAAAATCCATTTAAATTCATAATATAGTGGCAGTAAAAAAGAATAATTGTTTCTGATGGTGCCGGCAGGCGAGACATACTTTAGTGTTAACTCTTGTTTTTATATCCCTGTTCACCCTCCTATTAACTTGTTAATATGAATGTTATAATCCTTTGGTTATCTTTTGTAGGTTTTACAATAGACTATCTTGGTATTCAAAGAATTCATTCCTGGAAGGATGTGTGATAAAATCATATAAACACTTATTATATTTTGTGTTTTACATCATTTGACAGAGGTTGTCAATCAAAGACAAGATATTTATTTGAATGGTATTTATGACAGGGAAAAGTTATAATAAAAAATGTATGTCAAATTATGATCATTTATGAACTGTATTGCAGGTAATTTTGGTGGGTGCAAATTTTGGCTTACTGTGGATTCATTTATTTTTGGGGGTACCAATTTTGGTGGTTTGATGAAATAAGATAAGTTTGTGGATCATAAAAATTCCCAATTCTTAAGTCTGTAGCATACAGATTAATGTGAGTTTTTTTGTGGGGTTATCAAATTTTGTGGATCAAGGCCATCCAGGAAAACCACAAAAATTGATACCCCACAAATATTAATGAAACCACAGTATTTTATATGTTGCAAAAAATTCAAACATGGCAAAATAAATTCTGATGAAATTTGTTTTTTAAGTGCAATTCAATGAAAAATCTTCTAATTCTTTACATCCTCCAGAATAACCCACTGTATGGTTCATTGTCAGTAGAATAAAGTTCACATTCTGAATGCAATATAAAATGTTCATAGAAGATAAAGAAACTTTAAATGAATTGTAGAATACCAGAATAAGAATAGAAATATTTATAAAAATCTAATTAAGTTTTATTTTAAGGTGGAACTTGACATGACTTGAACTTGAACAATGTTGTCAATTTTACATAGTTTATGTTACTTTTTTCATGTATAAGCAAAGTTTATGAAAAATATGATGTCTGGGACATTTACTTTATTTTACATCATTACATTGCAAATTATCTTAAGATTGGTTTTCTGGATAATCTAAGGCCATTTTTGTTTCGCCTGCAACTTAAGTCTCTGAAGGCGAGACATAGGTATTACTTTCCGGCGGCGGCGTAAACTTTTTTGTAAGACTTTTGTGGAAAATGAATTCCAAGAAAAGTATAATAGCTAGGCATCTGATATTTAATATACAGACAGTTGAGGTTTAGGTCTACGCAACTGGCACCATGCCGTTTGACCCTGACCTCAATTTCATGGTTCAGCGACTCTGTGAACTTAGATGTTTTTTTCGGGCCAAAAAAACCCTTTTTAAGCCTTTTGAATTAATGAATTAAGTGAAAAGTATAATAGTTAGGCATCTGATATCTGGTATACCGACACTTCGGGTATGTTCTATACAACTGGAGCCATGCTGTTTTACCCTGACCCCATTTTCATGGTTCAGAGACTGTGAACTTGCATGATTTTGGGGCCCAAAACCTCTTTGTAAGACTTTTGTGGAAAATGAATTAAGTGAAAAGTATTATAGCTAGGCATCTGATATCTAAGATACAGACACCTGGAGTTATGGTCTATGCAACTGAAACCATGTCATGTGACCTTGACACACTTTTTATTGGTTCAGTGACTTTGTGGACTTGGATGAATTTTGGAACAATTAAAACTTTTGTGGCAAATAATTAAGTTAAAAGTATAATAGCTAGGCATCTGATATTTGGTATACAGACATTTGGGGTTTTGGTCTACAAAACTGACACCATGTTGTGTGACCATGACCCCACTTTCACAGTTCATTGACTTTGTGAACTTAGATGAAATAAGTTAAGTGAAAAGTATAATATTATAGCTAGGCATCTGATATTTGGGGACTATGGTATACACAACTGACCTCACCATGTAATGTAACTATAGTATCTAGAACACACTTCAGACATTTTTGTGATGGTTAAATGGTATTCTGTCATCTGTCACATGACCTTGACCTTAATTTTCTGAAAGCTCAGCTAGACCTTCAAGGAGTTCTGTGATGGTGCTAACAGGCGGAACATACTTTAGTGTCAACTCTTGTTCTACGGAAAGAAAAGGATTTGAATATGTTTATCTTATGGCTTTGTTAATATCCTGCCAAAATGTCATATTTCAAGCACTAGATCGAAAACAAGATACAGTCGACCCCCTACTTGCAATTACTTGGTCTCTAACTAGACTTTTTTGAGTGCATATTTTCTCACCTTACATTATAATAATTGTCTTGTATTTTCAAATTTTTATTAGCTGCAAAATGAATAATAAATTTCTTAGTAAACTGTAATAGATCCATGATCATATTATGTCTACAATTGGACTTTGATATATTTACTATTAGTCCTAAATTAGAATATTGTTTGTTTGTCATTCTCCAACTCACTGGGTAGGTAAGTAGGTATTTTTTTTCTTTTTTCAAAATTTTAGTTTTCCTTGTGAATTAGTCAATTGACCATAAAACTTTTAAGATAATGATTTTAATATATATATATATATATTTTTTCAACTTTGAATAACATTTTGAAAAAGGGACAATTTAGTGGGTCGGTCAGCTGATGGCAATCTACAATATATTAATTTAGGCCTTAGAACTTGATTTTGTGTCTGATTAATGCCCATCCTGTAACAATTTCTTAAAGATGGTACAATGTTAATTGTCCTTGTTTTTAGAAATATGTAATATCCTTGTTTAAATTGCCTGAAAAGGTCATTTTGTTTGTTTATATGTACATGTACTTGTTAGTGAGTAAGTAAAATGTACATATTTGATGATTATAAAATTTTATAATATGAGGGTGTATCAATGAAAAAGCGTACTGTATAGTCAAACCTGCTCTAGTGGTCACCTCTGGAAGCAATCACCTGCTTTAAGCAGCCACCTATTTTTGTCCTTTTCTTTAATATTTCAACAAAAGCAAACCTGTATTAAGCAACCACTAGTCATATGTAGACACATTTTTCTCTTCCTAAGGGTGACTTTTAAGACAGGTTTGACTTTATAATCATGTATAATTAATGTACACCACATAATGTCCATTAAAAAAGCAAAATACTGCACTGGTTCTACAGTGCATTTGGTTGTTAATACTACTTGATAATCACAGTCTTTGACTTGGAAGGTGAGTTTTGTTTTGCTCTCTGTATTACTGAAAGGGACTGACCATTTATCTTGAATGGTTGGAGATGATTTTTCTTAAAAAATAAAATATTCCATGCATGTGATTCTCCTGCCAGGAGACAATTCTCACAACTTTTTTACCTATCTTCTGTTCTCACAACTTTTTGTGTAATCTCCCGCTTTTTCAAGACATGACAAAATTTTAGATTTATAGACATTTTTTGTTCAGGCATAAAACATCTCCAGTGTTTTAGGGGTTTATCAATTAGACAGACTTTGATTTAACAGGTAAAGGTGTTGATTTAAAGATTATTGCCATTTACCTGATAAGTGTATAAATAGTTAAAGATTAATCAGTGGAGACAGGTATATTTGGCACATGTTAGTGCACACACTCAACATTGAAATGCAATTTTAATGAGAGTTGAAAATCTCCCGCTTTTTTTCCAATCTCCAGCTTTGTCATCATCATTCTTTCACATATATGGCATTCTGAAAGATGTATAAATTATGCTTATAATAGGAAAAAAATGTCATTGGCCCTTTATTTTTTCCTGAGATGTGCACACAGAATAAAAATGACAAGAACAACAGCCAAGGCCAGCCCTTCAAGTTAAATGGTGGTTTTAAAGTTAATTTTATTTGGTGATTCCTGATGAGATCAGCTAAAGGTGTTGATATATATATATAAGGTGTCTGAACAAAAAAATGTCTATAAATCTAAAATTTTGTCATGTCTTGAAAAAGCGGGAGATTACACAAAAACTTGTGAGAACAGAAGATAGGTAAAAAAGTTGTGAGAATTTGTCTCCTGGCAGGAGAATCACATGCATGGAACATTATGACATCTAAGTTAGAATTCTGTTTCTCACATTGTGGCTACTGGTATGTTCAGGTAAGTAATTCTTCACTAATTGATTATGTGTCAGCATGTTGCAATAGGTGTAACTGTTTGATATATTATGCCATGTACAGAATAAGCAAAAACTTAAGTAAGTAAATCTGTTCTTAATTACCACCTTTTTTGGATGCACATGACCCATATAGGGGGATGATCTTCGTTAGGTAAAGTACTTATTTGGATGTAAACCAACCCTAACAACTTTGAAGATGATTAGTTATTACAATTTCATCCATCACAATAAATCATAAAGTGCTCATGGACACAGAGAGGTAAAAGTATGTCAGGTGGACAATATGGATGTGTTCTATGCTAGTCTCCTTGAAGGACTATCATATAACATGTTAAAGGCATGATTTCTGGTTAGTTGCTATATAAGAGATCTTAATTTGTAAAAGAAATGTTCGTTAATATATTTGAAACCCTGCTTTGAATAAATTTGAAAAAAATGTGTGATTGCTATTGTAGTCTTGTTTAACAAATCCATACTTTCTATCTTGTGGTATTTTTTCCAGCTCTGTCCATATTAGCTGATACTCGTTCATTGCTTTTTCACAGTTCATGAATGCCATTTTCACAATAACGACGGCGGCGGCGTTAACTTTTTGGAAAAGTTTTATGAGCACCTCCATATCTCAAGACCTATATAGGTCCTAGGTGAATGAAATTTTGTAAGCATATGCCCCAGAAGTAGCTTAGCACAGCTGCATCCCCATCTTTTGACCTTGATTTTCCGGTTGAGTGACTGACAATTTTTAATAATTATAGCAATAGAAAAGTTTTGCGAGCACCTCCACATCTCAAGAACTATAAGTCCTAGGACGATGAAACTTGGTATGCATATGCCCCAGTAGTAGCTTAGCACAGTTGCATCCCAATCTTTTGATCTTGACCTTGATTTTTTGGTTGAGTGACTTTGACAATTCTCAATACATATAATAGCAATGGTAAAGTTTTGCGAGCACCTCCATATCTCAGGCACTATAAGTCCTAGGTTGATCAAACTTGGTATGCATATGCCCCAGTAGTAGTTTAGCACAGTTGCATCCCCATCTTTTGATCTTGACCTTGATTTGAGTGACTTTGACAATTTTCAATATACATTAAATAGCAATGTTAAGGTTTTGCAAACCCCTCCATATCTCAAGTATTATTGGTCCTAGGTTGATGAAACTTGGTATGCATATGCCCCAGTAATAGCTTAGCACAATTTCATCCCCATCTTTTGACCTTGACTTGGATTTCCTGGTTGAGTGACTTTGATTATTTTTATTGCATATATTAGCAATATTTAAGTTCTATAAACATCTTTTGATCTCAGAAACTGAAAATCCTTATTTAAAGTATAGTCACCCTACCTAATGTACAATTGACATTTGATTGTGAGGTGGTCGCAAATGGCATAAATTAGGACGCCTCAAACTTTGCAAGGTAAGAAAAATATCATTATGAAATGATTATTTATAATTTAGTTGCACAGTTCGGGGGTCTGTTGGTAAACCTTTATTGTAGTACTATTTTTTTTAATTTGATCCAGTCCTTTCATCGTTGGATGTGTTTTAACAAGATAAAAGGGTAAACACTGCATTCTCTATGTTGTTTTTTTTTTCAAATAAGGTCATGTTTTCTGACTGATGGGTATTTATAGTCGTGACTAGGGGAAAGCCCCTCTGCATCGACTTATACCAACCGGTATAGACTCGCTATGTGCCATGGGTCGTCCAGCCCATGACACACCACCGCCAGTGTTAGCTGCTCCAGAGTATCCTTTGTTGTCGCTGGAACAGTGCCCGTCTTGCACCACGGGGAGGTACTGCAAGACAGGTCATGTTTTTCTCTTTAATCCACTTTTTATACCCCACGCAACGAAGGGTCAGGTGAGCAATTGTCATCACTTGGCGTCCGTCGTCCGTAAACTGTTTAAAACGTTAACTCCTCTGACACCATAAGTTAAATTCCCCGAGGTTAGCCCGCTCTGGCACCAACACTTTTGAGTTGGAGAATACATCAAAGCTTTAAATTATCCGTCTAAATTTCAAAATTGTCTAAACCCTAAGGTTCTTCCTACCCCAGACATAGGTTGAATATCTTAGTAATAATTTGGTTCCCCAGTTTGGTATTTTTGGTTATACTGTTCTATGCTCTTCATATTCATACAGTCTTTGGCATTTTCAATATTTTTGGTAGAGCGCCTCTGATGAGTCTTGAATAGACGAAACGCGCGTCAGGCGTAGCAAAATTTATTGTCTGGAACTTTGTTGTCATTTGTATTTCGAACACACGTGAAGGTTAGCTCTGCTGGTGGAGTTTAAATTCCCCGAGGTTAGCCCGCTCCGGCACCAACACTTTTGAGTTGGAGAATACATCAAAGCTTTAAATTATCCGTCTAAATTTCAAAATTGTCTAAACCCTAAGGTTCTTCCTACCCCAGACATAGGTTGAATATCTTAGTAATAATTTGGTTCCCCAGTTTGGTATTTTTGGTTATACTGTTCTATGCTCTTCATATTCATACAGTGTTTGGCATTTTCAATATTTTTGGTAGAGCGCCTCTGATGAGTCTTGAATAGACGAAACGCGCGTCAGGCGTAGCAAAATTTATTGTCTGGAACTTTGTTGTCATTTGTATTTCCAATTGCAACCAAACTCAGTATGGATGTTCATTAGCATTCGGTGCTTAGAACTGATGTGGGGATTTTTGATTCGGCGTAAAACATTGCAGCCATGGCTTAAAAATAGAACATGGGGGTAAATGCAGTTTTTTGCAAATAACTCAAAAACGGCTACAGATATCAAAATTCTGGCAGGGGTAAAAGTGATCAGCACATCAAGATCTACCTACCCTGGTATTTGAAGAAAATCCAACAACCCATGTAGGAGTTATTGTCCTTTTTGTGGATTTTTTGCAAATTTTGCACCTGTTTAGCTCAATATCTTAAAAACAATAAAAGATATTTTAGAAATTTAAATTGCATATTGTTAAGCGCATCAAGCTCTACTACATATGTAATAGGGTCAACGTTGTTGGAATTTTCCTTTGAGGAGTTATTGCCCTTAGAACGTCCAAATTGAGCATTTAAAAAGCATTTCCTCATTACATTGAAAACGTTAACTCCTCTGACACTTTAAGTCCAATTGGAACCAAACTTGGTATTGTTGTTTATTAGCATTAGGTGTATAGAACTGATGTGGGGATCTTTGATTGGTTGTAAAACATGGCCGCTATTGCTAAAAATAGAATATTAGGTTAAACTGCTTTTTTTTTGCTAATAACTCAAAAAGGGTGACAGATTTTAAGACTTTGATTGAGAACAAAAGTGATCAGCACCTTAAGATCCACCATATTGCCAGATGACCCCCTTATTAATCTTATGACCCTTTCAACGTCAAATAGATTTTGCCTAATGACCTTTACTTCAGACACACATGTCAGGTGTGCGATTCAGGCTCCTGGGATCCTCTTGTTGACTGGTCCGTCCGTCCGTCTGTCTGATCAAAGTTTGTGATTGCAACTTCTCTTAAACTACTGAACAGAATTTAACCAAACTTGGTATGCAAGAAGTAGATCATATGTACTTGTGCATGTTACCAGGAATTTTTGATCCGCAAATTTTTGTGGGAGTAATGGCCCTTTGGACTTAGAAATTTGCAGAAAATCATGATAACAGTTTATGAACGCAACTCCTCTTAAACTACTGACAGAATTTAACGAAACTTGGTATGCAAGAAGTACACCATATGTAGTTGTGCATGTTACCAGGAATTTTTGATCCGCAAAATTTTGTTGGAGTTATGGCCCTTTGCACTTACAAATTTGATATAACTTTGTTATGATATTCAAATACTTGCACATCCACTTTTACAATCATTCAATATTATTGACTCCTGTAGCTTAATACTAATTCCCCAAGGATAACATTGATAGTCCAATAGTGGAACGCGTGGGGTATGTGGGCGTGCTCACTAAGGTTCTTTCATTTAAAATGTTGCTATAACAATTGTTCTTATCAAAGATTTAACTTGCTTAAAAATATGATTTTCAATTTAAAAATAATAAACACACAATTTGCATATGTGTAGATGAAGAACACGCATTTTCGTTAAGAGGTTGTACGTTTCCTTTGTTTCAATAAGTATAAGACGATTAGGCTTATTTCCTGATATCATAATGTCCAAATTCCGTAAATATCCTTGGCAATAACAAAATAAAGGTAGACATTATTTAGAACAACAAATCGGTCTATTACCGAATATTGCCCCAGGTAACTAAACATTGAGTTCAGAACAAATATTTTTGCACTTTTTAGCTCACCTGGACTGAAGGTCCATGTTGAGCTATTGCCATCACTTGGCGTCCGTCGTCGTTGTCCGTCGTTAACTTTTCTTTGAAAATCTTCTCCGAAATGACTGAAGGAATTGCTTTGAAACTTTGCACACTTCATCTTTGGGATGTCCTCTACCAAGATTGCACAAATGGTGGCTGCTGTCCACTAAAAATAGACCAGGGGGGTCAGACTACTGTTTTTGGCTTGTAAATCAAAAAGTATAAGAGATGGATGAAATCTGATGCCACCCTACTGCTTCAGCATCAAAAGTTCTACAAAAGTCTCCATTTGGTCCAAGTTGTCAGATGACCCCTTATAGGGGTTATGGCCCCTAAAATAACGTTTTTTTCATTACTTGGGCCTACGGCTACAGAATGAAACTATAGAAGATAGAGAAAAGCTGTTACTTGCTTAAATGTTCAGCTCATTTAGCTCTAGAAAAGTCGTTACATGTATAGGGTTGACTCAAGACTTGGTGAGCGATTCAGGCTCCTTGGAGCCTCTTGTTAGCTCACCTAGAACGAAGTTCCATGTGAGCTATTGCCATCACTTGGCGTTCATCGTCGTCTGTCGTCGTCTGTTAACAATTATTCTAAAATCTTCTCCTCTGAAACTACAAGGGGTCATCTGACAACTTCGACCCTATGAAAACTTTTGTAGAGCTAAATGAACTGAACATTTAAGCAAGCAACAGCTTTTCTCTATCTGCTATAGTTTTCATTCTATAGGCCAAAAACATGAAAAAGCGTTATTTTGGGGGCCGTAACCCCTATAAGGGGTGATCTGACAACTTTGACTCTATGAAAACTTTCGTAGAGCTATATGAACTTAACATTTATTATAAGCAAGCAACATGTTTTCTCTATTTGCTAAAGTTTTCATTCACTAAGCCAAAAACATGACACAAGAGGCTCCCAGGAGCCTAAATCGCTCACCTGGTCTTGATGTCAACCCTATATTTTGTAGAAATTAAATGAGCTGAACATTTTAGCAATAGTTTTTCTTTATCTACTATTGTTATGGCCCGACCACGTATGTGGATCGGACATATAGTTTTACCCTTGTCCGTCCGTCCGTACGTCCGTACGTCCGTACGTCCGTCCGTAACACTTTGGTTAAGTTCTTGGTTAAGGTCCATTACTCGGATACTAGATGTTGGGGGTCAATGATATTTCACCACCAGATGGGTCTTGGGTAGGGCTACACCACCCAGTAGAAATTAGGTCACTGTGACGTATATTTTATGCATGAACGACTTCGGTTAAGTTCTTGGTTAAGGTCCATAACTTGGATACTAGATGTTGGGGGTCAATGATATTTCATTACTAGATGTGTCTTAGGTAAGGTGACACCACCCACTAGAAATGAGGTCACTGTGACCTATATTTTATGCATGAATGACTTTGGTTAAGTTCTTGGTTAAGGTCCATTACTCGGATACTAGATGTTGGGGGTCAATGATATTTCACCACCAGATGGGTCTTGGGTAGGGCTACACCACCCACTAGAAATTAGGTCACTGTGACCTATATTTTATGCATGAACGACTTCGGTTAAGTTCTTGGTTAAAGTCCATAACTTAAATACTAGATGTTGGGGGTCAATGATATTTCACTACTAGATGTGTCTTAGGTAAAGTGACACCACCCACTAGAAATTAGGTCACTGTGACGTATATTTTACGCATGAATGACTTTGGTTAAGTTCTTGGTTAAGGTCCATATCTTGAATACTACATGTTAGGGGTCAATAATGTTTCACTACTCGATGAGTCTTGGTAACATGGCACCACCCACCAGAAATAAGGTCACAGCGACCTATATTTTACACATGAACACTTTTGATCAATTTCTTGGTAAAGGTCCATATCCCAGGTAATACACATTGAGGGTCAATGATATTTCAAGAACGGGAGGGCCATCCTGTGGCTCATAGACACATTTTCTAGTTTTCATTCTATAGACCAAAAACAAAAAAATCGTTATTTTAGGGGCCGTAACCCCTATAAGGAGTCATCTGACAACTTCGACCTGATGAAGACTTTTGTAGAGCTTTATGTGCTGAACATTTAAGCAAGCAACAGCTTTTCTCTATCTGCTATAGTTTTCATTCTAAAGGCCAAAAACATGAAAAGGTTATTTTGGGGCCATAACCCTTATTAAGGGTCAT
Organism: Arcuatula senhousia; assembly: GCA_963971305.1. Taxonomy (NCBI): domain Eukaryota; kingdom Metazoa; phylum Mollusca; class Bivalvia; order Mytilida; family Mytilidae; genus Arcuatula; species Arcuatula senhousia. The sequence continues at coordinate 20,731,724 of OZ020313.1, read as the reverse complement.
CTGACAACTTCGAACTATTGAGACTTTTGTCGAGCTAAATAAACTGAACATTTAAGCAAGCAACAGCTTTTTATACGACCGCAAAAAAATTGCGGACGTATTATGGTATGATGCTGTCGTCGTCGTCGTCGTCGTTGTCGGTGTCTGTTAACTTTTTAGTGTTTCCACAATAACTTTAGTTCCAGTTATCCGATTGCTATGAAACTTTACAATGATGTTCCTTACCATAAAAGGATGCATGGGATTGATTTTGGGGGTCCCCCAATTTTTATGCCCCGCCAACTTTGTTGGGGGGCATAAAGTTTTTCGGTCTGTTCGTCCGTCCTTCCGTCCGTCCGTCACACTTTAGTTTTCCGCACTTTTTTTCGACATCCTTGCATATATTCAAAAGATTTTTGGTATGTGAGTCTACCATGAATAATTACAGGTCAAGTTCGAGTTTCGTTCCGGTCCACTGATTTTGACCTAAATTACGGCCCTTGAACTTAGCAAATTTTGTAAAAATAAGTTTTCCGCACTTTTTTTCCACATCCTTGCATATATTCAAAAGATTTTTGGTATGTGAGTCTACCATGATGAGTTACAGGTCAAGTTCGAGTTTCGTTCCGGTCCACTGATTTTGACCTAAATTACGGCCCTTGAACTTAGCAAATTTTGTAAAAAAAAAGTTTTTCCGCACTTTTTTTCCACATCCTTGCATATATTCAAAAGATTTTTGGTATGTGTGTCTACCATGATGAGTTACAGGTCAAGTTCGAGTTTCGTTCCGGTCCACTGATTTTGACCTAAATTACGGCCCTTGAACTTAGCAAATTTTGTAAAAAAAAAAGTTTTCCGCACTTTTTTTCCACATCCTTGCATATATTCAAAAGATTTTTGGTATGTGAGTCTACCATGATGAGTTACAGGTCAAGTTCGAGTTTCGTTCCGGTCCACTGATTTTGACCCAAATTAGGGCCCTTTGACTTAGCAAATTTGGTAAAAATAACAGTTTTATTTTATTTGCCAGCGGGGCATCAGTGTCATCTTGACACATTTCCTTGTTCGTTTAGAAATAAGGGGCCAAAAAAGGGCCAAAAATACTACTTTTTTGTTTGTTTCCACAATAACTTAGTTCTAGTTATCCAATTGCTATGAAATTTGACAGTGATGTTCCTTACCATACAAGGATGAATGGGATTGATTTTGGGGGTCCCCCCTTTTTTATTTCGAAATTAGGGGCCCAAAAGGGGGAAAAAATTAAAATATTTTACTTGTTTCCACCATAACTTTGGTCCTAGTTGGCCTATTGCTGTGAAATTTGTCAAGAATGTGTCTTACAATAAAATAATGAACCTGATGAATTTTTGTTCCCCATCTTTTTCTCCGTTGTGTAATTAGGGGCCAAAAGGGGCCAAAATAAAAACTTTTATTTGTGGTCCGATTTCGAATTTTTTTTTTACATGTTTGTTCTTGTCAAATAGCGGATACAAAATTAAGAATTAATTTTTGCGACCCCCCCTTTTTCCCCCTATTACGTAATTAGGGGCCAAATGGGGCCAAAATCGAAACTTTTTTATTTGTGGTTCGATTTTGAAATTTTTTTTTGCAAGTTTATTTTTGTCAAGTAGCGAATCCAAATTTGAGAATTTATTTTTGCGACCCCCACCCCTTTTTCACCTGTTACGTAATAAGGGGCCAAAAGGGGCCGAAATTGAAACTTTTTTATTTCTGGTCCGATTTTGAAAATTTTTTTTGCATGTTTGTTCTTGTCAAATAGCGGATACAAAATTAAGAATTGATTTTTGCGACCCCCCCCTTTTTCCCCTTATTACGTAAATAGGGGCCAAAAAGGGGCCGAAATTGAAACTTTTTTATTTCTGGTCCGATTTTGAAAATTTTTTTTGCATGTTTGTTCTTGTCAAATAGCGAATACAAAATTAAGAATTAATTTTTGCGACCCCCCCTTTTTCCCCCTATTACGTAATTAGGGGCCAAATGGGGCTTTTTTTTTGTGGTCCGATTTTGAAAAATTTTTTTGCAAATTTATTCTTGTCAGGTAGTGATTCTAAATTTAAGAATAAATTTTTGGGGCTGTAATCATAATTTTAAAAAAAATTCTGGTTCGATTTTTAATTTTTTCCCCAAACATTATTCTTTTAAAGAGTAGAATACAACATTCAAAATTTATATTTTTAGCCCCTGGGTTGAAAGTCCATCAGAGAAGCATGTGTCAAAAACCTTTGTCAGTCCACCATGGGCTGCATGTGTCCAGAACAATAGACTATCCATATTAGGCCTAAAACGTACAGGGTTCAACATGTTGCGGTCGTATCATGCTGCGCTCGGCGAAGCTTTTTATCTCTATCTGCTATAGTTTTCATTCTATAGGCCTAAAACATGAAAAAGGTTATTTTAGGGGCCATGACCCCAATTAAGGGTCATCTATCAACTTTGATCCTTTTGAAACTTTTGTAGAGCTAAATGAACTGAACATTTAAGCAAGCTATCTGCTATAGTTTTCTTTCTATAGGCCAAAAACATGAAAAAATATCATTTTAGGGGCCGTAACCTTATTAAGTATCACCTGACAACTTCGATCCTTTTGAGACTTTTGTAGAGCTAAATCAACTGAACATTTAAGCAAGCAACAGCTTCTCACTATTTCCAATAATTTTCATTCCATAGGCCAAAACATGAAAAAACATTATTTCAGGGCCGTCACAAAAACCCCTATAAGGGGTCATCTGTCAACTTCGACCCTATGGAGACTTTTGTAGAGCTAAATGAGCTGAACATTTAAGCAAGCAACAGCTTTTCTCTATCTGCAATAGTTTTCATACTATAGGGCAAAAACATGAAATAACGCTATTTTTCACCTTTAATGGGCTGTAACCCCTATAAGGGGTCATCTGACAACTTGGACCAAATGGAGACTATTGTAGAACTTTTGATGCTGAAGCAGTAGGGTTGCATCAGTTTTCATCTATCTCTTATACTTTTTGATTTACAAGCCAAAAACAGTAGTCTGACCCCCCTGGTCTATTTTTAGCAACGGCGGCCATATTTTTCGACGGATCAAAAATCCCCACGCAAATTTTGTGCAGGATACCCTAAAGTACCACCAGACCAAATTTGGTTTGAATCTGTTCAGTTGTTTCAGAGGAGAAGAAGTTTGAAAAAGTTTACAGACGACGACGACGACGACAACGGACGACAAGTGATGGCAATAGCTAAAAATGTCATTTTAGGGGCCGTTACCCCTATAGATGTCATAAGACAACTTCGATCCTATGGAGACTTTTGTAGAGCTTTATCAGCTGAACATTTAAGCAAGCAACAGCTTCTCTCTATTTGCTTTAGTTTTCATTCACTAAGCCAAAACCATGAAAAAAACGTTATTTTAGGGGTCATCTGACAACTTTGACCCTATGAAGACTTTTGTAGAGCCAAATGAACTGAACATTTAACCAAGCAACAGTTTTTCTCTATCTGCTATAGTTTTCATTCCATAGGCCAAAAACATGAAAAAACGTCATTTTACTGGGCGTTACCCCTATAAGGGGTCATCTGACAACTTTGATCCTATGGAGACTTTTGTAGAGCTTAATGAGCTGAACATTTAAGCAAGCAACAGCTTCTCTCTATCTGCTATAGTTTTCATTCCATCGGCCAAAAATATGAAAAAAAACGTTATTTTAGGGGCTGTAACCCCTATAAGAGGTCATCTGACAACTTCGACCATATGGAGACTTTTGTAGAGCTTAATGAGCTTAACATTTAAGCAAGCAACAGCTTCTCTCTATCTGCAATAGTTTTCATACTTTAGGGCAAAAACATGAAAAAATGATATTTTTCACTTTTAAGGGGCTGTTACTCCTATAAAGGGTTATTTGACAACTTCGACTCAATGAAGACTTTTGTAGAGCTTTTGATGCTGAAGCAGCAGCGTGCATCAGATTTCATCTATCTCTTATACTTTTTGATTTACAAGCCAAAAAACAGTAGTCTGACCCCCTGGTCTATTTTAGTAACGGCGGCCATGTTGTTTGGACAGCAGCCACCATTTGTGCAATCTTGGTAGAGGACATCCCAAAGATGAAGTGTGCAAAGTTTCAAAGCAATTCCTTCAGTCATTTCGGAGGAGAAGATTTTCAAAGAAAAGTTAACGACGGACAACGACGACGGAAGACGACGACGACGGACGCCAAGTGATTGCAATAGCTCAACATGGACCTTCAGTCCAGGTGAGCTAAAAAGTGCAAAAATATTTGTTCTGAACTCAATGTTTAGTTACCTGAGGCAATATTCGGTAATAGACCGATTTGTTGTTCTAAATAAGGTCTACCTTTATTTTGTTATTGCCAAGGATATAGACAGAATTTGGACATTATGATATCAGTAAATATATTTGTATTCGGTTTAAAAGGGGTATTTTTCATTTAATTGACCTTTTGATTTTTTCTTTTCATTGATCACTTGGTATTTAACTACAGTTCTCATATGAAGTTTCCTGCCTTTGGCGAAGCACGTTTTCTTAAACCCTATTGGTTATATAAGAACGCTTTAAAGTATTCTCTTTATCGACGCTTGCAGTAACTTCGAGTTGGTTAGGTTTTTTGTACTGCTTATTATGTCCAAGGAGGGAGAGGGCCACAGTAGCGCTGCCAGTTTACCATCTGATGAAACTATCATTCTCTTCACCAATACCTTGAGGGATGCTTTAGATAGACAGAAGACTACCATTATTGAGCATTTTGAAGAACGTTTGAAGAATTCCGGTTCACAAAAGACGACTTGTGTGGATGTTAACGATTACGTTTTTAAGAAGGAGGGAAACAAGATCCAACACGGATTCAACGCAGAGAGAATAGATAAGTTGACGGAGTTGGAGAGCTGCTTAAAACTGAGTAAGCTAGAAGAGGCACTGAGTTTGATCATTGCTGAGAAGGAGGTTTTCAGGAAAAGGAACAAAATCCTCAAGATTGCTGATAAGCACGGGTGGGACACTGTAAAGGAGTATCTAGACAATCCTTTGGCCGATAGTAAAGAAGATGCAGTTGAATTGCGTGCTGCTATTGCTAGATATTACAGATTTTGGGGCTAGCCGTAATAGGAACGCCAAGCCTTATGACAGAATTCGCACTGATGGACCAAGTTCCGTGCAAGCTGCTTCTGCCAACAAGGGAAGATTCAACCCTAGGAGTTTTTTTTTTAGGCTTTAACCAAAACAGCGAATCAACTATGCAGGGAGGAAACCAGAAGTACGAAGATGGCTCTAAATGCTACTACTGTTATCAGCCAGGACACTTTGCAAGGGCCTGTCCACACAGAGGTTCGCTGCAGACGGCCCCCGCTTCAACCATCACCAAAGATTCTGCGAAAGACCAATGAATTTGACATTAATACAGTTGATAAAGTTGAGTATTCTTTTTCTGATAAATCAGTTAGCAATATTGTAGTGGATGACAAATATTTGTGAGAAAACATGTAGTGTTAAAGGAAATTTGAAGAAAAACTTGTATTTTTGGCATTATGAGTTGAAAAGTAATGATTTTTATTTTGAATGTTATCAAATATGGCTATAGGAATCCTTTTGTTAAAGAACCTACTTCGGCTTTTTTGAATTTTACAACATACTGAATTTGTCGAGCAGGCCATTAACGATTTATTACAGAAGAATTGTATAACTGAAGTCAAATGTCCTTTCGTTGTTAATCCTTTAACCGTTGCTGTGAGTAACTCCGGCAAGAAAAGATTAGTTCTTGATCTTAGACTTGTTAATGAATTTATTGATAAAATAAAAATTAAATTTGCAGGTGTAAAAGAAGCAAAAAGTTTTATTTTATCTAGCAGTTTTGCTTTTAAATTTGATTTAAAATCTGGTTATCACCACATTGATATTCACCCGGAGCATCAAAAAATTTTAGGATTTTCCTGGATGTTTGGTGGAAAAGGAAAATATTTTACTTTTTTCTGTTTTACCTTTTGGTTTATCGTCTGCTGGCCATATTTTTACAAAAACTTTACGTGTATTAGTCACACATTGGCGCTCTTTAGGCCTACCAAATGTTGTTTATTTAGATGATGGGATGTGTATTTCTGAAACTTATGAATATTGTTTACGATTTTCTAATATCGTTCAGCAAGATTAATTTAATTCAGGTTTTATTGTTAATCAAGAAAAAAGTATTTGGAATCCAGTTCAGTGTATTGACTGGTTAGGTTTTGTTTGGAATTTACAACAATGTACTTTAGAAATTCCAAATGAAATTTTTTTAAGTCTTAAGTCTAGTATATATAAATAACTTGTAAACAGGAAATTGTCGCATGACAAGTTGAACTTTAGCTAAGATATCTGGCAAGATTATTTCTTGGATTCCCGCGTTAGGGAATATTTGTAGTCTTAAGACTAAACACATTCATATGGCAGTTTGTTGTAGTCCTAGCTGGGATACTATTACTACTTTAAATGATAATGTGTTGTTAAATTTTTGGTATCTTAATTGTGATTCTTTAGATTTTTAATATATTGTTCCTATTTATAGGAATCCTCAGAGAATTATTTTTTCAGATGCTAGTAAATTTGCTGGAGCTAGTTTTATCATGAATGAAGAAAAAATAGTTCATTTTATGTTTGATGATAATGACAGAGAAAAAAGTTCTACTTGGAGAGAATTAGTTACTGTTAAAAATAGCTTAACTTCTTTGAAATCTGAATTAGTTGATAAATACATTAAAGTTTTCACTGATAATCAGAATGTGGTACAAATTATTAAAAAATGTAGCATGAAAAAGGATTTGCAAGATATTGCTTTATCACTCTATCATTTTTGTTTGATAAATCGAATAAAGTTGGACGTGGAATGGATTCCTAGGGAAGAAAACATGTTGGCTGATTATTTGAGCAAAATTTTTGATTTTGATGATTGGGGTGTATCTCAGCATATATTTACTTATTTTAACAACATTTGGGGACCTTACACTTGCGATCGGTTCGCTGATTACAAAAATAAAAAACTTGACAATTTCAATTCTAAATATTTTTCTCCTGACACATCCGGGGTTGACGCTTTTGCGTATAACTGGGAAGGACACAATAATTGGTTAGTGCCTCCAATTAATTTGATTTCTTCTTGTATTAATCATTTGTCTTTATGTAAAGCAAAAGGTACTTTAGTAGTTCCAAAAGTGGAAGTCGGCTGTATTTTGGCCTTCTTTAGTTTGTGAATTTGATGGTAAATTTAAACATTTTGTAAAAGATTTTATGGAATATGAAAAACCTTCTAATTATGTCTCCCCCCCCACTTTTGTGGGGAGACATATTGTTTGTGTCGTGTCCGTCTGTCTGTCCGTCCGTCCGTCTGTCCGTCACAAAGTTTGTCAGCGCAACTCCTCTGAAACTATACTGAACCAAATTCAACGAAACTTGGTTTATAGGAAGGACACCATATGTAGTTGTGCATATTACCAGGAAATTTTGATCCTCAAATTTTTGTAGGAGTTACGGCCCTTTGAACTTAGAAAATTGCTGAAAATCCTCATTTATCATCTTGTCAGCGCAACTCCTCTGAAACAACTGAACCGAATTCAACGAAACTTGGTATATAGGAAGGACACCATATGTAGTTGTGCATATTACCAGGAAATTTTGATCCTCAATTTTTTGTAGGAGTTACGGCCCTTTGAACTTAGAAAATTGCTGAAAATCCTCATTTATCAGCTTGTCAGCGCAACTCCTCTGAAACTACTGAACCGAATTCAATGAAACTTGGTATATAGGAAGAACATCATATGTAGTTGTGCATATTACCAGGAAATTTTGATTCTCAAATGTTTGTGGGAGTTATGGTCCTTTGAACTTAGAACTTTTTGGGGAAATGGGGGGAGACATCGTTTTTGTAGGCAACAAACTTTATTTTTTTTGCAAAAGGTTCGCATACTAATAGCGTTTTTGCTACAGTTCCTTTTAATTCCAATGTTTATGTGCTGTTGATAGATTTTTCAGTTTAGAAATTTGAGTTGATTAGAAAAAGGACGATTTTGCCTTTTTTAAGTAGTTTATTTATGCGAGGGTTGATGCCGCATGTTTTATGACCTTTATTGACTGTTATTAGTTTTATATGCGAGGCGGAATGCCGCATATAGTTTTATGAATTAGATGACACTGTGTCGATCTAAAAATGCGATGGTAAATGCCGCATTTTCTTTGCATGTACATATTATTTGTTCAAATCTTTATTTAGTATTTTTCATTTTGTAGACTATGCAGTTAAATTGGGAACAGTTCAAGGATTATGCCACTGATTCAAGATTTTCCGATATTATTGAGCAGTTACCTAATTCTGTCGAAGCTTCTAAATCGGACAGTAATATCAAGAAGTATAATTGTTATGTCTTGGTGTTGTTCTAATTCTCTTCAGTATTTACCAGTACCGAGCACCACCGTTGTTCTTTATATAGGCCAACTTATTCAGAGTAAATGCAGTCAAGCTGTTTTATTTTCCAATTTTATGCAATGAAATGGTTTCATGATTTTCATTTTACAGTAAATCCTTGTTCAGATAAGTTTTGTAATCTACTTTTAGAGGGCGGAAAACGCTTGTTTAGTAAACCGATTTGTAAGAAAGAGCCTATTACCCCGGATATTTTGAGAAAAAATGTTGTCAATTTTAGCCAGAATGCAAACTTGAAATCTTTAAGAATTATTGTTCTATTTTTTTCTTAGATTTAATGAGCTAGCTAATTTGAAAATGAGTAATTTACAATTTTTTGATAATTATGTCAAATTTACCATTGAGAAAAGTAAAACTGACAAGTATAGAAGAGGAAATTCAGTAACTATAGCTAAAACTGGAACAGACCTGTGTCTTATTATGTTGCTTAATAGATACTTAGATTTAGCTAACTTAGAGAAAGGTTCGGATTTTTATCTTTTTAGAGCTATTTCTTTTCAAAAATCTGGTATTTATACTTTATGTAAAAAGAATTTGCCTTTGTCTTATACTAGAGCTAGGGAAATTTTGCTAGATGCTTTAGAACAGATAGGTTTAGATAAAACAAAAGTTTGGCTTGCATAGTTTACGTAGTGGAGGTGTATCGAGTGCTGCCAATTGTGGCGTTTCTGAACGTTTGCTCAAAGCTCATGGGAGATGGGCTTCCGATTTGTCGAAGGATGGTTATATTAAAGACAGTATCGATTCTCAATTACGAGTTTCCTTGAATCTTGGCATTTACTTTGTTTTTTATTTCGAAATTACTGCGAGCAAACAAGCCTATATTACGTCTTGTCTTTTATTTATGCCTTTTCTTTGAGTTTGGAAATAATTTAAATTCGGACGATTTTAAGAGGGAGAATTTAAATATATTTCTATTCGGTTTAAAAGGGGTATTTTTCATTTAATTGACCTTTTGATTTTTTTCTTTTCATTGATCACTTGGTATTTAACTACAGTTCTCATATGAAGTAGCACGTTTTCTTAAAACCTATTGGTATATACAAGAACGCTTTAAAGTATTCTTTTTATCGACGCTTGCAGTAACTTCCAGTTGGTTAGGTTTTTTGTACTGCTTAGTATATTTGTTCAGTATTTTTGATGTAACTTATATATTTAATTTCTTGGGACTGATTTGTATTTACTGTGTTTTTTCTTATATAAAGTAAACTTTGCTTCGCTAGAAAAAATAGAACAGTTACTGCGAGCGAACAAGCCTATATTACGTCTTGTCTTTTATTTATGCCTTTTCTTTTAGTTTGGAAATAATTTAAATTCGGACGATTTTAAGAGGGAGAATTTAAATAAGCCTAATCGTCTTATACTTATTGAAACAAAGGAAACGTACAACCTCTTAACGAAAATGCGTGTTCTTCATCTACACATATGCAAATTGTGTGTTTATTATTTTTTCATTGAAAATCCTATTTTTAAGCAAGTTAAATCTTTAATAAGAACAATTGTTATAGCAACATTTTAAATGAAAGAACCTTAGTGAACATGCTCACATACCCCACGCGTTCCACTATTGGACTATCAATGTTATCCTTGGGGAATTAGTATTAAGCTACAGGAATCAATAATATTGAATGATTGTAAAAGTGGATGTGCAAGTATTTGAATATCATAACAAAGTTATATTAAATTTTTAAGTCCAAACGGCCATAACTCCCACAATAAATGCGGATAAAAAATTCCTGGTAATATCCACAACTACATTTGGTGTACTTTTTGCATACCAAGATTTGTTAAATTCTGTTCATTAGTTTAAGAGGAGTTGCGTTCACAAACTGTTATCATGATTTTCTGCAAATTTCTAAGTCCAAAGGGCTATAACTCCCACAAAAATTTGCAGATCATAAATACTTGGTAACATGCACAAGTACATATGGTGTACTTCTTGCATACCAAGTTTGGTTAAATTCTGTTCAGTAGTTTAAGAGAAGTTGCAATCACAAACTTTGATCACAGACAGACGGACGGACGGACCAATCAACAAGAGGCTCCCAGGAGCCTGAATCGCATAAGGGGATCATCTGACAATATGGTGGATCTTAAGGTGCTGATAACTTTTGTTCTCAATCAAAATATAAAAATCTGTCACCCTTTTTGAGTTATTAGCAAAAAAAATGCAGTTTAACCTAATGTTCTATGTTTAGCCATAGCGGCCATGTTTTATAACCAATCAAAAATCCCCACATCAGTTCTTTACACCTAATGCTAATAAACAACAATACCAAGTTTGGTTCCAATTGGACTTAAAGTGTCAGAAGAGTTAACGTTTTCAATGTAATGAGGAAATGCTTTTAAATGCTCAATTTGGACGTTCTAAGGGCAATAACTCCTCAAAGGAAAGGTCCATCAACGTTGACCCTATACATATTTAGTAGAGCTTGATGCGCTTAACAATATGCAATTTAAATTTCTAAAATATCTTGTATAGTTTTCAGGATATTGAGCTAAACAGGTGCAAAATTTGCAAAAAATCCACAAAAAGGGCAATTATAACTCCTACATGGTAGGTAGATCTTGAGGTGCTGATCACTTTTACCACTGCCAGAATTTTGACATCTGTAGCCGTTTTAGAGTTATTTGCAAAAAACTGCATTTTACCCCCATGTTCTATTTTTAGCCATGGCGGCAATGTTTTACGACGAATCAATAATCCACACATCAGTTCTAGGCACCGAATGCTAATGAACATCCACACTAAGTTTGGTTGAAATTGGACTTATGGTGTCAGAGGAGTTAACGTTTTAAAAAGTTTACGGACGACAGATGGACGACGGACGCCAAGTGATGACAAAAGCTCACCTTACCCTTCGGGTCAGGTGAGCTAAAAACATTATTCCCTTCGCAACTTCGTTGTGTGGGGTATAAAAAGTGGATTAAAGAGAAACATGACCTTATTTGAAAAAAAACAACATAGAGAATGCAGTATTTACCCTTTTATCTTGTTAAAACACATCCAACGATGAAATGACTGGATCAAATTTAAAAAGAATAGTACTGCAATATAGGTTTACCAACAGACCCCCGAACTGTGCAACTAAATTATAAATAATCATTTCATAATGATGTTTTTCTTACCTTGCAAAGTTTGAGGCGTCCTAATTTATGCCATTTGCGACCACCTCACAATCAATAATACTTGAGATATGGAGGGGCTTGCAAAACCTTAACATTGCTATTTCATGTATATGTATTGAGAATTGTCAAAGTCACTCAACCAAAAAATCAAGGTCAAGATCAAAAGATGGGGATGCAACTGTGCTAAGCTACTACTGGGGCATATGCATACCAAGTTCCATCAACCTAGGACTTATACTTCTTAAGATATGAAGGTGCTCGCAAAACATTTCCAAATCTATTATGTGTACTAAAAATTGTCAAAGTCACTCAACCGGATAATCAAGGTCAAGGTCAAGGTCAAAATATGGGGATGTAACTGTGCTAAGCTACTACTGGGGCATATGCATACCAAGTTTCATCGTCCTAGGACTTATAGTTCTTGAGATGTGGAGGTGCTCGCAAAACTTTTCTATTGCTATAATTATTAAAAATTGTCAAAGTCACTCAACCGGAAAATCAAGGTCAAAAGATGGGGATGCAACTGTGCTAAGCTACTTCTGGGGCATATGGTTACAAAATTTCATCAACCTAGGACCTATAGGTCTTGAGATCATATGGAGATGCTCATAAAACTTTTCCAAAAACTTAACGCCGCCGTCGTTATTGTGAAAATGGCATTCATGAACTGTGAAAAAGCAATGAACGAGTACCAGCTAATATGGACAGAGCTGGAAAAAATACCACAAGATAGAAAGTATGGATTTGTTAAACAAGACTACAATAGCAATCACACATTTTTTCAAATTTATTCAAAGCAGGGTTTCAAATATATTTTTTAAAAGTTGATAGAACATGCTCTTATTTTCAACACAACACATGTAGGGCAGTGATTTTTTTTGCCTTTTTCATATGTAGGACATGAACTTTTTTTGCATTTTAAATATTTAAATGCACTGGTCCTAACCCGAAAATAGACATTGACCAATCCCTAAGTAGAATGTATATGGATAATGGATCTCTTATTTCCAGTTACTTGTCTTCATTTCGACTTCAACTTCTCCGACTCCCTTCAGTTAATCCCACTCTTGTCCCTATCCATTTTAACTAACTTTTACTCCCATGCCACTCGCTCTAAATTATCCATCCATAATATCCTGCTTTGACCGGTTCACACTTACCGGGGTACCTCTCCGGCATAACACAACAGTTAAAAAAAATAGCCGACATAATATTAGACAAAAACGGATCCATGTTAACGGGTGAACAGGGGTGACGTGATCTTGTAAAAGAGGATATGTAGAAGGAACAGTGGATTGAAATGATATTGGTGAGAGATCGAGGAATCAATTAATGGATTAATTGTTCATTTTTTAATAATTTAATTTGTCGGATCATCGGACTGTCGTACTATTAAGCTGGCGGACCATTGGACTGTCGGACTATTGAACTGTAGTACCATTGGACTGTCGGACCATTGAGCTGTCGGACCATTGGACTGTCGAACTATTGAACTGTCGGACCATTGGACTGTCGGACTATAGGACTGTCGGAATATAGGTCTGACCCGATGAAGGACACCCATTTTCCCCCGAGGAACATTGACCAGTAGGGACATTTTAGTGTTTACCTTTGTTAATGCACCGAATGAAAAAGACTACGTTTAAAGCAAAACTATTGGGTATTGACGAAATATGAGCGAGGAAGTTAAAGACAAGAGGCTCCCATGAGACTGAATCGCTCACCTGGTCTTGATGTTAACCCTATAATGAACTTTGTAGAGCTAAATAAGCTGAACATTTAAGCAAGCAACAGCTTTTCCCTATCTGCTATAGGCCAATAACACTATTTTTTGCCTTTAAGGGGCCGTAACTCCTATAAGAGGTCATCTGACAACTTCGACCCTATGACAACTTTTGTAGAGCTAAATGAGCTGAACATTTAAGCAAGCAACAGCTTTTCTCTATCTGCAATAGTTTTCATTCTATACATGTAGGTCAAAAACACTTTTTATGGGCTGAAACCCTTATAAGGGGTCATCTGACAACTTTGAACCTATGAACACTTTTGTAGAGCTAAATGACCTGAACATTTAAGCAAGCAACAGCTTTTCCCTATCTGCAATAATTTTCATTCTACATGCCAAAAACACTATTTTTTGCCTTTAAGGGGCTGTAACCCTTATAAGGGGTCATCTGACAACTTCGACCCTACATGAACACTTTTGTAGAGCTAAATGAGCTCAACATTTAAGCAAGCAACAGCTTTTCCCTATCAGCAATAATTTTCATTCTTTAGGCCAAAAACACTATTTTTTGCCTTTAAGGGGCTGTGACCCCTAAAAGGGGTCATCTGAAAACTTCGACACTATGAACACTTTTGTAGAGCTAAATGAGCTGAACATTTAAGCAAGCAACATCTTTTCCTTATCTGCATTAGTTTTCATTCTATAGGCCAAAAACACTTTTTTTTGCCTTTAAGGGGCTGTAACCCCTGTAAGTGGTCATCTGACAACTTCAACCATATGAACACTTTTGTAGAGCTAATTGAGCTGAACATTTAAGCAAGCAACAGCTTTTCTTTATCTGCAATAGTTTTCATTCTATTAGCCAAAAATATGGAAAAACTGTATTTTTCGCCTTTAAGGGGCTGTTACCCCTATTAGGGGTCATCTGACAACTTTGACCTAATGGTGACTTTTGTAGAGCTAAATGACCTGAACATTTAAGCAAGCAACAGCTTTTCTTTATCTGCAATAGTTTTCATTCTATTAGCCAAAACCATGGAAAAACTGTATTTTTCACCTTTGTGGGGCTGTTACCCCTAAAAGGGATCATCTGACAACTTCGACCAAATGGAGACTTTTGTAGAACTTTTGATGCTGAAGCAGTAGGGTGGCATCAGATTTCATCCATCTCTTATACTTTTTGATTTACAAGCCAAAAACAGTAGTCTGACCCCCCTGGTCTATTTTTAGCCACGGCGGCCATGTTTTTGACGGGTCAAAAATCGAAACACAACTTTAGTACAAGACATCCTAAGGATCAATCATACTTAGTTTCCTTAAATTCTGTTCAGTAGTTTAAGAGGAGAAGATTTTTGAAAAATTGCTAACAGAGGACAGACGACGGACGACGACGGACGCCAAGTGATTGCAATAGCTCACATGGTCCAGGTGAGCTAAAAATATGTTAATGTCCAGAACTTTTCTATAAAAAACATCGAAAAAGTTTTACTATTTTCTCCCATTTGAAAGGACACTTCTATAAAATTTTGATTGATTGGTTGATTGATAGGTCAAATGAATTCTAGATCACGGACCTCTGGATCCACCCCTGACAGTACCCAAACATTTTCAACGCACGGCTCATCGTACAAACCATGCAAACTAACCACTGCCTGTTACATAATATTTAACAGCCTTGACCCTGAATACGATATATATCATTTTTAAACCAATAATCACTGTACTCTGACAGTCAGGTGATTGTGGAAATTTACAGTTTACTAGATTTATATTTTTAGAAATGGATTTTCATAAAATTAAAGACCCGTCACCGAAAGTTAAAGTAATACTGGTTCACTGAAGATTACTGTCGAAGAACTTTGGGGTAAGTTTGTGTGTGTGTGTGTAAAATATTGAGGCAGCCACTAAGGGACGGACCATTTAACTTGAAAAAGGGGGGGGGGCTTGTTTTTTTATTTGGTCAATAATTTTTTTTCCGCGCAGGGCGAGGATTCAAAGGCGTCACCACAGAAAATTTGTTTCCTTATAATTATTATTTTATATGGCAGAAATTATTCTTCAGAATATTTTTTTCTTTACCATATTTTTTTCATCAAAAGTAATTTTCAGAATATTTTTTCGGTACAACAAAGCCCCCTTTTCAAGTTAAATTGTCGGCCCCTAACCATTGACCGACCATTTTATTACTCTTCAAGGAGCATAGGAATCTATTCCAATTACGAACCGCCTAAAAGTAACTAAACAAAGTAATCAATAAACATTTTATATTGAACATATGATTTAAAATGTTCTTGTGATGTTTAAATAATCCCCGAAAAAATATCCTTACTTTTTTGTCTGAAAAAAAAGATCACACCGCAGGGACTTGCTCTCCTTAATTTATAGGCTTTATCGATATTTTGTAAGAGTTAATGTGCGAACTACGAAAAAAAAAACACAAGGGAGATAATTCTTTCACAAACCCCCTTTTCACCAATTCCATTTTTTTATCTCGTACCTTTTTCTTTAGAATTCATTTCATGGATAATTTTCCTTCCACAAAACACCCAAATTTATCACCATTCCTTGCGTATCGGCCTAAAAATCAAGATATGTTGAATTATTGGACAATCGCAATGATAAGAAAAGCATATCAAGGAAGAAAAGGCTTTTGTTTCAGATAAAAAAATATATCCCTGTTGTATTAGAATATAGGGGTATATTTTTTTTTCTGAAACAAGTGTCGCAAGGAATAGGGAAACTCCGAATGAATATTATGACGTTTTTACTTTCGTTTAACATAACATATATGGTAAAATCCAAAGTTACTTTTTCATGGTCCCAGCATGGGAATCATGGCATTGTAATATCATGAATGTATGCCTCTGCGAAATCTTGCAAGTAAAACACATTTCATTATTCTACAGTTTAAGGTGGAGGATACTTCCTCCTTTTATTGGCTATTGCAATCACTTGACGTCCGTCGTCTGTAGTCCGTTGACAATATTTCAAAACTACTCTGAACAGAATTTAATGAAACTTGGTATGTTTGATCCGTAGGGTGTCTTGCACAAAAGTTGTGTTCCGATTTTTGATTCGTCAAAAAACATGGAGCGGTCATTGCATAAAAAGACCTGAGAGGTCAGACTAGTTGTTTTTAGCTTCTTGTAAATATAAAAAAGTATAGGAGATAAAGAAAATCTGATACAACCGCCCTTCTTCAGCATAACAAGATCTACAAAAGTCTCCATTTTGTCGAAATTGTCAAGTGAACCCTTATAGGGGGTTGTCCCTTTGAAGGTAAAAAATAGAGGTATTTGTCATGTTTTTGCCCTATAGAACGAAAATTATTGTAGAAAAAATCTGGCGCTTGCTAAAACCTTCAGCTCATTAAGCTCTACTAAAGTCTCCATAGGGTAGAAGATGTCGGTTGGCACCTTATATATAGGAGTCATGGCTCTTTGAAGGTTTAAAATAGCGTTTGTTCTTGTATTTGCCCTAAAAGAATGATTTTGTTTTGTACCACCTCCTCCAATATATAGCAGCATACTTGGTATTCTAATCGAACCTGGTAAATTATATATCTTTTTGCGGTATAATATAATAATGAGGCATGTGTCTAAATCATTAGTAGAACTATTTGTATATTATTGTAATTGATTCTGGATTTAGATTTTTGACCAATTAAAAATTTGACCAAATAAAAATAAAAATTCTGTTCTGCTTAAAACTTCAGCTCATTAAGCTCTACAAAAGTTTTTATTGTGTCAAAGCTGTCAGATGACCCCTTATAGGGGTTACGGTCCTTAAAAGGTCTAAAATCGCGTTTGTCTTTGTTTTGCCCTATAGAATGCAAACTATTGTTGATAGAGAAAAGCTGTTGCTTGCTTAAACCTTCAGCTCATCAAGCTTTACAAAATCAAGTCTTTATCGGGCCAAAGCTGTCAGATGACCCCTTATAGGGGTTATGGCCCTTCAAAGGTCTTAGATAGCGATTTTTATACGACCTAAAAAAATGAGGACGTATAATGGTATGACTTGTATGATGCTGTCGTCGTCGTTGTCGTCGTCCACGTCGTCTGTTTACTATGTTCCTTTTTATAAAAGGATGAATGGGATTGATTTTTGGGGACCCCCCTTTTTTGTTAAGAAATTAGGGACCAAAAAGGGGTAAAAAATACCACTTGTTTTTTTGTTCCCACAATAACATTTGTTCTAGTTTTCCAAATGCTGCAAAATTTTACAATATTGTTTCATAGCACACAAGGATGAATGGGATTCATTTTGGGGGTCCCCCTGTATTCGTTTAGAAATTAAGGGTCCTAAGGGGGCAAAATAAATCAAAAAATGTATTTGTTCCCACAATGACTTTGGTTCTGGTTAACAATTGCCATGAAATTTGACAATGATATATGCCTTACTATCAAACCATAAAATGGGATTGATTTTGAAGTCCCCCTTTTTCCATTTAGAAATAAGGAGACCAAAGAGGCAAAAAATGCAACTTTATTTCTGGTCCGATTTTGATTTTTTTTTGCAAGTAAAGTCTTGTTAAATAGTGGAAACAAAATGGAAAATAAATTATTGAACCGCCAAAAGGGGCCAAATTCAAATCTTATTTGTTGTCTGATTACAATTTTTTGGGGCAATAAATTCTTGTAGTAAATTTACAAAATTGAACATCAATATGCCACACTTTCCTACCCCTTATTGCTGTTATGAGCCAAAAGGGGTTAATTTGAAAGGTAGTAGATATCATTATTTGGGCGATCGTATTATGTTATGGCGATGTCGTCGTTGTCATTTTCGTTGTCGTCGTTGTCGTTGAAGGCACTTTGGTTTCCGTTCAATAACTTTATTTGTTGTGAACCAATTGTTATTAAATTTTGATATGATGTTTGAATCCACAAAAGGAAGGTTGGTAATGCATTTGGGGTTTCTGGCCCCTATCGTGTCAAAAAGGGCCAAAAAGGGCTTGAATTGTATATTAACAAACCGTCTGTAGAATGTTTAATATTTATCCGATTTTGATCATTCTTTTTTAATTATATTCCCAAATAAATTCTGTCAACAAAATGGAACAAGAGTTTTGATGCATCCTGCGCGGTTTCATTCCTA
This sequence comes from Arcuatula senhousia, assembly GCA_963971305.1. Taxonomy (NCBI): domain Eukaryota; kingdom Metazoa; phylum Mollusca; class Bivalvia; order Mytilida; family Mytilidae; genus Arcuatula; species Arcuatula senhousia. The sequence continues at coordinate 20,713,337 of OZ020313.1, read as the reverse complement.
TGAGGATCAAAAAGGGGCCACACCCCAACAATCGACTTTTTTATTTGTGGTCCGATTTTCAAAATCTTTTTTTTTTCATTGGAATCCTTGTAAAAATCTCTGCCTGCGTTTTTCAAACAGATTTGCAATATCTCCTACTGTTTTCGAGAATTTAAGGGTCAAAGGGACCAAACACGCCAAGTATGAGAGTTTTGTCTTGGCAAATGGTTTTAATTATAAAAAATTTGTTGTAGTTGGCTGATCAATTGTTAGGTTCTTTTTGAATGATGCTTTTAACCACTAGAGTAAGTTTCCTCTTGCATTAAGGGATTGTGACCATGCCAATTCCGAGAAAAAGGGGCCAAAATGGATAAAATGGATGTTCAAACAAAACTGTTGTAGAATATTTATTTTTTTCATACAATTTGATTCATTTTTTTTCATTGCATTCCTCAATAAATCTTGTCAAGTAAATGCTGCTACAATTTTGAAAGGTCTTGCACCGTTACGGTCCTAAGCAGAGCGGTCAAAAAGGGGAAACACCTAAAAAATCGACTTTTTTATTTGAGGTCTGATTTTCAAAATCTTTCTCTTTGGAATCCCTGTAAAAATTCCTGCATGCATTTTTCAACCCGATTTGCAATTTCTCCTACCATTTTGGGGAAATAAGAGATCAAAGGGGCAAAAAGTGCCTTGTTTACTATGTTCCTTTTTATAAAAGGATGAATGGGATTGATTTTTGGGGACCCCCCTTTTTTGTTAAGAAATTAGGGACCAAAAAGGGGTAAAAAATACCACTTGTTTTTTTGTTCCCACAATAACATTTGTTCTAGTTTTCCAAATGCTGCAAAATTTTACAATATTGTTTCATAGCACACAAGGATGAATGGGATTCATTTTGGGGGTCCCCCTGTATTCGTTTAGAAATTAAGGGTCCTAAGGGGGCAAAATAAATCAAAAAATGTATTTGTTCCCACAATGACTTTGGTTCTGGTTAACAATTGCCATGAAATTTGACAATGATATATGCCTTACTATCAAACCATAAAATGGGATTGATTTTGAAGTCCCCCTTTTTCCATTTAGAAATAAGGAGACCAAAGAGGCAAAAAATGCAACTTTATTTCTGGTCCGATTTTGATTTTTTTTTGCAAGTAAAGTCTTGTTAAATAGTGGAAACAAAATGGAAAATAAATTATTGAACCGCCAAAAGGGGCCAAATTCAAATCTTATTTGTTGTCTGATTACAATTTTTTGGGGCAATAAATTCTTGTAGTAAATTTACAAAATTGAACATCAATATGCCACACTTTCCTACCCCTTATTGCTGTTATGAGCCAAAAGGGGCTAATTTGAAAGGTAGTAGATATCATTATTTGGGCGATCGTATTATGTTATGGCGATGTCGTCGTTGTCATTTTCGTTGTCGTCGTTGTCGTTGAAGGCACTTTGGTTTCCGTTCAATAACTTTATTTGTTGTGAACCAATTGTTATTAAATTTTGATATGATGTTTGAATCCACTAAAGGAAGGTTGGTAATGCATTTGGGGTTTCTGGCCCCTATCGTGTCAAAAAGGGCCAAAAAGGGCTTGAATTGTATATTAACAAACCGTCTGTAGAATGTTTAATATTTATCCGATTTTGATCATTCTTTTTTAATTATATTCCCAAATAAATTCTGTCAACAAAATGGAACAAGAGTTTTGATGCATCCTGCGCGGTTTAATTCCTATGAGGATCAAAAAGGGGCCACACCCCAACAATCGACTTTTTTATTTGTGGTCCGATTTTCAAAATCTTTTTTTTTTCATTGGAATCCTTGTAAAAATCTCTGCCTGCGTTTTTCAAACAGATTTGCAATATCTCCTACTGTTTTCGAGAATTTAAGGGTCAAAGGGACCAAACACGCCAAGTATGAGAGTTTTGTCTTGGCAAATGGTTTTAATTATAAAAAATTTGTTGTAGTTGGCTGATCAATTGTTAGGTTCTTTTTGAATGATGCTTTTAACCACTAGAGTAAGTTTCCTCTTGCATTAAGGGATTGTGACCATGCCAATTCCGAGAAAAAGGGGCCAAAATGGATAAAATGGATGTTCAAACAAAACTGTTGTAGAATATTTATTTTTTTCATACAATTTGATTCATTTTTTTTCATTGCATACCTCAATAAATCTTGTCAAGTAAATGCTGCTACAATTTTGAAAGGTCTTGCACCGTTACGGTCCTAAGCAGAGCGGTCAAAAAGGGGAAACACCTAAAAAATCGACTTTTTTATTTGAGGTCTGATTTTCAAAATCTTTCTCTTTGGAATCCCTGTAAAAATTCCTGCATGCATTTTTCAACCCGATTTGCAATTTCTCCTACCATTTTGGGGAAATAAGAGATCAAAGGGGCAAAAAGTGCCTTGTGAGTTTTCCTTGAAAGATGGTATAAATGTCTAATAAATTAAATATGCATTGAAAGTTCATGAAAATGCATGTGTCAAACAAAACTTTTTTGAGTCCACCACGGGCTGCATGTGTTCAAGGCATTTAACAATCCATATTGGGTCGCAAATGTACAGGGCTCAACTTGTTGCGGTCGTATCATGCTGCACTCGGTGTAGCTTTTTATTTTTGCCGTATAGAATGAAAACTATTGCAGATACAGCAAAGCTGTTGCTTACTTAACCTTCAGCTCATTAAATTCTACAAAAGTCTCCATTTTGGTCGAGGTTATTAGATGAGGTTGTTAGATCATGGTGACCCCTTTATACCGGGGTTATGATTCTTAAAAGGTGAAAAATTGAGTTTTTTATGTGTTTTTGGTCTATTAACTGTTGCAGAGAAAAGCTGTTGCTTCTGCCTTGCAGATTGGACCTTTTAACTTATAAGAAAAGCTTGTGTTTAATGTATGAGGAACTTTCTCTAGTGGTTTAAAGCATCATTTAAAACGAACCTAACAATTGATCAACCAACTACAACTAAATTTTATTTAATTAAACCATTTGCCAAGACAAAACTCTCATACCTGGCGTTTTTGTCCCTTTGACCCCTAAATTCTCGAAAAACAGTAGGAGATGTGCTCTACAAAAGCCTTCATAGTTGAAAGTTGTATGATGATCCTTTATTAAAGTTTTTCGCTTCAGATGCCCCGAAATATTTCCATTTCATCTGTCATTGAAGTCTGGTGAGCGATTCAGTCTTCAGGGATCCTTTTGTTTATAATGACACAACTGCATTGTGTATGTCCATTTCGACAAAAGTGATAATTCTATTAATTGATTTAGGATCTTTTTTACAGGTTAATTATCCAAAAGACATGTGCTTGCGTGACATACTTGTTAATAGACCATTCTGGCATTTATAGTATAGGATAGAATGCATGGTAATAATTTTACTTTCTATATTATTTATTGAATATTGATGTTATCATGTAAAATATAAACTTATCTATCGACGTCCTCTAATACATGTATGTTTCACCTCCGTCGCTGAAGACTTAAACAGGTTTAGGACTCTGTCCGTCCGTCTGTCTCAGTCCGTCGCGCTATAGGGGTGCCTGTTTTGTGTTGTGCTTTGTATGCTTCCCGAAAACCTGAAATTTTACACAGCGATTGATTAGCATATTTACTTTACAGTGATATTACTTACCATAAAAGGATGGATGTGATTTAGTTTGGGTGTCCCTCCTTTTTAGCTCATCAGTCACGTGACCCGCTCAATGAACTCTACCATTAAAGTCTTTAGTCGAAGAGGGGTTATGGTCCTTTTAAGGTCAAAAATAGCGTTTAAGTTGTGGGACGACTCCTTATAGGAGTTATTTCCCCTTAATCATCAAAATTGACAATTTTCACAGTTTTTGGACTTTCTCTTGAAAACCGTAAGTGCTAGAAGAAAAGTTAGCATTACAAAATTGTTCAGCTTATCGAGAGCGACAAAAATGATTTCAGGGTCAAAATTGTCTGATCAACCGTTTACGAGTTATCCCCCTTTAACTGATTTTTCTAAAATTGTCAGATCAACCGTTTAAGAGTCCCCCTTTAACTGTTTTTTATATCAATTTTAACTGATTTTTAAAAATCTTCTCTGAAACCACTAAAGGGATAACTTTTAAACTTCGTACACTTGATCTTGAGGATGTCCTCTATCAAGTTTGGGAAATTTATGAATGCCAACCAACAAACATGGCCGCTGTTACTTACTTAGAATAAGAACAGGGGGGTCAAACCATAGTTTTTTGGCTTATAGCTAAAAAAGTATACGAAATCTGAAACAACCTTCCCTCTTCAGCATCAACAGCTCTACCAAACTCTCCATTGAGTCGAAATTGTGGAACGACTCCTTATTGGAGTTATTTCCCCTTATTCGTCAAAATTGACAATTTTCATAGTTTTTGAATTATATCTTAAAAATCGTAAGAGCTAGAGGAAAAGTTAGCATTAAAAAATTGTTCAGCTAATTGACATCTACAAAAATGATTTCAAAATTGTCTGATCAACCGCTTACGAGTTATCCCCCTTTAACTGATTTTTCTATCAATAGTAACTGATTTTTTATCTTCTTCTCTGAAACCACTGATCAGATTGCTTTGAAACTTTGTACATTGGTCTTTAGGATGTCCGCTACCAAGTTTGTAAAATTTGTGAACGTCGACCAACCAACATGGCGGCTGTTGATAAAAATAGAAGTGGGGGGTCAGACCATAGTTTTTAGCTTATATCTCAAAAGTATCATAGATGGAGAAAATCCGAAGCAACCTACCTCCTTCAGCATCAAAAGCTCTACGAAACTCTACATTGAGTCAAAATTGTGGAACGACTACTTATAGAAGTTATTTGCCCTTAATCGTCAAAATTGACAATTTTCACAGTTTTTGGACTTTATCTTGAAAACCCTAAGTGCTAAAGGAAAAGTTTATTCGGCTGATTAAGAGGTACAAAGATGGTTTCAGGGTCAAAATTGTCAGATCAACCGTTTAAGAGTTATACCCTTTTAACTGTTTTTTTTCTATCAATTTTAACTGATTTTTAAAAATTTTCTTCTCTGAAACCACTGAGGGGATTGCTTTCAATCTTTGTACACTTGATCTTTAGGATGTCCTTCACCAAGTTTGTGAAATTGATGCATTGGATAAACCAACATGGCCGCTGTTGCTAAAAATAGAACAGGGGGGCCAAACCATAGTTTTTGGCTTATAGCTTAAAAATATAAGAGAAAGAGAAAATCCCTAGCAATCTGCCTTCTTCAGCATCAACAGCTCTATAAAACTCTTCTTTGATTCGAAGTTGTAGGATGACTCCTTATTAGAGTTTTTCCCCTAAATCGTCAAAATTTATAATTTTCGCAGTTTTTGAACTTTATTTTAAAAACCATAAAAGCTAGAGGAAAAGTTAGCATTGCATAATTGTTTATCTAATTGAGATCTACAAAATGGATTCAGGGTCAAAATTCCCAGATCAACCTTTTAAGAGTAATCCCCCTTTTAGCTTGTTTGGTTTTTCAAATGGAAAGCTTTGTAACTTTGTATTCTTGAACTTGAGGGTGTTATCTTAAATGTTACTTACCAAGTACATGTACACCATGTTGCACAGTAGGTAAGAGGCTTTAGCATAAGATATCAGTTGAGCGATTCAGCCTGGGAGCCTAATGTTTGTAATTGTAATTTATTTTGATCTGCTTTAGAAAAAAATGGATTCCTAGTGAAATGTGGGTGGAAAGTCCACCAAATAGAAAATAATGAGATGTGGAATAAGTGTACGCGACACAACCCACAATTAAACGGCAATTTTGAAAACCCACAATGAACAACCGCCAGCAGCCTTCAACGAGGCCATTTGGCACTGCTCGCGGTTCTGCAATTGGCCCATGGTCTAAATAAAATGCATATAATTCAAATCCAGCCCTGAAATAGTCACCCCCTTCTTAAACCAGGAACAGAAAACATCAAAAAGACAAGTACAAAACGAAAGCTTTGTCAAAGATTACTTCGTCACCCAAGAGTCTAGCAAGAAAAACAAATTTACAGAAGATCAAATAATAGAAATGCTCAACTTTCTAATCGACAACATATTTGTACAGTTTGGTGGACGTGTTTTTCAGCAAACAATAGGTATCCCAATGGGCACAAATTGTGCACCATTGCTTGCCGATTGGTTTCTTCATTCATATGAAGCAGACTTCTTACAATCACTTCTAGACAAAAAGGACCGCAAACTTGCTTTATCCTTCAATCTAACATTTCGTTATATTGATGATGTCCTTTCACTAAACAATCCTCGATTTGGTGACTATTTACATCCAATATATCCGAAGGAACTTGAGATAAAGGACACTACAGATTCTAGGAGGTCTGCTTCATATTTGGATCTATTTCTCGAAATTGACACACAAGCTTAAGGGAGGCTTTATACAAGGCTTTATGACAAACGTGATGACTTCAACTTTCCAATAGTAAACTTTCCCTTTCTGTGTAGCAACATTCCGTCCGCTGCAGCATATGGAGTTTACGTATCACAATTGATTCGTTATTCCAGAGCATGTGGGGAGTACAACGACTTCCTTGATAGAGCTACACGGCTGACAAGCAAATTGTAAACACAGGGGTACGTTGCTCCCAGGTTGTTGTCATCACTCAAGAAATTTTACGGACGACATCATGTGCTTGTTTACAAATACGGGATTTCTCTCTCTCAGATGAGCACAGATGTTGGTTTGACATAGAGTTTTGTAATGTCATCCTTTCCGGATTTGACCAACACTTAATCGATCTTTGGCAACGTGACGGGTGTGCTATAGCAAGCAGGAACTGCTTACTCTTCCGGAGCACCTGAGTTCACTCTCGTTTCGACTTGAGTTCACGTTGCTGAATGCGGTTTTGTTGTTATGTGTGTGTGTGTTTTATGTTGTTATGTGGTTTGTTTTGTTGTGATGAGTTTTTGTCTGCCGGTTTTGTCTTTGTCTTTACGGTTTTATGATACTGATTACCCCTTTGGTACACCTTTGCTTCTTCCTGGCTTAGGACAGGCACATGTAATATGTGGCGGGGTAAAACTAGTTTTTGGAGCCCAACCTTCCCCCTATCAAATGATATTCCAAGACAAAGCACAAAAAGTAAACACACAATAAAAATCTAATCGATCAAAGTCCAATTCCACTAGAAAAAACCTAAGACAAGAAACAAGAACAAACAAAAGGACAGTAAAGGAACTCTATAGAACACTCGCTGTTACTGACAGCTAGCTGAGAATCATCAATCGACTGATGTGAAAAATCAAACGTATCGATTTTAAACCCAACACAACACTTCAAACAATAATGATTTAGTGAAGTGTCATCGCACAAAACTGGCACGCTTGATCGCTATAATGCTTAAAAATGACAATAGTAAAAACGTTTATGGAAGTTTTAAAGCAAGTATCAAATTATCAATATTAATTTCTGCCAAAAAAAAACACTAAATTCAATGATTTAACCAAGATATTCAATTCATATCCTTTCCGTAATAAATTTTAATTGAAGCCAATTTTTCATTTCTAATGGATTGCTTTTAAACTTGTGGGCTTTATAAAAAAAAACATTACCATAAAATTCAGGGTGTGATATTCCTTTCACTATAAGAAAACGACGTGTACAATTTAATTTTTCAATAAGAGATCGATACTTGTGGAATAATTTAGAAAAAGATTTAACTAATTTGTGGTATCGATAACCTTATTCAGTCTAATATCTAGTGGTATTCAATTATCTCCCCTGCAGAAAACAGCTAATGTGTTTTTAAATTTTTAACGATGACAACAACGATGGCGACGGCATATAAACAATCTTCAATTTTCATTTATTACGCATGGATTTGACTACTATCATATACGTTGGACATGTTATGTTATTAACGAATCTTTTCTGTTGCGTAAACAGTTGTTTATAAGGTCGACAAAAGTACATATTTTAACAAATCGAGTGAAACTTATTGGCCGTTGGAAAAAATTAAAATGTCAACTCAACCTTTGAAAAATCACACAAGGCGTAATACCTGCGGTACATTTTCGAAACTTGTGGGAAAGTTAGGTTATTACCTTTTCTTTCGACAGATATTAGTTTGAAAATTATATTTTACTGTTATCATATAACGATCCATTTGAATTCAATGTGTAACTATGAAAAACTTTCAAGGGACACAACCAAGTTCTATCTTTAATAAATTATAAACATGATAAATGGGAGGCATTCCTATTTTTAAAACGGATGACTGAATATTGAATTGGACATTTACTCCAATACAATGCAAATTCACATACTGTTGATCCCAATTTACGGATACCGGTCAAACATGTTCTATGACATAATCGAATTCAACAGGTAAATCGTGTACTTTTAAAAAGAAGGTTGTCAAGACGGACTGGAAAAAAAAGGTCTTTTCTTAATTTTATTTTGGCTTTACCTCTTGCAGTACATGTCTGAAAATTTGCAGATGGGAAGATATACATTTAAACAAATAGCGTGATTTTTTTCAATTTTTTATATAAAAGTTAAAGTTGTGCGATCCATTTCAGTTTGCACCGTATGCATTTCATAAATATCCACATAATAACATGCATTAAAATGCAATCTGTTACTTTTAAAAACTCTTTTTAATTCAAAAAAGTTTATTTTATCAGCATAACTTAAAATTGGAAGAAATTTTGTACTAAAAAGAACTTTTGATTCACTTGACAACCAGGATAAACATTCGAATTGACTTTCCTATCTTTTCCGATGAAGAGCTCACATTCTATTGTTTAAATACCACCGGTTTTCGGACTGTATTTTAATAATTTTTCAGTAATAAAACGGTTTCTATTATTAAAATCAGAAACACCTCTGCAGATCCGAGCATATCTTAACTGTGAAATGTAAACCCCGTATGACGGCGCTAGTGGAACATCTCCTTCAAGAAAAGGGAAATTTATGATAATGAAGGTAAAGTCGTCACGTTTATCATATACTTTGGTTTGTAATTTTCCGTCAATAATACTTAAATCTAAATCTAAAAAAGGACATCTATCACCGGTGACGTAAGATTTGTTCAAGGTTAATTCAAAGGCTGCATTTATCAAAAAACTTTGTCAGTCCACCATGGGCTGCATGTGTCCAAAGCAACGGACTGTCCATATTGGGCATAAAACGTACAGGGCTCAACATGTTACGGTGGTATCATGCTAGGCTCGGTGAAGCTTTTTATTATTTGTGGGGTACCAATTTTCGTGGTTTTCGTGGAAAGACTGATCCATGAATTTAAGAATCCAACAAAATCATGGAAATATTGAGAACTTGTTGGAATTGAGGTTGAGGTTATGGTCTATGCAACTACTACCATGCCATGTGCCCCTGACCCCATTTTTACGCTCCAGTGACTCTGTGAACTTGTGTCTTTTTTTCGGGCCGAAAACATTTTTTAGATACTTTTGTGGACAATGAATTGCTTGCAAAGTATAACAGCTACGCATCTGATATTGGGTATACATACACTTTTTGTTTTTATTTCTAGAAATGAAAGCTTAGGTAGTTGATTTTAGTGATGGTCTGGCAGGCGAGACATACTTGTAGTTGCCATCCTTGTTTAAGAATATATACACTTTCCGGTTTATTGAAATGATTTGTTGAACGGTGTCTATTTACACTATTCTCATATACTGATTATGTCCATAATTTGAAAAAAAGCTAGGAAAAAACGAATTTAAACTGTCAAAATCATAAACATGTTCCGTCACCTGAAGCCATAAACAGTTCTAAACCATCATACAAACACCCTTAGGATAATTTTAACAAAGTTAATCCCTTTGACCGTCATAAATTACTTAAAGTATTGTAAGGTGTTGTTCACAATTTACATCTTTCATTGGCAATTACATAATGAGAAAGAAATAAACTGGTATATATCTATTTAAGAATGAAAAGTTGAATTCAATTTACAAATAAATTATCACTTTCATGTGCTGAAAACGTAAACAGATCAACAAATATCACCTTTTTTTCTTCAAAATTAAATATCCAGGAATTTATGAATTCACGAACTAGCAAAATTTGGTCAAACCACTAAAATTGATACCCATGAATTTCAGTACTTTCACAATATTATGCTATTAACACATATAAAAACAAAACTTAACAACAACAGGACACGAGAATTGATTTCAAAATAAGATTCCTGTTCTCGCTTGTCACAGAGCGTTAGTTTGTTACAAACACATATCCTAACTTATTTGACAATTGAATATGGCATATGATAGTTGTTTGCAAGCACACTAACTTCATATATAAAAAAAATAGTTCAAATCGACAAAACTCTGTCAGATAGATAGATAGATAGATAGATAGATAGATAGATATAGTTTATTTAAGTCTCACCATCAATATATAAACAATTAAATATAACACATGTACATATATTATAAAACATAAAATATATTGACACCATTCTTAAAAGAATTATGAGAGACGATAAATAAGATATTTCCTATTAAAAATACAATAAGAACGAAACTTGCATATATTCACAGTTTTAACAAGTAAAAAGATTGATTATCAGTATAAAATTGTCTTCTCCTGCTGGCTGTTTTCCATTGAGTTTTTTAATTGCCGTTTTTTAAATGTTGGTTGTGTCTCGTACACTTACTCCACATCTATCCTATCTAAAATCAATTTGCAGGTTTTGACACATTTCATAATAATGTTAGAGTTCTCTGAGTCTGACTCAATGGACAGTTTATCGATATTATCAAGTCAGTGCACACAAAAAATGGTTCGTATTGCATTAAGGTGGTATATAGCCCGCTCCGGCACCAACACTTTTGAGTTGAAGAAAACATCAAAGCTTTAAATTATCCGTCTAAATTTCAAAATTGTTTAAACCCTAAGGTTCTTCCTATCCCAGACATAGGTTGATTATCTTAGTAATAATTTGGTTCCCCAGTTTGGTATTTTTGGTTTTATTGTTCTATGCTCTTCATATTCATATCGTGTTTGGCATTTTCAATATTTTTGGTAGAGCGCCTCTGATGAGTCTTGGATAGACGAAACGCGCGTCAGGCGTAGCAAAATTTATTGTCTGGAACTTTGTTGTCATTTGTATCTCTTATATCGTCATATAAAGAACATTCCAGGAGTCACAGAGTTATCACATAATCAGAAACACCAAAAAACCGTTTGTCCACTTAAGCCACAATATTCATAATCCACTTTGTTTTACAGATTTAGAATTTAATATGGACCAAAAGAAAGAAAAACGAAGAGGACAAGGTTATACCAACTTAAGTAGTTATAAGCAACAAGGAGAACGTAAAGATTCCATAAGTGAATCAAACGCATGTTATGTGCCCAAAGACTGCCAGGAAAAGCAAATGTACCAGAGAAAACGACCAAAGCAAGATGAAAGACGAAAGATAAACGAACAAAAGCTTGATTCCAAAAAGAAAAGACAACGACTCTCTCTAGTTGTTCGCAATTTCAACGACAGAGAGAATAACTTGAGTCATTTTTTAAAAAAGGTAACACGAGTTTCCTTTACATTACATGACGTCAAATATGATACACAAAAGCGTGTGTTGTTTTGTATAGCAGAGTTTTTAAGTACAAGACAATCCAGGGATGCCCTAAATGATTTCTATCACCATAATAAAAGATGTCGAGGACAAAATGACCTTCGTATCGATATTCAACAACCATCTAAACCACAAATATCAATGGGTACAAAACTGGCAGAATATTTAGATAAAATGTCAAATAATGGAAGAGGGGTCTTGTTAGACCATGAGGACAAGATTTTAAAGTTAGACCAACACCTAAACGAAACTTTGACACAAAACAAGGATGGAAACCCAATTCGAGTTAAAGACGAGGTTAAAGCTATTGAATTTAAGTTGAAGGAAATGCAACTGCAAAAGAAGGAATTTCAAGATTTTCTGAGATGTACCATTGACGAAGTAGAAAAAATCAAATCTAGTAAGATAACAGAGTCCATAGACAACTATCTTAAAGAGGTATACGACGCATTCAATGTCGAATGCAAACGACTTCAGTCAGCTCTTCCGATGTACGCAAGAAGAACTGACATTATATCCACAGTGAAAGGAAACCAGATATCAGTTTTGCTCGGAGAAACTGGTTCCGGTAAAAGTACCCAGATCGCACAGTACATGTATCAAAGTGGATTTGCAAATAAAGGCCTTATCGTATGTACACAGCCACGAAAAATAGCAGCGATAAGTCTAGCAGTTCATGTGGCCCAGGAATTAGGTACTTCAGTTGGTAATCTTGTGGGTTATAAAGTAGGCATGCAAGTTCGACAGTGTAAAGAAACGAAAATTATGTACATGACTGACCATATGCTTTTAAATGAGTGTTTAAACGACACTAACCTCTCGGCGTACTCCTGTATTATAGTTGATGAAGCTCACGAGAGAAGCATATATACGGACCTGCTTTTGGGAATGATAAAGAAATCTACAAATAACAGAAAAGATTTGCGTGTGGTTGTGACGTCAGCAACAATTAAACCGGATGTATTTGTCAACTATTTTGGAAGCTCTGTATGTCCAGTTTTGTCTATAACAGGTCGAATGTTCCCCGTTGATATCATTTGGTCAGACGAAGATTCGTTGATGGACGATTATGAAAAAGGAGCCATCGAGAAAACTTTAGAAATCCACGACCATGAAGCACCTGGTGATATCTTAGTATTTCTTACTTCTCCTCTCGAAGTTGAAAGATGTTGCACTTCATTAGTAGAAAGGAAAAAGTCTGATACTAACATTATTTGTTTACCTTTACACGGGCGCTTGCAACCAATGGAGCAACAGAAAGTATTTGAAAACACCCCTAAAGGAAAGAGGAAAATTGTTTTTGCAACAAATAGTGCAGAAACTTCAGTAACGATACCGGGAATTAAATATGTTATAGACACTGGAGTGGCCAAAGAAATGCAGTTCGATCCAAAGCGAAACATCAGCACTCTTTCTGTAAAAACTATAACGAAAAGTTCAGCTGACCAACGAAAAGGCCGTGCTGGAAGAACAGAACCCGGAAAATGTTATAGACTTTATACGAATGAAACGTACAACGAAATGGACTGCGAATCAAGACCAGAAATTCTTAGGGTTCATCTTGGACATGCTTTTTTGAAATTGATGGAACTTGGTGTTATTCCACTAGAATTTGATTTTGTTCAAGCTCCACCCCGCGAACTGATGGATGCTGCCATGGAAACATTGGAATATGTTGGGGCAGTGAAGAAGAAAAAGATAACAGAGTTAGGAAAGTGGATTGCGAAATTGCCATTGGATCCCAAATTTGGCGCCTTTGTACATGATGCTATTAAAGATGGTGTAGGTATAGAAGCAATGATCCTCTCAGCATGCTGTGGGGCAAGTGGCTCATTGTTCTACAGATCGGGAACTGACCAAGAGAAAATTAAAGCCGATAAATTAAAAGTCAGATTTTGTCATGAAGGAGGAGATTTACTTACAATGCTTAACGTTTACCGGGAATGGCACCAACAACCAGAGAAAGAAAAGGGACCTTGGTGTGCTAAAAACTCCATAAACGGAAAATCTATTCGTGGAATTCGAGAATCAGTAAACGAGGTTTTGTCTGTCCTCAGAAAAGATTTAGGAGCAAAACCTAAGTTCAACTTCAAAGAACCATCCTTAGTTGACAAGAAACTACAAAAACTGCTCTTCCGAACATTTGCTAAAAATGTTTGTCACTTTTTGGGACATGAAAAAGCTGGTTATCTTGTCGCAAACAAAAACCAACGAGTACAATTGTTTCCTGCATCATCATTAAAGCCGTTAGGTCTTTTACCTAATTGGATAGTTATGGAGGAAGTTCTGAATACGTCTCGTGAGTACGCTATTAATGTCACAGTTGTTGATGATGAGGTCATTCAGCAGGCCATCAAAGATGGTTGGATTGACATTGACATAAAATTTCTTAGTGAACAGAGAGTTGAACCCATTGCGTTTTTCGAAGTTGGGGAGCACACATTTAGAGAATTTGTCGGAACTAGGTTTACTAAACTGCGAATGCTAGAAGACTCGGCCAGAAAATCTGGACAAAACAACATTTTGATAATAGAAGCATCAAGGCAAACTGGAGAAATAGGCATTTTTACACAAAAATCTGAAAACACAGTAATTTGTCAAGATATAGCAAACCGTATAGAATCACTCAAAAACAATACACGCTTAGATAAATCTGAGCAATTTTTGTCCTCGTCAAAAGTAGGAGTGAGGGTTGAAATTGGAGCTGGTCTCAATGTTTTGGATGTCATGATGGCTGATGAATATAAAACTATATTCGTAACAGGTATTCCAAAGTTCATCGAAGAAAAATCTGAGGAGGATATTAAATACAAGTTTCAGCATTATGGGCAAATTGTAAAGATGGAAAAATTTGTTAATAGCAAAAACAAAAACAATTGGGGAAGAATTACATTCAGCTCAAGAGAAGAGGCCGAACGTGCTGTTAACTCAGTAAAAGGAGATCTTGATGTCAGCGCCCGACCAAGCATTGGATTTCGATCAGCTGATGTTCGAGGATTTCGAACAAAATTGCAATGGTGCAGAAGGCGATCAAGAGGTTTTGGCTTTGTTGGATTCAAAGACTTTCTTGTTGCAGCACGGGCTTTGATGTCAACCGTTTACATTGGAGGCACGGTCGTTAAAATCAAACGTAGCAAAACAAGTGCATCTGAAATTCATGTTGGTAATCTTAATCCCCATGTAAATGAAGATGTTTTGCGACAGGGGTTTATTGACTCTATTGGCTTAGAAGCTACAGATATCATACGCGTAACTGTTATTAGGCAAAAGGTAAATACCACACGAGAAATTCTTGATACGTTTAAACAAAGATTGAGGACAAAATTAAAAGAGTATGTCACGGAAGGTACATTCGAACTTGACTTGAGAGAACCAAAGGAAGGCGACTACACATTTTTAGCTTTTGTCTCCTTTTCGAAATCTGAGGAAGGCATTGCTGCGTGTGCAGGTATTGATCACAAGTTTAGTATGAATGACGAAGTAGTTACGATGAAGGCCGACATAAAAACATCAGTGATGATTCCTCAACCGGTTTTCTCTAAGTATTCAGATCAAGTTGACGAGCTTGTAAATGATTTAAATAGCTCCGAAAACATTAACATTCATCTTAAAACCCAGAGGAATGGAAATGTTATCTTGAACTTGCATTCGGAAAGTATTGAAACCATTTTACATGCGAAGAACACTATTTTAGCTGCTGTGCGAGGAATTGTTATGGATATTGATTCTTACGAGGACATAAGCCGGTTGTTCAGTTGGGGTGGTAAGCGGTTAATCAAATCAGTTATGGAGTCAACTGGTACTGATATTGTAACAGATGATCGTATTTTGTCAATAGCAATTCACGGAGATCCAGAAAATCAGACCAGAGCCAGTCGAATGTTGGAGAAATACTTGACTGAATTAAAAAATGAAAAAACAAAAATTGTTTCTTTGAAAGGAGAAGACAAACCTCCGGGTGTGATGAAAGAATTAATGGTGATGTACGAGTACGATTTGAATAAGCTGATATCCGAAACAGGATTGAAGTGCATTGATCTAAACCATCGATGGCACTCTGTGACTTTAGTTGGGGACGATACGGCAATAGAAAAAGCTATGGTCGCAGTTGAAGATGTTATAAAGATTGCTATTGGGAAGACAAATGATTACCGTGTAAAGAGTGGACAGACACGCGATTGTGCTATTTGTCTATGTCCAGTCGACGAAGGTGAGATATACAGACTTGAAACATGTGGCCATGCATACTGTAAAGGTTGTGTAGAGATGCAGTTTAAATCAAATATCAAAAGCAACACCCTCCCGATAGCTTGCAGTGCTGAGAATTGTAACGAGTTCTGGTCCTGGAAGGATATAGAAAAACACAGCACCAAAACTTGCATACCGATTGCTGTTCTGGTGAAAAAAACAACAAGCATTTTCGTTGCACGAAACAAAAAGACGTATCGATATTGCCCGACCGCAGATTGCCCTTTGATTTATCGCGTGACTGAAAAAGGCAAATTATTTAATTGTCCTGAGTGTGAGGTACGAATTTGCACATCTTGTCATAACCAGTTCCACGATGGACTTACTTGTGAAACGGTGGAAAAATTGAAAAAAGACGACGGAGGGTTGCTCTTGTGGATGCGTCACAACACAGGAAGGGCAAAACTTTGTCCCAAGTGCACAACACCAATCGAAAAAATTGACGGCTGTAATCACATGACTTGCCTCGGATGTAAAGCCCATATTTGCTGGGTTTGCTTGCGTTACTTTCAAACATCAGGAGAATGTTATGGACATATGCAGAGTGAACATGGCAACTTTATTTGATTTCCACTTATTTTCCGTCTGATGTGATATTTTGTATGTGTAAAGATAGAGTGGATTACTACGTAATTATCCCGAATCAAATTCTATCTTATTTACTGAAGAGCACATAATGATCACCTTTCTGACTGTTCATGGTTACATATAATTTTTATTCAATACTTTGAATTTTAAGCTCAAATGTTTAACAAAAAGAAGTTTAATGTTGTAATTCGGCCATTTGTGTGACTTTTTAAATCAATCATACAAAGGAAAAGTCCGATCTATGGTTTAATAGTATAAGACATATCATTGTCAAATTGCATTACAATTGGATAACGTTTGTTCTGGTTAACCAAAACAGTTATGTTGCATACCATTGAAAGATGAATAGGATTGATTTTGGGGTCCCCTTAATTCGTTTAGAATTAGGAGGCCAAAAAGAGCAAGAAACTCAAATATTTTTTTCCCACAATAACTTTGGTTCTGGTTGGCCAATTGTAATGAAATTTGGCCATGATATGTCTTATACTATTAAACCATAGATGGAACTGATTTTGGGGTTCCTCTTTTTTCAATTAAAAATAAGGGACCAAAAAGGGGAAAATGGAACTTTTTATGGCCCGACCACGTATGTGGATCGGTCATATAGTTTAAGCCTTGTCCGTACGTCCGTAGCACTTTGGTTAAGTTCTTGGTTAAGGTCCATTACTCGGATACTATATGTTGTGGGTCAATTATATTTAACCACTAGATGGGTTTTGGGTAGGGCTACACCACCCACTAGAAATAAGGTCACTTTGACCTATATTTTTATGCATGAACAACTTTGGTTAAGTTCTTGGTTAAGGTCCATTCCTCGGATACTAGATGTTGGGGGTCAATGATATTTCACCACTAGATGGGTCATGGGTAGATACCACCCTATAGAAATTAAGTCAAAGTGACCTATATTTTATGCATGAACGACTTTGGTTAAGTTCTTGGTTAAGGTCCATAACTTGGATACTAGATGTCGGGGGTCAATGATTTTTCAACACTAGATGTGTCTTGGGTAGGGTGACAACACCCACTAGAGATTATGTCATATATTTAATGCATGAATGACTTTGGTTAAGTTCTTGGTTAAGGTCCATTACTCAGACACTAGATGGGTCATGGGTAGTGCTATACCACCCAATAGAAATAAAGTCGCAGTGACCTATATTTTATGCATTAACGAGTTTGGTTAAGTTCTTAGTTAAGGTCCATAAAATTGGGGGTCAATGATATTTCTTCAACGGGAGTGCCATCCTGTGGCTCATATACACATTTTCTTGTTTATAACTGGTCCGATTTTGAAATTTTTTTGTGCAAGTCAAGTCTTGCCAAGTAGTGCAAGACTAATTATTGTAACCCCCTTTTATTTAATTATGAAAATCGAAACTTTCTTGTAAATTGTCTGATTTCAATTTTTATTATAATGAGTTCTTTTCAAGTACTGGATTTACAAAATGAAGGATTAATTTTGTGACACCCCTGTTAGGGACCAAAAAAGGGCAAAAATGAAAGATACACTTACAAAATGTAATTAGGGTCCAAAGTAGTTATAGTTTTTTAACCTTAATTTTTTTGTCTATAGCTTTTGAAAATACTGAAATGTTGATGGAAAGTCCACCAAAGGCTGCATATGCCAAAAAGCTTTGTTCTTCCGCCATGGGCTGTAAGTGCCTAGAGCAATTGACTATCCATATTCTGCCTGAAACGTACAGAGTTCGACATGTCGCGGTCGTTTCATGCTGCGCTCGGTGAAGCTTTTTATAAAATGTAAAAAAATCAAATCAGAATTAAATCTGAGCCACCACCATTTGAAATTTGAATGTTGTGATAGATCATGCATTCTGTTTAAATATTACTGCATGATATACTATGCTAATCATTTTTACCACTTTTTAATGTCTGTCAAAGAGATAGTTGTCGTTTAAAGTTGTCTTAATATTAAAATATGTTTTGCATGCCTGTCTGTCAACCTGAAATAGCATGCTAAAAAGCAATCAATTTGTGTATAAAATATAACGACTTTAATATCAAAAACCTTACTTTATTTTTTTTATTGTTTTACCACAATCTCGTATGTACTTGTTTTATCATGAGATATCATTGATTTCGTCATTAATAGTATAATGATAGAAAAATAATATTGATTTTACAAATGCTAAGCCAACATTTATGACCACAAATAATAATATATAAAACATTAAAGTACATGTGAAATTCGTAATTTTCATAGCTTTATAGATAATCAAGCGGTGACACTTGTTAGGAACAGTTGTATGGATTTTCTTTTAATTTGAATAGAAACGTTTCCTCATGTTTACCATTAAATATACATATAAGCCATATTGTAAGCCCTCAACTCATAAGGGAATATGTAAATGTGCTTTTTTAAATAAATTCCTATTGCTATATTTAATAATCAGTACATCCTATTATTCTAGTATATATCCATAGAAATAAACCTTTTGTAGAAGAGCCATCTATTTTAAATGAAAAATATCCATTTAGACCAGGTATGTACTAAATAAAGTTTCCATGAATGATTTTTAACTATTTTATGTAAAGGAGTAGAGCCACGAATGCCTCAAATCGGCCCGGTATTTTTACTAATTTTCACTCTACTTCAACTCTTCGTAAATTTATCCAAAATGAGTTAAGGCATAACTGAACTTTTCATATATGTAAGATTTAACAAAATATCTACCTCACAGGTCTAGCCTTGGCATATCAAACACGCCATAAATTATACAATTCTTAAATTTTCGCCAATTTTCACTGTTTTCTCGTCGTATTTTGTCAAAAATAGTATTGGCCACATTCGTCGACCATCACAAATTTTTGATAATCAATTCATAACATAATAATACACATTTTTATCACAAAATAATTTTGGTCGATGGGTGTGGCCATTTTCGTTTTCACCGATTTATACATGAAAAATCAATGAAAAATGTCAAAAAACGAGATTTTGTTTAAAATAGACTGATTTTTTGCTCACTCTCCTCCTTGTTGATATACAATTAAACCAAAATATATTGCAATTTCTAAAATATCAAGTCTAATGAACATCAAAACAGCAATTACAAGCAAGTATACCAAAGTTGAATTTTTGGGCCAATTTGGGGCCTTCGTGGCTCTACTCCTTTTTGGTGTACAAATACATGTTTTAAGTAAACGCATTTTTTTTAAAAAAGCAAACAAAAACAATTATTTTAAAACAAATCTCAAAACCCTTAACTTCACAGAACATTACAGCTATTTGAATTATCATCCCCAAAACATTAAAGGTATTTAGGCATTGTATTTTCGACAGATAAGGTGAAATAATGCACCAATCCCGTTTTCCCGTTCACAATCCAGACGACTTACGTCAGATCTACAGATTAACATGGTGAATGCTGTATATTGCAACCAATAATGATGTCCTTTTACTAAATCATTGGTATAAGAAGATTGATCTAGACATTTAAAAAATTGAGCATTTGGTAGTGACCTAATCCAAGGGGTCAGATCGGAGAGTAAAGAGGTTGTTGTATTAAGCTCAATTCTACGACTTCTGGTTAAGAAAAAAATACAAATACCAAAACGCAGGTATAACGGTTAATTTGGACATGCTATATATATCTCGATATTTCAAAAAGTAACCTCTCACCAGTAGCATTTAAATCAAAACATTGGAAGGTCAAATTCCAAAACTGTTGAAAACAAAAAGTACTCAAAACCAAAACGTTCGAACAAAGAAGCCAAATCCAGCACCGAGGATATCCACCATGTGCATTACAAGGAAAGAAACCTGGTGTTTTAAACAATTTTGAATTTAAAAATCGGAAATCTCAGCTACAAAAATATTAGAAATTTTATGGTAAATCGTGTCAGACAAGTCTGACGACCAGGCTTGTGATAACCCTCTAAAACCTCTGGTCCACCAGCAGCGGTTATCGCCCATTGGTTTCAAAATTACAAATACCAAAACGCGGGTATACCAGTTAATTTGGACATGCTATATATCGATATTTGAAGCAGTAACCTCTCATCGGTATATAGCATTTAAATCACAACATTGGAAGGTCAAATTCCAAAACTGTTGAAAAGGAAAAGTACTCAAAACAGAAACGTTCGAACGAGGAAGCCAAATTTTAGTTAATTATACCCATGATTTTGCTATCTTTTACACAACAACTTTATTAAACCGTTTAAAAAACTCAAAAATGCTTTAACTTAACCAAATATAATGCTGCCGATTCTAAGAAAGATACATTTTTGTTCAATACAATTATTTGAATTTTTACCTCCTCTGGTACATGTGATTTGTTGATTTGAGTCACAAGTTTCAGCAACCGACAAAAATGTTCAAAATCATTCAAGTTAGCCTGTTTTCAGCTAGGCTTTAATGGGTGTGAATATTCAATTCGTGATATCTTGTGATGTCGTTTTAATGATTCATTACAAGTAAAACTTGAATAATTAAATAAAACTTTCAATATTTTGATAAGAACACTTAAAATGGTATTTTGCATTTGTTAAAGAACAAAAAGTAAAGGTATGCTATTGAAATCGTATACTTAAGGTTAGTGATGACACATGTCATGTGACCAAAAACAGCTGACAAGTGCATTTGTAACAAATACCTTGAAACTTGCGTCAAATAGTTTCATTTAATAATGAAACTACATCAAAATAAATAAATTTCAACACAAATACATCAACCATTCCTTCATAAATATAAATTTCAAATAAAACAAGGGAGATAATTCACTTGAAAAATGACCAAAAAAATAACAGATTTGTATTGTAGACAGAAAAATAAGCTGGTGAACCCTAGTTTTTATTGTTTCATTTCAAAATTTATTGTATTTCATTGATTTTTATCAAATAAAAATAAAATCTAAATTAGTAGATATTTCTGCGACAACATTTTATGCTAATTATTTGGCTTTTCCTATATAATGTATGGAAATTTGGGAAAACTTTGAGCCTAAATTTTGCGAAAACAAGCCTGGAAAGGGGGTCCAATATTTTTACACAAGATAAAGTATAAAGCTTATACTAATATATAAAAAATTGGACATTTCAAATTCGGCATTATTTTTGGGGTCAGGTGTCCTCACTAACCTTAATTGAAACAAAGCTTAACATGAAGAACAACTCGGACAAATAATGCATGCGTGTATTTGTCCGTTACCTTATGGTTCATGTCTCCAATCCATATAAGCTCATCTTAAATCTACATGTGAAAGGATTTTCATTAGATTTTAATTTTAAAAAATCTTAGTGTACACTTTTTATTTAAGAATGTGGGTTTCTTATAGAAGATATAGACGAACACCATGATGACAATGGGTACCCCAATCTTATCCACAACCCACAAGCCCGACCAATTCATTTTTATGAGACTTACAAATACTCTTATTTTTTAATTTGACTGGATTTTTTTTTGTCGCATCGCAAACACGTTTAAAAAAAGGTTTCAAATAGTACAGGCTAATTACAGTATTTGGTGAAATTTTGACATTTTTTAGGCATTATCAAATTTGTCGGCAGAAATCTGTAGTCTGTTTGACATCAGCATTTTGTATTCGTCAACGCGGTAATGGTTTCAAATAGGTTGAACTCCATGTGATGTTTCTGTTGTAGCTGATTGTATATGTTTTCTTATGTCGAATGCATGGTCCCTTGAAAAACCAAACAATGCATAGTTGCAATAATTGTTTTATCTGAAGTGATACCATAGGATCATTTATGGACACTGCATCTGCTGCCACTATAACTATATTTCATTGTTATCTACTTAGATGTTTGACTTCACGTGACTTCTGGTGTGGATGTTGTCAATGTCCATAGTGAAGTCAAAGGACTAAAGCCACGAACCCTCATATTTGGCCCTAAATCGGGTCATTTTTTCAAATTCATTTTTAGGATAAGATTTTTGTGGCCAAGTAGTCTAGAATGATTACTTGTTACAAAACAAAATCAATTTTAAAGTTTTCTGTACTTGTGACATTGTAATGACGTCATTAAGTGACGCTAATGGTCCCGTGCGGGGCCCGGGAGGCGAATAGGCCCGCAGCAGCGCTAAGCTTGTCGGTAAAAGTCCACTAAAGAGCGCTCAGAAACCTGACATCGGGGTCAGGCCGCTTTGCCCACAAAGCGACTGGGATGTGTGCCCCAGGTGGTTGAATGGGGCAGCCCTGACATCGAGAGATGCGGGGTCGTCAGGCGATAATGCGGAAAACCTGACCGCTAACCATAGTGGTGCATCGTGTTGGGGAAAATGTCACGTTCCTCGCACGTTAAAGAACCCTGCTGCAGGTCTCGGTAAGAGTAGGACCCGTAGGATCCCCATGCAGGAGGCAAAATTTCCCGTCCCTACCCATCACTCCTTTTTCCAGTGGCAGTCAAAACTCTCCTACCCGATTGGCCTTGTGTCCCTATTCCCTCCACTTCATCATCATTTCATGTTCATTGTATCACCATTTTCATGTTCATCTCCCGGATATAGCCGAAATCGTGCTGCTTGGGAGTAAAGCAATAACTAACTAACTAACTAACTAAAATTGAAAATATTCTAATTTCAGCTAAATTTCACAATTTTCCACCTGGTTTTTGGTGAAAATGACATTGGCGCCACCCTTCGCCCATAAATATTTTTGCTAACATTTTATAAATGCATTATTTTCGTCATATTTCAACAAAAATATCGATGAATGAGGGGTGGCGTGGCGCCACATAGAAAATCACAAAATTGTGACTGAAAAACAAGCCATTTTGGTCAAAAAGTGAAAAATCACTGATTTAGGTTTTCATGGTTATTTTTTAAGGGTAAAATTCATTTATAAACCATAATCAAATCTTTTTTCTTTTAACACAGACATCCAGCTATACATACACAAATTTTGGTGTGAAACAAACCAATTTTGATATTTGAGTATTAACAGGGCCAAATATGGGGGTTCGTGGCTCTAGTCCTTTGCATTCTTTATTTTCCCAGCACTTGTCTAAGGCTTTTTCAAAATCGATGACTTTTTTTCACAATTCCCTCCTTTTTCAGGAAGGCTATTCCATATGTCCACTACCCTCTGCGTGAAGGTGAACTTTCTTGTGTTCAGTTTGCACCTTTCCTTCAATATTTTCTTATTGTGGCCTCTTGTGGTGGTTTCTGGGGTAGATGAAAAGAACCCTTCTGTGACCTCATTATCATAAATACCAGATGTTATCTTGAAAGTTTCTATCATGTCTCCCCTGATCCTTCTTTACTTTAAAGTTGGCATTTTAAGCTTTTGAAGCATTTCTTTGTATAGAAGGTCTTTTAACGAAGGTATTTGTTTTGTTGCCCTTCTCTGCACATTTTCTATTTTTTCTATGTCGGCAGCTTTATAAGGAGACCAGACCGATTCGGAATATTCAAGATGAGGTCTCACTAGTACTTGAAATAGGTATCTGAAGCTGTGCTGATCAAGATGGATGTAAGTTCTTCTTCAATGCTTCTTGCCTTTTAACTAATAGTCTATTTACTATGCTGTATGCTAAATTGTGGGCAATGCTTCTGGCTAAGTAATTATGGGCAATGCTTCTTGCCTTTTTTATATAAATATGCAACTTTAAAGTGCAAATCCTATTTGTACTATCTTGACTCAAGTTTGTAGGCAATGCTTCTTGTCTGGATTGTTTTTGTGGTTGCACTACAGTCAAAGGAATTAAAAAGCTCTTTTAAACCTTCTGCCTTTACTAAGTTTACTAGGATAACTAGGTTTGGAGCTAACTCCCGAGCTAGAGTGTATGTTTGAGGCTTCTGTGGCCCTGTTATTATTTATATCTGTACTCTTGTACTCTGCCCTCTTGGCTATTTTGGATTGTAAGTATTGGATTGTAAGAATGTCTCTACTGAGTAACAAGGGCACTCTAGAAACACCAATTTTGCCTGTTTGTTAGCCTTCCATATATTATCTTGAAAAACTCTTGCCTCCGCTAGGCATAGGGGGGTCTTTAACTCTAATAATACTTCCCTGCTTTTCTGTAAGTTCACAGGTCCCGAACCATATCAGAATGTTAGGAGCCGTCCTATCCTTAATCTTGTTAACCACTTTCTCAAACAATTCTTTATCATGGAAGTTGGCACCTGGCTTATCTATAATATCAAACCGTTCAATCGATGGGGCTACTCTCTTTATATGGCTGCATTTGCTGTCCGTTACTAGCAAAGTGTAATTGTCAAAGATGTGAACATACATTCCTTGGCTATTTTCTTGTATTCTCTATTAATTTTACCCAAAGTCATAACAGATTAATCACTATAATTGTCAAAGTGAAAAAAATTCGGAGGAAATTCAAGATGACGGTGGCCAGCACAAAGTAAATACTGTCGTGGTCAAAGGCTAAAGTCACTGAGAAGTTTAAAATTCTGTTTCTTTGGTACTAATTTTGATTACATTCTGATTGTTTAAAGTTATGAAACAGATGTACAACAAGAGTTTATGAAATATCCTTGGAATTAATGTATTTCACTACAAATTTTGCTCCTCTAAAAAATTTTCGCTCCACACCAACTTGAAGTCACATGAAGGTATTCAAACATATATTTACTTCATGCTCTCATGCGATAGAGAGTTTTAAGCGAAGCAAAATGTTATAGCCCATTTAGTAGCTCAAGCATAATTTGAAGGTGCGAAGTGCCTGAAGTTCAACCTTAAAAGTAACCAGTAGAATTCTGAGTTCAAGTGTGACACCTGTCAAAAATCCTTTTCCAAGCACCACTACTTGATGCAAAAAAGTAAGGAGCACGGAGAGCCTAGATATATTTGCCAAGCAAGTGAAAAGTGTATTTCTTCTGGTTAAAATCATTTTAGAACACCAGCAAAATACTAACAATTCTATAATTTTAAACTATATTTGTCAAAAAATTTAACGAAAAGAAAAATGATGCGATTAAACTGAATGATAACATTATAACATGATCAACGTGTTGTCTTCCGTCTCCGTCTATCTCCGTCTATCTTTTGGTCGTCCGTTACGAAACTGGTTATTAACTGTGGTACATGCATCAGTTAAGCACTAGTTTTTGTCTCGCCTGCGACGAATGTCGCAAAAGGCGAGACTTAGGTATGGTGATTCCGGCGACGGCGGCGGCGTCCACAATTGGTTAAAGTTTTTGCTTAAGTCTGTTTTGTGTGAACTAGTTATGTTACACCATTGATATTTGGTATGCAGTTGCATCAGCATCAGTACAGATCAGTTTTAAAAGGATTTCACCTGTATGCTCCTGCAGTCACGGTCTACTGACTTTGAAATTTTACACTGATTTGGCCGAGGTTAACCTTTTTTCTTAAGTCTGTTTAACATGAAGCAGTTATGTTACACCATTGATATGTGGTATGCAGTTGCATCAGCATCAGTACAGATCAGTTTTAAAAGGATTTCACCTGTTTGCTCCTGCAGTCACGGTCTACTGACTTTGAAATTTTACACTGATTTGACAGAGGTTAACCTTTTTTCTTAAGTCTGTTTAACATGAAGCAGTTATGGTTCACCATTGATATTGGGTATGCACTTGCATTAGCATTAGAACAGATCAATTTCAAAAGCATTTCAATTGTATGCTTCTGCAGCCTACTGACTGAAATTTTACACTGATTTGGCCGAGGTTAACCTTTTTTCTTACGTCTGTTTAACATGAAGCAGTTATGGTACATCATTGATATTGGGTATGCAATTGCATAAGCATCAGTACAGATCAATTTCAAAAGTATTTTATCTGTATGATCCTGCAGTCACAGTCTACTGACTTTGAGATTTTACACTTTTTAACTTTTTACTTATGTCACGAGTGTTTTTTATAAAGCAGTTATGGTTCACCATTTATATTTGGTATGCAGCTGCTTAAGCATTAGTTAAGATCAGTTTAAGGAGGATTTTTACTTCATTTTATACTGTGTCCAGTTGCGACAGGCGAGACATGTCTCTGTGTTAACAGTTTATTATTATGTATATAGATTTTTATTAAACTTGTACATCAATTTTTGTGTTCCGGGTGACGAATAGCAGCACAAATTAAAGCTTGTCGGTAAAATTCCACTAAAGAGCACTCAGAAATCTGACATCAGGTCAGACCGCTTTGCCCAAAAAGCGACGAGGATGTGTGCCCAACGTGGATGAACTGGACAGTCCTGTCCATGAATGCCGGGGTCGTCAGGTTATAATGCGAAAAACCTGACCGCAAACCATTGTGGTGCACCGTGTTGGGAAAAATGTCACGTTCCTCGCACGTTCAAGAACCTTGTTACAGGAGGTACGCTAAATTGTGCATCCATACCCATCAACCCTTTTTCAGTGGCAGTCAACACCTCCTGCCTGATTGGCCTTGTGTCCCCCATTTTCTCATCTTCATCACTTCATGTTCATTGTGTCATCCATTTCATGTTTAATCTACCGGAAATAGCCGAAATCGTATAGCTTTGGAGTAAAGCAATAACTGAATTATCTAAAACTTGTACATAATTTTTGTGACAGAAATTAGTTTTGCACTTTTTTTCAATTAGATCCGATGAACGAATTTAGATCAGTGTTATTTATTTGTGAACTTGAGAGCTCAGTTTGTCCAAATTATTCACAGGGATATCAATTACACACACCAAAAAAAATTTTTTTTTCTTACAAAAAAGCATAACATAACTATAACTAGTCTTAACAAATCATAACATGTGTAAAATTGGCTTATAATAGAAACTGTCGTTTAACAAACGTATTTCAACTTACTTGTACATACCTAGATGCACAAAATGATGTGTGTTTTATCTAAATGAGTCGAACAAACTTGAATACATTCAAGAATAAAACTTTTTTTGCTGATCATGGGACAAAAATAATGTTTAAAAAATGGGTACTGTACTTTGACAGGTTTCACTCATAATTCGTCAATTCTAGCATTATGAGGGAAAGTTGTCTACTTTCTGGAAAGATTTTGCCTCAGAATGGTCATCTCAGAACTTACTTTAAAGCCTAAAGCCTTTGTGTTTCGTCAAGATGCAACTTTACCACTCAACATATTTTTTTTTTTAATTCAATCACTTATGCTTGACCTTTTAGCTGTTTTTACTCTTATAATTTAGCATAACTCAACTTTGATACACGAAAAAAAACAACATCATCTTTACTTTCCTATCTGACCCCGTGTAATCGATTCCATTTAAATCTTCTTTTGTTTAAAGAAATTAAATAGACAGGTAATTTTCAATGAGTTTCATGTATCACATAGGCTGTATCCAGTTGACCTACTCGAGTTAACCTTAGTAGAGCAATTTTCTAATATGGAGTAGGCATTGCCTAAATGCGAGCATAGCCTAAAAATATGTGAAAAAAATGTGTAAAATGACAAAATTCATAAGTTTATTTGGTAAACAAGTTTTTCCATTTCTAACAATCTTTTTCATATATATTTTTTATTCATATTTTGTTCTAAATGTCGGCATTCAGGGCTATCGCTATCATTTAATTTCCAATATTTCCATTTGCTTATTTTGGGGCGAGATGGTATGGGGCGATTAAGCTTCGAGACACGTTAGTTTCGTACGTGCATATAACGAGCAGCTTATGTGTATTTATTATTTTAAGAATATTATTTTCTTGTAAAAAGCGCTATTTATTATTTTTTTAAGCATTATTTCTTTTCTTATAAATTATTTTAACATTTACTCCGGCCCTGTAAAAATAATAACCCTTTCCGGACCATAAAAAATCTAAATCAGCATTAGCAAATTTCTCGCGGCAACAAATACCGTAGAGCTCTCCGCGCTCGAGCAGGCACTTCGTGCCCGCTTGCGAGCTATGCTCGCTATTATTAGCTCGGTAGAATCATGCGCACTTGATTTTTCAACTGAACAAATTATTCTAGTGTCGGGTTTAGTCATGTACTTTTTCTAAATTAAACGGGGTACTCTAGTATAGAGGTTACCATAGCGACAATATTATAACAATTAAACTTCAAGACTTTTAAATAATAATTAAAAGTAAAAAACATTATTTTCTAATGTAACTTTAGGTAAATTTAAAATTATATACGTATCATTTAAAAAATCCGGTCACATTGTCGCAGATAAACTCTACTCATGACGTCACGTACTCTACCAACCCTGCTTTTGCCAGAGTTAAACTCTAGTGGGGGTTAAAGGTCATCGGGGTTTACCAGAGTCTGAACTCTTGTCGTGTATTTGTTACTCGGGTTAACTTTAGTTAACTACAGTGGCCAACTGAAAACAGCCTATGAGATGTGGGATAAGCGATAACCCAACACAGCTCACATAAAAAGCGGTAATTTAAACAACCACGATGGAAAACCGCCATTTGCTCGCCGTTCTGAAATCGGCCTAAAGTTGAAATAAAATGCATAAGATTCAAATCCACTCCTGAAATAGTCAAAGATAGACCCCCGTCTTAAATAAGGAACAGAAAACATCAAAAAGACAAGTACAAACATTAAGGATTCCTGGCTTAGGACAGACACATTCAAAATGTGGCGGGGTTACACTATTTTGTTGGCCCAACCTTCCCCTTATCAATAATCCCAGACAAGCACAAAAATTAACACACATTAAAAATCACAAGAAAAATGAACGGAAGAGGAACTCTCCATAGAACACTCGCTGTTACTGACAGCTAGCTGAGATTTATTAATCGACTGATGTAAAAAAAAAATCATAAGTTGTCAGAATTGATGATCTTTTAACGGGTTATTGCCCTTTAAAGATAAGAAAAAATAGCTGACAAACGCAATGACATATGACAGGTGGGGAAATCCCGTTTTGATGTGACTCTTCTAGGTGGAGCACATTCAGCCCAAGCACAGTCAAGACGTCCATACGAAGTGTGTCATAGTCTGAAAGAGTTAATTGTAAAGTTATACGGATGTATGTTAAAATTACAAGTTGGATTCGAACACCACTTGAGAGGTAATCGACTAGTGAAAAAATAGCGTGTTAGGACTTAACCAGCGCCCTAGACCACTCGGCCACCCAGGCACCAGGGTAATCACTATGGCAATTAAAAGGGGATGTTTTTAATGGTTTTTTGGGAAGGGGGTCTATAAAACAATGCCTAATACAGATAGAGAAAACCTTCAACTCATTTAGATCTACAATTATCTATTGAACGTATAGTCCTATAAAATGAGACGTTTTTTTTTATATTTGGACAATGGTAGATGCGCATCGACGTCTTAGGCCGAAAGCCATTTTTCACGTAGCATTTTCCCGTCGAAATTTTGTGGGAACTTAGAACAGATTTTTGACGTCCCTATTGAATCCATTACAACAAAATTATGCTCAACGGACGATAATATCTATTAAATTAAGATATCTATGTTTAATGAGATTTAAACGAAGTTTTATTGATAATTTCAATATTTTGTATTCATTTTTATCCTGAACTTTTTTGAAGTTCAGGATCAATTGTACAAACACTGTCTATTTAGACTCTTTTTCTTCCGTTTTCTGAATTATTGGACAAATTTAATCTGGTTCAAAGCAACAAATATGTGTGTTGTTCCTCTGCATTAAATCCTGACTTTCTTTCCACCCAGAAGTGAGAAAACTTGAATACTAATTTTCGGGTTTTAGCTACATAAAAACTATGATGGCTTCCGGCATTAGATGTCGAGGCGCATCTATCAATGTCCAAATATAAAAAAGCGCCATTTCATGTTTTAGGACTATTATTGAACGCAGATTTTGACGTGCAGGTTAGAATTGCAAAGTTATACGAATGTATGAGAAGCTGTATCTCATAAATTATGCATTTCAGATTAAAGAAGGAGAATTCTTTTGTTATTTTGGGTCGATATAATCCAAATATAATTATTATGTAAAACAAGTGTAATACATTTTTCATTAAAAGAAATCGTTTACGTTTTGCATTAGACTTGGCGCGAGATACGGCAAGATGAGGCGGTAAGTTAAGAAAAATATTAATTCTTTCATATTGTAGCGATTTTTTTAATCTGTTTTGGGGTGTCGTGTGCAACCTTTTTACATTTGGGTCAGTTTTAGTTGTAATTTATCGCTACTAGCTGAACAGACTTGAAATGGAAAGACTCCAACTTTATTATTGTTACCAATCGAGTAACTGTGCAATTAACTCTCACTTCGTAAGGACGTCTTGACTGTGTTTGGTCCGGAGACACCTTAGTGTAAAATCGACAATCTATGTTTTTAAACTAGAATCATTCAGGCTGATAAAACTTTGAATGATGCTTATTCAGTAAAGTTACTTGTTATAACGAGCATCGCAGATGCGAGCCCTACGGTATTGTGCATGTTTTGAGATGTGCCAGAAATATATTGACGAATAAACCGGAACACGTCTTTGACGGAGCAAGAAATTTAAGGTTCATGGTTACACTTCGAATAAAATGGTTGGTATTTGACCTATTTTTCTTGTCTATGTACAACTTAAACGACATAAAGAAACACAAAATAAAGTGTAGCAGCGTCTAGGATCATTTTCCCTTCAAGTTTACAAGATTACTTTTGTTGTTTTCTCTATTCATTTTCTTTCCGTTCAAATTGTACCATAAATAAAGCACGAATTACCCCTAAATAACCTTCCATAAAACCGAGTGTGAGTAAATTTAATAACACCAATAATGAAATTACCTTGCACGTGGAAGCCAAATGACAGGGAATTGTTGATATAAGACGCACTAGACCAAAGGTCATCGTCAAAGAACTATACTAAACAACATAAGAAACATTTCCTTCGACCAAAGGTCATCGTCAAAGAACTATACTAAACAACATAAGAAATATTTCCTTCGACTTAAAAGTTTAATACTAGTTAAAGTTAAATAGCAAATTTCTCTTAAAGTAGTTGGGTGATCTCAAAAACGCAAAGAAAATGCCCCGGCAAAACGGATCAAGTGTACACGTACAAAATACTAAAGTTTATGCAAACAATATTTATCTAGACGCTGCCACGCCTTATTAAGCAATTGAATGTGCTGTTTTAGCTCCACATAGACTGAAAAAAGACGTAAAATATCGATCATTTTTTCCGAAGTGTAAAGATCAACCTTAATAGGCACAGAGCAAGTAAATCAATCAACCCTTTGGGGTTTTAATAAATACATCTGACCTGTTCTGCAAAAATTAAAGAATAGAAATGCAAAACCAGTGATAAAACCCTGATTCATCCACTTGTTTATTTTTACACAAAAATTTTAATTTCAACACCACTCAGTCTTTTCTGCTGAAAAACTATTTTCCGGAAATTACTGAGCTAGCTTTGGGCAACTGTTGAAATCTTCCCCCTGACAAGTCACACCTCATACATGATACTGACCAAGCTTTGTTGAATTAGAAATACATAAATTAAGAAAATGAAAAAAGTTTACTCACATCCTTGCACTGACAACGACTAACTCATTATAATAAATAAAAGGGTCTTACCTGAAATGAAAGCAGAGTCCCATCTTGCAGGGTTTCACTTTCTTTCCTCAATCCTGCATGACATATTTACTTTACCGTTTTTTTTCCGCCATGTTCTGTTACCGAGATTTATTATTCGATTCGCACAAATAGTTGAATTATTGATCCCGGATATTGTAACAGCAACTTTCCCAAGTGCATATGATTTGGGTGGGGTGGGTCAGACTTTGCTACTATCTATTTATTCCTTTTTGAAAGTACCCTCTTGAACTTAACCGGTCGAGCACATGGATATATTTTAAAATATATATATATATATGAGTCTAAATGAAGTAGAAACTCCATCATATCCTTTGCACGTAGCCATTAGAGGATCACCCTTGACGATGCAAATGTGGACAAATATTATTATATATGAGTATGAAAATCCACACAAACTCTTTATACTAGTTTATACATAACCTGCAAATTGGAGACACAGATTTATTCGCTCCCACAGAGGGATTCGAACCCCTATTTTTGTCACATCAATGGCAACAACGCCTGCACTAAGTCCAGCTACTTAGACCACTTATACATCTAAGTACTTTTTGACCTGAGTTGAGTTTTTAAGTTACTCTGTATATTTCAAAGTATACTCAGCAACACAAAACAACGCACCACTTTTTTCCATCCAGAATTCTTTTAAAATTTTGAAAATTTCATTAATTCTTTTATGTTAAGTGATAAATCAAACCAAATTCAATAAAAAAACGAAGCCATTATTTCTGAAATTGGCACCAGTGCGCTAACGGCATGAACTTTTGATAAAGAAGTCCCAAAAACAAAGTTTAAAATTGATCAATTTAAAAATGCATCTTTATGAAAAGTTTGGACATTTTTTGTGAAATTTAAGTTTTGTTCTCCATTTTTTGGTTACACTTATGGATAAGCATAAAAATTTCTAAAAATTGCATTTTTGGGTAAAAAAACTCATTTTTTAAGAATTTTAAAACGAAAAATCAGAACTTTTTTAAAATTTGCAGAAAATGGTGATCAGGACCATACACATGCTGTGCCGAAATCTCAGATCATTCCGACAACTACTTTAAGAGAAATTTGCTATTTAACTTTAACTATTAAACTTTTAAGTCGAAGGAAATATTTCTTATGTTGTTTAGTATAGTTCTTTGACGATGACCTTTGGTCGAAGGAAATGTTTCTTATGTTGTTTAGTATAGTTCTTTGACGATGACCTTTGGTCTAGTGCGTCCTTTTGAACTTGTAAACCGACTTTCGATGTGTGGCTTAATGGAAAAAATTATCTTTATTATAGTAACCTTGAAAATATGCAGCCAAATAGCCTTTTAAGACCTTTTAGTAAAAAAGAGAATTTAGCTTCGTTTTGTTAGTAGTTCTGTTAAGTTGGCTTATGGCTAAAACTGAGTTGCCTTAAATACCATGCGAGTCTGCAGATAACACGAAGAATCAGGTAACACAAAAAACAACTACATAACATCAATCAGCATCGCATTTTTACAATAAATTGTGTTGGTTTTTTTTCTTTGTTAATTTATTACTACATGTAAAAATGCATCATATTCAGTCTTTTATGATGCAGATACATAATACTGTTTTGGACATAGACAATTATGTAATAATCAGTGCTACTGTTAATCAAATCTGTATTTAATTTGTAAACGATTTTTTTTTCGTGTCATTCTAAGTCTCTGTGTTTGATTTTGTTTGCTACAATGTGTACTTCATGTCATTTGACAATAGTGAGCCTGATACTTCCGATCGACTTTCCTTAGCAGCAATGAACTCAACTTGTTTGTCCATGGCCTTGTTGCTTTAGATAATAGTAGTTGATACGTTTTTACTTTTCGATTCAATTTTGATGATGATAACTTTTATCTAGATTTTATGAAAAATGTTTGTTACCATTCTCTACAACATCCTAGTCTTCTTGTCTGAAATACTTAGTTCTTGGGATTGCTCTAAGCATTAATGTGTTTAGCAAAAACGAATATCCCAATATGCGAACTTTTATTGGATGTCTTTTGTATATGCCATGTATAAAAAAGGTCTAATGACAGTGCATTGTGGAACACCTATGAGTGCATGGTTCTATTTGACTTGGGACCGATTCTCCAAGCTAAATAGTTTCGTTATTAATTCTATTTATCCCCCGTCCGTTTAAAATCTGTTGATGAAATAGGGGTACTTTTATGTTATATGATTTAATCTTGAATATCTTTATCTTTATCCAATTTTGAATGACAAAAATTGACAGTACCCTTGTCGGAAGAAGCAAAGAGGCCCAATGGGGCATTCGAGTGTAACAAGAACAGCATGAGGAAACACAAAACACATAATCAACTGAACAGAAATGAACAACGCGGACTTAAGTCGTAACAAGAATAAACTCAGGTGCTCTGGAAGAATAAGCGGTTCCTGCCTGCTATAGCACACCCGCTCCGCTGATCACTTCCTATCCATCTTTGTCAAATCCGATAAAGGAAGACAAAACAAAACTGTGACAAACCAAAATCTGCCGCATCTGAGGGATAGAAATCCTATATTTGTCTACAAGTACATGGTATCTACCACAAAATGTTTTAATTGAAGACAACAACCGAGAATCGACATTATCCTATGCTAGTAATATCTGTGTCAAACGTGACGCTCTGCTAGGGAAATCGATGTAATTTCCGCCAGCTCTGGAGTAACAAATCAATTATGATACGAAATTTCATAAGCTGGAGCGGACGGAATGTTGCTACACAAGAAGAGAAATTTTATCGTTGAACAAGGAAATGACGCAAGAGACACTGACGGGCTAACAGAGAAATAAGGCTCCATTGGGCACATGCAAGATGCATTGACATACAGATTGATGCATGAAATTAACTTTGATGATCAATCTTATATGTCAAAAAATCAGAATTCTTGAAAGGCAACCGCTAATACACCAACATAAGAGCTGAATTAGAATGCTGACACTCGCCGAGTAAACATATGCACAGATAAATTCGACTTTTAGGTTTAACAATTAACATTTTATCGGACATTCAAAGTTTCAAAAATAAATAATTTCTGAACAGTTGAATTCAGTTTCGGTTTCGATTTCGGTATCGGTTTCGGTTTCGGCTTATAGTGAAAATGTCTATTTTAATGACAATAAATCAAAACAAGTTTGTCACTTTAGATTCAAACCATGGATCGGTGTTATTGTCTGTGCTGTTTTTAGTACTTTGTGTAACGGACAACCAGGTAGTCTAGAGGATGCTGCTAGAAAGGCTGTAGAAGAAGCCGCGAGAGAAATTCAAGGTTAGTTTGTTTGATATTGGGGAAACATATGAGTAACAAATGTTTAGTTTATAACAATTTTATTTGCTCAAAAGAGTACAAAATGGATCAGACACAAGTTTTGCCAACTTATGAAGTCTTCTCCCTAAAGATATATAATACAATACAAGTAAAGAGCATGCAACAAGAGATAGAATGAAATATATATTAATTTTAAATATCACACACACATACAAACACACACACACACGTAAACCATTCACTCTGCATTCTCACAGTCTTGCATGGTTTTAATAAAGTGGTGTCATGACATAGCTATATATATCATAACTCCATGTTATAACAAAGAGTAGTATCACAGGGCTTTGAGGATTTAATGTAATCAAATACTTCGTCAAAGATAAGTTTGTTTAGTTCATCGGATAGATTTTCACTACCTTGTAGAAGGGATGATGAAATTTCAAGCGGAATCCAGTTTAGGTTAATGCGCATTTTATTGCGGATAAGATTATAATTTGTAAACTTTAATAAATAGTGGTTGCAATCTTCGTGTGCAGCGCCACAGCTACGCTGCATGATGGATTTGTTACAATGTTGACTTTCGATCAATCCACGTTCAGAAATGATGCACCGCATCTTAACTGAGTAAGAATTATATTTAATTTACGCGGTCCATACGATGAATACATTTTTGGTTTGTATACACCGATTTCGGAATTGTGTTTTAAAGCTTTTTTAAACTTGTTTGTCGTATCTTGTTCTCGTACTGAAACTTCAAGGTTGTTCCATTGTTTAATTGCCGATGGAAAGAAGGAGTCCGATGTTACCGACAATCTGCAGATTGGGACTATTAAATCTTTGCCATTTCGCAGTGGATAATTTGATACGCTTTGTATTGTGGGAGGGACAATATTTCTCAAGTAGGTTGGTGCATTACCTGCTTGAATATTATAAAATAATTATAGTACCCTCCGCTGGCGTCTATCTGCGAGTGGTTCCCAACCTGTTTCGTTATATAAATGTATTTTATTAGTAAATATTGGGAGTCCGGTGACAATTCTAGCAGCCTCTAATTGAAGTTTTACTAGTTTTAAATAATTAACTGTACCACAACCATCCCAAACTTCGCATCCGTATTCAAACATATTGGATTATTTAAACGTTAAATTAAAATATTTAACACTATAATTAACATTAACATTCTTAAAATGTCAAACAGATTTAAACATTAAGTCATGCAAAATTGAAGAAAAGTGATTCATCGATAAAAAGGCTACAGTGGTTTATTTTTAACAAAAGATAGTTCAAAGTATAAAAAATAAGAAATAAATAACAATTTGCTCATAACTGTCTGGTCCTGGGAGAAATCTTGCAATTTTGTTCCTATGGTTTCTATTGAAATTATTGAGTTTTAAGAGTTAACTCCCTTTCTTACAATTTTCCAATGCATTCGATATATTTTTTTTCTCTCAGGACCAACGCTTGTTTGGAAAAAGAGTACAAAATATCGGATCAGGGTGCTAGTAGGAGTAACATATAAAAAATAAAGTGGTGTAGGCTTTCCACCCATGAATCGCTTTTTGCATGGTTGTTATAACAAGAGGCTCCCAGGAGCCTGAATCGCTCATCTGACATATGTGCCTGAAGTAAAGGTTATAAGGCAAAATCTATTTAACGTTGAAAGTGTCATAAGATTAATAAGGGGGTCATCTGACAATATGGTGGATCTAAAGGTGCTGATCACTTTTGTTCCCAATCAAAATCTAAAAATCTGTCACCCTTTTTGAGTTATTTGCAAAAAATGCAGTTTAACCTTATGTTCTATTTTTAGCCACAGTGGCCATGTTTTACGACCAATCAAAAATCCCCACATCAGTTCTATACACCTAATAATAATAAACAATAATACCAAAGTTGGTTCCATTTGGACTTAAAGTGTCAGAGGAGTTAACATTTTCAATATAAGGAAATGCAGTTAAAATGCTCAATTTTGACGTTCCAAGGGCAATAACTCCTCAAAGGAAAGGTCCTACAACGTTGACCCTATTTCAAATTTAGTAGATCTTGATGCGCTTAACAATATGCAATTTAAATTTCTCAAATATCTTGTATAGTTTTCAAGATATTGAGCTAAACAGGTGCAAAATTTGCAAAAAATCCACAAAAAGGGCAATAACTCCTACATGGATTGTTGGATTTTCTTCAAAATTTCAGAGCTGGTAGATCTTGAGGTGCTGATCACTTTTGTTTCAAATCAAAATTTTGAAATCTGTCACCGTTTTAGAGTTATTTGCAAAAAACTGCCATTTACCCCTATGTTCTATTTTTAGCCACAGCGGCCATGTTTTACAACCAATCAAAATCCCCACATCAGTTCTATACACCTAATGCTAATAAACAACTATACCAAGTTTGGTTCCATTTGTACTTAAAGTGTCAGAGGAGTTAACGTTTTCAACGTAATGAGGAAATGCTGTTAAAATGCTAAATTTTGACGTTCTAAGGGCAATAACTCCTAAAAGGAAAGGTCCTACAATGTTGACCCTATTACATATTTTGTAGATCTTGATGTGCTTAACAATATGCAATTTAAATTTCTCAAATATCTAGTATAGTTTTCAAGATATTGAGCTAAACAGGTGCAAAATTTGCAAAAAATCCACAAAAAGGGCAATAACTCCTACATGGGTCGTTGGATTTTCTTCAAAATTTCAGAGCTGGTAGATCTTGAGGTGCTGATTACTTTTGTTCCCAATCAAAATTTTGAAATCTGTCACCATTTTAGAGTTATTTGCAAAAAAAACTGCCATTTACCTCTATGTTCTATTTTTAGCCATAGCGGCCATGTTTTACGACCAATCAAAAATCCCCACATCAGTTCTATACACCTAATGCTAAGAAACAACTATACCAAGTTTGGTTCCATTTGGACTTAAAGTGTCAGAGGAGTTAACGTTTTCAATGTAATGAGGAAATGCTGTTAAAATGCTAAATTTTGACGTTCTAAGGGCAATAACTCCTAAAAGGAAAGGCCCTACAACGTTGACCCTGTTACATATTTTGTAGATCTTGATGTGCTTAACAATATGCAATTTAAATTTCTCAAATATCTAGTATAGTTTTCAAGATATTGAGCTAAACAGGTGCAAAATTTGCAAAAAATCCACAAAAAGAGCAATAACTCCTACATGGGTCGTTGGATTTTCTTCAAAATTTCAGGGTGGGTAGATCTTGAGGTGCTGATCACTTTTACCCATGCCAGAATTTTGATATCTGTAGCCGTTTTTGAGTTATTTGTTAAAAACTGCATTTTACCCCTATGTTCTATTTTTAGCCATGGCGGCCATGTTTTACGACGAATCAAAAATCCCCACATCAGTTCTAAGCACCGAATGCTAATGAACAACCATACCAAGTTTGGTTGCAATTGGACTTATGGTGTCAGAGGAGTTAACGTTTTAAAAAGTTTACGGACGACGGACGACGGACGGACGACGGACGCCAAGTGATGACAATAGCTCACATGACCCTTCGGGTCAGGTGAGCTAAAAAGTGGTACTTAATTTAACGTTTTTCTAATGTGGTTTAAAGAGATAATGACGATAAAGAGATGTGGAATAAGTATACGCAACACAACCATCATTGAAGAAATGGCAATTTAAAAAATCACAATGGAAAACTGCCATCAGTCTTCAACATGGCCAGAGGTCACTACTCGCTGTTTTGCATTGGCCCAAGACTAAAAATACAATACATTAAGATTCAAACAAATCCCTAGATTATCAACGAAAGACCCATTTCTGGACATGAAACGAAAAACAGATAGTTGACAAGGACAAACAAAAGCTTTGACAAGGATTCTTGGCTTCGGACAGGCATATATAAAATATGGCGGGGTTAAACTATTTTTTTTTAAGTCCTACCTTCCCCCTATTGTTAATCTAGTACAAAGCACAAAAATAAATAATTAAATTTTAGAAAATTATTTGTTGCCTTTGCATTGAAAGAAAATTTGGTTTATTTTCTTGTAAACTTTATAAAAGTCAAAAGAATTTGATTGGATTAACGATAATTTAAACTACGCCTAAATTCGTAAATAAAGTATTATCGAATCCAGTTTAAACCGGAATACAACAATGAAGTTTATATACAATTTGCAGTTGCACGGACGCCACGTGCAATGTGATTGACAGGTGTAAATATTAATACGCCGATTAAATTAACCGAATTTTTAATATTTTCATGGAAATAAAATATTTATTTGCTACATTTTCGCGCCGAATATATTAATAAATTAATTTATTTATAAGTATTAACTGTAATAATTTTTTGGTTTATAGAAGCCATAAACTAAATTTTTAATGGTGCACATTTTACATTATCCGCTTCGCGGATTATTCAATGTGCACCATGAAAAATTTAGTTTATGGTTCAATAAACCAAAAAATTATAACAGTTAATTCTTAACACAATTTAAAATCAAATCGATAAAAGTTCAATTCAACAAGAGAGAACCTGAGACAAATGTACCATACGAGAACAACGAGACGTAAAGGAACTCTCTTGAGAACACTCGCAGTCACTGACAGCTAGCTAAGAAACTTTATCGACTGATGTAAAAAAATCAAACATATCGATTCTAAATCCAACATAACACTTCAAACCACTAATTATTTATTATTATATAATCACACAAAACCGACATATTTGATCGCTGTAATGTTTAATAACAAATCAATAGTAAAAAGGTAAAAGATTAACGTTTTAGAGTTAATATCAAATTATCAATATTTGTGGTCGATCAATCTGTGTCACATGTCCTTTTACCTGGGAGACTGAAGAGATAGTTGGCCCCTCCAACACCTTCAAGTTGAAGAACGGTTACACCTGCATCTCCGAAAATGTCATTTACGCCATCCGCTGTGCCAAGTGCCTTAAAATTTACGTAGGAGAAACTTGTCGTCGACTGGGTGACAGATTTGCTGAACACAGGAGAGTGTTCTCAAATGCGACGATTGCCCAGTTGGCCAGCACTTTTCATTGCCAAACCATGGCCTCAAGGATATGCAGGTGACCGTTCTCCTTGAAACATGCACCGGCGAAAAACAAAGACAGTTTCTTGAGCAAAGAATAATCAACTTTTTAGGCACTTTTCAACCCTTTGGTATGAATGTAAAAAGACAGACCTTTTCTTAATATTTATAAATTAGTCATCAAGTTCAGGATCAAAATACCACGTGATGTTCTTCGAGTCAATTTTATGTCATTCTGTCCTCGTCAGTCGATGTGTGAACATCTTTTTACTTTTTAGCCCCTGAAGAAGGACTTTATGTCCGAAAATTTGGGCATTCTTGTTTTATTTGTTTTAAAGGTTTTATTTCTTTATATTTCGTATTTAGTTTTTACCTTTTAAATGTGGCTTCACCATCCATTTATTTATCTATTTTATTTATACACAAGCCACAGTGCAACATACTTTATTTATCAATATTTCTACCGAAAAACACCAAATTTAAAGATTTTACTATAACTTCCGACTTGTATCCTTTCTTTAATAAGTTTTTAAGCCAAATTACCATGTCGAGAGGATTGTTTTTGAATTTACGTGATTTATAAATTACATTTCCATAGAATTCGGGATGTGATATTCCTTTTACAATCAAAAAACGACGTGTACAGTTAAAGGATGAGGGGCATTAAGACCCATAATTGGCACAAGAAAATGTAGTTTGTTCAAATATTATGATATTTATAAGAAATATCAACTTATATGTAGTTTCAAAGTGACATAGTAATGACATTGCGTTTTGAGGTCTTATTTGACAATATAAACAAATCTGCAATTTTGAATGGTTTCAATTGATATTTTCATTTAGAAAACATTCGGCGCATGAAAACAACAACTTCAAACTTTCAGGAATGATGGATTTCTTCATTTTACACATTTGATCGAAGTATAAAGTTGTTGTTTAGATGCTCCCACATTTTTCAAAACCAAAAAGTGTTTGAAAATCTGCAAATGAAATTATCACAATTTCTTTAAATTATAGCCTTTTCAGTTAACGAATGGGCAAAACAACTAAACTGATATGGCAAATGTTTATCATTTTCTTTAAAGCCCCGTTTACACGATCAAAGTTGTTCATGAAACATCTTTTTCCAACTAGTCCAGTCCTCTATTAATATATGTTAATTTTATGAAATGCCGAATGTGGTCTAAAGGGGAATCAATTTTTGGGAAATGTTTAAAGTAACAAAAAGCATTTATGATGAGCGCCCCTTCGCTCAGAATATAAACAGAATCCGACAGATTTTTCTTAAACTTTATAGAATTAAACTCAATATACTTTGATTTTTTTAAGTCAGGGGTCTCATGCAACAGGCTATTGATATTTTGCATGCTCGCCTGCAGCTTCATCCTTTAATACTGTATTAAAACAGGCACACCTCCATCTGGTCCAACACCCCTTGCGGCACCAAGCGAAGCACCACAACCTATCTTGGTGGCGGGCCCGACAGCTGACAGAGATTCTACACCCAGGAGAGGGTCAACATCAAAGCAAAACCTCTTTGGGAGAAGATCAGGACCACGTCCTCCTGACTCTCAACTCTCCACTAACGCTGCTTTAATATCCGAGAGAGCAGCCGACACATTGAGAAATAGGTAAGTACACAGTTAAATGCCCTTGGAGACTTCTTTGGGTTTTATTTTCACACACAAACAAATATAAAAAAAAATTACTAATGAATTACCGCCGGTAGAATACGTTGTTAAAAAATCTGTGTTCACTTATCAGGAAACTGAAAGTAGTACTCGTTTACTCTATGAGCTTTAGAAAATATAGAAAACCAAAATAGCTTAGTAAATGTCTGACATATCCAAACATATTTTTTTTTTACAAGACATATTTGTAATAAAGCATATGATTTTAAATGCCTTTAGATCTTTACCATTGAATAATGCCTTACGCCAAGCCGTCTCAGCCTCGGTTCAGCGTCTGCCTGGTTTAAGTACACGGAAATCTTTCTTCTGTGATTCTAATGCTAAGTACAGAACAGCAGACGGCTCATGCAACAACTTAGGACAA
Source organism: Arcuatula senhousia (assembly GCA_963971305.1). Classification (NCBI taxonomy): domain Eukaryota; kingdom Metazoa; phylum Mollusca; class Bivalvia; order Mytilida; family Mytilidae; genus Arcuatula; species Arcuatula senhousia. Next base: position 20,671,185 of record OZ020313.1, on the reverse strand, counting down.
CATCAGATGGGAGCCGCCGGACAACCTCAGTCAAGATTTGTGCCACCACAGTATGGAGATCGTACGTTACCTTTCCTTTTCGATAAAATTACTGTATTTTACATAAATATACCATTATGGAGAAAAGGGGTTAGAACTATTTTTTTCAGAAATCCGTTAAAAACTCAGGCCTTCGTTTCATTTCATTATTTGTCTGTATAGTTGGATTTATGGCAAGCCGTTTTTACATTTATTCCTCTTTATAGATATCTCATAAACTTTATAAGATATCTCATATACTTTATAAGATATCTCATAAAGTTTATAAGATATCTTATGAACTTTATAAGATATCTTATAAACTTTATGAGATATCTTATAAAAGATAATTTATAAGATATCTCATATACTTTATAAGATATCTTATAAAATTTATGAGATATCTTATAAATTTTATAAGATATCTTATTTACTATATAAGATATCTTTTAAAGAAAATGAGATATCTACTAAACACAATGTTTATAAGATATCTGATAAAGTTTATAAGATATCTCATAATGTTTATAGGATATCTTATAAAGTATATGAGATATCTTATAAAGTATATGAGATATCTTATAAATTATTTTTTATAAGATATCTTATAAAGTTTATAAGATATCTTATAAAGTTTATCAGATATCTTATAAACTTTATGAAATATCTTATAAAGTATATGAGATATCTTATAAATTTTATGAGATATCTTTGAAGAGGCCTTATAAAAATATAAGATATCTTATAAAGTTTATAAGATATCTCATATACTTTATAAGATATCTTATTAAATATATAAGATATCTCATATAAATGGGAGTTTATAAGATATCTTATAAAACATATGAGATATCTTATAAAACATATAAGATATCTCATAAAACATATAAGATATCTTATAAAACATATAAGATATCTCATAAAGTTTAATAGATATCTTATAAAGATTATGAGATATCTTATATAAAATAATTTATAAGATATCTAATAAAAGTTATAAGATATCTTATAAAGTTTATAAGATATCTCGTAAACTTTATGAGATATCTTATAAAAAAATAACTTATAAGATATCTCATAAAATATATAAGATATCTAATAAACTTTATGAGATATCTTATAAACTTTATAAGATATCTTATTAGTTTTATAAGATATCTTATAAGTTTTATAAGATATCTTATAAATTATTTTATATGAGATATCTAATAATCTTTATAAGATATCTTATAAACTTTATGAGATATCTTATATGTTTTATAAGATATCTTATATGTTTTATAAGATATCTCATATGTTTTATAAGATATCTTATAAACTACCATTTATATGAGATATCTTATATATTTAATAAGATATCTTATAAAGTATACGAGATATCTTATAAATTTTATGAGATATCTTTAAAGAGGAATAAATATAAATATGGCGTGCCATTTGGATTTGGATACGTTCTCATTTATAGCCAGGAGTGGGTTAGATGAATTTTGTCCAACCAAGCTAGTTATTATTATTTATTTTTTAATATGCGAGCCTTGGCGAGCTTGTTAAAATAAAAAAAAATAATTGTAGATGGTGAAGAAATCATTTCATCATCGACTTTCAATGAAGAAGAACCTGTTTTTCCCAACGAATTTTAGAGAAAAGTCCTAGAACTTAGAAGAAAACCCACGTCAAAATTTAACTACCGTCCGATGATTAAATTTGCGCGTGTTATTTTAACCACTTGGATACCGTTGATATGAATTATTGAAAACATTTTCCAAGAAACATAAATAGAATTTAACACAAAAATTAAAAAAGAAACAACAAAATTGTTTGAACACTATCTAATCCAAGCCATTAGTAGTAGAACTCGTGCTTCACGTTTATCTTTTCTCAGGTGGTGCAAGGTGGTGCGGATATGACGTCACTGCATGAGGGCTGCACCACCTTGCAACACCTGAAAAATGATTAACGTGGACCCCGAGTACTGCCACTGCCATCATTTGAGCCCTTTATTGCATGCCTTTAGTTGGTAACAGTACTGAAATGCTAATTGTAAGTCATTTATTTAATTTGTAAAAAAAAAAAAAAAAAAAAAACAATCATCAGCACTACGTTAGTGAGAGCGGGTTACCGTACAAAGCATCTTAGAAAGAAATTCAGATCAAAACAGTATGAAACTTATAATGCAGCATCTCTCTTGCTATATATTTTAAAACTTTTGATATATTTTTTTAATATATTTTACCAGCATGGAACCTTGGATTTGTTCCGAGATCAAGAGCAAAAGACGGATCACCTCTGCCAAGTCCGCGTGTAATATCTAATGAAATATTCAGGAGTCTGACGTCATCACCAACAAGTAACAAACTAACCGTGACTTTCACCCATTTTGGACAGTTCGTAGACCATGATGTGATAGCAACTCCAATTTTTGCTGGTAAGTATATATCCTTAGGCTAGTGCAACTATTAACCGATCAGTTATTACCGATACTGCCGTCATATCTTGGTTTCGTTAAATTTAAATATTTTAACCATGAAAAAATTATCACCATCCATGTCTAAACAAAGCATGAAAATGATGTCTTGATCTGGTCCATCACAATGCTCTTCTGACCTACTTTCGTTTATCAATTTCCTGTAATGGTGTCATGATCATGTGACTTAAAGCCGACCTTGTGGCAAATTCTTTCCCAGCATCTTTTGAGGCCAAGCAAATTGTAATGTTTGGTTTGGAATATAAAGAAGAGTAAATTACTAGTATGTTCTTGATTTTTTTTTGATTTTTTTGATTGACGTGAAAGCAACAAATTGGATAAATAACTTTTGTTGTTGGATTTTTTTACATCACTGTTTCTACTATTGTATATGTTAAAGTGGATTAGTGTAATCAGTAATTTCATGAAATTACTAAAATTTTCAGTAAGTTCATGAAACCACAAAAAGCACCAGGGATTTCATGAAATATACCAACTCTGATCCACTACATTGAAGGTTTAATTACATTTTTTTCCATAAATCTTTACAGTTTTATGATATTGGACAGTGTCAGTGGTGTGTACATGTTGTAAATTATAATTAAACCTGCCTCATGGACTGTAGACAAAATATCATACATGGCTGGTAGAAGGTGGGAGGTATATAAATATGGCATAAAATGGTTAGTTAACTGTTCTTGTCACAAGTTGTAACCAGCCTAAAACAGGTTAAGAAATATGTTTTTACATTAATTATCCACAAAACAATACACTTTTGGTATGTATATTGATTATATGCTTATATTTTGATGGGTATGTCACACATTGTATGCTCAATGTAAAGAATTATCTTGAATTTTATTGATTTTCAATCATTGTTTTTACAAATTTGATCAATAGTTCAAAGCATAATTTTTTGTCATATATGTAAAGCTATCAGATTTTTTAAAAGTTTTGGAGGTACAAGCATATTCTAATATAAATTTCATCCACTTTTTAAACCAAAAGTCCAATATTAAGAAAGATATTAATAAATGAAGTATGTATTTTAGTTGGAAAAACATGCTTTTTCCTGCAAATATTGGCCATTTTTAAAAAAAATTATCAAGATTATCAACAATCATAAAATATGTTTTGCTTGGCATAGACCGGAAAATAACTTCACGGTAACTGACCACAAATCAATATTTAAACCAAACTGACCGCCATTTTTGTTATGCAATGTTTTTAACCAAGAAAAACTGTTTTAAATAGTGAGAAAAAAGTGGCATTAGCAAAATGCACTATTTTGAACAAGTCAATGTTAAAAAGGTAATATTTACCTGCATAAATCGCATTTCTATCGGCAGAGTTGAAATGATTTTTCCATAGAAATAGGTCAACTTAGAAAGCCAAGATAATGACGTCACCAACCTCGTATCTCGCGAGAATAGTTAAAAAACAAATATGATCGGCTATAATGCTTGATCGACCAGAGGTTGCCAGACGATATATAAATGGGATGTGTCCAATGGACATAGATGCTCCCACGTAAGACCCCAAACAGGAACTAGAAGACCGACAGGTCTGAAAGGTGCTTAAAAAGCAGTCTGTCATACTGAACTACTCTACCAAATTTAAATCATTCTCGTGTACTGTTTCTGAAAAAAAAAAACCTTGCCAACGTAAATTTTCGCACGAATTTTCACGTCGACCCAAGCAGTCCCAAAAAGAAAGAGCAGAAGTCTGAAGGGTCTGAAAGTCCATTAGGACGCACAGTTTGTCATACTGAACAACCCAACAAAATGTCAAATCATTCGCATGAACTCTGGAAACCTAGATATGCCTCATACATACATGAGTAAAACTATATGCACGGCCACCGACATTGGCTTTGCGGGCCATGCATAAAAAACGGAGAAAAAATTGAAGGAATGAGTCCATAGAAAACAGATGGCCGCGCGTAAGCCCCAAAACAGAAAGTAGAAGTTAAGCATATCTGAAAGTCGCTTAGGACGTTAATGGTTAAGTTTGTCATTCTGAACCATCCTTCCAAATTTCAAATCATTCTCATGTATGGTTTGTACGAATAGCTTGATAAACATTTGTACGGACGGGCGTACGAACGGACATGAGTAAAACTTTATGCCCCCGATTTATCGTCGCGATGGCATAAAACAACATAAACACATGAACATTATTTCATTCATTTTTATTCATTGTTATGCCAACTTGTAAACGTCGTCTGACCAGAGGCTAACCGTAAACTGCCTTTTACAGAATGTAAGGTCAAGTGAATTGACGCTGTTTTGCTGAAAAAATAAAGTCATTTTCATCCCAGGTTCTTTGTAAGATTCTGAATATCACATGTTAAAATTTGTAATACATGCTGTATTTACATCAATATCACTCTGAAGGTCAACGTCCCGCGGATGATATCGGTCGAGGGTTTATACATCATAAATTATAGACTTTGACACGTTGTGTTCATGTTATTTACAAGTATACCAAAGCAGTTTGACAAATATACCAATGATTGGAATATTATTTTGTTTCCTTGAGATATCTTTTTTTCAGAACCTAATGGTGACCCTATTGAATGTTGTAATGGCGACTTTCCTGTATTCAGGTAGGACAGTAAGCTACTAGCATAATAGATTAGAATCTTTATAATTACACTAATCACTGCACTAGGCTTTCCGGGTTTCTTTTCTATGACCTCTTTTTAACCCATACTCTCTAAATTAAAAACCACGAAAAGTACTCACATGTACCTTAATGCACTACGCAACCACATTGTTTATATTATATCCTAAATACTTCTACTTACATGTAACTTCACTTTATAATAGTGCGTACTAGAGAGCCGGTGGTGTAGTGGTTAACGCGTCGGGCTACTAACACCAAGGTTCGTGGTTCGATCCTCGTCCGGGGTGAAAATTTCATGAACTAATTTTCCGACTCTCTCTTGACACCATTTCCGAGGATGGTCTCAAGGAACGATGCTAGTCCTTCGGAAGGGACGAAAAAAGGTTGTCCCGTGTATGTGGAGAGCAATACCCCATGCACGTTAAAGACCCCTTTGTAGAGTTCGATAAGAGTAGGCTCAATGGGGGCCGCTGCAAAGGCCACACTTGCAAACTGCTAGCCGGAGAGGGATTTACATAAGCATTTAGCTTGTTTCCCAATCCAGGATAAATAAATATGTTTAAACTAAATAGTGCGTACTCATTTAAACCGGTTTTACAACAAATTGAATAAATTCTTCAGAGAAAAAAATTATTACAGAAAATTTGATGTTTTCATGGCTAATTACAACAAAATTTTGAAAATATATTCACATGAAAAAAAATTATCAAGAATCTTGATGGTATTCATACAAGCCTGTAGCAGTCGGATAATCCTGACCTTATTTTGTCGGGAAGGATAAGCCTACTGCGAAGGAGTTTGCTATGCTATTATAGAGTAGGGGTCAATATAAATGACATGAATTCAAGCCCCTGTCAATAAAATAAGAACAACAAGAGCAACATTTGCTATTAACATAATTAAGAGGTTTATACTGTAGAAAATAAAATGTGGAATAAGTGTTCAATCAAAAGGAAGATTATCTTCGTGTTTGTAGGCTAAAGACCTCTGTGCAGCGACTGTTAATATAAGACTTTTTCATTACATTAATGGACTGCTAAAGACTTTTTCATTACATTAATGGACTGCTATTTTTGAAAATTCGAGGGCAATCATTTTGTTTTACTGAAAACAATGTTTTTAAGAGCTTCTGTTGATCTGCTAAAACATTATTTATTCTAAATTTAACTCGTTAGACCTACAACGATAATATATTGTTATTCCTTGACGCAAATAAACGGGAACGGATGCGGGTTAAAGGTATAATTTTATGATGAATATGGGAATTTCCAATTTATATTTATGGTACATATGCACATTTCTAACCATTCGAAGCATCTCGAGTATTTTACAGTATCCTGCAGTAGATAGTAACAAAACGACCTTCAACTCTGAAGGTCGATCACAGGAGTGTTTTGCAATTTGCAGAATCATTGATTGTTTGAACACCGAAACACAGTGAAGCAAATGAATCTAAGGAGTTCTTAAAGAACGTCAATATACCTAATGATCATTAGAAAAAATATATATATAATATCAAATTGTTTTGTAGATCGGAGTGTTTCCCTTTTTCTACACCACCAGGGGACTTTACCTATACTTGTATGAACCTTGTTAGATCATTACCTGCATCTACGTTCCCCTTTTTACCAGGTAGTAATAGTCAATGAAGAAAAGAGCAACATCAATATGAGGATTTTCATGTTCAAAACAGTATAAGTATTACGCTTAGTCACAAATATGAATGAAATACAAATGACAACAAAGTTCCAGACAATAAATTTTGCTACGCCTGGCGCGCGTTTCGTCTATTCAAGACTCATCAGAGGCGCTCTACCAAAAATATTGAAAATGCCAAACACTGTATGAATATGAAGAGCATAGAACAGTATAACCAAAAATACCAAACTGGGGAACCAAATTATTACTAAGATATTCAACCTAAAATAAAGCTATCGTTGAGTTAACAAATAAGAATAGGAATCTTTATTGCCACCAAACTATATTTATAAGTTCGTGACATACGTCATTTACGTGCTACGTAAGAAGATTGTGATTCTTTTACATGCATTAAGTATTTTTCCACAAAGATACAAAAGAAAGTAACAAAGTTTTCACCTAAGGATATTAATTGACTTTTAAAAAAATAAGACTAAAACTAAGCCAATGGGTCGCGTTAATAAAAATGTTTAGGAGCATTTTTAATGTTGCATGTTATTTTTTTTGCCATATACATTGAACAAAAGCTGTTGTAAGGAGAATTTTTCTATGTGTCTCGGCAAGTTTGTGGAATAGATAAGTCTCAACAAGTCGGTTAGTAGTATAGTAAGTAGTAACATTCAGAGGTGACAGAGATCGGTTTATTCGTGATTATATTTCGTGAAATACAAATACAGGAAGTTGACCTGTTGGTTATGTGTCTTTTTATTATTTCAGCGCCTCGTCAGCAAATTAACGATATAACCTCCTGGTTAGACCTATCCAGTGTATACGGAAGCAGCAGCGCTGAACAGAGTAGACTACGCGATATAAATGGTACAATATCAAGCTTAGGGGTGATCGAGGGGATATATTTCAAAATAAAAGATCATGTTTACGCTATGATATATTTATGTTCTGGACCATATTAGTATCTAGGTCATGTTTATGTTTACGTTTATGGTCATGGCCATATAAGTACTCATACGGTCAGACAAGGCCATACGCGTATGGTCGGGGCTAATAAGAAATACTGATATTTGATTATTTTTTTTCTAAAAAACGAAGACATTTCCGTTATCACATTTGACACAAAATGTTTTCGAAAAAAAAACCCTCTAATTGAAATCAATTCGATATTTTATCAGAAAAAATAGACTTTTGGTTCATAGTATCAGCTAGGAAAAGAATATCTATTCAAACGACGATATGAAAATGGTTACTAATAAGATGACAGATTGACTAATTCAATGGCATTTTACAGCCAAAAACGGCATATTTTACTAGTAATTTCATTAAGCAAAAACCAAAATCATTTCGTACGCATACACACAATCACACAATTTTTTGTCAAACTCCCATCTTGAGAATATTGGTAGAATCCTTAAAGACCTTTGTAAAAATATTTGACAATTTTTTAAAACGGTGGTTATTAAGGTGGGACGATACCAAACGACATATATCCAGATTTAATGAAAATTGGTAGACGTATAGTTCTTAGTGATATACACCCATGTATAAAATAAAAAATAGCGGTTACGGAGCTCGTTTTTCTTATAAATTCATTTGAAAGCTGCAATTTTGGCGGGAAATTAACAAAGACATATAGGAAAAACACAGATTCAACACCATTTATTTTTACTCTTTGTGCGCAAAAATGAACTAACGATATCCAAAATATAACCAAAAACTAACATGATATTCCTCGGAAAATTTGCGATGCATAAATGTAAAATAAAGGATATGTCACGGACTTCGTTTTTAGCTCACCTGGACCGAAGGTCCATGTGAGCTATTACCATCACTTGGCGTCTGTCGTCGTCGTCTGTCGTTGTCTGTCGTCGTCGTCTGTCGTCGTCGTCGTCTGTAAACAATTTTTCAAAAATCTTCTCCTCTGAAACTACTCAACAGAATTTAATGAAACTTGGTATGAATGATCCTTAGGGTGTCCTGCACCAAACTTGTGTTTCAATTTTTGATCCGTCAAAAAACATGGCCACCGTTACTAAAAATAGACCAGGGGGATCAGACTACTGTTTTTGGCTTGTAAATCAAAAAGTATAAGAGATAGATGAAATCTGATGCCAGCTTACTGCTTCAGCATCAAAAGTTCTACAAAAGTCTCCATTTGGTCGTAGTTGTCAGATGATCCCTTATAGGGGTTACATCCCCTTAAAGGTGAAAAATAGCGTTTTTGCATGTTTTTGGCCTATAGAATGAAAACTATTGTAAATAGAGAAAAGCTGTTGCTTGCTTAAATGTTCAGCTCATTTAGCTCTACAAAAGTCTCCATAGGGTCGAAGTTGTCAGATGACCCATTATAGGGGTTACAGCCCCTTAAAGGCGAAAAATAGTGTTTTTGGCCTACAGAATGAAAACTATTGCAAATAGAGAAAAGCTATTGCTTGCTTAAATGTTCAGCTCATTTAGCTCTACAAAAGTCTCCATAAGGTCAAAGTTGTCAGATGATCCCTAATAGGGGTTACAGCCCCTTAAAGGTGAAAAATAGCATTTTTGCATGTTTTTGGCCTATAGAATGAAAACTATTGTAAATAGAGAAAAGCTGTTGCTTGCTTAAATGTTCAGCTCATTTAGCTCTACAAAAGTCTCCATAGGGTCAAAGTTGTCAGATGACCCCTTATAGGGGTTACAGCCCCTTAAAGGCGAAAAATAGTGTTTTTGGCCTATAGAATGAAAACTATTGCAGATAGAGAAAAGCTGTTGCTTGCTAAAATGTTCAGCTCATTTAGCTCCACAAAAGTCTCCATGGGGTGGAAGTTGTCATATGACCCTTTATAGGGGTTGAAGCCCCTTAAAGGCGAAAAATAGTGTTTTTGGCCTATAGAATGAAAACTATTGCAAATAGAGAAAAGCTATTGCTTGCTTAAATGTTCAGCTCATTTAGCTCTACAAAAGTCTCCATAGGGTCGAAGTTGTCAGATGACCCATTATAGGGGTTACAGCCCCTTAAAGGCGAAAAATAGTGTTTTTGGCCTATAGAATGAAAACTATTGCAAATAGAGAAAAGCTATTGCTTGCTTAAATGTTCAGCTCATTTAGCTCTACAAAAGTCTCCATAAGTTCAAAGTTGTCAGATGATCCCTAATAGGGGTTACAGCCCCTTAAAGGTGAAAAATAGCATTTTTGCATGTTTTTGGCCTATAGAATGAAAACTATTGTAAATAGAGAAAAGCTGTTGCTTGCTTAAATGTTCAGCTCATTTAGCTCTACAAAAGTCTCCATAGGGTCAAAGTTGTCAGATGACCCCTTATAGGGGTTACAGCCCCTTAAAGGCGAAAAATAATGTTTTTGGCCTATAGAATGAAAACTATTGCAGATAGAGAAAAGCTGTTGCTTGCTAAAATGTTCAGCTCATTTAGCTCCACAAAAGTCTCCATGGGGTGGAAGTTGTCATATGACCCTTTATAGGGGTTGAAGCCCCTTAAAGGCGAAAAATAGTGTTTTTGGCCTATAGAATGAAAACTATTGCAAATAGAGAAAAGCTATTGCTTGCTTAAATGTTCAGCTCATTTAGCTCTACAAAAGTCTCCATAAGGTCAAAGTTGTCAGATGATCCCTAATAGGGGTTACAGCCCCTTAAAGGTGAAAATAGCATTTTTGCATGTTTTTGGCCTATAGAATGAAAACTATTGTAAATAGAGAAAAGCTATTGCTTGCTTAAATGTTCAGCTCATTTAGCTCTACAAAAGTCTCCATAGGGTCAAAGTTGTCAGATGACCCCTTATAGGGGTTACAGCCCCTTAAAGGCGAAAAATAGTGTTTTTGGCCTATAGAATGAAAACTATTGCAGATAGAGAAAAGCTGTTGCTTGCTAAAATGTTCAGCTCATTTAGCTCCACAAAAGTCTCCATGGGGTGGAAGTTGTCATATGACCCTTTATAGGGGTTGAAGCCCCTTAAAGGCAAAAAATAGTGTTTTTGGCCTATAGAATGAAAACTATTGCAGATAGAGAAAAGCTGTTGCTTGCTTAAATGTTCAGCTCATTTAGCTCTACAAAAGTCTTCATAGGGTCAAAGTTGTCAGATGACCCCTTATATGGGTTACAGTCCCTTAAAGGCAAAACTAGTGTTTTTGGCTTAAAGAATGAAAACTATTGCAGATCGAGAAAAGCTGTTGCTGGATTAAATGTTCAGCTCATTTAGCTCTACAAAAGTCTCCATAGGGTTGAAGTTGTCTGATAACCCCTAATAGGGGTTACAGCCCCTTAAAAGTTGAATAATAGTGTTTTTCGATTAATTAGAATGAAAACTATTGCAGATAGAGAAAAGCTTTTTCATGCTTAAACATTCAGCTCATTTAGCTATACAAAAGTCTTCATAGGGTTGACATCAAGACCAGGTGAGCGATTCAGGCTCCTGGGAGCCTCTTGTTTATGTACAGTTTCGTAAACATTGCCTATATGTGAAAGATGCAATAGAATCTAACTAAAATTGGCTTTGCTTTTCACGGCATTCAGACGAATATTTCACTATACACTCAGGTAAATTTTATCGGTAACGTTGTTTTTAACGTAACGTCCCACCTTAAATGGTAGACATTTTTTGTAACATTTGATATTCTCGACAAAAACATATCACAGCCTTTTGATATTTGGTATCAGCATATGGTAACATACGATGGGATTCGATTTATCAACTAACGTCCTGTTTAAAATCAACGAAATCCGGACTGTTCGTTCTCTCTTTGAACAATTTTGTTGATATAATCCAATATTGAGAAAAAAATTAACGAAAATTTGAGTTCATAATTATATTCCACTCATAAGTTCTGTTTTTATTTTCTCGATTTTTTTAAAGTAAGTACTAAGATGATCTGGTCTGTCGTGGCCATATGTGTGGAACGCCATAGCTGCCTTATGATGATGTTTTTCATTATGTGATGATACTTCTGCATTATGTGATAGTACTTTGTCATTATGTGAGGATACTTCGTCAAAATGTGATGATACTTTGTCATTATTTAATGATACTTCGTCATTATGGGATGATACTTCTTCATTATGTGATGATACTTCTTCATTTTTCCATTGATACTAGGATGAATGGGACAAGATAATTTGGGACGATGTGTTACTATTTTCCGCGGTTTTTTCTGCACGCGCAGACATTTTGGCAACTTTCCAAGAAATCGGAATGTTTCCGGTGACAGAACGATTTTTCTTCAAAAGTTACTGCATTTTGAGTCTCGTGCAATATGGCATACTTTCTACATTAGAGAGCTCGCTACGCTCGCATAATACTATAATTTAGGTGCCTAAATGCAAATTTAAAGGAACGATATATGGATAATCGAATACCAAAGCTGAAAAGGCGTCAATTTTATCAAGAAGCAGATAAAAACTACTCCGGGTCATTAAGTGCAAAGTGATCTAGAATGACCATGTATACTATAAAGCTACGTGATGCTGTCGTTGAGTTGTTGTCGTTGTCTGTTAACTTGTGTTGGCACAATATCTTTAGTTCTAGTCATCCGATTGCTATGAAATTTGACAATGATGTTCTTTCCAGCAAAAGGATGTATGGGATTGATTTTTGGGACCACCTTTTTTCATTTAGAAATAAGGGGCCAGAAACGGGCAAAAATGGTACTTTTTGTTTGTTCCCACAATAATGTTTATTATGATTAACCTCATGCTGTGAAATTTTATATTAAAGTTTCATACCATAATAGGATCGGAATGGGATTTAATTTAAAGTTTTTTTAGTTTTAGTTTAGAAATGGTTTGTCAATTGCTATGATTTTTTCCGAATGATATTCCTTACCATTAAAACATGGATGGCATGGATTTTAAGAATCCATCTTTTTTCATTATGGAAAAGGGGTAAAAATGCCCTTTTTAGCTCACCTGGACCGAAAAAGGTCCATGTGATCTATTGCCATTACTTGGCGTCCGTCGTCGTCGGTCGTCAGTCGTCCGTCGTCGTTAACATTTTTCAAACGTTAAATTCTCTAACACCATAAGTCCAGTGAAATTTGGCACAGTTGTTTATCAGCATAGGTAGTATAAAACTAGTGTGGGGATTTTTGATTCGTCGAAAAACATGGCTGCCATGGCTAAAATGAGAACATAGGGGTAAATTGCAGTTTTTTGCAAATAACTCAAAAACGGTTACAGATATCAAAATTTTGGCTGATAAAAAGTGTTCAGCACCTCAAGATCTAACAGCCCTGAAATTTTCAAGAAGATCCAACAACCCATGCATGTAGTAGTTATTGCACTTTTTCTGGATTTTTAGCTCACCTTGCCGAAGGCAATGTGAGCTTTTGCCATCACTTGGCGTCCGTCGTCCGTCGTCCGTCGTCTGTCGTCTGTCGTCCGTCGTTCAACTTTTCAAAAATCTTCTTCTCGGAAACCGCTTAGTCAAATGTAATGAAACTTGGTAGGGTTGTTCTGTAGTATGTCCTCTACAAAACTATCGTTCGCATTTTTGATTCGACAAAAATCATGGCCGCCATGGCTAAAAATAGAACATAGGGGTAAATTGCAGTTTTTTGCAAATTACTCAAAAACCGTAACAGATATCAAAATTCTGGCATGGGTAAAAGTGATCAGCACCTCAAGATCTACCTGCCTAGAAATTTTCAAGAAGATCCAACAACTGATGTAGGAGTTATTGCTCTTTTTCTGGATTTTTTTTCAAAAATTTTACTTATTTTGCCCTATATCTTTAAAACTATACAAGATATTTCAAAAATTTAAATTGCATATGACTAAACACATAAAGATCTACAAAAGTTGTAACAGAGTCAAAGTTGTAGGATCGTTCCTTTAGGAGTTATACCCCTTGGATTGTTAAAATTGACCATTTTCACAGCTTTTTGTTCAGCTTTTCAAAAATCTTCTTCTCTGAAACCGCTTGGCCTAATGAAATGAAACTTGGTAGGGTTGTTTTGTAATATGTGGTCTACGAAATTATCGTTCAAAATTTTGATTCGACAAAAAACATGGCCGCCATGGCTATAAATAGGACATAAGGGTAAATTGCAGTTTTTTGCAAATTGCTCAAAAATGGTAATAGATATTAAAATTCTGTTCAGGTAATAATGATCAGCACATCAAGATCTACCTACCCTGAAGTTTTGAAGAAAATCTGACAATGGTTGTAGGAGTTATTGCCCTTTTTTAGCTCACCTGGACCGAAGGTCCATGTGAGCTATTACCATCACTTGGCGTCCGTCGTCGTCGTCGTCGTCTGTCGTCTGTCGTCGTCGTCTGTTAACAATTTTTCAAAAATCTTCTCCTCTGAAACTACCGAACAGAATTTAATGAAACTTGGTATGAATGATCCTTAGGGTGTCTTGCACCAAACTTGTGTTTTGATTTTTGATCCGTTAAAAAACATGGCCGCCGTTACTAAAAATAGACTAGGGGGGTCAGACTACTGTTTTTGGCTTATAAATCAAAAAGTATAAGAGATAGAGGAAATCTGAGGCCACGCTACTGATTCAGCATCAAAAGCTCTACAAAAGTCTCCATTTGGTCAAAGTTGTCAGATGACCCCTTATAGGGGTTACGGCCCCTTGAAGGTGAAAAATAGCATTTTTTCATGTTTTTGGCCTACAGAATGAAAACTATTGCAGATAGAGATTAGCTGTTGCTTGCTTAAATGTTCAGCTCATTTAACTCTACAAAAGTCTTTATATGGTCGAAGTTGTCAGATGACCTCTTATAGGGGTTACGGCCCCTTAAAGGTGAAAAATAGCCATTTTTCATGTTTTTGGCCTACAGAATGAAAACTATTGCAGATAGAGATTAGCTGTTGCTTGCTTAAATGTTTAGCTCATTAAGCTCTACAAAAGTCTCCATAGGGTCGAAGTTGTCAGATAACCCCTTATAGGGGTTACGGCCCCTGAAAAATACCGTTTTTCCATGTTTATGTCCTACAGAATGAAAACTATTGCAGATAGAGATTAGCTGTTGCTTGCTTAAATGTTCAGCTCATTTAGCTCTACAAAATTTTCCATAGGGTCGAAGTTGTCAGATGACCCCTTATAGGGGTTTCGGCCCTTGAAAAATAGCGTTTTTTCATGTTTTTGGCCTACAGAATGAAAACTATTGCAAATAGAGATTAGCTGTTGCTTGCTTAAATGTTCAGCTCATTTAGCTCTACAAAATTCTCCATAGGGTCGAAGTTGTCAGATGACCCCTTTTAGGGGTTACGGCCCCTGAAAAATAGCGTTTTTTCATGTTTTTGGCCTACAGAATGAAAACTGTTCCACATAGAGATTAGCTGTTGCTTGCTTAAATGTTCAGCTCATTTAGCTCTACAAAATTCTCCATAGGGTCGAAGTTGTCAGATGACCCCTTATAGGGGTTACGGCCCTTGAAAAATAGCGATTTTTCATGTTTTTGGCCTACAGAATGAAAACTATTGCAGATAGAGATTAGCTGTTGCTTGCTTAAATGTTCAGCTCATTTAGCTCTACAAAATTCTCCATAGGGTCGAAGTTGTCAGGTGACCCCTTTTAGGGGTTACGGCCTCTGAAAAGCGATTTTTCATGTTTTTGGCCTACAGAATGAAAACTATTGCAGATAGAGATTAGCTGTTGCTTGCTTAAATGTTCAGCTCATTTAGCTCTACAAAAGTCTCCATAGGGTCGAAGTTGTCAGATGACTCCTTATAGGGGTTATGGCCCCTTATAGGTGAAAAATGGTGTTTTTGGCCTATAGAATGAAAACTATTGCAGGTAGAGAAAAGCTGTTGCTTGCTTAAATGTTCAGCTCATTTAGCTCTACAAAAGTATAGGGTCAACATCAAGACCAGGTGAGCGATTCAGGCTCCTGGGAGCCTCTTGTCTTGGTTTGTTTTCTTTCTCAAATTTTGCTCTTTTTAGACGAATATCTTGAAAACTATTCAAGATATTTGAAAAATTTGAATTGCATATGGTTAAGCACATAAAGATCTAAAAATTATGTAATGGGGTCAAAGTTGTAAGACCTTTGTTGACAGGAGTTGTTTCCCTTAGAATATTAAAATTGATAATTCCACAGAGTAGCAGCCCTTTGTTAAAATATCCAGCTTATAAATATCATCGAATACAAGGTGAGCGATTCAGGCTCCTGGGAGCCTCTAGTTTTGCAAATTTTGCACTTATTAAGCTCAATATCTTATAAACTAGTTCAATTTGAACCAAACTTGGTATAGTTGTTTATTAGCATAAAATGTTCAGAACTGATGTGGGGATTTTGATTGGTTGAAAAACATGGCCATCATGGCTAAAAATAGAACATAAGGGTAAATTGCTGTTATTTTTGCTAATACGTTATTCCGCTTAGAAAAAGGATCAATGTTAAATAGTATTTGCCTAATAGCCTATAGTTTAGGCACATAAGTCAGGTGAGCGATTCAGGCTCCTGGGAGCCTCTTGTTTCATTTCTCATTTGAATCTTATTTTAATTTTTGTCAAGTAGAGGATTTATTATTGCGACTCCCCTTTTTTCGTTACGAAATTAGGGACCAAAAACTATTTATTGTCCGATTTTAAATTGTTTTGCTAATTAACTCCTGTCAGTCAAGTAGTTGATTTATTTAATGGAGGATTAGTTTTCGTGACCCACCGTCATAAAAGTAGGCCCCTCAAGGGGCCAATATGGAAACATGTTATTTATATTGTCCGATTTCAGTTTTTTTGTTTCTTGCTAATTATTCCTTGTTAAGAAGAAGATATATACAAAATTATGAATTAATTTTTGGCACTCCCCAAGTTGCCGTAAGAAGCCAAGAGTGGCAAAATAGAAGCATGTACCCTTGATTAGGGGTCAGAAGGGATAATATTTTGTAACTGTAATTTTTGGGGGTCTACTTTTAAAAAAAATCTATTAATTTCCAAATTTGACAAATATTTAAGCCATAACGTGTTTTATTTCGTTTAAAAATTAATTCATTCAAGTTTATTTTCTTACAATATAGGTTTACTTAAAGAGGGCAGTAATGGTCTTTTACCTGATGAACCACCAGGCTTTGAATCTTGTGCTGATAGGCAACATAGTTGCTTTCTTGCTGGTAAGTTAAAGATACACTTTACTTTATAAAGATGTTCCTTGAAGCAAAATTTTACAGTTTACAGGCCAAGTTAACCAATAACGATCGACAATTGTATATGTATATATAAATAAAAAGAAAAAAATTGATGTGAATAATTAAACCCATGCTTATTTTGCAGGGGACCACAGAAATTCAGAAGTTCCACCTTTAACTCTTTGGCATACTGTATTTTTGAGAGAACACAACAGAATTGCCAAAAAACTCAGATCAAAGTTTGGGTGGAATAGCGATAAAACTTTCCAAGAAACTAGAAAGATATTAATTGCGATCTATCAACACATTGTTTTTAACGAATTTTTACCACCTCTTCTTGGATTTAATTGGTCAAAGTACGTAGGTTTATTAAGCAAACCGGAGGGACATTGCACTTGGTATAGTCCAAATTTAGATGGATCGACCAGGAATTCATTTGGGGCTGCAGCTTACAGAATGGGACATTCTTTAGTAGGGAACTTTGTTGGAGCTTCTAATTCGGTATTTCAGGAAACTGGTAAAGAACTTTTACAAGACACATTTTTTGAGACCGGACAGATTCGTGACGACGTCAATTATGGTGCAACAAAAATGGGAAGGTGGATGTCAGCTACGTATGGTAGACAGATGGACAGGTTCTTCTCCGATCAGTTGAGAAACCATCTCTTTGAAGTCACGAAAGGTATTGGTCTTGACCTTGGTGCACTGAATATACAGCGTGGAAGAGATCACGGTCTGCCAGGATATAATAAATTCAGAGAGTTCTGTGGGTTACGTCCAGCTTACCTATTTACAAATACGTACGGTGGACTTGTTGATCATAACCTAGCAACAGTTTTCAGGCTCAAATCTATATATAAGCAAGTATATTTATTTTTTTTCTCGAATGTTGTAGTAAATCTTGTTTGTATTTAGAATTAATGTTATAATGGTCTATATTTTTGCTAGTATTGATTTTCCTGACACTGAGACATTTGGTGTTCAGTCTTGATTTCATGCCTTTAATCGGGCATACTCGTCATACTTGGTGACACAGTTGTAAGACACATAATACTGCAACTAGTATCTTCCTTTTGCATCGATCCAAATCAGTCTTTTTCTTTTGGTCCCCAATGCAACGCGGAGAGTGGACATAAAAATGTTGGCTATCTGTCCCTCTGTCCATGTGTCTATCATAAAAAAATTCTGTAACAAATTTCTGAGCACCTATATATCTTAGGCTTTCGATCGTTGGTTTGCAGCTTCAAGTACGGATCCCATACGGTGGGGTGTGTTTTCAGGTCTATCGCCCATCGACTTCACGTTTTACGAGCCAACTTTGATTTGTTTTATACTCAACGGGCGGGGGACCTAGAATCAGTTCTTATTTCCATTGTTTTTCCATCCTTTTTGTCTCATTGCTGGTATGCCTTCCCAAAGTATCTCATGGTCATCTCCTAACCGGGATCTATTCCTCTACTAATCATCTGCCGGAATACAACAAAGAGCTGACATGACCAATCCACTTTAACGTCACTTTGTATATGTACATACTTTTTGACAGATTGCAAGTGTTGGTAATATTTTTTTTGTGCCAATGGAACTTACTATCATAAAATCCTCAAACAGTTTGTATGAAACCATTATAGCCTTTGATTGTCACTTTGTGCTCATTCCCAGCTTTCTGAGCCTTATATTAGTGAAACTTTAACCACTAATGTTGGAATCATCGAATGTTGGTAGAGTCTAATGCCACTTGATCTTCAGATTTTGTTAAGATAATGGAAAGATCATTTTACATTGGTTACTGGTTAACAGTTTAATGCTGCTGAGGAGAGATCAAACTTTTCATATGTTTTTATTGTAATAAGACTAGTGCTGAATTCTTACTATGCTAATTGTGACCAATAAATAATACCTCAAGAAATATAAATGGAGACGTGGACATCGTAGAGGGTATAGCGAAGTATGACACATATACTAGAGGGTATAGAGACATATGACACATATACAAGAGGGTATAGAGAAATATGACACATAAACAAGAGGTTATAGAGAAATATGACACATAAACAAGAGGTTATAGAGAAGTATGACACATATACAAAATGGTATAGAGAAGTATGACACATATACAAGAGAATATAGAGAAGTATGACACATATACAAGAGATTATAGAGAAATATGACACATAAACAAGATTTGTATATTCGTCACAGCATTTTTTTAATGTAGCTAAGGAGTTCCAATGGAACATTTGAATATCGCACGTAAGTTTGAAAAGACCAAGACTAAGTCAGTACTGAGATAAAAGAGATAACGGACAACATAACAAAAACACACAATCTGCAATCAAGAATGTAAAAAAAGTGGAAAATGAATGGAACAACAAAACGACCGAACTGGGATGATCAATCTCATATATTCAAGAAGAAAAGACAAAACGAGGCAAAGACATACCGTAGAAATTAAAGATCACAATGGTCCTGACTTGGTACAGGCATTTCAGACGAAATGGTGGGTTAAACCAGTTTTTATGGCTTCAAACTAGAACGAACGGGGATTCAGCGGAAATTTAAGCAGTTCCTGCATTTTGTAATGTTATTGTAGTGTCTCAATAATTCGATCACTGTCTTGAGCTTTGACTTTTTAGTGACAAGCGTTATCATTTCAGACATCCTGATGACATTGACTTATATGCTGGTGGTTTATCAGAGAGAGCTCAGTCACCGAATACAATACTCGGTCCGACATTCAGATGTTTGATTGGCTTACAGTTCTTGTATTATAAATATGCTGATAGGTTTTTCTATGAGAACAACTTTCCACAAACAGGATTTACCGTAGGTAAGAAACAAGTGCATTGCATTTAAGCGCGAAACTGTAATTCCTTTTCAATACTGAAAACATATTCGAGAGTCTTTTAGACAGATTAAATTGGGCACCAAAAGCTAATCTCTCCTTTCCTTTTGAAGCCATATTGATGTTTTTTTCTAACTCTTCAAGTCAAGTCAGTTTAACTATGACACTCAATCTGATTGGCAAACCGTAATAACAATAATGCCAGCTATATTACAGACACAGTTTACTGATAATTTTGATAATATCTTGGATAAACATGGATTTTTACGACTGGTATTATTTTGTATGTATTTCTAGCTCAACTCAATGACATAAAGAAACAAACTCTAGCAGGGATCTACTGCAGAACTCTGGATATAAATCAGATTCAGCCCCAGTTGTTTCTGCATCCTGATAACACGTAAGAATTGGCTGTAGTACGAAGCTTTAAAAGCAATGCTAATACATACAAGCATTATACTTTTGAATTTTATATCATTTTACATGTTTGATTGAAAAGAACATTAATCATTATCGTTTTCGTAGAAACACTAACCATAGGTTGAACAACGAAAAAAAGAGTTTATTTCAAATTCGTATCTAGCGAACCTAATAAGATGATCAAGCTCGCGCATTTAAAAAAAACCCAAATACTTATCTATTATTTGCCAACTAAGACCATTGGTCCATCTGTATCATCAACAACTTATTATGGAACACCCAAACTGTCTTATGATGAGCAAATTTATTTACTTATGGTTTATATGTTATTACTTTGGGTGCATGATTTGGTACTTTTTTGTGACTATATTTTACGTGCTGTCGTGTAAGCATTACGTCTTGTCAACTTTACGTCTTGTCGTTTCTTCTTTACCTGTTGTCGTTAAAACTTTACGTGATGTCGTTTTAACTTTAATTACGTCCTATCGTTTCAACTTTACGTTTTGTAATCTTGTAATTATGGGTTGTCTATTTTACATTTCATTATGCAGTTTTATTTTTACGTTAAGTGGCAACATCTTTAGGTGTAGTTTATTGAATAAAACCTGCTGTCGTTTTATGCTTACTTGATGACAATGATCAGTATCTTTACGTTATGTGGTTATGTCTTTACGTTATGTGGTTATATATTTACGTTATGTGGTTATATCTTTACGTTATGCGGTTTTATCTGTACGTTATGTATGATGACGTAGGTCTGAATCGGAACTTTTTTGCTTGATATTATTTATTAAATGCTCTCCAATTTTGTCTTGTTTTAATTGTTAAGCAATTATCCAGAAAATTGGGATGAGGAATAAATAGTACCTTTAGACAAAGGTTCAAAATGTTCAAAATGATCAGAGTAATTTCCGTGGTCTACTATTACAAGTGCAATCAGAAAATTGTTTATCCGCATTATAAACAAGGAATCTGTGAGTTACTGCTCACTCGGTATACCTTCGCTTATGGCACGCCATGTTTATATTTATTCCTCTCTAAAGATATCTCATAAAATTTATAAGATATCTCGTATACTTTATAAGATATCTTATTAGATATACAAGATATCTCATTTAAGTGGTAGTTTCTAAGATATCTTATAAAACATATGAGATATCTTATAAAACATATAAGATATCTTATAAAACAAATAAGATATCTTATAAAACATATAAAATATCTCATAAAGTTTATAAGATATCTTATAAAACATATAAGATATCTTATAAAACTAATAAGATATCTTATAAAGTTTATAAGATATCTCATAAAGTTTATTAGATATCTTAAATATTTATGAGATATCTAATAAGTTATTTTTTATAAGATATCTCATAAAGTTTACGAGATATCTCATAAACTTTATAAAATATCTTATAACTTTTATAAGATATCTTATAAATCATTTTATATAAGATATCTCATAATCTTTATAAGATATCTAATAAACTTTATGAGATATCTGCTATGTTTTATAAGATATCTTATATGTTTTATAAGATATATGCTATGTTTTATAAGATATATGCTATGTTTTATAAGATATCTTATATGTTTTATAAGATATCTCATATGTTTTATAAGATATCTTATAAACTCCCATTTATATGAGATATCCTATTTATTTAACTAGATATCTTATAATATATATTTAAAAAGATATCTTATAAAGTATATGAGATATCTTATAAACTTTATACAAATATAGCCTTTTAGTAGGTCTATACGAGAAAATATCGACTTGAGGCATATCGACCCGACAACGAAGCTTGAGGTCGATATGCATATCTCAGGTCGACATTTTTCGTATCGACCGTGGTTGAAGGCTATATTTGTTATATTATTAATCAAAAATTCTTGGTAATTAAAATGTTGTGCTTACATGTAATTGTGATCTGCAAACTGTAGTGATTTCAATCAATTTGTATATAGTTAAGATTTCTCATACTGAAATCCTAGCATTCAAAAAAGATTAATAGTTTTGTGTGGGTAGTAAGATGGAAGAACTAACCTTTATTTTTTTTATTCCATCCATTTGTGAACTTTCAATGACATTGGTAGCTTTTTAGGGAAAGACAGCTGGCATATTGTTCATTTCGTTGATGAGACTGAATTCCCATTCCAAGAGTTGTTCAATTTCAATCTACAATTGCCAAATCAACAAATGAACAAATCATTGGTTGGGAATTCAGTCGTTTCTGCTGAAATTCTTATTTGAGAGTCGTTATTTGCCTATGTTTACTTAAAATTTCTGCTTTGCCATTGGGGTGTCTTCTTGGCCGGGGAATGAAACGAACCCAGGTTCGAATGAAACACGTGACCGTGCAATATCAAGTTTTTGCACGTGACAAGTCAATATCAAAAAATATCACTAGGTAACATGGTATGATTCAACTAATCAAATCAAGTAAAAAATATAAATTAATAATATGAGAAATCTTATAAACTTTATAAGAGATCTTATTTTTTTATAAGGCCTTTTTAAAGATATCTCATAAAATTTATAAGATATCTCATATACTTTATAAGATATCTCATATACTTTATAAGATATCTCATAAAGTTTATAAGATATCTGATAAACTTTATAAGATATCTTATATAAAAAATCATTTATAAGATATCCTATAAACATTATGAGATATTTTATAAACTTTATCAGATATCTTATAATTGTTTTAAGAAGATATCTCATTTTCTTTTAAAGATATCTTATATGGTAAATAAGATATCTCACAAAGTTTATAAGATATCTCACAAAGTTTATAAGATATCTTTAAAAATATATAAGATATCTTATAAAGTTTATGAGATATCTTATAAAGTATATGAGATATCTTATAAAGTATATGAGATATCTTATAAAGTATATGAGATATCTTATAAATTTTATGAGATATCTATAAAGAGGAATAAATGTAAAAACGGCTTG
The DNA here is from genome assembly GCA_963971305.1 of Arcuatula senhousia. Classification (NCBI taxonomy): domain Eukaryota; kingdom Metazoa; phylum Mollusca; class Bivalvia; order Mytilida; family Mytilidae; genus Arcuatula; species Arcuatula senhousia. The sequence continues at coordinate 20,648,122 of OZ020313.1, read as the reverse complement.
CCATACTCGCTGCCCCTCAGAGTTAACTATGTACTGTAAACCAGGAAATTTTCGCGGCAGTTTTATTTTCGCGATTTTCGCTTTCACGTCCCTAGCGCCAAAATTAAACGGCGCGAATATATTTGTTTTTAATTGTAGTCTATGGACAAAAACATTACAGAGCGAATTTTATACTTTGCGAACTAAGATTCGGTCGTCCTACCGCGAAAAAAAAAAGCGGCGCGAAAATTTCCAGGTTTACAGTAGTAGATATGAAACGTAAAAGACCAAATAGATATCCGATAATTTTGGTTCTTGCGATAAAGGAATTCATACTGAAGCCATTTACTAAATTTCAAGCAACGAAAGTTATGTTGCGGACGGAACTTCGCTGTTTTTGTCTGGACATTTTTTATGGTATTAAAGCCAAGACTAAGTACGACATACTTACTAAAGTTCAAGGTTGCTTTTCTCTGCTGCATGCAGCATACACTGAATATATTTTATATACTAGTAATTGATTTTTAAAAAAGATAACTTTTCAGGGTACTCAACTTTCAAAGCTATGATCGAAAAGATAAATTTATATTTTATTTCAAATAAAATTTAGCTCCGGTGTTATAGTAGTTAATACAGGGGGCTACCAACACCATGGTTCGTGGTTCGATCCTCGTCAGGGTTGAAAATTTCATGAACTGAATTTGCGACTCTCTCTCTATGTCCCTCTATATCTTTACACCATTTGCGAAGATAGTCTCACGAAACGATACTAGTCCTTTGGAAGTTACGTAAAAAGGTAGTCCCGTGTATGGGAAGAGCAATACACAGTTCGCATTAAAGACCCCATTGTAAAGTTCCATAAGAGTAGTTCCATTGGGAGACCGTTTACAGAGGCCACACTTGCAAAGTGCAAACTATAGGAGAATTCATAGAATCATTAAGCTTATTTCTCAATCTAGGATAAATATGTCTAAACTAAGAAATAAAGTTACTATATATCCCTCAACACAAATTTCAATGACAAATGCCACTTGTAAGACAATCATTGAATATTTTTTACAAGGTAACTTGGTAGTTTAACAAAGCTTAATTGTTTGCTTAGTCCTTACTTTTTCAATTTCAAACGAAAACATGGAGAGTATCTATTTAAAATATCAAGCAAAAAAGTTCCGGTTGAGACCTACGTCATAACACATAACGTAAAAACCACATAACGTAAAGATAAAACCACATAACTTTAATATATCTGCACCACACATAAAGAAACTGATCATCGTCATCAAGTAAGCATAAAACGACAGCAGGTATTATTCAATGAAATGGACCCGGTTGTTCAACTTATGGTTAAAATTTAACTCATGGTTAAATAATGTAACCACGGGTTAAATTTAAACCTATGGAACGCCAGGACTGCCTTATGTAGGTCACCATCATTATACTCAGTCGTAACGTCATTTTGCTCAGTCGTTACAACTTTATACTCAGTCGTTACAACTTTATATTCAGTCCTTACAACATTATATTCAGTCGTAACCACATTATACTAAGCGGTTAGAATATTATACTCAGTCGTTATAACATTATGTTCAGTCGTTATAACATTATGTTCAGTCGTTATAACATTATGTTCAGTCGTGTCAACATTATACTCAGTCGTGTCAACATTATGTTAAGTCGTTTCAACATTATCTCAGTCCTCAAAACTTTATACTCTTTCATTACATTATTATATTCAGTCATTACAGCATCATACTATGCAGTTTTAACATTATAATCAGTCCTTTCTTTAGTTTACTCTGTTGTTCAATATTATACACTGTCGTTACAGCATTATATTCAGTAGTTATCACATTATACTCAGGCGTTACACCATTGTACTCAGCTATTACACCATTATACGCAGGCGTTACACCATTATACGCAGGCGTTACACCATTATACTCCGGCCTTACAACTTTATTCTCTGTCGTTTCATCATTTTACGCTGTTGAGACAAAATTATACGATGTCGTTACCACATTATAGTCAGGCGTTACAACATTATGCTCCGTGGTGACAACATTATACTATGTGGTTACAACTTTATATTCAGTTGTTGGATCATTATACGCTGTCTATTCAACATTATACTCTGGGGTTACAACATTATACTCTGTGGTTGCATAATTATACGCTGTCTTTTCAACATTATACTCCGTGATTACACCATTATACTTTGCTGTCACAACATTATACTGAGTTTGTGCAACATTATACTCTGTACTTACAACATTATAATGTGTGATTACAACTTTATACTATGTGGGTACATCATTATACTATGTGGTTACAACATTATACGCTGTCGTTACAACATTAGGTGTTCTTTTAAGTGGTTGTAACTCGGGGGAAATCGGAAATCAACGACAATGTCCGAACTCGGATTTTTTTGTAAGATTAAATTTTACACTCACCGCCTAACAAAATGGCAAGTATGGTCAGGCGGCTCTGTTTAATATGGATAAGGGCACTCTCGCCGAGCTTTTTCTTGAACAAAAAAATTGATATAAAAATCGCCAAGCAATTATCAGACGACGAACTTGCCGCTCTTGGTGTCGTTACAATAGGGGACAGGATCCGTTTAAAATAATCGCTAACGAAGTCACAAGCGGGACCACAAGACACGTGCACCATCCGGACAGATGAAGAAGAACCATCTACGAGCAGTGATATTGTATCTGATCTATTGATAAATTAATTTCAATCAACCTACAGGGTGGTAAAAACATTTCAAACGCGTATTGCGCGCGGTTAAGTATTACTGAGTTTTTTTTCTAGTCTTGCAAGTGAAGACGCTTTAACTGATAAAATTAGTTATCTTTGCATGAATTAAATTAAATGCAAAAAGGGAAGGAATTTGACGATATAAAAAATAAATTTGAAATCGAAGAATTGTTTTGAAAGTAAACCACATTTAAAAGGAAAATCTAAAATAAATAAATCATAATAAAAAGTTTAGAATTAAATAAAACATTTAAGGAAAAAATAGAATTGAAATCTCAAGGGGCCTGCCGACATTGAAGAAGTCAGTACACGGGGTTATTTGATAGGAATATTCAATGTGCAATTATAAAAACCCGGGTAAATTTTACCGAATGAGGTGAATTTTAGCAGAATGGAGTGCTCTTGTTAAAAAAGATGATGCCGCAAAGCAAAAAAAAATATTATGATGGAACCAAAATTGCAAAATCCTTCCTAACGGGGTGTGTGGTTAGAATTTGGTTAAAATGACCAGTCAAATGTTATGAATGTAATAAAAAATTAACTTGAAAATAATCAATTGATTACCGGGTTTCGGATTTAGTAGTTTTCCTCCAGTTGGGCGATACATATTAAATGGGAATTCAAAAATCAAGGTACGAGATGAATTTGAGCTTAACTGAGGAAAGTCAACTGAATGGTTTCCCATCCTTTTTCTAGCTTATACACATACTTGCCTACGAAATTTGCCGAGGGTAAATATTTAAAATTCAATTAAGCGGCAATATCACAATTGGCTAGCTGTATTAAAACGTAGAAGATTTTTTTTTGACAACTGACGAAAACCGAAACTTTCTTCAATCAGTGTTCAAAACTGTAAATAAATATTAAATACAGTAAGGTTTAAAATACCTTAAAAAATACCCAGAATTTGGGTAACCATTTAAGCCCATCAGTGATATAGTTACTTTAAGAAACCTTATTAGTATTTTTATTTGACTTTAATGCGCTTATCATATTTTATACCCTGCCACAACATGACGGGAATATACAGTTATACTGATGTCTTTCTGTCCTTACCAATTTCCACGCAGTGCCCGTTCCCGTTCGTTAAATTGAAATACATGAAATTCAGCTTGGTCTCCGATCACTGCGCCGGGTTCCTTCCGTAAACGACAGTGTACGTTTATGCCGAATATTTTAGTCAAGTGAATAAAGTATGTTGCACTGTGGCTTGTGTATAAATAAAATAGATAAATAAATGGATGGTGAAGCCACATTTAAAAGGTAAAAACTAAATAAGAAATATAAAGAAATAAAACCTTTAAAACAAATAAAACAAGAATGCCCAAATTTTCGGATATAAAGTCCTTCTTCAGGGGCTAAAAAGTAAAAAGATTTTCACACATCGACTGACGAGGACAGAATGACATAAAATTGACTCGAAGAACATCACGTGGTATTTTAATCCTGAACTTGATGACTAATTTATAAATATTAAGAAAAGGTCTGTCTTTTTACATTCATACCAAAGGGTTGAAAAGTCCCTAAAAAGTTGATTATTCTTTGCTCAAGAAACTGTCTTTGTTTTTCGCCGGTGCATGTTTCAAGGAGAACGGTCACCTGCATATCCTGGACGCCATGGTTTCACTTTAGCAATGAAAAGTGCTGGCCGACTGGGCAATCGTCGCATTTGAGAAGACTTCTCCTGTGTTCAGCAAATCTGTCACCCAGTCGACGATAAGTTTCACCTACGTAAATTTTAAGGCACTTGGCACAGCGGATGACGTAAATGACATTTTGTCCGACTGAAAACATTTCCAGTTTTCTCCATAATGTTTTCATGCCAATAGTGGAGAACTTGCCCACCTATGTTAAGGACACTACTCATGCTCTTAATATCCTAGAGTTCTTTGAACCTGAAAATCCAAATGACTTTAGATTGTTCTCCATGGATGTTACTGCTCTCTACACTAGTATTCCGAACAACGATGCCATGATCGCTTTAAAACATTTTTTGGACAGAAGACCCAATCCCTATGTGAAAACGGATGTCATCTTGAGATTAGCAGAACTTGTTCTCAATTTCAACACTTTTCAGTTTAATGAAGAGTTTTATTCTCAGTCTGGCGGTGTTGCCATGGGCACTAAGATGGGTCCAAGTTTCGCCTGGCTGTTTGTTGGGTATTTAGAAGAGAAAATTTTTTCTGAATACGTTGGTCCCGTTCCTGACCTATACAAACGATACATAGATGATGTTTTCGGTGTATCCTCTGATAGTGAAGATGATTTGAACTCGTTCATCAGCTTTGTCTCTTCCTATCACCCTGCCATTCAGTACACCTTTACAATCTCGCAAGAGAAACATTCCTTCCTTGACTTGGAATGTAGCATCCTTAACGGCAAAATAGAAACGTCTGTGTTCTATAAACCCACTGATGCACACTGCTACCTGAACTATCAATCTTGTCATCCCCAGAGCTGCAAAAATGCCATTCCTAGGTCTCAATTTCCGAGACTTAAACGTATTTGCAGCAATGAGGATGATTTTAAAGTTCAAAGCAGCACTATGAAATCATTCTTTGTCAAAAGGGGATATCCTAACAAGCTATCGACTCAGTTTCCCGGGTGACACGATCCAAGGCTTTGGAGCCCAGGTCAAGACGCAAGAATGACCGTATACCTTTGGTACTTACATACCACCCTCATAACATCGTTATACGGAACATTCTGTTGCGCAATTTCAAGTCCATCGTCTTGAAGGACGAACACATGTCGACAGTGTTCGACTCGCCACCCCTGACTGCTTTTCGCAAAGGTAAGAGTTTGAGGCAACATCTTGTCTCCAATTCATTTGACAAATCCAAGAGACGTCCTCGCTCTGACTTTTCAGGCACCAGGGGTTGTGGTCGATCTATCTGTGTCACATGTCCTTTTACCTGGGAGACTGAAGAGATAGTTGGCCCCTCCAACACCTTCAAGTTGAAGAACGGTTACACCTGCATCTCCGAAAATGTCATTTACGCCATCCGCTGTGCCAAGTGCCTTAAAATTTACGTAGGAGAAACTTATCGTCGACTGGATGACAGATTTGCTGAACACAAGAGAAGTGTTCTCAAATGCGACGATTGCCCAGTCGGCCAGCACTTTTCATTGCCAAACCATGGCGTCCAGGATATGCAGGTGACCGTTCTCCTTGAAACATGCACCGGCGAAAAACAAAGACAGTTTCTTGAGCAAAGAATAATCAACTTTTTAGGCACTTTTCAACCCTTTGGTATGAATGTAAAAAGACAGACCTTTTCTTAATATTTATAAATTAGCCATCAAGTTCAGGATTAAAATACCACGTGATGTTCTTCGAGTCAATTTTATGTCATTCTGTCCACGTCAGTCGATGTGTGAACATCTTTTTACTTTTTAGCCCCTGAAGAAGGACTTTATGTCCGAAAATTTGGGCATTCTTGTTTTATTTGTTTTAAAGGTTTTATTTCTTTATATTTCTTATTTAGTTTTTACCTTTTAAATGTGGCTTCACCATCCATTTATTTATCTTTTTTATTTTAGTCAAGCTTTTCTCAACAATGGTTTTCAATTTGACAGGGTGATATAGAATGATGCACTGTATGTTCTTATCAACTTTCAAACTTGTCGGACTTCTGCTTCCTGTTTTGTCCAAAAGAAAATTTACTTTAAATTTTCCGTCAAGTTCTTCTTAGAAATCGTACATGAAAATAATTTGAAATTTGTTTGGATGGTATTACCAAAGCAATTCCGTCAGACTTTGACTTACTGTTTGTGAGCCTATGCGGAGGCATTTGTGTCCTACTTTTTAAATGGAATTTCAAATGATGAAACTAGAAGCTAATATACTACTATACCAAAAATTAATCATAATTCAAATTTTACAAACAGAAAGCTAACAGTTCAAATAATTCTTCCAATCACATGTCCATCTGACCATCACTTACTTTTCATACAACTCCTGTGAAATAACTAAGAATTTGCTAAGCAGATGATTTTTGATTGTATATGGTATTTCCTTTTCAACATTTTATTACAATCCAACTGATTTGTTTCTTAAGGTGGCTCGAGGCTTTTCTACTCACATATTGGTATTTTGTATAAACTGACTGGATATTACAGACAAAAACTATATATTATAATATTTTTTAACAAATTACGAGCAATTGTAATACAAATAAGGTATTCTTAATCATTTTTAGAATTTCCCGTACTAAATCAAAGGGAGATATTTTATATAGAATAAATACGAAAATTTAAATTTTCATGAATTTCTTGAAAAAATGAACGGTGGCCCTATGTTTTTTTCACACAATTTCGAAGAGCTTTAGAAAGGGGACTTTCCTTCAGATTTTGAGCTGATTCTATAGTAGGATTTTTTCTTTAGGTGCCTATATAACTTCTCCCTATATATTCTATATAAAAATATCGAAATTTTGCTATTTTTGGAAAGCTGCTAGAGCTTTAAATTGAACGGTGACCCCCTCTTTTGCAATGCTAACTTTTCCTCTAGCAATTACAATTTTCAAGATAAATGTCCAAAAAACTGTGAAAATGGTCAATTTTGACGATTAAGGGGAAATAACGCTTATAAGGAGTCATCCTACAACTTTGACTCAATGGAGAGTTTTGTAGAGCTTTTGATGCTGAAGAAGGATGGTTGCTTCGGATTTTCTTTATCTCTTATTCTTTTTGAGCTATAAGCTAAAAACTATGGGCTGACCCCCCTGCTCTATTTTTAGTAACAGCGGCCATGTTGGTAGGTCGACGTTCACAAATTTCACAAACTTGGTAAAGGACATCCTAAAAATAATGTGTACAAAGTTTCAAAGCAATCCCATCAGTGGTTTCAGAGGAGAAGATGTTTGAAGAAAAGTTAACGGACGGACGGACGGACGGACGACGGACGCTTAACGATGACAATAGCTGACATGACCTGTGAATTAATGTGTCCATGGTACACTGATTTCCCTGCAGCTGCTTGTCCCAAAACATGATAAATAATCAAAATAGCGAATAGCAAATACAGGAATGAAAACATAGTAAAGTTTCGGGTCGGATAGTGGTTGTGCATCAACAATGCAACAATGGTAGAACAAAAACCCGGGATTAACATATCCCCCCTCGAAAAAAAAACCAAACAAACAAAAACAAAACCAACAAGAACGAAATTCCTGGTCCCCCCCGGCCGTGTGGCAAAAACTTTAAGTCCGTTCGTTAAACAGGAGGTAGGCAAGCGATAGACCTGCAAATGCTTCCCATCATATGAGACCCCTATTTAAAACTGCATACCAAATATCGAAAGCCTACGAATAGTAATTGCAAATAAATGTTGAACGAAAATTTTTCCATTATGACCCTTAAAAATGCTAAGTCAGCTCGTTAAACAGGAAGTAGGTAAGCCTCAGACCTGGAAACGCCACATGGGACCCCTACCTAAAGCTGCATACCAAATATGGAAAGCGTACGATTAGTAGAACCTTAGAAATCTGTTACGAAAAAAAAATCAATTTTTGACCCCTACCTAAAGCTGCATACCAAATATGGAAAGCGTACGATAAGTAGAACCTTAGAAATCTGTTACGAAAAATTTTCCATTTTTGACCCCTACCTGAAGCTGCATACCAAATATGGAAGCGTACGACTAGAGGAAGCTTAGAACTCTGTTACGAAATTTTTTCTATTTTGACCCCTACCTGAAGCTGCATACCAAATATTGAAAGCCTTGGATTATTAGTAGCTGAGAAATATGTAACGGGCAAAAGTGCGACGGACAAACGGACGGATGGACGCCCGACATTTTTATATGCCCGCTCCGCGTTTCGGCGGGGAAAAATGAAAAATAACTAAAAAAATAACAAAAACAAACACAGAAATCTAAATAACCCTACAATAGAGAAAGGTCCTATTCCTGTTGGTAGGAGGAAGTTGCTTGCTACTTTTGCACTGTTTGCGAAAGTAGAGGTGAATAAAGCATGTAAAGTAAATAATTGGACTAAATTGATGTTCAGGTTCGTTCGTTCGTTCATCTGCCCTTAATAAAAATGCCCACTTACATGGTTAAGTTAGTTTTAGATTGAGAAGTATTTATTGTCGTGAAGGTTTATACAAGGTCATATGCATCGCATCTGTTTAACCTCAATGTTGGTTGCATTTTTTGCAAGTTTGACAAATCTTTTTCGCCTTTGCTTTTTCGTCCCATGTTTGTGTTATATATATATAACCTACAGTTATTCATTCGAGACAACATAGTAGTACATTTTTGCTAAAGGTAATCCTTCGAATTTTCAGTTTTCTGCTTCACCAATATTGTCAGAAGAATTTACTTGAACTAGTACTAGTATACGAAAAAGCTATTATTAGCTGTTACAGTACCTTATGCTAAATCCCTGTACCCAAATTTTGTACGTTTTAAACTTAAACACATAAGACGTAGATAGGAAATAGAGAATAATGAGATGTGGAATAAGTGTACGCGACACAGCCCACAATTAAACGGCAATTTAGAAAAACCACAATGGACAACCGCCAGCAGCCTTCAACGAGGCCATTTGGCACTGCTCGCGGTTCTGCAATTGATCCATGGTCTAAATAAAATGCATATAATTCAAATCCAGCACTGAAATAGTCACAGATAGACCACCTTCTTAAACAATGAACAGAAAACATCAAAAAGACAAGTGTACAAACGAAAGCTTTGTCAAAGATTCCTGGCGACAGGCACAAGTAATAACAATCCTTGGACACATTTTTACTCTTAACAGATAAAGCATTTCTTAGAATCAAGCGCCTATTATTCCAGTCAAGGTATTTTTATTTTGTTATGCTAATCCCCCCACTTTGGTGGGAAGCCATATTTTTATTCTGTCGGTCCGTCTGTCTGTTTTTCCTGTCGTCTGTCCGTCACACTTATTCCGTTCAGCTCATTAAAGAAAGTTGATATGTAGCAAGGACATCATAAATATGTAGTTGTGCAAAATTAACAGGAAATTTCAATCCTTAATTTTTTGGGGGATTTATTGCCCATTGATCTAAAGACTTTTCCATTCCCTTAAGCTTCTTAATCCTAGGTTTCCGATCTCAGCTCATCAAAAACTACAAGTACATATGACAGTGAAATTTATGAAACTCGGTATGTAGCCAGTACACTATGTGTATTTGTGAGTTTGAAAGAAAATAACAAAGTTTAGGTCTCACACTAGCCTGTAGAAAGAATTTCGGTAACTTGAATGGTGCTACTGTAAAAACATGTACACCAAAGCCCGATATTTTAAGTTATTTTTATCCACATTTCTATCTTTTTAAATTGTAAGTTTTTTATATCCCCGCTTCAAAGAAGTTTTCTAAGCGAATACATGACACAGAGGCCTGATATTTTGCATATATATTAAATATGAAAGAATATGGAATATGTGCCAGAAAGACACGATCCACATATTGAAATGATTTTGATAAATGTACAATGCAAAATTTCGCTGCGTGTGAAGCGCTTTTCTGGATTAACCTTCATCAGACACGCTAGTTTTATCTTAATTACGTAAAGTACCATATGGAGTATAGTAATTTTATTCTCCTATGTCATATCTATAAGAAATCAATTGAAAATAATAACAATAAATTCTCTGAAATGTTGAACACCATTACAAAGTTGTTAAACCCTAAACAAGAAGTGGAAAATATTAAAAGCAAACTATCGGCCATAGAAAAAGAAAACAATGAATTAAAACTGAAAATTATAGAAATGAAAAGTGATTCAGTCCTACAGGAAGAAACCCTAAAATCAAGGGTAGAAACACAGGAACTTAAACACAACATCCAAAAAGAAAATAGTGAACAAAATATAAAGCAGCTTACAAAAACAATTGAGACACTTGAAACTAAACTTGTAGAAAAGAAGGAAAAAATGGAAGAGCTGGAAGGTGAAAACAAGAAAATGGCATTAGCAATGGAACATAAAGATGAAGAAATTAATTAACTAAAATTTAGTGTAAGAAGGGAAGAACACCAGGATTCAGGATTCACATTAGTTGGTAAAACACAGAAGCCAAAGACGATAACGCAACGTTCTAAACCACATGTACTTTTATTGGGGACATCAACTACCAAAAGCATTAATCCTGATCTCATATCTGCAAAATACACAGTGGAGAAAAGAATGGCAATGACACTAGAGGAAACCGCAACAGAAGTATCTAACATCTCAGAGAAACCTGACATCATTGTTTTTCACTCATTATCTAATGATTTCAAAACTAAACCCATAGACAAATGTGTGTCTCAACTAAAGGAAATTATAGAAAACACTCAGCAGCAGTTCAGTGATACAAAAGTTATTATTTCATTACCCTTACCAAGAGGAGACGATGAAACATTAAATAATAAAGCACAAATGCTCAGCCTGACAATAAAGGATAGATTTCAAAGCATCAAAAACATAATAACCTGTGACAACACAAATCTCTCATTCAAAGGGAAACCAATAGAGCGTTTTTATGTTTCTGACCTAGTACATCTCACAAACAAAGGAACTGCCATGTTAGCTGCAAATATAAGGGATTGTATCGACTCCGTACTAGGTTTTCCCCACAGACTAGATTCAAAGCATGATAATCGTGACGAAAGATCGAGATCAAATGATTATGGTTATGGACAGCAAAATTCCTACAGAGGTAGAGGTTACAACTCTAGATACATGCATAGAGGACGTGGTCAGGATAGATATACATATAATTCACAAGGACGAGGATTCAACCAATATTAAATACATGTACTAGTATAAATGTAATAAAAGTTAGGTTTTTTATGCAAATGTATAAGCAAAAAACCATGTTATATTTGATTTTGTTGTATTGCTTGTTTACTTAACATGTAAGAATAAGAAACATTATTGACATGCACTACAGGTTACGAGTGCTCGGTTATATACACTGTATAAAAATTGCACTTCTAATATTACATGTCAGTTACAGATAAATGAATATTGAGATCATTTTTTTCCTCTCAAACATGTCAAATAAGGAAAGTAATATTTAGTATATATTGTTTGAGATTAATTTAACACTTTTATTTGCTATGAATATGATAACTGACCAATAAATATTAGTATCTTTTTTATACATATTTTTGCTCCATGGTCACTTTGAACAAAGTGTTAAGTGTTATTTCATTGTTATATTACTTAGAAAACACTTTTTCTATCAACTATTAATATAAAGTAAAGTTGAATAATATGCCTAAGAGTAATTCATTTACTTTGACAAAAACAAATTTAACTTTTTGTGTTTGGAATGTAGGAGGCCTTGTTTCCAAATCATTTAATAAACTCCAAGATAGAAATTTTATAAATGAGATACAAGATTTTGATATAATTTTATTAACAGAAACTCATCTTGGATACAACCATCAAATTGACATTGAAAATTTCAAATACTATTCTGTTTGCCGACCAAAATCTTCAAATGAGAGGTTTTATGGCGGTTTAGGAGTACTAGTAAAGAATGATATAAAACAAGGGGTTAAAATTTTAGCTAATACTAATAAAAACTTTCAATGGTTAAAATTAGAGAAACAGTTTTTTAATTTTAACAAAGATATTTTCTTATGTTTAGCATATATTATACCATCAAATTCAAGTTATACCAACATGTCAAATGATGATATTATAGAATGTATAGAAAGAGATATAACTGATAAATATAACAACCTTGGTGACATAATCTTGTGTGGTGATTTAAATGCCAGGACAGGTTCAGAGCCAGATTTTATACAGAATGATAATTGTAGTAATAACGATCATCTTCCTATTTATAATGATTATGATTGTGACTTAGTTCAAGATACAAGATGTAGCTATGATAAAAAAATAGACAATAGAGGGAAACATTTATTAGATTTTTGTATAACTACTAAAATGAGAATATTAAATGGTAGAATAATGGGAGATCTATTAGGCAAATTTACTTGCCATAAACCCACAGGCTCAAGTGTTGTGGACTATGTTATTGTTTCAGAAAATATTATAGAAGATGTACTTTATTTTAAAGTCTCAGATTTTATTCCTAATTTCTCAGATTGTCATTGTAAATTAACACTCAGTTTACTAGCAAGATATTCAATTAGAAATGAAAATAGAAAAATTAAGCTGAAAGATTTTTCACCTGCATATCACTGGGATTCTTCATCTGCAGCTAAATTTCAAGACTCTCTTTGTCATCCTATCTGTAAGAAGGCTATTAACGATTATATGGAGAAAGATTTTAATGAAACTTGTAACCCTGACTCTCTTACAGATGAATTTGTAAATATCATAAATTCAGCTGCAATTACAGCAAATATTCTTAAGAAAAAAAATCACAAAAGAAAGACAAACACATGCAAATGGTATGATCATGATTTAAAAGTTAAAAGAAGAAATCTTCTAGAAAAGGGGGAATTGATGTCTAAGTACCCTTTTGATCCCATAATTAGGGGATCTTTTTATAAATGTTACAGAGAATATAACAAGTTAAGGAAATACAAAAAACGACACTTTAAACAAACAATTCTTGACAGCTTAGATAATCTAAGAGATTCAAATCCTAAGCAATACTGGAAATTGATTAATTCATTAAAAGAATCAAAAGATGACAATAAAAACAACCAAGTGGATCCTGACTCATGGTATAAATACTTTTCTGATCTTAACAAATTAGACAGCTCTACTTGTCAAAAGGTTAAAGATATTGATGAAACATTAAAATTAATGGAAGAGGCCAGAGAATTTAATGAACTAGACTATAAGATAACTGCAAAAGAAATAATGAACGCTCTCAATCGTTTAAAAAAGGGCAAAGCTTCAGGTCTAGATGGAATCCCAGGTGAAATGCTTAAGGCAGGATGTAACATGCTCAATCCTCTGTTACTCAAGCTATTTAATTTTATTTTTACATTCTCTTCTTACCCAACTCAATGGGCATCTGCATATATGACTTCAATTTATAAATCTGGTGACCCAAGCTTACCTGAAAACTATAGAGGTATAGCCATAAATTCATGTATTGGTAAAGTTTTTAATACTGTACTAAATAACAGACTAGACAAATATCTAACAGAGAAAAAAATTATTAACCAATGTCAAATAGGGTTCTCCAAAAAATCAAGAACTTCTGACCACATTTTTGTGCTAAAAAACATCATCGATAAATATATTAATAGAAAAAATGGTAAACTTTTTGCCTGTTTTATTGATCTACGAAAAGAATTTGATACTGTCATCCATTCTGGTATTAAATATAAACTTATTCAAAATGGGATATCAGGAAAATTCTATGACATTATTAAAGATATGTATATGAAAAGTGAATTATGTATAAAAATAGAGAATAGAATAACACCAACCTTTCAATCAAGCATAGGCGTCAAACAGGGCGATGTATTAAGCCCTAACTTGTTTAAAATTTTTATAAATGATCTACCTGATATATTTCTGAAAACATCTGGAGCTGTAAATGTAAATGATAATAGAGTGGACTGTCTTATGTATGCAGATGACATTGTTATTTTATCTGAAACTCAAGAAGGGTTGCAACAAAGAATGAACTTGTTGAGTTCTTATTGTTCAAAATGGTGTCTTAATGTTAACATTTCAAAAACTAATGTTATTATTTTTAATAAATCTGGCAAGTTACTTAAATATCCTATACTATATAATAACACTCCTATTACAGTGTCCACCAAATACAAATATCTGGGGATTATTATTTCAAATAATGGAAATTTTAGTCAATGTAAAACAGAACTTTATAGAAAGTCTATGAAGGCTTGTTTTAAACTACAAAATTGTTTATCCTCATCAAGTCCAAGTATTGACACGTACTTGCATTTGTATGACCACACCATAAAACCAATTTTAACATATGGCAGTGAAATATGGGGAATGTTTTCAACCAACTCATCTAGTTGTAAAAAAGAAAGTAGTTATTGCTTTGAAAAAATATTTTTATCAGGTCATTCTGAACTTTCACATACCAAATTTTTAAAATATATCCTTGGTGTTAACAAAAAGGCATCAAACTTAGCAGTGATGTCAGAACTTGGTCGATATCCTTTATATTTTTCTATCATATTATCTATGATTAAATATTGTTATCGATTGGAAGAGCAGGAAAAAGGTTTATTGTTTGATTCTTATATTTGTAATAAAAATCTGCATTTAAGTAATGTTAATACATGGTATTCTAGCATATTGTTTATTATGAAAGAGTTACAGTTACCAAACCTTAAAATGAAACTTTGTACAATAAGTAAACTAGTTAAAAAGAAATTGATAAATAGTTTTAATACATACTGGAATAAAGAAAAGATAAATTGTGTTGGTTCAAATAAAGGGAAATTAGATACTTATTTTAGTTTTAAGAGCTGCTTTGGAAAAGAAAAGTATTTATATATAAAAGATTTCTCTATAAGGCAACATATTTGCAAACTAAGGATAAGCGCACACCCACTTAATATTAAGGTTGGGAGATATAAGAATTTAGCAAGATCAGACAGAAAATGCACTAAATGTAGCAATGAAGATATTGAAGATGAAAAACATTTTATGATAGATTGTATTTTTTATGAAAATTTTAGAAAACCTTTTTTTGAAAGCATATCTCATTATAACCAGAATTTTAAAAATATGAGTAATGAAGGTAAATTCATATGGCTCCTTACTAATGAGGATGAAAGAATTTTAAAAGAACTGGGTCTTTTTATTAAAATGTGCCTACAATATAGAGGTAAATATTAGATATTACAAATTATTATTATTATTAGTGTTAACATGATATATTTGTAACAACATATATTTTAAGGTGCTCTGACCTGTCCTGTGTTCAATTATATATATTTATATATATACTGTAAAATTATCATAATCATTGTATCTGATTTTTTGCCCCTTGAGGGCCCTTGATTGGAAATAAAGCCATTCTTATTCTTATTCTTATTCTTATACTTCCTGTCTACCGGATAATAAGGTTTTTACACATATTGGACATATATGCAAAATTTCCGTCAAAGTTTTCTAAGCAAATACAATTATACATGATGCAAAGGCCTGATATCTGCATATTGCTTTATCTTATAGTACCATATAGCGTATATGTTCCTAGATCGTCTACTTCCTGTTTACCGAATACTAAGCGGGTATTTACACAACCCCTAATTTTGGAAGCGGGTTTTCACTAGTGCGCATAAGCTCAAAGTTTTATATAGTTGTTTTACATCTTATAATTTGATTCAAACTCAAGTTAACAAAGACAGTAACTTAGCTATCTTCCGTACATGTAATGCATCACCTCATTGGTCTAGCTGTTGCTGAAGCAAAGGACAATTTGGTATAAAACAAGTAGATTTACAAAAACCAAATAGAGAAAACACTTTTATTAAAAGGTCAACAAGATGTACTTTAACGGATCGCATCTGTTCTGTGTTCATGATACAAAAGTGAAAATACGAGTTTTTTTCCCGTGTAGATTGACTGAAATTAATCACTGCTCGTAGATGGTTCTTCTTCCTCTGTCGGGACGGTGCACGTGTCAGGCTTGTGGCCCCGCTTGTGACTTCGTCAGCGATTCCCTTAAACGGATCCTGTCCCCTATTGTAACGACACCAAGAGCGGCAAGTTCGTCGTCTGATAGTTGCATGGCGATTTTTATATCAATTTTTTGTTCAAGAAAACACGCGGCGAGAGTGCCCATTCCCAAATTAAACAGAACCGCCTCCATACTTGCCATTTTGTTAGGCGGTGAGTGTGAAATTTAATCTTACAAAAATATCCGAGTTCGGAAATTGTCGTTGATTTCCGATTTCTCCCGAGTAACAACCACTTAAAAGAGCACCTAATGTTGTAACGACAGCGTATAAAGTTGTAACCACATAGTATAATGATGTACGCACATAGTATAAAGTTGTAATCACATAGTATAATGTTGTACGTACTGAGTATAATGTTGCACAATCTTAGTATAATGTTGTGACAGCATAGTATAATGGTGCAATCACAGAGTATAATGTTGAAAAGACAGCGTATAATTATGCAACCACAGAGTATTATGTTATAACCCCAGAGTATAATGTTGTAACCCCAGATAATAATGTTGAATAGACAGCGTATAATGATCCAACGACTGAGTATAAAGTTGTAACCACGTAGTATAATGTTGTCACCACGGAGCATAATGTTGTAACGCCTGACCATAAAGTGGTAACGACATAGTATAATGTTGTCACAACAGCGTAAAATGATAAAACGACAGAGTATAAAGTTGTAAGGCCCGAGTATAATGGTGTAATAGCTGAGTATAATGGTGTAACGCCTGAGTATAATGTGATAACCACTGAATATAATGCTGTAACGACAGTGTATAATATTGAACAACAGAGTAAACTAAAGAAAAGACTTAGTATAATGCTAAAACTGCAGAGTATGATGCTGTAATGACTGAATATAATAATGTAACGACAGAGTATAAAGTCTTAAGGACTGAGTATAATGTTGAAACGACTTAACATAATATTTTAACGACTGAACATAATGTTATAATGACTGAGTATAATGTTCTAACCACTGAGAATAATGTAGTACCGACTGAATATAATGTAGTAAGGACTGCATATAAAGTTGCAACGACTGAGTATAAAGTTGTAACGACTGAGTATAATGACGCTACGACTGAGTATAATGATGGTGACCAACCTAAGGCAGTCCTGGCGTTCCATATAAACCGATTGTTATGGTGGGTTGTTCAACTTTTTGTTAATTTTAACTCATGGTTAAACTAGCAATATTTAACCCTGGTCATGGGGTAGGGTTAAATATTTAACCATTCGTTATAAGGTCTTATAAGCACAACTATACAGCAAACATATGCTCTAAAACATAAAAGTGTAAATAAAAGTTAATAAAAAGTACAGCAATGCAACTGTCAACAAATTTAAAAAAATACTTTCGATCCCTTGCGGGACACAAGTTGCGAATAGGCCAGCAGAGGTTAACAGAAAAGCCTAGCCTGTCAGAACAATTCTTTTCTAGTCTTTCATTCGAAAATGAAAGTAGAAAATTTTAAAGGTGTTGTCTTTCACGTCCGATACGATTGTCTATTTTTGTAATGTATTGTGACGTCATTTTATGTTTAGAAAAATACTTCCTTGTTTTGTCTGCAGGTGCGTTCCTTTAATGTGTTTTTTTTAAGTTGCGAGTAATAATGTAATATTAAAACCTATCTAGTATTCTCATGATTCTAGTATTGTTTTATGGAATAGTTTTTAGTGTTACAAATATGTTTTCAGATTCTTATCATGCTTTTAGGCTTGCATTTCTCTCTTTTACTTAAGAAACAAGTAGGATGAGTTCTAGCTTAAATAATAAACATAAGGTTCCACTAATGGTCCCTTATGAATGGAGGACATGTTTTATTTACACATTTTACCAAATCTATAAAAAAAAATATGGGATATATTTGAATTTTGGAATAATAAACCTACAGTTAAGGGGGTACTTGCACCAAACACCAAAAATTTCCTGTCAATAGATTTTCTTTAAATTTGTAAATAGACACATCAAGAGATACACTTTGAAAATCCACTTCGAAAAAGGCATTATAAAACCAAAAGGCTAAATGAAGATGAACAACGCATATTTAACCTATGGTTTTCTATCCTCTTGTTAAAAATTTTAACCCATGGTTACATGTAACCAATTGGTTATTTTAACCAGAAGTTGAACCACCTAACGTAAAGATAAAACTGCACAACGAAATGTATAATAAACAACACATAATTACAAGATTACAAAACGTAAAGTTGTAACGACAGGACGTTAAGTTAAAACGACAGGACGTAAAGTTAAAACAGCAGCACGTAAAGTAAAATTGATAGAAGCAGAGGTACCAACGGGGCATCCGAATGCCGAAAGTCCGAAAGGGCAGAGACAAAACCAGCAAACACCAACAAGAATGGGACAAAAACAGACAACATGTAAAACACGGAAACACAAAATAACTGAATATCAATCAACAACGCGAACTCCAGTCAAAACAAGAGTGAACTCAGGTGCTCCGGAAGAGTAAGCAGTTCCTGATTCCTATAGCACATCCGTCGCATTGCCAATAGTCCATTCAGCGTGTCAAATCCGGTAAAGGTAGACAAAACAAAATCCTATGACAAACCAACATCTGCACTCATCTGAGAGATCGAAATCCCATATTTGTCTATAAGTGCATGATGTCTTCCGTAAAATTTCTTGAGTGAAGACAGCAACCGAGGAGCAACATAACCCTGTGTGAGCAATTTTGGGTCAGACGTGTCGCTCTGCTAAGGAAATCGATGTAAGTCCCGCATGCTCTGGAGTAACGAATCAATTGAGATACGTAAACTTCATAAGCTGGAGCGGACGGAATGTTGCTGCACAAGAAGGGAAAGTTGACGATTGGAAAGTTGAAGTCATCACGTTTGTCATAGAGCCTTGTTGAAAGTCTTCCTTGAGAGTCAATTTCGAGATGTAGATCTAAGTATGAAGCAGACTTCCTAGAATCCGTTGTGTCCTTTATCTAAAGCTCCTGGGGATATATGCCAATCGCGATTTCAGTTGTTCATATGGAATAGAAGTGTAAAGTGTGGAGAAATCGAATGTTTTGATGCTGGTACAAGATGAAACTGATTTAGAGTTAAGAATCTCCATCAGTTCTTTCGAATTCTTCAGGATCCACATTTGATTGACACCATTTCTAGAATAACAACAATCGTAATATTTCTGGAGGCCGGATTTTATTGCCGTAAGTATCGAAGTCAACAGAACTGAAAGAGGCTTAGTTGTACATTTGGATGACCCTGCAATGAAGCGCTGTTTGTATGGATTTTTATGTAATTTAGGAATCCAAGACGTCATGTTTACACGACACAACGTAAAGATCTAGTCACATAAAGTATATATCAAATCACTAAAAGTAATATAAACCACAAGTAAATAAAGGTGCTCATCATAAGAAAGTTTTGACGTGGTTTATATGTTATTATTTTAAGTGATCCATAACTTATGATCAACAATGTTGAAGGAATTTCTAAACCAATATAATGACGTTTTAAGTAAGTAGAAATTAAGATGTGATTGCTAAGTATTTTTTTTCAAAACAAACAGTCTTACATATCTATATCATTTTGAAACTAACGAGTTGTTTTCGTTTCATAGGGTGGAACCAACAAGCCGAATAAATTGTGATGCCCTTCCAGATTTGAACTTTAACCTGTATAATTAAATAAATGCTATTTAAATGTTTTGACCTAAAATCTTTTATACATGAACTTATCATGAGGTATTACCGGCTATTGCTAACACTGGAAATCTATACAGGACCATATATAGCAAACAAAGTAGACACAAATTAGTGGAAAGCAGACCCTGTTGTCTACTACTTTCTCCTATTGTCCTTTTCTTTGTTAAAAATCATAGTTTTCGCTGTTACAGAGACTGTTGTCTATCATTTTCTCCTATAATTGTCCTTTTCTTGTTAAAAATCATGAACCGTAATTGTTTTTTGGCTGTCTACATAGATTTCCAGCGTTAACGATAGCCTGTAATTCCGCATGCTTATGTTCTAGCAAAGCTAAGGTCGCTAATGTTAAAAGTACCGAACTTCAGTTCATTTAAAATATGATGGACACAAAAAAAGTTCTGTTCATCGCTCGGAACGCCGCGAGTATATGACAAGTCTAGTCTCGATCTGTAAAATGACATCCAATGGCCAACTATGATGTAAAAAAAAATCTGCATAAATTTAATTGCACATCCATCTTTTGAGTTGTCTGTGCCCAACGTCTTAGTTACAGATAAAATAATGCAAATAACCAAAAACCAATTTTTGAGATACCAAGTGACCTCCTAGTATTCTTGACATAGAACCGACAAAAAAAACTAATAAGACAAGTTAACAAATTCCTGACTTAAAATAGACACATACAAAATGTCGCAGATGCACAATGATGATAATTTCTATGGAAGGGGATATCCGCCAGAAATATGTTCATTTGTTCTTTGTAAATAAGTAGAGGTACAATTCCTAACATGTTCAGTTATTTCTTTGTTCATTGTAAATTCGTCAATTATTTCTTCGAGAAATATATTTTCTACATGTTTTTATTTAATTTGTTTTATGTAGTTTCGTTCATTGGTACTTTGTTGATCTATAGTACTACTTTGTTCTTTGTTAATTTGTTCTTTGTATATTCCTCAAACATTTTTCTTTACTTTACTATTATCTTTGTTCGCTTATTGTTATTCCCAACTTTAATGATTGGTTAAACATGCACATTTCAAATCTTCACGTTTACAAAGTACGCATTAACATTTTACAAATTAAATTGAAACTAAAACGGTCATAACAACTTCATCTTATTTAAAAGTTTTTATTTCTCTAAGATCAATGCAAAAAATCCGATCAAAATCGGTTCACAAATAACAGAGATATAAGTATTTCGCACCTTTCAAAATCCAATCAACGATATTTCCGGAAAAAGATTACAAGCGAGATAACCGGAAGTGACGCACAAGGGGGAACCGAAGTCGTTAGCTAGTATAGTATGCATTGTTTTTTAATGGAGAAAATAAAGATATTTGCAATAAATTATGAATTATTTCGGTGAATATTCATGAAAATATGCATTTTCCCTTTTTAATATTTATTTTAACTCAAATAATATTTTTAAAAGTTAGGCCGTCACTGTTTAGGATTTAATGCAAAATTACATTATCAAAAGGAGCACATACATGACATATGAAATTTATTTGCACAAATAAAAAAAGTTTTACTGCATCAATCAGTACACATGATGTAATCAAAGGAACATAGAATAAAAAAAAAACAGTTACGTTCATCTTTTAAAAAGTTTATGTTAATTTCATTCATATATATATGTTAAATGTCGGCATTGGACGGTATTTAGGGTTCCAGTCTTTATGATAATTACCTGATTTATCAACCCATGCTGAGTGTGGTCTACCTTCTATGAATAACAAACAAACGCAGTTGATAAGTTTTGTTTTACGAGATTAGACGATGAATACCACATACGGCGAAATAAACAATTTGGAGACAGTCAATTTCAAACTTGAGCATCTTCTTATTGTTCAGTATTATCGTATTCAAATAAAAAGTATGTACACACGGTGATATTTTTTTTCTTTGTGCAATATTTGGATATAAAACAAAATTAAAAATAAAATAAAATAAATAGTATAAAATATATACATGCATGTTAAAAAAAATATTAAAATGAAATATTAGAAATAGTAATTAGGAAATTTTGGACATTTTGTCGCATCCTGGCGCCAACAGTATTTACAAATCCTGCTTCCTATTGAATGGCCCCGGGAGTCCCATTTTGATGCACCGACGAAATGTTGATGTGTATAATGTCAGAGGGATAATTGATCGTATATCATGTATATATCTTAGTTTTAAGTTTTGTCTCAACCTGGCGTATACAATTATTCTTAATAAATCATGTTTCTTCAGAAAACGTTGTCAAATAACAAATGATCTATTATTCTTTTATTTATTTGCCAAACTTCTGTAGAAATTCATCATAAACATAAAGCGAAACTATATACTTCACACAGACTGACGGGTACACGTGTACATTGTAATGATGGAGTAAAGGAAACCATAACAAGTTAACATAGAGTAATTGTGAATGTCAGAATGTAAATTTTAATTATAAGTATCAAGTTAATACAATGCTGCCAATTTCATCGAATCACAGAAATTTGGAATGGCCACAAATATGTTTTTCTTCCTTGTAGCCTCTTTTCATGGCACAAACATAATCAGTAGAATAACTGACCTGTCATCTTTTCTAAACAGATTTTGTAAGATTTTAAAAGAATATTGGTGTTTTTTTATTAATGATTTATTATTCATATTATAATCTATTATTTCGTCTACATTAAGCTTTACTGTATAAATTTATCAGTGATTTTAAAAATGTACTTTTTATCACATATCTAGTGATCTGAATGCATTAATTATCATGCAAGAGAACTACTACCGTTTGTTATTGTATCTAATATAAACAAATCAATCGGTGTCCCCTATTGCGTCACAAGGACCTGTGGAATATATTAAAACGCGCATTTGCGAAAGTTATAATGGCCCTGTCACACTATAACGTTTTAGCCAACGTGTGCCGACTTTTTAGAATATATTTCCAACACGCTGGTGTGCGTTGCGTAAGTTTTGTATACGTTATGAGCACGCTCCAAACACGTTAGCGAACGTCAGCGTGCGTTGGTGAACGTCGAATGCGTCGCAAATTTTTTCAACATGCTTGCAATTTCCGACGTTCGCCAACGTGTTAGAAATAAATTATTCGAACGCTAGGCATAAGTTAGAAGGACGTTATACACACGCTGATGTACGCTATGTGGTCGTTGGGCGCACGTTGAAATGTGTTTAACGAACGCTAAGCTAAATGGAAACGAACGTATCTAGCGATAATGCAGCGCACGTCTAGCGTCAGTCTAACGACCAAGAAACCTATTCAATGTGTTTAAAACGTGTACAGAGCGCACAGAGCGTCATTGTAACGAACGAGTAGCGTATCAACCCCAGAACTTTATAAGTTAGATTGAATTACAAGGAGGGAAGTCAATTTCAAAAGCTTCAAATACCAATGTCAAACCTGAAAAAAAATCTTTTTACCAAAAACAATGAATAAAGCCAAAAAAATCTTGAATATAACAAGGATAACTTAGGTGATCTGGAATTGAAAGTAATTCTTGCAAATTGTAATACACCTGTCGTGTTTTCGGTGGAATACTTTTTGGTAGAAAAATACTCAAATACAACGAGTAACGACAGTCTATCTTCAATACTCATTTGAAATAATGTTTTTTTTTTAATATTCATTAAGCACACGCGTTTTTCTCTATTGGAGACATCCGTCATGTTGTCTGCGTTCATTTAGGATTAGTCAAGTGCTATAAAAAAAGATGCTAGGCAAACTCTACAGACCGGTATTTCTTACATGTAAAAACCAATATTTTTATAACGAAACTAAATTTACATGATGTACATGTATCTATAATTATTATTTAATCCAGCTATATATTTAGGCCAGATATTAGATCTATTTGGGCTATTGTGAAATAAACTGAAACCCTAGGTCTCCCCACCGAGAGAAAAAATTATAAGTTAGACTAACGCTATGAATGCGTTCTGCAGTCGTCACACATGCGCTAGGCAAACGTCAAGTACGCCGGACAAACGCTATAGATAAGTTTTGAATAAGTTTGTCGTGCGTTGCAGGTAGTTAGTCTGACGCTTTGTGGTCGTTCACCGAGATATTTTATGAAACCTTTTATAGCGACTGCCAACGTTTTAGAACATTATTCGAACGTTCGGCACACGTTGGCTAAAATGTTATTGTGTGACAGGGCCATAAAGGTGAGATTTTAAGAAATGAACACTAAAATTGCCAATATCTTTGTTAATTCTCGTCGGATTCAAGTCGGGTTTTTTGCTTTGATCTTAGAAAATGAAGACCTATAAAATGAAATTAAGTTGTATATGTCGTTTTAGTTGCACTTTAAGAAAGAACACGTTACTTATGAGTGATTTTGTACCGGAAGTATTGCTGGCCTGTCAAAACAGAGAGAACTGGGGAAGAGTAGAGAGAATTAAAAGCCGTAGCAAACCTTCAAAGTGTTTTCTCTGGATAATTTATTGCTTGATTGGTGTTTGCTTTGTGTCCCGTCGGTGATCTTTCAGCCAACATCAGGACAAAATGAATCACAATATATATAATAAATTTGGATGTAAAACCAAGTCAAAAGACCGGGAATAAAATACCAAAAAAAAAATGAAATAAATAGATAAAACCGAAAAGTAAAAAGTGGGACTCAAACACCAACTGAGAGGTGATTGGCTTGTGATCAATAGCATGGATTTTTAAACCAGCCCCTTTGACCACTCGGCCACCCAGACCCCGCATCGTATGAGAGGCCGCTGAACAAATCGTGCATAGATGCACTGATGAAATACTTCACACACGTAATGAAGCAACATCAATTCAGTCAAGGAGAACATGGATAAAAGAATACCGCGAATCATGTGGTATGCACATGGGAGCCTGAATAAAGGTTGTTTCCATTTAGCTTAAGTATATTTATACCCCCGCTTATGAATGGAGAGTGGGTATATAGGGATAGGGGTATCTAACTGTGTGTCCGTTCGTCCGTCCTTCCGTTACACTTTAGGGTACCTATCTCTTATCCGCAACTCCTCCGTAACCCCACAATGGATTTACGTGAAACTTTCGCACAATCTAGATGTGCACCTTCTACTTTAAAATTTGATCTTCGATGGTATTTATTTGTGAACAGCTACTGACAGATTTTCTAGTTTGGTATTTCTAATCCGAAAGAAACCCTATAGATCATTAAAAATGGTTTTAAACTCAAAACATTGGGAAATAACGACGTTTTTAGAGAGGAGTAAACTTGCATGTGAATCGGAGATCATGTCAAATGATAGAAATTTCATAGTATTAAGGTAAGTATTTACTTAATACTCAAACTTTATTTATATGTGCTGTATATGGTAAATCGTCAAAATATCGACTAGCAAATATACGAATGAAAACATAGGTAAGTGTCGGGTCGGATAGTGCTTGTGCATCAACAATGATAGGACAAAACCCAGGTTCCACATATCCCCCGAAAAAATAACAACCAAACAAAAAAACAAAAACAAAACCAACAAGAACGGAATTCCTGGGTCCCCCGCCGTGTGGCAAAAACTTTAAGTCCGTTCGTTAAACAGGAAGTAGGTAAGCCATCCCACCATATGGGACCGCTACCTAAAGCTGCATACCAAATATGGAAAGCGTACGAATAGTAGAAGCTTAGAAATCTGCTACAAAAAAAAATCTATTTTGACCCCTACCTGAAGCTGCATACAGAAATCTGTTACGGAAAAAAGTGCAACGGACGGACGCCTGGCATTTTTATATCTTCGCTCCGCGTTGCGGCGGGGGACTAAAAAAATGAGAAAAAAATAACAAAAAACAAACACAGAAATCTAAATTACCCTATAATAGAGAAAGGCCCTATTTTTGTTGGTATAGGAGGAAGTTGCTTAGGAAATTAAGAAAGTTTCTTGATATTGCATGTAATTTGTGTCATCATTTACTTTGCTACTTTGCACTGTTTTCGAAAGTAGAGTTGAATAAAGTAAATTGGTGTTCAGATTCGTTCGTTCGTCCATCTGCCATTTATAAAAATGTCCACTTAGGGACCAACCATTTAACTTGAAAGGGGGGGGGCCTTGGTTTTTTCCTAAAAAAATATTCTGAAAATTATTTAGATGAAAAAAATATTTTGGCAGCTGAGGGTAAGAAAAAAATATTCTGAAGAAGGAATTCTGCTATAAAAATAATGCTGATAATGAAAAAAATATTCTGTCGCGACACCTTCGAAAAATAAATATGTTGTCCGCGCTCTGCGCGAAAAAAAATTTTTCTGATCGAAACAAAAAACCAAGGCCCCCCCCCCTTCAAGTTAAATGGTCCGTCCCTTACATGGTTAAGTTAGTTTTCGATTAAGAAGTATTTATTGTCCCAAAGGTTAATACAAGTTCTTATAAGCATCTGTTTAACCTCAAATTGTATGATGTGTACACAGATATGATAACGTAATCCTCAGTCCACTATGAAAGGGTAACAATTTGGTCCTACATGTATTTAATGTAATGGAGCCGATCTGTGGGCATTCATTACAGCACTAATCTTAGAAATGAAATTCTTGACTGAAAGGACTTGAAAATGATTACATGCTTAGGAAACATGAATATAATGAAACATATATGTTCTATTGGTAAGAACTTTTATTGCCCCAAATAATAGGAGTTTAATTGACACGTCATTTAAATTGCTGAACATGAACTTTTAGTTCATAATTTTAAGTAATCAGTCATTCAGTGTCTCATAATAAAAATTAGTACAATAAGTACTAAAAACAAACTGGCCAGTTTAAAAGAAATTGTAAGACTGTTGTTACAATGTTCCATATGTCAGAGTTTTCCAAATGAATTAGCAACAAAAATAAAATTGTAAAATGGTATATTTATATATACATAGGGGTGTCACAGCCCCCGCCCCCGGAATACCGAATACCGTTTCAAAAAGGACAGAATACCGTTAAAAAGACTGGAATACCGAATACTCTAAAGATCACGGCAAACGCGTACCAAAAGCCTAAAAATTCGGCAGATCGCGTACCGCGTACCACACCTTGGCGTACCGAATACCCTTTAAAAAGCACGGAATACCGCGTACCAAAAGGGCTGTGACACCCTCATACATGTAAATATGTAAATTTAAGGTTTGCTCCATCACGATGCATGACACCAGATCATTTACCCATCCGGGAATGTAGTCAGTTGGCTGAGGGTTACAAAAATGTACATGTATGTGATCATATATCTATTGCAATGTAGCATGTGCAATGTTACTCAAGTAACAAAAAAGTTGTTGTAATTGTGGCGGTGGTACCAATTTTCAGGTAATACATTTTTAAGGTGTACATGCGCCATGTGCGCATCATGTACATGTATACATTATCTGCAATAATGTTACATAACTCTTTGGACATATTTTAGATTAGGCGAAGCTACAAAGGGGTCCCACTCCCATAACCCGTAATGGAGCAAGTCGAAATTTTATGTCTAGCTTTCATAGCAACTGAAATTACACTGAACTGTAAGATTAACATTAGAATGCTTTTGTTTTCTTCTATTTACATTGTATTGTAAGAAACAGGGTTTCTTATTGTCAGACCTTTTCACCCTGTTTAAGTATTTTATAACCTGGTACATGAGATGTCATTTGACACATGCATTATGTGCTGCAGTAGTAATTTTGTTAAGGATCAGTCAGGTTAATATGAAGAAAATAATCTTGATTTTTAACCAGTGAAAGTTTGTCAATGTTTTTGTGCAATGTGACACCAAGTTTGAGACCTGTACCATGGTCTATTTTTATAGTTTTACCTTTTCAATTAAGGATCTATTGTTAAGGCACATTTTCATGCCAATGTCTGTTCATATTTTATTGCTAGGAAGTCTTTTATAAAGCAGGAATAAGTCATGTTCATTTTTGTTGACATTTCGCCGGCTAAAATCATATGGGGAATGAAACGTATTTGAAGATATTAACATTGCACTTTATAAAGTTATTTTGTCGATCGAGTGTCACTCTAAAGATACCAAAAGTAAATCAATAATTTATAGACTGCCGGCCGCTCATTTTATGAAGTAATTGAAGAGCAAGTAAGGTACTATTTTATGTCGTATTTTTGATAACTTGAGTGAATTATTTTATGTATTGTTACGCACGTCAAAAGTGGTGTCGGGACGTTGATCTAACGTTTTTGGGAGAAGTAAATGGATGAATCAACTCCAGGAATACATTCAAATAAAAGGGCAAGCAGAGGACAAGTCCGGGCAACCAATTTATTTAGATCTGACGTCTCTTGGATCACTATAGTTCCGGCTACGCAAAAAGAACAAGCACTGATTGGTTGATGACGTCATGTGACGTCGCTGAAAGGATATAAAAGCCAGCGAGCACTTCACAATGGCAGATAGCTGAACATCTCTCCAGCGGCAAACAGCAACTTGGAACAAGGCACGTAAGGGACGGTGCTTTGGATAGAAGACCACAAGACGTTTACAATAAGAGGATCATATGGAAACATTTATACAAAAGAAGCTATCAAGGGAATTATTAGCGTAACGTCAATGTTATATGCTAATCCAGCAGAAATAGGGAGCAAGCTGTCACACATTGGATCTGGGACTTGGAGGACGCTTGGAACATAGGATCTCGGGACCTTCACTCGGAGGACTTCTAGGAACATTGGATCTTGGAATTGGGACCTTTACTTGGAGGACGCTAGGAACATTGGATCTTTGGCTTTGGACCTTTACTTGGAGGACGCTAGGAACATTGGATCATGGACTCGGAACCTTTACCCTGACGACGCTAGAACACAAGCCACCAAGCATTGGATCTTGGACTCGGAACTTTTACCTGGATTCTTAAATAAGGAAACTTTAGGACATGGATCCATGATCATTAGCTATCAGAGGACTGGAACATAAAGGACTTCTGGACAAGGGACTCTCAATTAGAAAACACATGCAGAAATCATATTTAAAACAGACGTTATTTGCTCATAGCATTATCTCGGGGTTTGGATTAACTGGACACACAATACTTTAAGAAGGAAAGGATCCCTAATAGAAGAATGCCGCTGCCGCTGGAGAGGACGACCTAACCCATGGAACCATCATGCGCTATCTCCCAACACGTCGGACACCACCTTTGACTATTTCATGTCATATTGTAAACTGTATGGATATACATGTCAACATAATTAACGTTAATAAATAATCATTTGTTTGAATTACAGTCTCCATTATCTTTAAAGCCTCTTGATATACTTCACAAGTTAGTATGATTATTGGTCCTATCATTCGTAAACCGCCACGGTCGTGTTGCGGACAGGGCACGGCCGAGGTGGCTTACAATTTGGTGTCAGAAGTGGGATACTAATTCTATTTAGTATCCAGGATACGGACCCAGGAACTGTCCAGGATTTACAAGGATAACGTACGTGCATGACCGACGTGTTGGTAAAATTTAGTCAAGGTGAACGGCCCCGGAGGAAGCTGGTGAAAATGTTGCAGGGTCATTTATAGCCGTTGAATTTATAAGAGCTTGATATAAACCACATTTAAAGGATGTCATCAGCTGAAACATTTAAAAATGAAAAAGAGAAGGGACACAATAAGTCTACTTTGCAGAAATTCGGAGTAAACATGGCATTTAAACCTGACACTTATAATGGATTGGGAGACTGGGAAGAATATATTTTACACTTTGAGCTATGTGCCAAAATCGGAAAATGGACTGATAAAGAGAAGACACTTATACTAGGGATATCATTAACAGGACAAGCAAGAACGTTTTATACTGGATTACAGAAGACGGATAGGGAAGACTACAATTTATTAAGGAAGAAACTGGAGAAAAGATTTGGAGAAACAAGAAAAGGACAAATCCTAAAATGGAGACGGGAATTCGAAAACAGAAGACGAAATTTCGGAGAATCCATTTTATCACTTGCAGACGATTAACGCAAGTTATCTAGAAGGGCCTACGGTAATTTTGACGTCAACACACAAGAATCTTTAGCATTGGACCAGATATATAAATCAGTGAAACCAGAAATAAAAGTTCGCTGTTTTGATCGAAATTGCAAGACGTTAGAAGATGCTATTGAAGTAATAGAGGCATATGAAGAAATAATAAATAATCACAAAGAAAGCAGAAAAATTAATTCAACACACGAAAAGAAAGATTGTCAAACAGAATCGAGTAATAGAAACTTGAAAAAGAAAAGTTATGTTGACAGTAAACCCCTAACAGAAGAGAAGACTCATAGAAGGCCCACGAACAAACAACACAAAAGAAGTAAAAGATGTTTTATTTGCAATTCATTTGGCCATTTCAAGAGGGATTGTCCATACCTTATGGTTAAAAGAAAATAGCAGTAACTATCCAGCATAAAACTCATATATTTAGAAGAGGAAATAGATGACTACCTTGACGCACACCTTCACCAGACGGATTTTTAGAATTATAGAGGTCCAGCTCAGAATCGAATTATAAATTATATTTAGGGGAAATAAATAGGGAAATTTTGGAGTTCTTAATGCCAGTATCTAGCAGGAGTTTTCGAAGTTTGAGGACTAAAGGGTATTTAAAGAAACATTTATAGAAATTGGAACATTTTGCGGAAAATAGAGATTTTACATTTACTACGGAAGTGCAAGAAGACCTTTTAGAAGGAAAAAGTAACAATAAGAACATACTCATGAAATGAGGACAATAAAGCAAGAAAGGCGATCAATATGAAGATAACATCACCTGGAAAGGACACATGGTGGAATGTTCGGGGATTGTCTATTGGAAAAGCGTGCGCACGTACTCAGGTATAAAGATGTATACCTGTGGCCAGGCAGATTAATTTTCTGTCTGGTAGGTTAGGACTGGCTTGATCACCCAGTGGCTAACCAACCTTAGTCAAAATGTGGACTAAGTACCAATAGATTTGTCGCCCAGGAAAGACCATGGAAGGTTTCTTTCATGAGGAGTAGGACGAGATGAATCCACAAAAAAAAAAAAAACAAGAGATCCCTGGATTATCTGGCTGATACCATCTGATGCTATTTAAGGAAAAAGAAACACCTGACAAGATTGAATGTTAGAACATGGAGAATCAAAAAGAGACACCAAGGCAAATACCAAGTGAAGCTCAGTGACACCTATACCTGAATGCCAATATGAATAAAGTAATGTCCGAGGCGGAACAATAAATAACACAATTGGTTTTATATTATTTTATTTGAATGACAATTAAGGATCATACTTACCATTCCATCACCTGCTGTAGTTGACGATAATTAGAAACATAAAATTTTATTGGAGATGACAAAATGCTTTGGATAAATTTGAAAAAAAAACATTGGATAATCTAAGAAATGCGTCTTTTCTCACACCATGAAGATGCCTGAAAAAGAAAACATAATGTTGATGAAATTACTTTTTACTACATGTAGTCATTGAACATGAAGACAAATTCCAAGAACTGTAAAAATAGGATGAAAGAAGGAAATCAGAAGCCAATTTAGTCGGAAATAGAAATCAAAGCACTTCCAGCACCGTGAACACCTGTGACATCAACAATGATTATTAACATGATTAAGATGAAAGTAGAAGATCGCCATTTTAACAGCAAAGAAGATAAGATGATATAAGGAACCAGGGACATATTTTGAAGACCAGAGAGAAGAAAAGGTGGATTGGATGTGGGTAACTATAAGTTGTAGTGGTAGACCTGTATGAGCAGGAGAACCACGAGTTATAGTGGTCAGGAGCACCACGAGTTGTAGTGGTCAGGAGCACCACGAGTTGTAGTGGTCAGGAGCACCACGAGTTGTAGTGGTCAGGAGCACCACGAGTTGTAGTGGTCAGGAGCACCACGAGTTGTAGTGGTCAGGAGAACCACAAGTTGTAGTGGTCAGGAGCACCACGAGTTGTAGTGGTCAGGAGCACCACGAGTTGTAGTGGTTAGGCCTAGGGGAACCATGAGTTGCAGTGGTCAGGAGAACCACGTGCACAGTTGTGTACCAGAAGAGGCAAGTAACCACGAAAGTTCTGTAGTGGTAGGCTTGTATTGTGGATTAAGGGAACCATGAATGTTTTGTAGTGGTTGCCCTGGGTGGTCAGGAGAACCACTGGTGTAGCTGAAGAAACAGTTGAAACAAGTAACCATGAATGTTCTGTAGTGGTGGACTTGTACATTTGAAATTTGGGCACCACGAATGTTCTGTAGTGGTAGGCCCGTAGAGCCAGGAGGATGTACTTATGCTGAACCAGGAAAACAGCAGCCTCAGGAGTATAGGGAGAATCAAGAGGAATCACACAGCCAGGAGAAAAAAAAATTGGGAGGATCCCATCATCCAGATGGAGAAGTAGTCATGAACATAAAGAAGGGCTTGGATAAGCCAAAAACACCAGGAACCAGGAGAACCATAGATACTTTCAGGAACAGGAACTAGAGGATAGACAGGTCAATCAGAAGGGAAAAGTAAGGAGAAATGATGGAAAAGCAATACTAGCAAAGATAAGACCTGACATGACTTACGAGTTTCCATTATGAACCTGATGTCAGCATTAACTCAGGAGGCTGGTAGCAGAAGAGGACGGAGAAGATGATGAACATTAACTTGAGGACAGAAGATGAAAACAAGGATGACAAGCATTTATATGATGACCATGAGCAGGATGAGGATACTGATGATAGAACAGATGATGAAGATGACAAGGCAGACAATGAAGATGAAGATGACAAGGCAGACAATGAAGATGAAGATGACAAGGCAGACAATGAAGATGAAGATAGTGACTTTAAGAATACAATGAACATTTTAATGACATTATGTGTATTGTAATACTTTTATTTATGCATTGAATTCAGGAGAATTCATTTTATTAAGTTGGGGGGAGTGTAAGAAACAGGGTTTCTTATTGTCAGACCTTTTCACCCTGTTTAAGTATTTTATAACCTGGTACATGAGATGTCATTTGACACATGCATTATGTGCTGCAGTAGTAATTTTGTTAAGGATCAGTCAGGTTAATATGAAGAAAATAATCTTGATTTTTAACCAGTGAAAGTTTGTCAATGTTTTTGTGCAATGTGACACCAAGTTTGAGACCTGTACCATGGTCTATTTTTATAGTTTTACCTTTTCAATTAAGGATCTATTGTTAAGGCACATTTTCATGCCAATGTCTGTTCATATTTTATTGCTAGGAAGTCTTTTATAAAGCAGGAATAAGTCATGTTCATTTTTGTTGACATTTCGCCGGCTAAAATCATATGGGGAATGAAACGTATTTGAAGATATTAACATTGCACTTTATAAAGTTATTTTGTCGATCGAGTGTCACTCTAAAGATACCAAAAGTAAATCAATAATTTATAGACTGCCGGCCGCTCATTTTATGAAGTAATTGAAGAGCAAGTAAGGTACTATTTTATGTCGTATTTTTGATAACTTGAGTGAATTATTTTATGTATTGTTACGCACGTCAAAAGTGGTGTCGGGACGTTGATCTAACGTTTTTGGGAGAAGTAAATGGATGAATCAACTCCAGGAATACATTCAAATAAAAGGGCAAGCAGAGGACAAGTCCGGGCAACCAATTTATTTAGATCTGACGTCTCTTGGATCACTATAGTTCCGGCTACGCAAAAAGAACAAGCACTGATTGGTTGATGACGTCATGTGACGTCGCTGAAAGGATATAAAAGCGAGCGAGCACTTCACAGTGGCAGATAGCTGAACATCTCTCCAGCGGCAAACAGCAACTTGGAACAAGGCACGTAAGGGACGGTGCTTTGGATAGAAGACCACAAGACGTTTACAATAAGAGGATCATATGGAAACATTTATACAAAAGAAGCTATCAAGGGAATTATTAGCGTAACGTCAATGTTATATGCTAATCCAGCAGAAATAGGGAGCAAGCTGTCACACATTGGATCTGGGACTTGGAGGACGCTTGGAACATAGGATCTCGGGACCTTCACTCGGAGGACTTCTAGGAACATTGGATCTTGGAATTGGGACCTTTACTTGGAGGACGCTAGGAACATTGGATCTTTGGCTTTGGACCTTTACTTGGAGGACGCTAGGAACATTGGATCATGGACTCGGAACCTTTACCCTGACGACGCTAGAACACAAGCCACCAAGCATTGGATCTTGGACTCGGAACTTTTACCTGGATTCTTAAATAAGGAAACTTTAGGACATGGATCCATGATCATTAGCTATCAGAGGACTGGAACATAAAGGACTTCTGGACAAGGGACTCTCAATTAGAAAACACATGCAGAAATCATATTTAAAACAGACGTTATTTGCTCATAGCATTATCTCGGGGTTTGGATTAACTGGACACACAATACTTTAAGAAGGAAAGGATCCCTAATAGAAGAATGCCGCTGCCGCTGGAGAGGACGACCTAACCCATGGAACCATCATGCGCTATCTCCCAACACGTCGGACACCACCTTTGACTATTTCATGTCATATTGTAAACTGTATGGATATACATGTCAACATAATTAACGTTAATAAATAATCATTTGTTTGAATTACAGTCTCCATTATCTTTAAAGCCTCTTGATATACTTCACAAGTTAGTATGATTATTGGTCCTATCATTCGTAAACCGCCACGGTCGTGTTGCGGACAGGGCACGGCCGAGGTGGCTTACAGTATGTTGAAAAGTGATCAATATAGGTTTGTTGATAAGATTGCCACATTTTTACTATTTAGATCCTGAACTTTACTATGAAGTTCAAGATCAAAATAATATGAAAATATGTTTTGTGAGTAAAAACCTTATATTTGTAGCTAGATTATGTCACAAATTCACCACCAAAGTATTAATAATATATCCATAGCAACTCATAAACCGCACTAAAATGGTCTCAAACTTAGCACGTAAATTTGAGGCGGCTGCTCCATTACATTAAATGGAACCCCTTTAAAACCCTCCTGGGTCAGCAAACATTAATGTTATATTATGAGAACTAGATGTACATAGTACGTGTAATTTAGAGATGTCTGGTCATGATAAAATAGTTCCTAGATTCTTATCAAAATTTCTTGTAAATACATGTATATTGTACAATCATATTAAACTAAGATCTTATTTTAATGAGATTGTTGTAAATATGGCATTGGGGCAATTTTTTTTGGTTTATGTTTTTCCCCATTTTAATAAACATGATAATGAATTTGAACAAAAATAAGAAAATAATTGGCCAAAAAATCAAAATAAAATTTTCAAGCAGCCGAAAAAATTGGGATGAGAATCTAGGATATTTTTGTCCCCCGCCGCAACAAGACAGATGGACCTAGTAATGGCCTTTGTCCGTCTCTCCGTGGGTCCGTCACACTTTTGTGAGCGCAACGTACTCCTCTGAGACCGGTCAACGGATTTTGATGAAACTTTGTTGGATTGTTTGTCATGATATGTGATTGATCATATTATACCGCCATTTTGATTCTACAAATTTTATTGGAGTTGTGGGACTTTGTTCATTTTGTGTCATAGGAACTTTTTGTGAGCGCAACTCCTCTGAGACTGCTCAACAGATTTTGATGAAATTTTGTAGGATTGTTTGTCATGATATGTAGTTGATCATATCGCAACACCATTTTGATTTGACAAATTTTATAGGAGTTATAGTTTACTTGGGCCACACACACAGTAATTCATTGTTAATTTTTCATTTTTGTGTGTGTGTATTTTATACAGGTTATACAAGGACAACATGTGAGATGGATAAAGACTTGACAGATGTACACATGAACTTCAAAAATCAAGCTAGAAGACTTATATATGGAAGCATTAAAGAACACTTTTGATGAAATACATGCGCATGGAAATGTATATATGTGGTCATATGGACTATAAATACATTTTTACCCCATGAATAATAAAAAGATGATAATGAGCTGTAAAGTTTATAACCATTACAAAATGAACCTGAATGATGAAAATGTTAATGCATGATTAGTAGTGACAATAATAAATTAATGATACGTTGTAACAGGGCTTTTTTCAATAAAAGTGAAAATTCTTGTCCTGTAAAGATCCTGTGAATATCTGACTAAATACGGGAGTCATTTCTACCTTGTTGAATATGTTGTGAACAATATACAAAATACAACAACACGAAAATCAATTTTGGAAGGTTTTCTATGAAAATTCTGTATTTGAAGGGTATAAATTGGCCTATTTTACATGTCCCCATAATAAAAACAGATAAAGTACACTTAAAATGTGACTCATTTCGGATCCAAGTGTATATGACACATCATTTCTGGTCATAACAAGATACTAGAGATACATTATAGCAACATTTTTTATCTCTTTGTTTTCATTTTGTTATGTAAAAATTCACTTTTTTAATTGTCCCCAAACTTTCTTCCACTACGAAACGATTGTACTTTTTTCACCAATATAGACCTGTAAATGTGTCAATCTATTTATTATACATCCTAAAAACAAAATGTTACACTGGCAGGGGTGTCAATGAAAATCTTTTAAAAATATTTTGATTTTGTAAGTAGAGGATACCCCGTATTTTTGAAAATGTCCACTAGGTAACGGAAATTTGTACAACCATGCAAATGCTAAAAACTCTCCAGATTTGGTGATTTTGTAAATATGTTGTTGCCCTCATAGAATAAAAAAAGAAAATTGTGATTGTATTGTAAGTGACTAAAAATTTCAACTTTTTCGGCTAATATGTCCACTATGAAATGGTCAACTACAACACGATAACGTTTCGTAATTGACAAAATCGTTTCGTAGTGGACAAAATCGTTTCGTAGTTGACAGTCTTTCATAAGAAACACTCTGTATATTTCATCACTCTGCCGACTTTATTGCGAGGTATACTGGTATAGTATTTGGCCAGCCCATCTACCCTTTTATTAAGTAAAGTGTTTTAGATAAATACATACCATGTATATATATAGCCTGTTAAGGAGGTGTTCTTTTCACCTCTGTTTACCAGATATAGGAGGAATTTATCAAAAAAACTACCTTCATCCGTCACACTTTATGTTTCCTTTAATTTCTCAGGAACTTTCAATCACATTTTCATGCAATTTTGTAAACAAGATCATTTAATCATAATTTTAACTCTATATCTTAAGTTATGCAGCATTGTCCACTTATCTACGAAACGAGTTTGTCAAATACGAAACTTGTCCACTACGCAACGCAACATTGAAATTTTTATTTTATTCTTAACACATTATTTTTTTTGAACCAATTTAGATACATTTCAAACCCTTCAAGGCATATATTTATGCTGTGTTAATGGTCATCCTTTAGAATTTGTACGTAACAAATGTAATGAAGCACTGCTGATCTATCTTGAAATCTTTGCATTATTGTACGCAGATGATACTGTTATATTTGCAGAATCTTGTGATGATATGCAGAGAGCTCTTAATATATTTGCAGCGTACTGCGATGAGTGGAAACTTTCAGTAAATGCTAGTAAAACAAAAGTGATGATAGTCTGTAAACGTAAAATGCAAAGATTACCGCAATTTAAACTTAAAGATGCATCGCTTGAAATTGTCGACAGTTATAACGAGTTGGGACTTTTATTGAAGTATAATGGATCGTTTACAGATACAAAGAAAAAACTTGTTGAACAAGCAGAAAAGGCAATTTTTGGTGTATATACTAGAATAAGAAATCTAAACATTCCTGTACATTTTTGATTTTATGATTGCTCCTATTTTGTTGTACGGTTCAGAAGTTTGGGGTTTTGAAAATACTAGTGTTGTTGAAAAAGTACATTTAAAATTTTGTAAACATATTTTGAATGTTAGAAGAAGTACACCAAACTTTATTGTTTATGGTGAATTGGGACGATTCCCTTTAGATATTGATATAAAACTGAGAATGGTTTCTTTTTATGGAAGAATGATGAAAAACTAAAATAAACTAAGTAGTATTATGTTCAAACTGATGTATAATTTACACATAAATGGCTTATGTCACTTTAAATGGATACAATTTGTAAAATCTATTTTTGACTTCTGTGGATTAAGTTATATTTTTCTAGATCATCACTTTATAGATTTTTCTATTTATAAGAATATTATCAAGCAAACACTTCAAGACCAGTTCATGCAAAAGTGGCATGGTGATATTAATTCTTCATCTAGGGGGGGGGCGTTTTATGGACTTATTAAAACAGATTTTGGCATAGAAAATTATTTACTAAGACTTCAAGAAAAGTCTAGAATTTGGATTGCAAAATTTAGATCATGTAATATTAAATTTCCTATTGAGACTGGCAGGTGGCAAAATATTCCTAAAGAAGATAGAATTTGTTCATTATGTAATGAAGGACTATTAGGGGATGAGTTTCATTATCTTTTTATTTGTAAAAATGAAAGAATTTTACATTATCGTCACATATACGTACCAAACTATTATTTTTTCTATCCATCCGTACAAAAATTTCAAGGTATGTTTTCACTGTGTAATACTAAGTTACTACATAAAATTTCACTCTTTTTGAAAAATATCTCTCGCCTGTTATAACTTTATCTTTGTGCGCTGTAGATATGTCTTATTGTATTGTTCTGTGTATTTGTTATTGTATATAAGTTATGTTCTTTTCCATGTCCATGTTTGCTTTGTCATGTTTAATGTATTTGTAACCACCTCATGTTACACATATTTTGTGTCTGAGTGAAGTAAAGAAAGAAGAAGAAGAAAGTTAAAATTATATTTAAAAGGTCCACTGAAGAATATCTGTATTTGAAAGGGTATGATTTTCTTATTTTTTAGTATTTTTAATAATAAATGATGGAAGAAATTTACAATAAACACAAGAAAGGCTAAGTAAAGTTATTACATAACTGTATATATCAATTTTGTCAAATTCAGTGCCAAATCAACAGGTAAAATAGGTTTCTATTCATTTTTTCCTATTATCAATCTTAGCTAAAATAGCCATTTCGTAGTGGACATTTTTTAATAGTGTTCCATATCTATTTTATTTTTTAGTATTTTTAAGTTATTGTTAGCAGTATGACTGCATATTTTAAAATTTGGTTGTAATGATATTGGAAAGTTTGGTTTCAAGAAAAAAAATCACATACTTAAATGTTCTTTTCGAAATGTTTTGGGGCCTAAAATCTCACTTTTATTGAAAAACGCCCAATAATACTTTATTTGCACAAACACATCAATTACATAGTTATGGCCAAATATAATATGTGTAGAGATACATGTATTCACGACAATTCTTTTATTTATGCATGTAGCTTTTTTAGTTTGGTTTCACAGAGAGAAAAAATTTGGTTAAAAAAAACAAAAACTAGTTCAACCTCGCCACATTTCATATGTGCCTTTTCAAATTAAGCCAGGAATCTCTGTCAAAATTTATGTTTGTACTGGTCCTCTATGTGTAAGATGTTTTATTGTCCAGAAGGTTTTTTTTTAGCTCATCTGGACCAAAGGTCCATGTGAGCTTATACCATCACTTGGCGTCGGTCGTTGTCGTCGTCGTCGTCTGTTAACAATTTTTCAAACGTTAACTTGTCCGACACTATAAGTCCAATTGCAACCAAACTTCTTACAGTTGTTTAGTAGCGTTATGTGTACAGCACTGTCGTTCGGATTTTTGATTCGTAAAAATCGTGGCCGCCATGGCTAAAAATAGAACATAGGGATCAAATTACAGTTTTTGCAAATAACTTAAAAACGGTATCAAAATTCTGGACGGGTAAAAGTGATCAGCACGTCAAGATCTACCAGCCCTGAAATTTTCAAGAAAATCCAATATCCCATGAAGGAGTTATTGCCCTTTTTCCGATTTTTTTTGCAAAATTTGCACATGTTAAGCTCAATATCTTGAAACTATTAAAGTTATTGAAGAAATTTAAATTGTATATTGTTCAGCGCATCAAGATATACATAAAATGCATAGTGTCAATGCTGTCGGACCGTTCCTTTTAGGAGTTATTTCCCTTAGAACGTCAAAATTGACCATTTTTACAGCATTTCATCATTACAATAAAATCGTTAACTTAATTGTTTAACACCATACATCCAATTACATCCAAACTTGGAACAGTTCTTTATTAGCATGAGTGCTACAAAACTATCGTTTGATTTTTGATTTTTTTTAAAACATGGCCGCCATGGCTAAAAATAGAACATAGGGGTTAACTCTAGTTTTTGCAAATAACTCAAAAAAGGTTATAGATATCAAAATTGTGGTGGGAGCAAAAGTGATCAGCACATCAAGATCTACCAGCCCTGCAATTCTCAAGAAAATCCAATTACCTATGTTTGAGTAATTGCCCTTTTTCGATTTTTTTCCAAACTTTGCAATTTTTAAGGTCAATAAAAAAAAAACTAATAATGTTATTTGAAAAATTTAAATTGCATTTTGTTAAGCACATCAAGATTTTCAAAAAATGTAGACAGTCAATTCTTTACGTAGGACTGTTCCTTATAGGAGTTTTTTTCCTTAGAACGTCAAATTGACCATTTTCATATATGTTCAATTTTGAAAGTTAACACAATATGTTCTTTCAAATTGGCAGTTTTTCAAAACATCTATAGTATATATTATGCAGCATTCTGTTAAACCTTTTACTTTATGACTCTTTCAATGCCAATAGGCTTATAATTTAGGCATTTAAGTCAGGTGAGCGATTCAGGCTCCTGGGAGCCTCTTGTTTTAATTGGCTTGAAATCATATGTATTATATTTTTGTCCCCCCGCCACAACGCAAAAAAGAGGGATCTAATAATGCTCTATGTCCATCTGTGCGTCTGTCACACATTTTTTAACGCAACTCCTTGGAGTCCCGTCAATTGATTTGAATGAAATTTTGTATGATTGTTTGTCGTCATATTTAGTTGATCATATATCACACTGCCATTTTGGTTCAACAAATTTTTTAGGAGTTATGAGTCTTTATCGGCTTGTTCATTTTAGGTCATAAAGGAACACTTAGTGAGCTTAATTCCTCTGAAACCAGTCAATAGATTTTGATGAAATAATGTAGGATTGTTAGTCATGATATGTAGGTAATCATATTACAATGCAAGATTAATTCTTCAATTTTTAGTAAAATCTTAACTGATCATTGGCTACATGTAGCAATCTTGTTATCTCAGGCCAATTGCAAAACAGCAAGCAGCAACCACTGGTCATGCTGAATTAAGGCTGCTAGCTATTTTCCACTGCTGAATTTTATATTTCTGTTTATATGTGTAAGTGGTGTGGCATACACTTATTCCACATTTAATTACATTCTATTTTCATCTTTTTCACACTTTTGCGGGAACAACTCCCCAGAGATGGCAGGACTTTTAGGAATTGTTAGTCACTATATTAATTTTATGTCTTCCCCACTTTGGTGGGGAGACATGTCGTTTTTTTTGTCCTGTCTGTCATGTCATTCACAAAGTTTGTCAGCACAAATCCTCTGCAACTACTTAACCCATTTTGTCAAAACTTGGTATGTAGGAAGGACACCATATGAAGTTGTGCAAGTTACAAGGAAATTCTGATCCTCAATTTTTTGTTGGATTTATAGCCCTTAGAACTTAGAAATTTGCTGAAAATCCTCACGTATCATCTTGTAAGTGCAACTCTTCTGAAACTACTGAACCGAATTCATCAAAAAATTGGTATGAAGGAAGAACAACATATGTAATTGTGTATTTTACCAGGAAATTTTGATCCTCAAATTATTTGGGAGTTATGACTCGATGTTTGAACTTATAAATTT
This sequence comes from Arcuatula senhousia, assembly GCA_963971305.1. Taxonomy (NCBI): domain Eukaryota; kingdom Metazoa; phylum Mollusca; class Bivalvia; order Mytilida; family Mytilidae; genus Arcuatula; species Arcuatula senhousia. The sequence goes on along the minus strand of OZ020313.1, from coordinate 20,606,367 downwards.
GTTGAAAATCCTCTCTTATAACCTTGTTAGCACAACTCCTCTGAAACCACTGAACCAAATTCAATGAAACTTGGTATGTAGGAAGGACACCATATATTTAATTAAGCATGTTACCAGGTTTTCATCCTCAAATTTTTGCAGGATTCAAGGACCTTTGAACTTAAATTTTTTTGGGGGAACGGTGGGAAGACATTGTTTATGCAGGCAAACTTATATATTTATATTTAATCATATTGCAATATACAATTTTGATTGGACACCTTACATAGCCTGTTCAATTATATGAGTTAGAGAACTTGGAGTATTGAAGAGCAAGTAAGAAAACAAAATTGATAAATAGTTACAAAACTTTGGTTGAATATGTTGGCCTGCCTCCCCCCTTTTGGCGGAAAAATTTGGTTGAATATATAGGAAATCATTGAAACGTGACCAAAGCGGGCCCCCTCTTTTCAGAATTTCTGGATCCGCCACTGTATTGTAAGCAGTCTGTTATTTGTTTGTTACTACCTATTATAAAGAAAAAGGCAGCGATACTTCAATTAGGTCGTTTGTTTCCGTCGTTTCTATATTTACAAAAGCTCTTTGCAATGTACTTACTTTCACTTTTCACTCGGGGGCTATATTTGGATTCTCAATCTTCGGATTTCCATCAAGACAATATGGCCGCGACCAGTAGATTAATATGTGTTCCGCTTCGGATTATATTTTAGTCAGTGTAGCATATCTTGCGTAGCTTTAGCGTAATGGATATTTGATTTTGGATTGCGAAAATTAACTTAATTGAATAAAGTTTAAAGGACAAAAATACTATTCGGACACCAAAAATAAGTTAAATCTTGCAAAAAAGTTGTACACAGCTTCTTCGTTTTTCATGCTTTTATGTGGCAGTGTTTTAAAGCAACAATGCGATTCAACTAAATCATGTAGCGTACATGGCGTAGTCACTTTATCAGGTTGTGCACATGTTTAAGCGTACTTTCTTATAAATTTTTGAATGCAAAATGTTAATTCATTGAATAATGTTTATTATCACAGACAGAAATAATGCTTATGTAAAGTAGGTCAATCAGACACACACAATTCAAGCATTTTATTGATTTTTAGAAAATGACAAAATAGCCACATTGGGTCATTCGTCTGTCTTGATCTAGGTCATTTTAATAAGGATAAATAATTTTATCTATTTCTCACAAAGCTATTGCGGGATCCGGAAAAATAAACTGTCACAAGTTATTGGTTGTTCGAAAATGATAACTTTGTCGATTCAACACACAGAGACCAATGTCGCCACAACTACAAACATGTCAGAAAATAATTTTAACTGTGCAGAACCACAGGGGCTTGGATTATAGAGTAGGGGGCGACTTAAAAGTCAATATAAATGACCAGAATCCAAGCCCCTGTGTGCGGAACATGGATTGCAACGTTCGTGTATTCTCACAAAGCTATTGCGGGATCCGGAAAAATAAACTTATTTGTCACAAGTTATTGGTTGTTCGAAAATGAAAATTTTGTCGATTCAACACACAGAGACCAATGTCGCCACAACTACAAACATGTCAGAAAATAATTTTAACTGTGCAGAACCACAGGGGCTTGGATTATAGAGTAGGGGGGGGGCGACTTAAAAGTCAATATAAATGACCAGAATCTAAGCCCCTGTGTGCGGAACATGGATTGCAACGTTCGTGTATAAGTTTGCTTTAGTCTATATGATAAAGGGAGGGACAATCTTTGAATAGGTGACAATCAAAAATATTTGAGCAGTGGCGGATCTGTGGGGGGGGGGGGGTCTGAGATTGGAATTTTCCTCCTTTCCGACAAAAATTTCGCAAGTAACGTCTAGAACCACCCCCTTTTCGTCCTTCGTCCACAGCGGAATTTATGTGGACCAACCCCTTTCAAAATTTCTGGATCTGGCCCTGTTTGAGTTATAATATAATTTATTGCTATTAGATGAAAAAATTTAAAGGCATACATGTACATTGCAAATGTTCATAAAGAGATCTACAATTGGGTTTAAACTTATTTCATATAATATTATATACTTCAAAATCATAGGCTGATCTGACAAATGATAACCATTAAGGTAGACGATAATTAGATGTGGAATAATTGTACGCCACACAACCAACATAAAGAAACGTGAATTTTAAAAATCACAATGGAAAACAGCCAACAGTCTTCAGCATGACCATAAGTCGCTGCTTGCCGTCTTGCATTGGCCCAAGACTAAAAATACAAAAGAGGATGAGTCCAGTTTCTTTTTTGGTCACACTTAGAAAAAAGTCAAAATAACAATGTACAATTTTTTTTACATCTCCGCATGCTTGGAATGCAACTAAATGTTGAAAATAATAATATTATAAAACGAAAATTATAAAAATTTCTAGGCGCAAAATATATGTTTGATTTTCTTCTTCGGTATTCCCAGAATCCTGTTGGTAGCTGAAGATTGAAACCTTTTTAAACTTTAACATTAAGCTGATTAAAAAGTATATATGAACAACAGACTGTGACATCTTTGATCCAATGGAGACTTTTGTACAGCTCGATGAGCTGAAGGTTTAAGCAAGCAACAGCTTTTCTCTATCTGCAATAGTTTCCTATTTCCTCCACTAACATAACCAAACTTTGATGCAGTTATTTTAAACTAAATAGGAGATAGTACAATTAATGCTTATACTGGATCTAAAAACAAATAATGTTTAGGATAAACACTAACATGACTTAGCTTAATTTTAGATCGATTTTATAGTATGTGTACAGCAAAGGCTACATATAGAATTCAACAATAAACCTTAGCAGGACCTAGAAAAAATAAAGTCTTTTTTATGTTACTAAAGCAGACCTTTGCTTTTTGTGTCCATAGCGGCTTGCTAGGCAATATGCATTAGAGTCCACACTTGTTCTTTACAAAAAGACTCTTCAAAAATGCACTTTATATCAAAAAGAATTGCAGTAAAAAAGAATAAGTAGTTGTTTATAAGGGTTTTAAAAATAAAAATACTGTCAGTTATGAGTAGTCCTATGGTTTGGACGGAAACCAAATTGCATTTCCGAAAATTTATCATTCATGAATTTCATGATTCTATTGTTGAGTACAGCACTAAAAATTTTGGAAATACAATTTAACAATGAATCAAATACCTCTGTAGTTGTTTGGGTCATTTCTATCACCTAACATGAAAAAAATATTTTGCTTTAACATGCTCTGCGTCAATATTACTTGCCCTATTCAAAGGTTGAAATTACATTGTTTATGCATGTCATCATGATGGTAATTGTGCGTTTTGGACCCAGGGTTTGGATATTTTAATATGACGTTTCGGTTTTCAATATCACGTCCAAAATACGGAATTTATTCAGTCGTTGTACGAGGTTGGTCCGATATTATGCGTTTTTCATCAACGTTGCGTTTGACATTAGACGCTGAAATAAAATAACAAACACCAAGTCTTATATCTTAGATTTTCACGGTGTATTTCACCACACCAATTGTTTTAATATTTTAGCACAACGTTTAGAGATAATTTACGCACAAGAAAAGTGCTGGGGGTAGTGCCGATTCTCAGCCGTTTTGAAAAACGAGGCATGAAAAGATCATTGAAAATCATGCAAATTCCGCAATCCACAGTAATAAAATATTTTTTTTAAATATTTATCAACAGAATTAAAAGAACCCCCAGCACTTTTTGAATAAGTTGGGATCACATTTACCCTTGTGTAAAATTTCAGATCGATCTGTATAGCGGAATACACCGTGATTTTGCTGTTTGTAAGGGGCCCTCAGTCTGATTTCTCCCTTAAAATCGCCGATAAAACCATAAATAAAGCTTAGAAAATCCTACTTTATGTCACAGAGGTCTAAAATCTTATAAATTATTCTTACAAATCATTTTCAGTGCGAATATTTTCTTATTAAGCCTAATATTTGAAGTTCATATTTTCATCCCCCCTTTTTTCCACAATTTTAAAATGGCTTCTTTAACTACGCAGCGTTGTTCGTCTCGGTAAATTTTAGCTCTTGGATAGTATCGTCTGGTAACCTCTGCTCGTTCGTGCATTAAGGTCGTCCAAGTTTGTTTTTAGGCCATTCTCGCGAGATACGAGGTTGTTGACGTCATTTCCTTGACTTCCTAAGTTGACCTATATGTGTGGAAAAAATATTTCATCTCCGCCGATAGTGATGTGATTTATGCAGGTGAATATTACCTTTTTATCATTGGCTTGTTGAAAATATTGCAATTTGCTAATGCCACTTTTTTCTTCCTTTTCAAAACAGTTTTTATTGGTAAGTAAACATTGCATATCAAAAATGGCGGCACATGGCTTACATATTGATGTGTGGTCAGTGACCGTGAAGTTACCATCCAGTGTAGGCCAAGCAAAACATATTTTATGATTGTTTGAAAAAGTGAGACACAATCTTGATTCATTTTACAAAATGGCCGATTTTTGCGGGAAAAAGCGTGTGTTTTTCCAATTAAATTTTCATGAAAAAGCACATACTTTATTTTTTCATATCTTTCTTAAATTTGAACCAATTTCTTTTAAAAACGGTAGAATTTTTTATTTAAAGATGCTTTAATCTTCACAAATTTTAAAAATCTGACAACTTCTATATATGACCAAAAATGATAACTTGAACTTTTGATCATATATGTAAAAACAATCACTGAAAATCAATAAAAATTTTACATTTAGCATTCAAAAAGTGACAATCACCCAAAAATAAAGTGTATTAAAACCAAAATTATATCATTTTGTGAATGTTCAATGTAGTAATAATATCTTTTCCTGTTATAGGCTGATTACCACTTGCACTGTAACAAGAACAGCATTGTCCTCCCATCTCTTACCAACCATGGATGATGTGTTGTCTACAGTCAATGACATTGAATTTATGAAAGATATAATCCAGGAGAAAACCAATTTCATTTATATAAAGGGGATAATAAAGCTTGCCAGTGAAAAGCTTATGTAACAGACTAACAGAGCATATAAAATGTAAAACTTTTAGAGAGCAATTGTGTGCCCAATTTAAGTCAGTGATTTAAGTACAGTAATTATGAATCAATGCTACATGTATCAGTATTCAACAGAGACAGAGAGGAACTCAATGGAAAGCATTTTAGAGATGGTAAAAGTTTAAATGAGCTAGATAACAAAGAGGAGTAAAAGAATATTAAATGTATATAGTTCTTATGGTAATAATAAACAGTGACTTATTCATGTTATATTTAGAAGTCAATGTACATGTACATGTATATTAGTTTATATGTAATAATATATGTAAATACTCTATCATTTTTTATTGATGGCCAAAATTTTTAAATAACTGAAACAGTTTTTGAAGAACTCATCTGCCCTCAAAAAGAATCAATCAATTCATAGTTCCTTAACTTATTCTCTTTGTCTGTGGCAAATGATACAAAAGATCTCAACAACTCACCTCAATATCTTATATCAGTCTTGAAAGCTACATGTACTCAATGTACATGTACTGTGACAATTCTTCAGGTGGTTTGTGGTCTGCACAATTACTCTTTCAAGGCAGTGTCCAGTGTAGAGAAATCTTAAGATTTATTTTGTAGGAGCATTCTTATAACATCATGTACATACTCAAGCCAATTCATTTACATTTTTTTATTAAGTTTGATCTCTGTTGCAATGTTTCAACTTTAATTTTTAATAAAATGCTTTTATGGTGTACTGTTTCTATACTCCTTGGACATACTTTTTTCTGGAGGCAGGTGTATTTATAAATTACTAAACCCTCATGTTGAATTTCAATAACATACCAGTATGGAGATTTGAAGAAAAACTATAATAATACAGTAAAATGCCTCCAATGCAATGGATCAGTGTTGGTATGCTCAAAATAGAAAAGGTGAGGTAGAAAAAAAATAAAACAACAAAAGTTGCAAGCCCAATTTGGTGCTTTTCTGTCATCCAGAAAAAATAAAAATTCAAACACAAGTTGGTAATAAACTCTACTTTATATTTCAAACAAAAAAATACAATATGCTTGGCCTTAAAAGTTTCTATAAATGAGTTTGTCACATGACCGACTTTAAGTCACGTGACCCTGATGCATTTACAGGAAATTGAAAAACGAAAGTAGGTCAAAAAAACGTTGTTATGAACCAGATCAAAACATCGTTTTCATGCTTTGTTTAGATATGGATGGTGATTATTTTCCCACAGTGAAAATATATAGATTTAAGAAAACCATGACATGACGTCAGTATTGCTAATCACTGGACGACTATTGGTTATACTAGGATATAAAGCCTCTATACTATCCAATGCAAAATGTTTATATGAAGACCAAGTGATTTGTAATTTATTTCATACAAGGAGAATAACACTGGATACAGGTATACACGATATTTTCATTTCCACCTTTTTGTTGATAATTTTTTTTGGGGGCTCAAAATTGGAAAAGTTTTATCACCTATATTTATATGATCTATACTACTTAAGTAGAATTCTACCTTTATCTACCTGTTCATGTAAAAATCTGATTAGCCCAAATGAAAATCTGTATTTCTGAATAGTTTTTAGCTTAAGGTTCATCTTTACACTTCGGCAAAAATGACCGATATTTTACGTCTTTTTTCAGTCTATGTGGAGCTAAAACAACACATTCAATTGCTTAATAAGGCGTAGCAGCGTCTAGATAAATATTTTTTGCATAAACTTTTAGTATTTTGTACGTGTACGCTTGATCCGTTTTGCCGGGGCATTTTCTTTGCGTTTTTCAGTTCATCCAAATATAGCCAAATATCATCAATGCCCTGTCATTTGGCCTCCACGTGTAAGGTAATTTCATTATTGGTGTTATTAAATCTACTCACAATCGGTTTTATGGAAGGTTATTTAGGGGTAATTCGTGCTTTTTGTATGGTATAATTTGAACGGAAAGAAAATGAATAGAGAAAACAACAAAAGTAATCTTGTAAACTGGAAGGGAAAATGTTCGGCGATTTTTATATCTAGACGCTGCTATACTTTATTTTGTGTTTCTATGTGTCGATTAAGCTGTACATAGACTAGAAAAATAGGTCAAATATCAACCATTTTATTCGAAGTGTAACCATGAACCTTAAATGGAATGCGCCCTTTAAATTGCAGAAGGGGGATTAGGTTCTCCATAACAAGATTATTTGCTTCTATAAATTCCTCTCCAGTTTGCAGTTTTCGAGTGTGGTTTTCAGTGGTTGTGAGTGTGAGTTTCAGGTTTCAAATAGTCTTAAATGGTCGTTCCCTAACATGACTCGTGCCTCTCATAGTTCTCATAGTGGTTCACCATAGTTTTAACTGAGGGGAAAAAGATCTGCACGATTGACGCAAATTGTCCCTAGCCTAGGTCGTTACGGCGCCGTCCAAAATAATTTGCATCTAATATTCTTTTAACTTTGTTTAGCCCACCTAACCAGAAGGTCGTGTTCCCGCTATTTTTTTAAGATGTCGTCACTTGGCGTCAGTCGTCCGTTCGTTATTTTTTCTTCAAATATTTTTTACTCAGAAACCATTTTCAATTTGAAACTTTTTAAACTTAGTCTTTATAGGGTATTATTCCCACTGACCAACCAAAATGGCAGTTTTTACTTATGAGAGGTTCACGGTCGTTATACTTGTCCTGCGACAACATGTTTTCTACCGATGTTTCTGCTCGTTTTCTACCGATGTCCTAGATTTCTACCAATGTGATGATAAAAAAACAAACCTGGCAGACGATTTTTTCCAAACAATGATACCCGGCTATTATGGCACTTATAAACAAACTAATTTAATTTACATTATTTTGTTTTAAGTATGTACATAAAATTACAGTAAGGGTATTGTTTATTTTTTCCAGCAATAGACAATTTCCCTTTTTTCAGATAATCATGAATATCTGTTTTTAAATACCATTCACTGGGCTGAAAATTATGCTCCATGTTCTAAATAGTCGGACATTTTTAAAGACATATCACTTTTCATTACAAATTGCGTATTTTTGATTTTTCGATCATTTCAAAAAAAAATATGGTCCTGGTTTTCTAAAGATGTGTCCTGGTTTTCTACCGATGGTCCTGGCATTCTACCGATGTGATAATGTGATATATATAAAATGACATTTCATGACAAATTGTAAAACTGTATATTTTATTGAACACATAATATTTACGATAAAAAGAAAGTGGAGGTTCATGAGCAAAAACTGTTTTGCGCACACCAAGAACACTTTTACAAAATTTAAATAAATGTGTATTTTCTCAAAAGCTGGCTATCAGAAAATGATAGTATATCAACATTTCTTCCACTTATATGAGATTTGTTAAGTGCTTTATATATAATGGGAAATAATCCTCCATATACCAGATTTCACTGTTATATCTAGAATTGCTGAGGCTGAGCCATGAACGCATTTCTCGGGCTGAAATTGATCTGTACATATACAACAGTATGGCACGCCATTTTAACCAAAACCATGGTAACTATAGGATACCTCAGATAACTTGGGGTTTACTATCTGGGGGTTTTCAGAGCGAAACTCTTAATTACATCAAGTATGGAGAGTTATTTCAGGTAACTGAGGGTTTCCTATCAGCTATCCCATGGATACCACAAAAACTCTTGCTATTAAGAGTTTTCAAAATAATTTATTGGAAGCTGAGCTTTGTATTCGTTTTTGAGGAATTGATAGTTTTCATCTTTACATTGATAAATTCTGCTTTCAAAGAGTTTAAAAATAGCATGAACTTAAAATATATATGAATGAGTGAGTGAAAGAGTTGGTGTTTTACGCCCGTGCAACGCTAAATAGGTTATTTACAGGCGATGAACATTTAAAAGATGATAAAATGAACATGAAATGAGGATGATAAATGAAACATGGGGTTGGGATGGGAAACAAAGGAACTGCAAATTTTGAAGAACCACAGGAAAAGGGGAGAGGTAGGTAGGGACTGAAAATTAAGCCTACGTGGTGCACTACTTGGCGGTCCACAAAAGGATTTTTACGTGCATGAAGCTTGGCACTCTCCTCACACGTTGGCCCACTATGGTCGGCCGTCAGGGTTTCCGTATTATAGACCTGACAATCCCTGCGGACGAGGGCCACCCTATTCAGCCACTTAGGGTACACCACTTGGTCGCTCTGTGGGCTGAACACTGACCCAACGTCAGAATCCCAATACCCTTAGTCGCCTCTCACGACAAGCTAGGCTCTGCTGTGGGCCTTGTCGCCACCCGGGCCCCGAACGGGACTACAATATCTGTAGGTAGAAGGGGTTTAATTAGGTTTCTATATGATAGCTGACAGCAAACCACCAGTTACCAAGATAACTCTTAATACCTGATGTTATTGAGAGTTTCGTCCAGAAAACCCCCAGATAGCTGCCAGTAACACCCCAGTTATCCTATAGATACCAAGGTTGTTCCATACAACAGTATGATAAAGCTTTACTGTGCAACACAAGCATTTACGGTGTATGTATGCCTTTAGAAACAACGATAATGTGTAGTTATATGAAATACAAATGACAACAAAGTTCCAGACAATTAATTTTGCTACGCCTGTTATTCGTCTATTCAAGACTCACCAGAGGCGCTCTACCAAAAATATTGGAATGCCAAACACTGTATGAATATGAAGAGCATAGAACAGTATAACCAAAAATACCAAACTGGGGAACCAAATTATTACTAAGATATTCAACCTATGTCTGGGGTAGGAAGAACCTTAGGGTTTAGACAATTTTGAAATTTAGACGGATAATTAAAAGCTTTGATGTATTCTCCAACTCAAAAGTGTTGGTGCCGGAGCGGGCTAACCTCGGGGAATTTAAACTCCACCAGCAGTGCTAACCTTCACGTGTGTTCGAAATACAAATGACAACAAAGTTCCAGACAATAAATTTTGCTACGCCTGACGCGCGTTTCGTCTATTCAAGACTCATCAGAGGCGCTCTACCAAAAATATTGGAATGCCAAACACTGTATGAATATGAAGAGCATAGAACAGTATAACCAAAAATACCAAACTTGGGAACCAAATTATTACTAAGATATTCAACCTATGTCTGGGGTAGGAAGAACCTTAGGGTTTAGACAATTTTGAAATTTAGACGGATAATTTAAAGCTTTGATGTATTCTCCAACTCAAAAGTGTTGGTGCCGGAGTTAGATCATTAGATCATCGGTAGAAAACAAGGACTCATCTGTAGAAAACATAGTAAAGAACATACCTAATCGGTAGAAAACCAGGACATATCAAATTTCTTAAACCTGTTAGTTATATGAAACAGCAAATGGCTCTTTAACAAATAAACGATCATTTATTGCATATTCTCCCATAGGATGTATTCAAATGTAAAAAATAAGCGTTATTTTTCATATTTCTAAAAAAACCATCGGTAGAAAACAAGGATCATCGGTAGAAAACAAGCAGAAAAATCGGTAGAAAACATGTTGTCGCAGGACAAGTATAACGACCGTGAGGTTACTCCTTGAAATATGCATAATAAACATAAAAATAGGAAAGCCAAATCTAGCATCGAGGATATCGACCATGTGCAGTACAGTCAAGGAAAGACACCTGGTGTTTTAAACAATTTTAAACTTAACAATTGGAAATCTCAGTGACAAAAAAAAACGAATATTAAAATTTGTTGATTAATTCGTGTTAGACTACACTCGGGGACCTCTAGTTCACCAGCAGCAGTATTCGACCCGGTGGTTTCAAAATACAAATACCTGTACCAAAAACGGGTATAACGCAGTAATATTTTTTTGTTAAATAACCATGCAGGTTTTATTGCTTGTACTGGAATGGTCGGTATCCTCGGTGCTGGAAACCATCTATCCATACCCTCATTCTACTTCGGCATCGAAAACTCTACCAAACACTCAATTGGGTCGGTTTAACGACGTTTAGAACTTTTGCACTAAAAATATATTGAAATCCGAAAGTGCTAGGGAAAAGTTAGGTTTGCCAAATTGCTCATATCTCACTCAAAAGTCATAACAGAGTACTACTTAGTATCTAAATTTCCGTTTCGAAGTACGTGTACTAGATTTTGCACTAAAAATAATTCGCAGAACGAATTTCGCACAGACTAATTGATCTACGTTGTCCTAGCAGGTGTAATCATGGTAATGGGTCAATTATATACTTCACTTCTTCTAGCCTAAGGAGAAAAGGTACATTTAATTTTATTTACCATAGTGGTTTTCAATTTATACAGTATATACGTAAGAAATAAGCGTTATGCATGACTTGTATGTAGATCATTATCATCCTGTGTGAAAATGGACATTTTAAAAATATAAAAATCGTGATTTAAAATATATATTAAAATGTTTAATATTATTTTAACGATTTAAATTTTACTACATTACATTATCTTTAATAAAAATACTGATATTTTGTCAGAAACCAGTCGAAACCAACCAACTACTAAAATTAAATGACGATCTAGTTCTGATGGACGCAGTTAGTTGTAAGTGTCTCATTTGAAACAATTACCCACTGTACAACACATACTTGATATTTTATAGAAATAGAGAAATGGAAGTTCATCTCGACAGTACATTGCAACAGATGGGGATGTTATCATTTTGAATCATCTATATATCTTTTCTATAGAAATTTAGTATCCGTGTATTGTATTGTGTGATACATACATTCATTGTACACAATAAAAGATCTATAGAAAGCGAGAGTTTTCGATAAACTGTATGAACGAGAAAATGGAAAATAGAATTTTGAATAAATAACAATGGAGAAAGACGAAGATAGATTGAGTTTTGTTCATAAGCGAGCTGCTTCTTCGGAATATGAAACTATTGGAGCGAAAAACTCAGAAACGGCTACGAAAACCAGCTCAAAAAGTTTAGACAGTGACCATGTCCAGAACAAGAAATGGCTCCATGTTAATGTTTACCTTCCGAAACGCTACGTTACAACAGCCATGACCTCCCTCGGCATGCTCCTGGCTTATTCTATGCGGGCCAATCTAGGAGTTACAGTGATAACCATTCTCGATTGGTCAGCTCACACAAAGGTAGATAAGGCTGCTACTGACAAGGTAAGAATATTCCAAAACGTGTTTATAAATTGTATATAAGTATGCTGTATATATGGTTGTTTTCTATAATGTAATTACTTTGACCCATATGGGTGTAACTGCAATGAAAATTTAATTTAACCATATTCGTCATCTGGTACAAGTCCACTAAAGAGCGCCCAGAGCCTGATCTCATATAAGGCCGCTTTACCGACAGAGCAACTGAAAGGTGGGGGGGGATAAATGGAAGTAGCCCTGTCATGCCGGGGTCGTCAGGATATAAACTTGAGTAAAACCATAGGCATGCATGGGGGTATGTTACGTTCCTCTGCTGCAGGTCTTGATATATCTGAGACCCGTAGAATCCCCTGCTGTAGGCTAAACTTCTCGATTCAACCCCTCTTTCCTTTTTCAGTAACAGTCAAAACTGTCTGATTGTCCTTGTGTCCTCACTTTTTTTCCACATCGTCATTATTTAGTTTGTTCACTTATCACCTTATGTTCATCTCCCTGATTTAGCCGAATTTGTGTTGCTTTGGGGTGGTTAAAGCAAATAACTAAATAATGTCCTACTGAAGTAACAACGTGGGGCATAATTCAGACCTCTCTGCAAGTTTAGAGCCCGATAGATATCGGTTTACGTGCATTCTTTGCGTTACATTAGTGTGGAGTTGTCAACAAATTCCATACCAATTTTCATGTAGCAAAGATTTCTTCCAATTACTATCATACATGCACTGTGCATACATGATCGATGACATTAAAACTGGAACATACAACAAAAGGCTCCAAGGAGCCTGACTCGCTCACCTAGTTCTAACTTTAAAGTAAGTGGTAATCTGACAATGATAACCCAACAGAGACTTTTGTAAAACAACAGCTTTCCTCTATCAGCAATAGTTTTCATTCTAGAGGACAAAAACATGAAAAAACGCTATTTTTGAACTTCAAAAGGACATAAACCCCTATAAGGAATCATATGACAGTTTCGACTCAATGGATACTATTGTCGAGCTTTTGAGGATGGTTGAATAAGATTATCTCTATCTCTTTTTGATTTACAAGCCAAAACATTAGTCTGATCACCCTGGTCTGATCTATTTTTAGCAACGGCGGCCATGTTTTTTGACGGATCAAAAATCGAACCACAGCTATAATCAGGACGCCCTAATTAAAGAATCAATCATACGAAGTTTCAGAGAAGATTTTAGAAAAAATGTTCAAAGATGACGACAGACGACGACACGACGACGACGGACGCCAAGTGATGGCAGTAGCTCACATAAACCGTCCAGGTGAGCTAAAATGGGGACAGACAGCTATATATGGTCATTCAAATCATTTATGACTTTGTAAAGATAGGGACTGACCGAAAAAAAAACTTTTTCTAAGTTTTATTTGTGTTTATTTCGTCCTGTTTAAATGTCAGATACAATCTTGCTGTTGGGTGTAATTTTGTAACATCTATGGGAAAATTATTATAATTGTTTGCATTTTAAAGAGTAAATGACAGTATGTGTTATTGGGTTAGTAAATCAATATTCGCGGCCGTCATTCGGTATCGTGAGTTTTTGACTCGTGAAGGAATCGACAACGGCGGCAAAGTATAGAAAGCTGCTCGTGGAGGGAGGAGGCGACGGTTCGTGGTGGAGCAAAAACTATAATTTTTCTGAAAGTTGATTTATTTCACTCAATATCAAAGTTATTTGAAGAAAAAAATAAAGAAAATAAAATTGTCTCACAAAATGAGTGTTTTTAACCTGTAGAATGGAGAAAAAGAACACGAAAAAGCTTTACCAATTTCGAGAATTAATTAAAGGCGTTACTGCACCCTATATTTTGGGGGGTTATAAAAAGGACATTTTTAATACAAATATGTATTAAATTGCTCAAAAATGACGTTTTAAGCATATCATTACATCCAAAACAATTTTTGCCACATCTTGACAGCTAATATGAAACGAAATGTTATTAAAATGTAATAAAATTTCATTTTTTCCAAAAAAAGATGCTGTTATTGCTCGTGAAGAATGCAGCGACGATTTATCGCTCGTGAAGTAGCAAGCGTGACCAGTAAAAATGCCCCCAAAATAGTTAGATCAAATAATAAATCGGCCATTAAGTAGGCACAAAAAGTAAATCCAAATTAAACAAATACATAGATACGGTTATTCCGGTAATCTACAGATCATAAGTGGTCAGTCTCTAATAATTTAGATACAATACGGACCAAAACTTGGAGACAGATTATAGACAAATATATAAATATGTTGAAAAAATTAAAGTAAAATTCATAAATGAATATTTTCTTCAATATGTGCAGCCAAACATTCATTTACATATCGCCGTTTGTAAAAGTGCTTACTATTGTAGTTATCATTACATGTTTGTTCTTCCTTGTATATTCAGTGAAATGTCAAGGCAAAAGATCTAATTGTCTAAAGCAAATATTTGTTTACAGATTAACTGGCGCATCTCTTTTGTTGCCAAACTAAGTTTCTTTGTTATATACTTTAAAGATTCCAGAACATCTAGCCCGTTTATTTGATTGAGACATCTTACATCAAATCTCATTAAACGATTGTACAAGTCCATTATTTTAGAACATATAGCCTGGAACTGGTCTTTTTTTTACCTGCAACGGAACATCTTCATAGCCTAGTAAATCAATGTCACCAGAATCATCCGTCAACCCAGGAGCTAACAGTTTTTGCCATCAAAAGAAAGGGCAAAAGAGTTAGGCGGGTATGTCGAAACCACATTTCTTACCATAAACTCGAACTTTCCTGGTCCAGTTATTTCCGGGATTTGTATTCCAGTATGGGTGTCAAAACTTTCAAGGTGTATATGGCTTGGAATAGCGAAATTTATAAAAGCTTCCCCTGGGTCATAAAAGCCTTTTGAAGATGAGGTTTTCTGTCCAGTGTTTTTATATCCCGCCATAAATCTATGAAACCGACCATGAAACAATATCTTTCCAACATACCAAAAAAGTCGGGTTTCCTTGAATGGATATCTCATTAAAGTTGTTGATGGCACCGATAAAACCTGAGCACGTCACAAAACAGTAAAAAACAAATGTTAGTCAAACTTTTGGTGTGCTATCAGGGTAAATAACATTAAAAGGTATTCAATAAAGCCAAACCTTGAAAGTTTTTGCATAACGACGGGTGCAAGTTCCATTATCTTTGATCTTTGAACATATTTCTTTGTTGTTTTCAACCGGTTTTTGTGTCTGATCTTCAACTTGTGGTGTCGTCTTTTCCGTTGGTGTTATTGGTCCATCATCGACTAGTGTTATTGTCTCATCTTCGACTGGTGTTGTGGTCGTCGTCCCATTTTCTCTTGGTGTTGTTGTTTGTAGCTTTCTTCTCTTTATTGCCCAATGTCTCTTTCTGTTGTCACAATTATTGCTCTTTCTTCTTTTCATGATCTACAGTTATAAAAATATGACAATAAATACCCAAGCAAATTTGTTAAAAAATATATAAGTATTATATGCAATATCATTTAGGTTATGATTGATTCTAGTGCCGGTACAAAGTTTTGATAATTGATAAATTCCTCCATCACGAGCATAATTCACGAGCAAAAAAATACGGTACACCATTCATCACGAGTCAATTTTTCGGTACCGAGCATATTTTTCTTAGCTTATCAATACATTTTTTCTTTAAATCATTATAATGGTGTGGAATATGTAAAAACAAAAGATGCTGCACACGCACATACCATAGTTATAACGTTTTATGCAAAAGGCAACCCGCAATTCGTAGAATAATATTTTTGTTTACAGAAAAAATGATGACGAAATATTCGCCTTGAATGAGTTTGAAGAAAGTAAGGCATTTTTATTTCTATTTTTTGTTGGCTTTTGTTCATAATGTTCATTAATTTTGTGAGACATATTTGTTTTTTGAATATTTTGTATATAAATATAAGAAAATTAGAATAAAAGACTGGCCTTCTATTTGAAATGTCCGAATTCCTCCACCACGAACCGTCGCCTCCTCCCTCCACGAGCAGCTTTCTATACTTTGCCGCCGTTGTCGATTCCTTCACGAGTCAAAAACTCACGATACCAAATGACGGCCGTGAATATTGTTGTCCACGTTATAAAACGTAGCAGACTGAATAGATTTTCGTTCTTGTAGAATTTACAATCTTGAATTTAACTTCGCCTTTTTTTCATCAGAGGATATGGTTCGCCTCTCGCTTGAATTGAATGAAACACAGATATAAATCAGAGCGCTAAAGCGGTAAAAGGCAGAGCTTAATATAAGCACTAAAATAAAGAACGATCTGTTTTTCATCAACTTGAAACATATCAATTTTGTTCGTTTGCTCCGTCCTCTTAAACATTTGTTGAGAAATCCGTAATTTGGCTCCGCTCACATGAATACATATGATGTATTGATTAAATTAAAGGTAAAAGGTCAACAATTCTTAAGTGTACATCAACTCGTCATGGTGTATCGATATATGAAATGTAGTGCACATTTAAATCGTATTTATTATGGGGGTATAAAGATGTAAAACATTTAGTACATTGAAACAATAATTATACACGATGAATATTCTATAATAAATCCTCTGGTTATGACCTGACCGACTTACCCTGTCTAGACGATAAAAAACGCGAAAATCAGATAGCTTTATAACTACATAGGGCTCTTCCCAAAAATCAAATGCCAGAAGTCTGAGAAGGTCATGTCAAAATCAGACGTGTCACCTGATGTTGACATACACCTGGACACACCTGTTGACAACAAATCATAAAAAAACGTAATTAAACACACATAACAACCAAACTGCAATTAAATGAAGTCGATCATGTTAGTCATAAAGCTCTGTAAAAAGTCTTCCTAGAGTGTCACTTTCGGGATAAAATCCAAATACGAAGCAAGCATGACTTGCATATAACCATATAATCAAAGGCGTCTTTAATTTGGACATCAAAAAGTTACAAAAAGTCACTACTAAAAAAGATGCTTAGTGACTTAAGTGCATGAAAGGACATTTTCAGGGTACGGGGCGGTGATGTTATAAGATAAAGCAAGATTCTTTGTCTAGAATTTGTTGTTAGAAATCTGCTTCATATGAATAAAGAAGAACAAACAAGGTGCACACTTAGTCCCAATTGGAATACCCGGCACAGTTCGGTGTACTTGTTTTTCAACAGACAACATGAGACCACAGTGATGCCATGTAGCAAAACATACAGCAATAGCATTATCTGTTTCTTCGTTATTAAGGATGTTGGAAGGTCAGCTTTGAGATTTTTTTTTTTTTTTTCGGAATACTAGTTTTTTTTACCGTCAAAATAAGATATAAAAAAAATTGCACGATACCCCCAATAACGTCTTCATTACATCATCATAAGTATCTGCGTTACAAATTTATATCTAATAACTTTTCAAAGGTTTATACAGCTTAATTATGTGAATGTTAAAGCTATTTAAAAATGTAAGCAGAGAAATCATTTTCACACTAAATTCATTGAACTCTTTTAAACCGAGTACGGCAACCCATCCGTCAAATCTTTACATACTTTTATATAAATAAATTTAAGAAAATTATTAGTTGCATTTGCATTGAGAGAATATTGGGGTCATTTTCTTGTAAACTTTTAAAAAGTCAAAAGGATTTGATTGGATTAACGATCATATACTACGCATAAAATCGTAAAGAAAGTATTATCGAATCCAGCTTAAACCGGGACGCAGTCGCTACGCGCAATGTGATTGACTGGTGTAAATATTAGTACGCCGGTTTAACTAACCGAATTTTTAATATTTTCATGGGGAAAAAAATTATCATACTAAACTTTGCATCGAATATCAATAAATTTATTCAATATTCAATCTTTATTGTCGTATAAACTATATACAGTTTGTAACAGTATAACATAGACATAAACAGACATACATATGAAACAGATATACATATAGACATGTAACAAGTTGAAAAAAATATATATATACATCATAAAGCAAATGTTTAAGGTTCCCCTGTCCTCAGTTCTATAGACTTAACAAGTAGTAACTGTAATATTTTTTTGGTTTACAGGAGCCATGAACTTAATTTTTGATGGTGCACATTTAACAATCAATGTGCACAATGAAAAATTTAGTTTAAGGTTTAATAAACCAAACAAAATATTACAGTTAATTGTTAAATAATTTCAATTATTCCCTTGTAATTTAAGCCATTAATTAAAAAATTTCATCACTTTTAAAGTCACTTTCGAGCATCCTTAAATTATTTTTTAAACGTACATGTATTTACCGAAACGTTAACTTTCATTTTCCAAATCTTTCTCTTCTCATCACCATCCTATGCTAGTTTATCTCATTCTAATAATGGGTGTCTTGATATTGATCAACGATGTGCACTTTCTTTTAGGTTGAATCTTATATTCCTTATGAATGAAGAAAAAAATACGTTTTAGCAATTTCGCCTTGATATAACCTTTATAGAGTTGCAAGGGAGTAAAACACCAACTTACTCACTCGCTCACCATTTTGACATGCATGTTACTTTAAGTGCATATCTCAGAGAAAACCATGCAGTTTTGTCCAACCAAATATTTTCATAGGCATGTTAGCAATAGTGTAACTTAAATTCCTTGATGACAGACTTCTTTTGGCAAAATAGTTTTGTCCTAAAAATTCAAGAACGCCGACTTATGCGCCTTTAATAAGTATAACTGCATTTCTTTGACAAATCAGCTTTATTGAAAACAAAACTATTTCAAGGTTTATTTTGTCACAATGTCTTCTGATCATCAAAAATTGAACGGGTTAGGCCTTAGCTTACAATTGCAAAATCATAATTTCTGTTTTTTGTCATAAATATTATTGTTGTGATTATATGGCATTTAAAATTGAATTGAAATGAATTGAATCTATCATCAAGCAGCCTAGGGGTAATATTGGCAATTTTCCAAATTATTCAAAATAATAATAATGCTTGTTTTTTATGGCCCGACCACGTATGTGGATCGACCATATAGTTTTACCCTTGTACGTCCGTTTGTCCATACGTCCGTAACACTTTGGTTAAGTTCTTGGTTAAGATCAATTACTCGGATACTAGATGTTGGGGGTCAATGATATTTCACCACCAGATACATGTAGGGCTACACGACCCACTAGAAATTGGGTCACTGTGACCTATATTTTATGCATAAATGACTTCGGATAAGTTCTTGGTTAAGGTCCACAACTTGGATACAAGATGTTGGGGGACAATAGATGTGTCTTGGGTACGGTGACACCACCCACTAGAATTTAGGTCACTGTGACTTATATTTTACACATTAATGACTTTGGTTAAGTTCTTTGTTAAGGTCCATATCTCGGATATTACATGTTGTGGGTCAATGGTATTTCACCACAAGATGTGTCTTGGGGAACATGACACCACCCAATAGAAATTGGGTCACGATGACCTATATTTTATGCATGAACGACTTTGGTTAAGTTCTTGGTTAAGGTCCATAACTTGGATACTAGATGTTTGGGGTCAATGATATTTCATCACTAGATGTGTCTTGGGTAATGTGACACCACCCACTTGAAATTAGGTCACTGTGACCTATATTATAGACATGAATTACTTTGATTTAGTTTTTGAAAAGGTCCATATCTCGATTATTACATGTAAGGGGTCAATGATATTTTGATACTATTCCCGTGCGGGGCCCGGGAGGCGAATAGGCCCGTAGCAGCGCTAAGCTTGTCGGTAAAAGTCCACTAAAGAGCGCTCAGAAACCTGACATCGGGGTCAGGCCGCTTTGCCCACAAAGCGACTGGGATGTGTGCCCCAGGTGGTTGAATGGGGCAGCCCTGACATGGAGAGATGCGGGGTCGTCAGGCGATAATGCGGAAAACCTGACCGCAAACCATAGTGGTGCACCGTGTTGGGAAAAATGTCACGTTCCTCGCACGTTAAAGAACCCTGCTGCAGGTCTCGGTAAGAGTAGGACCCGTAGGATCCCCATGCAGGAGGCAAAATTTCCCGTCCCTACCCTTCACTCCTTTTTCCAGTGGCAGTCAAAACTCTCCTACCCGATTGGCCTTGTGTCCCCATTTCCTCCACTTCATCATCATTTCATGTTCATTGTATCACCACTTTCATGTCCATCTCCCGGATATAGCCGAAATCGCGCTGCTTGGGAGTAAAGCAATAACTAACTAACTAACTATTTTGATACTAGATGAGTCTTGGTAACACAGAACCACCCACCAGTTAATTATAGGTCACTGTGGTAGATATTTTACGCATGAACAGTTTTGATTAATTTCTTGGTAAAGGTCCATATCCCAGGCAATACACATTGAGGATCAATAAACGGGAGGGCCATTCTGTGGCTCATAGACACATTTTCTAGTTTAACTTTTAATTTTGTCCAAGGCAGGAATTTAGAACGTTCAATGCATACAAGGTGAAAATTTCAAACATGCAATCATGGCTCATGGAAAACTGTGAAATGCGTTGGTTTTGATTTTAGAAGAAAAAAATAATCCAATTTTATTTGGACAACTTTTGTAAAAACATGAAAGTGTTTAGTTTCAACCTTTATTTGCTCTAAACTATTTTTCTTTTCTTTTTTCAATTATACTTCGCTTTTCTTATTTTTGAACGGTAAAATAATTTAGTGTTTTTTTGTTTCAATAAATTAAGAGGAAATGACTAAAATCCGGATTGAACATGCAAGGTCAATTTCGAATTATAAATAATTAGAATTCAACATAATTTGTAACATATGTCCACATCGATTTCCCCACTTTGATCCCCCATATTACTGTTACTTTTACATTGAACAGCTGTCCTTGCTATATTACTAAGGTTTATTTTGTTTTATCTGATTAAAATACGGATGCGATTTATTATTTTTTTTTAAACATGGCATTTCTATGAATAAATATGGCTGCCTTAAAAGGAGGAGAAAATAATGACGATATTAGGGGAAGAGATCTTGTTTCGGCAGATGATACGGAGGAACTGATAGACCGGGCGACCTGTAGTCTCACATGTCGTCGCTGTCGAAGGCCAGGGATATGTCCCCCCTCCGCCTGCAATGTGCCCAAGAGATATATCGTCGTCGTGTTATCGGGTCTTGGAATGTTACTTGTGTATGCTATGAGAACAAACCTTGGAGTAACTGCTATTCTTATTTTGGACTATGCCCCTCATACTAAAGTTGGAACTATTAAAGCCATGGAATCTATTTTGACCGTAAGTCGCTTGGTCAGATATTCATTGTTGTAACAAAGTTAAGTATTCTTTTTTGTGGATACACAAACACAATATTTTCACTGGAGGTGAAAATATTGAGTTTATTTATGAAAAGATAGAAAAAACTTCTCAAAACAACAAAAAACATTAACATCAAGTAAATGAACATGTTATAAGCTATGTTTTTGCTTGGTTTGTTGAATAGGGTTTGGTGGTTTTTTTTAAATATATAAATTACAACAAAGTTCCAGACAATAAATTTTGCTACGCCTGACTCATTTTTCGTCTATTCAAGACTCATCAGAGGTGCTCTACCAAAAATTTTAAATGCCAAACACTATTTGAATATGAAGAGCATAGAACAATAATACCCCAAAAATGCCGAAAACTAGAAACCAAATTCTGACTTAGACCAACCTAAGTAGGAAGAAACTAAGGGTTTTAACAATTTTGAAATTTAAACGGATAATTTATAGCTTTGATGTGTGTTCGTCAACACAAAATTGTTGATGTCGGAGCGGGCTAACCTCGGGGAATTAAACCTCCACCAGCAGCGAAGTTTTTGTTTTTGTTTTTTTTTTATGTATGACTTGCTTTTTTTGCTGTCGTTTTGTTTCGATTTGTTTTGTACGGAGCCCGGATAGGGACATTCAAAGAAAAAAAAATAAGTTGTGCGCTCATTCATGTAACGAAATTGAAGATGAATTTCACTTTATATTAAAATGCACTTTGAATGAAAATTTACGTACAGATTTTTTAAAAGCCTTAGATATTTTTGATCAAAAGAATGAAGAAGATAAACTGAAATATATATTGAATCCGGATTCAAAGGAACATGTGAGATTGCTGGGCTCCTTTTTGAAACAGTCTCTTTCACCGAGGACAGGGGGCAATACTATTTCTTAATTGTTTCTTTGTTTTGAATGTTTGTTTTGTTTGTAGCTATTGACCCCTTGGGGTGTAATTTGCTCAATAAACTTATGACTTATGACTTATTATATTTATTTTGTGCGCACAATATATTATTTTGTGCGCATAATATATTATTTTGTGCACACAATATATTATTTAGTTTTGTGTGGATGGATGGATGGATAGATGGATATGCTCTATGTTTTGTTTTGAAAGATTGTTGTAGTTTGCATCTAAGAGTTTTGAAAGTAACAGGCGATAAAATAATGTGCTGGCTCTGATTTAACTGTCCGATCTTCTCAGGTTTTTTTTATTAATAGCTTATCTTTTTCACATATTAATTTTTGGGGATATATAACCGTGACATTTTTTGTTGATAATTGCTTCTGAAAAGGTGGGCATTTCTTTACTTTATGACAAGTTGCATATAAAGGAGTCCTGATCTAACCATAAGTTGATCAAACGGCAAATATAGTACAATCATTTTGGAATCGCACCAACTTCTCTGCGATTACATATATAAATATGCACATTTGGTGCGGTTTCTGTATGATTTGGGAGAATTAACATTAATAACGCACCAATGGGACTTTGAAATCCGATAAACTATATAGCTTTTTCGTTTTATGTCATGCATGTAACTGTAATATTTTATTTGTTCTTTAATTTCAAAACATTTGGAGAACAAGATCTGCCGGAACGTGTTTTTTCGCAGTTTTCTGAGTATACATTCCCAATTGGTGGTAATTAGTGATATGGGTGTCCATCCTTCCGTTACATCTCGAGGTACCCATCTCTTATCCACGACTTGGTGGATTTTCATGAAACTTTCACACAATCTTTGTGACATAATGTAGATGTGCAACGCCTATTTTTTTTTTTTTTCAAAATGATGTTTGGGGTTTCCCATTGCAAAATATGAACTTATAATTATCTGTTTGACAATAAGGGGGACCCATCTCTTATCCGCAACCCCTAGATAGATTTTCATGATATCTTCACACAATCTTTGTGACATATTAAATAAAGATTCGCACTTCCTATTTTAAAATTTGATCATAATGATTTTTTAGGGGCGAGGGTATTTGTTATAATAATATTTATATATTTTTCGATTTTATTGAAATTTATTGAATTGCCTACAAAACTACACCCTATCTGTTTTAGAGTATTAGTTATTAACTTAACGCTATTCAATCAATCTGCTACATGTATCTTCTTTAAAAACCAACCAAGTTCCCTGGCAAAAAAATCGCTACGGCTGACGCGCAATATTCTTTTATTCAAGACTCATTAGAGCGCTCTACCAAGCAGATTGAAAATGCCAAATATATATGAACATGAAGAGCATAGAACAGTATAACCAAAATCTGCCGAACTGGAGCCCAAATTATGGATAATTAAAATCAACCTAATATAGATCTAAAATGAACATAAAGTTCTTAAAATCACATTTTCGCAAATAACTCGAAAACCGTAAATATCGCGTCAAAATTTTTTTTTCGTATTATCAAAGAGCTCCTTTTGCTCTATTCACCTACAAAATTTCGGCCTCCTACGCACCTAGGTAACCGAGATATTGCAATGTCCTATATTATGAACTTTTGCCAATTACACGGAAACGGCAGCCATTTTGAAATTTTTTTAAAGTCCCTCAGCAACTCTATTAACCCATTTACCTTCCTACAATGTTTCGTTAAAATCCTTCGAGGCGTTTTGAATTCTTAAAGGAATCTTAATTAACACATATGGCCACCTAGAGTCGTATCATGCACATGAAATGAGACTCTTAATCGTCTTCTAAGGTTGATTTGCACCTGCTAATTTTTTATTTTATTTTAACAGCTACCGACAGTTGATTGGGATACGAGAGAGGTCGGCCTACTCCATTCTATGTTTTATGTTGGTTACATGATCACACATCTACCTGGGGGTTACCTCACAACAATTTGGCCTAGTCACAGGTGAGGCACTTCTCTTTGGGGCTACGCACAACAATTTTGCCAAGTCATAGGTAAGGCACATCTACTTTGGGTTTACCTCACCACAACTTTGCCATATGTAAGGCACATCTAACTCCACTTGTAGGTTGTCATGATTCTAGTTACATGATAACTTTGGTTTTCCGAATGTATAATGAAATTTGACAATAATATTCCTTACCATTAAAGGATGGATGGGATCAATTTTCGGGGTCCCCCCATTTTTCGTTTAGAAAGGGGCAAACAATGCTACTATTTTTATTTGTTCCGACAAAAACTTTTGTTCTGGTCTTCAATTGCTGTGAAATTGTACAATAATGTTTCATATTTAAAAAAGGATGAATGGGATTGATTTTTTTGGGTCCCCCCTTTATCGTTTAGAAATTGGGGGCTCAAAAATGGCAAAAAATTATATATATATATATATTATTTGTTCCCACAATAACTTTGGTTTTGGTTGGTCAATTCTTATGCAATTTGACAATGATATGCCTAACGTTTAAACCGGGATTGATTTTTCGGGGCCCTTCTTTCGTTTAGAAAAAAGGGGGACCCAAAAAGGGGCAATAAATACAACTTTTAGGTAGTAAAACACACTTCTAGGTAAAACGTCAGAAACGTCCCTAGATTTGCAGCACATATGCTTCTACCAATAACTATTCTAAAACTATATTTAACCTTATAAACACTTATCATACATCGTTGAAATCCTTACATTCCATAGATTATCTTCCAGTTAGTTGTTACTTGCAAAAATAAGATATTTTCATTACAAACCGATAACTCCGAAAAATTATACATGAAAAAAAAACTAAAATTTACACATTTTTGCCATAATTCAAGCCTACATATTAGACTGAAACCTGCACTAAATCCTCTATAGTGCTATACATGCTCTGAAAGTACATAAACCTGGCTGTTTATTAAAAGTAAAAAACCTATACATCGACCGGTTTATTTTTTCAAGAAATGACGTCGCACTTTTTTACCTTAAAAACAAGCATTAATAAAAGCTTTCAAAAGATCGGTAATATAAAAATGACACCATACCGGAAAAGGGACGCTAAACTTCCGTTTTTTCGAATATTTTTTATATTTTGTCCAAAATATTATCTATGAACGATTCCCTATCAGTTGAACACACTTTCGTTACTAAATTATAAGGCATTCTTAATTTATAGCTACTTAAATTCGACCCATTTTACATTAAAAATTCTATGATGTCACTCTCCGAAACTAACTTGTAAACAAAACCGAACTGTGTCTTACTACGGTCCGATTTTGATTTTTTTAAATGTCTTGTCAGGTACCGGAAACTAAATGGAGGATAATTATTGCAACTCTATCTTTTTTGTTATGAAATTAGCGGCCAAAAGTGACCAAAATCGATAGTTTTTGATTTATGGTTCGATTTGATTTTTTTTCTGGCAAGTTAATTCTTGTCAGGTATTTGATAAAAAATGGAGGATTAATTATTCCCCCCCCTCCTTGTTCCCGATATGAAATAAAAGCCAAAAGGGACCAAAATCAAAACTTTTTTATCTAAATTACAAATACCAAAAAGCGGGTATAAACGGTTAATTTGCATATGCTATATATCGATATTTCAAGGAGTAACCTCTCATCAGTAGCATTTAAACCAAAACATTGGAAGGTCAAAATCCAAAACAGTTGAAAACGAAAAGTACTCATAACCAAAACGTTCGAACAAGGAAGCCAAATCCAGCACCGAGGATATCGACCATGTGCATTACAAGGAAAGAAACCTGTCTGATTTCAAAATTCTTTTTAAACGTGTGCCGACGTTTTAGAATATATTTTTAACACGCTTGTGTGCGTTGCGTAAGTTTTGTATAAGTTATGAACACGCTACAAACACGTTAGCGAACGTCAGCGTGCGTTGGTGAACGTCGAGTGCGTCGCAAATTTTCCAACATGCTTAAAATTTCCGACGTTCACCAACGTGTTATAAATGAATTATTCGAACGCTAGGCATAAGTTAGAAGGACGTTATACACACGCTGATGTATGCTATGTGGTCGTTGTGCGCACGTTGAAACGCGTTTGACGAACGCTAAGCTAAATGGAAACGAACGTGTCTAGCGATAATGCAGCGCACGTCTAGCGTACAGCGCACAGAGCCATAGGCGGATCCAGGGGGGGTGGGGGGCTGGGGGCCCGCCTCCCCCTTTTGGCGGAAAAAGTTGGTTGAATATATAGGAAATCATTGAAGCGTGACCAAAGCGGGCCCCCTCTTAGGCCAGTCAATGGGCCCCCTATTTTCAGTATTTCCGCCACTGAGAGCGTCAAGTTAGATTGAATTACCAGTAGCGTATCAACCCCCAGAATTTTATAAGTTAGATTGAATTACAAATTGTCAATTTCAAAAGCTTCAAATACTAATTCAAACCTGAAAAAAAAATCTTCTAACAAAAAAACAATAACAAGGATAACTTAGATGGTCTGGAATTATAAGTAATTCTTGCAAATTGTAATACACCTGTCGTGTTTTCGGTGGACATTTTTTGGTAGAAAAATACTCAAATACAACGAGTAACGACAGTCTAACTTCAATACTCATTTGAAATAATGTGTATTTCTAATATTCAATAAGCACACGCGTTTTTCTCTATAAAAGACAACCGTCATGCTGTGTGCGATCATTTAGGGATAGTTAAGTGCTATAAAAAAGATGCTAGGCAAACTCTACAGACCCGCATTTCTTGCATGTATATACTCATTTGAGATTTTGAGAGTTTGTTAACAAGCGCATGCATTTCTCTCTGTTTCAAAATATAATATCTACACTATATTTTATTCTTTTAGACTGAGTGCAAAAATCATCACTATTGGTTAAAAACGGCTTTAGAATAATTATACATGCATATTACTAGAACGCTGAAAACCAATATTTTCATAACGAAACTAAATTTACATGATGTATCTATACATGTAATTATTAATTAATCCAGCAATACATTTAAGCCAGATAATAGATCTATTTGGGCTATAGAGAATAGAACAGAAATCCTAGGTCTCCCCACCGAGAGAAAAAATTAGAAGTTAGACTAACGTTATGAATGCGTTCTGCAGTCGTCACACATGCGCTAGGCAATCGTCAAGTACGCCGGACAAACGCTATAGATAAGTTTTGAATAAGTTTGTCGTGCGTTGCAGGTAGTTAGTCTTACGCTTTGTGGTCGTTCACCAAGATATTTTTTAAACTTTATACAGCGGCTGCCAACGTGTTCCAACGTTTAAGAACATTATTCGAACCTTCGGCACACGTTGGCTAAAACGTTATAGTGTGACAGGGTCATAAGTTCTTGGAAGAGACCGGCCGATCTTTCACAAGTGATATAATTTTTCAGTCTTTTTGCGGGTGGAGCAGAGCGGAACGAGCCAAAAGACCAAAATTTTTTATCACGAGAGAACGATCATTGACGGTTTTTCAAGAACGCGTGTAAGTACCTATTGATTTCTTCCGTAAAAATCAAATTTCTATATACTGTAACCTAAGGTGGCTTCATTCTAAAAACCGAAAGTTTTAAATAACATTGCATTTCATTGGTCGACATTAACGATCAATATCAGCATCGGCGGTTATTATTGGTTAATAGACCAGTGTGAGATCGTTGCTCGTGCTCGCATCTCAACCTGGTCATCTCACACTGAAAAAAAGAAATTTACGGAAGAAAAGTTTTGTGACACTCCTCTCCTCCTAATTGCTGTTTGGGACCAAAAGGTGCAAAAATGAAAAGTAGCAGATATCTTTAATTAGGGGTCAAAAGGGGTAATATAAAAAATGAATTCCTTGTGAAATGTGGATGGATAGTCCACCAAAGGCTGCGTGTGGCAAAAAACTTTGTCAGTCCCCCATGGACTGCATGTGTCCAGAGCAATTGACTATCCAAATTGGCCCTAAAATGTACAGTGTTCGACATGTTGCGGTCGTTTCATGCTGCGCTGGGCGAAGCTTTTTATTTAGAATTGATGACGACGACGACATAAGGCCGTGTAGCTTAAAACAAAATATCAGGTTATTTGTTGTGACCAGATAGAACTGGATTGGTTGTGGTGTCTGTTTAATATGATAACTGGTATAGAATAACATATTGATTAGATTGTCACAGATGTTTATTGCCATATTGTCATTTTTCTGATCAATATAAATATAAATACGCATTGGTCTAAAAATTAAATAATGCCATGTTTCTCGCGGACAAGATGTACAGCTTATGTGTAGAATTTTTTTGTGATATAGCAGTGTGAATCCAGATCGGCTCTTAGACCAAGTGCAATTCTAACTTCCAACTTGTACTACTATAATTTTGGATTTTTTATTTTTTCTCTAGGAGAACTAGAATTGTGCTAGAGTGATTCTGAATCGCCATACAAACATTATATGTTTTGATGACAGTATACCAAAATTTATTTTTTAATTAAAAGTGATATTTGAAATAAATAAGATAAAAAGATGTAAAGTTTTCATTTTAATGTATTTAAACGAGTCTTCCAGTAAGATAAAACAATTATGGCGCAACATCCTTTAATATGTACGACCCGCTGCTTTATGGGGTATTTTTTGGCTCATCCCTCATCTTCGAAATGCGGCTCTATTTAAACAAATTTGTTAAACTTAAATGTCTTTTAATTGAAAAATTAAAAAAACTAATTTGATAGAATGGCAAGTTTAGGAATGACGTTTAGTGTGCACCCAGACCTTGCAGTCTGAACACCAAAATGAACATGGAAGGCTTACATTCACAGAATGTCATATTAGTACTTAAAAGTACTATTTTGTACTTTAAAGATATTTTTAACGTTTTTCATGTATTCATCACCTGTCCAAAAGATTAGTTGTACAAGATTATAATACTTCTGCTTAACATCTAGAAAAAATCCCTCTTTTCGTCGATATAATTGACTATGGATATTGTTAACAATTTGTCAAAAAGGTATCAGTTTATTTTAAATCACAACTTAAGAAGAATATTTTCATTCTAATATTAACTTATTCAAAAGAGAGAAAGAACACAACATTGTGATATTGACTATTTAAAAGCCTGTAGATATACCCCCCTTTTTACTAAAAAAGCATTGTGAAATTGTGTCATTGAAACTTTTATTTTTATACTTATGTCATTTTTTAGCATTACAGCGGTCAAGCGTGTCGGTTTTGTGTGATGATACATCACCAAATTATTAATTGTTTGACGTGTTGCGTCGGATTTAGAATCGACATACTTGATTTTTTACATCAGTCGA
The DNA here is from genome assembly GCA_963971305.1 of Arcuatula senhousia. Taxonomy (NCBI): domain Eukaryota; kingdom Metazoa; phylum Mollusca; class Bivalvia; order Mytilida; family Mytilidae; genus Arcuatula; species Arcuatula senhousia. Next base: position 20,576,900 of record OZ020313.1, on the reverse strand, counting down.
TAGATGCTTCTAAGCTAGCTGTCAGTAACTTCAAGTGGTCTCTAGAGAGTGTCTTTACGTCTCGATATTTTCTTGTCGCCCTTTTGTCTCAGGTTCTAGTTTATTGAATTGAACTTCTATCGATTTGATTTTTACTGTGTATTAGTTTGTGCTTTGTTATTGGTAATCAATAGGGAGGAGGTTGGTCCCCAAAACTAGTATAACCCCGTCACATTTTAAATGTGTCTTTCCTAAGCCAGGAGTTTTTATCAAAGCTTATGTTTGTATTCGTTGAATTTATGTTATGTGTTTTTTGTCCAGAAGATGACCTTTCATTGGCATTTTAGGATTGGGCTTGAATCATATATATGTAGCTTATTTTAATCCAGGGCCAATTGCAAAACCGCGAGGAGCGACCGCTGGTCACATTGAAGGCTGTTGGTTGTTTTCCGTTGTGGGTTTATAATTGAAGGTTGTGTCACGTACACTTTTTCCGCATCCCATTGTCTTCTATTGTATATTTTTACATATTTGATAAAAAAATATCTAATAAAGGAATGTCATATTTATCGTACAGAAACTGAGGTTTCAGCTCAAATGTGCAAAGGTAGTATTGATCTAGGCTCGATTATCTGCCCATTTGTGTACTTTTCTGAATAACCATCGATTGTTTTGATCAGTGGATTGGTTTATGATATTTGAAAGCAAGCAAACATTGCAATTATGACGACAGCGACGAAAAAATCGCAAAAATTTAGCAAAAAAAATATAAGCCTCGTTTAAAAAAGCCCCCATATTGGTACCTAGCTCATCGATACTTATCGACATATTTTTTTATTTATATCGTAGTGATTACATATCACCTTACAAAAGTATATTTCATCACATTTTATTAATTTGACAGCAATATGAATTCAATGCATTCAACATCATTTTGTCTGTCAAAATGAGTACATTCAAAATGGCGCATGTTATACCCTGTTTGGACACTTTTTGTCCGGAATAACTAGGAAAATTTGAACCACCCAAAAACTGCTGTTCGCCGAGGACGACATTTAAAGTGCATTTTTAAGGGTTGACTGATAGTCCTTAGAGAACAAAAATTCATCATAAAATGTAAACTGAAAAATTGCAGTTCTTCTGCTTTTCATACAATTATAATTTATTATTTGTCTACATATCTTTTTTTCCCCTCACTTCTAATATAATTATTTAAGCATTCTTGATGTTTTTAGAACGAAATATATTTTAACATATCACTTAATTTAGCATGTATTGAACAATTTCTTACTTTTTTTGGGAGACGGACATGATTTAAGCTAAATATAGCTTGTTTTCGAATCCTTTTGCTTATATGTATGTATTTAGTGCTGACAAATTCTGATATGAAAAACACGAAGACTTTCATGGCAGATATTCCATGACATATTATATAGATATAGTGTTTTTATTTTTCAGGATATTTGGTGGATCAATCTTGTTTTCTGCTGTTCTCAATCTTCTACTACCGTTATTTATTGAAGAGGTTGGCTACGTAGGAACTTGTGCAATGCGATTCCTCCAAGGCACTGGGGAGGTAGATATTTTTATGACCCACCTACGAAAGTAGAGAGGCTCATACATTTTTTGTGTTGTTCGGGTCTATTCTTCCGTCTGTTTGTCTGCTCGTCATAAATAGGTTTACCTTCAGTTTAGTTTCTATGTTGCAAGGTGGGGCATAATGTCATTTGGGTATGTTCTTGTTTTTTGATAAGCTTCTTATTAAAATATTTAGTTTACATGTAAAAATTTACAATAAACATGTAAAATATGCAAAAAAGACATCTCCTGTAGTTTCAAACAAATTCAATCTTGACATTTTTTTTTCATTTCAATTTATAAACTCGTTTTCTTGTAATTATAGAGATTATAGAAAGACGTTTTCTGATTGCTTGTTTAATTCTGAATTAACTAGCTTTGGTTTACGAGTTAGTTGTGTGCTGTTATTTCTCTTGATCGTCAATTCTTCTGAACTTTCCACGAATCATTTCATTTATTGTCACACGTAGAATTGTCGATTAAAGGGACGTCTTCATTCTTTTTTTTTCTGTGCTTTTGGTTGTTAGAGAACACTTTTGTCTTGTTTTACGTTTTCTATGATTGGCTTCGTTGCGTTTTCTATCTCATCTTCATCACTGATTGAAAAGCTAGATTTCCGTGACAATGAAAAGCTTTTTTGTGTAGTTGATGAATTCATGTCCTTTTCTCGTAGAACCACACGACGACAACATTTGTGTATTGTATGAAACATTTGTTTAAATATAATTTTGAACCTTGAACTTAGAGCCATGTAGATGATGAAATTGACGGAGGAGTTCGTCACTTCAAGAAAAAACGTAACATATGATATACATATCTGAAGATTGTATGATCTTCCAAAGCGAGAATACTCCTTCCATGTTAACTGGAGCAGTGCATTGATTGCTCCTGGCAATATACAGATAAGAAACGTTAACGACACAACAAAAAGCATGACAGTACATTTCCTCTCCTCAGCCGCGTGGTTCTTTGACATTTTCTGTAGACGAAGAGATCGTCGTATTTTTGACGTACTCTTGACTGCTGAAAATATCGATATATTTAATATTAGAACTAATGCAATGGGAATAAATCGAAACAAGGCATTCATAGCGATCCAATAGCATTTGCAAAATCTCTCGCTCAGATTTTCATTTCGTGCGATTATTGTGTAGGAATTGTTATCTTTAAGTGTGTGGACGACACTGTATTTAAAAGGATAAGGTATGAAGACTATGATTGTAATGATATATATGAAAACTATTGATATTATTGTTGCTTTTTTGCTACAGACCGTTTTAGCTTTCATCGGGAACCGAACTGCAACAAACCGTTCCATGCTGATCAACGTGGTTATAAGGGACGTTATCCTAGCAGACACTATACTGGTATACATTCCTAAGTATGGGAATAAATAGCCTCTGAAATTGTGCCCATTAATCGGACTGATTTTAACGTATATTAACATGAGCGAAAAAAGTAGACCATTGCATAATAGAATAAGATCAGAAATCGCCAATGCCATTAAACAATAAGTGGATGCGTTTTTAACACATTGATGGTATAAAATCACTAAACATAGTATGTTTCCAATGATCCCAAGAATACACACAGGAAAAAGAATAATACATCCAAAAATAGTCTTTATAATTTCCAAGTTCTCATCAATGGAAATGCTCTCATATTTAGTCAGTGTCTTTAATGTTATGTTGTCTGGGTTGACCTTGCAGGTTTCATATCTATTAACTTCCAGTGGTTGTAGCATATAAAAAGTGGAACTGTTCTGTCCAAAATATTGAAAGTCGTTCATTATTGAAGAAATGTTATTAGCGAATCTATTCCAAATTTACAGTACATGTGAATCTGCTATACAATCGCCAATAAATAGTGTATAAGTCTTCTTTTCCCACTGATATTCTTTGAATACTGTCCAATCTATACATATCACACCAAGTAGATGCTAATTTCATTGTTACACTAATTACAACCATTGATCCACTATCTAGATGTTATAAACATAAATCGTAGAATCTCTCTGATATCAATATTTTAGCATCTAAGACACTGTTAGCTTCCTACAGATCTCTTACTAGGCTAAATTAGAACTAAATTTGATAGCTGCTTTCATAATTTGGATCGGCAGTCTGATGTCTAACAATTCGCTGGAGACATTATTCCCATTGTTAGAAAAAGTAAAAATTCAAATAGGTCATAACAACAGAGTTAGTATGATTTTTTGCTGATTTATTTTTACTATATTTTTTATATACTTACAATGTTGAGGTTTTATTGATTTAGTGAGAAGCGTACTTTTGCAACAATTCTTATTCGGCAATCAAATCTTTCTTTTGTAATGATTCTAATTCGTCAATCCCAATCTTTCTTTTGTAACGATTCTTATTCGACAACCCTAATCTTTGTTTTGTAACGATTCTTATTCGACAATCCCAATCTTTCTTTTGTAACGATTCTTATTCGATAATCCTAATCTTTCTTTTGTAACGATTCTTATTCGATAATCCTAATCTTTCTTTTGTAACGATTCTTATTCGACAATCCCAATCTTTCTTTTGTAACGATTCTTATTCGATAATCCTAATCTTTCTTTTGTAACGATTCTTATTCAATAATCCTAATCTTTCTTTTGTAACGATTCTTATTCGATAATCCTAATCTTTCTTTTGTAACGATTCTTATTCGATAATCCTAATCTTTCTTTTGTAACGATTCTTATTCGATAATCCCAATCTTTCTTTTGTAACGATTCTTATTCGATAATCATAATCTTTCTTTTGTAACGATTCTTATTCGATAATCATAATCTTTCTTTTGTAACGATTCTTATTCAATAATCCCAATCTTTTTATTGCAAGGATTCTTTTTCAGCAGACCCATCTTTCTTTTGCAACGATCTTTATTTGGCAATCCCAATCCCTCTTTTGCAACGATTCTTTTTATTCCACAACCCCATCATTCTATTGCAAGGGTTCTTATTCGACCATCACAATCTTTCTAATGCAAGGATTCTTATAATTACTAGTAAATTACCGGTGGTGCAGTGGTTAATGCACCGGACTACTAGCACTAATGACCGTGGTTCGGTTATCTTCTAGGGTCTTCTAGGGTCAGAATTTCATAGACCAATTGTATGACTCTCTCTTGTCACCATTAAAGAGGATGGTTTTAATGAATGATGCTTGTCCTTCAGAAGTGACGAAAAATGTTTTGGCGAATGAGCTACATGCACGCTACAGACCCCCTTTGTAGAGTTCGATAAGAGTGAGCTTGATTTTTGACTGCTACAAAGCCCACGCTCGATTCACAAAAGTATATACTAGCTTTTTTCCAATCAAGTAAATAAATAAGTTTGAAATAAGATCTTGAACCTAAGATCACCCAAATTATACACGTATTTTTAATAAAAGTCTTGCAAAACTGGACTAGTAATATTAGTACCATAACTGTACAAAATATTACTCTATACATTTTAGGGACTTTTGTATCCAGCTTGTTATGGATTATTAAGACACTGGTCAACAACCAAAGAAAGAGGAAGACTTGTATCTGCCGTGTTAACGGGTAAACTAATCACTGCAGTTTATACCCGGGGGGTTAATTTCTTATTTTCAGTACAGGGACGTGTGGCAGCAGGTCTGAAAATAGTACCCGAATGAAAACTAAGACACTCTGGATTTTGATACCCAAATAAATAGTATGAATGATAATACTGCCAACAAAAATAAAGGAGATAAAATGTATACCAGAATTAATAGCAAAAGAGACAATTATTCACATACTAGTATGCTGTAATTTATTGCCTTGTAAAAAGTACACATTCAGTTTTCTGGTATTAGAAACAATCAAGTCTGGCAAAAACCACTAAAACTTTGATTATTGTGTCCTCGTGTCTACTTATTATATATGTTTATATATTTTATTCCATGCATGTATCAAAGGCAAATTTCTCAGGAATTTATATACTGGAATTGATGATTTATACTAATCTATTCCCCAGAATTAATATCATATGAAAAATTCAAACCTAAATATTAACAAGAAGATAAAAAATGGTCGAAATAAATACCAGAAATTTCAAAACTACACCCGAAATGCCGCACGTCTCTGCATGTATACCAATATATATATATATAGTAACCCCCCCCCCCCCGGGATTTTATTCATGTATAGTTACTATAAGTCACACGTCAACTAAAACCAACCAAAATCATTTACAAGACAGAGTGCATTTTTGAATATTATTGAAGCGTGTAAATTTCAGTCGTTATGGTTTGGTTAAGATCGATTTGTTATTACAGCTGCTTTATAACTCAATATCAGAAAAGATGAACATTGATTAAATTCGTTTTATTTCTTTTCTTTTATATTGCTTGTTGTTTTATTTTCTTAGGTTCCTATGCCGGAGCTATCATTGGTTTCCCACTTGCAGGATTTCTTACTCATTATATAGGATGGCAATATGTGTATTATGTCTGTGGTGAGTTTCCAATAATTAAAACAAAGTCTTGCGGTCACACTAATTAGCGCCCGGGAGCGCCCGGGGAGGGATTTAGCGCCCAGGGGAAATATTTAGCGCCCGGGGAGTACTAAATAGCGCCCGGGAACAGATTTAGCGCCCGGGGAATGCATCTTCATTTATTATACGAAGGTAGATCAAACCATTTAGAAAAAATAACCATCTGCATATTTGCACATTCATAGTTGGTGTCTCCAAGGCAATTAACATTAACATTAACTACCCCAAAAATATTTTTTTATATGGATTTTCATTTTGATAAGTGTTCTTCCCTTTTTTATACCTTTTTATAAAGATATACAGTTTTGTATCTTTTTTATCTTACTCATTTAAAACATATTCAGCTCTTACATATTCTCTTAAAAATAAGTCATGTTCTAATCATCAAATTCTTGGATTTTAACGCACAGTTTGTTTTGTTTTTTTTTTTCTTTTTATAGTTTTTAATTTAGTCCATTGTTGTAATATATAGATAACATTGTGAATAATAAAGGTAAAAATGTTGTATGTATAATTCATTTTTATCAACCCAATCTATATTCTATAAAGTTTCCCCGGGCGCTAAATCTTTTCCCGGGCGCTATTTAGTACTCCCCGGGCGCTAAATATTTCCCCCGGGCGCTAAATCCTTCCCCGGGCGCTAAATCCTTCCCCGGGCGCTCCCGGGCGCTAATTAGTGCGACCCAAGTCTTGAGATTGGTAAGGATGGCAGGTCAGATTTTCAGATTTTTGACATTTTTCGGAATCATCAGGTATTTACCATCAAAATAAGGTAAAAAAAATGCACGGTACACCCAATTATTTTTTTGTTGTATTCAGCTTAAATATGCAAATGTTAAAGATCTGGAAAAAGCAGAGAAAACCTTTACCCGCCAAATTTTGAACTTATTTTGTATCTTCAATTATTCTCTTATGATTTAAGGCATTAATTTCAAAATCTCATCACTTTCAAAGTCATCCTCGAACATTGTTATAAAAACAAGAATACAGAAATATGGGGGTGGGGTGAGAGTGAAACAAATAATAAATTTTTAAGGAAAGGGTGGGTTGAAAGAGAGGAAAATCTAGCTCAGCTTAACATCTTAACATTTACTTAATTTCAGGTGGAGCTTGTATATTTTGGTATTTTATTTGGCTTTGTCTGGTGTATGAAAAGCCATCACATCACACGTCCATCAGTGATGAAGAGTACGACTATCTGTGTGATGCCCAGGGCCCTGATGTCATTGATTATGTAGTATGTATAGTAAATATGGCAAGATTGGAGAAGTTTGTCGAACCTATTGAAATTTTGTTTCATATTCTACTTTGAACCCTTACCAAAGATACACAAACAGTTGCTAAGTGTCCAGATCGTGTTTTGCAATATTATTACAAATTGACCATAATTTTTTAACTCACCTCACGAAGTGATACCCCCAGCGTCCACTTACAGGATAATTGGTTAAGGTCATTACCAACAAATGCCACATCATTCATATTGACCAAGTGAATGCTTCACAGATTAATACATGCTTTAGATGTTAAATGTGACTTGCATGTATTTTCCGCTTATTGATGACCACTTACAGAAGAACGGTTCATGTCCATTCCCACTGGTACGGTTGTTGCACCTAGTGATGCTTAGCACAAAGCATGCTTCGGATGCAGGCCATGACTTTAATTTCCCGCATTATTGACCGCTTAAAATTGGAAAGATTCAAGTCCATTCCTGCCCTTTGACATATGCGTAACAAGGTGAGCTTTGTAATCGATAGTAAACATATGTTTTTAAAAAAAAATTTCAATTAAATCAAACACTATCTCATGTAATACAATTCTTTGTCTATTATATAGATCGGATTTTGTCTGGCTACCTTTCTGATTTTCACGGTTTTTCCCGATTTTCCTGTCTTTTTTTATAATGAATAAATATGAAACATCACAGAAATAATTAAAAACCCGACTTCACAAAATTTGGCAGGACTGATTTTGTTTTTTATTTTTGTATTTTATCAATAAATTGTTTGTTTTCAGAATCTGAAAATTCCCTGGAAACAAATATTAACCTCTTTGCCTGTGATATCGTTGTGTATATGCCACTTTGCAAGGAACTGGATATTTATATTTATGTTGACAAATGAAGCCTACTACCTGAATAGTTTTGGGTTCTCAATTGCTGAGGTAGGTCTTTAAACGCAATTTTTGCCGCTTTCATGCGAAAAATCCTGATAATAAAATTGTAAATGTCGGCCGGGCGGGTGTCATGCAGGTGGGGGAATATTTCGTAAAAGTTTTTCCAGCAACTATAGTAGTCTATTTGTATTTTGTATAGCATCAGTATAGATCCCGTAAAGTGGGATTCAATTTCAGGTTTGTATCACACTTACCACTTGGACGAAACCTGGTCATTTTTTACTCTGACGGACTTGTTGCAAAAGATTTAATAACCACTGTTAGACTATATAGTCTTTGAACTTTTCTTAACTAATTATTACAACAAATTCGAAAGCAACAATTTTGCTACGCCTAGTGTGCGTTTCGTCAATTTAAGATTTTAGAGGCGCTGTACCGAAAGATTGAAAATACCAAACACTATATGAATATGAAGAGCAAAGAACAAGAATGCCAAAATTGCCAAACTGAAAATTATTGTTTTACTTATATCTACCTATGCATGTCTGAGGTAGGACGAACCTTAGGATTTTTACAATTTTGAACGTTAAACCGATAATTTTTAGCTTTGATGTGTTCTTTGATACAAAAGTGTTGATGCCAGAGCAGGCAAACTTCAGAAATCAAATCTTCACCAGGAGCGCAAACCAACACGGATGTTGATCAAAATCGCAACTAAGTTACAGACAATAAATTCTTGATACCAATAATTTTATTACTGAACAAGATTAAAGATTGATTTAACCTAAAAAAACATTTCCATTTGACACATAAAGGTCGATATTGAGCAATATTATGTACTGTAAATCTTTTTTGTGAATATTTGTAATCAGTGAGGAACTATGAGGCATGCTTCCTTGTTCTTTACATTAATGGTCACATATCAGTTCTGAGGCTTTATGATGCGGAATAGAGATTTCATAATTGGTATTCCGATTTATTTTCCTGAGTATATTCAAAACTTTTAATCTCTAACATGTTTTTAAAACATTGCGAGGATAAACCGCCTTCCAGTTTTCTTAAACAACTCATCCATGTTCCCTGGCTGATATGTTTAATCTCCAAAGTGCTGTTTCAAGTTAATTCAAATTATAATCGAGTACCAAGGCAACAGGGAAATGAAATGTCAGAAGCGCGAATTGGCAAAGAAAAATCGATCGACACAAAGAAACAGCACAAGAAACAAAACAAATAAACAACCAAACTGTGATTACCAACACGAACTTACAATTGAGTGGGTTTTTTTTTTCATTTTAGTCAGGATCATATGCTTCCATACCTTCAATTGTTCAAGTTTTGATAGGATTTCTAAGTGGATATCTTGCTGATTTTCTCCTGGGTAGATTTTCGACTACCTGTGTCAGAAAATCGCTGACGAGTTTTGGTAAGTGAAGTTCATCTGTAAGTATAAGTCACATAATAAAATTCAAACAGTAAATTGTAAAGCAAAATAGTGTCCTATGAAATTTTGTCCACCCTGCCATACTTAACACTGAAAAATCTGATAGAGCCACCAAGTGACAGATTCGGGGTTGTGTTCCGGGGTTGGAACCCCCGATTGCTACGAAAATTTTGTAATTTTATCTGGAACCTGCTTTTTGTCTCAGTGGACTGTAGATTGAACACTCTCCTTACAAAATGTCTGGATCACCTCTGAAGATCGTTGAGAAGTTTTACTTGAATTTAGAATAAATTCGAAGATGCCAATTTTAAAAAAAAAACTTAGCTTCTTTCGTGTATAAGGGCCGAGCAACCATTTGACTTTTAAGGGAGCTATATATATATTTTTTGTCCTGCCTTCTTATTTTCACATAAAGCATGGAAAAGTAAAGCTAGTAAAGAAATTTCAGCAAAAATACCCTCCTGCCTTTTGTTTTAATTCAAAGCACCGTACTTCCTTTTTATTTCTGAATTTTTGCCATCCTGCCTTTTGTGTTTATTCAAAGCCCTGTCTTGCCTTTTTATTTCTAATTTCACCATAGCCCCCACCCCTAAAAGTCAAATGGTCGCTCCCTAAGCAGAGTTTGTTGACTTTTAGGTATGGGAACACAGAATTATTATTTTGACATAGTTGGATGGTTCATCCTCAGACAAACCGTCAGAAAAAAAGTATAATACTCAGAATATTTTCACTTATGATATACTCGAATTATTGTTACGCCTTCAACTCAGGCGCTTTTGATAGCGAGCACAGCTCTACAGCAAGTTCCCGCGAAAAAAATGTCTAATGCTGATATTGATTTTTTTTCTCGTCCGGATATGCTTCTCACAATTTCGCGTGCACACAGGTTCGATGTGAATTTGAAAATAATTACCAATTTTGCTAATCGCCTTCCAAAAATTTTCTTTGTTAATATAGAACAAGGAGAAAAATATTCTGATGACAAAGAGTTACTTCATTTTTTACGTAAAACAAATTTTATTCATTTTTTTACATTTTCTTTTTTTACGCTCATTCGCCGCAAATACCTCGTCCCAAACTGAACGTTCTAGAAAATGAACTGATTAAAATAAAATAAATACGATCAAAACAGCAACCATGCATATATATGTTTCAATGTCAGCACAGATTATAAAACTTATATTTTTCATTTATTCCACCGTCATTACAGAAGTTATTTGATTAGATGTGTTTATGTCTTTAATAGACTAAACGCGTGTTAGGGCAATTCTACATTATAATTTTTTAGTAATTTTGTTCCCATTTTTTTTTTGGCTGATCAATTTGTCTTTATCAAGTTTTTGGGCATTGTTTCTGTGTGTCGTTCATTGTTTTGGTATTGTTGTTGTGTGTTTTATTTCCAGGTTTTGGTATTGTTGGTGTGTCTTTAATTTCTAGGTTTTGATATTGTTGCTGTGTCTTTTATTTCCAGGTTTTGGTATTGTTGCTGTGTCTTTTATTTCCAGGTTTTGGTATTGTTGCTGTGTCTTTTATTTCCAGGTTTTGGTATTGTTGCTGTGTCTTTTATTTCCAGGTTTTGATATTGTTGCTGTGTCTTTTATTTCCAGGTTTTTGTATTGTTGCTGTGTCTTTTATTTCCAGGTTTTGGTATTGTTGCTGTGTCTTTTATTTCCAGGTTTTGATATTGTTGCTGTGTCTTTTATTTCCAGGTTTTGATATTGTTGCTGTGTCTTTTATTTCCAGGTTTTGGTATTGTTGCTGTGTCTTTTATTTCCAGGTTTTGGTATTGTTGCTGTGTCTTTTATTTCCAGGTTTTGGTATTGTTGCTGTGTCTTTTATTTCCAGGTTTTGGTATTGTTGCTGTGGCTTTTATTTCCATGTTTAGTTATTGTTGCTGTGTCTTTTATTTCCAGGTTTTGGTATTGTTGCTGTGTCAACAAGCAAGCTGAAACAAGCTTTTGTTTGTGCTTGTCTTTTTGATGTTTTCTGTTCCTTGCTTAAGAAGGGGGTCTATCTGTGACTATTTCAGGACTGGATTCGAATTATATGCATTTTATTTAGACCATGGACCAATTGCAGAACTGGGAGTAGCGCCTACTGGCCTCGTTGAAGGCTGCTGGCGGTTGTTCAATGTGTTTTTTCATGAATTGCCGCTTGATTGTGGGCTGTGTCGCGTACACTTATTCGACATCTCATTATTTTCTATTTTAATTCCAGGTTTTGGTATTGTTGCTGTGTGTTTTTTAATACTAACATTTTGCAGAACAGGGACTCCTGCTATATCAGTCCTTTGTTTATCAGCCGCATTCTTTGCTATTTCAATCTCAGGTAAGTAAACACAAATATTTGAGGAGATTTTTATGCATTTGCCTGTGTAAACGTACATGTATTCAAATGCTAGAAGATTTATCCAAACAATCGAAGATTTGAGTTCTTCAGCTTTTAAGTTTGTTCTTTATATGATTATATACTTCTGTGGTATGAATTCAGGTACAGAGAGAGATTTCTGTTAACTTGCTGGCTAGCAGAAATCATATTTGTCAAAAAGAAAAGAAACGGACTCAGATATCAACATTTTCAAACCTTTACTGAAAGTAAATGACATCAAATTAAATATACAGAGAAATTACAAAACTTTCATACAATAACTATACAAATATTTTTGGTTGTTGCTAATATATGAATATATCAATGTAAGTTTCTGAAATTTGAGGCCTTATATCTCGAAAAAGAAGTCAAAAACCTTTTTTCTATTGCACAAGAGTTACAAATTTCCGAGGTTTAAAAAACCGTCGGTCTATCTTGGCGATCCCTTTCTACATGGCTTAAGTACCTTAAACGGATAAGCTGATATCTTTTTTGCCGGATTTGACAGATAATGACCAACAACTTGATCATTCTTATGTAACTAGAAAATATCGGCTGATGTTTGAGTTTCTTTCTTAGGTTGGCAGATAAACCATTATGATCTATCTGCTAGATATGCTGGAGTTCTAGTCAGTGTCACATCAGCCTTTGGAACCATTGGAGCCATTGCTGTTCCTATTGTAACAGGAGAATTCACAAAAGATCGGGTATACTTATAGTTAGAAAAAAGAAAAAAATAATAGGTCATTCTCAATCTGAAAAGGAAAACAAAAGCAAGGCAACCAAGTCTTAAAACACACAACCAAATCATTAACGCAAACGCAGTTAAAAAACAAAACAGAAAATCTTAGCTTAATGTTCGAAATATTTTATTCTAAGTAGAAAGATAAATGATCAAAATCAACTCTATATTAAAGTATTTTCGTTTACCATATTTGTTCTCATCTGCTGATTTTTTCTTTATTTTGTAGACCCTAAATGCTTGGGATGATATATTTTATGTGACAATGGTGATATTTATTTTTGCTGCAGTATTTTTTGCTATATTTGGATCAGGTATGCACGGGATTTACATTTTAACATAGCATTCTCTGTTTTGGTAGTAAAATTTTTTGAAGCTTAAAATTGTATAAAACAAAAAGGTTCCAAATACCAGAATTTTAACTCAATCCCTGGGAGGGGTCCGAAAATCAAAGTAAGAAGATAAAATAAAACAAATCACAAATCTTCAAAATATGAATATGCAGCCTTAAAGTATTCAGTCTTATGTATTTTGGTTTAATAGAATCATTAACTCTATTGGTGCATACATGTACATTACATTTCCGCTTTGATAAATATGAAATAAGCAACATGACAGCTACAGTTGATTGTAGTTTCATTGTATTATTATTGGGTATCAACTTTAATTTACTTTTAAGGTGACGAACAACCTTGGGCGCGACCACCACCTAACATAGAATTAGTACAAAAGATCGACCCATTGGCAAGAAAACCGTACAAAACTTTTATACAACAGAATACTTTAGGACCAGATAAAGAACTGAAACCCACTACAGTTGATGGACCTGTCGAACTGAAGAAAACTGAGGATATAAACAAGCTTGTTGAAAGACTTTCAGAACAACTTTCGGAAGAGGATATCAAAAAAGAAACGTAGAAAATCAAAGCATGTTTTGTTATTTAGGTGCCATTCCCTTTTCAAAAATTCATTCGAAATTCCGATTTCGATTCTTGTGTTTTCAAGAGTGGTTTCCTTTTACGGGTCGGTCAAAAATGTAAACAACGTTGAGCTAAGGAAAACATCAATTTATCCCTATCCGTTTTGGCCCAATTTCCCCAACCTGATTCAAATAAACTGGTTTAGAGTGAAGTATTATAGATGGAAGCTGGTGTGTTTAAGTAGTTCAAAACTTTGGCATATATAAACAAGAGGCTCCCAGGAGCCTGAATCGCTCACCTGGATTTAATGTCAACCCTTTGAAGACTTTTATATAGCTAAATGAGCTGAATGTTTAAGCAATAAAAAGCTCTATCTGCAAAAGTTTTCATTCCAAAGCAAAAAAACACTATTTTTCACCTTTAAAGGGCCATAACCCCTTAAAGGGGTCATCTGACAACTTTGACCCTAAGAAGATTTTATAGAGCTAATTAAACTGAACATTTAAGCAAGCAACATCTTTTCTCTATCTGCAAAAGTTTTCTTTCTTTAGGCCAAAAACACTATTTTTTGCCTTTAAGGGGCCATAACCCCTATAAGGGGTCATCTGACAACTTTGAACCTTAGAAGACTTTTGTAGAGCTAAATGAGCTGAACATTTAAGCAAGCAACAGCTTTTCTCTATCTGCAATAGTTTTCATTCTATAGGCCAAAAACACTATGTTTTGCCTTTAAGGGACCGTAACCCCTATCAGGAGTCATCTGACAACTTTGACCCTATGAAGGCTTGTGTAGAGCTAAACGAGCTGAACATTTAAGCAAGCAACAGCTTTTCTCTATCTGTAATAGTTTTCATTCTATAGGCCAAAAACTCTATTTTTTGTCTTTAAGGGGCCATAACCCCTATAAGGGGTCATCTGACAACTTTGACCTTATGGAAACTATTGTAGAGCTAAATGAGCTGAACATTTAAGCAAGCAACAGCTTCTCTCTATCTGCAATAGTTTTCATTCTATAGGCCAAAAACATGAAAAATGCTATTTTTCACCTTTAAGGGGCCGTAACTCCCATAAGGGGTCATCTGACAACTTCGACTTAAAGGAGACTTTTGTAGAGCTTTTGATGCTGAAGCAGTAGTGTGGCATCAGATTTCATCTATCTCTAAAACTTTTGGATTTACAAGCCAAAAACAGTAGTCTGACCCCCCCCTGGTCTATTTTTAGCAACGGCGGCCATGTTTTTCGACGAATCAAAAATCCCCATATCAGTGCTGTGGGGGATACCCAAAGTGCCACCAGACCAAATTTGGTTTGAATCTGTGCAGCCGTTTCAGAGGAGAAGAAGTTTGAAGAAAAGTTAACGACGACGATGACGGACGCCAAGTGATGGCAATAGCTCACATGGCCTTTGGCCAGGTGAGATAAAAAAGAGAGAGGAAAGACAAATGATTTTTATTGAGGGTTTAATTCATGATTTAGTGCATGGTCATTATTTATGACAAAGCAAAGGAACAGCGCCTTTATTCAATGTATGGAAGGTGCGCTGCGTAAAAACGATTGAGAAGTACACCCGCTATAATTGATTAGTGCTTTTATGGTGGCTTGTGGGTAAATCAGACGAAAAAGACACCTGAAATTCGGAATTTACATCTAAAATGCCAGAAATATGCCTAATAGTAATGGTTTTTTAACTGGAAACTATTATTAAGGCATTTATGTTACCAATGACTTAAAATTGACTTTAATTTAGTTCTTAAAAATACAAATTAAATACTTTTATACATAAATATTCCGAAAATCACGTATATAAATCATCATAAGTTTTTTAAACATTATTTTTTATCCTAAAGATAAGCTACCTAAATAACAATATATTGAAGTGTAGAGAGTCATTTTATTGTGCCCTTTAATGATAAAACACGACATCGGTGCACAAGTTGTGAAGTACATATGCGAAAGTTTTTTAGTACATCCGCACAAGTTGAATTGTGCATCTTTTAACGATTGGCGAAAGTTGAGATGTGCAAATGCGACAGTTGAGATGTACAACAGCTTTAGTTGAGAAGTACAAGGAAGAGTTGAAAGTACCAATAGGTAGATATTTTTTTTGCTTTACCTCGTTACGATTTAAGTCACATTGGTGGATTTTCAATTTCTCACGGTTCAGTTTTGTAAGTGCGTTCCGATTATGTTTGCTAGATTCGTCTTTGATCTTTCTGAGTTACCCATTTTTACATCTGCAAATGCGACTTTTTGTTTTAATAATAATATTTCCAGACGAAATCGAAATGAAATAGTCAATTTTCAAAAAAAAAAAAAAACTGTCATTAGCTTTTTCATGTTTGGACCATATGGTTTGATCATTGATCAAATAAAAGGGAGTCGGCGTAAAGTTGTTAACGTGTCGGACTACTAACACTGAGCCTCGTGGTTCCATCCTCGTCTGAGGTGAAAATTTCATGAACCAATTTTCCGACTCTCTTCTCAACACCATTTGTGAGAGTGGTTTCGAGGAACGATGCCCGGTCCTTCGAAATGGGCAAAAAGATGTCCTTTTTTAATATGGTGAGAGGAATATCTTATGCTCGCTTTAAAAGTTCTTTAAAGCTTTAAAGTCCTCTCTTGTTTGTTCGTGCTTGTTTTGTTATGTAATGACCGATTTTGCCATCGCTCTTCTTGACTTTTGGCTTCGGACTGCCCGATTGTTGTCTCTTGTCTTCTTGTATAGTTCGATAAGAGGAGGCTAAATTGTGCCGCTACAACGTTCACACTCGCAAACTGCCTGAAAAATATTTGTAGCGATATATCCGGTTTTCAAGGTACATGTATTTGTAAAATATAGTGATTTTTATGGTCCCAAAAATGCGAAAATTGTCATTTTATGCCACCCGCGAGGCCATGTCGGGGGCATTTGGTTTAACTTATGCTCGTCGTTTCTTAGAAACCGTAAATGGAAATGAGTTGGTACTTGGTAAGAAGGTTCAGTATGACAAACAATGCATCCTAAGCCATAAGCGACTCTCAGATCTGTAGGATCTTCAACTTTTTAATTGGGGCCAACGGGGCATCCGCGTCCCATTGAAACATTCTTTCTTTATCTTTTTTTTATCTAAAAAATCGATGTCATTTTCAACAAAATTTCGAATTCATATATTTTAAGATGGAGCGTGACACTGGTCATGTGACCGCGAAAAGCAAAAAGAGCAACGATATGTGCAAATGTCATTAAATATGAATAAAATTTAGGCTAAACAGTTTTTTTATATTAAAAGTTTAGGAATACTTTTGAATTATTATCAAACTCTTCAATCAAACGTATATATACATGTAAATGCATTTTTTTTCTATTTTTCAAGGGAAATGATTCATACAAAAACTGGCAAAAATTTCAAAGGGTTATAATGTTGGCAAAATTTTAAGCAAGTGACCCACTTTTTATAGTTTTAATTCAGGACATGTTGAAAAAAGGTCATATTGATAGAATTTTTCTTGAGAACATATTTTATGCAAAGATTTTGACCGTTCTTGTATAAATTAGGCACACTCTGAACCCTGATACTGGGAAAAGAAGGCAAGTGACCTCGCTTGCTACGCCTGACATGCGTTTCCTTTATTCATAACTTATCAGAGGCGCTTGTATGCAAAGTTCTCGTAGCGCTCTGTATTGTCGGGTCGGGAAATATTGAGTATGGATATGACCCTTTTAAAGAATACATTGTAAATAAATTTCTTGTATTGCCGATTTTTATTTAAATTTAGTATTTTTCGTGTTCAAATGTGTATAAACAAAGTACACTGTTGCACTGATAAATTTTAACTTATGTACTATTCAACATGTGCTTGTGTACTATTCAACTAGTGCACTCTCAAAAAAGTTGTACTTCACAACTATAACATGAAATATTGTACTTGCTTTGAAAGATAGATTTGTAGCATTGCTTAATACCTTTATTTCATCTATCTTATTATATGTTTATTGAGGAAAATGTTTAAAGTATACAATATATACATGTTTTATTTTGTTTGTTAGCCCATTTTCATGCAGCGGCTACTTTATTTCAAAAAATGAACAAAACGTTCGACTTTTTTATTCTTACTTGACAGCCATTGATTTTAGCTATAAACGAATGTCATTTTATAGGACAATGTAAAGTATAGTAAAAAAATGTGCCAATTAAATTCAAAGGAATGACTGCTTACAAGTCTTTTTTATGGAAAAGGCCAAAAAATATGCAGACGGCTTTCTAGGTTGCACAAGTCAACTATGACGTATGTACTTCTCAATCGTTTTTACACAGCGCACCTTCCATACATTGTTATTGCTGTTCGGGGAAATGCCCTTCAACGTGAGACAAATGCTTACATCTCTCTGAAAGTTTAAGAGGCTCACTGCAGTAACTTTTGAAGCGGAATTCTTAGCAAAATGTCAAAAACGCTACACCAGTGTATTGAGGGGCAAATACTTTCATACGTTGCCCAATAATCACATACAGTACTAAAATGATACATTTAAACAGTATATAAACAGGAAAATTATAGGGCATATTTGCTATATGGGTTGGCAAAGAAAATACTAGTAGGTATATTAAGGTAGATGGGATGTCTAAAAATTTATCCATAGATTTTTATGTTATTTTTGCCACAGTTAGCTCTATAATGGTACTTTAAATTTCAAAAATAAAATAAAAAGTTCACCAGAGGAATTTTTGTAGAAATGACTTTGAAAAATGCATGATTTTATTACTTTTACTATAGGTTTAATAGGGAAAATTCAAATCTTCTTCATTTAAGAAAATCTACTCCATAGATTTTTCTTAAAATTTGTGAAAATCTTTGTTTTATATTGATTTTTAAATATACTAAATAAAAAATAAAGTTCACCATCATTTTTTTGGATTAAAGAGAAAAATGTGTATTTTTTTTTATTATTTCTATACAAATTATCTCCCCTGAAAAATTACGGGAAAATATGAAAATTAACAAAGAAGGTGAATTTTATCAAAATTGTTGTTGTAATTATCACTTTTGATGTTTACTTAGTTGAATAGATATTAATTAGAATAGCTAGCATTATGAAATACAAATGACAACAAAGTTCCAGACAATAAATTTTGCTACGCCTGACGCGCGTTTCGTCTATTCAAGACTCATCAGAGGCGCTCTACCAAAAATATTTAAAATGCCAAACACTGTATGAATATGAAGAGCATAGAACAGTATAACCAAAAATACCAAACTGGGGAACCAAATTATTACTAAGATATTCAACCTATGTCTGGGGGTAGGAAGAACCTTAGGGTTTAGACAATTTTGAAATTTAGACGGATAATTTAAAGCTTAAAATTTAAAGTTATGGTAGATGTGCAAAAAGATGCTCAGTGATAGACACCCCATCTACCTTAAGGACAAATTGTACGGGAAGGCTGAAATGGCTGTTTTCAGCATCACTGGTAAAAAATGAATGCATTTGAGAATTTATTTCATGAATACACATGCCATAATTTTAGATATATAAGAGCTCAACTCAAAGAAGGGAAATTTGACTCGACTTTTACTTTTACACAGACTGAGTAAAAACATTATATAACATTTGCTGACTACTAGTTATTACATATAGCTTTTTGTTTCAGTCGGGCTTTGTCGTTGGATTGCGTCGTAGCGTCATAAACGTTGCCGTATCGGAGCGTCATAAACGTTGCCAGCGTTAATCTAAGGGAGGACGTTGGTTGGAAATGTCGGGGGCAATCATGCAATGTTTGCCAAAAAGACAAAAAATCACAAACATAAATGGAAAATACAAGTTAACCAAGCGAACGACCCCGGAATTCTCAGGTACTTTTCCAGAGGAATGTTTTGCTCCCCAGAATACGCCTAGGGATAACAGCGATCGCCCGGAGTCATGGCCATGGAAAACACTACCAAAACTCAAACCTCCAAGAGAGATTCTGTCTAGACCTTCATCGCATAACGAAGTAATTGGAGGGTCTGGTCGACTGAGCGTAAGTCCAAATATGAAATACGGCAAGATTCCATGTGACAAAAAACTTCCTCCGATAGCAGGGGTTCAGGACTGGAGAGATTTGTCCCCGGATCTGTTAAGAAGGGATGCTGCCTGGAATGTACTTTGTAAACATTGCCCACGTATTACACCTAATTCTCGAAGAGAATACTTCCGCAGAATCGTCAACTGGAGAAAAGGAATTATTGATGAAAATGAAAGAAGAAATTGTATAAACTGTAGAATGCAAAAATTAGCGGCAAAGGTACTCGATACGGACGAGAGAGCGCGTCAAGAATATGAAAGAGTCGTTAATAGAATTCCATACTCACGAAGTTATTATAATTCATACTCTAGAGATATAAAACAAATAGAAGTGCGCGATGATTCTCCTACGTTAAATGTCAGTACTAAAAAGGATCTCTTAAGACGCAAACAAAAGCCTCCGTGTCCGCCTCGGATAATACAAAATACTACAGAAACCCCAGATGCAGCGTACACTAATTGCAAGGTAGCTCGGTACTTGGAGTTGTATCCCGAGCGCAGAAAAAATATTCATCCTAAATGTAAACCACTTGATCAAATATTCGAACCAGCGATACAAAGCGTGTTACAGCCATTAAAAGTTGTATATAAAAGAAAATGTCTTCCGGGATTACTTCAGAAGAAAACCAATAACAAAAGAGTCGAACCTCAAAAGTATTCTCTTGAATATGAAGTTACAGACCTTGGTGTACTCGTTAACCTGCCAAAAAACAATCCAAATCTAGGCAAAAGACACGTCAGTATTCCCCGAAACACCAGCTTTATTGCTTCAACCAAGAAACAGAGTAAGAAGATAGACAAACCATTTTTTTCAACGATTCCAAGATTTATACTGCCTACAAAAAGTAATTTTGTGTGAATATTTTCTCTATTTATTTGCAAATATCTTTTTTTGAAATCAATTTTATAATGTGATATCATGTATCTCTAAACTAGTATTTAAAAAAAATGGAAGACACTGCAGTTTTTGTCTCGCCTGCGACGAATAGTGGAAGGCGAGACTTAGGTATTTATTTCCGGCGGCGGCGATGGCGGTGGCGTTTTTATCTTTTTTTGTAAGAATTTTGTGGAAAATGAATTACTTGAAATGTATAATAGCTAGGCATCTGATATTTGGTATACAGCTCAGGTTATGGTCGATGCAAGTGTAACCATGCCCTGTGACCCTTACCCCATTTTCACGCGCCAATGACTATATGAACTTTTTTCTTATTCTTTTTTCAAACCGAAAACTTCTTTGTAAGACTTTTGTGGAAAATGAATTTCTTGAAAAGTATAATAGCTAGGCATCTGATATTTGGTATACAGACAGTTTAAGTTATGGTTTACCCAACTGTCACCATGCCCTGTGACCATTTCCCCATTTTCTTGCTCTAGTGACCATGTGAACTTAGGTCTTTTTTTTTCAGGCCGAAAACTTCTTTGTAAGACAATTGTGGAAAATGTATTTCTTGAAAAGTATGATAGCTGGGCATCTGATATTAAGGATTTATAGGTTCTTACATAAGTTCTTGGAAAAGACCGGTTGATCTTTCACGAGTGATAGAATTTTTCAGTCTTTTTGCGAGTGGAGCGCAGCGGAACGAGTCAAAAGACCCAAAAAATTCTATCACGAGTGAAAGATCATTGCTGGTCTTCCAAGAACGCGTGTAAGTACCTATTTCTTCCGTAAAAATCAATTTTTTATATTCTGAAACCTTAGGTGACTTCATTCTAAAAACCGAAAGTTTAAAATAACATTGCATTTTATTGGTCGACATCATCAATCAATACCAGTACCGGCGGTTATTATTGGTCAATTGACCAGTGTGAGATCGCTGCACGTGCTCGCATCTCAACCTGGTCATCTCACACTGAAAAGAGTCATTTACGGAAGAAGTTCGCTACTATTATTGAAAATAAATAGATTTCAAATTTGATGCCTTAAATGAAAAGATAATAGTAAAAGGTATAAAATAAGCAAAAAAATTTGATATGTTCGTGACAAGATAATTGACGTTAAAGTTTTGGCGGGAAAACGTTTTCTCTGACTTTTTCATAGGTTTAGCATTAGCACTATTTAGCTGTTAAAACCCATGACAAAATAAATAGGATTTGATAAAACTTTGTCTATAATCTCTTTATGACATATTAAAGACATTAATAACAAGAAAATAGGGGGTTCGTGGGCAATTTTTTTTACACTATTTTGATGGTAAAATCCAGGTGATTCCGAAAAAATGACAGAAATACCAAAACAAGACCAGCGAGCATCCTTAAGTATACAGATATTTATAATTATGGTCTACGCATAGGGCACAATGCTATGTGACCCTTACCCCATTTTAATACTTCAGTGACTTTGTGAACTTGGTTCTTATTTAAGGCTGTAAACTTTGTAAGACTTTTGTGAAAAATGATTTTTTTCTAAGTATAATACATTATTTAGCTAGGCATCTGAGCTTTAGGATATTGATGAAACAAATTAGGGTTTTTGGGTCAATCACCATGTCTTTTGACCTTGACTCGTTTCTACACTAAAGGACTGTTAATATTGGTTTTTTTTTTTTTTTGTATCCGGTCTTTTACGTTAAGTATGTTTTTCAATGACTATGATATCTTGAATCATTTCAGTTGGTCCTCAGGAAAAATTGTCGATAAGGTTGAATAACTAAGGTATTCCGATGGTGCCAGCAGGCGAGACATACTTTAGTGTTAACAACTCTTGTATTTTCTTCACTATTAAACAAAGTACCGGTAACCCAATGTTTTCAACTTTGTGCGTTTCATGTATTTTCCAATTGCAATTTCCACTTGGATAACTCGTAAACCAGTCTTAAGGGACCGACCATTTATGGCCTTGGTTTTTTATCTGGTCAGATTTTTTTCCACGCAAAAATATTTACAAAATATTTTTTCTATTATATATATGGCAGAACTTCTTCTTCAGAATATTTTTTTTCTTAAACTGTGACGCAGAATATAGTTTTCATCGCAAATCAGATTCAGAATATTTTTAGGGAAAAAATCGGCCCTTTCCTTCAAACTCTGAAAGGATGAAACTCAGAAACTATAGCAGATATGAAAAAACCGAAAAAAATTATAAGAAAATGAGTTGTGGAATAAGTGTACGCGACACAACCTACAATATAAACGTAAATTTAAAACATCCACAATGGGAAACAGCCAGCAGCCTTCAAAGTGATCAGCGTTCGCTGCTTGCTGTTTTTCAATTGGCCCCTGGATTGAAAATAAACTACATATGAATCAAGCCCAATTTGAATCCAAAAGTGCAATGAAAGACCCTTTTCTTGACAAAAAAAAACCAATTAACATAAATTCGACTGATTACAAACAAAAGCTTTGATAAAGATTCCTGACTTAGAACAGGCACATTAAAAATCATATTAAACTAGACAACAGAAGTTAACATCATATCTCAATAAACTATAGGGCTTGTAAAATAGCCTTAAATAAATGAAGGGCGTGGCTATTCTTAAATTAGATCTTAAATTACATAAAAATATCAAAAAGCCTATTAATTTAAAAAGATAACTTTAAATATTTAGCCATAAGACATACTACATGTAGTAACAAACAGCCTGCATGCGAGACAAACCTCTTTCTTTTATTGTGGGTGTTTTTTTTACAAAGTTTATAAAGGACTAGGGGTTTCGAATATCTGAGATCAAAGTTAGATTCAAGTCGTACTGATACTATAAACAACCTGGAGACACCAAAAGACAACGACACTTCAACTGAAATCGCAATTGGCACAACTTATTAAACGCAGCTTTTTCAAAAAGAATGGAAAACGCAGGTACATTTGGTACATATACTAAGACTTACTTTGTCATCAATGTCCTTCAATATATCCTCCGGAATTGGAGATTAAAGAGACCACCGAATCTAATTGCTTCACGTCTTTCTTGGATTTGCACCTCGAATTTGACCCAGGTGGTCATCTCAGTACAAAAATTTACGATAAACGAGACGATTTTAATTTTCAAATTATTAATTTTCCTAATCTACAGAGCAATATACCTACTTCTCCTGCATACGGTGTTTATATTTCTCAACTTATTCGATATACCAGAGCTTCCACACATTTCACAGATTTTTTGATCAGACACCGGTTTCTTCGTGACCGACTTTTGAAACAGGGCTATAAGAAAATACGTCTCATACGATCACTAAAAAAATTCTTTCTTCGTTATCAGCCACTAGTAGAAAAGTTCAAAATTGAGTTAAAAGATATGATAGTTAATTGTTTTAATTAGTGTTTGACTGGTCTGCTGTACTGAGATGATCACCTCAATATCCCTATTGTGTCTCACAACTATGTTGTGTTCTATGGTCATTACCGGATCCTAAGATCGCAATGGAAGAGGGAGGTTTGGCGCCATAAAACCTGGTTTAACCCACCATTTCGTTTGAAATGCCTGTACCAAGTCAGGACCATTGCGATCCACCAGTTCTACGGTATGACTGATTCGTTTTTGTCATTTTCTCTGGACTATGAGATTGATCATTCAAGTTCGGTAGTTTTGTTATTACCTTTATTTAAGAAAAACAACAAATTTACAGAAGACCAAAAAATCGACATGCTCAACTTTCTCATTGACAACATATTTGTTCGGTTTGGTAGACGTGTTTTTTTTTTTTAGCAAACAATAGGGATTCCAATTGGGCACCAATTGTGCACCTTTGCTTGCTGATTTGTTTCTTCATTCATATAAAGCAGAGTTCTTAGGTCAAATAGCCCTCTAATAGCTTTATTATCAGACACAACAGGAAGGGGCTATTTTTTTTTCGTATAAAAAAAGCTACAAATGCTTGTGTTATGGAACGGGGGGTCTAAATTGGATGTTGTTACCTGGCTGCTTCTTTCAGTACATTGTAACTGTTTCGAACGCAGTGTCATCTGTTATCATAATGATAATACAATGATGACATTTAACGAATCTACAAAACATCGACAATTTACGAGTTGAGAATAGAAATTACAAAGTTAGCACTTACAAGTTACAAATTGACAATTAACGAATTTAAAAGAATTCAGAAATTACACAGTTACAAGTTACAAATTGACAATTACAAATTAAGAATTTTGACCCCATTGGCTTTCCATAAGCAGCGCCTACTGGGTTCGTTGAAGGCTGCTGGTGGTTTTCTTTTGTGTTTTTTCTAAATAACCTCTTTTTATGCGAGTTGTTGAAAATATTTTCCAGAAAGAGACGATTTCCATAATCATGAAACTAGCATTTACTGGGCCAAAATTACGCTCCGTGTTCCCAGGAGTACTACATTTTAAATTTGGTCGCGTATTTGTATTGACGTTAGCTACATACATTTGAAATTCTAAACATTACATTTTGTGCTGTGTTTCAAGTTCAGCGGCGGATCCAAACCGGTTCGCTAATTATCTCAGCATATGATATATTACTAGTACGCATATCTCATTAAAAATAAACGTTTAAGACTTAGTAAATAAAAAAGAAACATTTTCAAATCAACATTTCAAAAATCTAAAATACGGTATGAAACTTTTAATGCCAATAAATTTCGATATCGATGTTAGTTTATATAGAAAAAAATATTTGGAATCACATTTTGATTAGAGTCCAGAATTCGACACTTAAAGACTTTTTAAGAAGATTAACTCTGTACTAGGGCTTGTAATGATTTCTTTCATAAGTATCACTAAGGAAACAATAGTGTTTAGTTTAAATCACTGGTGAGAATTTGGTGACTACAATATCCCACAATGGAAATATTGCTGGAAATTAAACTTTATCTTTGTCTTATTGAACAAAACGGCTGAGCATTTTTTAAAACATAGGTTTTCCTGTCTCCTTGGACTGAAATACATCAAGAGACAGAGGGTATCCTCATGTGCTGATCATAATCTGTTGGAAGTATTAAAACAAAGACCAATCGATGTCTGGACCTGCGTCGCACGGCAAAATGTTGAACCCTGTACATTCTAGGCTCAATATGGATAGTCAATAGTTTTTGACACAATTGCATCCTATGGTTGACTGACAAAGCATATTTGTCACATGCAACCCATAATAGACATATTATCCAATATTTAGAATTAAAATATTAAAGATTCTAATATCTAACAAGAATTAAGTTTTTTTTTAAATAAGACAAAAAATTGGTCTCAATTTCCCCCTAATTTCTTAACAGAAAAGGTGGGGCCAAGAAAAAACTTATCCTCCATTTTGTATCCAATGTATGACAAAATTGACTTGCAATTTTTTTTTTCAAAATCGGACCATAAATAAATAAAAAGCTACGTCAAGCGCAACATTATACGACTGCAACAGGTTGAACCCTGTACGTATGCGGCCCAATATGGATTGTCAATTGCTTTGGACACATGCAGCCCATGGTGGACTAACAAAGCTTTTTGACACATGCATTCTTTGGTGGACTTTAAAATGCATGTTTGATTTGTTAACTCATGAGGCGTTTTTGGCACCGTTAATCACTAATTTCCCCAAAATGGTAGGAGATATTGCAATTCTGATTGAAAAGCACAGGCAGTGCTATTTACAAGGATTCCAATTTAAAAAAAGATTTTGAAAATCGGACCACAAATAAAAAAGTCGATTTTTCGGGTGTGGCCCCTAAGGCCTTTTTGACCCCTCGTAGCAATGTAATGGTGCAAGATACTTCAAAACTGTTGTTAGATTTTGTTGACAGAATTTATTGAGGAATATAATGAAAAAAAACAACCAAAAATGTATCAAAATAAATGTTCTACCGCAGTTTTGTTGAACATCCATTCTACCCCTTTTGGCCCCTTTTTCTTTGAAATGGTGGTGGCCACAACTCTTTAATGCACGAGAAAATTTTCTCTATTGGTTAGAAACATCTTTTTAAAACAATGTAACAATTGAATTGGGCAGCCCACTACAACTTAACTTTTTAATAAAACCATTTTGCTGAGACAAAACTCTTATAATTGGTGTTTATGACCTCTTTGACACCTGAATTTTCTAAAACGGTAGGAGATATTGCAAATTTGATTGGAAAACGCCGGCAGAGATTTCAAGGATTCCAATGAAAAAAAAAAGATTTTGAAAGTAGAACCACAAATAAAAATGTCGATTTTTGGGTTTGGCTCCTTTTTGACCCATCATAGCAATGTAACGGTGCAAGTTACATCAAAACTGTTGTTACATTTTGTTTACAGAATTTATTGAGAAATACAATTACAAAGAATGATCAAAATCGGATGAAAATTTAACATCCCACAGACGTTTTGTCTATACACCAATTTTAGCCCCTTTGGTCCTTATTTCTGAAAACGTAGGGGCCAGAAACCCCAAATGCAATACCAACCTTTATTTTGTGGTTACAAACATAATTACAAAATTCAATAACAATTGGTTTACTACATTTGTACAACTAAAGTTATCGCACGGAAACCAAAGTGTCGAAAGACGACAACGACGACGACGACAACGACGACATCGCCATAACAAAATATACGATCGTCGTATAAAAACCGGTAGTAGATATTGTAAATCTGATTGAAAAACACAGGCATGAATTTCTACAAAGATTTTAATAACACAAAGATTTGAAAATTGGACCACAAATAAAAAAGTTCAATTTTGCGGCATGTAGGAGGAGATATTGCAAATCTGATTGTGAAATACAGGCAGGGATTTTCACAAGGAGTCCAATGAAAAAAAAAGATTTCGAAAATCGGACCACAAATAAACAAGAGGCTCCCAGGAGCCTCAATCGCTCACCTGGTCTTGATGTCAACCCTATGAGGAACTTTGTAAAGCTAAATGAGCTGAACCTTTAAGCAAGCAACAGCTTTTTCTCTTTCAGCAATAGTTTTCATTCTGTAAGCCAAAAATGTGAAACATGTTAAGGGCCCTCTGACAACTCTGACTCTATAGAGACCTTTGTTGAGAGCTTAATGAACTGAACATTAAAGCAAGCAACCAATTTTCTTTTTTCTGCTATAGTTTTCATTATATAAGCCAAAAACATGAAAACATGTTAATTAAGGGGCTGTAATCCCTATAAGGGGTCATCTGAAAACTTAGACCCTATGAATGCTTTTGTTGAGCTAAATGAGCTGAACATTTAAGCAAGCAACAGCTTTTCTCTATCTGCAATAGTTCTCATTCTATAGACAAAAAAACACTATTTTCGCCTTTAAGGGGATGTAACCCCTATAAGGGGTCATCTGACAACTTTGACCCTATGAAGACTTTTGTAGAGCTAAATGAGTTGAACATTTAAGCAAGCAACAGCTTTTCTTTATCTGCAATGGTTTTCATTTTACAGGCCAAAAACACTATTTTTCGCCTTTAAGGGACGGTAACCCCTATAAGAGGTCATCTGACAACTTTGACCCTATGATGACTTTAGTAGAGCTAAATGAGCTGAACATTTAAGCAAGAAACAACTTTTCTCTATCTGCAATAGTTTTCATTCTACAGGCCAAAAATACTATTTTTCGCCTTTAAGGGGCTGTAACCCCTATAAGGGGTCATCTGACAACTTTGACATTATGGAGACTTTTGAAGAGCTAAATGAGCTGAATATTTAAGCAAGCAACAACTATTCTCTATCTGCAATAGTTTTCATTCTACAGGCCAAAAATACTATTTTTCGCCTTTAAGGGGCTGTAACCCCTATAAGGGGTCATCTGACATTTTCAACCTTATAGAGACTTTTGTAGAGCTAAATGAGTTAAACATTTAAGCAAGCAACAGCTTTTCTCTATCTGCCATAGTTTTCATTTTACAGGCCAAAAACACTATTTTTCTGGCTTTAAGGAGCTGTACCTTTATCTGACAACTTTGACCCTAAGGACACAAAAGAGCTAATTGACAAGCAACAGTTTTTCTCTATCTGTAACAGTTTTCATATTAGAAGCCAACTAGAGGCTCCCAGGAGCCTGAATCGCTCACCTGATCTCTTATGCTAAAGCTGCTTACCTAGTGTGCAACATGGTCTACAAGTACTTGGGAAGTAACATTAAAGAAACTAGTTAGGATAGAAAACACTTTTAAGTTCAAGAATACAAAGTTACAAAGCTTTCCTTTACTTTAGTTATTGCACAGAAACCAAAGTGTCCACTGACGACAACGACGACGACATCATTATAACATAAAACGATCGCAAAAATGTTGCGGACATAAAAAGTTTTTTTTTTCCGATTGGGCCCTTTCATTTCTCAACCAAAAAAGAGGTGACCTCAAAAATCATTCCTATCAATCATTTTAAGGTAAGGAACATTATTGTAAAGTTTCTTAGCAACCAGTCAACCAGAACTAACGTTTTTGTGGAAAACAAATAAAAGTTTCATTTTTTAGCCGTTTATTCTTACACGAAGTGATTGGGTTTGATTTTAGGCCACCCAAAAATCAACCCAATCATTCCTTTATGGTAAGTAACATTACTGTAAAGTTAAAACCCCTAATTTACTACAAGTGTGGCCACTAAAAGTATGTCTCGCCTACCGGCACCATCACTAAAATCAACCACCTAAGCTTTCATTTCTTGATATAAACACAAATTGTGTCTGTATAACCAGTATCAGATGCCTAGCTATTATACTTTTCAAGCAATTTATTGTCCACACAAGTATTGCAAAAAGTTTTCTGCCTGAAAAAAAGACCTAAGTTCACAGAGTCACTGGACCTTAAAAATGGGGTCATGGTCACATGGCATGGAGACAGTTGCGTAGACCATAACCTCAACTGTCTGTATACTAAATATCAGATGCCTAGCTATTATACTTTTCCAGAATTCATTGTCCACAAAAGTCTTACAAAAAGTTTTCTACCTGAAAAAGACCTAAGTTCACAGAGTCACTGGAGTGTAAAAATGGGGTCAGGGTCACACGGCATGGTGACAGCTGCATAGACCATAACCTGAACTGTCTGTATACCAAATATCAGATGCCTAGCTATTATACTTTTCCAGCAATTCATTGTCCACAAAAGTCTTACAAAAAAGTTTTCTGCCTGAAAAAAGACCTAAGTTCACAGAGTCACTGGAGCGTGAAAATGGGGTCAGGGTCACACGGCATGGTGACAGTTGCGCAGACCATAACTTGAACTGTCTGTATACCAAATATCAGATGCCTAGTTATTATACTTTTCCAGCAATTCATCGTCCACAAAAGTCTTACAAAAAAGTTAACAGCCTTAAAAAAGACCTAAGTTCACAAAGTCACTGGAGCGTAAAAATGGGGTCAGGGTCACACGGCATGGTGACAGTTGCGTAGACCATAACCTGAACTGTCTGTATACTAAATATCAGATGCCTAGCTATTATACTTTTCCAGCAATTCATCGTCCACAAAAGTCTTACAAAAAAGTTTACAGCCTGAAAAAAGACCTAAGTTCACAGAGTCACTGGAGCGTGAAAATGGGGTCAGGGTCACACGGCATGGTGACAGTTGCGTAGACCATAACCTGAACTGTCTGTATACCAAATATCAGATGCATAGCTATTATACTTTTCAAGCAATTCACTGTCCACAAAAGTCTTACAAAAAAGTTTACGACGCCGCCGCCGCCGTCGCCGCCGCCGGAAAGTAATACCTATGTCTCGCCTTCCGCGACTTTTCGTCGCAGGCGAGACAAAAATGATCCCAATAGGGGAGGTGCACATCTTCAATCACTGTGTAAATTTTCATAAAGATCTGTCTGTTTTTTTGTCAGAGATTCAAATTTCACAAGACATGCACTCCTATAGCGTGACGGATGGACGGAGTGACCGGACTACTAGACCTGCATTTTCCTTCTGTGAAACAGGTAATAATTATGGAAGGTATGGACTTTTAGACAAACATGTGATTTAAGTCACTGAAATGAGTAAATAGGTTCGAGTCCTCTGCATAAACCCAATCACAAGGTATATGGCAACATGCATGAATGGCTGACCCTTCAAGAGCATGATGGGTTTGTTGTTAATCTTGGGTTGATTTATATCACTTTTGTTTTTTTGTTGCATTGTCATATTATATTTCCAGGTATTGTCTAGAGTTTGAATGCCATTTCTATATTTACTACTTCAATTACAAAAGCTATTTGTTGAACAATGCAGTAATCCAGCAGAGGGTATTCCAGGGTCAATAGCCTCCTTCCATTAAGAAATTTCAGATTTTGCCCCCCCCCTTTCTCTAGGTGATCAGACTCTACAATGGACAGGAACTATTGCAAAACACCATCAACAATCACTTAAGTAAAATAAAACACAAGCAGGATGAGGAATGTTTATTTGAGCTGTAAAACAACATCCTCAAGTTCAGATCATAAATATATCAAAACATGTGATATACCACAACATACAATAAAATAAACCTCAAGATAGGAGAAGTTTCTACAAATATATCTAGTTATATGTAAAATTGCAAAATAAAAAGAATTTAATACAAATGTACAATGAAAACTTGGATAAAAAGGAAAAATGTTGACTGT
The DNA here is from genome assembly GCA_963971305.1 of Arcuatula senhousia. Taxonomy (NCBI): domain Eukaryota; kingdom Metazoa; phylum Mollusca; class Bivalvia; order Mytilida; family Mytilidae; genus Arcuatula; species Arcuatula senhousia. The sequence continues at coordinate 20,545,755 of OZ020313.1, read as the reverse complement.
TAATGTACCAGCATAGCTACCATAAAATCCCATTATCTTTTTAACTTCTTTTGAGTTTTTCTTGAAGTTACTACAATAAATTATTTAAGGTGTATACAAGGACTTAAGTCTTGCTCTTTATATCTACAAACATAGACTGTATTAATCCAATAATAAAATATTATTTTAAACTTGAAAAATTAAAAGTGGTATTTATATCAGATGAAAATTAATAGTGTAAACAATGGTTTTGCACCCTAACCCCAAATAAGAATGTATTAGTTGCTGTAATGTTCACAGCAAGATCCAAACCAAGTCCAGAATTCTTTCTCACCGGCAACTGCCTTTAAAATCATGATATACCAACAAATCTGGGCAAAAACAAAACAAAGTTGCAATAAGCAAGGAGCAGCACTTATTTTCTGATTTATTTACAGTATTGAACAAGTTGTTATTTCAGGAAGGATTAATATATCTCGCTATGGCCAGTTTAAACAGTAAACACTAAATAAATCATTCTCTAAATTTCAATGCTTTTTGTATACATGACCTAGAATCAGAAAATTACCAGAACTTTAACAGTAATGTACATGGTCTGAATCTACTGAATTATATCAAAAAATTAGACGATTCCCAACACCATATAACACCCTTTCAAACTTGGCTTATTTACATTAATATTTTATAAATTAGTGTACTTCAGAGTTTATGAAGTAGGTCTGTTGCGGTCAGACCATTATCTCTTACAGACTTTTGATATTCATAACTAGTCCTTCTTGAAGTTAAAAATAGTACAGTCATAAATTTGAATGTGCTGTAAAATAATGTTGACATTAATTATAAATTTTACAATAGAATACATTTAAATTACAAACAACAAAGTTATTATGATACCAAACTGAGATGTTACAGGCTACAATGTACATATCATATGCCTGTAAGAAATATGCATTGAACAGTGTTAATTTCATACATACATAAGATATTCATGTAATGTTTTAAGTCTCTTTTAAGATAAAAAAAAAATAAACCAAGTTATTCAAATAAGCAACAACCAAAAAAAAACTATCATAAGGGGATCTTTGGCAGAAGGGTTTTTAATATTGACAATCAACCAACGAATTTCAGTATGACATGTAAACATTTAGATCCTTTAGACATTGGTCTGTAGAATAATGGCCATGTTACATTAAAGACACAGAGAGACTGCCATTAAAGGAATTGATCCTTATGAGCTATTGTCAAAACAGAGATATTTGTGAGGGAAGGATTGTATTTCATTTATTTTGTCTTAAAATTCAATCTCCATGAATTTAAAATATTTAGCCGAAGAGCTTCATTATTTCTAAATTAGAGATCCATCAAAATTTGTTCCACTATTAAATTCATTTTAATCCCAATCCTATAAAAGTAAATTGATTTTACAATATCTAATACATTAATGCAGCCATTTATAACAGCTTTCCAAGTTCAAAGATACATGCCTATTTATCTTGAACTGTTGAAAATTCTAGGCTAGAAAGGTCAGACTGATATTTCATTTAAAGAGTATGTACAAAACATATACACATACCAAAATATACTACAAATCACAATACCAATAATATCACAAAAAAATAATCATAATTAAGAATTCTAGCAGTCCAGAATTAATTATGCATAATATATTTCTTGTTTTCCTAAACCTGTTTAATACTTTTCTGCAATTACTTCAACTTAGGACCTAATTTTTCATTCATACACTTTTTTCAAACCGTTTTTGTAGAAAATTTGTCTCCCCAATCTACAAACCTTGATGAGAAACTTTATAAGGTGTATATATCAATAATTATATATTGAAATAAAATTTTGAATCAAATCTAAATATTCAATGTGATTTTTTCTAAAATGTCTAAACTACGTAATAAAATAAAATATAAAATTATAAAAAAGGGACAATAGTGAATAATTAAGTCAATCTATAAATTTGTTATTATCATCACCAACTATACAATGCTTATCTGATTTGGGAAATTTTAAGAGGAAGTATAAGCACCAGTCAAATCAAATAAGATGTAAACAATTTGCCATTACAAGTACTAATACAGCAGTGTGGGAAACAACCACTCGCCAACTCGCTGAAATCGAGTTGAAATGAATTTTGGCAAGTTCATTTCATCTGATACTCGCCAGTTTGGCAAGTTGAAGATTTGGGTCAAGATCTAAAAATTTTTACAAGTGATAAATATACATATAAGCATACCTTTTCTAGTTTTAAATATGAAATGATGCTGGTGAAAAAATTTTGAAACTTACTACCCAATTAACTCTGGCTAGTAGATTATTATTCCGGCAAGTAATATTACTTTGATACTAGCCAAAATGGCGAGAAGAACAAAAATTTCATTTCCCACACTGTACAGTTTAGATTTCATAGATTTTGAGATGCTATATTTATCATGTTGCCGATTCAACAATATTTTTGTTCCTTATTAGATGAACAAGAGATATTAAAATGAAATAATTTTGAAAGTAATCATTGTGGAATTTAAAACTATTAAGGCAGTAATACTCTTAATACATTATAAATAGCTAAAAGATAATTTGTCACAAAAATATTTCAAAAATACAATGCCCAAAGCTAAGTTATTCCATGAAGTAAAGATATCCCCTTCGACAAATGGAATATCCTAACCATCCCTATCTCTTTTTTTGATAAATGGAATAACCATAGAAAGAAGAACTGATCAATGCTCTGTGAGCTTTCACAAAATTATTACAACTAATCATAGAAAATAGAAAGAGAACATAAGTCCCAAGTAGTCTTCATATCAACGAACATCTATTCTTTTTCTTCCCTTTCTTTGGACCTTTTCTTTCTTTCTGCAATTAGAAAAAGTAAGCTCAGGTTAAACATATACAAAATTAACAAAGGAATTTAGAACATGAATGAGCTTTTTCAACCGTTTAGAAATAACAATTCTAATATGGACCACGCCCATGAACAAAGGAAACCATGACGACAAGCCGTGTGTAAATTTCCAATAAACACTGGGTCGACGTCACAGTTACTTTTATGCTAAAATCAATGACGTCATAATATATTTTGTGCACAAAAAACAACAAAAATGGCAAACATTTTGTCTTGCACTAAAGGTCAATGGAAAACACAAAAATTGCATATTAGAATAGAAATAATCCATGGCCGCCCGTGGTTTATTGGAGATTTTAACATGGGTTGCCATTGTTTTTTGTTATTATTTTACAGCTTGCTCCACTGCGCTCCACTCAGGGTAAAATAATAAAGAAAACAATGGCAACCCATGTTAAAATCTCCAATAAACCACGGGCGGCCATGGATTATTTCTTAAACAGTTTATCATTAATATTAAGTGGTGATTAATTCTTTTTTATATATTTTGGTCAATTTTCAAAGGTGATAAAAACATCAACAAAAACATAAACAAACCATTTTAAAATCATCAGAAACTTCTATTTTCTGCATAATAATGATCTCCATATCTTTAAAGAAATGTATAAATTCCTTTAAACTTTTTAATTCAACTATTATTAAAATAATGAGATGATAATATTTTATTACTAATCCAATATCCAGCCATTATTAAGTTATAATGATATGTTGTTTAGAGCAAATTTTTATACATCTGTATATTTTTTCTACATCAAATACAAATGAACATTTTGACTGTTTTATAATGAATCTGGTAAAAATGACTATTTCCCAATAAAAAGCTACGCCGAGCGCAGCATGATACAACCGCAACAAGTTGTACGTTGGAGGCCCAATATAGACAGTCTATTGCTTTTGGTCACATGAAGCCCATGGTGGACCTTCAAATGCCTTTTGACACATATATATTGACACCAACATCTAATACAAAAAGCCTTATTTATATACATATATCAATTTACATTTTTGGCCCTTTCACCCCTATTTTTTTTTTTTTAACTGTAAGTAATATTGTACATTAGATTGAAAAAATGGCAGGGATTTTCGTAAGGTATCCAATGAAAAAAAGATTTTGAAAATTGGGCCAAAAATAAAAAAGTTAATTTTATGGGAGTGGCCCGTCTTTAATCCCCTGTAGCAATGTAACAGTTCAATATATAACAAAACCATTGACACATTTAGTAGATTGAATTTACTGAGCAATTCAACAAAAAAAGAATCTTTAAAATGGAATGAATAATAAACATTCTACAACAGTTTTGTCAGAACACCCATATTAGCCCCTTTTGGCCCTTTTTCTAAAACGGTAGGGGCCACAAACCCCTAATACAAAACCAACCTTCCTTTAGTGGTTATAAGCATCACATTAAAACTTCATAACAATTGGCTGGCCCACTACAACTTAATTTTTGGTATAAAACTATTTGCCTCCAACTTTTAAAAATGGCGTTTTTTGCTCCTTTGACCCCTAATTTCTCAAAAAAATTAAGACATATTGCAAATCTGATTGTAAAACCCAGGCAGGGATTTTCACAAGGATTCCAACAAAAAAAAGATTTTGAAAATCGGACCACAAATAAAAAAGTTGATTTTTCCGGTGTGGCCCCTTTTTGATCCCCCTGTAACAATATAACAGTGCAATATATATCAAAATCATGGACACATTTAGTTGACAGAATTAAATGATTAATTCAATAATAAAAGAATTTTCAAAATGGAATGAATAATAAACATTCTACAAAAGTTTTGTCAAAACACCCGTATTAGCCCCTTTTGGTCCTTTTTTTTCCCTTCCTTAAGAGGTTACAAACGTCATACCAAATTTCATAAAATTTGGTCAATAATTACTCAAGTTATTGCACGGCAACCAAATGTCTACAGACAACGACAACGACAACGATGACGATGACGACATCGCCATAACATTATACGATCGCAAAATTTTGCGGTCGTATAAAAATGGTAAAATTCTTATCAAAGGGAATTAAAGCTTGATCGACAGAACACATTATATAATTGTTTACTGGTCATGAGGAAAACAGTACATTTGTATACACAAGGTACTTACCATAGCGCCAAGGAGAATGGAAAGTGCAACGTGGAAACAAATGTATTGTTTTGCTCATGCCCAGTAAATAATTCTTTTATCATAGTGATCAAATAAGCCACCCCCACTGTCAATCATAAATTCCCTATGGAAATAGTACTTTTACCAAATTCAAGATGTAATAGTTAAAATGTTAATCTTCTTTTCATATAGAAAAAAAAATCTAACGAAGTGTAATAAATGTAAAATGCTCCATAAAATCCAATTTCCTGTGAACTGTACTTAAATACAAAGGTAGTCTTTTATGTGAAAGGTTTGTATGTTAGGGATGACCACCCATTTTGACACATCTGGGTCATACAGAGCAGTCATCAACCTTGGGCAGGTAGCTGACAGTCCCATAAAAGGTAGTCTGTACAACAGAAAGGTTTACCTGATCTTCTATACTTACATATTTTCTAATTTCTCTAACAAGGGTATAAAATGCATCATCAACCCCTTGTCTAGTTTTTGCTGAGGTCTCTACATATGGGATGTTGTAACTATCTGCAACAGGTTTGGCTTGTTTGGCATCTACTGTCCTCGTAGGTAAATCTACTTTGTTGCCTACCACTGAAATAAATTACAAACTTATTTACACTTCAATATCTATAATGGTAAAATTATTTAAAATTTTTTAAAAATCTGTCGAAGTCAAAAATAGGCAGATTTCGTTTAACAGAAAGTAAATGAGTGACAAACATTAAATCAAACCTATGTTATGGGTCCCTACCCTGATGTTCTGATAGAGATAAAACAATGTTAATATCACAAATTTAGGACAGCACTTTCGATGTACTATGGAAAAATAAAATAACCTCAACAGCTCAAGGTGTCATTTCTTTTTTTTTGGCAAGTATATCTAACAATGAAAGCATTACAAAGTTCTCACATATCTATATACATTTTTGTAAACAGGCTTATGCTTGTCCAAGAATTAAATGTAGAGACAGGTTGGAAGACACTTCTTTCACTTCCCAACCAACCATAAAAAATTATATTTGATATTTCAGAAATTGCTTCTTTTCAAAAATCTTCCATAAAACCCTTAGTTAATTGATATTCTAATATGTGAATCCTCAAAAGGTACTAAATCAGTGTAAAAAAATCTGTCAAAGTTAAATAAGGCCATATTTCAATAAACAGGAAGTTGGTTTACAACAGATATAAAATCGAATCCCACATTATGGCACCCCATTGAACCTGATGTTGTATACCAAATATCAAGTAGCTGTGATAAAAAGTTGCTGCCCACAAGCCCACCCGCCCACCTGACATTCATCTTTTTATAACCCAGATATTTCACTCCGTGTAATCTGAGCCAATTACAGATCAGAACTGCCTTAAAGATTTAGTGTTCACAAAACAAGAGGCTCCCAAGAGCCTGAATCGCTCACCTGAACTACACAGGTACATGTATTGTAGATATTATTGTGCTTAACCATATGCAATTTAAATTTCTGAAATATCTTGATTAGTTTTCAAGATATTGGGCTTAATAAGTGTAAATTTGCCAAAAATTAGGAAAAAGAACAATAACTCCCACATCAGCATGCAGTCAGATCTTTCGAAAAATTTCAGGACAGGTAGGTCTTTTATGCTGATATCTTTTGATTCTTGCACAATTTTGATATCTGAAACCATTTTTGAGTTACATGTGTATTAGCAAAAAAATACAATTTACCCCTTTGTTCTATTTTTAGCCATGGCGGCCATGTTTTTTTTACAAATAACAAATCTGAACGATAGAGTTGTAGCATATAAGCTATTAAATAAGTGTGACATCTTAAGATGCAGTTGGTCTTACCTTGTCAAACAAGTTAATCTTTGAAATTCAGAGGAAAAGTAATGAACAAGTGTGGCCACTAAAAGTATGTCTCGCCTGCCGGCACCATCGCTAAAATCAACTACCTAAGCTTTCATTTCTTGATATAAACACAAAAAGTGTCAGTATACCTAATAACAGATGCCTAGTTATTATACTATTCAAGCAATCCATTGTCCACACAAGTATTACAAAAAGTTTTCTGTCTGAAAAAAGACCTAAGTTCACAGAGTCACTGGAGCGTAAAAATGGGGTCATGGTCACATGGCATGGTGACAGTTGCGTTGTCCATAACCGCAACTGTCTGTTTACCCAATATCAGATGCCTAGCTATTATAACTTTCCAGCAATTCATCTTCCATAATAGTCTTACAAAAAAGTTTTTCGGCCTGAAAAAGACCTAAGTTCACAGAGTCACTGGAGCGTGAAAATGGGGTCAGGGTCACACGGCATGGTGACAGTTGCATGGACCATAATCTAAACTGTCTGTATACTAAATATCAGATGCCTAGCTATTATACTTTTAAAGCAATTTATCGTCCACAAAAGTCTTACAAAAAAGTTTACGGCCTGAAAAAAGACCTAAGTTCACAGAGTCACTGGAGCGTGAAAATGGGGTCAGGGTCAAACGGCATGGGGACAGTTGTGTAGACCATAACCTGAACTGTCTGTATTTGAAATATCAGATGCCTAGCTATTATACTTTTCAAGCAATTCATCGTCCACAAAAGTCTTACAAAAAAGTTTACGGCCTGAAAAAAGACCTAAGTTCACAGAGTCACTGGAGCATGAAAATGGGGTCAGGGTCAAACGGCATGGTGACAGATGCGTAGACCATAACCTGAACTGTCTGTATACCAAATATCAGATGCCTAGCTATTATACTTTTCAAGCAATTCATCGTCCACAAAAGTCTTACAAAAAAGTTTACGACGCCGCCGCCGCCGCCGCCGCCGTCGCCGCCGGCGGAAAGTAATACCTATGTCTCGCCTTCCGCGACTTTTCGTCGCAGGCGAGACAAAAATGGTAAATTTTGTTGTTTAAAGGATAATAACTCCTAAAAGAAATGGTCCTACAGCTTTGACCTAAATACATGAAATGTAGATCTTGATGTGCTTAATCATATGCAACTTAAATTTTTAAAATATCTTATATAGTTTTCAAGACACAGGGCTAAATAAGTGAAAAATTTGAAAAAATCCAGAAAAAGGGCAATAACTCCTATGTCGATTGTTGGATCTTCTTGAATATTTCATAGCAGGTACATCTTGAGATGCTGATCACTTTTGTCTCCCATCAGAATATTGATATCTGTAACTATTTTTGAGTAATTAGCAAAAAACTGCAATTTACCCCTATGTTCTATTTTTAGCCATGGCGGCCATATTTTTTGACGAATCAAAAATCCGAACGATAGATTGGTAGCATTTATGCTATTCAACAATTGTGCCAAGTTTGGTTGAAGTTGGATGTATGGTGTCAGACAAGTTAATCTTTGAAATTCAGGGGAAAAGTAATGAAAAATGGTAAATTTTGATGCTTTAAGGGCCATAACTCCTAAAAGAAATGGTTCTACAGCTTTGACCTTATTACATGAAATGTAGATCTTGATGTGCTTTAATAATCATATGCAATTTGAATTTTTAAAATATCTTGTATAGTTTTCAAGATATAGGGCTAAATAAGTGCAAAATTTTGAAAAAATCCTGAAAAAGGGCAATAACTCCTACATCGGTTATTGGATCTTCTGGAAAATTTCTGGGCAGGTAGATCTTAATGTGCTGATTACTTTTACCCTATGCCAGAATTTTGATATCTGGTACTGTTTTTGAGTTATTAGCAAAAAACTGCAATTTACCCCTATGTTCTATTTTTAGCCATGGCGGCCATGTTTTTTTACGAATCGAAAATCCGAACGATAGTTTTGTACACATAATGCTACTAAACAACTGTACCAAGTTTGGTTGCAATTGGACTTATGGTGTCGGACAAGTTAAAGTTTGAAAAATTGTTAACAGACGACGACGACAGACGACAGACGACTACGACGACGACGGACGACGGACGCCAAGTGATGGTATAAGCTCCCATGGACCTTCGGTCCAGGTGAGCTAAAAAGTGAGCAAATGGACAGACAAACAAACTAAGTGAAAATAATGGATCTTCCACATCCTTGTTGAGTTTGGTATTCATGTACTTACAGACCATTGGCACTTCATCTGCATCTTTTACTCTTTTGATCTAAAAAGTAATCAATGGAAGAGAAAGTCATAACAAAAAAAATATGAAATAGTCTCTATATAATTGAAGGTGTTTTTTTTAAATCAGACCAAAAATGCTATAATTTTCACAATATTCATAGCTACAAATGCCTTATCCTTATGTCTTTTCAAAATCATTCACCTAGATGGCCTCTAATGAGTTGTTACATATTTAACAACTGTTTGACAGGTGGTAACAAGTAACACTATATATGCATAGTCTCACTTGTGATATGCCTGTTCCAAAAATTTAGGCAAAAAGTATTAAAGTAGATGGCTTAAAACCGTAAAATCTTAATACTGGATAAAACTGTAAACAAAATATCAGACCTTTACTTTGTAGTTGCTTAGAAAATTGTGACAAATAGCATGCATGAAGAATTCGGTTGACAGGAAGTAGATGATTTTGGAGCATCAAATTTAAATAACCATATGGTACTATAACATGTATAAGATACAGCTGTATACAAAATATCAGACCTTTATCTTATGTAGTTGTTTCAAAAACTGTCACAGAAATTAGGTTACAGATGAACAGATCACAAGAGTAAAACAGTATACCCCATTCTTCTTCCAAGTGGGGTAAAATTAGTAATACATATGTGCTCAGACACCATAAAATTGCTTGTATGTACCAGCAAAAATAATTGGACAGATAGAGAAAATAACATGTAAGTACAAGAACATCTGTCTAGGCTTGAAGACAACTGGATGATTTTTAATACAGATCTTAAAGTTAAAGTGTCATGTACATTTTTTAGATCATATTGTGTTTTTTTGCTATGATGTCTATAAATGTTTTATATACCATGTATACCGAGGTATCTGAAATGCAGTAAGTAAGATTACTGTAAACCAATTTATTTTCGCGTGCAATTTATATTCGCGGTGAACCGAAATTCGCGAAAATAAATTGTCACGAATTAACTCATTTTCATAGTAATGTCATTGCTTGTTTCTAAGAATCGCGAAAATAAATAGCCGCAAAATTGTTTTCTGACACAAAAACGTGAAATATAATAGTCGCGAAAATAAATTGGTTTACAGTATTAACTGTCCAATGTGTTATGATGTTGAGAAGGTCCTTAAATACTATCAGTTACACAGTCATTTGCTGATCTCATATAGAATGCACCAGCAAAAGCATAGCAGGAGTCTCCAGAATGACAGTATATATTCTATATTAGGTCAAAAATGACTGTGTAAGGAATATACCCTTCCATTAAAATCAGATTATTGTTACCAGTACACTACAAAAATTTGATGCAAGGGAGCTATTAATTTAAAGTATAAACTGGGTCAACATGTGAAGTACACTAGCCAATCAATGAGATTGTTTCTCTATTGTATATAGTACCTGTTCTCTGTATTGATTTATGTCTTCAAAAGATTTTGTATTGTTTACAGCAAACACACATAGAAAGCCTTCTCCAGTCCTCATATATTGATCTCTCATAGCACTTAAATAAAATAAAAAACATTTTGGTATTTTAAACCAACCATACATATATCATTCCGCTACCATTAAATTCATTATAGATTGCACAAATTTGTAAGAACAGTGAAGCCTGTCTGATTGTATAATGTAATATCTAAAACAAGTGTGGCCACTAAAAGTATGTCTCGCCTGCCGGCACCATCGCTAAAATCAACTACCTAAGCTTTCATTTCTTGATATAAACACAAAAAGTGTCAGTATACCTAATAACAGATGCCTAGCTATTATAACTTTCCAGCAATTCATCTTCCATAAACATGATAAAAGTCTTACAAAAAAGTTTTTCAGCCTGAAAAAGACCTAAGTTCACAGAGTCACTGGAGCGTGAAAATGGGGTCAGGGTCACACGGCATGGTGACAGTTGCGTAGACCATAACCTGAACTGTCTGTATACTAAATATCAGATGCCTAGCTATTATACTTTTCAAGCAATTCATCGTCCACAAAAGTCTTACAAAAAAGTTTTTCGGCCTGAAAAAGACCTAAGTTCAAAGAGTCACTGGAGCGTAAAAATGGGGTCAGGGTCACACGGCATGGTGACAGTTGCGTAGACCATAACCTGAACTGTCTGTATACCAAATATCAGATGCCTAGCTATTATACTTTTGAAGAAATTCATCGTCCACAAAAGTCTTACAAAAAAGTTTACGGCCTGAAAAAAGACCTAAGTTCACAGAGTCACTGGAGCGTGAAAATAGGTCAGGGTCAAACGGCATGGTGACAGTTGCGTAGACCATAACCTGAACTGTCTGTATACCAAATATCAGATGCCTAGCTATTATACTTTTCAAGCAATTGATCGTCCACAAAAGTCTTACAAAAATGTTTATGGCCTGAAAAAAAACCTAAGTTCACAGAATAACTGGAGCGTGAAAATGGGGTCAGGGTCAAACGGCATGGCGACAGTTGCGTAGACCATACCCTCAACTGTCTGTATACCAAATATCAGATGCCTAGCTATTATACTTTTCAAGCAATTGATCGTCCACAAAAGTCTTACAAAAATGTTTATGGCCTGAAAAAAAACCTAAGTTCACAGAATCACTGGAGCGTGAAAATGGGGTCAGGGTCAAACGGCATGGCGACAGTTGCGTAGACCATACCCTCAACTGTCTGTATACCAAATATCAGATGCCTAGCTATTATACTTTTCAAGCAATTCATCGTCCATAAAAGTCTTACAAAAAAGTTTACGCCGCCGCCGTCGCCGCCGTCGCCGGAAAGTAATACCTATGTCTCGCCTTCCGCGACTATTCGTCGCAGGCGAGACAAAAAAATGCATACATATTGACATTCATATGTTTGATTTTTTTACATCAAGCAATAAATGATTCTCAGATAGCTGTCAGTAACAGTGAGTGTTCAATAGAGATTTCCTCTACTGTTTGTTTGTTCTTGTTGTCTTTTGTCTAAGGTTCTCTCTCTCTCTAGTGGAATTAAATGTTGATCGATTTGATTTTTACTGTGTGTTGATTTTTCTGCTTGTCTGGGATTATTGACAGGGGGGAGGTTGAGCCCAAAAAACTAGTTTAACCCTGCCATATTTTATAAGTGCTTGTCCTAAGCCAGGAATCTTTGACAAAGCTTTTGTTTGTACTTGTCTTTTTGTCTGTTCCTTGTTTAAGAACGGGTCTATCTTTGACTATTTCTGGCCTGGATTTTAAAAATATGCATTTTTATTAGACATTGGGCCGATTGCAGAAAGGCGAGCAACCCCTACTGGCCTTGTTGAAGGCTGATGTTGGTTTTCCAATGTGGTTTTTCTAAATGACCACTTGTTATGTGAGCTGTGTTCCACATCTCATTTATCTTCTATCAACAAATTATGTTTATTATATTATTGTGGACTAACTGTTACATATTCTAGAGAAAATTTTGTTTCAAGTGTTATTGCACATGCAACAGATGATCAACCTTTTGCAATTACCTTTAACATATTTAAGGAAAAAGCTTCTTCAACTCGATTCTTGATGACTATGGAATTTCTAACATCTCAGGAAATAAATATACTATTTTAATAGCAGGGCAAGCCTCGCGATTAAGATAATCAAATTTATTTTCCTTGATGTAAGTAATTTCATAATCAACTCAATCACTCTGTAGAAGCTATATTTCCAGCTTTCAAATTGTTTGTGTCTCTTATGTCTACTTATTATGTGTGCCATAATGCCAGTAAAACTGCTTTCAGACTTGAAATATCTTGAGTGACTGGCAAATTATATGAAAAGATATATTGTGAAAAATAATAATTTCTGGCTTGTGATTAAAAAACTTAATCCTAAAGACTAAACTATTTTAACATGTTGACTTGGTGTCTACCTGTATTCTTCTTGGCCTGCAGTATCAAGGATATCTAGTAAACATGTCTCGCCATCTATAACCACTTGTTTTCTGTAGGAATCCTCTGTAATCATTAAGACAATACATAATGTGTAAAATTTTAAATTTCATTTTGTTTATAAAGACAGTAACAATTATTGGTATTTCTTACAGACAGTATCTTTGTACACTGTTGATTTACATGTATTTTTAAAGATAGTAACATTCAGCTCTGAAGACCTAAAAAATCCATGTGTAATATGGTACCTAAAATACATGCACTTGCAAAAACATTTGGTACGTGCCATCATGAACTGACATTTTCTATAATACTTTATCCCCCTAGTTGGTGCATGACCCATTGCTTCTTTCCTGAGATAGTAAGGTCACCTGAGGGCTTGTCCTGAGGATACTAGTACCTTACTTTCTCAGCAAAGAAGCATCCAGGTCACACACCAACTAATGTGATATTTTTATAAAATATTGCAAACAAAAGAGCTTTACATAGAATTATCTCACCTGCATGATATCTGAGAGGCTCTCAGTGAGAGCAACAAAATTTCTTCATGCACGTTTCTATATCATGTACTTCCTTCATGTAAAGTTTCTTCAAAATCATTAAGTAAAGTATGCACCGCCCCCAACTTTTATCTGGCCAGTTTGTCGCTGGAGTATACATGTAAGGCGATTTACAAGAAGTTGCACTTACAAGATAAGTAGACATACAGACAGGGTGATTCCTGTATAATTATTACCCTCAAAAGTAATGTTTGCTAGTGGGATAATATAAAGCATATCTTGGAAAATTCCAAAGATCACCCATCTTTTTCTCTCATTCTAGACAAATACATGTATCCTAAAGGGGGGTCTTTCTTTAGCAATTTTAGGATCAATAAGTTTTGAATCCTCCACATTATATTTCTAATCTAAGGGCCAATGTAAAACAGGGAGCAGTAACCACTGATAACATTCAAAGCTGCTGCTGGCTATTTCCCATTGAGTATTTTAAGCCACTGATATACTGTGGTTTCATTATTATTCGTGGGGTATCAATTTTCGTGGTTTGTTTTGGCCCACGAAATTTGATACCCAACTAAAAGCAAAATTAACATTGCTTTGTATGCAGCAAACCTCAGAACCACGAATTCAAGAATCCACGAGCTAATCCTTTTTCCCCAAACCACGAAAATTGGTACCCACGAAAATAAATGAATCCACAGTATATAGGTTGTGTTTAGTACCCTTATTAAACATCTCATTATCTTAAATATGTATACTTACATAATTGTAATAAAGGGTTATTGCGCGAATATTTGGGAATGTACGGAGGAACAATATTTCTCAATTTTCATTAAATGACCCTTATATCACATAGCAGACATCAACAGCTTGCTTAAAAGTGGATTTTATCCTCAGTGACGTCACAAATTTGCCGTCATGTTTGCACTAGTATATTGCATGCCGAATATGGGGAAATAATATAAATACAATTTATACAATAATATTACATTTCTACTTACCAATAGTTGGATCATATTCTTCTACAAAGCTGAAAAAGATCAGAGGTATCATTAGAACTTGTGATATATAACATCAGATAGATTCAAACTGGCCAATGAGTGTACAGGTAAATACAAACCTGAAAATGAAATTAGGTACCCCCCTTAAACTTGTTATATGATGGCTTCAAGTTCATGTTTTGCTGTTGGAAACCTCCAAAATCTGTCAGATCAAATACTTTTTTTTTCAAATTGTGCGATTGGAGCCTAATTTTCAGTCTTTTCTGGTAAGATTTCAATGAAGAAGTCGGAAAAATTTACCCAAAACCAGTCATAATCAGGTCACAATGATTGAAAATTCATTAAGCGGTTTAAGAAGATTTGCAGATATTAAAAGCCATCTAAAAATTATCTTAGATTCTCATCCCCTCCCACCCTGTTTTTTCAGCCCACTTAAAAAATTCTAATTTTGAATTTTTGGCAAATTACATGTACATGAATTATGTTCATTTTGGTCAATTTCCTTTAAAATGCCAGAATAATTTATCAAAATGGATAAAAAAATAAAATTCGCCCTCCCCATATTTTCAAGTAATTTGGATGGGATTATTTGGTCTAAGAGATGCTTACTTCTGAAATGCAACAGACAGACAATCTTATGTCACTTTATTATATACATGTACATCCCCCCTTTTCAATAAGGGGTAAAAAACTTGATCCAAATTTTAGAATAATTTAGGCCCCTAATTGCAAAGCAAAAAAAAGAGGGTCTCACCAAAATCAACCCAATCAAACCTATTACAGTAAAGAATATTGTTACAAAATTTCAGAGGAACCAGTCAACAAGAACCAGCCATAGTTGGAACAAATGAAAAACTGGTATTTTTAGTCCCATATGGGTCCCTATACAAAATGTAATTCCTAATGAAAAAGGGGAACCCAAAATCAACCCCATGCTGTCTTTTATGGTAAGGAACATCATACAAAATTGTATAGCTAATGGATAACTAATACTTAATTCATTGTGCATACACCAGAAAAGTGGCAATTTTAGCCCCTTTTGGGCCCCTAATTTCTAAATGGAAAAGGGAGCCCTAAAATCAATCACATCAATCCTCTTATTATTGTTAAAGAATATCACTGTTTATGCCAATATAAAAAAAAATATCCTACATTGTGTAGATTCTCATCCCCTCCGGCCAAGATTTCTCAGCCACCTCAAAAATTTTATTTTTTGGGCAAATAATGTCCATGATGTCCTTTTTGGACATTTTCCTTTAAAATGGCAGTTTTTTTTGTCAAAATAGAAAAAAAAAATTAAATTTGCCTGCCTAACTCATATTTTAAAGAAATTTTTATGATAATCTAGGAATTATTTTATCATGGCCTTAATTTAAATGTTTAACATGTTTAAACTAAAACTGAATTTATTGTGCATACTGATGCTAAATTATTAAATATCATAAGGCTATGATATATGTATGTACTTGCTGAGAGAGAAAACTACTGAAAAAGACATTAATTAAATTTGAGGGCATCAATTTTATGGATTGAGAATAAAATGCACATTGTCATGGAATCATGATTACCTTAAATTCTTAATACATGTAGCAATCATCTAAAAATGGAAATTTCATTGTTTGTCACACCCATGAAAACCATGTAAATTGGAACCCTATGAAAAATAATACTTTCACATTTAACAGAAATGTAACCTTAGTATTATATGAATATATTTTTTTTTGCACACCTTAACATTCAAAAGGTATTTAACATTTTCCAAGCTTTACAATCATGACAATTTTATTAAAAACTGATCATTTACATGTAAAGGTACTTTAACAAATACTTCATGAACAAATACATAGAGCATATTTACTTCATTAAAATCTAAAGCAATTTAAAGTACAAAAATGTATATCATTAAATCCAAAATATGATTAAAAGCAGCAGGGTACATTTCTGTTTCTTATCCAATGTTAAAAGGTTTGACTATAAAACTCAAGTTTAAAGAAATTCATGCTTAGTAAAAACAAGTTATTAGCATGGTGATTAATACATATATAAAAGTTCCGGTGTAATGGCGGCGCCCAGTGTTTAAAATGTGCAAGAGAAAAATATCATTTATACGAAAAATAATGAACAACAATGCCTAAATTACTTACTTTTCCTTGTCATTAACATTATATTTGCACCATTTACGATCATCTCATGTCTTACTAACGCAGATTATCAACATAAACAAACATTTTAATAATGACACGACCTAAGACCGAAAAGAATTTCTACGCTGTAACCAGGGGCCTGGACGGTATTAGTGGTATATTCCTCGAGTGGAATGAATGCAGTAAATTCGTACTTGGTGTTAAAGCAGCTATTCATCAAGGATGTCGGACATATGAGCAAGCAAAGGATATTATTATAAAAACTGGTGGTTCCCTCCAAGTGTTTAAAGAGGGCAACTTCATTTCATGTGCAGACTATGAAAAATCAGATACCCCTATGCACACACTTCTAGAAAGTAAAGAATCAGATTCGGAAAATGATGATGACGCTGAAGAGATGAACTGTACCTTTATTCATGAAGAAGAGCAAAATAACAATGACTCAAATCAACAAAACAAAAATGAAACTGAATTAAAACAAGTAAATTCTGATAACCAAAGTACTAAGAGCGAAATTCTTAAAAAACAAGTTGAGCATGAAGACACTAAAACAAGCTTTACTACTTGCGAACAAAACAAACATAACAGTCTAGATAATTCTTGTGTATGCTCCAAAGAAAATAATGAACACATGCTGCAATGTGATACATGTCATAAGTGGATACACTATTCTTGTTCACTTCTTCCAGACTATGAACTAGCTAGGTACATTAAAGTTAAAAGCAAAAAGTACAATTGCCGAAGCTGCTGTGTCCAGGAAACTAGGTTAAATGGTATTATAATCAAATTACAAGGTTTTGTCGCAACAAGATCCTATGAACAAGATGAAGAGCAACTCCATGGAAAACTTTCATTAATGTTAAATGAAAGACTTAACCAATTTACCACAGATATACTTGAACCCATACAAAGTAGCTTTATGAAGGCGGTTGAAGGTCAAAATGACAGCTATAATAAACTTAGCCAGTTTGTTAGCAACATACACTCAGAACAATCTCGCATAACTCAAAAACTAGAGCAGATCAATAAACCTGCACGTGCCAACTGTAGTGAAACCCCAAACTTCAATACATCAAGTGATGAAAAATGTAAGAGCTTAGAACGACAAAACACAAGCCTCACTTCAGAAGTCCAAGAGATAAGAACTGCCCTGCAGTCTGAAAAATACAACTCCAGGTTAAGAGAAGCAGAGCTTGAATTTAATGTAAAATCAGAACAAGCAAAGTTACAACGGTTACAACATGCGCATAAAATAGAACTTGAGTCGCTCAATGAAGCCCCTGATGAGGGAGTTAGAGTAGTAGCATCAAATCTGAGAAATTCAGTTGAAAAAATCCTCAGCCAAAAATCTGAGCAAGCAAAAACAAATAATGGAACTATTAGTCAAAATAACTCATCGAGATACTCCAAGACAGGTTATCGTCAAGGATATGAAAATTATTACAACAACTATTACGATCCGTACTATAATGGTTATTATAATTACAACCGACGTGGGAACGGTGGACGCAGATACTAAGAAAGAATGTCAAGGGAAAACAGTTCAAAATTATAGTTGTTTTAAGTGAACATGTGTAAATCATTTAATGTATTTTCATCAAAAAGATCTGTAAGCTTAGCTGTATGGAATGTTAATGGTATAAAATCAAATGTACAAAACAAATTTGAAGACGAATCATTTGTTAACATTATTAAAAAATTTGATATCATTGGTTTAACTGAAACACATCTGATTGAATCTCTACCATCCCCAGACAAAAACTTTAATATTCACCACTTCTATAGAGTTCAGAACAAAAAATCTAAGCGTGTGTTTGGTGGTATAAGTATATTAATTAAACAAGTGTGGCCACTAAAAGTATGTCTCGCCTGCCGGCACCATCGCTAAAATCAACTACCTAAGCTTTCATTTCTTGATATAAACAAAAAAAGTGTCAGTATACCTAATAACAGATGCCTAGTTATTATACTATTCAAGCAATCCATTGTCCACACAAGTATTATAAAAAGTTTTCTGTCTGAAAAAAGACCTAAGTTCACAGAGTCACTGGAGCGTAAAAATGGGGTCATGGTCACATGGCATGGTGACAGTTGCATGGACCATAACCGCAACTGTCTGTTTACCCAATATCAGATGCCTAGCTATTATAACTTTCCAGCAATTCATCTTCCATAAAAGTCTTACAAAAAAGTTTTTCGGCCTGAAAAAGACCTAAGTTCACAGAGTCACTGGAGCGTGAAAATGGGGTCAGGGTCACATGGCATGGTGACAGTTGCATGGACCATAACCTAAACTTTCTGTATACTAAATATCAGATGCCTAGCTATTATACTTTTCAAGCAATTCATCGTCCACAAAAGTCTTACAAAAAAGTTTACGGCCTGAAAAAAGACCTAAGTTCACAGTCACTGGAGCGTGAAAATGGGGTCAGGGTCAAACGGCATGGTGACAGTTGCGTAGACCATAACCTGAACTGTCTGTATACCAAATATCAGATGCCTAGCTATTATACTTTTCAAGCAATTCATCGTCCACAAAAGTCTTACAAAAAAGTTTACGGCCTGAAAAAATACCTAAGTTCACATAGTCACTGGAGCGTGAAAATGGGGTCAGGGTCAAACGGCATGGTAACAGTTGCGTAGACCATAACCTGAACTGTCTGTATACCAAATATCAGATGCCTAGCTATTATACTTTTCAAGCAATTCATCGTCCACAAAAGTCTTACAAAAAAGTTTACGGCCTGAAAAAAGACCTAAGTTCACATAGTCACTGGAGCGTGAAAATGGGGTCAGGGTCAAACGGCATGGTGACAGTTGCGTAGACCATAACCTGAACTGTCTGTATACCAAATATCAGATGCCTAGCTATTATACTTTTCAAGCAATTCATTGTCCACAAAAGTCTTACAAAAAAGTTTACGCCGCCGCCGTCGCCGCCGCCGTCGCCGGAAAGTAATACCTATGTCTCGCCTTCCGCGACTATTCGTCGCAGGCGAGACAAAAATCATTAAAGAATGGAATAAAAGTATTAAAAAACACAAACAGCAACTTTGTCTGGGTAAAATTTGAAAAAACCTTTTTCCAGCTTGAAAAGGACCTATTTGTATGTTTCTTACATATTCCTCCAGAAAACTCAACTTATAGTATTAGTCAAGGGGACCAATTTTCATGCTTAGTTAACAGTGTAATAAAATATCACAATGAAGGTGACATCATTTTGGGGGGTGATTTTAATGGTAGAGTTTCAACCTCAGTTGACTTTGTAAATAATGATTCATACAATGAAAATTGGAATGATGATATTGAATATATGGTTGATAATTGTAGACATAGACAAAATCAAGATAATGTACTGACAGCCAGAGGGAAAAATATATTAAATTTATGTATTGAAAGTAGATTGAGGCTTTTAAATGGTAGAACTTTTGGTGACATGGAAGGTAAATTCACATTTCACAATTCCCTAGGTAGCAGTACAATCGACTACTTTATTTCAAGTGAATATTTCTTAAACAAAATAAATTTCATGAAAGTGCATAATTTCATAAGAACATTATCTGATCACTGTTGTTTATCCTTATACTCAAATTCAGAATAGTGGTACCTTTATCAATTGAATTTAAATGACACCAACAGGTTTGACAATTAGGTGTCTTAAGAGAAGAAAGAGGTTTAAAATTAGGTCAGTGAAGTTGGTCAGCCATGAAACACCTGTTGAAGTAAAACTCATATAAAGAATATCAATTCAGGTAGAAATTTAAATGGATCAAACTGACCATTTGATCAGTAATTATTGAACAGGTGAGATCCATTTAAATTTCTACCTGAAATGATATGCTTCATGATTTAATACTAACAACAGGTGCTTCATGGCTCACCAACTTCACTGACCTAATATTAAACCTCTTTCTTCTCTTAAGACACCTAATTGGCAAACCTGTTGGTGTCATTTCAATTCAATTGAAAAAGGTACCACTATTCTGAATTTGAGTGTAAATTTTGAAGTTAATTTGGATGTTGGTCAAAGCAAAAAATGTGAAAATAGCCATGATGCTTATATATCTTTCCCGGATAAATTTATTTGGGATGAAACTAGTATTACAAAATTTCAAATGTCTTTACAATCAGAATCAATCACTTCCATGATCAAAAGTTACCAAAATACTGATTATACTACTTGTGACAGTCCTGTTTATACATCTGCCAAGGATATCAATGATATTCTTTTAAAAGCTGCAACTACATCATTAAGAAAAAAACCAACTTCAAAAAAGAAAAATAACTCACATAAGAAATGGTACATGTATGATAGATCATTACAAGAAATGAGATCTACTGTTAACCACTATAGCAATATGTTAGCATTTAATCCTTTTAACAAAGAACTAAGGCAGAAATGTTTTATTCTTAATGCTAAATACAACAAAGAAAGAAAGAGAAAGAAACGAAACTACTTCCAATCAATTATGAATAAAATTGATAATCTAGAAGAAACTAATCCAAGTATGTTTTGGAAATTATTGAATTCACTAAAACAAAAAAACAACAGTCCAAATGATTGTATTGATATTAAAGAATGGGAGGAACATTTCAAAACTTTGAACTCCCTGCCAGAGTGTAAACAGGACATTGCAAGCAAATATCAAAAGTTATTTAATGATTTATTATTAGCTAGAAAAAATGATTGGAACAGTGTTTTGAATGAGAAAATATGTATAAAAGAAATATTATTTGCATGTAAAAACCTTAAGAATAACAAGTCTAGTGGCCTGGATGGCATACTGAATGAAATGATTAAATACAGTCACTTTATTTTACTACCATGTCTAGAAAAATTCTTTAATTTAATTTTATCTCAAGGCAAATACCCACAGGTTTGGAGCACAGGTTATCTTGTCCCAATATTTAAGGGGGACTCGCAATCAAACCCTAATAACTATCGTGGTATAACAATTAACAGCTGTTTGAGTAAGATCTTCAATTGTGTACTAAATAATAGATTAGTCAACTTCTTGAAGGAGAAAAATATTATGAAAGATGAACAAATTGGATTTAGAAAAGGTGCAAGAACATCTGACCATATCTTTAAACTTAAAACTCTAGTTTGCAAATATTGTAAGCAAAATAAAATAAAAAGCTTCGCCGAGCGCAGCATGATACGACCGCAACATGTTGAACCCTGTACATTTTAGGCCCAATATGGATAGTCTATTGCTCTGGACACATGCAGCCCATGGTGGACTGACAAAGGTTTTTGACACATGCTGCTCTGGTGGACTTTCGACCCAGGGGGTAAAAAAATAAATTTTTCAATTTTGTATTCTACTCTTGCAAAAAAATTGTCAAAATCAATTTCGGCCCCTTTGGCCCCTTATTATGTTACAGGTGAAAAAAAGGTGGGGTTGCAAAAATAATTTCTCAAATTTGGATTCACTACTTGACAAAAATAAACTTGCAAAAAAAATTTCAAAAACAAACCAGAAATAAAAAAGTTTTGATTACGGCCCCTTTTGGCCCCTAATTACAAAACAAGTGAAAAAGGGGATGGTCACAAAAATTAATTCTCAAATTTGGATTCACTACCTGACAAGAATAAACTTGCAAAAAAAAAATTTAAAATCGGACCACAAATAAAAAAGTTTTGATTTTGGCCCCATTTGGCCCCTAATTACGTATGAGGGGAAAAAGGGGGGGTCGCAAAGATTAATTCTTAATTGTGTAAATGAGCTGAACATTTAAGCAAGCAACAGCTTCTCTCTACCTGCTATAGTTTTCATTTCATAGGCCAAAAACATGAAAAAACATTATTTTAGGGGCTGTAGCCCCTATAAGGGGTCATCTGACGACTTCGACCGTATGGAGTTTTTTGTAGAGCTAAATGAGCTGAACAATTAAGCAAGCAACAGCTTTTTGCTATCTGCAATAATTTTCATACTATAGGGCAAAAACATGAAAAAATGTTACTTTTCACCTTTAAGGGGCCGTAACCCCT
Organism: Arcuatula senhousia; assembly: GCA_963971305.1. Taxonomy (NCBI): domain Eukaryota; kingdom Metazoa; phylum Mollusca; class Bivalvia; order Mytilida; family Mytilidae; genus Arcuatula; species Arcuatula senhousia. Next base: position 20,523,178 of record OZ020313.1, on the reverse strand, counting down.
ATAAGGGGTCTTCTGACAACTTCGACCAAATGGAGACTTTTGTAGAACTTTTGATACTGAAGCAGTAGGGTGGCATCAGATTTCATCTATCCCTTATACTTTTTGAATTACAAGCCAAAAACAGTAGTCTGACCCCCCTGGTCTATTTTTAGCCACGGCGGCCATGTTTTTTGACGAATCAGAAATTGAAACATTACTATAGTGCAGGACACCCTAATGATCAATCATACCAAGTTTCATTGAATTCTGTTCAGTATTTTCAGAGGAGAAGATTTTGAAAAAGTTATTGTAAGAACAAACAAAAAAGTTACAATTTTGGCCCCTTTTGGCCCTTAATTTCCAAACGAAAAAAGGGGGGACTCCCAAAATCAATCCCATCCATCCTTTAATGGTAAGAAATATCATAGTCAAATTTCATTGCATTTGGATAACTAGAACTAAAGTTATCGTGTATACACTAAAGTTAACAGACGACGACGACAACGACGACGACGACGACGACGACGACAGCATCATACCATTATACGTCCGCAAATTTTTTGCGGTCGTATAAAAATATATACTTGTTTTATTGACCTTAAAAAGGCCTTTGACTCAGTGATCCATCAAGCACTTTTCTATAAGATGTTAAAATATGGGATTAATGGAAAGTTCTTAGATATCCTAATTTCTATGTATTCTAACAGTGCTCTTAGGGTTAAAGTTGATAATAAATTGTCCAATGAATTTATCTCCAGGGTAGGAGTTAAACAGGGAGATAATCTAAGCCCTACTTTATTTAATATATTTCTCAATGATCTAGTTGACATTTTTGATCAGTCTTGCCATCCTGTCCTTCTAGACAATATATCATTTAGTAGTTTGATGTATGCTGATGACATTATACTTCTATCATCTAGTGCAGAGGGTCTTCAAAAATCATTAGACAAGCTGTCTGGTTACTGCTCTAGTTGGGGCTTATCCATAAACATTAAGAAGACTAAAGTAATGATTTTTAATAAAGGTAGTAAACTTATTAGAGGACAATTTACCTTACAAAATGAATACCTACAATGTGTGAAGGAGTATAAATATTTAGGATTAATGTTAAATTGTGGAGGTCATTTTTCATCTGCAACTTCAGATTTAATTAATAGAGGTAGAAAAGCATTGTTTAAACTGAAAAGTACCTTCAAGAATGGTAATCCTAGTATAAAGACTATTTTAAAAACATTTGATCACACTGTGAAACCTGTTATTTTGTATTCATCTGAGATATGGGGCATGTTTAATATTACTACCAAAATTAATAAGTTAAAAGATAACATTATATACAATGCTTTCAAAGACCACAAAATTGAAAAATTTAATTTACAATTTAGCAAATATGTACTTGGAGTCTCTAATAAAGCATCCAACTTAGCAGTAACTGGAGAACTTGGAAGGTACCCCTTATATAGTGATATTGTTATTAGTATGGTTAAGTACTGGATTCATTTACATACAAATATATCATGTCCCCTCTTGAAAGCTGCACTAAAAGAAAATTATAATTTATATAAAAGAGGACAGCATTGCTGGATGAATTGTATACACATTATTCTTAAAGATCTCAATATGCTTAAAATATTTAACTCACCATCAAGTTGTGGAATAAAAGAAATAAATAAACTACTTCATAAATTAAAAAGAAACTTTGTACTTAATTGGAAATCCCAAGTCAATGTGGTAAAAACCAACAAGATAGATGGAAGAAATGAAAACAAATTAAGAACATATAGCAAGTTTAAAACACATTTTAATTTTGAGCCATATCTTAATATTAAAGATTTTAAACTTCGAGCAACTCTAACACGCTTCAGGATCAGTGCCCACTCCCTAGAAATAGAAAGGGGTCGCTACACCATACCGAAAACCCCATTAGAAAATAGAATATGGAAACAATGTAATAACTCTTTGATCGAAGATGAGGAGCATTTCCTAATTAATTGTCCAAAATATAGCTTATTAAGAAATAACTTATATAAAAATCTAAATAATTCCAATTATGACAAGTTGTCAGATTCTAACAAATTTATATGGTTAATGACCAATGAAGATGTAATGTTAAATAACGAGTTATCTAAATTTATAGAAAATTGTTTGAGTGTGAGAGAATATTGTGTGTACAATGATCACAGTATTGGTATTACTAGATAATAATTATGTTGTCTATCAGTATTGATCATAGTTATACTCTAAGTAAAATTGTACCTGAGTTACCTCTCTTTGACCATTGTTTATTATTTTATAAACCCAATGGCTGTCAGTGTACTTATTACTCTATGTATAGTATAATTTTACTACTTCTCATAAGTATACTGATATTATCCTTTCTCTAATTGTCTATTGTACTTTATAATGTTTGATGTCCAAATTTGGGCTTTCTTTATTAATAAAACTTTGAACTTTGAACTTTATATAAACAACATCTGGATCCTCTTTGGATTTTTGAAATCGGAGGAGTCACAATGTGATAAATCTGCCCTTCCCCTCTTAGCTCATTCGTATCATAAACATAATATTTTTTATCAATTAAAGAAGACATGACTGGGTCCTACAAAGGGTTACATGGTATAAGTGCATCAAAAATTCAATATCTTTATATTCAAATGTGTGTTTGATTATCATGACTTTTTACCATGTTTACCTCAACATGGAAAAGAGACTCTGATCATGAATACAATTTGGGACGGTAGATTATGAAAGAGGAAGGGTCTAAACACTGTATGCCATCTTCTTTCATAGGTTCTGGTAGGATCATTTGACAAGTTTGATTACCATGATTACGTGATAAAGTCATTGTTTTTATTCTAAAAGTGAGAAATTTAAAGGTGATAATATTCTATATTAAAAAATTTCCCATGATCATGATGATTAAATGCATGTACAGACAAAAAATTGTACTACTGATTTTTTATCAGTATACACATTGACCTAAACATGCTTAAACATTAAAGGAATCTATAATTCTAACATACTAGTAATGAGACACAATTTGTTATCTGGGTTGCTGTTTCATCAATAAATATGACGGGCAAGCCGTTTATATTGGAAGTATGGGGCCATTGTGTACAGGTACACGTAGTTTAAAACTTTCATCGGTACATACACATTTGTTTCTGCATTTTGCTAAAAACCCTGAATTAATGAATCCAGATGAGTAAACCCAGGGGTTCAAATTAGCACTGGTCCATGGTCCAGGATCTTCAATCTTTTATTCAGGACCTTTGAAATTCTATTTACAACAGTCCTGGACCTGCATGTATTTACAGTACTTAGCTCTTATTGAGGACTTTTTAATACCACTGTTTATATACATGTAGTATTGAAATTTCATCCATACTGTACATGTAAGTGCAGTAAACAACCTGTTTTTTTTAATCAATATGATAAATACCATTATCACAGGGTGGAATCGGAAAATTGCAAAGGACCCTGGAGCAACATTCACTAAAGCCAAAAAGGTAGCTCAAAGTTCAACTCTTTACAAAATTTACATTCTATATATATGCCATGTATGCTGTCTCAGATTAAAATACAGAAGAAAGCATGATGCATATACATGTGATTAAAACAATATTTATAAATAAAGGTTAAGCATGTATGACGTCAGATTTGATTTTCAGGACCAATATCATGACATTTTGCTAAAAAGGTGTTAATAGAACATCCCAAAAGAACAATCCTGCCTCACTTTTTGCTTGAATTTGATCATGTTGATGTCAGTCCAGTTTTATAACTATCAAATTTGATCCAAATAAATAAATGCTGTGTTAGTTTCAAATCAAATGAATTATGCAAATCAAAATGTAATTTACATGTGTTATTTTGCTACATCCAAATGAATTCTTCATGTCCTCCAGATGTGGAGATCTTGTAAGTTATTTTGGGTCACCTAACTACCATTCACTTCTATCACTTTAAAAATGTCTGTACCAAGTCAGGAGCATTGTGATCTTCAATTACTCAACCATGTCTTTGCCTTGTTGTGTCTTTTCTTTTTAGACATATACAAGTATGAGATTGATAATTCTAAATCGGTAGTTTTGTTATTACCTTTATTCAACATGAATTGTTATATAAACTTACTGATTCTGTATCAGCTGAATTGTAAGAGCACTTTTACCAACACCACCAGCTAAAATATTCAAAATAATAACTATTATAGAAAACTTACTGGTTTTGTATCAGTTGAATGGTCAGGGCACTTTTGCCAACACCACCAGCTGAAAATAAATTCAAAGATTTAAGCTTACATACATAAATTTGTAAGAGTCACACATGTAAAATGGCATATACATATACATGTACATGTAAAAATTGGCAGTCAGGGGTTTTTATGTCTATATAATTTTCTAGCATTATTTCAGTGAAATATTTTTACCAATTAAGGCTTTATCATCGTCCTTGACTAGAATTTTCCAGAATTCCATCAGAAACATGACATGAAGTGGTCAGTGTATATAAGATATAATGATAATGTAACTTGACTATTTTACCATTTCATCATTTTCCTAAACGACATAGTGTTAAATTTTTGGCACAGGATACAATCAGAACTAAACTAACTTATAACATTGAGAAATTCTTTTTGTTACAGCAATGCCAAAAATCCAGATTGCAGGACAATAAGGAGACCCAATAATTTACTACCATAACAATAGAAGTTTTCTTATACTACTAATTATATATATAAAGGAAAATCTAGTTTTTGTCAAATTTTTGTTTTTACTTTACAATTACATGACATGTACAATGTATACTAAAAGGACTTGCTAGACTGGACATGTAAAAATCATGTGGTAGGGTAAACAAATGTTTTGGACCAAGCTCTCATGAATGCATAAACTTTGAAAAAAGGTGGTAAACTAAAATAGTACTTTTGTCAACAAAGGGGGATGAATTAGACAGACACAGGCCTGGCTCTGCTTTTAAATGATTTTCTTTATCTATAACCTATAATTCTTTCCATAGAATGTGGGCCTGGAGCTATTCTTCTAAATTTGCCAATGAAAAATTATGAATGACTTATGTTCCTTAATCAGGCCGTGTTTGCTTCATATTAGAATCTGATACATGTATCCAGGTATGCTAGACTACAAAGGAGTATTTTTACATACAATTAATTAGAAAAAAAAAGTTTAAGCTTTTGTTTGATCAATCTTTATTGTCCATTTCACAATAATATGAAATAGGGTGATAATTAAAGAGGTTAATTGACAAATATTTTTGTAAATACATGTGAAATAATAAACTCTCCACATTACTACATGAAACAGAACAGATGGATCCTACATGTACATGTATGACTAAGTTCCACGCCTAACAAAAATGCCTGAGTTGAGGAATAAAATCTTTTAGAAATCAAAATATCACATCTAAAAAACCCATTCTCGCAAAGACGTGGACACATTTGTTTACCTAAAAGTAAAAACATGTGCGAGGTACGTTTTGGTAAATTTCCTGTTTTCTGATACTGAAGACAAATAATGTCAACGAGTTTACTCAAGTGCCATTGTAAACATTTTTAATGAACGACTTTCGAATCTATGCAGTGAAATAAAATCTGAAATCATCAGAGTTATTTCATTTTGGTGCATTTTATAGAACGTTCAATTTGGGACGAAATGCTTGGTGCATTAAACGTAAAATAGAAAAGTAAGAAAAATCTTCTAAAATTTGGTTGCTTCAAAATACGAACCAACTCATCGTCATCAGTTTATTTTTCTCCTTGTACTTTACAACATACATGTAGATAATTTTTGGAATGCGACAAGCAAAATGGGTAATTATTTTAACATTCACTCCAGTCCCGTAATCCTTCAAATGAGAAGCATATCCGGACAAAAAAAAAACAATACAGCATTAAGCAAATTTTTCGCAGGAACTTGCTGTAGAGCTCTCCGCTCTCGTGGGCACTTTGTGCCCGCTATGAGCTGTGCTCGCTATAATAAGCTAAAATAATAAATGTCCTTACAAATTGTAATCATTACATTTGTTAATGTGTTGATCACTGTCTGGACCTTTAATAATTTGGATTTTCATCTTAGATGTAACAAATAATAAGAATTTCTTATTGATTTTTATTATTGTTTAAATGTTTTTGCCGTAATCATTGTTGTATACTCTGTTCTCACTACCGGTATATGGTGGGTTCCATTATATTGTGTCAACCTAATTTTCAACTGTGAAGTCACCGTTTCTATGTACAACAATATTATGAGGCACCAGTATAATACTATGCCTTTTTATCCTTTTTTATGTTTGGCTTTGTTAGTGTCTGTGATTTTTAATTAAATCAAAAACACTCAGAAATATTGAAAAAGAAATCTTGATGATCATGATTTTAATAATGTGGTGTGGTCTGTGAAAACCCCTCCCATGTTAAAAGAAACTAGTATGGGAGCAATTGTCTGTGCTTTTTGCTCATTTGATACATGGATTAAAATATTTGATTTTAACAATAATCAAAGTAAATTACAAAACCAGCTGATCATGATAACAGTAATGTCTGTCACCCATTTTGTAAAAAAAAATAGCTATAATACAAACCTCCAACCACAACAAGCTTGTATTCTGTCATTTGAAATTATCTGTTCATAAATATACTGCAAAAGAAGTACACAGATTATGATATTTGTGTAATGTCCACAAACACACAAAGATATTTAACCCGATGATCCTCTGTTCTTTTGATGCGAGGCACTACATAGGCAAAGATGACCCAATTTTAGCTACAACGACAATATATACCGCTTTGCAATATAGAGAACCATATGGAAAAAGATTTTTGTTTACTCTGTAAATAAAGATAAAAATGCTCTTATTAGTATCAATTATATCACGTTTTATCAACTTTTTCTCAAAATAAAATAATATCGGTCCATGAAAATAAAATATTTACCGCTACTGGCAAAACTATCGAAACTATAAATGATGAAAAGTCGAAGTCAAGAAGCTTTACGGTCCTCGAATGGAATTTTTCTTAAAATAGAACTATAAAAATAGATTATTTAACTTATAAACAACTTGTTGATTCATCGGCCCAGTTTAAGGGTTTATAATATTCCTGTATTTACAACAAAACAGAACGTGATTACCATACGATTTTTTATGAGCGATACCTATTTGTTCTCACAAAATTGTTTATCATTACAGAATATCGATTTTTAGAAAATGTGTACCCCTTAGGATCCTCTAAATTATATCGAAAATCACTAGTGCGTTTGAAAAGGAGGTAAATCATTCATAGCGAAAGCGTCTAAATGATAATGACTTTTTACTGGCCGGGCTGCCTCGGTGCTTTCCGTAACAGAAGACCCCAGAAAGAAGATAACACAAATTCTTCAAACAGCGTGGCTTTCGGACTCCACTTTGTAGGTATTCCGAGAGATGCCGATTAGATTTGTTTACTGTTCAACAGAAACTTGATTGAAAGCACGATCAATCTTAAAAAATGAACTGCGTTGGCTACAACAGCGCGTCCTTGTTGGAAGGAAACCAAAATGGTGGGCGTCACATAGCTTCCCGCCTCTAGAAAATGAATTTACACAGCCAAATGCCAGTCATAATGATATGAAGTTAACCCGCGTCTTCAATCTAGGCCTAAAACATTTTAAATCAAAGGCGATGTCTGCAGTCGACATAAGTTTGGGGGACCCAAATGGGATATAATTTGGACAGGTTGGAGCAAATGCCTTATGGATTTAATTTAAAGCTCATTGTTTTTGCTCACAATGCACATATATAATATGAGGCAGGTAAAACCTGTTACGCTCCCGAGGTTTCAATTAATTTCATTTTTTTTTATGGTTCCAAAAAACCTAGCTTTTCTTGTGGGTTACGTGAGAGTTTAATGACGGCTAAAATTTTCAAAGATAAAAATCAAAAAGACGCTAAAAGTTCGGGAAAACAAGCACCTGTGATACCGGACGTTGAAGGAAAATTCAGCTCATAGTACAACTAAAAAATTGACATTTCTACCATTATCGCTTCTGAAGGGAGCGTATAAAATAGACTTTGATTCCTTTTATCATTTCCTTTTGTGTAAATTGACCCATAAGATAAGAAAGATTTATTTGAATTCGGATTTGTAAATAACAATAAACACAAGCTCTCAAGAGCTTTTTATCTGAATAAATGACCCATTGGTCATTCAATTTGTTTTCAAAGAACTTGACAAAATCCCTGTTAACGTAACATGCCAATTAGAATCTAATTTAGATCATCAAAGCAGAGTGAGATGTGCTCAAGGGTATTTGGACACCCCGGCCGCACTTTATTTTGCCATAGGAAGTCTCGGCCATATGACTCCTCGGCCGTAGACACCTTATAAGATAGTCTATATTCTTAGTAACTGATTTTTTTTTAAGGGTAAGTTCGCGATTTTTTTCAAAATTTGTACAGGTTGAATGTAATAGTTCATTTGATACTAAATAAATGTACCTTCAAATGAGCTATCTAGCGCAATTGAGCTATTACACCTAGCCTGTTGTACATTGAAAGACTATCATATAAAAAAAAAAACTTAGGTGAAATTGATAGTGCTCAGATATGCATAGTTAAGATAAAATTGGCTTTAGAAAGTAAAAAAAAATTATCCATGGAGGGTCACATGATTTGTACTAGATGGTGCTGCTCAAAGCCAATACACAGAGTGAATGTTGCATCCTATACCCATGTGGTATTTATCGATGTTTACCACAACGGACAATTTAAAATAATTAAAATTAAACCTGTTAACCGGAATGATATAATAAGAAAATGAAAGTTACAAACATAAATCAAAATGTCCAAAAATAATATTGTCTTTTTTCACTCTGTCACAAATTATTAAATGATGTGTCTGTTAAAATTCTTAAAATCGAGCTGTGGTGGGTGTGTCTAAAGAGGTTGAGTGCTGCATGGAAATCTTTGATTGGAAGAGCATCTTAATTGATCTATCTGTCAATTACAATGTATACCTGTAATTAACTACTGGGTGTGGCTTATTGAGGGGTGACAGATCGTCCGAAAGGTTAATGATTTTAATTGACACATTTGTTTCTTCAAGAACTGAATTTATTGTCTTAAATATTTAAAAAAAAAGGATTGAAAACTAGGGCTACTGTGTCAATAAAATATTTCAGATTATTTATTATTGGGAATTATAATTGAAAAAAATTGAAACAATTAAAGGTTTAAGTAAAATATTTGCTTGCTATTTGGATAAAAAAAAAGTTGGGATTAAAAAATCTAGCAATGCCAAATTATTCATGTTCAAAATTGTTATAATGATCGACAACATCGGTCCTATGTTACAAATATCCTCAATTGGTTAATGTTGTTATCATGGAAGGATGTGATGTCACATCTCCAATTGAGCTTTCCCATAATTCATAGCATATGGCCGTGCCCATATGGTCTTGTGTATTGGAATAAAATTACGAATATCTTTCTTAATATATCATTTTCAATGCCCAAACTGGGCATGATCAGCCTACTCTCATTATACAGAGATAATAATTCAAATAAACTAATAACTCAAAAATTGCTAACTTACACTTTAAATGTATAAATCAAATTGTCTTAACTGACAGAATATATGATACTTAAAACAAAATTTTGAATGAAGAAATAAGTAGAATAAACATGATAAACAGATGTAACAAGCAATTTAAGCATACTTCGGCCTAGGACACATTATTACGATATTTATTTTTATTTGAACAATTATTATAAGGAACCTTTACATGTCTATGCACAGTTGATAAATTTTAGACATGATTTTCAGTTAAGACTAGATTTACATCTCCCTATTGTTTAGCCGAAAAGAAAATCGGGGAAAATATTCTCTTTAGTATTTTCATGAAACATTATTTTCTATTAAAACATTATCATTGTGGTATGATACTTACCCTGTATGGTCTGGTTATCTATATTCGCCATTGCATTTGATACATTTGGTATGCACTATCAGCATGGGGTCATATACTGTGGGATTCAATTTCAGGTCTGTTGCTCATCTACTTTCTATTCTGCCATTTTTTACTTTGACAGATTTTTTTTTCATTAAATTTTAATCTTTCATCTCATATCTTTGTCTTTATTATTTGTTTCATGGATGATTTTCCTTTCCAAAATGCAAGAATTTATCTTCATTCATTTGCAACTCAGCCACATAATCAAGCTCAACTTTTGAACAATTTTGCAATTGTAGATCATTTGCAGAAATTCTCAGGATTTTACCAATAAAGTGCTTAATAATGCTCCTTAAAACCAAAGAGTGATTTACATTATTGAAACAATAATTGGTATAGGAAAATATTGAAAATTTGGATGATTTTTTTACATCGATATTAATTGTTAAAGTTCAGGGGTTCAAAATCCAAGTAGGTCGGGTAAACTGGAAAACCTTATATTTTATCTTGGCCAAGATAGATATTAAGATAATTATGCACATCTTTATAAAATAATTCTTATGAGTTTAATTTTTTTTTCAGATTTAATGCTTTGTTACCATGACAACAGTAGAAATAACAGCACCAGTTGGTGGAGATACCAGAAATTTAAATCTTAGAGTCACTCCTGAGCAAGAGATTGCTATTTATGCCTTTTTCCAGATTAATGGCTGGACAATTGTCACAGAAGGTATATATATAGTCACTTAAAGTGAGTGAGTTCACAGGTGCTTTGTGGGCAAATGATCATGATACAGTTGAGATCCTCCATTGACAATTTCACCAAAAAATGAAATTTAGCTAATTTTTTGTCCCCCTGCCGCTTTTGATTTCATTTCATTTAAAATATTTTTGATTAAACAAAAGGATTGGATAACAGGCAAAGCCTATAAGTATCCTCTCCTAGGCTTTTGATATATGTAATGCAACTAGGTAGGGTTCTCATCTAGTGGGATGCATTTTCAGGTCTGCCGCTTATGTACTAACTTCCTGTTGAGCGGGCTGGCATTGAATGTTTCCAAATCAGCAAAACCCTGTCTTAATGCATCTATTTGTTGAAAATCAGAGTGAAAAATCTGGGTAATAAAATGGTGAATGTCTTGCGGGCAGGGAAGGAATTTTCATAACAGTTTTCTAAGCAATTACTTATCACAGCCACTTGATATTTGGTATACAACATCAGGGTCGTGTCCATTAATATGAGATTCAATTTCAGGTCTGTCGACTAACTTACATCCTGTTTAAGAAAGCTGACCATTTTTGACTTTGACAGAACTGATTTTCTAAATTCATCTCTTGTGATGAAATTAAGAGAATATGGATTTTTTTTTACATGCAATACTTTGAATTAACCCCAAAATAGTTTTTTTAAAGGCATATTGTTTACCAAAATCACATTGCCAAAATGTAATAATTATATAAAAGAAAAAGATTATCAATTTGTTACCAAATTTGCCTTAAACTAGGTTTATTTAGCTCCAATTTATTCAACCATTTGTTTATATTCATGACTACAGATATATTTTAAGTGTATCTAATTAGGCCATCAATCAGGATCTCAGATGTTTTGTTCCTGAAGACTTTAATATGGTGACAAATTAAACAAAATTCAATGTAAACTATCTAAATCATCTTCATTTATTATATACGAGCCATTATCATGAATCGATTATTGTCATTTTCTTGTTTGTTGACTCTGGCATTTTCCTCGCCTTGAATAATTCTACACAGCCTACCATATTGGTAGAATTTCTCAATGATATTAATACCTTTCAATCCGATATGTACATGATGTCATATATATACAAACTGTATTTATTTATTGTTGGTGCTTGTTTGTGTAAAATATTACCATTTGCTCTTATTTTGCATTAGTTTCTACAGAGAACACAAAGATTATTTTGAAAGATAAACATGATATTTGTTTTTATGCCCCATCTACGAAAGTAGAGGGGCATATAGTGTTCGGGTCTGTTCGTCCGTCCGTTTGTCCGTCCGTTTGTCCGTCCGTCCGTTCGTCCGTCCGTTCGTATGTCCGTCCCAAATCCCATATTTCCAAATTTGCACTTACTGACAAATGCCACATCAATCATATTGGTATGGTAGGTGCATCTAGTGATGATAAGAACATTGCATGCTTCGGATGCTGGATGTGACCTATATTTTCCGCATGAATGACCACTTATAGAAGAATGGTTAAGATAAAGTCCATTCCTTCTGACTGACGCGTGCTTTAATAGCAACCATGTTGATGCTTTAGTGATTGTGGAAAAAAATAAATGTTGCGAGATGGGGCATTATGTCTTTTGGACATATTCTTGTTTATTACGTTTTCAGCCATTGTGCTGACTTTTGTAATCTCCACACTAAGATTTCCATTAATTGGAAAAGGCTAGAAAAGTGATGCTGAACTCATACTAAATTGAAATTGATAATTTGTACCGTACACCGAAAATCATCAAAATACCATAAATTTGCATTACTTACCTATAATAAAACCTGGTGAAAAAATAACTGTTAAACACAAGACCTCAAAACATTTATATTTAGTTTGGTAAAATTATATAACTTATATAACCAATATATATGTTTCTTTTTGTCAGAGGTTCCAAAGAAGTGTGAAGGATGTGGAGTTGGTATCAATGGTGGACAGGATCCACCCACTTGTCACATTTGTCTCAAAACAATAGACAATGTTGAGGCCATGTTAGAAAATACAAATGATGAAGATACAGAAAATGGAGAAAGTGAGGAAATCAGTGAAGATAGTCAACAACCTACCATCATTCAAGTCCAAGATGCTCATGGGAAGAAAATTGTCTATGTTGGAAATGCTATGACAGTTGCTAAGCAACAACCACCACCTCCACCCTCCAAGACAGAGGTTGTAACCACCAATAGAGTCAGCATTGGGACAGGTACACCAGGATCTATAGCTCCAAAGATTTACAATATCAACAACAGTGCAGAGAATCGCCCATATAAATGTGAGCATTGTGGGAAGAATTTCAGGAAGAAGTCTCATGTCGTAGCCCATGTGAGATTCCATAATGGGGAGACGTTACCTCGGTGTCATGTCTGTGGGAAAGAGTTCTTGTACAAACACAACTTGATATCTCACATGACCATACACAGTGGTGAGCGTCCATTCCAGTGCCAGGAATGTCAGAAGACTTTCAGAAGGAAGGACGACCTCCAGGTACACATGAGGACCCACACAGGGGAACGTCCGTATGTCTGTGACATCTGTGGCAAGGCCTTCACTACACAGAACCAGCTCCCCAAACATCGCAGGACACACACAGGAGAGAAGCCATACGAATGTGCCATTTGTCAGAAATGTTTCAGGACCAAACCTCACCTGGAGAAACATTACAGGACACATAGTGGAGAACGTCCTTACTCTTGTGAAGAATGTGGCCGTGCTTTCTCCCAGAATGCCCACCTAATGGCCCACATGAGGATTCACACTGGGGAGAGACCATTTAAATGTGACCTGTGTGACAAAGCCTTTAAAGAAAGTAAGACTCTCAAGAAACACAAACTCATCCATGAAAATGGCATGCCGTATATTTGTACAGTCTGTGGTAAAGGATTCCTGCGATCACAAAACCTTGATGTACACATGTGTGTCCATTCTGAAGACCTGCCCAAATATAAACGCAAAATTCTGATGAGAAAGAAAATAATGGAAGAAATAGAAGCAGAGAATCTAGAGGCTAATGAAATTACAGAGGAGACCATAGCAGAGGTAGAAACCCACATACAGGAGGCAGAACAGGCAGGACAAATCATACAGGTACAGGACAATAATATCAAGGAGGAGGAAGTGACTGAAGTTGTCACAGAAGTACAAGATGAGAACTCAATTGCAAACAGTCTACTGACCCTTGTAGAGATGATTACTAGCTCAAACCAGGATGGCAGTGTTGTCGTGTCCCAGAATAATAATGTTGAACTCACAAATGTTCAGCTACCTACCAGCCAAGATCAAAATATAATCATAACGACTGAGGGCCAGTCACATCATCAGGAAACGGTGATGGAAGATACAATCCAGGAGGTTAAAACAATCTTTGTTGACGAGCAGGGAAGAGAGATAGGCACCAGTGATGAAAACGTCGTCATTTCCTCTTTGGGGGATCAGGTGACTACGGAGCAGGTCGTAGATCAGGTCACAGGGCAGTACATGGACGAGAATACATACGTCATGGAAGTAGAATATGTTGAACAACAATAGACAATCATAAACTGTGTGTACAAGACCCTTCATCCATAAATGTTGTAGATATACATTGCCAATGATTTTACTTTGATCAAAGTTTTTTTTCTACTTTGCATGTTATAATTTTTTTTTTTGTTTAATGCACTGGTAAAACAATTTTGATAGAAAGTATGATGTATTGAAGTATTGAGGTATTTGAATTAAAGTAATTCAGTTATTGTAACTTATATATATGTCAAATTAAAAAAAAAAACATTTTAAAATTGTAAAAATCACTCTACACCTATATAGAAAAAAACTTAATTTGCATTCTTTTTACTTATATGATTAAATTATGCCATGTCTGTCCCTTTATTCAAAGCTGAGTATTTCATAATTTTATTGTTTAAAAAGCTACCAACATCTATTTGGGAATAAATGTAGTACCCTAGAGTTTTTATCTTATTATCAAACAAATAGTTAACATTACATAATCATCTGGTTGGTGGTTACTTTTAAGCTCACCTAACCCGAGTTGTTCTTGAATGTTTTTATCCTACCTAGAGTCTGAAATGTTACTTACAGGGGTGAGTTACCAGGTACACTAGGTAAGAAGCTTTAGCATATGAGTTCAGGCACCTGAGAGCCTCTAGTTTTCGCTTTACAAACACATTAATTCAGTGTTATTATACATGTAGTTTTGATGTTTAATATGATAATACTTCATCATTGCAACTTCTAAATACATTTTTTAAAACAGCAACTTAGTCTCTTTATGAACAGGTTCTCTCTAGTAGAATTGAACATTGATCAATTTGATTTTTATTGTGTCTTTAGTTTTTGTGCTTAGGCTAAGAATATTGATAGGGGGAAAGTTGGGCCCAAAAAACTAGTTTAATTCTGCAACATTTTATATGTGCCTGTCCTAAGCCAGGAATCTTTGACAAAGCTTTTGTTTGTACTTGTCTTTTTGATGTTTTCTGTTCCTTGTTTAAGAAGGGGGTCTATCTGTGACTATTTCAGAACTGGATTTGAATTACATGCATTTTATTTAGACCATGGGCCAATTGCAGAACTGCGAGCAGCGCCTACTGGCCTCGTTGAAGGCTGCTGGCGGTTGTCCATTGTGGTTTTTCTAAATTACTGCTTGTTTAAGGGCTATGTTGTGTACACTTATTCCACATCTCATTATTTTCTATTACTTTAAGATTTTTGTGCAAGAAAAGATAACAATTTATTAATGTGATTTGCATTTTAGCTCAATGTCTATGAGAATATCTTTTTTTAATTAAATGGTAGTTGTTTGATGGTGAAGTATTTTTGTTTCTGTTAAAATTAACCAAAAAAATATGGAAAAAAATTATGTAGATTTGTACATTTTATAAACTAACCTACCCTGATACAATTTTAATGATTACAATTTAACATTGTTTTAGTTCATTAGCAAACAATTAAGTGTTTTGTGGTTTATTATTACAATTATTAAAAGTTCATTTGTTACTGTAGAATTAAAAATGAAATGTGTTGCTTTTTATTATTTACCTGTAAAACACCACCAGTTACTGGGGTTAGGTAAAAGTAATAACAAAACTACTGAACTGGGATGATCAGTCTCAATGCATGCATGTAGAAGAAGAAGAAAAGAAAACAAGACCAAAAAAAAGTTTCATTTCCCCCTAATCTCAGAATCTTCGTCTTGGGTTACAAAAACTTGGTATGTATATCCACCGCCTTCACTCAGCAACTCAGTCTGTTGGTTTAATTTTATATGGCGACTATATGTGAAATGGGACTGTTGGTGAGTCTGCTTAAGTCTGTTGATCAAGAGCTATCAAGAAAAACATGGCAAGGTCAATATATTTTATTTAATATTTCTTTTTTTAGCTCATCAAAGGGTCATGTGAGCTGCATCTGTCTTTAACTTTTCTTCTAAAATTTTCTCAGAAACTACTGAAGGGAAAATCAAAAAGTATAATAGATAGAGAAAATCTGAAGCAGCCCACCTTCTTCAGCATAAAAAGCTCTACAAAAGTCTCCATTGAGTCAAAGTTGTCAGATGATCTCTTATAAGGGTTATGGCCCTTTAAAGGTGTAAAATTGCATTTTTAGCCGAGTTGCAACGAAGTTGAACTCGGCTATTGTGATGATGATGGCGGGCGGGCGTCAACAATTGGTTTCCGGACCATAACTCAAAAAGTTGTGAATCGAATTTAATGAAACTTTGGGATATTGTTACATACCATAAGATGAGGAATCCTATTGATTTTGGGGTAAATCCGTTCAAGGTCAGGGTCACAGCGACGTAAAAACCTTAGAAAATTTCTTGAATTAATGGTTTCCGGACCATAACTCAAAAAGTTTTCAACCGATTTTATTGAAAGTTTGGGATATTGTTACATATCATAAGAGGAGGAACCATAGAGATTTTGGGGTAAATCCGTTCAAGGTCAAGGTCACAGCGACAGAAAAACCTTAGAAAATTCTTGAATTAGTGGTTTCCGGACCATAACTCAAAAAGTTGTGAACTGATTTTAATGAAACTTTGGGATATTGTTACATACCATAAGAGGAGGAACCCTATTGTATTTGGGGTAAATCCATTCAAGGTCAAGGTCACAGTGACAGAAAAAGGTTAGACAATTTCTTGAGTTCGTGGTTTCCAGACCATAACTCCAAAAGTTTTGGACTGATTTTAATCTGAGATAATTAAACTAGTTTTAATTTTCTCAGTTTTAATGAAACTCTAGGATATTGTTACATACCATAAGAGGAGGAACACTATTGATTTCTGGGTAAATCCGTTTAAGGTCAAGGTCACAGCGACAGAAAACATTTGAAATTTACTTAAAAAAGCTGTTTCTGGTCAAATACTCAAAAAGTTGTCAACAGATTTTAATGAAACTTTGTAATGTTGTTTTGTTACCAATTATAAGAGGAGAAACCCAAATGATTTTAGGGTAATTTCGTTATACGGCAACTCGGCTTTTGCACTTATGTGCATATTGATTTTTTATGATTTAGCCTATAGAATGAAAACTGTTGCAGGTAGAAATAAAAAGTTTCGCCGAGCGCAGCATGATACGACCGCAACATGTTGAACCCTGTACGTTTTAGGCCCAATATGGATAGTCAATTGCTCTGGACACATTCAGCCCAAGGTGGACTGACAAAGGTTTTTGACACATGCAGCTTTTGGTGGACTTTCCACTTACATTTTAAAAGGAATTATTTTTTTTTTTCCAAAGGAGATCAAATTAGACCACAAATTTCCATTTTGGTCCTTAATTACATAAAAGGGGGTTTGCAAAAATTAATTCTCAATTTTGTATCCACTATTTGACAAGAACAAACATGCAAAAAAAAAAATCAAAATCGGATCAGAAGTAAAAAAAGTTTCGATTTTGGGCCCTTTTGGTCCCTAATTACATAATATGGGGGAAAAGGGGGGTCGCGAAAATTGATTCTCAATTTTGTATCGCTATTTGACAAGAATAAACATGCAAAAAAAAAATTCAAAATCGAACCACAAATAAAAAAGTTTCAATTTTGGCCCCTAATTACACAACAGGGAAAAAAGGGGGTGTGAAATTCATCAGGTTCATTCTTTGTAGGAAACATTCTGACAAATTTCACAGCAATAGGCGAAATAGGACCAAAGTTATGAAGGAAACAAATAAGATATTTGAATTTTTTACCTCTTTTGGGCCCCTTATTTTGAAACAAAAAAGGGTGGACCCCCAAAATCAATCCCATTCATCCTTTTATAGTAAGGAACATTAGTGCCAAATTTCAAAGCGATCGGATAACTAGAACTAAAGTTATCATGGCAACAAACATATAAGTTGCAATTTTGACCCCTTTTTGGCCCCTAATTTTGAAACAAAAAAGGGTGGACCCCCAAAATCAATCCCATTCACCCTTTTATAGTAAGGAACATTAGTGCCAAATTACCGGGCAAATTACAAAGCGATTGGATAACTAGAACTAAAGTTATCATGGCAACAAACATATAAGTTGCAATTTTGACCCCTTTTTGGCCCCTTATTTTTAAACCAAAAAAGGGGGACCCCTAAAATCAATCCTATCCATCTTTTTTATGTTAAGGAACACCATTGTCCAATTTCATCGCATTCTGATGACTAGAACAAAAGTTATTATGTATACACTAAAGTTAATAGACGACGACATCATCATACCATTATACGTCCGCAAATTTTTTGCGGTCGTATAAAAAGCGGTTGCTTAAACCTTCAGCTCACTGAGCTCTACAAAAGTAAACCAAGAACTTAACCAAAGTTGTTCATGCATAAAATATAGGTCACAGTGACCTAATTTCTAGTTGGCGGTGTCACCCTACCCAAGACCCATCTAGTGGTGAAATATCATTGACCCCCAACATCTAGTATCAGAATAATGGACCTTAACCAAGAACTTAACCAAAGTCATTCATGTGTAAAATATAGGTCGCAGTGACCTTGTTTTTAGTCGGTGCATGGTGTCACCCTACCCAAGACCCATCTAGTGGTGAAATATCATTGACCCCCAACATCTAGTATCAGAATAATGGACCTTTACCAAGAACTTAACCAAAGTCATTCATGTGTAAAATATAGGTCGCAGTGACCTAATTTCTAGTGGGTGGTGTCACCTTACCCAAGACACGTCTAGTGGTGAAATATCATTGACCCCCAACATCTAGTATCCAAGTTATGGACCTTAACAAAGAACTTAGCCAAAGTCCTTCGTGCATAAAATATAGGTCACAGTGACCTTGTTTTTAGTCGGTGCATGGTGTCACCCTACCCAAGACCCATCCAGTGGTGAAATATCATTAACCCACAACATCTAGTATCTGAGTAATGGACTTTACCAAAGTGTTACGGACGGACGGACAAGGGTAAAACTATATGGCCGATCCACATACGTGGTCAGGCCAGCATAATAAGTTTATGAAATTTACTACTAAATATGCCCAGCTGACATTTATTTTATTGTCACATTGGTGCATGTTTTCTTCTCTGAAACCCAATTAAATGAATTCGTTAAACTTTAGCCTTGGGTAGGAAAAGGTATTTTGTATCAGGAGAGAATGTCGTTCCTGTATGGTGAAGCACATCCCCAATATGGCCAATAATTCGTTTTGAATATATATGATATCCGACACAAATGGAAATAAATCCATGGTCTTTGTGTCGACGTGCCAAGTTCGTCGTGTATTGGGATTTGAACATTAACGTCTCGACTGCCATTATTGTAACACAAAGACAAAATAGAAAGAAATCTAAAACAATTAAAAATAAAAAACATTTTAATAGGAATAAGCATTGAAACATAATTCGATCTGTCAAACAATTTGTAACTAAAGAAGTATACTAGTATATATTTTCAATGAAAACTTCTACCTACAATAATCTCGTTCTAATACACTTTCAAAATTTTGTACATTTCAGATAGAAAACTATATGAACGAAAATTTAAAAAAAATATTTAATTCAAGAAAAAATAGGTATATTGGTCGGACATGCTCATGGTAGAGTAAGGAAAAGAAACGGTGCAAAAGCATATTTCAAATTGAGTTTCTCAAACTTAAGAAAACATTTAAAATCTCTTTTTGAACTCTAAAGCTGTGAAAACTTTGTTTATCTGTTAAAACTCGCATTCATAGTAGCCAAATTTTAGTATAATGTTGTTGTGCCTAATTTGCGTTTTATCGAAAACTGGTAAAACCATCAGACTCTGGGGCAAGTAGAAAATGAACTCAAATGAATACCGTTTTGGTGGACAGTTTTTGTTATTTTGACAATTAATTAAATGTATGCCAAATAACTGTGTTTTTCACAAAATCAAAACCATCTTTTTGTTTTTACTCTCGATCAACAGACCTATTGCCGACTCACCAACAGACTAATTTCCCATATCAGCCTCCATGTAAAACTAAACCAACAGAACGAGTTCTCAATTAGCTGAGTGAAGGCGGTGATATACCCCAGGTACCTTAATAGCACAGATGTATCCCCATTATTTGACTAGGATCTTGAATTCTTTACCTTTGAAATACTGAGGTTCATTTTTCTATTAGTTCCTTCATATCTCAAGAGCTACAGCTATAATTTCATGAAACTTTGTATAGATGGTCTTTGGTAATATTGTACAATATCTGCATCCCAATTATTTGATTTTTCCTTTGAATTATACAGGCTTCATAGTAACTGTGTACAGCATCACAACATACAACCTTCACCTTGAATTTCTGTTCATTTAAAGATAATTATGATAGAAAGGTTAAAGTTTCTCATATCTTAATTACAACAAGTCTAGATCTAATGTGAATGTATGTCCAGAATGAGTTAATTTTCTCACTTCTATCAAGCACTAATTACCAGATTTATACAGGTTATAAATGACAGCAATTGTATCTTATAAGGTTTGATGCACAAGGGACACAATTCCTAAGTTTTCTCATATACTAATAAAAGCAATAGGTCATTTTGATATGGTATTGAATCTCAGGTCTGTTTCTCATTTACTTCCTGTACAACATAACCATGTTATTTATGTCTGATCCCGTTTTTTAACAACTGATACCTGGTCTAGTTCCTTGTTGCCTGATTGGACTATAAAGTAACAAAGAAATATGAAAGGGACACGAATACCATTTAGAATGAAAGAACCTTAGTGAGCATGATTACATTTCTCACACGTTCCACTATAGGACTACAATGTACCAATATTATCCTTGAGGAATTAGGAATAGCAGATACAAAATTGTTATACTATGCACAACAACTGCATATAGTGTTCTTCTTGCATACCAAGTTTCCTTTAATTCTGTTCAGAAGTTTTAGAGGAGTTGTGTCCACAAGATGTAAAATCAGAATGTTCAGCAAATTTTTAGTTAAAAGGACCATAACTCCCACAAAATTTTGCAGGTAAAAAATTTCTGGTAATACATGTATCAACAACTACATATGATGTACTCTTGCATACCAAGTTTTGTAAAATTCTGCTCAGTAGTTTCAGATGAGTTGTGTCCATTCAAAATTTTGGCAAATTTTAAAGTTAATAGAGCCTTAACTCCCACAAAAGGTTGTGGATAAAAAATTCTGGTAAAATGCACATCTACATATGATGTTCTTGTTGCATACCAAGTTTCATTAAATTCTGTCCATTAATAACAGAGGAGTTGCACCCACAAACTTTTATCACAGACAGACCAGTCAAAAACATTGTACCTCCGCAATTTCTTGCATGGGGTATAAAAAGGATAAAAACCATGAGACATATGATAGATTATGACGCTACCAAGGACACACATTTATTATGAAACTAAACTGCAATCCTAACTTCCTTTAAAACAAAAGTGAACTACGATTATCTCTGACAGGGTAAGAACTTTCTGCCAACACAGACTGGTGGGAAAGAGGCGAAAAGACAAAAACATACTAATTTATCATTTATTTTAATTGAATTTTATAAAATGAACACTTAAAACTTATTAAAACAGTATTTGCAATGGCTAAATTAACAAAATGAATATCTGCTCTTATAATACTGCAATAAATAGAAGTGCCAGAAGTCTGTATTGAACTTTGACAGAACATATACTTGCTTATCCTTTAAAGTTGATCAAGTACAGTTATCATAATAAAAAATATATTTAAAAATCTAGATCATACATAATAAAAATCAGTGCAAAATCATACATATATTTTTAATGACAAGTCCTTTAGTTAATACCACCTTCATATATAAGATTTTCCTTGTTGTATTCAACCCTCAGTTACACTCATAAATAGCTCTAGCCATGCAGAATGGTTTGTATTCTTCGAAACCAACTTGAAAGGAACTTAAATTTCTTTTATGAGTTACATGTAGTTGGAATTTCTTCTCCAATATCATATTTGATTATAAATACAAAGTCTCCAATATTATATTTAATTTATATACACCATAACATGCTTCTAAACACCTTGTATTTTTATCACTTTTAGCAGCCTGGCGTGAGAAAAAGTTCCCCACATCATCAGAAGATATGAAAGCTTGGAAAGAACTTGTTAATAGCTTCCAGAAAAAGTGACTTCAAATTCACTAGTAATGTTTCACATTTTAAAAATCATCACAACTCATATGATAATCTGATATATTTGAAGGTGGTATGACAGATTTGCAAATGGACAATCAATTTAGTTGTAGGATTGTTTAGACTTACAATTATAGAAATAGTTTTCATTCAAAGTATTAGAACATAAAAAGAACAGTTATCACACTTCAAATATGGTTGATTATTGAGAGGCTTAATCTTTCTACTAATAGAAATTTGTCAATGATATATAGATCATTTGGTAAAATTCCTATAAAATGGCAGAACATTTTATTACAATTGATAAAAAATAAAAATTAATATTTGCCTGCCCACCCAGTCCATAGGATGAGAATCTAGGAATTACTTGTATTTTATTATTGCCAAACATACATCATGTACATTATACTAAAACATTTGTCATTTTATTCTCAACCAATGAAAAGCAAAACAGTACTACTCAATGAGAAAAAAACTAATTCATTTATTGCAAAATATCTTAAAAAGTAATAGAAATATTGAGACAGAACAATTTACATAAAACTTTTTATAATAATGATGAGTGTGAGATGATTTCTAACATTAAAATGCAACCATGATCTCTGCCTAATTTTCGTTTTATTCTTATGCCATATACAAAAGTACACCAAAATTTCGGAATCAAATCAAATTTTAAATAAATATAAATTGTCAAGTAATAAGTCATGGTTTTAGAAATAGTAAAACTTCAAGATTGACATTGTGGAGTGTGACAATTGATTGAACAGGTACCTTTAATTTTGTAAATATGAAATTGTCCTATTTCATCTGGGTGAAATGTTCCTTATCTAAAAGTAAATTTATGTAATTAGATGATTGTGTGAAAAAAACATGAAATACCCCTGGTAGGCCCCTCAATCATAATATATTGAGCAAAGATTTTTTAACAAATCTATTGATGGTTTCACCTTAAAACTCAGTTAATAAAATCACAGAATTCAAGAAGCATATTCGAATTTATTCATGTTAT
Source organism: Arcuatula senhousia (assembly GCA_963971305.1). NCBI lineage: Eukaryota > Metazoa > Mollusca > Bivalvia > Mytilida > Mytilidae > Arcuatula > Arcuatula senhousia. Next base: position 20,499,926 of record OZ020313.1, on the reverse strand, counting down.
TGGTGTATTCAAGATAAATTATCTAAGAAATAATTCATGGCTTCCTGTGATTTATTTGAGATTTTAACATGGGTTGCCATTGTTTTTTTTTTAATATTTTGCCTCAGAGAGTAGCACAGCCAAGCGAGGGGTATAATAAGTAAAACTAATGAATACCCATGTTAAAATCGACTATAAACAATGGGCAGCCATGAGTTATTTCTAATACTTTCATGTCATTTCAAAATGTCTGCCATTTTGATATTTTCTGTGCACAAAAACATATTTTTGATATTGCTGGTTTAAGAGTTAAAGTATCTCTGACATCGACTTGTTCTATACTAGAAATTCACACACGGCTTGCTGTCGTCTTGGACTTGGTCTATATTAAAAATACATGTACCTTTAAATTTGTATTCCCTTTTTTCTTTTTTTATCTTAACAAATTCATATTAAGTGAAGTTGAAATTTAAAAGTTATTTATACATTTCAATTTCATTTAACTCAAATGAAAAAAAAAAATGCTTGAAGATTTTTTTTTTGTCAGAATGAAATGGCGGTCAACTTAAAGGAGGTGATTTTAACTTGTTTTATAGTTACAAATGTAATTACAGTCTGTCATTGCACACCTGTGAGATTCAAACAACTTTTACTGGTTATGTAAAAATATACAATATAATACATGAATGCTGATACAGGTTGAATCACAAATTAGAATGCTATAATCTCAGGTTCTGTATGGCACAATCAATACCCAACACACTGACTAACCAAGTCAAAATTCCCATTCAGGAGTGGAACACCACTAATTTTAAGTCATAACACATTTTTTTTACATAAATCAATTTTTCATCTATTAGTACTTTAAAACAATGTTAGACATAATATCCCTAATCTACAAAAAGACAATAAAGTGGTGTTTCATCCAGAGAGGAACATTTTTCTGGAAAAGCCCACAAAATCTATCTCAACATATTATTCAAATATGGCAGCTTTGAACATTTAAGTTCTTGAATCGTGAAAACATTTATTTACAACTGACTAGTTACATATATTATGTTAAGATTGCACTTAAGTACAAACACATTTACTTGAAACTTGAATGGAATAAAATAATGGAAATTTTTAACCAAATAAAGTGTCGAAAAAAAATTGCAAAAAAAGGGATTTTGGTAAAATTGAAAAAAAAATCTGTCATAGTCAAAAATGGCCGGATTTCGTTAAACAGGAAGTAGTTGAGCGACAGACCTAAAATCGAATCCCACGTTATGGGACCCCACCCTGATGCTGTATACCAAATATTAAGTGGCTGTGATTAGTAGTTGCTGAGAAAACTGTTACGAAAACTTTTTCCCCACCCACCCGCCCGACAATCACCATTTTATAACCAGGATTTTTCACTCCGCGAAATCCGGCCAAAAATTGATTTTGATAATTAATGTGAAACTTCTGTAGCAACCTTTAAACAATAAGTCACTAGTTTTAGACAAATTAGGCAATGAAATATTTTAAATGTTCATCAGTAAAGAAATGTAATTTAAAGCTTACATTAATAAAATATAAATATTTTTCCTATGATGAAACCACAAAGAAAACACAAATAAAAATGGACACAATAATTATATTCAAAAGTGATATTATCAGAGTAATCTTATACAGGGTAGAACTAGAAATGAAAGATGTCTTCATTTTCTGGCCATTAACACAGAAGGTACACATTCATAACATGCGGATAACAATAAAAACACAAAATAAAAATACATTTGAATAAACATTGATATCGATACAAAATGAATTGAGACATTATTTAGCATATGCTCTGACACACAATATCTTAAACATCCTTCATCAAGTATGGGTGTCAGTTCATTGAAAATTTTATAGAACTCAACAAAGTCAATATGTTACTATGTTAGAAGTAACACCTATTTTTTGTGGTTGTCAGATAAAAGTTTCCATGAATCTGTAAAGCATACAAAACATGTGGAATCCATAAACTATTGAGACAGATTATCTGTTCTATAATAAATCCACACAAGTCTGTGCCTCTGCTTCTGGCAAGAATAACCTTTGGCCCCTGTTAAATCACAAGTCATGGATTTGACCTTTAACCTCTGAACTTCTCAGTTATTTAAGTACGAATGTTTTCTTGTTCTAAGTTTACTCACCAAACAGCATGAAAATATGATTCCTAGGAGCTACAAAATAGAATAAAGACTGGAAAGATATTCAATATTATTATTAAGGCTATTCCAGAAATAAATGTTGGAAGGCACTTTTTTTTATACCCACCATGCATAAAATTTTATTTTTTCCCCTTTATGTTGCATTTGAGAAATATCTAAAAATACCACCACCCATACAATTTTAATTATAGTGCCATCCTCCCCCCATACAATTAATTCTGGAATAGCCATTATTTATTTATTTGACACATTATTGTGTCAGAGTTTATTAAATGATTTTAATTGAGTATGGATAGCCTCCCCTTGTCCATTAAATGAGAAACTTTGAAAATAATATTATTTTTGTACCAGTGTTGTACTGCTGGTGTTGATTTTTGTCATAATTTGGTTTCCAAGTTCAGAAAATTTTGCTTCAATTTTTTATGCTCTTCATATTTATATAGTGTTTGGCATTTTCAGTCGTTTTGGTAAAGGGATAAACAAAACAAGCGTCAGGCATAGCAAAATGTATTGTCTGGAACTTTTTTGTATTTTTTTATTTAAAACAAGATCAATAAATGTCTAATGCTGGGTAGCACCATAGAAAACTACTTAGCTCAACAACACTCTTCTTCAAAGTAGGGTATAAAAGTCATCCTAAAAGATGAGGTGTTCAACTTTAATGTGTCTGCTACAGCTTGCCAAATTTAAGAAAGATTTTATTTGTTTTTTTGTAATTGCAAATATTATTTGATGAATAGACAGAATCATATGATCTGATATCTGCCACTGCCTTCAGCAATGCAGGGTAGAACTGTTTAAGGACATCTATACCATACTATTTAACTGATACCTGCCTCTGCCTTCAGCAATGCAGGGTAGACCTGTTTAAGGACATCTATACCATACTATTTAACTGATACCTGCCTCTGCCTTCAGCAATGCAGGGTAGACCTGTTTAAGGACATCTATACCATACTATTTAACTGATACCTGCCTCTGCCTTCAGCAATGCAGGGTAGACCTGTTTAAGGACATCTATACCATACTATTTAACTGATACCTGCCTCTGCCTTCAGCAATGCAGGGTAGACCTGTTTAAGGACATCTATACCATACTATTTAACTGATACCTGCCTCTGCCTTCAGCAATGCAGGTTAGAACTGTTTAAGGACATCTATACCATACTATTTAACTGATACCTGCCTCTGCCTTCAGCAATGCAGGTTAGAACTGTTTAAGGACATCTATACCATACTATTTAACTGATACCTGCCTCTGCCTTCAGCAATGCAGGTTAGAACTGTTTAAGGACATCTATACCATACTATTTAACTGATACCTGCCTCGGCCTTCAGCAATGCAGGGTAGAACTGTTTAAGGACATCTATACCATACTATTTAACTGATACCTGCCTCTGCCTTCAGCAATGCAGGGTAGAACTGTTTAAGGACATCTATACCATACTATTTAACTGATACCTGCCTCTGCCTTCAGCAATGCAGGGTAGAACTGTTTAAGGACATCTATACCAAGGGTCTGGAAACGGTCATATTTGCCGGACATGACCGAAATTTTGTCCTAAATGACCGAATAAAAATTCTCCCAATCGGACATTTTAAAATTTTATTATAAGCATTTTTTGACTAATCGGTCATATATTTGTTTAATTATCTTCCTGAGCATCCGGTCTTGTGGTCATTAATCTCATAATTAACACCTCCAGCAGGTGTCAAACAGGTAAACATAGCCGTAGGGTTACGCTAATTAGATAATCGGTCACACCTGTCTGACCATGGCCACTGTATTTACCTATGGTTTTAATTAATTGAGTCAACTCATGTTATCAATCTGTCTTGAGATGCCCATTTTGTTTATTTAGAAATAATTTCTCATTATATCGATCCAGTATTTATCAAAACATGTGCACACCAAATATTGTTTACATTAAATGGTGTTTGATTACGCATGTGCGGAGAAAATATTTATTTTGCAAACATTCATTCACTGTATAGATTGTTTGATATTAATACAATCAATAAGTGTTACTAATTTCATAATTAAAGTAACTTTTCTCATACATATGTTTATTTTGTAAACAGAACAATAAAGTGGTCCCATTTTATCTACATCCGGTGATTCTACTTTCACTTTCACTTTCAATTTTTACATGAAACGTGTTTTGTTTATAATGAAAACAAAGAAATTTTTAATTATAAAGAGCCTTGACCTGAAATAATAAGGTGATCTTTATATTAAGTTCAACGTCTGGAATGCAATGCACAAACAAACACTGCTTTTATGCATTCAAAAGGTGGATTTCCAGGGAGGCCAAGGAGAAAAGGGGGGAGGGGGTAATTGTAACATTTATATACATTGTAGTCGGACAAAAATGACCGAAATTAGCTCAAAAAATTTCCAGACCCTTGATCTATACCATACTATTTAACTGATACCTGCCTCTGCCTTCAGCAATGCAGGTTAGAACTGTTTAAGGACATCTATACCATACTATTTAACTGATACCTGCCTCTGCCTTCAGCAATGCAGGTTAGAACTGTTTAAGGACATCTATACCATACTATTTAACTGATACCTGCCTCGGCCTTCAGCAATGCAGGGTAGAACTGTTTAAGGACATCTATACCATACTATTTAACTGATACCTGCCTCTGCCTTCAGCAATGCAGGGTAGAACTGTTTAAGGACATCTATACCATACTATTTAAAAACATTCTGTAATATTACAAACAGACTAACCTGTATGCTACACAGTCCTAAGCCTATTCCACCAATCAGAATCAGTGAACTCTTTGTATACTTTTCCAGAGATGGAGCACAACCCTGCAAGTCAAAATTACAATTATAACTGAATAGTTAATGGTAGATCCAAAGCTAGAAAAGGCATAGTTTTTGTTTTTTGTTTTAACTAATTTCTTAATCAAAAGTGTTTGTTTTAATCAATTTGTTAATTAAAATGTATTTTTCTAGTCCGCTATATATGAATGAAGAAACAAATCAGCAAGCACCGATGCTCAATTAGTGCCTTGCTTGCTGAAAAATAGTTCCATTAAACTGTACAAATACATGTATGTTGTCAATAAGAAAGTTTAGAATTTTGATTATTTGGTCTTTTGTAAATTTGTTCTTTTTACTAGACTCATACAAATAACAAAATAAATATTAGCATAAACAACTACCAGATATTTGTACCTGTGTTTTCCATTTGTTTTAATAAACTAGGATTTATTGAGATTTAAGCTGATTATGTGGAATTGGAATATCCAAATGTTTTATAGTTATTACAAGATGAAACGATTTGGAGTGAAGGATAAGGAAGTACCTGTGGATTTATATTATCAATTTCTGTTCCAAATGATGAACAATTCACAGCATAACTTATACAACAAGAATCTGGTACCATCCCTCGTTTAGATGCATTTTCCTGTATCCAACGTGAACGATCCCAGTTATGATATATGGTAGCTCCACAACAGGCAAACTACAAATAATATGGGTATTTAAATCTGAATGGCATCTATTGACTGAATTACACATGTCTTGATGTTTAAACTTGAAAAAAAACCTTGTATAATTAATGCATTTATTTGTAGCATATCTGTTTTCAAAGAAAACATGATGAATTCATCTTGTTCAAGTATTTCTATCCCTCCTTGAGTTCTATATTAATTGTCATCACAAATTACATCTATTCTTCAAAATCAAGTTCATAGCTTTTTTTCATTATTCTATTATAAGTTTTATATCAAATATTGAATGAACGTTTTTTATGCCCTCGCGACGACATGTCGGGGGGCATTAAGTTTTACTCATGTCCGTCCGTACGTCCGTCCGTACAAATTTCCGTCAAGCTTTTCTCAAGAACCATACATGAGAATGATTTGAAACTTAGTAGGATGGTTGAGTATGACAAACTATACGTCCTAAGCGATTTTGAGACCTGTCAGACATCTACTTCCTGTTTGGGACTTAGGCCAATTTTAAAATATGTGAATATGACTATGGAAATTTCCGTCAAGCTTTTCTCAGGAACCGTACATGAGAATGATTTGAAACTTGTTAGGATGGTTCAGTATGACAAACTATACGTCCTAAGCGATTTTTAGACCTGTCAGACATCTACTTCCTGTTTGGGACTTAGGCCAATTTCAAAGTATAAGAACATGAAATTTCTGTCAAGCTTTTCTCAGGAACTGTATACCAGAATGATTTGAAACTTGGTAGGATTGTTGAGTATGACAAATTATACGTCCTTAGCGATTTTGAGACCTGTTGGACATCTACTTCCTGTTTGGGACTTAGGCCAATTTTAAAGTATAAGAACATGAAATTTCTGTCAAGCTTTTCTCAGGAACTGTATACCAGAATGATTTGAAACTTGGTAGGATTGTTGAGTATGACAAATTATACGTCCTTAGCGATTTTGAGACCTGTTGGACATCTACTTCCTGTTTGGGACTTAGGCCGATGTGAACATTATATGAAAATTTCCGTCAAGCTTTTCTGAGGAACTGTATACCAGAATGTTTTGAAACTTGGTAGGATGGATCAGTATGACAAACTATTTTCAGACCTGTCAGAAATCTACTTCCTGTTTGGGGCCAGCGGGGGCATCCGTGTCCCATGGACACATTCTTTCTTTATTTTCACTGGTTCTGTTATTACTGGGTGCGTCTTTTTACCACCGAACACCACAGAACTATATTAAACCACTAAATAAGTAAAGGGCTTATATAGAAAATAACCTTTTACGTTAATTAACTTTTAATTTTTTTACAAATTGAACAAAGATGTATGAAAAAAATCTGTTCAACGAAATAATTGACTATTTTAATATTCCAGTACAGGTAGCGCAAAAAAGTCAATTGCGTATATGTATAATATTGATTTCATGTAATAAGAAGTAACCAAAACTAAATAAATAAATAAGAAATATGTTAGATAGATTACTAACCAAAATTTAATAAAAGTTAAATATAATTAAGGAAAATAATACTGACAAGTTTTACATACGAAGTAGTGCATGTGGTTTTGGTAGTGTAACGAAAAGTGTTCTGTGGTACTTGTATATTGCCCATAACTGAAAGTTTTTATCAAAACTTTAATCGTTTTGGAATTTTGTTAGTTTTAGTTGATTATTCTATCTATTTATAACTGTTTTGTAGTGTTTTGATAGTGTTTTGTGGTATTCTGCGGTGTTCTGTGGTAAAAAGATGCACCGTAATTACTCTGTTATCTACAGACATAGCTAACCTCTTTCTGCATATCATCGACTGCCTGTGTTATGATTTGGTCATAATTGTAATTATTCATCATAGTAGCATTGAGGTTCCTTGATAGTTCCTCTTTTATCTGAAAAAGTTCCATAGACACAGTAATAAGTAAAATGTACTTTTCAATAAAGAATGATCAGTAAAAGGATGTCTTATTTGTGTAATTGAACTTCAAATCATTAATAACTCTGTGAAAATCACACCATTCAACGATTGATCTCCATGTTATATGTCAATAAAAAATCTGACATTAAGCAAAAATTTAAACCTTGCGAATAATTCAAATAAAAAATCATGGAATCTAACCCACATGGTAATATCCTTTTCACAGTATTCTGAATATAGAAAGGCTGAATGAATAATGTCGGATAACATTCTTTCCTCTGCTCAGTTACCGTAGGCGGGACAACCTTAAACTTTCAAAAAATCAGAACAAAAATAAAAACTTTGCATTATGGGGAACCTACTTTTTGTTACAAGTCTTATACCCTGTTTTGCACATCATGCACATTACAAGTGTATTTTTTATCGATATTTACATAAAGATGATTGAAATAGCATCTAAATTCTAAATTTTGCCATCTTTCTGTAGTAGGTACATGTATTGTGTTAAGAAGTTTGAAATCTGTCTTTATTATAAGATTTCAGCAGGTGTGGTATACTTACAGTTCCTTCATACATATAAGCTAGTACACCAGCAATGGCCTCTGACAGGAAAATAATCAGTAGAAACAAGGCATACTGTAAAAAAATTATCACAGTCACTACAAAATTCAAAATGACTTATCAATACAATCTAGGCCTTAGTGATATCTAAAAATGGTTACTGCAGGAACTGCATACCTTTCCTGAGCACCCAAGACTCTCGTTTTAACTTGAGTTCGCATTGGAGGTTGCAAATTAATTGTATTTTTATGTTTGTTTGTTATGTTGTGCGTTTGGTTTTATATGTCTTGTCTTTTTTGTCTTGGCCTTTTCAGTGTAATGATATTTGAATGCTCCTTTTGCAATGCTTATTAATTAATTTGTTCACAATTTTTTTTATTTGTTGAATACATCGAAGACTGTATTTCTATTCAGTGGCTTCATTTACTTGTATGGGTACATGTATAAATTTTAATGGTTTCCCACACTTACTAAATTAAAAAAAAACTTTTGATTCTTGTAGCAACAGTTGTAATTGACAATCTGTTATATTTTAGCACATTACTGCAGTAGTATATCTCTGCTACTCCCCAAAATTGATGCAGACCAAATATCAAGCCACGGTGATTTTGAAATGTTTATGCAGGGGTATAATAAAAGATTTTGTACCATTGTACAGTATCTATACCATTTTTTTTCTCCCATTATATGATGTAGCATCTTACCATGACCATGTAACATCTATTCTCTATACATGTCCCTGAACAGCCTATGATTCCTGACAGAATAATAAATGCTCCCGTTCCTATCAACAAATAGGTTGCTAAGGGAAACGTTGAACTACCCAGGAGGCTTATGTATGTATGCTTCTGAAACTTGATATACAATCCAAGTGCAAGGAAAGCTAACCCTGTCAGCTGAAATTATAGTCAATTTTTAAATTATTAATCAGTACAAAATCATACATGCATGCTTGTGGTATTACTGATACCTTACAATATTATATACTCATTTAAAAGTCTTTATTGTGATTTTTTAGACTCGGACCCATGACATGTGATATTTCGCTAAGTCAACCGGTAATCGTTGGGTCAAATGGTAAGGTCACCCTCTCGTGAGATTTTGCATGTGAGCCCCACGTTTTTCTTCAAAATTGTTTGAGCTGTAATTTTTCCTATGGCAAAAGGTTAAAATGTCCGAAATATGTTTCAAAATTTAATTGTTAATTTCATTAAAATGTTTGATATTAAATTATCAGTTATCACCCTAGATGATAGCCAAGCCCTTGGGTGGCCTTACTTTCTCGGGGAAAGAAACCACCGGGTCACACACCAACTAGGGTAATAATTGTATAATATATCATGTAAATTTCTATATTGAGCTATGGAAAATGTTGTTATTAATTATTAGACCTCAGTAATGTTTTTTCTTTAATAAATGCATAAACAATATTTTCACTATTTTTTCTGTTTGCTTGCATAGAACTAATATTAGCCAGTCAATAGTTGTCAAAAATTACCCCTCTCCACAACTATTTGCCCTCTGACATCATAAAGCCCTGCCTTAATCCAATCATTTTTGCTGTTTAATTTTGATTGATATGCTTAACTCATGTTACACAAGTTTTATGTGCAACACTTTTATTAGTACTTTCCATGCAACTTTTTAGTACGCTTGAAATTGATTGAATATATTAATTATCATATATGCACCAGTTCTAGATTTTGTTTTTATACAGCTAAAATTCTTAAATGTTTTGTCTGATGAAACGTTTCTTTCGGTATGATAAAACACTTACTGACAGGGTATTCCAGAAAAAAATATTTTATTTTCTCTCAGAGACAACTATTGCCTATGGCTATGCCTAAGGCAATAGTTGGACCTCAGGGAAAATAATCTATCTATTCCCTCATACAGAGTCAATCAGTATAAAATTGATCTTTGTGTAGTTGTACATAATAAAGTCAATAGCTTGAATACTTATTTTGTGAGAAAAACAAGGAAGATAAAAATTGAGGACAGTATATGCATGCAATAAGGATGCTTTCATACAAGTATACAGAATGATTGAAATTTGCCTTAAAGATATCTTAGCACATATTATTTTAAGGATGTATTCTTCTGAGGGGTCAATTTTTTTCTTAATCTCTTAAACTTTTTGAGCTATAAGCTAAAAACCATGGTCTGACCCCCCCCTGTTCTATTTTTAGTAATGGCGGCCATGTTGGTTGGTTGACGTTCACAAATTTCACAAAATTGGTAGAGGACATCCTAAAGATCAAGTGTACAAAGTTTCAAAGCAATCCCACCAGTGGTTTCAGAGAAGAAGATTTTTAAAAATCAGTTAAAATTGATAGAAAAATCAGTTAAAGGGGGATAACTCTTAAACGGTTGATCTGACAATTTTGACCTTGGCATCATTTTTGTAGATCTTAATGAGCTGAACAATTTTGCAATGCTAACTTTTCCTCTAGCACTTACAGTTTTCAAGATAAAGAGCAAAAACTAAGAAAATGGTCAATTTTGACAATTAAGGGGAAATAACTCCTATAAGGAGTCGTCCCACAACTTTGACTCAATGGAGAGTTTTGTAGAGCTTTTGATGCTGAAGGTGGAAGGTTGCTTCGGATTTTCTGTATCTCTTATACTTTTTGAGCTATAAGCTAAATACTATGGTCTGACCCCCCTGTTCTATTTTTAGTAACGGCGGCCATGTTGGTTGGTCGACGTTCACAAATTTCACAAACTTGGTAGGAGACATCCTAAAGATCAAGTGCACAAAGTTTCAAAGCAATCCCATTGGTGGTTTCAGAGAAGAAGATGTTTGAAGAAAAGTTAACGGACGACGGACGGACGGACGGACGGACGCTTAACGATGACAATAGCTCACATGACCCTTTGGGTCAGGTGAGCTAAAAAGTATATGTCCGTGATGATATAAGAAAGTTTAGTCCCAAAAAATGTGCCTTTTTAGGTCATTTTCAAGACACAATAAAACCGGTAAAAATCAAGATTTTTCAAATTTTCTATCATACCAAAACCTCAAAACTCTCCATTTTCGTTTGAAATAATCGGACAAATATATCTTTTTGAATTTAGAAAAGAAATTATATGAATTGCATGAATATTTTGTTGGAAAAATGAATTTTACTACCCCTACCCTGAAATTGGCTAAATTCAGATTGAGATCAATGGTCAAATTTGGTCAAAAACTACTAATCATATCTTCATAATTTTTTGACAAAATTTAGATGGATCATCATTTGACATATATCCACCAAAAGTTTTCAATTATAAGGCAATGTTTAAAAATTATTCACAAACGAGATTTCAACGAGACTGAAACCTCAGAAGAATACCCCCTTAACTGGTGTGAGAATGGTTATTCATTTCACATTTACCATGTTTACAGAGAATAATTCAGTCAATCAACATTGGAGAGAATTTATTTGGGACAATTACATACTTTTCCTTCTATTTTGTATAAGACTTTTTTACAGACTCAAAAGTTTTCTTGTAATACATGTGTATATGGAGACTCAAATCTTTTAAATTCTTGTAGTTTAAACCTCAAGGCTTTCTACTTAAAATAAGAAATAAATACTTGCTTTGCACACTTCTAAATTGTGAAAATGCATTTAAATTTAGTGAAAAAGAAATAATTGCATATATTTTGACATTCTCACAATTTATATATTTTGATCCCCCCCCCCTTACATGTCGAAGGCAACCAAAAAAGAGATACAACAAATTGGTTAGGCCAAAAATTAGATATTGGCCTCACCAGATACAAGCATATCAGATCTGTATAATCTATTGTTTGAAGTTTAGAACAAATTCATATATATAAGCAGTTACATGGCAAACAAATAAAAATATTATATCAAATGAAAAGCAACAAATGATCAATTATTTTCTCTTATGTCTAGTCAAAGCCTACATTTAGTTTCATTATCTATAAATGTCATGGTTGTGATTTGTACTGGGATGATATTTCACAGAAATTATATAATTAAATGTTACATTTTATGACATGTATGAGTTGGTGAGAAAGAAGCCAAGGAAAATTTCATGGTATATTTACAGAAGTACATATTAAAAGTTAGAGTAACATACATGTAAGAAATTATGCATAAATATATATTTTAGTCAAATTACCATAAAAAAGTTGAAATGCCTGGTTCTATAAAATTTAATAGAATTTACAATTTTATTTAAATTATCACCATTTTTCAAAGTTGTGTAACAATGTAATTGGTAGTTTATTGCATTCAATATAAAATCATACAAAATGAAACAAGAATATGTCCATAAGACATAATGCCCCATCTTGCAACATTTATTTTTTCTGCAATTACTAAAGCATCACTAAGTGCACCTACCATACCAATATGGTAGCTATGGCACTTGTCAGTAAGAAGGAATGGACTTTAACCATCTTCTACAAGTGGTCATTCATGCAGAAAATATAGGCCACAGTCAGCATCCGAAGTATGCATTGTGCATAGCATCACTAGGTGCACCTACCATACCAATACAGTTGATGTGGCACATGTCAGTAAGTGGGAATGGACTTTAACCATTATTCTATAAGAGTTCATCCATGTGGAAAATATAATTCACATCCAGGATCCGAAGCATGCATTGTGCTAAGCATCACTAGGTGCCCCTACCACCCCAATATGGCTGCTATGGCACTTGTCAGTAAGTGGGAATGGACTTTAGGACTTTAACCATTATTCTGTAAGAGTTCATCCATGCGGAAAATGTAGGTGAGTCGGCATCCGAAGCATGTATTATGTTTAGAATCACTAGGTGCACCTACCATACCAATATGGTTGCTATGGCACTTGTCAGTAAGAAGTAATGGACTTTAACCATTCTTCCATAAGTGGTCATTCATGCGGAAAATATAGGTCACAGCCAGCATCCGAAGCATGCACCATTTAAATATTGATGATGTGGCACTTGTCAGTAAGTGGGAATAGACTTTAACCATTCTTCTGTAAGTGGTCATTCATGTGGAAAATATAGGTCACATCCAGCATCCGAAGCATGCATTGTGCTAAGCGTCAATAGGTTCACCTACCATACCAATATGATTGATGTGGCATTTGTCAGTAAGTGGGAATTTAGAAATATGGGGATTTGGGACGGACAAACGGACGAAAGGACGAATGGACCTGAACACTATATGCCCCTCTACTTTCGTAGATGGGGCATAAAAAGCTTTGTTTACATAGGAAATGTTTCATCCAACTTTCTATTCACATTGTTATATCAAATAAAGGTGTATAAGTGTAGACAGTTTCATGAAAGTCCTACTTGCAGTATGCTATTATAAAATTAAAACTTACCCAAAAGAACAGAGTGAAGACATAGAGCACCACCTTAAGAAAGTTTTTCCCACATATATCCCTCTTTCTTCTGTACTGTCGGGAAGGGTTGTGGTTCATGGTTGAGTCTCTTGTGTTCTTAACTTCCAATATCTAAAATATATATTCAAACATTACCATGAAAACACAAATCACATGATTTGCATGGTATGAAAATCCAAATTATGTAATATATGTTATAAAATTTGATATTATTGCAATCACTTACAGAACCACAATATTCCACATCTATACTTCAAATAACTCAGTCAAAATTTGATAATTGCAAAAGCATTTGTTCAATCTTGAAACACCACAAAGTGTAAAAGAGAATTTTATCTTATCTGTAAATATTATATTTTCATGCACCAGATAAAACAAACTAAAGTTCTTTTTATCGCAAAATAAAAGTAATTAAATTTTTTTGCAATATCAAGATAATTGCACTTGTCAGCTTATGCATGATCACACAAGATCATTTAATTTCCAGACACAGAGAAAGTAATTATATAGGCATGAGAAATCAACATTTCATGTATACCTTGTGGCTGAATAACTGGTAAATCACTCTTCCACAAATTAAAGGCTCTAAGCTTCAGTTCAATTTCATAAAAACATGCAATTTAATCACATTTGCAGATAGTCTATTTCATAAACTAGTTGGCAACACAGCTTCACATCTCTTTATTTTATCTTGGGTTGGTCACATTACAGCCATAGATATGTGACAACTGTAGTATTTGCTCCTGTAATTAGAAAAGCTTTTATTAGTAGGGTTAATGATGGTTTAATTAATGCTATTGTCAACTGATTGTCTTAATGGTCTTTCCTGATTTATGAGACTGACAATAAATTATCCCAGTTGAATCTAACATGATTATTGAAATACTAAGTGCACAATTTACAGAAATATCTCCCAATAAGCAATTTTATACATTTCCTTTACTCTCTTTACATTTTATTTCATTGTCCATACTATTTGCTAAGAATCTAACCAGTTGTAATGTCAGTAAATTACATGCTTTCATAAAAGAAAAAGTCCACATTCATTCAAGATCACATGTTAGCAATTTAATGGAATTGAATACCCTACCCTGTGCTTTCATTTCATTTCATTTGATTTAAACTGCTTATAAATTTATTATCCTGTCATTTTAAATGGATTAAGGAATTCCAGCAAAGGTTCATGACCTTCTAGCTGTAATGAAAACCATTCACTATCTTATTTAAGAATATTGCTTCAATAAATAGACTCATTAGAGAAAAACAGGATTCCATTTGTGCGATTCTGGCATACAATTACAAGTTTTATCATGTTTATAAAAGGGCAAGAAAAAGATTCATTAATTACCCACAAAACCATTAACTAACATTACAGACACAGTTTAATAATATAAAGACTTAAAATGTATTTTTGTCAAAGTAAGAACATTATTACTGAACATGTTTAAAGTAATGATTTCACCAAGAGCTAAATGTACAACCAAAGTAAACATAGAACTTTTCAATACTAGTTCATGCTCATAACTATAAAAAAATCATAAATGCAACAGACAGTGAGATTTTACTTAGATATGCAACCAAATCTTAACTTACAATACCAGCCATAGATTAGGACACATTGAACTTGGTCCTTTGTGTTTATAATTTGATATTGAATAATGACAGCATATGAATGCTTTCATCTTCATCTTCATCTTCCATATAATCTGAAAATCGCCTCTGTCGCATTATTGCAGAGCTTTAATCCAGTTGTTGTGAATAGTTTTTTCTTTTATTTCTAAGTTCAACTATCTTAGCTTCCCCGTGGATCAGTTGTATGCTCTTATATATTTTCGAGTACTGGAATATGTGTTGGAAAGAAGCAGTTTACATATTTCCAAAAGGCTATTTCTTTAAAATTTGATAAAAATATCTGTTTGGTCATTGTTGTAATATTTTTGGCTTCTGTTTTTGTTTTATCAAATCTAATATTCTACCGGTTTTCCAAGTTTTCTACTCTTAGCAGGTCTGATGAAGGTTAATCCAGAAAATTGCTTCACATGCAGTGAAATTTTGCTGTTGTACATGATCGTGTCTATCTGGTACATATTCCATATTCTTACGTTTTTAATATCTGTGTCCAAACCAATTCCAATGTGTCCAATAACTCAACATGCCTACATGCACTATAATACAATCAATATACATCATGCCATCAAGTCCTTCGGATCAACCAAAAGTTCTTATAGCTAATAGGCCATGGCCACTTACCTACATTTACATTAACTAATAAGTGGGAAAATGAAAACAAAAATCTTCTATCCTTTCAATCACTAGAATTTCAAATATTTTCTCTTACCAAAATCATAATAAGATGTTGAGAAAAATGTTTAAATAATGACCTACCACAAAACAAATTCAGAAGAGGAATTGACATATATATAAACTCCCTTCCTTCAGGTACTTTAACATTAAGTAAATGGGTACATAAAACTATCAATATAAAGACAAGAATTTAAAAACCACATATTTAAGTAGGCTAACTACATCAAAATAATATGATTAAAGAGAGCAAGCATTCTAAAATCATTACATAATTTCAATGTTTAAATATTTTCTCAGTCTTCCTTTGAATTTCAAGACAGTCAGAATTTTTTATTTATTTAAAAAAAAATTGAATACTCTTATGTTAGAAAATTCCTATAGTAAAGGTTTTCATAAAATGAACAAGACAATCATAACCACCTTTAGTTTACTCACTCTGGGTTCTACCTTTTGTTTCAAATTTTACACAAATGCAGCTACATGTATTGGATTGCTTTCTTTTTTACATTGCATTGCACATTCATATGAATTAATTATTTACTCTGCTATATGTAAACTTATATATATAAATGCAATTCAACATGAAGCAGTGACAATTAATGTACCTTGTCATACAAACTTAATTAAAATTTAAACATCTTAGAATCCAACAATAATTTGTAAGCTTTTTGATAAATTTTTGCTTTTACTTTTTGTATAAATTGCATTCCAAATTAGATTTTGAGAATATCATTAGAAAATAGTACATTATTTTTTTTATATTATTATGGCTATTGAAAATGGGTGAACACAGGAAAATAGAACATATTTGTGCATATTGTTCCAATAATGCCTTATTTAACACAAGACCTGAATAAAGAATTTTAGAGTGTACATTATGCATTATATTACATTATGAGAAAGAATAGAATATAATTTAATTCCATTTCAATCTAAATTGACAGAATTTGATTTTAAAACATTGGTTCTTAACTGACATCCCAACTGACATATGGAATTCAGAGAAGTTACAATGATCTCAATTAAAATATGAAAAGACAATTTATTATAATAGCAATAAAGATCTAACTTCTCTTACCTGTAGTTATCTGTCACCTTTCTCTGTTAAAGTTTATCCTACAAACAACAAAAATCGTTTGACATTAGTTTGACTTCCCTATGATTCATTCTCTCTATCACAACAAAAGATAATTTAACCCTGAGGCCAATACACAGCCGAATAGGAAGCAGATGTCAAATTCATTAGAAACAGTGGACATCATTTGTTAACTATGATTAGTCCAACAGCTATGATCATTATCTTCACATTCAAAACCTAATTTCCATACCAATTGTCAAGAGGCCTTCAGTAAAAGTGGAAATTTAATCACCATATAAAGGACATTATACATTGTACATTGTAACTAAGCAGTAGAGAAATACAAACAAGGCCAATCAATGTCTGGCACTGTGTCGCACAGCAAAATGTTGGACCCTGTACATTCAAGGCCCAATATGGACAGTCAATAGTTTTTGACACTTGCATCCTATATCATATGGTGACTGACAAAGATACATTCAACCCGTTACAGACTGACAATTATGAATATTAAGAATTAAAACTAGAAAATGTGCCTATGAGCCACAGGATGGCCCTCCCGTTCTTGAAATATCATTTACCCCCAATGTGTATAACCTGGGTTAAAGACCTTAACCAAAAAATTAACCAAAGTTGTTCATGCATAAAATATAGGTCACAGAGACCTAATTTCTAGTGGTTGGTGTAGTCCTACCCAAGACCCATCTAGTTGTGAAATATCATTGACCTCCAACTAGTATTCAAGTAATGGACCTAAACCAAGAACTTAACCAAAGTCATTCATGAATAAAATATAGATCACAGTGACCTAATTCCTAGTGGGTGGTGTCATCCTACCAAAGACACATTTAGTGGTGAATTATCATTGACCCCCAACATATAATATCCAAGTCGTGGACCTTAACCAAGAACTTAAAAATAACCAAAGTCGTTCATGCATGAAATATAAGTCATAGTAACCTAATTTCTAGTGGGTTGTGTAGCCCTACCAAAGACCCATCTAGTGGTGAAATATTATTGACCCCCAACATCTAGTCTCCAAGTAATGGACCTTAACCAAGAACTTAACCAAAGTCATTCATACTTACAATATAGGTCACAGTGACATTATTCCTAGTGTGTGGTGTCACCTTACCCAAGACACATCTAGTGGTGAAAAATCATTGACCCCCAACATATAGTAAAACAATCGCTCACCTGAACTACACAGACACATATATTTTGTAGATATTATTGTGCATAACCATATACGATTTAAATTTCTGAAATATCTTGGTAAGTTTTCAAGATATTGGGCTTGATAAGTGCAAAATTTGGCAAAAATTAGGAAAAAGGGCAATAACTCCTACATCAGCAGTCAGATGTTTTCCAAAATTTCAGCACAGGTAGATCTTAATATGCTGATCTTTTTTTATTCTTGCACAATTTTGATATCTGAAACCATTTTTGAGTTATTAGCAAAAAAATGCAATTTACCCCTATGTTCTATTTTTAGCCATGGCGGCCATGTTTTTTCACGAATCAAAAATCTGAACATTAGAGTTGTAGCATATAAGCTATTAAACAAGTGTGCCAAGTTAAAATGCAGTTGGTCTTACGGTGTCAGACAAGTTAATCTTTGAAATTCAGGGAAAAAGTAATGAAAAATGTTAAATTTTGTTGTTTTAAGGACAAGAACTCCTAAAAGAAATGATCCTACAGCTTTGATCTAAATACATGAAATGTAGATCTTGATGTGCTTAATCATATGAAATTCAAATTCTTGAAATATCTTGTATAGTTTATATATGGCTAAACAAGTGAAAAATTTTGAAAAAATCCAGAAAAAGGGCAATAACTCCCACATCAGTTGTTGGATCTTCTTGAAACTTCCATAGCAGGTAGATCTTGAGATGCTGATCACTTTTGTCTCCCATCAGAATTTTGATATCTGTAACCATTTTTGAGTTATTAGCAAAAAACTGCAATTTACACCTATGTTCTATTTTTAGCCATGGCGGCCATATTTTTTGACGAATCAAAAATCTGAACAATAGAATTGTAGCATATGTGCTATTAAACAACTGTGCCAAGTTTGGTTGAAGTTGGATATATGGTGTCGGACAAGTTAATCTTTGAAATTCAGGGGAAAAGTAATGAAAAACGGTAAATTTTGATACTTTAAGGGCCATAACTCCTAAACGAATGGTTCTACAGCTTTGACCTAATTACATGAAATGTAGATCGCGATGTGCTCAATCATCTGCATTTTGAATTTTTAAAATATCTTGTATAGTTTTCAAGATATAGGGCTAAATAAGTGCAAAATTTTGAAAAAATCCAGAAAAAGGGCAATAACTCCTACATCGATTGTTGGATCTTCTTGAAAATTTCTAGACAGGTAGATCTTGAGATGCTGATCACTTTTACCCTATGCCAGAATTTTGATATATGTTACCGTTTTTGAGTTATTTGCAAAAAACTGTAATTTGACCCCCCTGTTCTATTTTTAGCCATGGCAGCCATGTTTTTTTACGAATCAAAAATCTGAACGATAGTTTTGTAGGCCATACCCTAAAGATCAACTACACCAAGTTTGGTTTCAATTGGACTTATGGTGTCAGAGGAGTTAACGTTTGAAAAAGTTTACAGACGGACGACGGACGCCAAGTGACGCCAATAGCTCACATGACCCTTCGGGTCAGGTGAGCTAAAAATGTATCCAAGTTATGGACCTAAACCAAGAGCTTGACCAAAGTCATTCATGCATCAAATATAGGTCACAGTGACCCATGTTACCAAAGACCAACATCCATGACATCTAGTAACCAAGAACTTAACCAAATTGTTACAGATGTATGGATAAGGGTAAAACTATATGGCTGAATCACATATGTGGTCACATCAGGCCATAAAAAAATTGATCCTTTTTATTCTTTTATGGTAACTAACATTACTGTAAAATTTCATAGGATTTGGCCAACCAGAACCAAAGGCTATTGTGGGTATACAGAAAAAAAATGCTTTTTAACCCCTTTTGGACCCCCTAATTTCTAAACTAAACTATAAAATGATCCCAAATGGGGTTTTGCACATCTTCAATATATCTTTAATCACTATGTAAAATTCCAGAAAGATCTAATGTTTGGTTTTTGAGATTCAGATAATACAAGACAGGCACCCTTATAGCGGAACAGACGGATGGATAGATGGGCTTTTTAGGGGCAAAAATATGACTTTAAAGAAGTTTTTAACGTAACTTTGTGACATGAGGTATCTGTAAAAGGTTCTGAAGTGAGATTTTTTTTTCAAAATATATCAGTAAATTC
The DNA here is from genome assembly GCA_963971305.1 of Arcuatula senhousia. Lineage (NCBI taxonomy): Eukaryota > Metazoa > Mollusca > Bivalvia > Mytilida > Mytilidae > Arcuatula > Arcuatula senhousia. Next base: position 20,479,773 of record OZ020313.1, on the reverse strand, counting down.
TAGACAGGACATATTGATTGTTTTCTGCTTAATTTTTATCTACAAAAAATATTGATTTAAGCAATTAAAGTAGACATTCAATAACTTTAATTTTTGCCACTCAACATGTAAAATATAATTAACTTAATACCCAAAACTTCCAGATTAACTAACAACGTATACTACATCATGTACATACCTGAAAAATTTAGAGTTTTTTTTATAATAGTATAGTTAATTTCATTACAATAAGTTATAAATTGAAAATATTGTTTACAGGTCTGTAAGCAATATGTTCAAATATAAGATAAGTCTAATCAAGTGTTTAAATTTATGATAGTCAACAAATTCACTCAAATAAAGATACATGTACATTGTAAATTACATAATCATCCATCATAAACATACACAATATACATAGAAAAGTCTGTAGTTTTACTTTATACAAAGAAAGTAGAATATTGACAACTTAGTGAGGAAGGCCTTCCCCCGGCCTCTCCCTGTCCAGAAAGTCTACATGTATCATTGTATAGTTGGTTTTTGAGATTCAAATAACACAAAGGCACCCTTATAGCGGAACGGACAGATGGATGGATGGACTTTCTAGCCCTAGGAGCAAAAATATGACTTTCATGACTTAAAGTAGTTTTTGAACAATGTATGTATTTTTAACATTTGACATATTTGCATTAAATTAATTTTTTTTTTGCATAAACCATTTTATGGTTAGGCCATTGTGAGAAGACCAAAGTTCCATCACAAAAACTGTAATGAAATATACGACTTTAGACACCAGCACAGGGGAAAAGAAACATGCATAGCAAAAACACAAAGATAAAAAGCATGATGAGTAAAACCAGGAAAAGTCAGCACAAAACTGACAAAACTGAAGACTAATTAAATGGTCACAGAATGGACCTTGGCAGCAAGATCTTTTATTTATTAACATAATTCATGAATAATTCGTTGTCATTGCAAGGTTTTAAGTAGATTTTATAAAGTTAATTTGGGTATTACTTAATTTTACTTAGAATTCCTCAAAGCTATGTCAGTATAATCACAGTCTTCGAATTTAGCCACCAGTCCGACGGCCCTGGCCAGCAAAATAGCTTTTGGACCAGTAAAATTAATTTTCTTTAAAATATGGAATAAAAAGCCAATTATCATGATTATATGTAAAGAAAAATTCTAAAAATAATAATTTTCGGGCTTGTGCTTCAAAAAGTTAAACGTGAAGACTGATAATCATGATAATGATATTACGTTTTAATCATGTTAATAGTGGTGACATTTCAACTATTTGCCCAAAATTCACTCAGTAATTTCCGTAAAGTCCTTTTTCAGCTGTAAAGGCCAGTTTAGTCTTTGTGTAAAAATAACAAGAGGCTCCCAGGAGCCTAAATCGCTCACCTGGTCTTGATGTCAACCCATTATTTTGTAGAGCTATATGAGCTGAACATTCAAGCAAGCAACAGTTTTTCTTCATCTACTATAGTTTTCATTCTATAGGCCAAAAACACGAAAAAAACCGTTATTTTAGGGGCCGTAACCCCTGTTAAGGGTCATCTGACAACTTCGACCCTATGGAGACTTTTGTAGAGCTAAATCGCTCACCTGGCCTTGATGTCAACCCATTATTTTGTAGAGCTATATGAGCTGAACATTTAAGCAAGCAACAGCTTTTCTCTATCTGCAATAGTTTTCATACTATAGGGCAAAAACATGAAAAAAACGCTATTTTTCACCTTTAAGGGGCTGTAACTCCTGTAAGGGGTCATCTGTAAAGGCCAGTTTAGTCTTTGTGTAAAAATAACAAGAGGCTCCCAGGAGCCTTAATCGCTCACCTGGTCTTGATGTCAACCCATTATTTTGTAGAGCTATATGAGCTGAACATTTAAGCAAGCAACAGCTTTTCTCTATCTGCAATAGTTTTCTTTCTATAGGCCAAAAACATGAAAAAACATCATTTCAGGGGCAGTAACCCCTATAAGGGGTCATCTAACAACTTCGACCCTATGTAGACTTTTGTAAAGCTAAATCGCTCACCTGGTCTTGATGTCAACCCATTATTTTGTAGAGCTATATGAGCTAAACATTTAAGCAAGCAACAGCTTTTCTCTATCTGCAATAGTTTTCATACTATAGGGCAAAAACATGAAAAAAAACGCTATTTTTCACCTTTAAGGGGCTGTAACTCCTGTAAGGGGTCATCTGACAACTTGGACCAAATAGAGACTTTTGTAGAACCTTTTGATGCTGAAGCAGTAGGGTGGCATCAGATTTCATCTATCTCTTATACTTTTTGATTTACAAGCCAAAAACAGTAGTCTCCCCATAGAAAATACAACTGAGATCACACCAAATCTCAATGGGATCTTGCCGAGATCCCATCTCTTAGGATGAGATAGGCTGGGATTAGGTGGGAATTAAAGATAAAAAATCCCATCTGAGATTTACTTGTGGGATCCCACCTGAGAAGTGAGAAAAGGTGGGATGGAGTGTGAAATAGTGGGATCAAGTGTGAAAAAAGAGATAATATGGGATAATTATCTCCCTTTGCTTTTTACCAATAATATATATTTTTTAAATCTTGAGAATTTGAAATGGGTTTACGAGTAGTATAACTTAATGAGATTTCTTTCTTTTTTTATTTTAAACCTTATTTGGGCATATGGTAATTTCATTTCTTATATTTGTGCATTAAACCTGTCAGTTGAAGACCTATTGGAGCATTTTACAGAAATTGTTCCACATATATAGGGATTGGGAATTACTGTTGGTATAGAGATTTGAACCTATGGTGTTGACAAGTAGGATATTATTTAGAAATAAAGAAAGAATGTGTCCATGGGACACGGATGCCCCCGCTGGCCCCAAACATGAAGTTGATGTCCAACAGGTCTCAAAATCATTTAGGACGTATAGTTTGTCATACTCAACCATCCTACCAAGTTTCAAATCATTCTCATGTACAGTTCCTGAGAAAAGCTTGACGGAAATTTTCATAGTCATGTTCACATATTTTAAAATTGGCCTAAGTCCCAAACAGGAAGTAGATGTCCGACAGGTCTCAAAATCGCTTAGGACGTATAGTTTGTCATACTCAACCATCCTACTAAGTTTCAAATCATTCTCATGTATGGTTCCTAAGAAAAGCTTGACGGAAATTTTCATATAATGTTCAAATACTTTAAAATTGGCCTAAGTCCCAAACAGGAAGTAGATGTCCAACAGATCTCAAAATCACTTAGGACGTATACTTTGTCATACTCAACCATCCTACCAAGTTTCAAATCATTCTCATGTACAATTCCTGAGAAAAGCTTGACGGAAATTTTCATAGTCATGTTCACATATTTTAAAATTGGCCTAAGTCCCAAACAGGAAGTAGATGTCCGACAGGTCTCAAAATTGCTTAGGACGTATAGTTTGTCATACTCAACCATCCTACTAAGTTTCAAATCATTCTCATGTATGGTTCCTGAGAAAAGCTTGACGGAAATTTTCATATAATGTTCAAATACTTTAAAATTGGCCTAAGTCCCAAACAGGAAGTAGATGTCCGACAGGTCTCAAAATCACTTAGGACGTATAGTTTGTCATACTCAACCATCCTACCAAGTTTCAAATCATTCTCAAATACAGTTCCTGAGAAAAGCTTGACGGAAATTTTCATAGTCATGTTCACATATTTTAAAATTGGCTGAAGTCCCAAACAGGAAGTAGATGTCCGATAGGTATCAAAATCACTTAGGACGTATAGTTTGTCATACTCAACCATCCTACCAAGTTTCAAGTCATTCTCATGTATGGTTCCTGAGAAAAGCTTGACGAAAATTCGTACGGACGTACGTACGTACGGACGTACGTACGGACATGAGTAAAACTTAATGCCCCCCCGACATGTCGTCGCGGGGGCATAAAAAAAGATTTTGAAGAGATAAAGAACAAAATGTACAATCAAACCAAGATGAGTATAAATTCTTTCAAACTTTAATGGAAATGCCTGTTGAGATATCATGGTAACAGCTAGTGTACAATCAAACCAAGATGAGTATAAATTCTTTCAAACTTTAATGGAAATGCCTGTTGAGATATCATGGTAACAGCTAGTCACTAAGAATTGAAGACATTAAATTATTTTTCAGTTTAGTGATGTTTTGGAATAGATTTACCTACAATGTGCATGCAGAATTTGCATTAATAAATCAATTTTGTTCCTTAGAAAATTATATTATATTGTTAATTAGGATTGTAAACTGATACATTGTACATTAACTTTTACTGAAAATAATAGAACCGTGTGATCTCAAATTTTCCCAGGAGAAATAATATGGGATCCCAGTGGGAAATAGATGGGATCCCATTGGGAAATAGATGGGATCCCAGTGGGAAATAGATGGGATCCCAAGTAAATATCCCACCTTTTTGTGTGATCCCTGATGTGATTACATGTGGGATCCCCTAATGGATTTTCTATGGGGGCTGACCCCCTGGTCTATTTTTAGCAACGGCGGCCATGTTTTTCGACGAATCAAAAATCCCCACATCAGTTCTGTGGGGGATACCCTAAAGTACCACCAGACCAAATTTGGTTTGAATCTGTGCAGCCGTTTCAGAGGAGAAGAAGTTTGGAGAAAAGTTAACGACGACGGACGACGACGACGGACGCCAAGTGATGGCAATAGCTCACATGGCCTTTGGCCAGGTGAGCTAAAAAAAGTGGATGGAAGAAAGTTTTATTATTCATTTTGCAATTCTATATATTTTTTTATTATTTTGTTGAGATTGTGATGCACATGTCAGGGTTCACCACAGATTGAAAATCAAGGGTGGAGGAAATTTTTTATCATGATTTTTTTTTTCGGTCGTGATAGCTGATGCGTCGTTTCTTTTTTCAGTTTTATACAAAATGAGAAGGCATAGTCATTGTGTATTATACTTTATTAAAGAGTAAAGCATGTAACAATAAAACAACATACAATAACATGTAGCACAAAGAAAAAGAGCACTAGTTAATTCATCTCTATAGTCAGCACTAGTTTTAAAGTTCATTGCATTGCAGTTCTTAATCTCTGTAGCTCAGGTCAGTGTCAGTGGCAAGTTCCCCCAGGTCTATTCTTCTGTTGCCTATGTTATTCCACAAGGTGGCTGCTCTGGTGAAGTTGATACCTGTTAAAAAGAAAAAAAAAAAGAATTAGTCATATTACATAGAAATGCAACTTTTAGTAATCTAAATTTAGGTATTTAACAATATTCATATAGTTTAACAATTATATTTTAATCACTTTTTGTACAAATTTTTGCTTTCTGTAGTTAGTTTATTCTAAAGATTCCCTTAATATTTTAGTTAAAATGAATTAAAAGAATACCCTCATCATTGTCATAGGTGAGCCACTGGTATTTTTGTAACCATGGCTGATAGAAGGATGATCTGTGTTTGGTTTGTTTTGGTGTACTGGTATTGGTTTGGGTTTTTTCTTTTGTTTGAGTTGGGTCATGTGTCTGAGTCTGGGTTTGGTCTTGTGTTTGAGTTTGGTTTGTGTCATCTTGTATTCTTCTCACTTTTGCAGTAAAGAAGGAGGAGATATCTTGAGTAGCTGAACGTTTCATTGTGAATGACCAAAACTGTTAAGTCCCCAAATTTATACTTATTCATTATACTAATTAGTTCTAATTACTTTCTTTGATCCTTGTATGGAAATGTCAGCTTGCATTGCTCAATGTCAGCTTGCACTGCTCAGATCGTAATGACCGCCGTGAATAGTTCTCATCCATCTTATTATCTTAATCAGGATCCTTTAACAACAAGCTTTAATCAACCCAAATTGTTCTGACTAATTATTTTCTTCTTGAAATATATTAATTTGTACAGTTTATCTGTCAAAATATTGTAACAATTATCGATCTTTTCATAAATTTTTACTTCCTTGTTTTTAAATAGTCGTGATGTGCAACATACAAAAAAAGAACTTTAAAAAAAAAAAAAAATATTTGAAGAAATTCCTAACAACAATAAGATAAAACTTTTAAACACTTTTTAATATCTTGAACTTTTAATAATTTTCATTCATTAATTAATCCTGTTGAAAGAAACAAGACATTGTCAATCACACTTTATTGATCACCCAAGCGCGAACAGGTAATTATCGTATGTGATCAGCTGTCCAGGTGATGACCCGAAGGCCTGATTTAACAGGTCAGTGATCTTGTAACAGATCTGACACACTAATTGGGTTACAAACATCCTGTCATAAATAACAAAGTTACGATTTTTGAAGCGTGGCGCAGCGCATTTGAAGCGTGGCGGCAAAAGATCAAGCGTGGTGCTCAAGAACTCAAGCGTGGCGGCCCCCCACGCTAAAATAGCCTGTGGTGAACCCTGCATGTATTTTTTTTATAAGTCAGAGGGCAGTCTTTGCGAAAGTTGAAAATTCTTGCCTGACCAATAACAAAGGTCTGCAGGACCGACTGAACATTTTAATTGTTAATTTGACCAAATTCACTGGACCAAAGGCTAATTTATAAATTTTTCAGCGGACTGGTCCCGTGGTCTGGTAGATTTCGTGAAGACTGAGAGGGTTGATTGTTTCACTTGCTACATGTCTATTATTATTTCCTCTGTAAAAGTAGACATGTTCCTGTTTTCTAAAGAGTGTTTTTCTGGTAAATCTCAAAACATGCATAATGCCATAGGGCTTGCATCTGCGATGCTCCCTATGAATAAATGTCAAGTTATTTCAAATGTCACTGACACTCCAGGAACATACAAGTGTGGCCATTAAAAGTATGTCTTGCCTGCTGGCACCATCGCAAAAATCAACTACCTAAGCTTTCATTTCTTGATATAAACACAAAAAGTGTCAGCATACCTAATAACAGATGCCTAGTTATTATACTATTCAAGCAATCCATTGTCCACACAAGTATTACAAAAAGTTTTCTGTCTGAAAAAAGACCTAAGTTCACAGAGTCACTGGAACGTAAAAATGGGGTCATGGTCACATGGCATGGTGACAGTTGCGTTGTCCATAACCGCAACTGTCTGTTTACCCAATATCAGATGCCTAGCTATTATAACTTTCCAGCAATTCATCTTCCAGAAAAGTCTTACAAAAAAGTTTTTCGGCCTGAAAAAACACCTAAGTTCACAGAGTCACTGGAGCGTGAAAATGGGGTCAGGGTCACACGGCATGGTGACAGTTGCATGGACCATAACCTAAACTGTCTGTATACTAAATATCAGATGCCTAGCTATTATACTTTTCAAGCAATTCATCGTCCACAAAAGTCTTACAAAAAAGTTTACGGCCTGAAAAAAGACCTAAGTTCACAGAGTCACTGGAGCATGAAAATGGGGTCAGGGTCAAACGGCATGGGGACAGTTGCATAGACCATAACCTGAACTGTCTGTATTCGAAATATCAGATGCCTAGCTATTATACTTTTCAAGCAATTCATCGTCCACAAAAGTCTTACAAAAAAGTTTACGGCCTGAAAAAAGACCCAAGTTCACAGAGTCACTGGAGCGTGAAAATGGGGTCAGGGTCACACGGCATGGTGACAGTTGCATGGACCATAACCTAAACTGTCTGTATACTAAATATCAGATGCCTAGCTATTATACTTTTCAAGCAATTCATCGTCCACAAAAGTCTTACAAAAAAGTTTACAGCCTGAAAAAAGACCTAAGTTCACAGAGTCACTGGAGCGTGAAAATGGGGTCAGGGTCAAACGGCATGGGGACAGTTGCGAAGACCATAACCTGAACTGGCTGTATTCGAAATATCAGATGCCTAGCTATTATACTTTTCAAGCAATTCATCGTCCACAAAAGTCTTACAAAAAAGTTTACGGCCTGAAAAAAGACCTAAGTTCACGGAGTCACTGGAGCGTGAAAATGGGGTCAGGGTCAAACGGCATGGTGACAGTTGCGTAGACCATAACCTGAACTGTCTGTATACCAAATATCAGATGCCTAGCTATTATACTTTTCAAGCAATTCATCGTCCACAAAAGTCTTACAAAAAAGTTTACGGCCTGAAAAAAGACCTAAGTTCACAGAGTCACTGGAGCGTGAAAATGGGGTCAGGGTCAAACGGCATGGTGACAGTTGTGTAGACCATAACCTGAACTGTCTGTATACCAAATATCAGATGCCTAGCTATTATACTTTTCAAGCAATTCATTGTCCACAAAAGTCTTACAAAAAAGTTTACGACGCCGCTGCCGCCGTCGCCGCCGCCGGAAAGTAATACCTATGTCTCGCCTTCCGCGACTATTCGTCGCAGGCGAGACAAAAACAGTAAGTTTCAATTTCATACATGTGATTCTCCCGCCTGGAGACGAAATCTCCCGATTTTTTGATCCATCTCCCGTTCTCCCGACTTTTTGTAAGACATGGCAAAATTTTAGTTTTATAGACCTTTTAATTGTTCAGTCATAAAACATTTCCGTTGTTTTAGGGGTTTGTCAATTAGGAAAACGTTAATTTAACAGATAAAGGTGTTAATTAAAGGTTTATTGCCATAATTGACCTGATGATTGTATAAACAGTTTGAGATTAATCAGTGAAGCCATGTATATTTGGCACACGCTAGTGACCCATATTGACACCGAAATGCAATTTTAATGGGCTTTGAAAATCTCCCGCTTTTTGGTCCAATCTCCAGCCAAAAAAATCAAAATCTCCAGCTTTGTTATCACTGATGCGTCACATGTATGCAATTTAATGTGTGAAGTTTTCATTATTAACAGTATTGTTGTACCTTTAACCTCTTGTTTGTTAATTGTGCTATTATTAACCATTTATTGTAAATGTATTAACCCTAAGAAAAGACAATTGTCAAGACAATAATTAGGCCATTACGGGGAAGGCTAACATTTACATGTACGTGTATATGGAATAAAGCCTAAAAAGATTTCCTTATCACATGTAAAATTGTACTAGTTGCATGTGCAATTTTAACAGTAAAAATATAGCTCCTTTGGAATCTTTTTGATTAGGCGGCGCTACATGGGGTACCATTAACCGTAATGGAGCAAGTCCAAAATTGCACTTAATTTCACTCAGACTTTAGCGGGAAAATTTCAGGCGGCTGCTCCATTACGTTTAATGGGACGTGTATGGATGGGGTTTACAGGGTAGAAAATAATGGCCAATAAAAAGCTACGCCGAGCGCAGCATGATACGACCGCAACAAGATGAATCCTGTACATTGGAGGCCCAATATGGATAGTCTATTGCTTTGGTCAAATGCAGCCCATGGTGGACTTACAAAGCCTTTTTTACACATGCATCCTGTGGTGGACTTTAAAATGCATATTTGACACATATATATTTACAATAACATTTAAGTACCACTTTTTATAAGAACCATGCAAAAAGCGATTCATGGGTGGAAAGCCTACACCACTTTATTTTTGATATGTTACTCCTACTAGCACCCTGATGCTATATTTTTTACTCTTTTTCCAAACAAGCGTTGGTCCTGAGAGAAAAAAAATATATAGAATACATTGGAAAATTGTAAGAAAGGGAGATAACTCTTAAAACTGTCATTAATTTTTATAGAAACCATTGTAACAAAATGGCAAGATTTCTCCCAGGACCAGACAGTTATGAGCAAATTGTTATTTATTTCTTATTTTGTATACTTTGAACTATCTTTTGTTAAAAATAAACCACTGTAGCCTTTTTATCGATGAATCACTTTTCTTCAATTTTGCATGATTCTTAGGTGGAGTACTACTTAATAGAAAAAAAATCTTATTTCTAAATTCGTTGACATTTTTGACACAATTTAGCCCCTTTTGGCCCTTTTTTAAAAAAAGGTTAGGACCACAAACCCCAAATGCAATAAAAAGCTTCCTTCAGTGTATATAATCATCATATTTAAACTTCATAACAATTGGCTGGCCCACTACAGCTAAATTTCTTGTGTAAAACCATTTGCCTTCACCAACTTTTAAAAATGGCGTTTTTTGCCCCTTTGACCCCTAATTTCTCAAAAACCATAAGAGATATTGCAAATCTGATTGATAATTGCAGGCAGGGATTTTCACAAGGATTCCAATGAAAAAAAGATTTTGAAAATCGGACCACAAATAAAAAAGTCATTTTTTTGGGTGTGGCCCCTTTTCTACCCCCTGTAGCAATGTAACGGTTCAATATACATCAAAACCATTGACACATTTTGTTGACAGAATTTAATGAAAAATTCAATAAAAAAAGAATTTTCAAAATCTATAAAATAATAAACATTCTACAACAGTTTTGTCAATACACCTGTTTTAGCTCCTTTTGGCCCTTTTTTCCAAACGGTAAGGGCCACCAACCCCAAATACAATAGGAACCTTCCTCTAGTGGTTACAAACATCATATCAAAACTTCATAACAATTGGCTGGCCCACTACAGCTAAATTTCTTGTGTAAAATTATTTGCCTGGACAAACTTTTAAAAATGGTGTTTTTTGCCCCTTTGACCCCTAATTTCTCAAAAAACGTAAGAAATATTGCAAATCTGATTGGAAAATGCAGGCAGGGATTTTCACAAGGATTCCAATGAAAAAAAGATTTTGAAAATCGGACCACAAATAAAAAAGTCATTTTTTTGGGTGTGGCCCCTTTTCTACCCCCTGTAGCAATGTAGGTACCAGTCTTGTAAAAGATTTTTACTTCCTGGGTGCACGTCAAAACATGGACGCCAATAATATAGTCCCTATTTTTCTCTTTTTTTCTCCGCACCCCATATTTGAAATAGTACAATTTATGACATTGATTTTAAAAGATATATAATTACTTTACTTGAAAAAAAAATTTGGCAGCATTTGAGAAAATGGAAAATGTAGTGATATGCTGTTTGTTATGGGTGGTGCGGCTAAGGATAAACAGTGAAATGAAAGTGGAAAACATGCGACTTTCACTTTGAGGTTAGTTATCTTGAAAAACTTTGTGGCCTCATATGGTTTTTTTGGCATGAAATGATTTTTTCATCTTTCCTAAAGTACAGTATATGCTTGAAAGTTTGATTGAATAGATTTTAGAATTTTTTATTCCAACCCTGTTTAACATTATTGGCAATGGGAAATCTTTTACAAGACTGAGACCTGATAGACAGTTTTGACAGTAAAGTTGAATATCAAATAAATGTTTAAAATCAGGTTTAAAGTAAAGAAAGTCATATTGTATGATACTTTATGATGATATTTTTTAATTTTATGAAAAGGTTTTACTGCCATCCTTCATTTTTTGCTCTAATGGTAGGGTTTGACCATATTAGGACATTAGAATAACTTTTGTCTTTTTCATGGGGAACAATAAATTTGAATGCACAAAGTTTTTATATTTAGTAAGAATAGATTCATAGTAGTGAGTTTTTTTATTTAAAGTTGCATTATTTTATACGGTTTGACTTTTTTCGCACTTTCCATATGTTAAGTCTAATGTAAGAAATGACAGTTTTCATTACCTCTCCATACATATGGCACCTGTGATAATTTTTAAAATGGTGACTCCTTAAAAATAAAAATGGTTTAAAAATGTTCTAGATAGATTTTATGATTGATTTCAGCCCAAAAAATCTAAATAAAATCAGCATTTTTTTCTAGGTGGTCTTTTGTGATGTGCATATAATGTGTTTTCTTTGTGCGGGAAATTCAAAATTGCTATTTTACAGTAATAAAAGCCATTTTCTCAATATAACTGATCAAGTCATACAATATTTTGGTGATTTCTGCCTTGTATACCTTCTTTTTAAGCAACTTGTTCAGTTTCATAAGCCTAATGTATAAATTCTAACCAATGGAGGGCCATTTATATCTGCCCAGGGCACTAATTTTGCTTGAAAAGCTCATAAATTGGTCAATAAAGCCCAATTTTCTTTCTTATGATGTTGTTCATTTCACATTTATTCTTTTTCTCATATAAGTCTTGCCATATTTGTTACATCAAAAGGTTTGATGAGCTTGGTTTTGATTTTTGGATAAACAAGAGGCTCCCGGTTGTCTACATAGGTGAAAAAGGGGGGGTCCGCACATAGCTTTTTCTTCTTTAAGAACTTAAAACCATCTTTTGAAAACCATTTTTTTGCTCTTATATCTTGCCTTGGGTATTGCTCACATCAAATCAACTAAGATATTTTATCTGAGAATGACTAGACTGGAACAGGACCTTAAAGTGTTCATTTTAAGTCAAAAATGAGAAAACTAACAAATATGTTATGAGGGTACCCATTTTAAATATGGAATTAAAAAATCCTTGTTGGCAGTTGGGATATGAATTTTTCAGAATTTTATTGCAAAATGACTTAAGATACAGAAAAACAACAGTTTTAATAAATATTCAAACATGTATGGCAGTAATAGGTACCAGTCTTGTAAAAGATTTTTACTTCCTGGGTGCACGTCAAAACATGGACGCCAATAATATAGTCCCTATTTTTCTCTTTTTTTCTCCGCACCCCATATTTGAAATAGTACAATTTATGACATTGATTTTAAAAGATATATAATTACTTTACTTGAAAAAAAAATTTGGCAGCATTTGAGAAAATGGAAAATGTAGTGATATGCTGTTTACTATGGGTGGTGCGGCTAAGGATAAACAGTGAAATGAAAGTGGAAAACATGCGACTTTCACTTTGAGGTTAGTTATCTTGAAAAACTTCGTGGCCTCATATGGTTTTTTTGGCATGAAATGATTTTTTCATCTTTCCTAAAGTACAGTATATGCTTGAAAGTTTGATTGAATAGATTTTAGAATTTTTAGAATTTTTTATTCCAACCCTGTTTAACATTATTGGCAATGGGAAATCTTTTACAAGACTGAGACCTGATAGACAGTTTTGACAGTAAAGTTGAATATCAAATAAATGTTTAAAATCAGGTTTAAAGTAAAGAAAGTCATATTGTATGATACTTTATGATGATATTTTTTAATTTTATGAAAAGGTTTTACTGCCATCCTTCATTTTTTGCTCTAATGGTAGGGTTTGACCATATTAGGACATTAGAATAACTTTTGTCTTTTTCATGGGGAACAATAAATTTGAATGCACAAAGTTTTTATATTTAGTAAGAATAGATTCATAGTAGTGAGTTTTTTTATTTAAAGTTGCATTATTTTATACGGTTTGACTTTTTTCGCACTTTCCATATGTTAAGTCTAATGTAAGAAATGACAGTTTTCATTACCTCTCCATACATATGGCACCTGTAATAATTTTTAAAATGGTGACTCTTGCATGGTCGCCAGGCTTGTGTGGGAGGAAAGCCCGATTATTCCAAGCTAAGCTGGACCTGTGATTTAATGTCCAGTGCCTTAACCAAACGGCCACCGCACTCCCTAATAGAAAATATTAAATGACCATAACAGAATAAAAAATAACAAAGAATTATGTCAATAGTGGCCAAAAACCTTTTAAAGATTAGAGGGCAAAAAAAAAACAGAATAAAGAATTGAGGACACCCCCATCTACATCCTCAGAAACAGGTTGGGTGTAATAGCGCATTTGCGCTATATAGCTCATTTGATGGTATTTACATGTAGTATCAAATGAAATATAATTTTCATGTCAGAAGTAAAAAAAAAAATTTTTAGATTTAAATTTTTTCTTGCATTGTCGCATATGTCCATATTGAGAAACATTTTTTGTAAAAGAAGATGGTCTGAAATATTTATGGTTATCCTGATTGATACTACGAAAATTTGCAAAGGACAAGATATGATAAGTGCTAAATTTGGCCCCCTGAATTTATCATTTTTCAAAAATAATTGAACTGAGGTTAAACTATTCTATATTCCTTCTTAGATGAACAAGGTATAGTAAAATAAATTTAATTTTAATTATATCTTGTTTATTTTGTCACAGTGACTTCTTCAACTTTTGTGAAAATGGCATTTTTGTGAAAAAAGTGATAAAATCGTGCAAATTTTGAGTAGTTTTTGGCATATATTTCAGGTTGGAGCAAATACCTGCAAATGGGTATAATACATGTACCCGATTTCAGGGATAGCAGACTTTCTTATGGATTTAAAGCTTATTTGATAAATAAAACACTTTCTTTTTTATCACAATGCATATAAATATGCACCCTTAAACCAATCACAATCTTAAATTAATGAAAATAATTTAAATTCAAATTTAGACTTTGATTCCTTTTATCATTTTCTTTTGTGTAAATTGACCCATTGGACATTCAATTTGTTTTCAAAGAACTTGACATCATTCCTGTTAACTTGGTCACAAGCCAATTATATCATCAATGGAGAGTGAAATGTGCTGAAGTCACACCTGGTTGCACACATGTTAACCATTCAATTAAAGGTCATGTAATACAATAGAAGAAGCTTTGTCACTGCAGAGGCATTTAACAAGACATCATTTTGATTTGAAAGATTCTAAAATATATTGCAATAATATCATTTCTTCTGAATGATATATTTAGAGAATGCCTTTATTTTGTTGAAGTCAGAAAAATTGATTCAAAGTTTGCAATCCCCAATTTCAGGGATCATAGTATACCTGATTTCAAGGACTATCCCTGAAATCGGGTATTATAACTGTTTTCAGGCATTTGCTCCAACCTGTATAAATTTACCTTTGAGCCACACCGAGTGCCACTAAAATATTTTTGTGATTTGTTTCTTTATTAAAAATGATTATCTACATAAACTATTGTAGTGGTACTCTGTGTGGCTCATAGTTAAATTTGCTGAAAACCACTTCAAAATCGCATGTTTTTTACAGTTTTTACCAAATAACAATTTTTAAGCCTCTTTGGGTAACTATTTTAACATCATAATGGACAACTGTAAACAAAATCATGCTGTTATAGTAAAGTTAACTTTGATTTGATTCATGTTGATTTGATTTAACTAATCTTAAGTATAGATCACATACTTTTAGATTATTTTAATAATTTCATTATTTGAGGGTAAAATTGGGCTCCTATCAACCTTGTCCTCTCCATGACTATGTCCAAGAAAATTACCATGTTTCTTTACAAAAAATGATCAGCAATATATACATTTATGCGACACACAAACAAAAAATTGAAAATCTAAAATTATTTTTTTTAGTTCATGAAAAAAAATAGCCTATTTGATACTAAATACCATCAAATGAGCTATATACATTTTTGTAGCACAAATGAGCTATTACACCCAACCTGAGAAATACAAACTGTTCTTAAAAGATTGAAGGTAGAATCTACATGAAGTATGGCCTTAAAATAAGTGAAGACATTAGAAATTATCAAAAGGGTCTGAAATGACAGTCATGCATGCTAGGTAAAATAATGTACTACTTTGACCAGTAGACCATTTGGAAAACTTTTGTTTACACGTGTTTCAGTTTACTTACCAAAATAAAGTTGAGTTCGTTTAAGATTTTATCAAGTTAAATAAAGCTGTCAGTATCTTTTTTTCTTGTGCATCAAAGTCGTGGGATATATACACCTATAAAACACTTTTAAGTCACTTTCTTTTTTGGACCTTCTTTTTTTCACCTGTTTTGTTGACCTTTCAACTCTTTACCTGAAAACTTTTGAGTAAAGGAGAGATTACAAATATCGAAATAACTTAATGGCAGTGGCTCCGGCACGCGTGCGTGTAGGCTACAGATACACGAGTGCATCGTTAGCTAAAACATGGTGTTTGGCTATAGGTACACGGAATTCTAATATTACCTCTAATAATATGGAAAAATAAGCTTTTTTAAAAACTTTATCTCAAATTTATTGTAAGCTGAAATGGATTTTGGCTATTGACAATTTGGAACAAAATTCCTATTTCATTTATTTATTTATTTATTTATTTATTTATTTATTTATTTATTTATTTATTTATTTTATTTATTTATTTATTTATTTATTTATTTATTTATTTATTTATTTATTTTATTTATATTTATTTATATTTATTTATTGTCAATTTGGAACAAAATTCCTTTGTTATTCATTTATTTATTTATTTATTTATTTATTTATTTATTTATTTATTTATTTATTTATTTATCTATCTATTTATTTACCTATTTCACTATGTTTTGGAGATATATTGTGTTTACTCTGTGGTTTTAATAATTCAGTGATCCATCATGAACTTGTCCGGTTGGGTGATTTTGTGTTTACTCATGAGCCTTACGATCATGAACTTGTCCGAATGGTTTCTCAAAATCGTGTTAGAAATTTGTATGATGATGGAGTGGCATTTAAAGGTGTTTGTGCAATAAAAAGCACAGAAACAAAGCTCCAGAGATACACATGGAATTACTGCAGAAAAACTTTTATATGGTGGGCAATACTCCAGTGATTACTTAACAATATTGATAAATAGGTCATTCCAGTTTACATACATTCCTGATGACATGAAGATAGGATTGCTGACACCAATATACAAAAACAAAGGCGCAAAGAACGATGCTAAAAACTACAAGGGAATAATTACCCCAATACTATCAAATATACTTGAATCAGTTATCAAATCAAGAATACAGCCTGACATCGAAAGAATTCAAAACCATCAACAAAGAGGCTTTACAAAAGGTGCAATACCACTATACAGCGCATTACTTATGAAAGAATTACATAGAGAAAATATAGACAATAATGAAAACACCGTTTTTGTCTTGTTAGATGCAAAATAAGCATTCGACGTAGTTCGTTACACAAATCTGATACGTAAATTATATGATAGGCATATCACACCAGAACATTCTACTAATAGATAATTTATATAAAGGTGCTACCACATATGTCCAATGGAATAGAAGATAATCAAACGAATTTAAAATCGAGCCAGGAGTGAGACAGGGAGGCCCATTGAGCGTCGATCTCTACAAGATATATACATCAACCAGCTTCTAGATGAACTATGCTCAACACAACTAGGAGGTAGAATAGGAAATATAATTGCTGCGCACCTTCCTGCGCCGATGACATTAAGGCTCAAATATTAATAAATATAGCAGCTGACTACAGTCATAACGAAGCCTACCTATTGCAACATACTAAGAGTGTAGTATTTCCACAGAAAGCATAGAAACTTCAACATAGATGGGTGTAAGATTAATAACAACCAAATGCATGTAGTTGACAAGGCTACTCACATCGGTATTACCAAGAGAATACAAGTTTATTGACCCTCAGTCAAGGGGCAATGACAGTACAAACAATACAGTAATGATGAAGAATCGTATACATTGTATCAATTATAAATACATAAATCATTACAATTGAGAGTACAGTTTATACATCAAGTACATGCATATAAGTACAAATAAGACTAATGGTAATTGTTATTCTAGACTTTATGTTATTTCAGACTCCAGAAGGTTCTTACAAAGGGAGTTAAGAACAGTTATATTTTCACAGTTAAATGTCCAAAGTAATTTGTTGAATGGAGATAATTGGTAAAAATTCTTATTTGATTCTTTTATGATATCAAACAAGATATTTCTAGAGTCTGAAAATTTGGTACAGTTATTAAAGAAATAAGATTCAACTTCAGAGTTATTACAGAGGTCACAAATCCGTTCTTCAATAGATGTTTTGGGTTTGTTATATCTACCTAATTCTATTACCAGATCAAAGATTAACAACTGTAACCTCTAAAGAGAACATAAAAAAAGCAAGCCGAGTTCGCGTTGCTGAATGCGGTTTTGTTGTTATGTGTGTTTTATGTTGTTATGTGGTTTGTTTTGTTGTGATGATTTTTTGTCTGCCGGTTTTGTCTTTGTCTTTACGGTTTTATGATACTGATTACCCATTTGGTACACCTTTGCTTCGAACTATGTATAGTCTGATGGCCGCAGGATTACATCGTGAAAATGGACTTGATCCAAAAACTGCACCATCTCTCTTCAAAACCTACGTTATACCTGTTCTTACTTATGGAATAGAAGTTATTCCCAACAATAAAGCACAAACTGTACTTGTCAATTTTCATTTAAAAAACATTAAAATAGTTATTATCACTCCTAAACAATGTAACAAGTCCGGCAGTACATATCTTATCAGGGCAATTTCCAATGTCTGCAGAAACTCATATAAAAATACCCGGAACCTATTTGGAAAAATATGCAGGCTAAAAAAATCAAGTGCAGAATGGGGGATAGCAGAAAAACAACTTGCCATAAAAGACGCCTAACGCAACAGCTGGTTCATTCGGCTCTGAAAACAAATTGTCTACAATATGAAATCTGTGATATGGAACAATTCCAATATAAACTATCATTATCTAAATGTGATTGGAAAAAAAGTAGCCCATCAATTACATGGAATAAAACTTTGAAGCGATTTTAATTACCAGTTTTCGAGTTATTTATAAAAATGTGACATTACAGGTACAACTAGAAAATGTGTCTATGAGCCACAGGATGTCCCTCCCGTTCTTGAAATATCATTGACCCCAATGTTAATTAACTGGGATATGGACCTTTACCAAGAAATTAAACAAAAAGGTTAATGTGTAAAAAATAGGTCACAGTTATCAAATTTCTGGTGGGTGGTGCCGTAATACCAAGACTCATCTAGTACGTAATGAAATATAATTGACCCCTAACATGTTGTATCCGAAATATGGACCTTAACAAAAACTTAACCAAAGTCGTTCATGCATAAAGTATATGTCACAGTGACTTTATTTCTTACCCAAGAAACCCCAACTTCTAGTATCCAATTTATGGACCTTAACCAAAGTCATTCATGTGTAAAATATAGGTCGCAGTGACCTAATTTCTAGTGGTTGGTGTAATCGTATCCAAGACACATCATTGACCTCTAACATCTAGTAACCACATTATGGACCTTAACCAATAACTTAACCAAAGTCGTTAATGCATAAAAAATAGGTCACATGCAGTGACCGAATTTCTAGTGGGATGTTTAGCCTGACCCAATATCCATCTAGTGGTGAAATATCATTGACCCCCAACATCTAGTATCCGAGTAAAGGACATTAGCCAAGAACTTAACCAAACTGTTTAGGACTTACGTACGGACGGACAAGGGTCACGATATGACCCATCCACATACGTGGTCGGGCCGTAAAAATAGCAATTAGTCAAAATGTTTCAATCCCAACAAAACTTGATAAATAAAGGTTTTATATGCTGGTGAAATAGCATAGGATGCTAAAATTTTGGTAGAATGACAATATGCCTCCGTTTAGAGATATTTTTGTGTTGGGCATTCCCAACACACTCAATCCTTGTTTATTTTGTATTTGTGAAATTTCAACAAATGAATAGTTGGACCCAAGATTGCAAAAAAAAACAAAAAACAACACCATACATTGAGGAACCAACCTTGATCTACTTAAACTGTCAAAAAATGCAAAAATCTTGTCTCACAAAGTGCTATCCGACATTTTTTTTCACAGAAGATGCATGGGAAGAAGGAAAGAAACTAGTTTGCAACTATATAAAGACATACTATGTTTGGTCTTGTTATGAGTGTTAAATCAGGGCCGTAGCCAGAATTTTTCAAAAGGGGGTGCAAAATTTTAAGAGGGGGTGCGTTTTGATGAAAATTGGTGAAAAATAGGGATGTAAACCTCAGTTTTGTCAATTTTCCCTAGGAAATTAAGAAAAAATCTCTCAAAAGGGGGGTGCAAATGCACCCAACGCACCCCCTAGCTACGGCCTTGTAAATTGAGATAAACGAATTTATGAGCAGGTTGGAGTGTGTGCTTTTTCATTGTCTCATGTTCATTTACTCCATATCCTTCATGAAATCTATCCTTTCATCTTGAACTGGTCCTTCTGTAGGTGATATTTTGAACCAGTTATGACCAACTTCCTGCCCATGTGCTCTTAGACAAAGGGGAACGAAATGGCCGAACACATGGAGGTGCGACAGAAATTGACGGTTTCTTTTCTTCTTTTTACAAATTTCATAACTAAAACAATAACATTTAACCTCATTTACCATTAATGATCCTTTGATATCAAATTCAAATGTAATTTTCCTCATTTGGTAATGGAAATACAGTTGATTCATTTGCACAAATATTTTTATAACATGATTAGAAGCATTAATGTAAAGGATGTGAAACTTACAAAGATTTTTTAATGGAACATTATAGTTCAAAGTGGTAAATATGCCATTGGATAAAAATATAAGATCCCTGGGGCCTGTGAGGTGCAGGTTGGGCAAATAACATTTATACAATGAAATGATATAAGTAGACAAGTATCAGTCAATCAGAAAGGGAAAGGTGTCATCAACAAATCAAATTTATAGAAGGACCTTTCTTGTACAAGCTATATTTCAATGTTTTATCTAGTTTAAAAATTACTTTACAGACCACACAGACAAATTCAGACGATTCCAGTCCATCAAAGACAACACCTAATGGAAACTTAGCTCCAGAAGATATGACATCTAAAGATTACTATTTTGACTCCTATGCCCATTTTGGAATTCATGAGGTATGTTAATAGGGCCTAGCATTTAGGATGCTATCTGCCTATCCACAACAATTTTTGGTGAAGACAAGAACTAAAAAGGGTGCAGAACTGGAATTTTACACATTGATTAAGTAACATTTGAGAATTCATGTATTGAAAATGTGTTGAATATTTTTGAAAAACTCCAGTTTTTTTGCTGGATGGGCCTACCTGGCATTGTCAGTTTTCTAGTTTTTAAGTGACAGGGACTTGCTCCACTTTATCAAGAGTAGATAGAGTTGATGTGCCATACAAATGTATGTAAAAAAGAAATCACAAGGGAATTTCAACTTAAATTTGATTTTCTTTATTACAGGTTGGAGCAAATACCTGAAATCTTGTATATACCCGATTTCAGGGATAGTCCTTGAAATCTGACAGGCATACTGTTATCCCTGAAATCTGGGATACCAAGCTTTGAATCAATTATTCAGGCAACAAATTAGTGACATTCTCTAAATATATCAGTCAAAGAAATTAGGAAGTGTAGTCTGATGGACCAAATGCCTATTTTCATCAAATTTACTAATTTTTTCCTATACATACCCAAAAATTATGATGTTATCACTTCCATTTAACATATAACATTTAATAAATGTTATATGTTAAATGGAAGTAAATGGTACAGTCCTGAGAATGTCTTCAAATCTACTTTTTTGCTCACCTGACCTGAAGGGTCATGTGAGCTATTGTCATCACTGTAGTCCATAAACTTTTTGAAATGTTAACTCCTCTGACACCATAAGTGTAATTGCAACCAAATTTGGTATGGTTGTTCATTACCATTCAGTATTTAGAATTTTTGATTAGTCATAAAACATGGCAGCCGTGGTTAAAAATTTTTAAAATGGTAATTTTGTCAGATTTCGCTTAGTGATTATCAAGGTTATAAAATGGCGAATGTCAAGCAGCAGGTGGGCACTGCAGGGAAAATGATTTTTTTGACAGTTTTCTCAAGAACTACTTATCACACCCTCTGCATATTGGTATATATATATATATATATATATCAATTGAACATGTTATTATCTTTGTTCATTTTGTATTGTCCTAACTTTAAATCATATTTGTTGTATTGTATTTGCCCCTTGAGGGCCCATGATTGGCCAATAAATGATTGATTGATTGATTGATTGATTGGTATTCAGTGGCAGCATGATTTTCAGTAGATATTTATGATTTGAGTTCCAAAATATGCATTACTGATTTACCCTCTGAAATTAAGCATTTATGCAATGTAACAATGTTCATATAATACTTGCCAGGGTTTTAGCCAGGATTTTTAAGGCTTTAGTCACTTTTGCGGCAAGCATATGTAGTCTGTTTGCTGCCAGACACAGTTCAGAACTAGTTTTATTCTCTCTTCAATTTACACCCATTTATATGAGTAGTTAAAATTTTAATTTGCAGGTATACATGCAGAAAAAGTTCTGATTAGTATTTTATGGATTTCTAATAAAGTATTTCAAACATTTAGAGCCTTTTTCTTTGTTTTGTTTTTATTTTCAGCCTTACTTAATATTCTTTACAAATTATTTTATGTCCCCCTTCTTCCATATCCCTTTCATTACAAATTTTAGTAGGAAAAGAAAGACAACTCATGATCAGCAATTCAGCATTAAATTTTTCATATCCCAAGGGGCATCAAAGAAATAGATTTCTGACTTGTTACTTTAAGTTAAATCATTTTTTTGTTATCTTACTAAAATTTAAAAATAGTTCTTAATCTTAAAAATTGGGTATATACAGGGATTGGGAAGCTTTTTTTACAAAGGGGCCATTTACCACTTTTTTCATTATAATTCAAAATTTGAAGGGGCCATTCTTTAACAATCTATATAAAATTTTAAATTTGGAAGGGGCCATTTTTATCATTAAGGGGCATATGGCTCATGGCCCCCTACCTTCCCAACCCCTGTATATACATGTAAGTTACTGGTGTTTTGAATTTTTAATGTTATAAGGGGCAATTTTTGAGGGAAAAAACAGAAGAACATGTGGGGAGTTTAAAAGTTACCTTAACTTGCTAAAATGAGTGTTAAAATCTGTTCTTGGGATTAAAATTCTTTCTAAAAGGTAAATAGTTACATTCATGCTTCGGACAATCGATGTTTTCAAGTAAAAATAAAATATTAGGGAATGTTAGACCATGTGTTTGTTATAATGATCGACAGCTGAAATATACCTGTTCTAAATATTCTGATAGCTGATTGGTCATTCATAAATTATTCAGCCACGAGTGACTTTACACCAATTTATTGCTTTTAACTGACCACAAGCCAATTAAGGTTAATTGATTGTCAAAACATATCCGGTCAGCTTGGTGTCATAAATCTATATGGCTTCTTAGAAGTGACGAAAGTGACACTTTACATTTGACAAATACGAGAGAAAACCCAAGTTTAAAGCGATTTTGGTAAATTTCATGACGAAAATTTTTACACTTTTGAAAAATTAAGTGACGAAAATGCTTTGATAAATTTTCGTAATCTGAAAATTCTTTTAGCCAATGACGAAAATGACGAGCGCTAGCTAAATCACTGACTTGCTCTCTATGTTTTTTTATTTTCACCCCAATGTTAAAACCAGTTTTCTGCAATGAAAAATCTAAAAAACTTAAGTCTGGATGACTGTTTTTTTATATAACAAACACAAAATTGATGAGTGTTTGAGATTTAATATCCTTTGTCACCTGTACAAAATATCAGATTACTGATAACTGGTCAAAATTACTGGAAAATAGTCTTTCAAATTACTGGAAAAACGAAAAAAGGGTAAACACCTCTGCTCCATGAAAAATCCTGGTTTTAAAATGTTGAACGTCAGGCGGTGGGCGTGGAAGAATTTTTCTCAGCAACTACTGAACGCAGCCACTTGATATTTTGTATACAGCGCCAGGGTGGGGTATCATAATATGGGATTCAATTTCAGGTCTGTGGCTCACCTACCTACTGATAAACAAAATCTGGCCATTTTTTACCATGACAGATTTTCTCCATGATGTAATGTTTGTTTTGTTATTTCAGGAAATGTTAAAAGATGAAGTTAGAACATTAACATACAGGAATGCTATGATACATAACAAGCACCTGTTCCGTGGTAAAACAGTCTTGGATGTAGGGTGTGGTACTGGAATACTCTGCATGTTTGCAGCTAAGGCTGGCGCTGCTAAAGTCATTGGTGTAAGTTGGTAATAAAAAATCATTAGACACTTCTTTACAATCAAATTGTAAGTTTCCATTCTGTAACTCTGGTGCATTAGACAGGGCACTTAAATGTTTATATAAAAACTTATACTGGTCAAAGGTCTCCCATTTAAAGACTGTGTTGGTGACAGACTTCTTACCAAGGGGCTTTTGAGAGATATAAATAACTGATATCATTAACAAATGATTGAACAAAAAATGACTCATTGATCAAATGTTAAAAATAAACAGTGAAAAAAAATGAGTTTGTCTATAGTATTTGCATTAATATTGGTATAAGGACACCACTTTCCTCAGAAGCCTGACACCATATGTGAAATTCTTAGTGATGGTGATTTATGATGTCGTAATGAAGAACACAACATCTAAGCCTTTGTCAATAAAAAAATCATGAAACAAGATGTAATTTACATGTAGCATATTTGGTGAATTAAGACATTTTATGTAAACACTAAACTTCTAGTTCTGTTTTTGCAAATGACTTATTAGTTATCCCTAGTCTGATGTTGAAGTATATGATAAATATATGAAGAGTCTCTTTTTCATATTTTGCAGATTGAGTGTTCAAGTATTATAGATTATGCACAGAAGATAATTGATGCCAACAAGTTCTCTAATGGTGAGTCTCATGACAGCATTGTGAACTAAGGGTTGAATGACACAGAACTGATTGGTCTTAAGTTCATGAGCTCATTTCAGACACTTGATCAGCCAAAATCTAGTCTATGAACTTGATGAAACAGCACCCTGGTATTTTGCAATGCTTTTCAAAATTACAGGAAAAATGATATACCTATTTTGTAATTATCTACTTCTAATGATAAACCTATATCATAACTATGCACAACTGTTAATAAATTTTAGAACATTATAAGTTGCATTTGCATTGGAAGAAAATTGGGTTTATTTTCTTGTAAACTTTTTAAAAGTCAAAAGAATTTGATAGTATTAACGGATAATTTAAACTACGCCTAATATCGTAAAGAAAGTATTATAGAAACCTGTTTAAACTGGAATACAACAATGTTTTTATACACTTTGCAGTTGCATAGTGTAAATATTAGTAAGCCGATATAATTAACCAAATTTTTAATATTTTCATGGAAAAATTATTAATTTACTAAATTTTTGCGCCGAATATTATATATTATTTATTTGTAAGTATTATCTGTAATAATTGTTTGGTTTATTTTGAATGGTGCACATTTTACAAAATCACAGATTATTCAATGTGCACCATGAAAAATTTAGTTTATGGTTCAATAAACCAGAAAATTATTACAGTTAATTCTTAAATAAATAACCCATTGATTTATTAGAACATGTATTGTAATGAAAATGTTTTAACATTTAACCAGCTCTGTTACATTGTTAATCTTTAAAGAACTGCAAGTGCTATTCCAGTGAAATTTTCAATTTAGCTGAGTTGCAACAAAGTTGAACTTGGGTTATGATGATGATGGCAGGCGGCGGGCATCATTAATTGGTTTTGGACCATAACTCAAAAAGGTTGTGAACCGATTTTAATGATAAGTGGGATATTGTTTCATACCATGAGAGGAGGAACCCTAATGATTTTGGGTAAATCTGTTGAAGGTCAAAGTCACAGTGACGGGAAAACATTAGAAAATTTCTTGAATTAGTGGTTTCCTAACCATAACTCAAAAAGTTGTCAACCGATTTTAATAAAACTTTAGGATATTGTTCCATACCATAAGAGGAGGAACCCTATTGATTTTAGGGTAAAGCCTTTTAAGGTCAAGGTCACAGCACCAGAAAAACGTTAGAAATTTCTTGAATTAGCTGTTTCCAGACCATAATGCAATAAGTTGTCAACCAATTTTAAGAAACTTTGGGGTTTTAAACCAATATTAAGAAACTTTGGAATATTGTTAACCATAAAAGATGGAACCCTAGTGATTTTGGGGAATTTTCACTCAAGATTTAGGTCAGCAAAAAATGTTAGTAACTTTCTCAAAAAGTGACTTCTTGATAGTAACTCGATTTCTGCATTAAATTTGAATGTCATGTTTGTGCTAAAGTTTTGGTCAGTTAAATTCTGCAAGACTTTTGCACCCCTGTGCATATTTATTTTTTAACATTTTAACAAATTATTAAGTACTTAGCAATGTGAGAAAAGGGCAAAATACCGCCACCTATGTTAAATTAATAATGTGGTATTCCATCCCCAGGTGCTTAATTTGTCTGGAATAGCTAAAGGCAAACTTACAACTTAGAAAGTCAAATTTTGGCAAGGTAAAACCTCACCTGGATTCTTGTTAAATGCCTTTATCAATAATTATTTCCTTAATACAGTCAAATTTTGGCAAGGTAAAACCTCACCTGGATTCTTGTAAAATGCCTTTATCAATAATTATTTCCTTAATACTGAAAGTTATTATTTAAGTGAACAAAACAGGATCACTCTGTCTGTCCATCCGTTACACCTCTGGTTTTGCTTTGCATTCAAGATTTAAGCTGATTTCTCAAAACCATAAGTCAGACCTTTATGAAATTTAGTACACTGCAGCAGCAACAAGTATCTTTCAGAGATTACCTTGGTAAAGGGGAAGGTAGAAGAAATGTTAAATTGACTGATACATTTTCTTTCAGTGATAACCTTGGTTAAGGGGAAGGTAGAAGAAATGTTAAATTGACTGATACATTTTCTTTCAGTGATTACCTTGGTGAAGGGAGGGTAGAAGAAATGTTGAATTGACTGATACATTTTCTTTCAGTGATTACCTTGGTTAAGGGGAAGGTAGAGGAAATGTTAAATTGACTGATACATTTTCTTTCAGTGATTACCTTGGTTAAGGAGAAAATAGAAGAAATGTTAAATTGACTGATACATTTTCTTTCAGTGATTACCTTGGTTAAGGGGAAGGTAGAAGAAATGTTAAATTGACTGATACATTTTCTTTCAGTGATTACCTTGGTTAAGGGGAAGGTAGAAGATATGTTAAATTGACTGATACATTTTCTTTCAGTGATTACCCAGTGCCTGAAATGGGATAAACCAATCTACTGGCACAAACACTATTTTATGCAAAGTTTCCTTATATGTTCAACATAATTTTTTCAAAAATATCACTCGCCCAATTCAAAATCTACTGGCCATTGGCCAGTGGGCGAGTGCCTATTTCAGGCACTGATTACCTTGGTTAAGGGGAAGGTAGAAGAAATGTTAAATTGACTGATACATTTTCTTTCAGTGATTACCTTGGTTAAGGGGAAGGTAGGAGAAATGTTAAATTGACTGATACATTTTCTTTCAGTGATTACCTTGGTTAAGGGGAAGGTAGGAGAAATGTTAAATTGACTGATACATTTTCTTTCAGTGATTACCTTGGTTAAGGGGAAGGTAGAAGAAATGTTAAATTGACTGATACATTTTCTTTTAGTGATTACCTTGGTTAAGGGGAAGGTAGAAGAAATGTTAAATTGACTGATACATTTTCTTTTAGTGATTACCTTGGTTAAGGGGAAGGTAGAGGAAGTATCACTACCTGATGGTATAGAGAAGGTAGACATCATCATCAGTGAGTGGATGGGATACTGTCTCTTCTATGAGTCCATGTTAAATACAGTCATATATGCCCGGGATAAATGGCTGGTAAGATCATAAAATATCCATCATAAGTGTTTTCAACATTGTTCAAGTTTGATAAAAGATCACTAATAGAAGAATCATATGGTCCACTTAAATTCTTGATTGCAAGTTTTACATTTAAATGAAAAAAAATTTAAAATGATTTTTATTTTCTTCTCATTTAATATACATTTGATTTATATTTTCTATTGAGCTGGATGTATGAATAAATTGTAATACATGTATAGGATTGCTGTTCATCTGTTTCTCAATAAAGTCTTTATGTTTGCTTTCTGTGTTTGTAGAATGACATTTTTTGTTTTAACCAATAAGATTTGCTGAACTGCTTGATATTCCTGGGTATTTGCTTTACCCTTGACCTTTTGCCATGTTAACCTTTGACCTTGTACTATTATTAGAAACCTGGTGGAATGATCTTCCCAGACAGAGCCACAATGTATGTAAGCGCTATAGAAGACCGGCAATATAAAGATACAAAAATTAACTGTAAGTTCAGTAAGGCAAATTTTATTTTCTGTTTCCATAGAAACCAGGCGGTGCGATTTTTCCAGATCGAGCCACTCTCTATGTAAGTGCCATTGAAGATAGGCAATACAAAGACGAGAAAATCAACTGTAAGTGTTGCTATGGAGACATTTGATAAGCCTATTGCTTGTGTTCCTCAGCTTTGATTAGAATTGTGCAATTAAATGTTTTGTCAATGGTGTTGTATTAAGAATAGATTTTTTTATGTTATTACACATGATTCATGTTATTATCTTATGTGTGAATGTTTCTATAAATAGCAAACAAAAATCCAAACTAATCAAGTGTGTATCTGATTAGAAACAAAGATACAATTACAAGGTATATAAAAATCAATATCTAGAAATGTTGATTACACATTAGGGTACCAATCTTAATCGATTTTAACTTTTAACACAATGTTTTACCCCAACTGGTAAGAGAGGGGGCTATATTTCAATCACTTGTCTCTCTGTTACAATTTCTAAAATTTGTTATACAGCTTTAAGATGATTAGATGTAGTCAGTCCCCTTCCTTTCCAGGACAGTTGGTCATCTACTTCCTGTTTTCTGAGACAACAGACTATTTTAAGGGTCAAAAGTGGAAAAATTTTCATAACAGAAATCTTGACTTATATGAAAGGGATTAGTTTTAAATTTGGTACATAGCTTTATAATGATGAGTTGTACTGTGCCTCCCATTTCCAGGTCAACCAGTCATCTACTTCCTGTTATCTGCTGACTTCGACTATTTTAATGGTCAAAAATGGAAAAATTTTCATAACAGATTTCTCTATTTCTACAAAGGGGATTTATTTTAAATTAAGTACACAGCCAAAGCATGATGTAATGTATTGTGCCTCTCCTTTCCAGGTCAGTTTGTCACATACTTCATGTTGATTGGAGGGTGTTTAAGACGACTTGGTGCAACCCCTTAATTGTAACATAATGTGAATATGCAGCTAATGTTCAAGACTTGCAAGGGATTGAGGGGGCATTTATTTGTGAGCTGTGTTTTCTGGTTGGATATACTGGTTTATAATGTATAATACCTGTCATTACAGGGTGGGACAATGTGTATGGATTTGACATGAGCTGCATTAGAAGGACTGCGATATCTGAACCATTAGTGGACGTGGTAGACCCTAACATGGTTGTCACTAATGCTTGTCTAGTCAAGGTATGTAAATTTGTCATGGCAATTAAATTTTTTGAAGTCTGCAACACCAATTCATTGGTAATTTTTAGTAAGGAAAAGATATATTATAAGAAGTATATTGTTGAAAAACTCTTAATTTGTGCAAGATAGGAAATTACTGATTTACATGTAAATTGTTCAAATATCTAAAATAGACAATCCAGCAAATGGAGCACAAGCTTAAATATTTACTAAAATTAATAATCACTCTTGAAATACATATTTTAAATGATGGACTTGTGAACTTAACAGGAAGTGGATATCTACACAGTTACGTTGGATGATCTAGCATTCACAGCCCCCTTTCATCTTCAATGTAGAAAGAGTGATTACATCCATGCTCTGGTGACTTACTTCAACATAGACTTCACCAAGTGTCATAAAAGGACAGGCTTCTCTACAGGTAAAAAGTTTTGGAGTAAAACATGAACATTTTGAAAAAAATCATTCTATGATGGCTTTCATGAGGTTAATACTTCTTTTTATTAAGAAGTAACTTAAGATACAAGATTGCCATGAAGCATAATGGTTGGTTTGTCCATCTACCGAAACCAGATTTACTTCAGGCTACTTTTCTATGTTCCAAGGTGGGGCATCGTGTCTTTTGGACATATTCTTGTACAATAGGATTTAAATTCTATTTTTGACAACAAAATGGAAGCAGGTACATATTAGATAATATACAAATTGAATATCTTCTCAAAAGCACCATCCTGTATTTATGATGTCAGACATGGCCGTTAACGAGAAGTAAATTAAGATTCAGTCTGTGGGTGAGGTGATCATCTTTATCATGATGGTCGTCTCAATACAGTCTGGCACAATTAGTTATATATGCATATGGCATGCAGTACTGTGGATTGTCTTGTGGAATGCTGTGTTTTCGACATCCATAGAAGACTGCCATTCTAGTTTTGAATGGTTTTACTGAAAACATTTTCAGTTGATATCATGCCTCCTTACTAACATTACAATAAGAAGATTGGCAAAAATTTCTTCATCCATATCTCCATCAAGAAATTTTATTGCTTTTTTATATCAATCAAAAGAGACAATTGATTTTAATAGTTTTTGTCTCGCCTGCGACGAATGTCGCAAAAGGCGAGACTTAGGTATGGTGATTCCGGCGGCGACGGCGACGGCGACGGCGGCGGCGGCGGCGTCCACAATTGGTTAAAGTTTTTGCTTAAGTCTGTTTTGTGTGAACTAGTTATGTTACACCATTGATATTTGGTATGCAGTTGCATCAGCATCAGTTCAGATCAGTTTTAAAAGGATTTCACCTGTATGCTCCTGCAGTCACGGTCTACTGACTTTGAAATTTTACACTGATTTTGCTGAGGTTAACCTTTTTTCTTACGTCTGTTTAAGATGAAGCAGTTATGGTTCACCATTGATATTGGGTATGCACTTGCATTAGCATTAGTACAGATCAATTTCAAAAGCATTTCATCTGTATGCTCCTGCAGTCACGGTCTACTGACTTTGAAATTTTACACTGATTTGGCCCAGGTTAACCTTTTTTCTTACGTCTGTTTAACATGAAGCAGCTATGGTTCACCATTGATATTGGGTATGCACTTGTATTAGCATTAGTACAGATCAATTTCAAAAGCATTTCATCTGTATGCTCCTGCAGTCACGGTCTACTGACTTTGAAATTTTACACTGATTTGGCCGAGGTTAACCTTTTTTCTTACGTCTGTTTAACATGAAGCATTTATGGTTCACCATTGATATTGGGTATGCACTTGCATTAGCATTAGTACAGATCAATTTCAAAAGAATTTCATCTGTATGCTCCTGCAGACACGGTCTACTGACTTTGAAATTTTACACTTTCTGTCATGAGTGTTTTATATAAAGCAGTTATGGTTCACCATTTGAATTTGGTATGCAGCTGTATGTAAGCATCAGTTAAGATCAGTTTAAGGAGGATTTTTACTTCATTTTATACTGTGTCCAGTTGCGACAGGCGAGACATGTCTCTGTGTTAACAGTTTATTCCAATGAAGAGTTCAATTTAAGGCAGGAGAGGGGAATTCCCTTTTGTGATTCTAGTTTCCATTTGATTATAGAAGTAATGAGATTGAATGGCTATTCGAGTGTGGCTTATGGATATGAAGAGTGGGATAAAGCTTTTAAAATTTTCAATTAGTTTTAAAGGAATCCTTTTTAGATGTCTTACCCTTCAATTGAAAGACTAAGAAGTTTTGCCCCTCAAAAAATTAAGACTCTCTCAGATAAAAGAAATGATTGCTTAAATGTAAAAACTATCTTGGGAAAAAAGAAATGATTGCTTAAATGTAAAGATCAATATAAGATCTACCAGTTAAATATAAAAAATGATGCATAGAGATGTTATATATATCCTTGTGGACAGGTTAGCATAAAAACCAAATTGAATATCTTCTCAAAAGCACCATCCTGTATTTATGATGTCAGACATGGCCGTCAACGAGAAGTAAATTAAGATTCAGTCTGTGGGTGAGGTGATCATCTTTATCATGATGGTTGTCTCAATACAGTCTGGCACATTAATTGAAATGTCAGCATTACTGAGACCTGACTTGATATAACCTTGTTGATCATTGGACATTTTTTTAGACCCTTTTTCAATTCTATTGTTAATTTGACAAAGTTAGTGTAGATTTGTCCTGAAGAAGTTAATATGACCAAAGTTTTGATAGTAGATCCACCAAAACTGATGTTTGTCTTGTGACAAAATATTGGAATTTGTTCTGATAAAAAAAGGGATTCTGTAAGAAAATCTGAAATAATGATTTAGTAAAGCAAATGAAGCTTAAAAAAAAGGGGTCTTTCCTGATTCTTGGTAAAATATGTACTAGCAATTACCACGACTTTAATTTTGATTTTCACATTGATAGGGAAGGGGAATGGAGTATGCACAACACAAAATCCTGTTAAGACAAATAAAAGCAAAGGAGCAGGCCTTTTACTGTCGTCCTATTGCCAATCACATGTTTGAGAAAAAAAATTAGCATTTAGTATTTTAAAAAAAACTGATATACAGTCTTATATTTTTGTATGCTTCAAAATGGAAAATCCAATGAAAACCCCCCAAGTTGAATATCTTCTCAAAAGCACCATCCTGTATTTATGATGTCAGACATGGCCATCAACGAGAAGTAAATAAAGATTCAGTCTGTGGGTGAGGTGGTCATCTTTATCATGATGGTCGTCTCAATACAGTCTGGCACATAAACATTGATAAACAGAAACAATATACTACAGAAGTGTTATTTTTGTAGGTCATGAAAAGCATGAAATTAGATTTCCAATAATTGAGAAAATTTATTTTTAGTGATGAATTTAATAAAACCACAAGTTTGCATTTTATTCTCAATCAGCAAAATAATAATATAATATTAGAATACAAAGTTACTTGTTTTTATTACCTATGTTAGGCAGTAGTTTAATCTTTCAAGACAGATTCTAATATACATTTTGTTCCAAGTTTCAACTTTTTTAGCTTCAATGTTCTGTAGAAACTGGGGGACTTGCAAGACTGTATATTTTTTTTGTCAGGTCTGGTTAAAGCCATTTTTTTGAAACTGAATATTGGATCTTCATCAAACTTTTAACATTTTATATTATGCAGCAAAAATCATGCAATTAAAAAAAGTAAATCTGGATATACTCGGGTAAATGTGACTA
Source organism: Arcuatula senhousia (assembly GCA_963971305.1). Classification (NCBI taxonomy): domain Eukaryota; kingdom Metazoa; phylum Mollusca; class Bivalvia; order Mytilida; family Mytilidae; genus Arcuatula; species Arcuatula senhousia. Next base: position 20,447,142 of record OZ020313.1, on the reverse strand, counting down.
GACACATTGTGTTGACACAGGGATTAAACTAATTCAGATTGACAATATTGTGAATGTAACTGAATGTGGATTAATGTGACTTTTGTAGTTAATCTTTTAATCCATATAAAGGATAAAAGTGGGCAATGATTACCTTTAATCTCAAATAACTTTATCCTGATTTACTAAGCCAAGTGTGAATTACCCTCTGGTAATAAATGACTAGATGCAAAACAATTTTTTTCCCAAAATTTGATAAAAGAATATGAAAAGCTTCTCAAAAGCACCATCCTGTATTTATGATGTCAGACATGGCCGTCAACGAGAAGTAAATAAAGATTCAGTCTGTGGGTGAGGTGATCATCTTGATCATGAGGGTCGTCTCAATACAGTCTGGCACATTAATTAAAATGTCGACATAAAACTGAGACCAGACTTGATATATCCTTGTTGATCATTGGAAAGCTTTTTTTTAAAACTCTTTTTACAATTCTATTGTAAATTTGACAAAGTTACTGTAGATTTGTCCTGAAGAAGTTAATACATGTATTACTAAAGTTTTGATAGTAGATCCACCAAGACTGATGTTTGTCTTGTGACAAAATATTGAAATTTGTTTTTATAAAAAAAGGATTCTGTAAGAAAATCAGAAATAATTATTTAGTAAATTAAATGAAGCTTCTAAAAAAAAATTCCCTCTGATTCCTGGTAAAATATGTACTAGCAATTACTACATGTACAACTTGATTGATTTGGTTTTCACATTGATAGGGAAGGGAGATTGAGTATACACAACACAAAATCCTGTAAAAACAAATAAAAGCAAAGGAGCAGGCCTTTTACTGTCGTCCTATTGCCAATCACATGTATGAGAAAAAAAATTAGCATTTAGTATTTCAAAATTACATGATATATCTATGCTTCAAAATAGAAAATCCAATGAAAACCCCCCAAATTGAATATCTTCTCAAAAGCACCATCCTGTATTTATGATGTCAGACATGGCCGTCAACGAGAAGTAAATTAAGATTCAGTCTGTGGGTGAGGTGGTCATCTTTATCATGATGGTTGTCTCAATACAGTCTGGCACATAACCAGCAACAGATAATTAATCATATATTATTGTATTGACTGAAGTAAACATCTTTTGTTCATCATGAAAAAAACCTTGTAGAATTGGAAAAAAATAATTTCAACCTATGTGGTTATTTCACAAGTATGATAATAAAATGAAATTTTTCAAGTAACTATTTATGATTATCTTACCATGTTCTGGTTACAATTATATTCTTTTCCCATCCATCTCAAGATGTTTCTGTATACTGCAAAACTTAATTTAATGATATTGTTTTGTAGCTCCAGAGGCCCCTTACACACATTGGAAACAGACCGTGTTTTATTTTGACCAGCTAGATCTGACTGTAAAGAAAGGAGAAGAACTGTATGGAACATTCAGTGTCAAACCAAACAAAAACAATGTGGTAAGTTCCCCACTTTTAAGAAAAATAAGTCCAAAGTTAATAAATTATGTGACTATTGTTAGTATTGAACATTTTGATTCAATTTAAATTTTAAGAGGCCTCAAATAGTGCAAATTAAAAAATCAGATGATCTTAGCAGTTGCAGGCATCTAACATTTGTAAAAATCTACAATATTACCCAAAATTGTCATTTTCCGGCAGTTAAACAGAAAAATTCTGCAAATTTAGTTTTTATTTATTTTAATAACACACAACATGCTCAAGGACTTGATTCTAGGTCAGTTTCCTACTTTATCTTTACAAGGGGTCAAATATGGACTTCATCATACCTTGTCCTTTTCTTTTTATATGATCGCAAAAAAAATTGTGGATGTTTAATGGTTTTAGTAATGTAGACGTCAAGTTCTTAGAGATATACATCCATGTATGAAATAAAAAATGGGCTCGTTTTACATATAAATGCATATGAAAATTTTGGCGGGAAATTAACAAAGACATATAGAAAAAACAAAGCTTCAACACCATTTAATTTTACTTTTTGTGCTTAAAAATGGACTAACGATATCCAGATTATAACCAAAAACTAACATGATATTCCTTTGAAAATTTGCGAAACATTGATGTACAATAAAGGATATGTCACGGACTTCATTTATAAGCTACGGTTTCGTCAACATTGCCTATACTTGAAGAAATGCAATAGAATGTAACTAAAATTGACGTCGCGTTTCACAACCTTCAGACAGATTTTTCAGTGAACAGGTAAATTTTATCGGTAACGTCGTTTTTAACGTAACGTCCCACCTTAAAAGATAATCATCCATATAGAATTTTTTTAATGGAACTTTAAAATCTGTAATTTCCAGATTCATGTTGACTTATTCTTTTTCTTTTCAGCGTGATCTAGATTTCCAGATTGATGTTGATTTCAAGGGAGAGTATTCAGAGATAAAGGAGTCAATGGCATACAAGATGAGATAAACTGTTGGCGACATGCCGGCTGATACAATCCCTGGCCGTGCAGTGGTCTGTGTGGTCCCTTTGTGTTCTTGTTGAGCGGGAACAAAGAACCAGGCACATGAAATACAAAGAGACAGATCACCAGCTCCATCCTTGCCGTAACAGGATGGCATTTGTGTCTCTATATCAACTTTTTATACTGTATAAGCTTCGTAATTTTATTATTGAATGTGTAACAAAAAAATACCTAACAAAAAATGTCTTTTAATAGAACTAAGGTTAAGATTTTGTGTAGGATCTTAAGTTGAAAAAAAAAATGTTTGCTTTATAGTTCTTAAAATTAAGTTAATTTGAACATCATTATTTTTTTGTAATTTGTTTTTACATATTTTTGTTAAATAGGTTGTCAGTTGTTGTTTATTCAGATATTGTCAATGAAATATAAACAAGTGTAAATAAATAACAGACACTTGTTGTATATTACTAGTTTTTTAATTAAATTTTGCAACAATTCTTAAAATCAAGATTGTCTATTGACTTGGTTTATGTTTTGATTTTTAATGTAACGAGTTATATATATACATAGAAAGTTTCTTTAATTATTATTAAAATTGGGAATAACAAAAAAAAATAGGCAAATGTCCCTGTATAAGTTTAGAAGCCAGTTAACAGGACCTTTTTTTGTTGTGCATGATATACAATAGATTTCATTTTGTGTTTTTATACAATTTGTGGTTGATGTACATGTATGATAAAATATGTAGAACTAGGAGAAACCAAATCTTTATGAGCCTCTTTTTAAATAGTTCACCAATATTAATTATGTTTATAAGATATTACAAGATTCTTCTCATTATGAAGACTCTTTTTAGGAAAATTGCTTTTGCTGAACAACAAGTTACATGTTCGTGTAGACATATCACATTGCAGGCTGTTTTCCCATAATAAATTCTGACAAGATTATTCAAGGTAATAAGATGTTGAACATAGCAATGAATTTTTTTCATTAAATGTTAGTTATACATGTACATGTAAAATAATAAAATTAAACTTAAATTAGCATGGAGTATAATATTAAATATATGTATATGAATACATTGAAGGATAAGGTTTTGTGCCCTACAGATTATTCTACAATATAATACTGAATTCTTAAATACTTAAAAACACTGTTACTATCCATGTCATAGCTTGACAGAGCTTTACAGTGATATGTTTACAAGTTTCCTGTGATGACATAAGTCTGAACAAATGATATGTAGATTCTGTTGCTTATATTTGTCTTTGTTTCATTTCGTATCATTATCATCCCACCCATCTCATTAACTATGTTATAATGAATTTAAAAAAAAAGTAAAAATAGAATCTCCAAATGCTTGTTTGCTTTTTGTTTTTATACCCTCCCTCTCTCCTTTCAAAACTTGGTAAAATTTGTTGTCTTTTATACACTGAAAAACTGGATAGAAAAAGAAAACATTTTAAAACTATTTATGTTGAAATGTAATATGTCACCCTCAGTTTAAACTAAGTGTTTTAATTTGGTTTTGGAAAGAGATTTGCTCTGACTTTTATATGATTTGGATGCTTATACAGATCATGGCAATAATTAGTATTGTCTAAAAAATGTTGAATAACCACTTGCAGTTGTATTTCATCAACTTTTTGTTGTCAATTTTAATGGAAGTTGTCATTATAGATATTTAACTCATTTCTCAGCAACTATTACCTGATAATATTTGATATGTCTAGTCAAAGCTCAACTATGACATCAGTCATTCAATAAAGAACATCAAGCGCAGCATGATACAACAGCAACATGTCAAACCCTGTTAGTTTTAGGCCCAATATGGAGAGTCGCTTGCTCTGGACACATGCAGCCCATGGTGGACTGACAAAGTTATTTGACAGATGCAGCCTTTGGTTGACTTTCCTTCCACATTTTACAAGGATTCATTTTTTTTTTCAAAAGCAGACAAAAAATAAATTCCAGTTTAAAAAATATCACCCCTTTTGGCCCCTAACATCAATAAGAAGGAGGGGAGTGTCACAAAATTATAGAACTATAATTAGCCCCCAAAAAATTGGAAATGAGACAATGAATAAAAAAATTTCAATATTGGCCCCTATTGGCCCATGATTTTATAACGGGAAAAGGGGGGTTAGAAAATTTATCCCTCATTTTGTTTCCACTAATTGACAAACAACCTGCAAAAAAATAAATTCAAATAATACCCCAAATATTGATCCCCATGTGTGGTTTAATGATAGGCATATTATTGTCAAATTTCATAGCAATTGGCCAACTAGAACCAAAGTTATAGTGCAAAACAATTGATAAGTTCGATTTTTTTGGCCCCTAATTTCTAAAGGAAAGGGAGACTCCTTTGCCACCCTATAAAAACTATTTAACCCTACAGCTTTCAAACTTTGCACAGTGCTGATTAAATGAATACATGCATGAAAGATGCAATAGAATTTGAAACAAGAATATGTGTCCGCCTTTATATTTATCAAACAGCTAGGCTATCTATCAATAAGGAAGTGTTCACCTATTATTGTCATGAAGCAGAATTGACTTGAGCTTTTCAAAATTTCAAGTGCTCATTCATTTAGAAGAAGAAGGGCACAGCCACCATCTGATCCATAAAAGACCATATGTCTTGCTAATCATCCCTAGATGCACCTACCAAATCACTTGAAGTGGTAAATATAGATCACAACCAGCATTTGAAGCATGCATTGTGCTAAGAATCTCTAGGTGCACCAACCATACCAATATGGCTCACGTGGCACTTGCAGGGGGTCCAATGTAATTGATCAGCATAATTTGGTAAGTGAAAGATGGCAGAAAAACCTCGCTTCGTTCGACAACAGTCAGTTTTTACTGTGTTTACAAAAGTTATATACGTCTAATGAATGAAACCATGTTGTCTTTCCGCAATTATGAGCTATGGGAAATAGTCCATTACAAAAAAATGATGCTTGATTTGCTTTTTAAAAAGCTATTGAAGAAAAACCGGCCATTTGACAGCAATTTTTTTGTCATGCCGAAAACACAGGCTTTGTTTCAGGTACTTTGATCACAAACGTATTCAGTCAAGTCAGTTTCTCAATTACTATGATATCTATAACCACTAAAGTTCTACAGATTTTTAGTAGTTAAATGTCATTTTGGCATATGCTATGCTCTTAGTTTAAACATATTTATTTATTTACCCTGGATTGGGAAACAAGTTTAATGCTTATATTAATCCCTCTCCAGCTAGCAGATTGCGAGTGTGGCCTTTGTAGCGGCCCCCATTGGGCCTACTCTTATCGAACTCTACAAAGGGGTTTTTAACGTGCTATGCTCATGACCTCTTATGTTCTTCTTGAGAACTATAGGCCTGGGTATGACCTTGATTGAGTTTTGTGGGGGTGTCAACTGGCAGGATATACTTGTTTGAGTATAAAGTTGTAGCTAAGTTATTACGCAGTATATTACATACATACATGACATATATTATACATTGTTAACACAGTGTATTAATAGACATTGAAAACAATCTACATAAAAAATAAAATCAGCAATAATTTTGGTTCTTCCTTCCTCAGTTCCAATGCCTGTTTAAAAAATTGGCAATTATTTTGATTTCTCTGGGTGTTGAGGGGTTTTAACTAATTCTTAGTTTTTCTATTTCAGTTATTGCATGCCGTCTTCTACATGCTTTTATGCATCTTTAAACAACATGTTCGGACCCTGGAAATTATTATCTTAAGAACCAAAACATGTGAATGATATATGGTTCTTTTAAGAATGTATAGCATCCTTTGACCTTAAATTATGGGTGGAGTTGACATTTAACATTATCTATATACAAAAAGGCCCTAGATTGATGAAGTAGGTAATTGAGTTTTTTTTTGGTTCCCTTTGGCTAGAATCCCCCTTTGCCAAAATTGGTTTCTAGAGCACATTTGAATGCCTTTTCTTGTCTGTACCAAGCAGGGACCATTGTGATGTGAATCTGGTGTGTCTTTTCCTTGTTATATCTTTTTTTCTTGGTTATAAAATATCGCCCCCCCCTTTTTTTTTGCTTGTCTGCCTTCTACATACGGACATAATAAAATAAAAAGCTACGCGTACGACCGCAACAAGTTGAACCCTGTGCGTTGGAGGCCCAATATGGATAGTCCATTGCTTTGGTCACATGAAGCCGATGGTGGACTTACAAAGCTTTTTGATACATGCATCCTGTGATGGACTTAAAAATGCACATTTTTTTTTTTACACATATATATTTACATCAACATCTAATACAAATAAAAAGCTACGCCGAGCGCAGCATGATACGACCGCAACAAGTTGAACCCTGTACATTGGAGGCCCAATATGGATAGTCTATTGCTTTTGTCACATGCAGCCCATGGTGGACTTACAAAGATTTTTGACACATGCATCCCATGGTGGACTTTAAAATGCACATTTAACACATATATATTTATATTAACATTTAATGGAAAAATCTTATTTCTATATTAATTGACATTTTTGGCCCGTTTTAGCCATCTTTTGGCCCTTTTTTTTAAAAGGTTAGGACCACAAACCCCAAATGCAATAAAAAGCTTCCTTCAGTGGATATAATCATCATATTTAAACTTCATATCAATTGGCTGGCCCACTACAGCTAAATTTCCTGTGTAAAAACATTTGCCTTGAGCTACTTTTAAAAATGGCGTTTTTTGCCCCTTTGACCCCTAATATCTCAAAAATAGTAAGAGATATTGCAAATCTGATTGAAAAATGCAGGCAGGGATTTTCACAACGATTCCAATGAAAAAAAGATTTTGAAAATCGGACCACAAATAAAAAAGTTGATTTTTTGGGTGTGGCCTATCTTTGGCCCCCTGTTGCAATGTAACGGTTCGATATACATCAAAACCTTTGACACATTTTGTTGACAGAATTTAATGAGGAATTCAATAAAAAAAGAATTTTAAAAATCAAATGAATAATAAATATTCTACAACAGTTTTGTCAATACACCCGTTTTAGCCCCTTTTGGCCCTTTTTTCCAAAATGGTAGGGGCCACCAACCCCAAATACAATAGGAACCTTTTTCTAGTGGTTAGAAACATCATATCAAAATTTCATAACAATTGGTCAATATTTACTCAAGTTATCGCATGGAAACCAAATGTCCCCAGACGACGACGACGACAACGACGACGACGACGCCGACGACGACGACATCGCCATACCATTATACGATCGCAAAAAATTTGCGGTCGTATAAAAACCATATTTATATACATGTATTAATTGACATTTTTGGCCCTTTGACCCCTAATTTCTCAAAAACGGTAAAAGATATTGCAAATCCAATTACAAAATAAGGCAGGGATTTTCACAAGGAATTCAATGAAAAATCGGACCAAAAATAAAAAAGTTGATTTTATGGGCGTGGCCTGTCTTTAGCCCCCTGTAGCAATGTAATGGTGAAATACATATCAAAATCATTGACACATTTGGTAGACAAAATTTTATAAGCACTTCAACAAAAAAAGAATTTTCAAAATCGAATGAATAATAAACATCCTACAACAGTTTTGTCAATACAACCATTTTCACCCCTTTTGGTCCTTTTTTTCTTAAACAGCAGAGGCCACAAACCCCAAATACAAAACCAACATTCCTTTAGTGGATATAATCATCATATCAAAATTTCATAACAATTGCGTGAGTTGGTGTTTTACGCCCGTGCAACGCTATATAGGTTATTTACAGGCGACATAACAATTGCAGCTGGCCAACTAAAACTAAATTTTTGGTATAAACTATTTGATTTGTAAAACTTTAAAAAATGGCGATTTTGGCCCCTTTGACCACAGGCGTTTGGGTCCAGGATTTTATTTTATTATAAATAACGTGTATATAAAAATTTTCATCTCGTCTATATACTAGTGGAAATAGTATATAGACGAGATGAAAATTTTTATTAATAAAATAAAATCCTGGACCCAAACGCCTGTGCCTTTGACCCCTAATTTCTCAAAAACGGTAAGAGATATTGCAAATCTGATTAAAAACGCAGCCAAGGATTTCACATGGATTCCAATAAAAAATAGATTTTGAAAATCGGACCACAAATAAAAAAGTCAATTTTTGGGGGGTTAGGCCCCTTTTTGACCCCCAGTAGCATTGTAACAGTGCAACGTATATCAAAACCATTGAAACATTTTGTTGACAGAATTTAATGATGAATTCATTAAAAAAAAGAATTTTCAATATAGAATGAACAATAAACATTCTACAACAGTTTTGTCAATACACCTGTTTTAGCCCTTTTTGACCCTTTTCTCTAAAACGGTAGGGGCCAAAATCCCCAAATACAATACCAATCTTCCTTTAGCTGTAACAAACATCATATCACAATTTCATAACATTCGGTCAACATTTACTCAAGTTATCGCACGGAAACCAAAGTGTCCACAGACGGCGACGACAATGACAACAACGACAAGGACGACGACATCGCCACAACATTATACGATCGCAAAAATTTTGCGGTCGTTTTGTTACTTTTCGTTTCTCAGTTTACCGGCACCCGTAAATGTTTTATAAAAAGGAAAGACTGATTTGCCGCCATACCTGGAAGAAGAGAAGAAGAAATTTAATCATGCTAATTGGCATTTAATCGGCCAACCTTCTTATGTTTAATCCACGTTAAATCCGTCTTTGGACAGTTGTCTATTTAAACTTGACAAAGTCTAACTAACATGTACAAACTTGTACTTGTATTAATGCATACAAACTTTATATTTTAATTTAAAAAATATTTCTAAAAACAGACAAGTAATAGTACTCAAATGAATTTCAAAACTTTAACTTACCATCTTTTATTTTGCGAATCCATCTATCCTGTCCGTTGACAAATCATACCCCCAGACACACAAAAACGGGGTGAATTCGTAATTATTTCACCCCAAAGTTCGGTTATCTGGGGGCCGTCGAGGTGCCCATTCCTACCGTTCTAGCACACATAAATGTGTGATTGCGAGGCCGCTATGTAGGAATATGACAACCTCTTCAGCCAAGAAACTCCACCGAACTCCTCTCCCACCGCTAAACCTCTCCTCACTGTGCCCGGGCGCAGTCAGCCCGAACAGGCCCGAGAGCGACGTAAAAGCCGCCTCGGACCAGTATTCGTTACCTATCCATTGTCTTTGCAGCTTGATTGTTACGAAGTAAGCGGCTACGAGCACCGGCCCTGGGCGTTGGTAGACAGTGACTGTCTGCACCCAAGCTTTTAACGATACTAATCAAAACATGGCGACCAAACGGTTTTATATGAAATAGTCACATGACTTTAAATAAGACCAATGCAATTCATTTTTTCGTTTATTGAAATCATAGACCTGTGTCTCAGAATTTAATATACAAGTCTACGTTGTAATTGTTAAACGAAAGCAAAAAATATTTGTGTTTTATACTATCCAAATTTTTTACCCACTGGTATACATGAAGCGAATACCGGTGGGTAAACATTTGGATAGTATAAAACAGCAATATTTTGACATAATATGATTAGAAATGACAAGAAAAGACTAATGAAATCATTTTCATCGAAATTTTATTTTTTAGGGGTATTAGAATAAAAGGGGTGTCATATATGAAATCCATTCTCCAAGTGCCTGTGATGTTATCTACTAAAAGTAATTTGATACCCAATCATATATTTCAAAGCATAAAAATCAGACCCATTCCAGCGGCACGTCTGTATATACCTTTATATAGGCAGTGACCCCCCCCCCCCCCCGTGGGAAAAACGATGTATACGGATAAGAAAAAACTACCTTGAACACTTATATTTTGCACTTTCAATGATCTTACAGGTAGAGTATATGTTGCCGTTTAATAATGAAGATAATCGTTTATTTTCAAATGGATATCACATTTATATTGTTATGAACGGTTTATTATGGGAGAGAGAGAGAAAAATAAACGATAAAAAGAATTTTATTGGCCTTAAAGTGTCTATGTATTGTAAACATGATGTAATGATCGATTTCACACTGTTGAGAAATACTTTTAAATACCGGTTGATAGCAACGTGATCTATAAATAAATTATTTTGTCATAACTTGCTGATTTAACAGTTTTAAAAATTATATGGGATACTTAAAGTATATTTTTCGAGCGACAATGTTTTGTGTGTACTTGTTTCCAAATTTGCAGTCAAAATAAGTATTCAAGGCAATGTTGAGGTCAATGTAAGATATTTTATTCTGATTTATAGGGACCGACCATTTTACTTGAAAGGAAGGGCCTGGGGTCTTGGTTTTTTTAAAGTTTGATTTTTTTATGAAAAATCTAGTTTGGCAGCCGTGGTAAAGGAAAAAAATATTCTGAAGACGGATTTACGTCATATAATATAATGCTTATATTGAAACGACATCTTTTTTCTGACCAGATTAAAAAACCAAGCTCTCCATCCCCATGTCGAGTTAAATGGTCAATCCCCTTTTCAGCCAAATCTTAAAATAAATATATTTTTCGATAATAAATTCACGCTCCTCCCCTTTCTAATTATGTGAATCCTCTTCAGGTTGCACAACAGTATGCTGATTTTGAAGGCTTTAAGGGTTTAAGCAGTAAAATTTTCAGAAATTTTAGCATTTTGCAGATCTACGGAAAATTTTATATTCATAAAAGATATTCTTTTATTTGCAAAATACACACGTAAGGGTCAAAGCATGCAAATTAACAAACATAATAAGCATACAAAAAACGACAGAAAAGTACTAAAAATGGAGAAACGGGAATGATCATTCTCAAATAAACATACATAAAAAACAGCTAAATTCAAGGAGATGTGGAATAAGTGTACGCGACACAATCTACAATATAGACTCATCAGAGGCGCTCTTCCAAAAGGATTGAAAATGACAAACACCAATGCCCATATGAAGAGCATAAGAAAGAAATTAAAAATAAGCCGAACAGGAATTCAAAATAATGACCAAGATCAAGCCATGTCCGTGTGTAGGAGGAACCTTAGAGATTTAACAATTTTGACATTTACACACTTTGATGTGTTCTTCAACACATATTATACATATTAAAGTAGGACCAATTTATAGAACACAGTTCTTCTTCATTTTTGACAGTACGATGAAGGTTTTATGCTATTTAAACTTTAAACTCACTTTAGTAACTTGGTCAATAAAAATTTTTATGTTCAAAGCAAATCTAAACCAAGTCAAGCAAAGAATTAAAGCTATGTGTACATGCCAACAAACACAAAATTCAAATATAAAGAATAATGCCAAACTAAATTTCTTTACAGGAGTCTACGAAAGTGGGAAGAGACCAGCATATGTTGATAAACTAACGGATATGACCATGATTTGCAGACTAAGGACAAGCTCTCATAAGCTAAAGATTGAATAAGGGAGACATCTTCAAATACCTATAGAACAAAGAATATGTCCAATGTGTAACATCTCTACTGAAGTTGAATTTCATTTTCTTTTTGATTGCAATTTTTATAAGATACAGAGAGATGATTTAGTTATAAAATAATTTTTATATACATAAAATACAAATTTATGGTCAACAGTGGTAAAGTAAAACTGCTATTCAATAAGTTTTCATTTGAACTTATTAAAAGATGTCTTCCAATTTTATAGCAAACTGCTTAGAAATATAAGAAATCAAAAATTGATATAACATCAATATTTAACAGTTTTTAATTTTAATTTTATTATTGTCAAAGGCGAATTTTACTGCTAATAAAGAATTATAATCCCCGTGTTTATATTGGTACCCCTTAATGAAATTAGGTAAACTACAACTTAATCCCTCTATTGAAATTTGCAACAATGGAAGATGATTACCGTGATCAGTTAAATTGACATCTATACAGAGGAGATTAACTTGTTATGGGTATGAATTTTTTTGCTTGAAGGAAAAAAACTCCTACACTAAGGAAAAAAACTCCTACACTGTAGGAAGAAAACTCCTACTCTGAAGGAAGAAAACTCCTACATCAAAGATGGTAATATGACCATCAATTTGATAGTTTTTTACTTTTCAAATCAAAATCTGTTTAATATAATATTACACTAAGGACAAAATCTTTTTACTTATGCATCATTTACATTTTACACCATCAAAGACCATACCATTTGATTCACATAGAATTGAAAATACATGTATAACATGAAGCAAATATGGAAACCGCTTCTGCTCATATTTTATTTCCCGTAATGGAAAATTTCAATCCTGATATGGGATATTGGCAAACACTTTTTTTCGGAAATGGAATATTTGATAAAAGATTGGGGGGGATATTGGTACCCCTTCTAAACGAGCCCAAAAACTATATATACAGATAGACACTTAAACAGTCAATGTAATCTAAAGTCATTCAACAGTATACTTTCGATAAGAATGACCTCGTTTATGACTAAAAATGTATAAGAAATCTGAATAATCAGTAATATCAGATATTTCAGATATCTGAGGACAAACTATGATGAATAGAGTTGTAAAAACCATAAAAAAAATTTGATTATTAATTAAAGCATTTCATAAAAAAATATTTTTAATATGCTAAAAGTACTCTGATATAGAAAATAGTTTTTAATAACAAGTATTTCCTAAAAAAAAACATGTAACCTACTACAGGTAGTCTGTATAGCATTTCATTAGTTCAGTTCGTACTATTCAATTTCTACAGGTAAATTTTTCAAACAGGTAAAATTTTCATACAGGTAAATTTCTCTTTCCTAAAACAAGATAATCTTGTTTGTATAGCTGTTACTTTAACTGATCAAAGAGATCAAGTTACATTGTTGCAAATTTCAACAGAGAGATTATTCTCAAGTTTACCAGAGTTCACCGGGGTCATGCAACCCAAGGTCGTAGATTGTTAGACTTTACTTGCTATAAGACTGTCGTGATGGGCGCACGCCCTCCCGTTGACAAAAATTTTGTTAGGAACTGTAAGAAACACGAGGCTCCAGAAGTTTTTTTTTAACTGCGCGCACTCCCGTTTGAAAATTTCTGGATCCGCCACAGATAGTGTATATTATGCTTTATTATTATATTCCTATTATCCATGATTGTGTATATAAGCCTAAACCAATAATTATAATTGAGTACAAGCAATAAATATAATTGAAAATTGAAATTAAACAATTAATTAATTGCAATGACAATAAAAAGCTTCGCCGAGCGCAGCATGATACGACGGCAACACGTTTTTAGGCCTTTTAGGCCCAATATGGATAGTCAATTGCTCTTGAAACATGCAGCCCATGGTGGATTGACAAAGGTTTTTTACACATGCCTTCTTTGGTGTACATTCCACCCACTTTTTACAAGGAATTCAATAGATTTTAACTATTTTAAAAGCAAATGGAAAAAAAAATTCTTACAATATCATATTTATATCATTTTAATATCCCCCCTTAATTTTATATTAAGAAAAAGACCCATTTTCTTGGTTAATCTATTATTACCCCTTGTTGAAAACAGTAAGAGATATTGCAAATCTGTTAAACGAGTAAACAAGTTTCAATTTGGCCCCTTATTACATAATAGGGGAGAAAAGGGGGTCACAAAAATTACAAAAATGTAATACTCAATTATATATCTGCAGATTGACAAAAACAAACATGGATTTATTTTTTTTTCAAAATCGGACCACAAGTAAAATAGTTTCGATTTTGGCCCCTTTTTACGTAAAAGGGGAAAAAGGATGGTCGCAAAAATCAATTCTCAATTTTGTATCCGCTATTTGACAAGAACATTAAACATGCAAAATTTTTTTCAAAATTTGATCACAAGTAAAAAAAGTTTCGATTTTGGTCCCTTTTGGCTCCCTTATTATGTAACAGGGGAGAAAAGAGTGGTCGCAAAAATTATTCTCAATTTTGCATCTGTTATTTGACAAGAACAAACCTGCAAAAAAATGTTCAAAATCAGACCACATATATATATTTTTTCGATTTTGGCCCTTATGGCCCCTAATTTCATAACGGGGGAAAAAGGGGCGCGAAAATTCATCAAGTTCATTATTTTATTGTAAGAAACATTCTTGACAAATTTCACAGCAATAGGACAACTAGAACCAGTTACGATGGAAACAAATAACATTTTTCCCCTTTTAGGCCCTAATTTCGAAACAACGATTCTAGCAGTCGGATTACTGGAACTAATGTTATAGTGGAAACACTAAAAAGCTAACAAACAACCACTACGACTACGACGACAGCATCATACCATAGTACGTCCGCAAAGTAAATCCTTTGGTGATCGGACTACTGACTGTGAGCCAACGAAGCAAGCAGAACATATCACATAATTTACTGTACAAATGATATCATCATACGATCTAGTCATAAAGCGAAAAATGTAATAGTTTATATAAGGATGTGGTTGATACACACTTATGACCTATCATATACGCATATAGGCGTAAAGTGGTTTCCCGCTCGTCCTGTTTTTAAGATGGAGGAGGATGAGCACACGTATGAGGACCTAGCGGAGTATCTACCACAACCACCATCAACCCCCACGGATGAAATATATCAAGGTAGGGTCATCATAATATGATAATGGCTCTGCCCTAAAAGCTCGCGAAGATACAAAATCAATATAATAGGTGCAACCAAAACTAGGTTTAAACTTAATTGGATCTGGAAAAAATGTCAAAATACCCTCGGCTGGATCAATAGCTAAGAGGGTCCACTTTTGGATAAAAATTTAATAATTTATTTGAAAAAAATGTATTATCCGTAAAAACGCAAAAATATGGTTTGCGGCCGGGACAACATCATCCATAACTTAATCGATCCTTCAGTCACATCATATCATTCGACAAGCAGACGACATCAAAATGTCACCGCTCTTCTGCCAGGTTTTGTTATATTTTTTGTATACCCGTATCTATAATTGCCAAGTACTGTCTGCAAAAAATTGATTTAGAAACCTAGTGGAAAATGACGACGTATCCAAATGATCATTTAACTTTGTCAGTTTGAGGGACCACATAGGATAAGGATGGATTAGGATTTTATTTTCAGACCAGGTAGGACTAAATTATCATACATTTGTAGAAAAACAGTTGCTGATCACTTTATTTTAATGAATCTGTGTTATGAAAAGTTTCGTAAATTGATTGACAGAACTCCCACCATTTTACTGCGCATGACTATATAAGCACTATGGGTAAAAGGTCACGAATTCTCGCGAGAGAAAGCCATTTTTCTGTAAAAACAAAACAACTAGTGTTCGTTCGTTAGATAGTTATTATTTATTGAGCAAGTTATTGTCATTAACAACAAGAAAATGTTTTGTTTTGTTACCGTTTGTAAATAAATAAGCGAAAATAAAGAATCTCGCTAACGCGAGACCCGGTATTTTCGTAAATTCCCAATGCATTCCGAGTAGCGAGACAGAATTTATTTTCAACCATCGTATTTTGAGCCTCGTGCAATTTGGCAGACTCTGTACAATAGTGAGCTTCGCTTCGCTCGCATATAAATATTTCTGAACAAGTCACCAGGTAAATGACCGCATAAATTTATTTGTAAACAGAATGGATGAATGGCGACTTCCGACATATTTATTTACTATGTTTGATGGCCTTACTTCACTTGGTTATATATTTGAATATATACTAAACAACATAAGAAACGCAGCTCCAATTCCATTGACCTTTCTTTTGACAAAAGTTTAATAGCAAATATCTCTTAAAGTAGTCGTCGGAATGATCTGGGGTTTTGATACAGCGTGTATGATGTCATTAACACCATTCTCTGCAAATTTTAAAGAATTTGATTGTTCATTTTTAAATTTCTAAAAATGAGATTTTACACCCAAAAATAAAAATTCACAATTTTTGAGAAAATCTGATGCTTATTCAAAAGTGTAACCAGAAAACGGGGGACAAAGCTTAAATTTCACAAATACTGCCCAAACTTTTCAGAAACATGCATTTTTGAATTGATAAATCTTATAGACTTTGTTTTTTTTTTCGACTTCTTTGTCAAAAGTTCATGCCGTAAGCGCACTGTTGCCAATTTCAGAAATAATGGCTAGGATTTTTATTGAATTTGGTTTGATTTATCATTAAGCATAAAAGAATTGATAAAATTTTCAAAATTTTAAAAGAATCCTGGAAGGAAAGAAGTGGTGCGTTATTTGTGTTACTGAGTATATAATAAAAGTACTCGTATAATCAGTTAGCACAATTACTCACGCCCCTATGAAATTTGACAATGATGTTCCTTACCATAAAAGAATGGATGGGGTTGATTTTGAGGGTCCCTCTATTTCGTTAAGAAATTAGGGGGCATAAAGGGGCCACAATACTACGTTTTTGTCTGTCCCCACAATAACTTTTTGTTCTGGTTAACCGAAATGCTGTTGAATCTTACTATAATGTTTTATGCCATAAAAGGATGAATTGGATTGATTTTGGGGTCCCCCATTATTCATTTAGAAATTAGGGACCAAAAAGGGGCAATAAAATGTTTTCCGTGATAAGGAACCGAGCATTTTACTTGGTTTTTCCTAAAAAAAATATTCTGGCAGCTGAAGTTTATAGGAAAAAAATACTTTGCAAAAGGTTTCTTCCTGATATATAAAATAATGCTTATTATGAAAAAAAAATGCCAACATTGAAGGCTGCTGGTTGTTTTTTAAATTTCCACTTATTATATATGTAGGTTGTGTCGTATACACTTATTCTAAATCTCATCTTCTATTTGAAAAATAAATAAATAGTTTTTCCTTGCGCGAAAGCAAAATCAGAAAAAAAACAATGCCTGGTCGGTCCCTGAATACAAACTTAAATGAAATCGACAATTTTTGTATAGTTGTTTAATTTCATAAGAAATTAGAACTCTGTAGTCATGGCTTTAAGTTTTCTATACTGTAGAGATGCTTGACCTATGAATGTTTGTGCTCAAGACGGTATTTTTTTTTATGTTTCATTTAAAATGCCAAAAACGATTTTACATGTATTTATAATTAAACAAGTCAACAAATTTATTTTTGAATTTATATTTTCAAGTTAAAGCAATGCATATAATTTTTATGTAGGCCTAAAAAAGATGTGGAGGGGGTAGAGAGTCACTGAAATCACAATGTTTATGTTACTCGGTCTTACTCCTAGCTGTAGCTGTGTTCTGTCCTTATGGAATTTTGTGATCCTTTACATGTTTATGGGCACTTTGATCATGTCCAATATTTATAAGAAACATCATGTCACATTTATGTGCTGGTATACTGAAAATACGGGATTTCGATCCCCTGGCCATGGCTTTATCTTGGTGTTATGGATTTTGAAATTTTTATACCCCTTTAATACTTAATAAAAATGGAAAACTGCACACAAATACATGTAAGAACCACTCGCACTCCTATGATAAAGTAGACGAACTTTCAACATGGGAGATGCACAGCTACATTAAGTTACAAAGATTGTGTAAACTGAGTTTACGAAAACCCATGTGTATGAGTTGAGGATTAGGAAACGGTACCCTAGGATATTGGGTGCACGGCTAACGGGCGTGCGTACAATGATTCACCCTATCAAAAGTAGTTACATATAAACTTTCAAGCGGAGGTACATGTATAAACAGATTGTAAATAACAAAATTGAAAAGCCTCCTAACAACGTATGGAGGGCTTAGCTCTAGTTTAAATCTTCTTTATTTATTTTGGAATCGAAAAGTGTGCCCTTTGACAGTTATTTTTACTTACATGACATAGGTTGGTAAAAAAATGTAATTTTTTATCAACAATTCTGTAGGAGGTGATAGTGGCCAGTGGAGAAAGGGGAAGATGTTTTGCTAAATTTTATTTAAAAACAGTATTTTTTGCTGATTTGACCATGTGTTCGCAACTGCGTTTTTTGCGTACGGGTGGCGTACGCGCCTGGGTCCCATATGATGGGATGAGTTTCCAGGTCTGTCGCTAACCTACTTCCTGTTTAACTAGCTCAAGGGTCAAAAAAGGAAAATTTTTCGAAACAGATTTCTTAGCTATTACTATTCGTAGGCTTTTGATATTTGGTATGCAGCTTGAGATAGGGGTCCCATATGGGGGATGCGTTTCCAGGTTTGTCGCGTACCTACTTCTTGTTTAACGAGCCATGACTTAAGATTTTTTTTTTAAAAATGAAAATTATTTCGTTACAGATTTCTAAGCTATTACTTGTTTTAGGCTTTTGATATTTGGTATGCAGCTTATGGTAAGGGTCCCATATGGTGGGATGCGTTTCCTTGTTTGTTACTTACCTTTGAATAGGGATATTGATACCACCTAAACAAGCCCCAGTAATGATTTAATTTGCCTGCTTGCTCTGCCTTTTTGTAAACTTCCCAGTCAGTCAGTTAGTCAATCAGTCAAGTAAGCCAGTCAGTCAGTCATTTATTTTTTTCAATGAGAATGTTATTTTCAGATTTATCTTTTTGTAGAACCATGGCACAAACCATTGGTCGGATTTCAAAAGGAGATCATAGCCAACAGTGTGTTAGATAAGTCAGTTTTAGACGAGCTGATATCCAAGCTAGTCATGTCGCCTGGGGATAGGGAGGAAATAGTAGGCCCGCCTTCACAAACGGAAAGGAATAAGATTCTACTAGATATACTAATTGACAGACCATATAATACATTTGGTCTTTTTGGTCATATCATGGAAAAAACCGACAAGCAGAACGTAGATATTCAAAATATCGTCAAAAGAATGAAAAGATTGGAACCAAGACTGTTTCATCAAAGACAGATTAAGTTTCCCGATGAAGAAGACGATTTGCAGAGGGACATTTCTGTAGAACAAAGAATGTCCCAATCTAACGAATTAGATGATGTGAAAGATTTTGCATCAATGGAGGGCAAAGGTTAGATTTTTATCATTTATGGCTTGTACGCTTGAATCGTATTCCAACAGGACATAAAAAACCGTTGAGCGGTTTGTTGTACATTTATTTGTAAATCTAACCAAGCTTTTTATATAATAAGAAATCATGTATTAAACATTTTAAGATTTTTTCAAGGTCTCATACACGAAAAATGGTAATAAGGAAAATAGACTGCATTTTTTCCCAAAAAAACTAGTAATAGCTGTATTCTTATTGTTTTTCGTGTTTATCCTTTGTCACGAATATCTTTATTATTTTAAGGAAAAGATTACCTGAAAGCAAGACTACAAAAGAACTTCAAGACCATCGTCCAGGGGGTGGATTGTACTGGTTCAGTGTGTGACTTACTCATAGAAAGAGATATCGTCACTATAGAGGACCAAGAAGAAATATGTTCTACAGGGTTGACAAGAAGTGAAAGTTGCCGACGGTTGTTAACCAAGCTACTGCGAAGGGACTCCTGCTCATACCATGGCTTTCTAGACGTCTTGAGAGAAACTGGAGTCTATGCTGAACTGGCAGATAGAATAGATACAACTACAATCAACTGCACCGAGTTAAAGTTGATAAGGCAAGGTAAAGTCATGATTGCTTTTTTATAGTGGGAGATTTTTTCCCCATTGAATGGTGGGAGATGGTTAAAGCTCACCTTTAAATATGTTAAAGATATAAAACTTACAAAAAGTTCAAGGCAATAAGTTTTGCTACGCCTGACGCGCGTTTTGTCTTTTTAAGACTCACCAGAGGCGCCCTTACTTAAAACTTTGAAAATGCCAAATACTACTATATGAATATGAAAATAATAGAACAACAAAACCACAAACGTTTTATGACTAACATTTACCTATGCCTTGGATAGGAAAACCGAGTAATGACTAGTAAGAAGCAAAGAAGTAAATTCAATCATATTACAAATATCAAAGAAGCACTATCATATTCCTGTTTATTGTAACTTTTTATACGACCGCAAATATAATTGCAGACGTAAAATGGTATGATGCTGTCGCCGTGTCGTAGTCGTCTGCGTCGTCTTTTAACTTTAGTGTTCCCACACTATCTTTAGTTCTTGTTATCCGATTGGTATGAAATTTGACATTGATGTTCCATAAAAAGATGCATGGGATTGATTTTGATGGTCCCCTCTTTTTTCGTTTATAAAAAGGGACCAAAAAGGGACAAACAATGCTACTTTTTTGTTTGTTCCCACAATATCTTTTGTTCTGGTTTACCAAATTATGTGAAATTGTACAATAATGTTTCATACCATAAAGAATGAATGCGATTGATTTTTGGTCCCCCTCTATAAGTTTACAAATTAGGGGCCAAAAAATATGACCATGATATGCCTTGCCACCAAACCATATGTAGTATTGATTTTTCGGGTCTTAGTCTTTAATTTAAGGGGGCAAAAATGCAACTTTTTTTTATTAATTCTGGTCCGATTTTGAAAAAAAAAACAGTGAGTGAGTGAGTGAGTGAGTGAGTGAGTGAGTGAGTGAGTTGGTGTTTTACGCCCGTGCAACGCTATATAGGTTATTTACAGGCGATGAACATGAAAAGGGTGATAAAATGAACATGAAATGATGATGATGAATGAAATATGGGGGAGGGATACCGGTAAATTTTGAAGAACCACAGGAAAAGGGGAGAGGTGGGTAGGGGCGGAAAATTTAGCCTATGTGGTGCACTACTTGGCGGTCCACAAAGGGGTCTTTTACGTGCATGAAGCGTGGCACTCTCCATACACGTTGGCCTACTATGGTCGGCGGTCAGGGTTTCCGTATTATAGACCTGACAACCCCCGCGGACGAGGGCCACCCTATTCAGCCACCTAGGGTACACACTTGGTCGCTCTGTGGGCTGAGCACTGACCCGACGTCAGAATCCCAAGACCCTTAGTCGCCTCTTACGACAAGCTAGGAAAAAAAACCATTTTGCATGTTAAGTCTTGTCAAGTAGTTAATACAAAATAGAGGATTAACTATTGCAACATCCCTCTGTTTTCAGGGATGAAGTTAGGGGCCAAAAACGGCCAAAATCGAATCTTTTATTTATAGTCCCATTTAAACTTTTTTTTGGCTCATTAGTTCTTGTCAAGTAAAGAATGAAAAAAAAGATGATTGATTTTGTGACACTCTCCTACTAATTGTTGTTAGCGGTCAAGAGGGGCAAAAGTGAAAGGTAGCAAATATCCCAAGGGGCCAAAAGGGGGATATTTTTTGTAATTTTTATGTATTTTGGTCTGCTTTTGAATAAAATGAATTTCTTGTGAAATGTGGATGGAAAGTCCACCAAAAGCTGCATGTGTCAAAGAACTTTGTAAGTCAACCATGGGCTGCATGTGTCTAGAGCAATTGACTATTCATATTCGGCTTAAAACGTATAGGGTTCAACATGTTGCGGTCGTGTCATGCTGCGCTCGGCGAAGCTTTTTATTCTTGTTTTCTTGTAGGCGAAGAGGCAATGCATCAGCGCTTTCTGACGGGGATAGATCAAGCAATACCACGAAACGTACAAGGTAAATAACCCTTGGGTTATATACATGTATCTATGGTAAAATACAACTCCTTTCGTTCATCCCTAATATGTCTTCACATGTGTAACTACCGGACCCAAAGATCGCAATGGAAGGGGGAGGTTTGGCGCGCCTTAAAACCTGGTTTAACACACCATTTCTTTTGAAATGGCTGTACCAAGTCAGGACCATTGCGGTCTTCAATTTTTCCGGTTTGTCTTCCTTGTTTTGTTTTGTCTTATGGACATTTGTGATTGATTCTCCAAGTTCGATAATTTTGTTATTACCTTTATTTGAAACAAATAAATTTTCCATTAACAACCTAAAAACCTAAAAATCTTGTTATATTCTGAATCTGGTTCTTCTTTACTATACAATGATTAATGTAAAAACACTTGAGTTGTGTCTTAACTGAAGGGTTCTACATTAAAGTCTTGATACTAAAATGTAATAAGTCAGTATATTTAACTTTTTACATTACGTCCACGGACGATTGGGCTTAGAATTTAATTTGCTATGTGTTTATGAGCAACTTAACCCTGGCTATACTACTAAAGATATTAATATATTGAGGGCAAGATGTTTTTTATATTGAAATATTTCCGAAACAGATTGAAGAAGCCATAAAGTACGAATGGGACAATGGAGTGTCAGAAGTTTGAAAAAGAGATATACATGTAGTTGACACACGCACGCACGCACGCACACACACACACACTCATAATAAGATATATCTTATAGCCCTCTCATGTGATGGTTCCAGTGGGTATCCCGATATTCACCTATTTTTGTTCAACTTTGGTACTGTGTGATTAATTTGTTCACTACACAGAGACCACAAAAGTAAAGCATCTCTCTTTTGATATTGGTGCAAAAATATCTTTTGTCTGATGACATCACTATGAAAGAGGGGAAGACGTTCCAAACCAACTCGCACCTACAGAATAAAAACTACACCAAATCTAGACAAAAAATGATTGCTAATTTATTTACGCGCTTCAGTTTTCTTTATGAATACTTATATTTTTGCAATTGCTTATTAAATTTAGGACCCATTAGACTCTTTACGTTTTTATTTATCATTGAAGACATTGCATGCCTTATTATAAGTAAAGTTTATATTTCAGAGCAGTTTAAAAAGCGGATATCAAAGTGGCAAGAAGCAGATAAGATGTTTGTACATACAAATGGTTACAGAGAAGTCATGAAATGTATACAAGAGAATAGCTGTGTTGTCGTCACTGGCAATTCTGGAACTGGTAAAACATTTGTCACACATCATGTGGCGTTAAAGATGAAAAGCTCTGGTTACTACATTGTACCTGCCAGTAAACCAGAAGACCTGCGACACTATTTCGTACCAGGTAGAAAAATGTTGTTTGTCATCGATGACATTTGTGGACGATTCACGCTTAACAAGCAGTTTTATAATGATTGGAAAATCATGTCAGAGGAAATTTCGTCCTTATTAGAAGACGAGTGTTGTAAAATTATCGCCACTTGTAGGTTGCAAGTTTACAGAGATGAACGGATGTCTTATTTGTCGTTCTTCAAAACATGCGAATGCAATTTAAATTCTAATGATTTAAGGATGACAATTGAAGAACAAACAAGATTAGCAAGAATGTATTTGAAGGATGATTTTGAGAAGATTGAGTTATGTTCATATGATTTCTTTCCTCTACTATGTCGTATATGCACTCAGACACAAAACATTAACCTTGAAGGCTTCTTCAAAAACCCATTTGGTGTTCTGAAAAAAGACTTGGACAATTTACCTCTTGAGGGAGAGGAGGGAAAGATAAAATATTGTGGTTTAGTCGTGTGTGTTTTATATTACAATTCATTAAAAGAAGACGATTTGCTTCAAACACCAAACCAACCCGTCATAGAGCAGGCATTAATTGAATGTGGTTTAACAAAAGGGATAACTGGACGAGTTATACTTAATTCTTTACTGACACTTCAAGACGTTTATATCTCTGCTGTTGAAGGAAAAATAAGAATACATCATGATAAATTGTTTGATTTTTTAGGTAAATACATTGGAGATAAGATGGTCACCTTTTTCATACAATATTCAAAGCCAGCATTTATTAGAGAGAGATTTGCCGTAATGGGATGCCAAAGTGATAAATTCTGTATAGAGGTACCTAATGAGCTCGAGGATTTATACATAAATCGCATAATTAGTGATTGGAAAGATGGGTATGTCACAGAAGTGTTTTCAAACGAAAATATGCGTTCTGGTCTTTTTAGGCAAAAATTTACTAATCTTGTTGATTCTTCTGTCTACAACAGTAGAGAACTTTTCAACGTAGGAGATTTAACCACAAAATCTACAGCTATGATACAGATTTGTTCAGAAGGTCATGTCGACAACGCCTTGTGGGCTCTTGAACATGAAGTAAATATTACTGGGACCAATGAAATGGGAATTTCACCAATTTATATTGCTGCCGAACAAGGCCACACAGATCTAGTCCGATTATTATCAAAACACACAGATGTTGATATAAATCAAAGGAAAAATACTATGGCAACGCCTTTAATGGCAGCTTGTTTTTATAACAGAATTGAGACAGTGAATGTTCTACTAGAAAACCCTAATATTTATGTTGATGCAAGTGACAATGAAGGAAGGACAGCTTTTTATCTGGTGTGTTTGAAAGGCAACACTCTACTTGCAAACATTTTGCTTCAGCGAAAGGTTGATATAAACAAATGTAAGTTAAATGGAGCATCTCCATTTTATATAGCGTGTGAAAAAGGCCACATTGAAATTGTAAAGGTATTATTAGGAAATTCCATTGAAATCAATAGAAGAAAGGATTTGGGAGGAACCCCTTTGTATGCCGCTTGCTATTACAACAAAGCTGATGTAGTACGAGAACTTTTAGAGCACTGTAACGTGGATGTAAATGTATGCCATGGTGGGCATCACTTGGGAAAAAGCCCGTTGTTTGTGGCCTGCTTGAGAGGAAACATCGAAGTTGTCCGAGAATTATTACATCACTCCTCCGTAGATGTAAATAAATGTAGCAATGGTGTTCCCCCACTTTGCATAGCTTGTAAAAATGGCAATATCGACATTGTTAAAGAACTTTTACAAATGCCTGTTGACATAAACCAGTGTTCAGTAGATGGCCAACCACCTTTCTATATAGCATGCGAAAATGGATACCTTGACATAGTGAAGCTTTTATTAAAGCACAAAGACTGTAAAATAAATGCATGCACAGAAATAGGAGAATCTCCACTGTTTGCCGCTTGTAGTATGGGACATACCGATATAGTAATTGAACTTTTAAAACAATCTTGTTTGGATGTGAATTTAACTGCAGACCAGAATCCCTCTCCCTTATACGTAACATGTCAAGAAGGATATGTTAGTATTTTTAAAGAGCTTATAAGTCATCCAAAAATAAGCATAGACAAGAATGGCCTTGTATCACTTATTTGTGTAGCTAGTCGCAATGGTCACACGGCAATAGTAGAACGTTTGCTTCAAGAATTTAAGTTATTGCAGTTCAGCATTGATTATTTTGATATAGATGGATATTCACCATTTATATGTGCCTGTCACTTTGGACATGTGCAGACAGTAAAACTGTTAATTGCCGAAAATGTAAACATTGACCAATGTGATGCTAAAGGAAAATCCCCGTTGTTGCACGCAAGTAAAGAAGGTCATATTGCCGTTGTACGAGAACTTTTACAAGGTAGTAAAAATGCAAACAAGACTGACTATAAAGGGAGAACACCGCTGTATGCCGCCTGTAAGAGTGGTCATATAGACGTCTTGAAAGAACTTCTTCCATACACTGATGATGTCAATGCCGTTGATAATATGGGTAGATCAGCACTGTTCATTGCCTGTGAACTTGGACAATCAAATATAGTTAACGAGCTTTGTAAACTTCCTTCTGTAAATGTCGGCTGCTTGGATTATCAAGGCAAAAGCCCACTTCAAATCGCCTGTCAAAACGGACATTTTCAAACAGTTGCAGAATTTTTACCTCACACAAAAGATGTAAATGCTTGTGATCAATTTGGAGAATCGGCTTTGTTTGCTGCAGCAAACATGGGATATTTCAAAATTACACAGATTTTGATAGATCATTCTGCAGATGTAAATAGTGTCAACAAATCTGGATTTTCAATACTCTGTCAAGCTTGTATGAGCAAAAATGTTAATGTCGTAAAGCAACTGATATCCAAAGGTTCAGATGTAACTATAGGTTATCCATTTAAGCCCATGGAGATTGCGTGCATGCTTGGTAGTGTGGAAATATTAAAAGTTCTTCTTGACCATTACGAATATGATCAAGTTGATTTAAGAAATGCACTATGCAAAGCGTGTTATAACGGACACGTGGATATAATTAAGATACTAACTGAAAAAGTCCTCGATTTAAATTTTGTGAACAGCTCTAGCAATAAATCCCCCTTGTATATAGCATGTGAAGAGGGGCATCTGCCAGTCGTAAAGGAACTTCTTTCTAAATGTTTTAGCGGTATAAACGAACGGTATACTGTGTTGCAACTTACCCCTCTGTACGTCTCTTGTCAAAATGGATTTACCGAAATAGCAGAAGAGCTTATTATGCACGGCGCTGATATCAAACAGAAATGCAGAGGACTGACTCCTAAACGGGTGGCAAAGAACAACAATCACTACGATATAGTTAACAGTTTGAAACTGCATTCTAAAAAGTCGACGTGTAGCATGATGTAAACTGAGGGAAAAAGGGCGACAAAACATGCAACAATCTCTCCACTTCTAGATGTGCTAAATTCTGAGTTGCAATATTTCACACGCCTTCTGCCTCTCGTGATCTCTCATGGAATTGCTTAAGAAAAGCTTACAATTATTTATGTGTGTTGTGCAGAAGCGTCCCATGACAAGGATAGCAATTTGACACTATTAAGTTACGATAAGAAATAAAAATTGTATTAAACTAATTTTAATCGTAAGTTACGTAGCAAGTATATTAATGAATTGAAAAAGCAGTTCCATCCATGGACGTACTACTACTCTACCCGGTCGCTTTCCGGTAAAGAGTATTTGAATTTACGTTAGCGGGCGTTTTAATTTCACTATACATTCGGAGTAGGAATATCGATTTCCGGTTTTTATTAACTGTGAACTGTTAGCACTATATGTTGGCCAGATATAAGAATTTTTTTTTGATTAATTTTTTTTTTTGGTGTTCAACCTTTATTTAGTAACAGAAACATATGAACGGAAGTTGAAAAGGGTGTGCATATTCGGATCACAGTATTTTTGTTGTTGTTATTGTTATTTTTATACGACCGCTAAAAAAACTGCTGACGTATTTTGGTATGATCTGTCGTCGTCGTTGTCGTTCTCGTCTTCGTTGTCTGTTAACGTTTGTGTTCCCACGATAACTTTAGTTCTAGCTATCCGATTGCTATGAAATTTGATAATGAGGTTCCTTGCCGTAAAAGGATAATTGTGATTGATTTTTGGGGTCTTCCCTTTTTTGTTCAGAAATTAGTGGCCAAAAATGCTACTTTTTTGTTTGTTTCCACAATAACGTGTGTTCTGGTAAATCAATTGCAACTGCTGTTAAATTTTACTTTACTGTTTTGTGCCAAAAAAAAATGAAGGATTGATTTTGGGGCCCTCTTTATTCGTTTAGAAATTAGGGATCTAAAAAGGACCAAAACTTTTTTTTTTATTTGTTTGCACAATAAATTTTAGTTCTGGTTGGCCAATTGCTTTGAATTCGACAATGATATGCTTACCATTAAGCCATACATGGGATCTATTTTGGGGGCCTCCTTTTTCATTTAAAAATAAGGGGTCCAAAAAGGGGCAAAAATTGCAACTTTTTTATTTCTGGTCTGATTTTAAACATTTTTTTGCAGGTTAAATCTTGTCAAGAAGTGAATACAAAATGGGGAATTAATTTTTGCTTCCCACCGTTTCCGTAATGAAACTAGGGGCCAAAAGGGTCCATAATCGAAACTCTTTTTTTATTTATTGTCTGATTCCAAAATTCTTCTTATTTTTTTTTCTAATTATAATTCTTATCAAAAAGTGAATTTACAAAATTTAATTTTGTTACATTCTGATCCCCCTTATTGCCGTTACAGACCAGAAGGGACAAAATGAAAGGTAGCAGCTATCTTTTATTAGGGGCCAAAAGAGCTAATATTTTTGATAAACTAATTTATTTTTGGTCTACTTTTGAAAAAAAATGATTTCCTTGTGAAAGGTAGGAGGAAAATTCACCTATGGCTGCATGTGCCAATTTTTTTTCAGTCCACCATAGGCTGCACGTGACCAGAGCAATTGACTATCTATATTGGTCCTAAAACGTACATGGTTTGACATTTTGAGGTCGTATCATGCTGCACTTGTCATCAGCAGATAGCATTTACATAGGCGGATCCAGGGGGGGCCCTGGGGGGCCCGGGCTCCCCTTTTGGTGGAAAAATTTGGTTGAATATATAGGAAATCATTGAAGCGTGACCAAAGCGGGCCCCCTCTTAGGCCAGTCAGTGGGCCCCCTCTTTTCAGACTTTCTGGATCCACCACTGATTTATACAGTCAGAAAAATGGGGACAAAATATTATCCTACCTGTAAAGATTGTGTATGTTTATTTGAGTTGAAATGCATATCATTATCGAGCGATGCACTGAACTGAAATTACCAACTTAATCTTTCGAATAATAAAAAGTAGGTCATGTTTATTTCAAGTTCGGGTGCTAGTAGAAAATGGACACAATGGTTTTATTTATTCAACGCATAGAATATTAGTAATGTGAGAAAAAAAAATTCATTAACCATTAAGGTGAAAAACATGTTGAATTTAAAAAAAATAATGGTAAGTGCCACGGGTTACATAGTTTCACAAGTTACCGTAACAATACAAATCTTTTTGTGTTGTCAAAATTTAAAGGAAATCGGACAATGCTGTTTTTTAACACAAGCAAGTCTAAAACGTTGCAAGACTAACGAAGGGATACTATTAGTGTTATACAAATCGAACAAACCTATAAAGTAATGGTCTCCCCCTTCTTTAACGTCATTTTGCATTTGCTTATTTTCATTCCATTTCCAAGACATGCATTATATTGATAAAAGTTAATGTTTTACAAGTTTTACCAGTATAAGTCCCCATTGGGTCGAAGTTGCTAGATGACCCCTTATGGGGGTTATGGACCTTTAAGGGTGAAAAACGCGTTTTTCTCTCTCTCGTGTTTTTTGGTATTAAAACTGTTACATGTACAGAGAGAAAAAAGCTTATCTAAACCTTCAATTTATTTTCATTTTAACAGACATTGATGTCAGGTGGGCGATTCGACAACGGAAAGCCTCTTGTCTTTGTTAAAAACCTTGCACAAGTAATTGTTTTGGACTGTCTTCAGATTTCCAGTGTTAACGATATCGGGTAGTATTCCGTGTATAAGACCTGGTTCAATTCCCCACCATTTCCCTTGCCAAGTCCGGACCATTGCGGTCTTTCATCCATTCGGCATGTAGCAGTTATTACTTTATTTCGACCACTCTTCTTAAACTCTTAGATTTGTTATTCTTAAGCGGTAATTTTGTTGTTACCGTTTCAATTTTTATCACCTAAGTCTTATACAGGAAGAGGGAGTACAATAGGTCTGAAAATAGTTACGGAGACATAGTGTGAAAACCAAACTGCCTTTAAATGGAAATTTGATCACGATGGCATAAAAACCATCGATGACAATTTACTTCATGAGACGTACCTCACTTTTTAAAGCAGTCGCGTTCAAACGAATTAACATCTCAAAGGTCGACTGTCTTAAATAGGTAATAAACAAACAAAAAACAGATGAGCTCTTTGTCTTTGGACGACAATACATGCACTTAAACATCAAATATATATCTATGTTAACGACAGGACCGACAGCCTTGATGTGTATTAGCTAAAAAGAGAACGATCTCAAAATTTTGAAACTCCGTTAGACCCTGTGAGCATTTTTAAAATTTGTGTTTTTATTCTCATGTAAATAAGTTATTTAAAGTATTTTTTCAACCATTTAGTAGAAGCAAAGAGAGTCAAAAGCAAAATTATCGTTTAACCTTTGCCAACAATTATTATTTTTCCCAAAAGGAGAGTCTCTGATTCGATCGTCCTTGCGATTATTTTTTTACGCAATCACAAAGTTAAAATTTTGCATTCGAGTGCAAATGATATTAATATAGGCATTAGATATGTACGCAAGACAACACAGTGTAAATTATAAGGGTTTTTTCTGATTAGTTGATGACACATTTTTTAAGCAAGTAAAAATTATTTTTCAGTTAGTAAAAAAGATTAATATGGTTTTTTTTCAAATTAATTTAAGACCCCCACCCCCTTATGGTTTAAAGTATTTGATGCATTAGGACAGTAAGTTTTGATCAATGACGAATTTACCTTTCTGATTGTTCTGGTTGCTTAAAAATCTTTTATCTACGAAGTCTATCGTCAGTCGCCAAGTTTCGATCCCGAAAGAACATAGTGAATTAACTAAAATTAAAATTAAGTAATATTTAATCTGTTGAAAATATCTCATTATAAATTGCTTGTATTCTGATATAATTATATATGACCAATAAAATTTAATAATTGTCATTACTGCTCATTTAGAAAAAATGTTTCTTCATAAACGGACTGTATAGACTGCGTACAGGGTAAACTTGAACGATAGATTTTGTTCAAAGTCGAGATAGACTGTATACAAATTTACGGGTTATGCGATTTCTGATCAAATTTATAAAATGTTGTGTTCATTCACACATGAATACATGTTGAAAATGTTCATATATAATTTTCAAAAGGATAGCAGTACACAATTTTCTGGAGTTGATTAAAATATGCGATCACGGACGGAATTTTGCACCCGTCTGAAAAAAGATCAAATGTGCATATTTGAAATTTCTTTGTACTAACACTAACTATTAAAGATAATTTAATTGTATTATAATCTTTGTTATGTCTACCTAAATTTTGAAGCGATTGTCAATCGTACACATCTTGGTCGTTTTGTGTCGTTTAAAAAAGTTTGAGTAGGCCTAAAGTTTCTGTAATTGTCCAGGCAAAACGTTAACAATACGGGCAAATGATATTAAAAACAAAAAGATATGGAATATGTGTCAGAAAGACACGATCCACATATTGAAATGATTTTGATGAATATACAAAAGCAAAATTTCACTGCGTGTGAAGCGCTTTTCTGGATTAACCTTCATCAAACACGTTGGGAGTAGAAAACTTGGAAAACCGATAGAACATTAGACTTGATAAAACAAAAACAGAAGCCAAAAAATACCGGTATTACAACAATGACCAATCAGATAAATTTATCAATTTTTAAAGAAATATCCAAACGTTGTAAAATTTTGGAAATATATAAATTGTGTATTTCCAACACACATTCCATTAATCGAAAATATACAAGAGCATACAACTGAATATCTATTTCGTTAATGTCCCACATCCGTGTTGTTTTATGTGTTACTTGACCCTAAGATCGCAATGGAAAAGGGGGGGGGGTTGTGCCATAAACCCTGGTTTAACCCACAATTTCTTTTAAAATGTCTGAACCAATCTTGGTTTGTCTTTCCTTCTTGGATATTAAGAGATTTTGATCATCTAAGTTCGGTAGTTTGTTACTACAGTATCTAACCTCACGGAGACAAAAAATAAATACAATAGGAAAAGAAAAGTTAGTGAATTATAAATTTTCGATTTTCCTAATCATTATTGATACAAGCAACAACAATTTAGTAATAAATAGTTTTAATGAAAAATATGTTAGGCCATGATTAATAAAACTTCAGGATGTAAGTAAATAGTGTAAAAACAAAATATGATTCGGGGATATTTTAAGTTAAAGCAAAAACAATGCAGAAGGGTTAAATTAAAATCGACTAATAAAATGTTAGAAACGATAGGTGAAACCCCATTGCAATTTAAGAAAGCAGGTGACCTTCAACATTAAAAGACAAAAAGTGTACCAGAACTTCCAGGCAATAAAGTTTGCTTCGCGTGACGCGCATTTTGTCTATACAGATGCGCTCTATACAACTGTAAACATTGAAAATGCGAATATTGAAATGATTATCCCGTATGGAACGCCGTAACTGCCTTATATGTGCTCGTGGGAATATATGCACATACTTTTCAATATATGCATATACTTTATTTATATATGCATATACTTCTTCAATATATGCATATACTTCTTCAATATATGCATATACTTTTCGATATATGCATATACTTTATCTATATATGCATATACTTTTTCTATATATGCACATACTTTTTCTATATATGCACACGCAAAAGATGAACAATTAATCCATTATTCATAGATATATTTAACTATTGGTTGGTCTTTCAGCGATAACTTCCCACTTTCGTTTTCATCCGCTGTCCCTTAGATGATCACGCCACCCCTGTTCATCCGATAATAAGGTTCCACTTGTCTATTTTGTGGTATGCTGGATATGTACCCCGGTAAGTGCGAACTGGTCGAAGCGGGATGCTATGGATGGATAATTTAGAGAGAGTGGACAGGGGAGTAAAAGTTACGGAAACCGGGAGCTATGGGGACATAGGGAAGAGAATGGGAGTAACTGAGGGGAAGTTGAAGTCGAAATGAAGACAAGTAACTGGGAATTAGAGGCCAATAACCGGGTATCCACACATTTAACTAAACTAGCGTGATTGTGTTGATGAAACTTCTATTTGTACACCGAAAGACTTTATACTGGTTCTTGGAGCTATGTAAGATTTCTTGTTAAATCTTATCAAATGAATGCGGGGTTAAAACGAATCTTTAATTCTGTTGGTGCAAGCATGCGATACCGGTATGCACTTTTAATGTTTACTCTTGATTTAAAGTTCTTGCAACACAGCAATAGAGATTTCTTATACACATAATGGTATTTTGTCTTTGACATAACAACAAAGCGGTTTTATCGCAATCTACAGATTATTGGTTTTGTAAACTAAAAAAAAAAGTATTACTTGGCGGCCACCTCCTTTTCTCATTGCCTCCATGATCTAAGAGTCAGAACAATATTCTTAGCCTTGCATGTTAAACTACAACTAAAGCATAGAAATGAAATTGATAGAACTCGATGAACTACTAATTTTTTCATTGAACTGATGGTGAAGTAAATGCAGAAACTTTCGAAAAAGGGGGTCAATATACAGTCTATTGTAGACGAAATTTTGTGGTTTTCTGGACCAGTTTTGCCGAAAATCTAAAGGAAATAACAAAATTTTCCGAAAAAAGCGGTTCCAATCTCCAGACCCCCCTGGATCTGTCACTGAAGTGACATCTTGAAAATGGTCTTTTTACGACTTAAGTTAATGTAACTAGAGGTAAATACATGTCTTTGAATTGGAATTTTAATTTACATATAGTACGCTGGGGACCTTGAGTATGAGTGAGTTAGTGTTTTACGCCCTTGCAACACTATAAAGGTTACATAAAGGCGATGCAAATGAAAAGATGAAAAATGAACATTGAACGATGGTAATGAGAAGTATGGGATGGGGTGGGAAACAAAGAAACAGTAAATTTAGAAGATCACTAGAAATGGGGAGAGGTGGGTAGGAGCGTAAAATTTAGCCTATGTGGTGCACTACTTGTCGGTTTACAAAGGTATCTTTTACGTACATGAAGCGTGGCATTATCCACACACGTTGGCCCACTATCGTCAGTGGTCAGGTTTTCCGTATTATAGACCTGACATCCACCCTATTCAGCCACCTATAGTATACACACTTAGTCACTCTGTGGGCTGAGCACTTATCTGGTGTCAGAATCCCAATACCCTTGTTCACCTCTTGCGACAAGCCGCAGTCCTATTCGCCACCCGCTCCCTGCATTGGACACCTTGTTTGAACAATCTTAACGGCGAAAAAACTCAACGGTTTGGACAATGTATACATTCTCTTGGATCATTCATGTTCGGTAATTTTGTTTTACCTTATTCAGGTTAGTAGTATATAGGATTGAAACGGCTTTGATTTCTCAGGAGAATTGAGGATTAGGCGCCATTTGCGACATCATATTCTCTTCCGGTCGGCCATTTTTCTCCCGGTTCCGCCATTTTGCTTCCGTTCGGCCATGTTGAATCTCGGCGGCCATCTTGGCTATCGTCGGCCATCTTGCTTCCGGTGACGCAACATCCGGTTCTTAAGAGGAGGTAATTCCGCAAAGTCACCGTGCGGTAAAAGGCTTGTAACTAAGTTATTCCTTGACCGATTCCTTTCGGGTTTGTTGCATTGTCTTTAGTATGACAATGTCTCTTTGATGATTTTCTTTGTGGTCTTAAATGGTCATTAAAGGCTTGACAAGTGGGTGACCACTTCCTTTTTCTTATCAAATGTGGGGTTGTCGTATATTGTTGGAAAGGTAGCAAGGTGTATTTGCCATTTCTGAGTTGTTTGAGTCGGTAGTGTTCAGTGGTCAGTCAGGGCTTGATCATTAGGTGTTCCCTTTTTCTTCTTGTTGTATACTAAGCGTGTAATATGTCATTGTAAAGCTTACAAGTGAGGTCTCGTTTTATATTCTTTCTTTCGTGTCAATCTAAGGGAAGTAACTCTTGGTTTTTACTATGTTTTAAGTCTTGTATTTGATACCGCCACGGTTTTGTAAGGAATTTGCCGGGCTTTGTGGGGTAGGCTTTAAGTACTGGTTTGATCTTTTTTATAGGGCGTTAGGGATAACAAATCGATTTTAAGTTTCGATACTTTATTTTGAAGACAGTAATAGGTTTCAGTTTTCATCCTCGTCTTCTTCACTCTCCTCATCAGGCCTGAACTGTTTTATTTTTTCATCCAGCAAGTACTTTCTCTTCTCAGTAGCGTATTTCCAAGACTCTTCATACTCATAATTTTCATCGTCTCTCAGTCGTTTTGCCGTTTGTTTGATCTTCTTGTGGAGTGGATCTTGTGCCATTTCCATTTGCCACATAATGTTATTGACGTAGCAATTTTTTAGAGTTTCTCTATAGAGCGGGAGCAAATCCAAGTCAGCCTTTGATATTGCCTCTTTTTAGTGGTGACCTTTTTCCGTGTATTCATTCACTTTCTGTTTGTGTTTGTCTTTGTATCTGATCATCACTTGTCCAAAAAAGCCACCCCACGGATCAAACTGTTCTCCGGGGTAAGTTTCTTTGTCTTCAGACAAGTCGTCACTCTTTTCTGATTCCGTATCCTCCTCTTCCTCTGCCTCAGTTTCCAATTCTGTGTCCTCCTTCAACCATTCCGGTTCCTCCATATTTCTTTGATGCTTCTGTTCTTTGTGTCTCTGTAGATTGAACAACTTTTGGCTTGTGTTTCCTCATTTCTCGCAATGGTACATCTTTCCTTCTCGACGGCCGGGTTCTATCTGATGATTTTTGTTCCGTCCTTGTAAATTCATCTATCACTTCTGAATAGTATAACATGTTGTTAACAGAACCCCCATTTATAGATGAAGTATATGCATATATAAATAAAGTATGTACATATATAGATGAAGTATGCATATATAGATAAAGTATGTGCACATATAGATAAAGTATATGCATATATTGAAGAAGTACGTGCATATATTGATAAAGCATATGCATATATTGAAGAAGTATGTGCATATATTGATATAGTATGCGCATATATAGATAAAGTATGTGCATATATTTAAGAAGTACGTGCATATATTGAAGAAGTATATGCATATATTGAAGAAGTATATGCATATATTGGAGAAGTATATGCATAAATTGATAAAGTATATGCATATATTGAAGAGTTATATGCATATATTGAAGAAGTATATGCATATATTGAAGAAGTATATGCATATATAGATAAAGTATATGCATATATTGAAAAGTATGTGCATATATTCCCACGAGCACATATAAGGCAGTTACAGCGTTCCATAATCCCGATAGATATAAAAACACACCAAAAATGATGCTTTTTTAACTTTTTTTTCAAACGACATGTGATCAAATGTAATATCAAGGAAATTTTTAACAAGCGATGGTCAATACATGAATATCTATGGTTAACAAGATAATACAACTTATTTATTCGCATTCTCTAATTAAAATGACAGATCATAAGGTAAAATTAATTTCCGTTCTTTATTTCATGTTAAGTGACATGTTAAGGATTTTCACATTTGAACTTTCAATACAAAACTAAGTTACTACTCGCATCTTTCATCATTAAAGATGTAAAAGTAAACTTAAGAAGTTTTAAAAAGTTTCAAGGTAAGTCTTAATATGAAGCAAAGGGGAAAGGACAACAATAGGTATATTCAAAAGAATAAAAAACAACAATGCAACAGAAAGTTATGGTTGTATTTTAAATATAGATAAAAAATCATCTTAAATTCAGATTTGTGAAAGGACATGAACAAAACGTTCAATTTAGCATCTTTGTTAAAAATACTAATTTTGGAAGGTTTTAGTGTAACAATGAATTAAAACTGGACAAAAATGAACACACAAAAAAAAAACAGTGGTAGTTGCAATAATTTTGGTTATCATTCTTTACATATACAAGATGTCTTTCGGTATTTATAAAATGCTAAAGTGTTTAGTCATTGCATTCCCTATAGTTTTACATAAGGAGTAAGCCAAGGTTGTCCGATAAATACATAATTATTCATTTTCAATTTTAAGAATTTTGAGAATTTTTTGTCTATGATTTTTGTTTTAGTTTTGTGTAAAGTATAGTAATATATTTCTCAAATAAGTAAAATTGTGATATCTTATTGTTAACATTATTTATAACAATTTAAACGTCTGGAGGTTATTATGAAATGCTTTAATTTATAAAAAAATGCCGTTTTATTGAAATGACATAATTTGGGAGCCGCCAAGAGACAGCGACATTTCCCCTCTTTAACATCAGAAACAATAATAAGTACGCAATTCACATGAAAACTCGTGTACGGAATTGTTACTGACTCAATAAATTTTAGCTTGTGTCTTTTTTATTTCATATGTTGAAGGATCTTTTTATTTTCAACCTTTTGACACAACATGCTTAAAGTATATGAAGATCGTTTTAAACTGCGTGTTGCAAATACATAAAATTTGATAATTGTATCACTGACGTTTCGTACGAAGTGGTAGTTATTACACCAATCGTGGGTAAATATTAGAAAACAACAGGAAACAAACTATACAATACATGCCATACGTGGGTATATATATTAAACATTTTTATCGCAAACTCATTTTCTTTGTTTCTGATACAGTGTATAGATATAGGAATTAGTATGAAAAAGGGTAATGAAATCTAATCTCGAGATTTATTAATCCATGTTTTAGGAGGGAAGAATTAATGACAATTAGTTTTTTAAAAGTATTTTTAAGGTAAGTATAAGTAAAAAAAAAAACCCTAAACGAATCAATACAAAAACAATTGCAACAGAACAAGAACTAAACTATGTTGCTTTAGTATGTGGAAAAATGTAATAATGAATTTTGGTATTTTAAGTCAGTTAATTATTTTTTTTTCTCTTTTTACAAATTGTATTTAAACTTGCCTTCTATCTTGGATATTTCTACAGTTATTAACAATTATAAAATTTATTCGCAATTAAGCAACAGCATAGACATAAGTCATTTTTTTATTTACATGCATATAATTCCTGAAAATGTTAATCCCACACAATAGAAATGGCTACTGTATAGGAATCAAGTGTTTGAATTATAGAATTTCCAAAAGAAATTATTGTTTCGAAAAATATTTTTCTCATGGTAGATCTGAGAATATGTTTGTGTATTTTAGATGACTTGATAATAAAGTTGCCGATTGAGAAAGGCAGGTTTTGGGGAATAGCACGTAATGATAGAATTTGTGATCTCCATAGGAGATGCATTTCATTATTTATTTCGATGAACCTTTTTCAACAATGAAAGAAAAATATTGTTACCTAAAATATATACTGGCACTCCATGCGTAATTCAATTTGATGCTTGTTTGAATTGGAGTGATACTAATACCATTTTCAAAGTTGCGAAATTTTGCAAGTTAGTGTTGTGTATGTTGTTACATGTAAATAATGTTATTTCATTTTATTTCTGCTTTGTAGTTCTATCAAATTTTTAGGTTTTCTGCTCCATATTCATGTATATGTGCATATGTTCATTGTTTTAACCTATTTGTTATATTAATGATAATGATTTTTGTTCGCATTCCGTGGCAAGTCTCAGACAAGAAAAATAAGATTTAAGATTTCGAAGGGTATGACCCCCCAAAATACGAAGCTTGTGCTTGAATGTCACACTCGCACAAGAAGAACCCATCGTAGAGATCGATAAGAGGAGGCTAGCTGGGGTTATTGTTATGGCTCAATTGTCCCATGGGGTCCTTACGTCCAAACATTAGTGTGGCAATCAAAATTATTTTTCCTGGGGACCATACGCTTTCTTTTTTATTGTTTTTATCCTGCTAGTTTTTTTGGTGGTCTGTTCTATTCGTATTCCAGTTAGTGTCGGTGCAGCTGGGGAGTACAGATATGTATTTTTGACAGAAAAAGGTTTGTTTTAGTGAAACTGGGTAATGGTTGGCAATTTCCCGCTTTCAGGTAAGGGTTCTTCATTGTTTGTCATCTTAGGTAAGGGTTCCAGATTGTGCGAAATATTTTCCGAGGGTTTTGTCACTTTCTGGGGGCATTGTCTTGTGGTTCATTGAGAGTACATTGGCCTGTCTTGTGAGTTTGGTCCATTCCCTATCTGGTTTGTGGTCGTACACTGGCCCTTTTTACTTGACACACATAGGTCTGTGTTTTAATTGCTGTGTTCACGGGCATGTATATTTTCTAATCCGTTCAGGAAAATCAATTGATATCTTAATGTCAAGAATAACATGTACATGAATTCCCTGCTTATGCCTATTTACTTAATCATATACAAATAGATTTACAATTAAAAAACTTTATTATATGTATTTTAACATATTTTCAAAATCTAACTTTTAGTTTTTCTAAAAAACAATATAAACACATGGTTGAAATAATTCCTTGTTTTGTGTCTTATACAGGATGCCAGCCAATATAAGACGATTTACCTTAGTAACCATTGTTGTAGTATATCTGTTAGAGGTAGAGTCTTATAGCAATATCATAGACTGTGCAGATTTTTACGGTCTAAATGGCAAAGATAATAGCTTAACATTAAAAGACTTCCAAAATGATTGTGAGGAGAGGCTTTTAAGGATGAAACATGTCCAAATACTTCCGAGAAACTTTACCTCAGAAGAACGACGTTATATCAATTCGTTGTTCCGAAAGTTGACCTCAGAAACAGTGTCGTATGGCGACCACAAAGGACATCCGAATAGACTCCGTCGTCACAGTTTTACTGCAACAAGATACCGCAGAGAAGTTAGAGCAGCACCTTATACTCATTGGCAGAGATATGCAACGGCCGTTCGACGACTCAAGTTTGATGTTGTAAGTCATTTTGCATTTTAAAAAAAAAGCAATTTAAAGGGATCAGATACTTTGGGCGACAATCTTGCTTTTCAATAAACTTTTGCATGGTTATATATAACTTTCATTTTGATGAATTAGAATATCAAGTCAAAACATTGTGTTGTAGTCTATTTTTGAGATATTATACTTTGAAAATTTATATAGACGCAATGGGAAAACGCAAAAATAAGATAAAGATCGAATATCTCAAAAACATTACACAGAAACAGGAAAACTAACAGAACAAAACTCAATAATTTTCGACAATGATGAAACAATTGTTTGTCTAGGTCATTGACCATCTTTTTTCAAGAATTACAAAGAAAACTTCGATGTCATTACTTCGGAAATACGACGTAAATAGCATCTTCACACAGCATACTAGTTACTAAATCATATTGGCTTCGTAATCGGAATGGAAGTTCCAAAGCAAATAGAAATATGTTATGCACACAAAAAAATTAAACACATCAAAGAAAAAACTTGTCTTTTTATTTAATTTTATTTCATTTTTTTATCTTAATATTTTGCGGGTTTTATTTTCGCGATTACCTTGATCCGCGAAAATTAAAAAAAAAGTATACCTGGTCCCCAAAATTAAAGATGAATGCTTTTTAACAAAGAAGTTGGCAATAGGAGAACAATTAAGGGTTATGCTGTTGTCTACAATTTTCTCCTATTGTCCTCTTCTTTTGTCAAAAAGCATGCCCAGGTAAATTATTTTGGCCTGTCATTAGATTTCAATCGTTAACGATTGCCTGTAATACCCCGAGAGCTTTTTTTGTCTGCGCCAACAACTATAAAGGCAGATCTGGTATTTCACGACTCTGGTGCGTCTTCCTTCAGTTATTAAGTCGATCTACACGTTAGTTATCGTTTGTCTGTCCAGCAAAGATTTCTAAACGTATAACAGAAGATCCTGCTTTAATACTTTACACCGTAATTTTTATTAATACTGATAATGTTTATTTTAACTGTCCGTCATTTGGTTTTCCTTCTCTTTTTAGTGTGAATGTCACAGGCACTTGGAACAAAGTTTTTATATATGACCGTCTCACCCCCTTTTTCTCTAATATCCCTAACAACATAAAATTTCGAACCTGTTTCTTTAATAGTTTTTCAATACTTTTCAAGATCGTCTATGAATGTCTTTAAAACGAAACATCGAATTAGTGGAAGGGGGATCATTTATCAATTCATGAATCTACATTTCAGGTAGAAAACATCCTAACTATATAGATACTTTATACATTTGTAGTTGTTCAAGATTCAGCTTAACAAGGAAACCATATATAAACGTCTATTAAATTTCAGAGTGGCGGGGAAGGAAGAAGCCGGTACGATACAATAGCAGACATCCATGGATTAGCAATGGTCCAGGCTCATGATGGTCCTAATTTTCTTTCATGGCACAGATTGTATTTGTTAATGTAAGTCTATTTTCAAGAACAAGTATTCGATTCTATGTGGTCACATGTCTTTTCAAATTTCTAAATTGAGACAGGAGTACCAAAATTTGAATGTCGGAATTACGGAAATGAGTTGCAAAAATAATCCCCACAACATAACGAATCACACAAAAATAAGCCTTATTAAACTGCAATCATATACATCTGTTAGAAGAGCAACACGAAAATGTACAATAAATGAGTAAAACCTTTTTTTTCCTTTAATAAAAACCTTGAATATTGTCACTTTTATTAGGGACGGACCATTTAACTTGAAGGGGGTGCCTTGGTTTTTTGTTTTGATCAGAAATTTTTTTTCGAAGGCATCGCGACAGAATATTTTTTTCATTATCAGCATTATTTTTTATAGCAAAAATCACTCTTCAGAATATATCAGCTGCCAAAATATTTTTTTCATCAAAAATAATTTTCAGAATATTTTTTTAGGAAAAAACCAAGGCCCCCCTTCAAGTTAAAAGGTCGGTCCCTTATGATCAATATTTGTCTTTCTTTGAATGGTATGACATTTATGTATTACAGATATGAAACCGCGCTAGGAACACCTTTACCATACTGGGACTCGTCAGTTGACCACGCCATGGTAGATCCTACAAAGTCAATTTTATGGACATCAAAGTATTTTGGAAACGGATTTGGAGTGATTGAAACCGGTCCTTTTGCCGGATTTCAAACACCTGCTGGTCCTCTCATTCGTAATATCGGATCCGACGGTACGTTGTTTGATAAAATGTTGATTCCAAGAATTTGGTCCCAAACTAGACTGAGAGAAATTTCTGACCCAACATCAGCGCCTGATGACGGTCTCGAAGATCAACACAATGGAGTGCACATATGGATTGATGGCCATATGAACAGTTTGGCCTTAGCACCACACGATCCAGTATTTTGGCTTCACCATTGCTTCGTAGACTACATTTGGGAGGTTTTCCGAATGCTCCAAAAGTCACGTGGTATAAATCCTGCGTTTGATTTTGTCCCTACTAATAGAACAGGCCAAAACCCTGACGATGAAGCATTCGGAATCGATGGATACATTAATAGAGACGGTTATTCCGAAAGAATAGCTAATATGGTACAGTATGACCCGATGCCACGTTGTCCTGACTGTGGATCCAGTTCGGACATGTTTTGTGATGTGACATCACGTTTCTGTGTATCACGTGAACAACCGACATTTACATATCAGGGAAGACAAGAGTTAGCAGTCAAAGTAGCTATTGAGAATGGATTGGCGTCAGAAAAATTTGGACCAGGTTTTAAACTCCAAAGACGAGATAAACGAGTACGAGGGGATTCCGTTACCCGACCTAAAAAGACGAAAGTATTAGTGTGGATGAAATATCCATAAATTAATAAAGTGAAACATGTTTTCGAATAAAAGTATATCAAGTATTGTTTTTCGTTTTCTAGTTATTGATATTTCCCCTTATTGGTGTAAAACAACTAATTCGGGACCCAGTCGGAAAGTAATACATAATAGGAGACAAAGTAGTCCATATAAGGTATTGTATCTTTAGAATGACATGTCCTACACCATTAATTTGGTATTTTCTAAAAGCTTTATGACTTGGGAAATTTTTGAGCTCATGAAACAGTCATTTTTATGATGTTTAGAAAAATAGTGAGTAGTAATTTATGGCCATGTGTTTTAGTTAGAATGTTTACATTAGGCACGAACCATTTTCTTTTGGTGGGGGGGACCTGGGATTTTTTTTCAAAAAAAATATTAATTCCAATTTTTAGAGAAAAAAATAAAAATACTCCTAATGGAGCTGAAAAAAAAATATTCATAAATTCCCCCCCCCCCCAAAAAAAATATACATGCTTTGAACTCAAATGATGAAAGCATGATTTTTTTCTGCCTCGATTCGCTCGGCATACATCACCTTATTCATCATTGCCTTTTGCAATAGTTTCAAATTTTGAAATTATAATGTGCTACGAAATAGTATCACTTTTAATATGTTTAGTACATGCATAGTACATCAATAGTTTTGTTCTGTTATGGTATGAACCTGTTGTCCCGCTAAGTGGCAAATAATAATATATATAATATTTTTTAAAAACCACCCAATCCCACGGGTAGATCCAGAAATGTCTATAAGACGACATTGGTCAATCTTCACAGATTTCTTATATTTCCAACTGCATTCTTGTGATGTTTTGTAGTTCATATGATGATTTTTTTAAATGAATTATGAAATCTAAATATCATGATTATTTTGAAGCTTTCAGGAAATCACAAGAATGGATGATTTTGCATCAGTTACCCAAGACCTTTTGAGGTCTTCAGCGATCCCCATGTCTGTTTAGTATGCTAGTTACGCAGGATCCCTAACCAAATCAAAAGGCTTGTTTTTTTTATGACCCCTTATTGGCTTCAACTTGTACTTTGTCTTATTTCAACCCCTGACTTGCTGTCTCAGGGAAAAATTTACTTTTGAAAACTTTATAGCCAAAAGGTGAACCTTAAAGGTAACCATGTGATAAGTCCCCTATGTGACAAGGTTACTAGGGAAATTACATATGAATATTGCTTTCACTTCTAGTCTTGATAAGTTTTAGAATAAGATTTCACATATTGAAATAAGTATATTTATAACAGAAACAAATTTTGGATTTTGGATATCCAGCTTTTTGACTTTGTCTATTGTCCATTTGAATTAATATTGCTATATACTGAATGTTTATCTTGGGGGGATTCTGGTTTTTAAATATTTTAATTTTTTTACTTTGTGCTTTCAATAGGGGTTGGCTGACATATTCGCCATGCCTCCCTATATCTCATTTTCCTATAAATATATGTATGTTTTGAATATGCATGTATTCAAAATAAAAATACAATAGTCCAATGCACATTTCATCTCCTACTGAGAGTTGTCTGTTTGACTTATTTCACATATCACATTTGTCTTTAAAATATAGAATGTTACTCATAATGAGAATAAATTAG
The DNA here is from genome assembly GCA_963971305.1 of Arcuatula senhousia. Lineage (NCBI taxonomy): Eukaryota > Metazoa > Mollusca > Bivalvia > Mytilida > Mytilidae > Arcuatula > Arcuatula senhousia. The sequence continues at coordinate 20,403,374 of OZ020313.1, read as the reverse complement.
TCCAAGAACTGGCCTAATTCACACAATTGATAAAAGACCTGTAAACTTACGAATAGAAAAACAAATGTAAAAAAATATTTTAAAGGTATTTACCTTTTAATATTTTCTGAATTGGTCTGAAAAAAACAATTTGATTTTGCTTTGGGTAGAAAAAAAAATGTTACTTTGATTTGGACAGAAAAAAAAATAATATCAGGTTACAAAATCCCAGTCCCCCCCCGTATGAAAATGGTTCGTGCCTTAGTTCCCGTTTTCTGTACATGCCACTTCCGGTTAACCGTTCTCTCTAAGATGCCGAGGAACCTTATATGAGATTTACATGAAACTTAATGTTATGCATCTACTTTATGGCACAAGTACTGTCACACCCCAAAAACTTCATTTCTGAGTTTAACAGTGACCCCCCTAAACCTGGTTTAACATAGAAAGTAATGGGAGCCTGAATGAGTTATTTTACACCTTATTGGTTAATCACAATACACTTGGGTTTTCACAATACCGGTATTCAAAATGGTCAACTATATATACACTTGGACAAAAGTTAGGGACCACCTAAAAATTGACAAAGTTTTAAAAGTCATAAATTTATATCTTGAACATCAAAAATAAAATTGACCAAAGGCTTTATGGAATTGTCATCAACCCAACTTTAGATTTAATCAATAAAAACGGAAAATATTCTTACAAAAGACTAGCCAAATGCAATGTTTTTGACTAGGTGAAAATTTTTTAGGCGAAAATTGGGGGCATATTTTTTTTCACAATATGGAAAATTTTGAACGATATCAAACTTGAAAGTTAAATTCTATTGTTGAAAAACTCTTTACGTTTAGGTCATTTTTTACACAATCAAGAACAAATTCATAATTACAGATAATTTTTGCTGCAAACTTTTTTTGGATTTCTCCTGTGTAATATTCCCCATGTTCACAAAAAGCCAACTGTAGGTCACAAATGTAATGGTTTCATGACAGAAAAACCGTTTAAACACTAGCGGACATATTAGTCTTTTATCACCATGCAGATTTTTAATCAAATTTATTTGCTCCTGTACGAAAATAAGAAAACAAAACTTTTGAAAATTTTAAAAATTGGTGGTCCTTAACTTTTGTCCAAGTGTATATATAAACTATAAAAATTTATACAAAAAAAAAGAAAAAAAAAAAAGAAACAGAGACTATACAAATATGTAGGTTCTTATTAAGAATAAATGTTTTTACCAATTAAGAATGTTCAAGACGAAAATACCATTTAAAGTTTCATTTGCTTTTAGTTCATGTAATTTAGAGATTGAAAGTTCTCGTCTGAATGGTGAACAGAAATTGCTTATGAAAGTTAAATAAGTGAAACAATTTCTGAGAAAGTGAATATACACCATTGTATATGGAGAAAAAAGAAAAAAAAACTTTGGTGGTCACCATAGAAGACTACAACACCTCGAAGAAAGCTCGTTTCAAACGAATGAACTCGGGTGTTCCGAAAGGATAAGCAGCTCCTGTCTATTGCTACACACCTTTGGCTTAGCTAATTATTGATTTAGATAAAGGAAGATATAAATCACCCCAAATGAACAGCATCAGGATGACCTGTTTGCAATAATTGTGTGTAAGAATATGACAGGAAGCATAAAAGAGCACTTAAAGAATCTTAGCTATATCAAACATCTAAGCTCTGTCTGATTATCTTAGCTTTATCAGATTATCTAGGTTGGATAAACTTAGCTTTATCAGATTATCTAGGTTGGATAAACTTAGCTTTGTCAGATTATCTAGGTTGGATAAACTTAGCTTTGTCAGATTATCTTAGCTATATCAGGGTATCTTAGCTATGGAAAATATCTTAGCTTTTGATGAGAAGAGTATCTTAGCAATGGAAGAGTATTGTAGCTCTGGAAGAATATCTTAGCTATGGGAGAGTATCTTAGCTATGTCAGAGTATCTTAGCTTTGTCAGAGTATCTTATCTTTGTCAGAATATCTCAGCTATATCAGTTTATCTAAGCTATGTCATATATATTATGTTAGGTATCCATATTTTCATAGTTATGGAATATTATCTTATGTGCCAAATTGTTTCAAATAATATAAAGTTGATCTCGAAGTTCTTTTAATTACGGCAATAAGGAGAACAATTTTTTTTATCATTTTAGGCACCAACCATTTTTATATGATTGGAGGCCTGGGATTTTCCAACCCGATAATATTTTTTTTTGTCTGACAAAAACAAAATCAATTGTTTTTTCCAACACATTCATAACATTTATATTTTTTTTCACATTTTTTCTTTTTCTTTATTCGTTAATATGCATGTGCTTTTATATTGATTGAATCATCCCTACATTATTCGTATAATTTGTCTTCTTGGTGGTATCTTCTTAGCTGTTTACATATTATCTAGCTATTTGGCATGTTACTGTAGCATTTGGAACTGTTACTTTTCCGTAGTATTTACTTTGTTGCTTAGAATTACTAAATATTTCTTGTCTGAACTCTTTCCCTAGAACGTACATCTGTCATTCTTATCATACTTCACAGTGTTGCCTTGAGCAGATGAGGTGTCTAAACACACACAGTAGTCTCTATCTATGCTATTGATAATCAGATCTTGTCTTCCATTTGTTGATCTCAAACTTGCATGGCCGTTACTAGGTTTCCAAATGATATGAGGAAAGAAAGGTTTGCCGAGTGTAGCAAGGCAAACATTTTTTGGAAGGGTTTTGAGGCTCAAAGAACCTAAAGGCTTTAAGAAAATGGTGCTGAATCCGGGATGCTTGGCATTCCTAGTATTTTGGTGTCAATTTATTATTTTTTGTCAGTATAGTGGTATTTCAGGAAACCACATTGAGAGGGAATTATTGGGATATATAAAGAAAGGAGCAAAGTTCATGACTTAGTTTTACAAAGTTTGGGTGGTATATAGAAATCACCCTGTCTGTCTGTCTGTCTGTCTGTCTGTCCACATGTCTAAGCACTTCTCCTACAACATGTAAACCGCTTGACAGGTTTTAATGAAACTTTACACGACGGAAGTAAATCATACAGGTACATGTATGTACATATGTCAAAAGAATTGTCGATGCTGTCGAGTAATATTCAGAAGAAATAATTGGTATAATGTAGTATAACATTTAATAATGAGAGATCTCGTAAGTGCAACTCCTCCTCCATTGCTTGAAACTTTAGATAAACGAAGCACATTATATGAAGATGTACATGAATTTCGTAACTGGCAGATATCATTCAGGGGAGATTATTGGACTTTGTTCTTTGTAATAAAGATTCCAATATGAATCGCGGGGAGTAGCCTTTTGTGGGCTCGCTCACAGTATTACTTGTTTCTGTTGTCATTTAGCAACAGTTCCTTCATTCTATTTTGTTCTTGTTTTTTTTCTTTTTCTATGAGCTTACTTTCTAGCTTTGATCTTCATTTCAAAAGTATTGTAATTATTTTGATGGTTTTTCTTTTCTTGACAATGTTCATTCAAATATTATCAAGTAGTATGCTGGTTGTTCTCCGCCAAAGATGAGCCGATATAGTCTGTATGTCTAAAGATGTTATGCATTTCTCTAAGTAGCCGTCCTTTATACATTCTAACCATTCTTATGATTAGCATTTATATACTTAGTAGTCTAGAACATTTGGCTTCGTTGAAGGCTGCTGTCGGTTGTCCATTGTGTTTTTTCTAAATTGTCGCTTGTTATGTGAGCTGTGTCGCGTACACTTATTCCACGTCTCATTAATTTCTACTGTAAATTATGTTCTAGCATCTATATGCAGTTACAGCTAAAGTTGACCAAGTATGGTAATTGCCTTCAAAATTCTTCTTATTTTTTCTTTTCAAATTTGCAAATTCATTGTCAGGGACCAACCATTTAACTCAGTTGAAGGGGGGGGGCTTGGTTTTTTCCTAAAAAAGATTCTGAAAATTATTTTTGATGAAAAAAATATTTTGGCAGCTGAGGGTAAGAAAAAATATTCTGATGAAGGATTTCTGCTAAAAAAAATAATGCTGCTAATGAAAAAAGATATTCTGTTGCGACGCCTTTGAAAAATAAAGATTTTGTTCGCACTCTGCGAGGAAAAAAAAATTCTGATCAAAACAAAAAAACAAGCCCCCCCCCCTTTCAAGTGAAATGGTCCGTCCCTTATATTTTTATTTTTATTTTTGATTTTGTGATTTTTTTTTTTTTAAAAAGTATGTCTATTAAACATATTTTTATTTTTTTTCAATAAAAAAGGGAGTAAACATTTAGAAAAAAATCCCAGACCCCTCCACTATGGAAAAATGGTTCGTGCCTTAGATAACGTTATCTTCATCTGTCATTTTCTTTTTGTTTTCTAAATTAAACCTTCTGGATTACTATAAACCAAACAAATCCTTTGTTTCAAAAACTTTCAATGAATATAAAATGAACATAGTAAAAAAAATTTGGATGATGACAAATGCTGGTAAAAAATTATAAATTTGTTATATGCATCATTATCATATTTTGAATATTGTGACTTACAATAACTGAGTTCTATTAAAGTATTTGCATATGATGAACAGAATCTGGTATAAACTTAGGATGCTTGGAAACGGTCAAACTCTGCAAATTTATCGGTTTTGGTTTAAAACGTGATTTTCCATTTTTTATGAACTTTAAAATAAGAAATCTGCTGTGGTGTAGGTTTACCCTTAAATGCTGCGTTTTTATACGTTGTGGTTCTTTTTACCAGTATTTTACATGTTGTTACCATTTATTAAACTATATTCTGTAGTTTTATTCTGTCATTATGTGGGTCTATAATGTTATATGTATATGTTGTTAATCTGATTCATATCAGATCTATTAATTGTTCCCTACTGTCTCTGTATGGTAGATCTGAAGACATCCCATTCTACTTTCTGTTCTGATGACCTTTTGAATTGGCCAATCAGATTGCAGTTTCCAAGATTTTGGAAACATTACTTCTTATGATAAATTTAAAGGATTCTAAAAACGGTCATTAGAACAGAAAGTAGGATGGGATTTACCAAGTAGAGACAGTAGGGAACAATTTAGATTTTTTAAGCAATACAAATCATGTTGAAATGGTTCCTGAAATGATGTTATATACATTTAAGTGCAGCAAAACAACATCCAACTATTTTCTCTTAATTTTATTTTGACCATTATTTTACAACATAGTCTTAGTCTATAACTAAAAATAAAAATCGAAACGTTTTATTACCCTGTTCATTGAATGACCTTAAGACTATAAACAGAATCTCCTCTCGTTCTGGGATCAACATCAAAGGCTTCAAAAGCTGCACCAAACCTTCCAAATGCCAAACCAGATTTTCTAGCAAGCTCATCAGCTTCTTGAAGTTGAGCAACAAAAATTGGCTCTTTGTTAACTGATTTAGCAGCACAGCGACCAACATTGCTGTCACAATATAAGTCTTTACTCCCGTCACAGTAATTACACTGAGCCCACAGACGATAGGTTACTCTCTTTGCTGTCCCATGTAGGTAGCCATCAATGTTTTTGTAGCCGTTAATTCCAGCCGCGTCCTCAGGTCTCTGTCCTTTGGTGTTTGTTTTCACGAAATCAAACTCTGGATTGATTCCATACGCTTGTTGTTGCCAGCGGAATATTTCATACACAGCATCTAGCTGAGAATGAATACAGAAAAATACAGGGTCATAGCTGCTTATTGCAAGATTTCCCATAATTCCGTTCACCCAAGCATGTAGATTGTTATGGAAACCTTCAATGTTTGATCTCCTCTTTGCCGTTGGAGTGGAGATATCGGCCAATCTTCTTTGGGACCAGATATATTTTATTAGATCGTCTCTGGAAACCAACTTACCATCCGCATTAATTTTCCTGAACAATGGCCCGGCTGGTGTTTGGAAGTGAGCAAAAGGACCAGTGACTACCTTACCAGCGCCATTGCCAAAGTAATGCTTTGTCCAAACAATAGACGTGGTAGGGTCTTTCATGCTAAACTCTAATGATGTATCCCAGTATGGAACGGCGCATCCTAGGGCTGTTTCCATTCTATAAAAAAAGGAAGTGCTTGTATTGTCTTTTTTAAAATCAAGGTCCCACAAATTACATGTACTATAATTACTATTAACATTTTAATTTAATACGTTTAAGAGTTATTCTGTTTCAGATGCAGAAACAGTCTTTTTTACATTGTGTAGAATCATTATACATGAATAAATAAATTTAAGAGTATTTTTAGTGTTTTTGCGCTGTTCAGAAATTTAGACCATTTTCCAATGAACCCAAAAAACATGCAACAAATTCGATTGGTTTATACAGCTTTTAATATACGCCCACTAAAAATATAACTGGTTGATAATTGATGGGAAACTCCGCCCAAATGAATCTTCTGTCAAACCAGTTAAACCGGTTTCCTAATCTTAAAAGTACATCGAATACACAACTTTATCATTTGGCAAAATTCCCTCTTAACCAAAGATATAATAATAAAAAATCATTAGTTGCATCTACGTTGAAAGAAAAATATTCTTTAGAGAAAAACCAGAATTTATTGGATATTTTTTATCGTGCAATTAAAGCCCAAAATCTAAATGTCAAATCCAGATTAAACCGGAATACAACCTATAGAATTTTGACTTTGCAGTTGCACGGACTCCGCGTGCTTTTTGATTGATAGGTGAAAATATTAATGCGCTAGATTGATTAACTGATTTTAAAATATGTTTGACTAAAAATTTAATTTCAATTTTTTTACGCGGAATGTATTTAAAAAACTATTTATGTAATAAATTTTTGGTTTACAGAACCATAAACTGAATTTTTCGTGGTGCACATTTAACATAATCGATTATTCAATGTGCACCACGAAAAAATAAGTTTATGGTTCAATAAACCAAAAATTAATTACAGTTAATTCTTAAATGTTTATCAACTATCATTATTTCTTAATTTTCTGGTATGTATAAACATGTATATAGTGTCTCTAAGGATAAAATATTTGCATTACATTAAAAAAAATAACATCTTTAAATTTGTAAGATTAATTTCGTAACAGTCCAAATTCTAAATTTTGAAGCAAAATTAATACAAAAAATAAAAGAAAATCAGTGGTTAAAAATTAGAAAGTAGAAAATAAGAACTTACACCATGAGGTAGAGTCTATGCCACGGTTAAAAGTTAACTCCAAAGTGGGCTGTCTTTACCACAGTTCCATGGACACTGGCAATGATATCGTAGGCACCAGACTGCAAAAGTTACATTAGACAGTCTAAATAGTATATCATTGATCTAAAGTATAAGTAAAGACAATGCTGTAAAATAATGTGTTTTGTTTTAAAACATAAATGATAATAAATGTCAGAACAGGGTTTAGAACATATCCAAATACCAAACATGTCAATTTTATTAACAGATCAAAGGTACACTTAAAGTTTAATATTTCAGTTTTATCAACAAATAAACACTATTAAAAAATAACCTTCTTTGCCCTCTTAACAGCCTCGGCATAGCGTCTGAAGTTTCTCCCGTTAAGATATCTTATTTCTGTCCTGACTCTCCATGAGTCTCTATCTACCTCATCCGTTGCACCTCTCTTTACCCTATTCTTTGCTGCACGGTAAGCTTCAGAGTATATCTGACGAAACAGCTTTTGTAGATAGTTCATCTGGTCATCCGAGAAGTTCCCGATACGCTGGTGTGAGGCATCCAATGGAAGTAGCATATCAATACAATGTCGTTCGTACGTGACTTTTGAAAAAAGTATTGTTGTCTATTCCTTTCTCGAAAACAGTCGTACAATCGTCAAAGTACTTGCTATGGTCGCCGCCATGAAGCCAAGCAGAAGCTTCCAATGTTAAGAATAAGATACCTGCAACGCCAGACTGAAAAGAGTGGAATTTAAATAGAAAGCTTAATAAATAATTAACTATATATAAAATCAATAGACATTGCCTAGATTTGTGTTTTATTTTATTTACCATGTACCTGCCTTTTAATGGCGTAAAAGTCATGGTTTAATATGCAAAAAATAATAAAAATAAAATAAAATGTTTAGATAAAAATAATAATAAATAAATAAATAAAAATATTAATCCCAAAGAAACAAACAACGCCACTGAAGACAACCACACTACAAAACAAACATACTCCCATTGGACGAAACTGATCTCAGGTGCTACGGAGGGGTTCTTTTACCAATGATAATAAAAAACATTTAAGTCACCACCACCTGAATATTTTTCAGTATAGATCAAGTATGATACATCTCCCATCATGTTCAGGAAACTAAAACCTGTAGCGGAATCTAAAAGAAAAGTTGACGATCTGGAACACGAGCATAGATAATTAAATTAAGGAACAAGTCTGTGTTCCTTTTTGATTTTAAAATATCTTCAGAATTAAGCTTCATTAAAACGGGGAAACAAATCAGGGAACATACTGTAAACTATTGTAAAATAAAAGGACGTTAGGTGATGCATACAATAAAAGACATCTTGCATTTCTTGTGCAACATGATTGAAGTGAGATTTTTCAGAGATGTTCTTGGCAAAAGTTGAAAGACACGATAAAATATATAAATGATGAAAACAAAAGAAAAAAGGAATTCATTTAAATAGTATTTGTATTGAAACTCAATTAGTCTTAGAAAATACGTACAGTAATCATTTGCTTCAAACAAACAAATTCCTGAGAATCCTGGACGTGTAACCGATGAAATAATTTTCATTTTGACACATATATCCGCAGATATATCTAGAAAACACATGTAATACAATGCCGAGAAATAAACTGAATGACAACCAATGACAAATAAGATATGAAGTAGGTAATGAAACGAAATACTTTGAAACTGAATCTCAATGCTTATATTGTTTATATACAATACAAAAAAGGGTATAAAACGGTTAATTTGGTTATGCTGTACATCGGTATTTCAAGGAGTAACCTCTCATCAGCAGCATTTTAATCAAAGCATTGGAAGACCAAATACCTTAAATATTGAATGAAAAGTTCGCAAAACCAAAAAAAAATCGAACAGGAAAGCCAAATTCAGCACCAAAGATATCGACCATGTGCATTACAATGAAAGAAACCTAGCTGGTGTTTTAAACAAATTTAACAATCGGAAATTTCAATGACAAAAATATTAGAAATTTATTGGTAACATCGTATATACTTTATTATATAGCCCGGGATAATAGCAGTAGCTGAGATAACTGTTTTTCTTGTCCGTGCACCTTCCTGCAGCCACAGCCGCAAACAGACATTCACCATACTACACCCGGATTATCTGACCATTAATTAATCAAATATTAAAAATGTTCTTACCAACAGTCCCATGGTGCCTGCTTTTCTGGACAAAAAAAAATGTTTTCATAATGCTTTCTTTTATATACAATGTTTCCACATAAAATATGATGTTTTATCATAAAAAAGAGAAAGGAGGATGCACATTTTAAACATAAATTATAAGAACAGAAAATAAAAAAGCAACTTTATATGACAAAAATTGCTAGACCGTTATAAGATATATGGGCCTTGTTGTAGCATAGTTTTTAATTATACAAATTGATTTATAACAAAAGTCACCTACTGAAACTAATTAACCTACTTAAATCAGAAAATCAAAGACCCTGCACTATTTCGTATGTTCAACATTTTTATAGCATTTACAGGGATCCTTACTAGAGTCCTTGTGCTTGTTCTTAGTCTTTCCCTGAACTGTTCATAACTTGTTCATAGTCTTTCCCTGAACTGTCCATAACTTGTTCATATTCTTTCCCTGAACTGTTCATAACTTGTTCATAGTCTTTCCCTGAACTGTCCATAACTTGTTCATAGTCTTTCCCTGAACTGTCCATAACTTGTTCATAGTCTTTCCCTGAACTGTCCATAACTTGTTCATAGTCTTTCCCTGAACTGTCCATAACTTGTTCATAGTCTTTCCCTGAACTGTCCATAACTTGTTCATATTCTTTCCCTGAACTGTTCATAACTTGTTCATAGTCTTTCCCTGAACTGTCCATAACTTGTTCATAGTCTTTCCCTGAACTGTCCATAACTTGTTCATATTCTTTCCCTGAACTGTTCATAACTTGTTCATAGTCTTTCCCTGAACTGTTCATAACTTGTTCATAGTCTTTCCCTGAACTGTTCATAACTTGTTCATAGTCTTTCCATGAACTGTTCATAACTTGTTCATATTCTTTTCTTTCCCTTAAAAGATCATTGATGACGGGATGAGTGGACTCTCAGTACAGTTTGAAACTAAATTCTATTTTTTTCTAACTTTATGGATGTCGTTGCAATGGTAATCCTGCTCAGTACGAGAGGAACCGCAGGTTCAGACATTTGGTTTATGTGCTTGGCTGATAAGCCAATGGTGCGAGGCTACCATCTGAGGGATTATGACTGAACGCCTCTAAGTCAGAATCTCGCCCAAAAATGTAACGATACTTTTGGGCATCCCTGTTTCGGGAGGCAAGGATAGAGACTTAACCCTCTTATTGAAAAGTTCCGATCAATGCCCTCTCACACAACGACAAAACCATGCACTCTATTTTGTTCTCAAAATAATATTAGTTTCACCCTTCTAGAATGAAGCAAAATGTGAACCAAATCATTCCAATGACAAAAGCCATTACAAGCTCTTTTTATGCATTTCATGTGATTTAGGGACATTTTTTGAAAGCTAAATATAAATATGCTGATTTTTCTTATGTCATAGTACATCATAAGTCTTCATCACTTAAAACAAAAATATGTAAATGTAATGATTTATCATAGTTTATGTTGATCTGTTGCTTAACAGTAAATTTATTTTTACACGAAAGCCCTATATATCAAACATAATTAAACCACAGGCACTTGTTTCCCACCATCAATATTTTGTAAGAGTAAATGTTCCATACGAAATGAAAACAAGGAGCCTAAATCGATTAGACTATGAGGCAAAAACACAACATTTTGACACTGAAAGGGGTATAGGTTTTATAAGGGATCATCTGACAGCAATTTTTGACTTAATGCAGTAAAGTGTAGAGTTTTATGTAGACTTTAGTTACATGTACCTGACATTTTAGTAAATAATGGCATTTTATTATTCTCTATTGGCTATATATAAGGCAAAAACAGTTATATTCACGGTACCATGTCTCCTATAAGAGGTGACTTTAAAACTTTGATCCAATAGATTTCAAACATTTTCTCTAGCTTTTAGGACCTAATAATAGCCATGGGAATAGTGAATTTTGAAGTTCAAAAGAGAAAAAAAAATGAATTGTAAAATGATTGGTCCTACAACTTTTTACCCTGCTACAATTTGTAGATCTTGGAGTACACAACAATATCCAATTTGAATTGTCCAAACATCTTATGTAATTTTTTAAGAATATTTATTAAGTGCTAAATTCAGAAAAAAAATTAAGAAAAAGGACAATAAATCCTAGCAATAGGCTCCCGGGAGCCTGAATCGCTCACCTGGTCTTGATGTTAACCCTATGAAGAACTTTGTAGAGCTGAATAAGATGAACATTTAAGCAAGTAACAGCTTTTCTCTTTCAGCAATAGTTTTCATTTTGTAGGCCAAAAACGTGCAAAATGTTATTTTGAGGGCCGTCTGAACACTTTGACTCTAGAGATACTTCTGTTAAGAACATAATGAACTGAACATTTATGCAAGCAACCACTTTTCTGCTATAGTTTTCACTATATAAGCCAAAAACATGAAACCATGTTTATTTAGGGGCTGTAATTCCTATGAGAGGTCATCTGACAACTTCGACCCTATGGAGACTTTTGTAGAGCTAAATGAGCTGAACATTTAAGAAAGCAACAGCCTTTTCCTATCTGCCATAGTTTTCATTCTATAGACCAAAAACACTATTTTTCGCCTTTCAGGGCTTGTTACCCCTATAAGCGGCCACCTGACAACTTCGACTCTATGAAGACTTTTGTAGTTGTAAATGAGCTGAACATTTAGGCAAGCAACAGCTTTTCTCTATCTGCAATAGTTTTCATTCTATAGGCCAAAAACACTATTTTTCACCTTTAAGGGACTGTAACCCTTATAAGGGGTCATCTGTCAAATTTGACCTTATGACGACTTTTGTAGAGCTAATTGAGCTGAACATTTAAGCAAGCAACAGCTTTTCTCTATCTGCAATAGTTTTCTTTTTATAGACCAAAAACACTATTTTTCGCCTTTAAGGGTCATCTGACATCTTCGACCCTATGAAAACTTTTGTAGAGGTAAATGAGCTGAACATTAAAGCAAACAACAGCTTTTCTATATGCAATAGTTTTCATTCTATAGGCCAAAAACACTATTTTTCACCTTTAAGGGGCTATAACCCCTATAAGGGTTCATCTGACATCTTCGACCCTATGAAGACTTTTGTAGAGCTAAATGAGCTGAACATTTAAGCAAGCGACAGCTTTTCTCTATCTGCAATAGTTTTCATTTTATAGGCTAAAAACATGAAATTTTTTTTTGACCTTTTAAGGGCCATAACCTCTATTAAGGTCCCTTTGACAACTTCGACTCAATGCGACTTTTGTAGAGCTACATGTAATTGAGCTGAACATTTAAGCCAGCAACAGATTTTTCCTATCTGCAAAAGTTTTCATTCTATAGACCAAAAACACTATTTTTCGCCTTTAAGGGACTGTAACACCTAAAAGGGGTCATCTGACAACTTCGACCATATGAAGACTTTTGTAGAGCTAAATGAGTTGACCATTTAGGCAAGCAACAACTTTTTTCTATCTGCAATAGTTTTCGTTATATAGCCTCAAAACACGAAAAAAACACAATTTTTTGACTTTAAGGGGCCATGACCCCTATAAGAGGCCATTTGACAACCTCTACCCTAGGAGACATTTGTAGAGCTTGATGAACTGAACATTTAAGCAAGCTACAGCTTATCTTTATCTGCAATAGTTCTCATCCTACAAGCCAAAAACATATAAAAACGTTATTTTTCACCTTTAAAGGGTCGTAACCCCTATAAGGGGTCATCTGACAACTTCGACTCAACGGAGACATTAGTAGAACTTTTGATGCTGAAACAGTAGCGTTGCAACATATTTCATTTATCTCTTATACTTTTTTGATTTACAAGCACAAAACAGTGGCTTCCCCCTGGAAGTCCCCCCCCTGGACTATTTTGAGCAACGGCGGCCATGTTTTTTGATGAATCAAAAATCCAAACAACATTTTGTGGAGAACACCATAGAAAACAACCATACCAAGTTTCATCACTTTCTGTTGAGCGTGGTGAACGGACGGACGACAGATGACGGACGACGGACGCCAAGTGACGGAAACAGCTCACCTGGCCTTTGGCCAGGTGAGCTAAAAAGGTTGTTTGATCTAAATCAAAGTGTCAGGGCATGTCAATCTTGAGATTCTGATCACTTTGCCACCCTATCAGAATTTTAATATCTGTGCGCTATTGGGATGCCAAAAAAGTGCAATTTACACCTATGTTCTTTCCTTCTTAGTTCACCACTTTAGCGACAAAAATATGATTTTCCCAATAGTTTGCAAACGATACGTTTTACTAAAGACTTTGACGAAGAAGTACATTTATTCAGAATATGTAAAATTTATATATAGATGATAACTTTGTTTGCCATTTAAAAGCCAAAGAATGTTGTTGGAGAGTGGATGTGTCAAACGAAACAAAAGGCAAAGCAGGTCAAGGAGACGGGTCACTGCGTCTGCCCGTCCGTCGCACTATAAGGGTGCCTGTCTAGTGTAATCCGAACTCTATTCGATTTCATTTTATTGTGCGTTTAATTTTCGTGCTTTGTCTAGGAATATTCATTGGGCCCAAAAAACTAGTTTAACTGTTGGACCAAAAAATACTAGTTTTATCACGCCGCATTTTAGATGTGTCTGTCCTAAGCCAGGAATCTTTGACAAAGATTTTGTTTGTATCTGTCGTTTTGATGTTTTGATGTTTTCTGTTTCTTGTTTAAGAAGGGGGTATATCTGTGTCTATTTCAGGACTGGATTTGGATAACATGCATTTTTTTAGACCATGGGCAAATTCGCAGAACCGCGAGCAGCGCCTACTGGCCTCGTTGAAGGCTGCTTGCGGTTGTCAGTTTTTTTTTCAAAATTGCCGCTTGTTATTTGAGCTGTGTCGCGTACACTTATTCCACATTTCATTATTTTCTAGATATTTATAAAATTTTACACAGACGGGTATCCTTATTTAGATCTAATATGTTTTGAAATTTTAATATCAGCTATATATATTGTTTTATTATTTCAGAAAATTATTATTTGATATTATTGTTTTTATAGTTAAAGACGTCACTTATTTTCCAAGTTTCAGTCCTCTGCTTTGTACAGGATCCCCTCTGACTCTCTCGTCTAATCGAGAAACCCTGAAAGCTTGGCCCCATACGTCATTACCAAGACCTGATAATTTAGCAATCTTGTCTGCTTCTGCAAGTCCGAGCGGACTTTCGAATTCAAATCGTGCTCTTGACACGCAGCTTCCACTGAACTGGTCACAATATTTATCTGAGCTTCCCTGACAGATTGGACATTGAGATAATGGTGCGTAGATGACTTGACTTGCTACCTTATTTGACAAACCATCAAAATTCTTGTACATTTCAATTCCAGACTTGTCCTTGGGAGATTGACCGGGCAAACTTGTTTTTACGAAATCGGTTTCTGGATTAATACCTTGTTTGGCTTGTCCTTTACGGAATAATTCCCAGATATTGTCAATCATTGAGTGGAGGCAGTGGAACACTGGGTCGTATGCACTGTAACCAAGATTTCCCATAAGTCCGTTGACCCATGCGTGGACATCATTGTGGTAATATTCTAAGTTTGACTTTGGTTTGGCAGTTGGTGAAGAAATGTCTCCCAGCCTTACCTGGCTTAGAACGTACTTGAAGATTGATGGTCTGTCTAACAGTGATCCCCACGCATTTATTTTACGGAAGATTGGTCCAAGAGGTGATTGGAAGTTGGCAAATGGTCCTGTTCTAACGACTCCCCAACCATTTCCGAAATATCTTTTTGACCAAACAACAGACTTTTCGGGTTTCTTCATGATGATATCCTCAGTGCTATCCCAGTATGGAATTGGAACACCAAGAGCTGTTTCTAAGCTAAAAAATCAAACAGATTTCAGATTACTACCATAACGCAAATAAACACAGACATTAAATATTACAAAAAATCAGACAGGGGTCATGCCATTGATATTTCGTAAAATAAGAACATTTAATTTTATTCAAGTTATGGAATCTGAGCTACACTCTCAAATGTTTGAATAATTTTATCAAAATTGCTTAAATGTTTTGAGTCAGATGGGATAACATAAGAAAAATTGTATCATAGATTTACATCACATTTGAATTGCACTGAAGCTGAACACAATAACGAAATATGCGTGGTTTTCTCCCCCCCCCGCCCCTGATGACTTGTCGAAGCATTTTCATTCATGTCCGTCGTAAATCGTATAATAATCATTATTATAATGATTTAAATCTTTGTAGGATGGTTAAGTATGACAAAATATAATAATCATTATTATAATGATTTAAATCTTTGTAGGATGGTTAAGTATGACAAACTGTACACCCTAGGCAACTGTCAGATCTGACGGACTTCGACTTCCTGTTTGGGACTTGGTCGAGCTTTTCTCAGACACCGTACATGAGAATGATTTCAAACATAGTAGGATGGTTCAATTTGACAAACTGTACGTCCTAAACGACTTTTAGACCTGTCGAATTTCTACTTCCTGTTTAATGCCAGCGGGGGCATCCGTGTCCATGGACACATTCCTTCGTTATTTTTACCCACCAATATAGTTTAAACGATCTGTTGCTGTTTCATAAAAGAAAAAAAAATCTATTTGTAAAATATGCTTGATAAAACTTACGTCAGGAGATAAAGTCTGTGCCATGGAAGAAAGTTAGGGCCAAAGTGAGCAGTTGATACAATGGTTACATGAATCTGGGCGAAGAAGTCGTAACGTCCACTCTAAAATAAAACAGTAATAACTAGTATCCATTAACATATGTAGCGAGAAAATCAAGCGATGATAATTTTGAATGTTTTTGTTTTAATTATGCAAGTTAATTAGGTTGAATCTAATTATCAGAATGCTGATGAGAACAAAAAATCCAATAAAACTTGAAAAGTTAAGCATTGACATTTTTATTCATAATCTTTTGAAAGAGTTATTTATTTAAAATGGTCTTTTTGTTGTTGTTCTGTTTCAAATGTTGTTAATAATAATCTTGTAACGTGGTCTCCTGATAAATAAGAAAGGTTCAGTCTTATTTGGCACTAATGGGCTTCCATACAATTCTAATTTTGATTATCGGTTCATTAATTTTCGTTTCAAATAAAATTATTGAAATTATTTTATTCCTTTTCACAGATTGCTGAAAAAAACGTTTAATATTATAACTAAATTGTTATAAGAATTGTAAACACGGGGAAAGATAACAGCATCATGCGTAAAAGATATACAGCGCTGATCTTATAAAACAAGCACTTGCCTGGAACCATTGAGTGACTTCTTACATTCTGACCATCATTCTGCACCAGTAAGTTTTTTTTAAATAAAACTTGTACTAAAAATTACTGATTTTAGTCAAAAGTAATGTTAAGAGATAAAAAATATCCCTTTTCTATTCATAAAACCTTGACAGCATTTATTATCACTAACATGACTTAAATTAGAAGCTCAAAACTTAATTTTGTACTTCTCAAATGACCATATTTTTTATTACAAGTACAAGTAAATCAGTTTTGCATTCACGGCACAGCCTTAGAATTCATTTGCACAAACAATTTTTTAGTTGATTTTTTTTCTTTTCTTTTTTTTTGTATAGTCACTGGCCCTTTGTTTGGTGCAAATTGTGCTAATAGGATTTGAATTTGAATCACGTTGAATATAATACCTTTGTAAGTCCAATGATTGCCTCAGCATATTTTTGGAAAGGTTTTCCGTTGTTTGCTCTAATTTCTTCACGGATTCTCCATGGTCCTCCGGCATGTCTCTTTACTCTATTTGCTCCTCTGCCTTCAAGAAACATTTTGCGGAACAGACTTTGAAGATAGTTCATCTGTTCATCCGTAAAGTTTCCAATTCTTTTATGAGAAGCATCGAGAGGAATTAGCAGGTCTGTACATTGCTGTTCGTATTTTCCACCGGCTATTTCGTTTGTCAAGACACCGGTACACCTTTCAAATTCTTTTGTAAAATCTCCTCCATTGATCCAGGCGTAGGCTTGACATGCCGTCAACAGTAAAACTGCCAAATGTAGGCCTTTTACCTTAATGATAAAAAACGAACAAATCAAGAATGATTCCTCCAAGAAAAAATAATCAAGAAACAAAAGTCTTTACGGCGATTTGAACAAAGTTACCATAATTAGCAACTTATTATACTTTTCTTATATACCTGTCATGTTATTTTATTTTTTGTGCAAAATAGATACATTTTTTATCTAGTCTTATCTGGTTATTTTCATGAAATATATAAAGATGATAATATTTAATTTACACTCACATAATGGACCGACAATTATACTTTAAGCAAGATCTCCATGTCAGATTTTTTTATTTTAAATTAATTATTTGATAAATGCAGAAGTCCTTCTTCAGAATATTTTTGTCAACATCTGCTGCCATTTTTTTTAATTTTAAAGATCACAAACCCAAGCTCTACTGAATTTCCGTTAATTAAAAGAAAATAAAATATACAAAATATTGTTTCCAGTTTTAACAATTCATAAAATTCAAAAAAGTGAAATAAACAAAGACATACCATGGTTGTGGAATTATTGTTTCTTCTTCTGATGACGTTTATAAGAAGTTGCTTATATACAGACAGAACTCAAATTCATCAAACGCTGAAAAGGATGATTATTTTAAATCATAACGCTGGAGGATGGATGAGTAAGTGACGTTTATCTTCAATCATTTAGTACAAATTTGATCATCAATTTTAAAAACATCAAAGTACTTTTGTCCGTCATGAAAAGACAACTAATTGCTTGAGACCGTTTCAAAGATTTTCACTGCCAATTAATTTCCATATATTTTTATTTGGCTTTTTTTCAGACCTAAATCAATTACTTTATGTTGTAGTAGTAAAAAAAACATTTTCTTTTTCTTAATTTGCAATAGTAACAACAGAGTAAACATCTTTAAAGAATGAAAATAAGCTTTATGAAAAAGTAACAATATTTATGACATTAAAGGATCGGTACATAGGAACGAGAATGAAGCGGTTTTTATTAGACAAACAAGACAGATTATAATTTAAAGATATTTATATAAGAAGGACGACAACGAATGACTATATCAACTCTTTATAAACTTATAATATCAAGTGGAAAATTTAGCATATGTGGTGCACTACTTGGCGGTCCACAAAGGGGTCTCTATGTGCATGAAGCGTGGTACTATCCACACACGTTGGCCCACTATGGCCAGCAGTCAGGATTACCGTTTTATAGACCTGATCCCTTATTCAGCCATCTAAGGTACACACTTGGTTGCTCTGTGTGCTGAGCACTGACCCGATGTCAGAATCCCAAGACCCTTAGTCGCCTTTTACGACAAGCTAGGCCCTGCTGTGGTCCTATTCGCCACCCGGGTCCCGCACGGGACCGGTTTAATACGTATACATTTAGAAGAAGGAAAAACACAATGGTATCGTCCAAAAAAAAACCTGAATACGCTTACCCCAAGTCCCTTTTGGTATCAGTGTCATTCTATAAGAAACAAAGATCTTGGCACCAGGTTTAAGGAAACATTAGCGTCATTCTTAGACATTGAATCTAATCTAGAAAGTTAAAGCAAGTAGAGCTAAAGAAAGATTTAAAAGCTAGCAGAGCGGGCCAATACCGGGTATATGAGATTCATAGTATTGAAAGAGCTCATAAGGTCTACATTGATTCCAAATTTAAATTAAAGTGAGAATATGCTACCAGTTAAAAGATCAGCCTCAGATCCCGGGTTAACTTCGGTAGGAATTCCATAACACGTTACACAAGGATTGTTATTATTCTTTTCGTCAACAGAAAGGCAAATGGAGGGAATGACAGATCTTATGATTGCAATATTTTTTTCCTTTTACAATGTTGTTTATGTGTAAGTGGTATTTTTGTTGGTACAATGTTTAACCAACCCCATCTAAAGTTGACTATATCTACTTCCTGTTCGGGACTTGGTCGAGATGGAATTTACGTGAAAATTTCCGTTGAGATTTTCTCAGGAACTTGTACGTGAGAATGATTTGAAACCTTGCAGGATGGTTTAGTATGACAAACTGTTGGTCCTAAGCAAAATGACCTGTTGGACTACTAATTCTTTGTTAGGGCTAGCGGGGACATCGTGTTTTATAGACATATTCTCTCGTTATTTAAATATCAAAGCGATTCTATCATGCGTGTGGAACGGCATGTCACAGAATGTGCTGAAATTAATTTTATAAATTGATATTTACCATTGATTATCAAAAATAACTTGATTATCAAAAATTGTTTGTTTGTATTGACTACCGTTGCCATGGTAACCATAGCGGCCATTTTGGACCATTTCTAATACCATGAAATAGGGAAAAACAGTGCATATTTAATATGACCGATTTATTGGCTTATTTAAAAGCCTTAATAACACTATGCATAACGGGTTTACCGCTTTACATATATGTGTAGTCAGAAGGGGGCTATCAATTATGCCATCAAAATGAGCTTTTCAAGTGCAATTTATAACAAAGATATAACCATTTTTTGCCATTTCTTAGATTATGCACATGGGATAGATTCATTCTTTTGTGAATATAATTTTATAAGTACATTTATATGAATGATAGTCAAAATCTATCACTAATCTTTTTGGGGAAACATTCTGTGTTTTGGGAAAACACAGAATAAAGTTTGTTTCCATTGTAACTATGTAAAATTTGTCAATGTTAGATATTTTTATGTATCTACGAACAAACTGGTTATATGAGCCACCATACCAATACTTGTCATTATATATATATATATATATATGTGTGTGTGCCTTAAAGGGTCTGTTTAACTTAAATTGATATAAAACATTTTTCAAGGTCATTTGCGTAAAAAATAGGTTTTAAATGTAAAACTTTTAAAGAAATCATTTTTAGGTTACCATGAGAACAACACAAAGGACCTTTTTGAAGTCATTTAATGTTAAGACTAAAGTAATACTAAAGGAGGTTCTCGAAGCATTCTCAGCAATTTCTTAACTTAGGCAATCCTAAACTATATTATCATTCATTTTTAAACGGCAGGTAAATGAACCACTATATATTCCGATCAATAATCGATTTTTAGTTGTGTTAGTTCAAGAAAAAAAATATAACTTAAAAAAGAAATGTTTTTACTTATACTAAATGTATGCTTCTTACATGAATGTACATGTAGTATGCAAGGTCACATAATGTATTGTAATCAGATGTAATCATGATTACAATATAAAGTAATCAGTAATTTAATCAATTACTTTCAAAATTGCTGTAATCATTAATTGAATTTAATCATATAATTTCATGAATTATGAAAGTAATTGTAATTTTCTTTGAAAGTAATTTGCCCCATCTCTGTCACTCATATTACTAGTGTGTACATAGATACCCACAAATATTCAAAATTAAATTTTGTCCAAAAATTGCACTAAAATACGCTCAATTTAATGACATATTTGATAGCCTCGTTTGACTACCAATAAATGTAAAGCGGTAAACCTATTTTGTATAATATCATTTAGGCTTTAAATTTAGCAAATAAAAAGGTATACTTAATTTGGTCTGTTTTCCCCTAAAAGATAGGGGTTTGAAAGTTGCTTAATAAGTACATTATGGTTTCAGAATTGTTCCAAAATGGCGGTCCCGGTTACCATGGCAACGGTAGTCTATACTAACAAACAATTATTATTTTAGGGTTCAATGGTCAATTTCGAATTATTTCATGAATATTGGCCAAATCCATTACATACCGTGGCCCTGTTTTATGGTGTAAAAGGAAACCAAATGGAAACCTCGTCTCCTAAACATTTCTTGATGAACAGTTTTGAAACCTTGCATATTGTAAAAGTAATGCCATATTTCTGCATATTTTCAGATGAATGGTTTGTGTAGTAAAATGGCATAAAATATGTAAAGTTTATCTGTGCATTAACTTTACTTTTATTCTAATTCCTCTCCGACAACATGTATAGGTGGGGTGTGGCTTAAGTCTTAATCATTTCCGTCTGTACGTATGTACGTCCGTACTTATTTCCGTCAAGTTTTTCTTAGAAACCGTACATTAGAATTATTTCAAATTTTTCAGGATGGTAATCGTTATATCAATATGTATGTCACAATTGACTTTCTGGCCTATCGGAATTTTACTTCCTGTTTTGGAATGGGTCCAGATGAAAACTTGTGTCAAAATTTCTGTCACGTTTTTTCTTCAGAAACTGAACATAAGAATGATTTGAAACTTGGTAGGGTGGTTCAGTATTACAAAATGCACGTCCTGAGCGGCTTTTTGATCTGCTGGACTGCTGCGTTCTGTTGGCCTAGGTAGCATCTGTGTCTAATTCCTTCTATACTTTATATGCAGTTACTTCTTCACCAATTGGAATAGTTTTAGCTTTATAAAGCATGGCATGTTTAATGTACAAGCTACGAGGTTCAATAGACATGACAGAGGAATGTTAAGTTGTTATGTAAATTTTGAAAATTGACCAAAACATGACGAAAAGTATAAGGTTATGAAAGGATGAATTTAGATTATTTAACGTTCTTTATATCTTCATAAATATTCAAGATCGGACGTATTGCCATACATCTACACTTCTCACTATGAACCAAAATAACCACTGACATCACCATGCACAGTTCAAATTCCATTTAATATTGACTGATAGGAGCTGTATTTTACCATAACTTTTTTGTGAAAT
This sequence comes from Arcuatula senhousia, assembly GCA_963971305.1. Lineage (NCBI taxonomy): Eukaryota > Metazoa > Mollusca > Bivalvia > Mytilida > Mytilidae > Arcuatula > Arcuatula senhousia. The sequence goes on along the minus strand of OZ020313.1, from coordinate 20,381,426 downwards.
GGAGAGTTATTTTTGTTATTAATTTAAAATGACTGACACTGACTGAAGATGCATCATCAATTAATCCATGTCTGTCATTATAAATCAAGGTAAAGTGACAATGAATATTATAAATCCCATCAGTAATTCTAAATCAAGGTAAATATTTAAAATGAATGTGACCATGGTGATTTGATATAGATAACTAAATTGACTGATATAAACTGACACCATCTGCTTCAGATAAAGACAAATAAAAACAGTTAAAATATATATAGAAATCGATAATAACTGAAGATTTTGAATCAAATAAAATCAGCATGTATCAGATAAATTGTGGTTAACGTCAGTTCATATCAGTCATATTAAACAAATAGGGTCTTTGACAGGTCCGTCAGTCAGTCCATCCGTCCGTCTGTCTGTGATATAAGATTGTGAACGCAACTCCTCTTAAACTACTGAACAGAATTTGATGAACTTAGTATATTTTGGAGTACTTTCAACAGTTTTTGAATTTGACCTACCAATGCTTTGATCTAAATGCTACTGATGAGAGGTTACTCCTTGAAATATCGATATATAGCATATCCAAATTAACCGTTTATACCCGCGTTTTGGTATTTGTAATTTTGAAATAAGCAAACCATATCTAGTTGTGCCTATTACCAGGAATTTTTTATCCGCAAATTTTTGTGAGAGTTATTGCCCTTTGGACTTAGAAATTTACAGAAAATCCTGATTTAGGTTTGTGAACGCAACTCCTCTTAAACTAATGGACAGAATTTTAAATTTGGTATGCACAAAGTAGACTATATGTAGTTGTGCATATTACCAGGAATTTTGAACCGCAATTTTTTGTGAGAGTTATGGCCCTTTGAACTTAGAAATTTGCAGAAAACCCAAATTTTAGATTGTGAACGCAACTCCTCTTTAACTACTGAACAGACTTTAAGGGAACTTGGTATGTAAGAAGTTCACTATATGTAGTTGTGCATATTACCAGGAAAATTGAAACCGCAAAATTTTGTGGGAGTTATGGCCCTTTGGACTTAAAATTTGCAGAAAACCCTGATTTAAGTTTGTGAACGCAACTCCTCTTAAACTACTGAACATAATTTAACGAACCTTGGTATGCAAGAAGTAAACCATATGTAGTTGTGCATATTTTTTATCCGTGAATATTTGTTGGAGTTATGGCCCTTTGGACATTTAAATTTGCTGAAAATCTTTCTTTTAGTTTGTAAACGCAACTCCTCTTAATCTACTGAACAAAATTTAACGAAACTTGGTATGCAAAAAAAAAATCGCACCATATGTACATGTAGTTGTGCAGGAATTTTATATCTGCAAATGTGTGTGGGAGTTATGGCCCTTTATACTTAGAAATTTGCAGAAAACCAAGATTTTAGTTTCTGAACGCAACTACTCTTAAACTGCTGAACAGATTTCAACGAACCTTGGTATGCAAAAAATACACCGTATTTAGTTGTATGTGAGTGTGCTCACTAAGGTTCTTTCATCTTGTATGCTGATGATAGTGCCATCTTTTATAGTCACAGAGACCAAAATGTTATAATGTTATATCAAACAAATTAGGCAAAGTTTTAGAAGCAGAGGTACCAATGGGTTATCTGAATGTCAAAAGTCCAAAAGGGCAGGGACTAAACCAGTAAACACCATCAAGAACGGGACAAAATCAGACAGCATGTTAAACATGGAAACACAAAAATAACTGAATATCAATCAACAACGCGAACTCAAGTCGAAACGAGATTGAACTCAGGTGCTCCGGAAGAGTAAGCAGTTCCTGCTTGCTATAGCACACCCGTCGCGTTGCCAGCAGTCAAATCATTGTGTCGAATCCGGAAAAGGAAGACAAAACAAAACCCTATGACAAACCAACATCTGCACTCATCTGAGAGATCGAAATCCCATATTTGTCTATAAGTGTATGTTTTCCGTAAAGTTTGAGTGAAGACAGCAACCGAGGAGCAACATAACCTTTTGTGAGCAATTTTTACGTTAGACGTTAGACTCTGCTAAGGAAATCGATGTACTTCCCGCTCGCTCTGGAGTAACGAAGATACGTAAATTCCATAAGCTGGAGCGTACGGAATGTTGCTACACAAGAAGGTTGACGATTGGAAAGTTGAAGTCATCATGTTTGTCATAGAGTTTTCCTTGATAGTCAATTTCAAGATGTAGATCTAAATATGAAGAAGACTTCCTAGAATCTGTAGTGTTCTTAATCTTAAGTTCTTAAGGATATATAAGATGGAGAAAGTCACCAAATCGAGCATTGTTCTGTGAAAGGACATCATAAATATAACAGAAAGTGAGATTAAAAGAGAGAGCTAGTCTACGATCTTTTTTGTTTAAAAGTGATTGTAAGAAGTCTGCTTAAATATGAATGATGAAACAAATCAGCAAGCAAAGGTGCACAATAAGTGCCCATTGGAATCCCTATTGTTTGCTGAAAAACACGTCCACCAAACTGAACAATTATGTTGTCAATGAGAAAGTTGAGCATGTCGTTTAACAGAAGACTGGCTTATAGATAACAAGCTTTCACTTCATCTTAAAAAAACCAAAATGTATGGTATTTTGTCCACCAAGAAAGCTCAAACATATTCTAATTTTAGTGTAAAATGTTAATAATAATATGGTCATGTTATAAAATCAACTGAGTTGGTAAAATATTTAGGTGTTTATATAGATAAGTATCTAAACTGTGAACATATTGTACAGTTCAAAAGGTCAATGGGAGAATTTTATTTTGAAATGCAAGATGTTTTGACAGGAGATCAAGAATGACCCTCACAACTACTTTAATACCAGTGTTATATTGACTATTCTTACTCGTCATGGTATTGCAGTATCGGGAAGGGGAATTCGAAGAAATTACAAATTAAGTTGGGCTGTTCATCCTTGGTCTGTGGTCAAGACATTGCATTAATTGTTATGTATTAGAACAAGTCAACATGTAATCTGTTGAAAACAAAGTGAACTTAGATACCATGTTGAAACATTTATCATGGAAAAGCTCCAAATTATATGTCAGCAGGTTTTCGTCTTAACCAAACAGGTACTAGGGGTGCAACGAACTTAAATTATTTTGTTATGCAGCAATAACAGCTTTTTTTTATTATATATTTCTATTTTAGACTGGAAAACTTTACCAGCATCAATTAAAAATGTTACTGAAAAATCATCTTTTAAATCAGCTGTTAAGCAACATTTAAAGTTTTCTGCTAGAGGTTTTGAAGAAAATGGATTTTTATATTACTAAGCAAAGTTATTTTTATAATTTTTAAAATTAGCAATCTATTTAATATTTAACTATCTAAATATTTATTTTGATACATTGTACTTTTAAATGAAAGGATCCAATTGGAAATAAGCCTTTTTCATAGCTTTATGTTATACTTGGCAATTCAAGCGCCAAATAGGTTTTTTATTACATGTGTATGATTTTTAGTTCGTGTATAGTTATGAACGTTTGATTGTTTGATTGTACAATGTATGTCTGTATATGTATACTCGATTTTTCCTAGATAAACATTATCATTAATACCTTTATGATCAGTGGGGAAAAACAGTCTCAATCATCGTTTGACTAAACTTTAGAACTCATTCAATTAAGTTTGTTAATTCTGTCCAAAAACACTTTTGTTTCTTTTAAGTCCACGATCCATGTTTTCATGCTGTAGGAAACATGATGTTTAAATGTTTTTTTTGCTTTTTTGCCCCCCTTTTAAAAGTCTTGTCATTTTAGTACGGTTATTAGTATAAAAATGTCTTTAGGAAATCCTAAAAACTCTTTATATTAGGCAACAGGGTCAAAATTTCTGTTCAATCGAGCAATTGACAAATGCTTTGTTTTTTTTTTGTATTCGACACTAACGAAACAGATATTCGCGGAAGGAGCTTTCCCAATAAATATGTACGAAAAGTAAACGGTGCTGTTAAAGTTTATGTGAATAGCAATCTTTAAGAAATAAAACTATGCTTTGTAAAACGTTTTATTTTTGAAATGTTTATTTTTGTATTGGATCACCTCGAACGCGTCTATCCACTTGGAATGCTGTAAATGGTCCTCCCCAAGCCCCTGAACTCAGGCCAGACAAATCTGCCAGCTTGTCAGCTTCCTTCAGCCCTCTTGGGTCCTCAAAATCAAAACGTGTCCTGCTAATACATCTGCCACTGAAGAAATCGCAGTACTTATCAGAGCTTCCATGGCAATAGGGACATTCAGATGGTCTTTCAAAATGTACCATGCTTGCGATTTTATTGGAATTTCCATCAATGTTTTTAAACGACTCGATTCCAGCTTTATCAAAAGGGGATTGGCCAGGAATATTTGTTTTTACGAGGTCTGTCCCGGGATTAATACCTCGTTTGGCCTGTCCCTTTCGGAAATCTTCCCAATAGCAATCAATCATAGAATGAAGAGTGAAGAATACGGGGTCATAAGCACTAAACTTAAGATTACCCATAATTCCGTTTATCCAGCAATGTACGTTGTTATGGTAACCTTCTAAATTGGATAGTTTCTTAGCAGTAGGAGAGGAAATTTGTCCCAGTCTGGCTTGGCTGAAGACGTATTTTTCTATAGATTTGTCATCTATTAATGATCCCCACGCATTGATTTTTCGGAAGAGTGGTCCGATGGGTGTGTTAAAGAAAGCAAATGGGCCAGTTCTCACTGCACCGAATCCGTTTCCAAAGTATTTTTTAGACCAAACGATTGACTGCTCTGGTTTCTTGAGAACAATGTCTTCTGATGAATCATAGTATGGTATGGGAACTCCGAGAGCAGTTTCTACACTACAATTAAAGAATATGTTAATGAAAAATGGAATTACATGTAATGAGCAATACATAAACTACATTAAACAGGGGCAACTTAAAACTCCACAACAAAAGAAAGCAAGCAGCCTTCAATGTGACCGTGAGTCTTGCTTTGGTTCCATAATAAGAATACAAACGATACAACGCCAATCAACACAAGACACCTTTCTAAACACGGAAAAATTAACAATAAAGACGACAGATATAAACATAAACTTTGCTTAAAAAACAAACCCTGGTAAAATGTGGCAACCCCTTATTGATCTTGAACAAAGCACCAGTACACACATTCAAAAATTAATTCAAGTTAAGCTTTCATATATGTTACCAAACCCATGTAAAATAATGGCAATGAGTGTACTTGACACAATCATAATTTTACAAAGCAAACAACAGGAACAAATTATATGTGGTTATGTTAAAGTAGTTTTTTGTTTCATTTTTGCCTTTCCCACAACAATAACTCTACAATGAAACAAAGAGGGAGAACCATTTAACTTGAAGGAAGCACTGGTTTTTCATTTTCCTAAGAAAAACGATTTCTGCGCAGAGCGCCATTTTTTTTATTAAAGGCGTCAAGACAGAACGTTTTTATTATTAGCACTATTTCATATGGCAGAAATCCTTCTTCAGAATAATTGTTCTTATCCGCTACTGCCAGATTATTTTTTCATCAAAAATATTTGTTAGGAAAAAAATCAAGACCTCCTTTCAAGTTAAATGGTCGGTCCCTTAAGGAGATACACAATCAAATGTTCCTTATAATGATCGATCACCATAGCAATTTTTTAATGCCGAATTTTCTGCCAAAGGTTGTGCCATTTAATGTTTAGCGTCATCACAAAAGAAATTCAATTTTGTGCTAAAAAAGGTTTAGTTTAAAAAAAAGCAAATTTAAAGGAGTACCTGCGGGGCATTCAAATACCGAAAGTCAGAAAAGGCTAAAAACAGATAGATATAAGAGACAAGACAGGTTAAAGGAAAGGGGGGACTTAACGTAACAACGTGACAAAGAATACACACAAAAACAAACGAAATTGCAATCATCAACGCGAAATAAGAGTAAACTCAGGTGTTCCGGAAGGGTAGGCAGTTTCTGTTTGCTATTTAAAACAGTTGTCAATTGAACTAATTTTAAAAGTTTGAACTTGTATTATTGTCGATAATTCATTTGTACATATTACACAACTGTAGGTATAGGGTATGAAATGTTTCCCGGTCACTACGAATTCGGCTTTTCACATGTAATTTATTTTTGCATGACATAAACAAACTTCACGTTTAGTCTTGAGTGTGATATATGTATTACATGTATAAAAAAATAGTTAAGTTTAAAGACATTTTCGCAATTTTAATAAATGAAATTCACACTATTTGAAAAATACAGTGTAAAACCTTTGAAGAAACTGTTAATTAAAAAAAAAACTTCCAGAAAGTATTCTTTTCGAGAGAAAACTGCAGAAAAACGCAGTGTCAAAAAAGAGAACAAACTAATTATAGAATGTAAACACTTGTGGGTACCGGTAAATTGAGAAACGAAAATAAACCAAACGAAACGGAACGAAAACGAAATCAGTAAAGAAGGAAACGAAAACAGTAAAGTAAGCAACCGAAATCTGTAAAGAAAGAAAATGATATCGAGCGAAACCGGAAAAAAACAAAACTGATTCGGTTTTACCCAACATCAGTCGTTTTCTTAAACTAATTTCGTTTTCTTTTCGCCTCGTTTGGATTCATTTCGTTTCTCAGTTTACCAATACTTAGTAAAGGTCACTTATCGTAAGAGGCGGCTCAGACTTATAATTTTCTGGGAAATATGATCATATTACCATTGATATTTAAATGTGGGAGATATCCGTTTGCGCCAATTTGACGTCCTTTTGCGCCACAACTTAATTGCGCCAACATATTTTTTGAAAGGGTAAGCTCATTTGCGCCAATATTTTATGAGTTCAATTGCGCCACTCACATTGAGTTTAACGATAGATATACATGTGTAAGTCAAGTTACATTCAACATATTATGCCTTCCCTCCTTCTTTTCCGGGCTCAGAACCGAAAGTTACCTTATCTGGTGGAGTTACAGTCATTCATATTTTTTTTTCTATTATAGATAAGACATGCAAATGATATAAAAAAAATGTTTTCAAAACATTATTTTAAAATAATAAAGTTATTGAAAGTCACTAAAAATCAAAGGTATTTGCAACATATTCAAGTTTTTACAAGATTCACATTTTTATATATACATGTAGATCAAATTAATACATATTCCTGACGACCGTTATCATACTTATTTCATTCACAAACACGTTGTGTTTAGCGTTCACTATGCTAAAAATGTGGCCAGGGTTGAAGACATATATTTCAAGGAGTTACCTCTCATCAGCAGCATTTGAATCAAAACATTGGAAAGTCAAAAACAAAAAAATATTGAATGAAAAGTACTCAAATCCAAAACGTTCGAACCGGGAGGCCAATTCAATCACCGAGGATATCGACCATGTGCAGTACAAGGAAAGAAACCTTGTGTTTAAAACAATTTTGAATATAACAATCTGGAATTTCAATAACAAAAATATTAAATATTTAATGATCAATTCGTGTCAGACAAGTCTGACAACCAGGCCTGTGATTTCCCTTGGTGACCTCTGGTCCACCAGCAGCGGTTAACATACGTAATTGGCGCAAACGGATTCTTCTCTTTACATGTTAACGTTCAGGTAAATTGGAGCAAATAATAAGTTCCGAAAACTAACGGAAATTTAACCACTAAACTTTTGGCGCATTGATACCTATCAAAATATGTAATTGGCTATAAAGGACTCTCCCCCTAAAATCTGACACTGGAAACTGTTATTGGGGTAACCTTATTTTGATTGTACTATTTCCATAAACATTGATTGTGTTTGTAAGTTTTTATTAAAAAGTTGGGTTTTTAATTTGCATTGTTTTGTGTAATAATATTAATATTTATTGCATTTATATAAATAAATAAAAAGAAAAACCCAACAAATATGCATCTAAATGAAGATCCATTTCACTTCTCGACGGTGCCCGCTGCTCTTTTGATTTTTACTCAAGAATTACAATTGTATTCCAATTATTATTATAACTGAGTTAGATTGTGCGGATTTAACAGATTAACTAGTACATGTAGTATAAAAAAATCACATAATTTAAATTAAATTTAAAATTAGGCTGAACTGCTTACATTTTAGTCATCACTGGTAGCAATACACGAATCGAGCCAGGTAATATTTACGAACTCTGCAAAATATTTATACCTCATTATCTCTATCCTATATACCAATTAGAAGCAAATTGAGTGAAATAATTTTCTATTTGAATATAGAAAAATTGAATATTTAAAATCATAAAGCTTATCCGGGTTAGTAAAAATCATTTGACTCAATTTGCCCCATCTCATGTATATATTGTTAGTAAAATTACCTTACTCGATTCGCCTTTTCATAGGAGTGGACATTAATACTTATTTTTAGTAATGAATTTAAACTGTCTCCATGGTTAAGTTATAAACACAGATACTTACATTAGTAGATAAAGTCTGTGCCAGGAAAGGAAATTAGGTCCAAAATGGGCAGTTGATACAACAGTCACGTGAATATCGGCTAGAATGTCGTAACAACCAGTCTGCAATTTATACAAAACAGGGTTAAAACAGGTATTTTTTTCAAGATTGTAAAAGACATAAGAATATACTTTTTAAGACCACAAAGATTTTCTACGCCACATAAGAGTTATTTTTTTGTCATTTTAATAAGAGTTCACGATGTTTTATGCAAAAGTTATATACATGCGCTTATGGGAATATGTTTGTTTCATCAATAAGTAAGTTCCCGCCAATAACAACTGCTACCGTTGGCTTTGATTGTGTTAAATTAATCAGATTTGATGCATCATAAAAAAGAAATTGTTCATACCTTTTTCAGTTTAACAACTGCATCGGCATACTTTCGGAATGGTAAGCCGTTGTTTGCCCTGATCTCTTCTCGGATTCTCCATGTCTTTGGCTTGAAAGACATTTGTTCTGGTTGAAACGCTGGAATCTTGGGCTGTAATACGACTATTTCTGGTCCATAGCCTGAATGTCTTTTAACTCTATTTGATGAAACACCCTTTGATTCTGTAAACATTTTTCTGAACAGGCTTTGAATGTAATTCATTTGTTCATCGCTGAAGTTTCCAATTCTTTTCTGAGATGCATCAAGAGGAATGAGTAGATCTGTACATTGCTGCTCGTGAACATCACCTTGAAGACTATTTGGGCTTCCTTTGGTTACCAACCCCGTACAACGTTCGAATTGGTTCAAATAATATCCACCATTAAGCCAGGCATATGTATTCAAGACCGCGAGCAGTAACACTGCCAATTGCAGAAATTTAATCTATTAAAATAGAACAGAGATTAAAACAAAAACTTTCTGTTGTATGTATCAAGTCAGTGATAACAACCTTTCAATCATTTGATATATGCCTGAATTATTTAACAAGATGTACCTTTTGAAAATTCAGTTCAATACCGAAAAACTGAAATAATTTGGAAAGTCAAAAGATCACACAGAATTAAAGATAGAAGGGAAATGGCGCGTTCAAAAATGTGCAAGTCCCATATGTGGGTATTGCATTTATTAATGGTTCATGCAAATTAAGGATATCACGAACCAGTAGAAACTGGTGCAATCATTTTCTCGCTGATGACAAAAAGGAGGCAATTGAATGCAAAAGTGGGTTAGTATTATTGGGGGGCTTATTGCAATTCAGATATTCATTGAACATTTTTTTAACCTTTCACATATAATAAATGTTAAACTTTAATTTTAAAATTGTCAAATTATACTATATAGAAGCCACTTATTTAACGCAAATGCTTCAAAATCAATTCGTGAGTCCAAAATAGATAAGACAAACAACATGAACAAACTACAAATTTGACAGACATTTTTTCTGACTGAGGACAGACTCGAGATACAGTATTTATTACAAAAGCTCTGAAACTGACGGCAAGCTATTTAGAAACATCAATCGACTAGTGTAAAAATGAAATTAATGTGAAATGTTGGGTACATCGAACGTTTTAACCTTAGTTTCTTATAATGCATGATAAAGCCAGGATTTTCCCGTCCTCACCCTGTTCACAGTGTGATTATTAAGCAAAGAATATCAACTTACCATGATGGCAGGGAAGGGCGATTGCAGATTCCGAAACCAACTTTATATATAACCCTTATACATCGTCATTATGAATTATTCTGCTTTTTAAGTAATGTAATAAAGATGTAACGGTCATACGACGATACATCACTAACATTTTGCAATAATTCATAACAAATAAAAAATAAAAGAATTTCCTCGAAATTGCAAATTTTATATTTTCAATTTTATAATTTTAAAACCTTTGCGAATAAAGTATAACATTTCTTAATAGTAGGTGAGAATTACAGATAACATCTTAAACTGAAAGGAACAGAAAAGATAAGAGCAACATTCTTGCTTTCTTTCTGTGTCCAATTAAAACATACCCGTAAATGAAAATTTAAGTAAACACGGGGTAGATGTTAAACGGTCAGTTCGGCACGCACGTGCATTGTAATTTGCTTAATTTTATGCAACAGAATTGGTTCTCCTGTATCAATGTGACAAGCATAAGGAGAGTAACATACCCAAATAAAAAAGTTCTTATTCTACATTCCATGTGACGTCTTATTACAGCACAATAACTGTGTTTTAAAGGTCGAAAACCAAAAGTATTGAAAGTAAAGTACTCTTACCCAAATAGACCGAAATGATAAGTCAAATCTGGGACCGATGATATCGACTATATGGAGTACAATGGAGGAAAGCGGGTGTTTGAACTTTTTTGAATTTAGACAAATTTCATTAGTAAAATTCATGTCAGACAAGTGTGACGGCCGTGTTTTTATCACTTTTGGAATTGGCCCATTACCTATCGTTTTTATATGCGTATATTAAGAAGTGCATTTGATACAAAATAATCGTAAAATTGACAACCAAAAGCATTTAGAAGAAAAGTGCTCATTAAAGCAAATCTACCGCCGTTAATACAGCCCATGGGTATTTCAAGAAAACAAACCAGGGCTTAAAGCTATATCGAATTAATTAAATCTGCAAAGGAGCATGTTCACAAAGGCCCAAAAATCTTAATGAATGCTTTGGAAATAACCCACAGAATACTTATATTTAACAAATATCATACATTTCTAATGATAAAATTGTGCTGTTTCCTTCGATGACACCCTAGATATTAGAAAAATTAGGAAAATCTTCATTTTTTGTCGAATTTTTACCCCTTTTCAAGCCAAAATCAAAAGTGGCCGCATGCTCTGACCAACATAGATTTTTGTTTATTAATTCATTACTTAAACGTGAACATTTTAACCAAAAATTATATTAGTCAGAATATGCGGCCAACATTGTATTCATCATTTTTTACAGAAAAGAGGCTTAATATGTCAAAATGCTTTTACATAAATTCACTAACTTTTAAGGTTTCTGTTGTTCACAAGATTACACAATTCATGCACAATTTATGACATTTTATAAAGTATAGAGTCTTATGACCATTCTAGCAGCATTATTTTGTAGCTGTCTCGAATTTGAAATTTAGGGCCGTTTTTGGCTCTTTCCGAACATACTCCTTTCAAAATTATTATCTATGTAAAATTCATGTCAGACAAGTCTTGGCGACCTGTCTTGTTGTGACCCTCGTGGGGAGATATCCGTTTGCGCCAATGGAAAATCTGTAATAACAGCATTACAAGACAGTAAGTAACATATGCTCACTTGAAAAACCCTAAGGTTCTTCCTAGCCAAGACATAGGTTGATCTTAGTCATATTTTTGGTTTCCAGTTCGGCATTTTTGGTTTATTGTTCTATGCTCGTCATATTCGTGTTTTGCATTTTCAATATTTGGATAGAGCGCCTTTGATGAGCCTTGGATTGACGAAACGCGCGACTGGCGTAGAAAAATATTTTGTCTGGAACTTGGTTGTAATTTTAATTTGTAACATATTGAATTGTCTATTTAACATTGTAGTCGCTCTTTTATTTAAATTCAATTTGAATGATATTGACGTTTGATTATGTATCAATGTACCTTTATGTGTAATCGGTTTGAGATGAACTTTTATCGATTTGATTACATAGAAGTCAAGGACTTCCAAAGTATAGTAATGATTTCGGATAAATCCATCCGCGTTTTTCCCCGAGACCGTGTTACAACCTATTCTATTGTGTATTCGCTCTCCGGTAGAAGTGTGTTTATTTTTTTGGTCAACGAGCTTTCTTATCTTTACAAGTATAAACACTTACTATTATTACTACTTGATTTGTTTATTTATTTCGTTTTAAATGATGATATAGTTGGCCTCGTTGAAGGCTGCTGGCGGTTGTCCATTGTGGTTTTTCTAAATTGCCGTTTAATTGTGGGCTGTGTCGCGTACACTTATTCCACTTCTCTTTATTTTCTATTTGCTATATTTTTTATAACCTTTTAAAAACTACATTTTGTGTATCACGTGACTTTTGTCACATGTATGATGGGGAAATATATTTCAGCAGAAATATACAAATTATAGAAGTTAAAACCATTAATGCTTTATATAAAAGCAAAGATAATTAAACTAATGATTTTCTCAGATAAAAATTACCGAAAAATACATGTAGTTATTTCGATTTCATATCGTTGTAAGAAAGCTTGGTTCATACATAAATGAAGATGTATCTAAATTCAGTAATTGCCTTCCCCTGTCGAAAAAGTTATAAACCACAACACAAATCGCTTGCCTTCGTTCAAATGTGACTTCCAAGTACACGGTACCAACGGTACTTTGATTTTTACTGTGTGTTATATTGTGCATTGTTAACGATTATCAATAAGGGGAATGCTGGGCCCGAAAAAACTAGTTTATCCCGCCATATTTTTGATGTGCCTGTCCTAAGTCAAGAATCCCTGTCAAAGCTTCTGTTTGTCTGTGTGTTTATAATGTTAATTGTGCTATGGCTAGAAATGGGTCTTTCGGTGATAAATTTGGGATTGGTATTGGATATTATGAATTGTTTTTAGGGGACAACCATTTGATTTTGAGGGGGGGCAGGTAGTTTTTGTAAATAAATATTCTGGCCTAGAAAAAAAATGGCCTCTGTTTGCAAGAAAATAATCTGTTCAAGATCCTTGCCCAATTAAGCTATTGTATGCAGAAAAATAAATATTTGGCCTGCAAAATTTTGAAAATAAATAATCTGTCTCGACTTAAACTGCCAGCCCCCCTCAGAATCAAATGGTCGTCCCCTTAGTCTTTAGCCAATGCAAGATGGCAATCATCGGTCGCTGGTCATGTTGAAGACTACTGAACGTCTTCCATTGTGGATTTTTATTAAGGTAGCACCATATAAAGATTGTTTTAGTCCGACCATCACACTTTAAACCTATATAACTTTCTTATCATGTCACTAATTTTAACAAAAGAACTATCATTTAAAAGAGGAAATGCAACCCTTTATGGTAGTACCTACAAAATAAACTATGATTTATTACAAGGGAAACAACTGTTAAAAAGTAAAAAATTCAACATAACTGACTCAAATGAAATAAGCTCTCCTAGCATAACAAATATCTCTTCAACTTTGATATAATCTGAATCAACACTGCATGACATCCAAAACCGTGTCTCTGAATTTTCCTATCACATTCCATACTCCAATAAAGCAATATTTTGTGTACATAGCTTAAGTGCATAAGGGGTCACTATATTCAATGTGCCATAAAATATTTTCTAAAGCTTTAGTCTAAAATCTGAGACAAAGTTTTGTTGCTAATAGACCTTGAAATAACATATCAATTATTAAATTACATGTGCATCTATTTTGATTTTTTAATTATCACCATAGCTTATTAATTATTTGGTCTACTGAAAATATTTTTTCACCACATGAAAGAGGGCATGTAATAGTATTTAAGAAGTTATATAAATAAAAATTTTGATAAAATTTGAGCGCTTTTGTATTGTGCTACCTTACATTGCCACCTGTTTGTCACATCTCACTATGATCGTCTATCATTTTTCTGTAATATGAAGGAAAAAAAAACATGAGGCTTGGATGAAGCTTTTATCTATTACGGGTGTTCTAGTAAGCAGAAACCAGAAAACACAAACAAGAACAGCACGAAGAAACACAAAACACAAATTCAACCGAACGGAAATCAACAACGCGAACTCAAGTCTTAACAAGAGTGAACCCAGGTGCGGTTCCTTCCTGCTATAGCACACTCATCGTGTTGCTAATATTCAAATTCAGTGTGTCAAATCCGGTAAAGGAAGACAAAACAAATTTCTAAGACAAACCAACATCTGCAATCATTTGAGAGATAGAAATCCCATATTTGTCTACGAGTGCACAGTGTCTACCGTAAAACTTCTTTAGGGAAGACAACAACCGTGGAGAAACATAACCATGTGTCAGCAATTTTTGTGTCAAACGCGGACAAAATGTTGCTATACAAAAAGGGAAAGTCTTCTTTGAGAGTCAATTTCAAAGTATGAAGCAGACTTTCTAGAATCCGTTGTGTCCTTTATCTCAAGTTCCTGAGGATATATAAGATGGACAAAGTAACAAAATCGAGAACTGTTTAGTGAAAGGACATCATCAATATAACGGAACGTGGGGTTAAAAGAGAGAGCTACTCTTCAATCTTTTTTGTCTTGAAGAGATTATAAGAAGTCTGCTCCATATGAATGTAGAAACAAATCAGCAAGCAAAGGTGCACAATTAGTGCCCATTGGATTACTTATTGTTTCAAAAAAACACGTCCACCAAACTGAACAAATATGTTGTCAATAAGAAAATTGAGCATGTCGAGTACATTTTTGTATTTGGTCTTTTGTATATTTGTTCTTTCTCATTGATGAAAAAGTAAGTCTTACTGTAATTGACTGCCAGATATTTGTAAAAAAATATTTTATTAAAAATCTGCGTTTAATCAGCTGGCATGCCAATCGTGATTTGAGTTGTGCATGTGGAATAGAATGTAAAGAGTGGAGAAATCGAAAGTTTTGATTTTATTTGATCGACACCATTACTAGATAAACATCAATCGTAATAATTCTGGAGGCTGGATTTTATTGCCGTTAGTATTAAAGTCAACAGAACTGAAAGAGGTTTAGTGCTATATTTTGATGACCCTGCAATGAAGCGCTGTTTGTGTGGACTTTTATGTAATTTAGGAATCCAATACAGGGATTGAATGTCATCATTGTCAGCACTAACAGAGAGCCCGAAGGAGGAAATGACCGATTTGTGATTATCAATAATTTCCTCATTAGACATGTGTTGTAGCTGTGTATGTGGTGCTATTACTGGTACAACCGACCTCTAATTCAGCTGTCAAGCAGTCAATATAGTGTTTCTTACACACAGCATGATGTTATTTGGTGCATTGTCTGCAGGTACAACAACATATATGTCATAAAAGGCGGACAGTGTTTCTGCAACATCAGCGTTGTTTGAATTCTATGTTGCTTTAGTGCTCATTGAGCCCTTCAAAGAATTAAAATTATTTTCAAAATCAATATCCTCACAGCTTTAACCCACTCCGACAAAACGTCATTTTCTTTCTCCTGTTCTTTCTTGGTCCATTTGCTAGCTTAGTCTTCATCTGAATCCATAATTGTTTTATGATTATGGTTCCGATTGGTACGTCTAAGCTCACGATATCACGATGTTCAGGTCACCAGTGATAACGTGGCCAGTGGAACCATAATTGAATTAACCACCATATCTTTTAACTCAATTTTCAACTTTTCTACTAGTGGCTGAAAACGAATTTTTTTAGGGATCGTATGAGACGTTTTTTCTTATAGCCCTGCTCCAAAAGTCGGTCACGAAGATATCGGTGTCTGATAAAAAAATCTGTGAAATGTGTGTAAGCTCTGGAATATCGAATAAGTTGTGAAATATAAACACCGTATGCAGGGAAAGTAGGTGCTTAGAAATCTTTTTTTTTAGTCTCTATTTATTTTCTGTTTAAACAACAGTATCAGAAAGTGTGGAATGAATATACAGCTCATGCTTTAAAGTTTCTTAGCATTTAATAACTGTGGTAAAGGTCCATATCTTGGGCAACTGTTTATGACTCGTGTGTATTTTGGGTAGTTTTGCAGCATTCCCTAGCCTTTAAGTCAAGTTGACTGGCCTTTCTCTGTGCACCTTGTTTTTTTTATCAAATATACCAATTCACTAATAATTTAAATGTAATCCGACTTCCATTTGATTTATTAGGAAATTTATTCTATATCTTTTGCAATTTGAGACACTCGATAATTTTAAATGATGGGAAAAGGTCACAAAATATGAATGTTTTGGTAAAAACAGGTTTGAAACAAACAAGCATTCTTGATGAAAAGGCAGTCAAGTGTACAATGAGTTGCCTTCTAAACATCTATACTACTAAAATAACGAAGCGTTTTTTTATTAGCCGGGTTGCAGCCTAAACAACAAATGCTACGACAAAGTTTCATATAACAAAAATCGGGGATGGTTGTGTCCTTTGAAAATTTCATTAGCACATATGCATTTATGTCTGCAGTTTACTAATTAACCTAATCAATTGATCCGGAAATGCTATAGCCGTCATTGTTCCGGAATTACACTATGAACAGTCATACTAAAAAGCGATAGGAAGCGCCCGACCGGGCATTTGGCGCCCGAGACTAAATTTTTTTTATCTGAAAATGAAACTAGAGGCTCCCAGGAGCCTGAACCGCTCACGTGATCTCTTATGCCAAAGTTTGAATAAATTTCACAAACTTTCAAGCATACAAAAGTGCAAAAGAATCCTTACAGTGGTTTCAGAGAAGATTTTCGGAAATCATTTTAAATTAATAGAAAAAAAAACAGTTAATGGGCAATAACTCCTGTAAGGACCTTTTGATGCTGAACAAGAAAATTTGCTTCGGATTTTCTCTATCTCTTATACTTTTCGAGTCATAAGCCAAAAACAATGGTCTGACCCCCTGTTCTATTTTTAGCAATGGCGGTCATGTTGGTTGGTCGACATGTATATTATTCACAAACTTGGTAGAAAACATCCTTAAGATCAAGTGTACCAAGTTTCAAAGCAATCCCTTCAGTGGATTTAGAGAAGAAGATTTTTGAAAATCAGTTAAAATTTATGGAAAAAAAACAGTTAATGGGGAACTCTTCAATGGTTGATTTTAAAATTTTGACTCTGAAATCAACTTTGTAGATCTGAATAAGTTTAACAATTTTGCAATGCTAACTTTTCCTCTAGCTCTAACGGTTTTCAAGATATAGTCCAAAAACTGCAAAAATGGTCAATATTGACGATTAAAGGGCAATTACTCCTATAAGGAGTTGTTTCGCAATTTTGACTCAACGGAGAGATTTGTAGAGCTTTTGATGCTGAACATGTAAGGTTGCTTCGAATTTTTTCTATCTCTTATACTTTTTGAGTTATAAGCCAAAAACAATGGTCTGACCCCCTGTTCTATTTTTAGCAACGGCGGCCATGTTGGTTGGTCGACGTGAATATAATTCACAAACTTGGTAGAGGACATCCTAAAGATCAAGTATACTAAGTATCAATGCAATCCCTTCAGTGGTTTCAGAGAAGAAGATTTTTGAAAATCAGTGTAAATTAATGGAAAAAAAACAGTTAAAGGGGAATAATTCTTAAACGGCTGATCTGACAATTTAGACCCTGAAATCATTTTTGTAGATCTCAATGAGCTTAACATTTCTGCAATGCTAACTTTTCCTCTAGCTCTAACGGTTTTCAAGATATAGTCCAAAAACTGCAAAAATGGTCAATTTTGATGATTAAAGGGCAATAACTCCTATAAGGAGTCGTTTCACAACTTCGACTCAATGGAGAGATTTGTAGAGCTTTTGGTGCTGAACAAGAAAGGTTGTTTCGGATTTTCTCTATCTCTTATACTGTTCGAGTTATAATCCAAAAACAATGGTCTGACCCCCTGTTCTATTTCTAGCAACGGTGTCCATGTTGGTTTGGCGACATGTATATAATTCACAAACTTGGTAGAGGACATCCTAAAGATCGAGTATACCAATTTTCAATGCAATCCCTTGAGTGGTTTCAGAGAAGAAGATCTATGAAGAAAAGTTAACGGACGGACGACGGACGCTTAACGATGACAATAGCTCACATGACCCTTCGGGTCAGGTGAGCTAAAAAAGGGTTATAAATTGTTACAGGATTATTTGATCAATTGATATATCAATCTAGAAAATACTAACAAATTAGTAGTACGTGTAGAGGTAAAATAGGAAAGAAAACATCGACTTTCTCAACGCCATGACATTGGATTTATATTGTTCATAACGCAATAAATGAATTTCAGTAGAATGCAGTGATATGCTCGACCGAGAAATTGGGAATATTTTCCAACAGATTAAAAAAAAACTGAATTACCGCTTGATGATTTACTCCGAGCAAGATAATCCGTCTCAATGTGTTGTTTTTAACACTAAATTTCTTGCTTAATGTTTATTTGAAATTAATTTATAAGAAATAACTGTAAGATATGTTGTTTATTTGTATATAACCTTAATTTTTCCGTAGCACATTAAAAAAGGTCTGCGGTTAGAAATGTAAATTTGTAGGATCTAATATATCTTCAGTGCCGGTTCGATGTTTTGGTCCCCTCCGGCCTTTTTTACAATGTTTAAAATTAGTTCCAAAGTTTTCAGACAATTACAAAAAAACACAAAACTTTTCCATTTATTATGCTAAATATTTAAAAGAATTTATATAATAGATTATATTGGTAAGTTTACTATAAAAAATTATGCTAAAAATGTTTAACCGTCTAAATTGTAAATTGATAAAAAATAAAAGTTATAAATAGAGTTAAATAATACCGTAGAAATTTCAATTTGCGATTAGTACAATCATGAAAGGTCATGTAAATGCAAGATTTGTATTGGGGTCTATTTTTTAAAGCAACGCAACGATTGATTTTTCCGCGAATTCGCGGGTTTCTTTTAGTATCCTTAATATGATAATGTCCCACACTTGCTCAATAGGAATAGGAGATATTTCCAAATCCAATATTAATAATAAATATGTGTTATCTAATTTACATTAGAGGAAAGAGGAACATAAAGAGTTACCATATTTGTACTGGATACCTAAACTTCACAAAAATCCGTACAAAGAAAAGTATATAGCTGGATCTTCATAATGTTCAACTACAGAGCTGTCCGTTCATTTAACTAAAATCTTGTCTGCTGTCAAAGAAGGTCAACAAGCATACTGCGACACTATTTATAATCGTAGTGGAATTAACCATATATGGATTTTAAAGAACTCAAAAGATTTGTTAGATCATTTTAAATCTAGATCATTTTCTGAGGTTCACTCTTTAAAAATGTTCGTTTTTCAACTTTATACACTACCTTGCCACACGAAAAACTGAAATGTCACCTGAAAAAACTTCTCGAAAAAGCTTTTTCAAACTCTAGGAATTTTGTTGTTTTGGGTTATAATTCTACATTCTTTTTCAAAACATCTTTCAAAGATAAAATTTGTTACACACTGGAACAAGTGTACAGTATGCTTGATTTCCTCAGTGACAACATATTTGTCACCTTCGGAGGAGAGATTTTTCAACAACAAATCGGCATTCCAATGGGAACAAACTGTGCTCCTCTCCTCGCCGATTTGTTTTTATACTCTTCCGAAACTGAATTTCTTCAGGGACTCGTAAAGAACAAGAAGATGAAAGAGGCAAGGTCATTTAATCTTACATTCAGATATATTGATGATGTACTTTCTGTCAAAAACACTTCATTTGGTAGATGGATTCCTTAAATATATCCTCCAGAATTGGAGATTAAAGAGACCACCGAATCAAATTGCTTAACGCCTTTCTTGGATTTGCACCTCGAATTTGACCCAGGTGGTCACCTCAGTTCAAAAATTTACGATAAAAGAGACGATTTTAATTTTCAAATTATTAATTTTCCTAATCTACAGAGCAATATAACTACTTCCCCTGCATACGGTGTTTATATTTCACAACTTATTCGATATGCCAGAGCTTGCACACATTTCACAGATTTTTTTATCAGACACCGATTTCTTCGTGACTGACTTTTGGAGCAGGGCTATAAGAAAATACGTCTCATACGATCCCTAAAAAAAATCTTTCTTCGTTATCAGCAACTAGTAGAAAAGTTCAAAATTGAGTTAGAATTGTTTTAATTAGTGTTTGATTGGTGTGCTGTACTGAGATGATCACCTCAACTATGTTGTGTTCTATGGTCATTACCGGATCCTAAGATCACAATGGAAGAGGGAGGTTTGACGCCATAAAACCTGGTTTAACCCACTATTTCGTTTGAAATGCCTGAACCAAGTCAGGGCCATTGCGATCCACCAATTCTCCGTTATGACTGATTCGTTTTTGTCATTTTCTCTGGGCTATGAGATTGATCATTCAAGTTCGGTAGTTTTGTTATTACCTTTATTTAAAAGGGGTTAAAATTCTGTGAAATGTTATGATTTGTGCATATTTTGCTTTGCTTGACATGTTTTTTTTAAACAAATAGGAATAAGTTTAATACCATTTCATTAGTCTTTAGGAATTATACAAAATTACTACTCAATATTCTAGTAATTATGCATAATTCCGGTAAATATCAGACATTATGCTTAATAACAAATGAGGCAAGTAATTAAACATATTTACTGAAATTTTCAGGAATTATGTATATGAATATGAATATAATATACTCCTATTATTTTGGCATTGGTCTATAACTGAACGATTTATCAAGTTACTAATCGTCAAGGTTACACTTTATTTAGTTCATCTCATGGAAGCATACTCTATCTTCATTTGACATTGTTTTAACGACGGACCAATGTTTCTCTTTCCAAATGAATTATAATAAATAGGCCATACTTTATCATCTGGACATGCACATTTCACTCAAATGAATGATATACGAAACTGTATGAAATTTAGATAAAATAGCTTACCACCAAATTATAGTTAATCACACACAAAAATGAATATAAAATTTAGCACAAGAAAATCTTATAAACTTTATCTGGTTAAAAACTGGGTTAAGGCGGTCAACTCTCAGATGTGTCGAATCCTGAAGACTCCCAAAGTAATGTAACAGACATACTTTGGAACGCCTTTCCATGCACTAGCGATTACAATGGTGTACCGATGATAAAAAACGATTCTCGTCTTTCAGACTTTAAATGCTTTTTTTGTAAAAGAGAGGAATTTTATAAATAGTTTGTTGTGTTGCCGACTGTCAGAATCCACGAAAACCATGAGAGTTTGTGCCCTACGAATCACAATGTTATTACATTACGTACAAAATACTGACATCTATTGGGTTTTATTCATCTTTTACCCGCTGAATTGACCATAAGCAACGCGATGTGCATTGCAACAAGCAGGGACTGTTTGCCCTTCCAGAGCACATGAGTTCAGTCATGGTACGACTTCACTTTGCGTTGTTGATTGCTGGTTGCTGGTTCTTGTCTCTTCGTGTAGTTCTTGTTTGTGCTGACTGATTTTTACCGGCCTTTCGAACTTTAAAGGGAGAGTTTACGATATTCAAACATATGGTTTTAAATCATCAAGAACAATACTTTTTAACTTATGCGAATTTTTACCTTCATAGAAAGATATTTGAATTATTTATGCAAAATATATCCCCGCTCTACATCTTAATTAAAGGTAATAACAAAACTACCGAACTCAAATGATCAATCTCATTGTCCAGAGAAAATGACAAAAACGAATCAGTCATACCGGAGATTTGGTGGATCGCAATGGTCCTGACTTGGTTCAGGCATTTTAACCGAAATGGTGGGTTAAAGCAGGTTTTATGGCGCCAAAACTCCCTCTTCCATTGCGATCTTAGGATCTGGTAATGACCATAGAATACAACAGTAGTATAGAGGGTTGAAACGATCATTTCTCGGGCAGAGCAGGGCGGAGCAGCTCTATGTGACGTTATATCTGCTTTCGGTTCCTCCATTTGGCTTCCGGTCGGCCATCTTGAATCTCGGCGACCATCTTGGCTCTCGTCGGCCATCTTGCTTCCGGTTCCGGTGACGCAACAACCGGTCATTAAGGGGAGGTAATTCCGCAAAGTCACCGTATGGTAAAAGGCTTGTAACTAAGTTATTCCTTGACAGATTCCTTTCGGGTTTGTTGCATTGTCTCTAGTAAGACAATGTCTCTTTGATGATTTTCTTCAGTGGTCATTAGAGGCTTGACCAGTAGGTGACCATTTCCTATTTCTCATCAAAGGTGGGGTTGTCGTATATCGTGTGAAAGGTAGCAAGGCGTAGTTGCCATTTCTGAGTTGTTTGAGTCGGTAGTTGTCAGTGGTCAGTCAGGACTTGACCATTAGGTGATCCCCTTTTCTTCTTGTTGTATACTAAGCGTGTAATATGTCACTGTAAAGCTGTGAGGTCTAGTTTTATATTCTTTCTTTCGTGTCAATCTAAGGGAAGTAACTCTTGGTTTCTACTGTGTTTTAAGTCCTGTATTTGATACCATTTTGTAAGGAATTTGCCGGGCTTTGTGGGGTAGGTTTTAAGTACTGGTTAGATCTTTTTATAGGGCGTTAGGGATAACAAATCGATTTTAAGTTTCGATACTTTATTTTGAACACAGTAATAGGTTTCAGTCTCCATCCTCGTCTTCTTCATTCTCCTCGTTAGGCCTGAACTGTCTCATCCAGCAAGTACTTTCTCTTCTCATAGCGTATTTCCAAGACTCTTCATGCTCATAATCTTCATCGTCCCTCAGTCATTTTGCCGTTTGTTTGATCTTCTTGTGGAGTGGATCTCGTGCCATTTCCATATGCCACATAATGTTATTGACGTAGCGATTTTTTAGAGCTTCTCTATAGAGCGGGAGCAAATCCAAGTCAGCCTTTGATATTGCCTCTTTTTCGAGGTGACCTTTTTCCGTGTATTCATCCATTTTTTTCGTGTTTGTCTTTGTAGCTGATCATCACTTGTCCAATAAAGCCACCCCACGGATCAAACTGTTCTCCGGGGTTAGTTTCTTCGTCTTCAGACAAGTCGTCACTCTTTTCTGATTCCGAATCCTCCTCTTCCTCTTCCTCAGTTTCCCATTCCGGGTCCTCCTTCAACCATTCCGGTTCCTCCATTTTTCTTTGATGCTTTTGTTCTTTGTGTCTCTGTAGATTAAACAACTTTTGGCTTGTGTATCCGCATACGTCACATGGTACATCTTTTCTTCTCGACGGCCGGGTTTTATCTGATGATTTTTGTTCCGTCCTTGTAAATTTATCTATCACTTCTGAATAGTATAACATGTTGTTAACAGAACCCTCATTGCCGGTGCGGATTTGATCGGGTCTTGTTAAATTGTCTTTCTTTCTTTTCCATACATAGGCAAAGAATGCATTCCTAAATTTTGCTAAGCTCTGTCTCTTGTATGCAAGCTTCAATGCTTTGAATCTATGCCATTCTTTAAATATTTGATGGCATTCTATGCACGGCACAATTAAATTTTGTTTCGATTTATAAAACTGATCTTTTGGCTTTCTCTCGCCGCATTTACGACAAACACATTCCCCGTTCTCACTTTCAATGTTCTTTTCTATGAGTTTTAGAAGATAATCCATTACATTTACGTGCGTCTTGTTCGAATACATTCGAGCCACTGACAACATTGTTCGTTTATTTTTCCTTTTGAAAATTGTATCGACCAATCATCTCTCAGCATTTTATCACGTGACTGACTCTTTGCTCTACTTGCTCTTTTGATTGCTCATTTTGCTCTTTTGCAGCTCATCTTGCTCTTTGCAGCTCCTTTTGCTCTTTTGCAGCTCCATTTGCTCTTTTGCAGCTCATTTGCTCTTTTTCTTGCACATCTCGCTCTTTTGCAGCTCATCTTGTGTTTTTCCTTGCTCATCTTGCTCTTTTGCAGCTCTTTTTTGCTCTTTACCTTTCTCATCTGGCTCTTTTGCAGCTCTTTTTTGCTCTTTACCTTGCTCATCTTGCTCTTTACCTTGCTCATCTTGCTCTTTTGCAGCTCTTTTTAGCTCTTTACCTTGCTCATCTTGCTCTTTTGCAGCTCATTTTGCTCTTTTGCCTTGCTCATTTTGCTCTTTTGCTGCTTTTCTTACTAATTTGATCACCACCAGCAGCAGCAGCAGCCATTTTACCCTCATCACCCTCTTTCACTTACGCAGCAGCAGCCGTTTCAACACCTTCTTCCCCTTCCACTTAAGCAGCAGCAGCAGCAGCAGTAGCAGCAGCCGTTTTAACACCCCCTTTTCACTTACGCAGCAGCAGCAGCAGCCGTTTTACCCTCTTCTCCCCTTTCACTTATGCAGCAGCAGCCGTTTCCTTACCTTCTTCCCTTTTCTTCTTGTTGTTGTGTTTTTCCTTTCCTGTGTCAATTTGTACAACTTTTGTCAAGCAAGGAATCCAGACCACTTTATACTTTTTATTTTCCATAGGCCCTGAGTTAAATCTGTTGGCGACTCGTGTCACCCCCCAGATCTCAGCAATGAAGTCGTGTGTAATCATGCGGAACTAACTATTCCATTGAGATCATTTTGTACTTGATAACCCAATAACTTCTAACCAGTTCAAACCGGTTTCTTTTCGTTCCGATACTACCCCTTTGCAGTTCTATTTTTAACCCTTACCCTAACCCTAGCTATTCTAGTTTGTAATTCTAACCCTAACCCTAACCCTAGCTATTCTAGTTTTTGTAATTCTAACCCTAACCCTAACCCTAGCTATTCTAGTTTGTAATTCTAACCCTAACCCTAATCCTAACCTCTAACCCTAACCCTTACCTTAACTCTCTTCTCTCTAACCCTATCCTTATGCTCTCTACACTAACCCTAACCCTTTCTCTTTCCATTTCTATTTTTAGCCCTTACCCCAATTCTAATTCTAACTCTCTTTGATAGTGTTGTCATTTTATTTCTAACCCTAACCCTAATTCTCTCTTCTCTAACCATAATTCTCTTCTCTCTAACCCTACCCCTAAGCTCTCTTCACTAACCCTAACACTAATCTCTAACACTAACTCTCTCTTCTCTAACCCTAACCCTTTCTCTTTTCAGTTCTATTTTAGGCCCTTATCCCCATTCTAACTCTAACTCTATTTGCCTTTGTTGTCATTGTATTTCTAACTCAAACCCTAATTCTCTTTTCTCTAACCCTAACTCTCTCTTCTCTAACCCTAACTCTTTCTCTTTCAATTTCTATTTCTTAACCATTTACTCTAACCCTAACCTAAATTCTCCTCTGTTGTGTATAGTATTTCTATTCGTACCCTAACCCTTACTCTTCTGCTATGTAGCCTTAACCCTATCTCATGATCTCTTTGCACGTAGTGCTCCATTTGTTGTTGTTGTTTTGTAAATGCATTATTGTTTGCATTGTTTTTGTTCAACTTCACAAAGAATCAGAAATTGGCGCAAACATGATATTATAAACCGCTCATGAACAAGAAAAGCAGAACAACAACAAAAGGAGCACTACGTGCAAAGAGATCAAGAGTTAGGGTTAAGGCTACATAGCAGAAGAATACTTAAAGCCTACCCCACAAAGCCCGGCAAATTCCTTACAAAACGGTATCAAATACAAGACTTAAAACACAGTAGAAACCAAGAGTTACTTCCCTTAGATTGACACGAAAGAAAGAATATAAAACTAGACCTCACAAGCTTTACAATGACATATTACACGCTTAGTATACAAGAAGATGAAAAAGGGATCACCTAATGGTCAAGTCCTGACTCACCACTGGCCACTACCGACTCAAACAACTCAGAAATGACAACTACACCTTGCTACCTTTCCAACGATATACAACAACCCCATCTTTGATGAGAAATAGGAAATTGTCACCTACTAGTCAAGCCTCTAATGACCACTGAAGAAAATCATCAAAGAGACATTGTCTTACTAGAGACAATGCAACAAACCCGAAAGGAATCGGTCAAGGAATAACTTAGTTACAAGCCTTTTACCATACGGTGACTTTGCGGAATTACTTCCCCTTAATGACCGGTTGTTGCGTCACCGGAACCGGAAGCAAGATGGCCGACGAGAGCCAAGATGGCCGCCGAGATTCAAGATGGCCGACCGGAAGCAAAATGGCGGAACCGGAAGCAGATATGACGTCACATAGGGCTGCTCCGCCCTGCTCGGCCCGAGAAATGATAGTCGTTTCAACCCTCTATACTACTCACAACATAGTTGTGAGACACAATAGGGATATTGAGGTGATCATCTCAGTACACACCGGGTATAAGCGTTACCGCGGGAGAGTCGCTAAAACGTAGGGGAGAGTCGCTTTGAACGTAGGGGAGAGTCGCTTTGAACGTAGGGAAGAGTCGATATTTGACCTAGATCGGAGCACACCAGGTATATAAACGATAAAATCATCTATTTTCATTGATCAAATGTTACAAATAAATATTGCACGGAGCATTAGAATTAATTAAGAATGTGTACACGCTAAAAATGCCGCCCAAAACCTTACATTTGATACCAAACACCTCGAACTTTTCCGGACGGTCAGTGTAAATTTGGTGACATCGCATCTTAAAATCTGATTTTCTCCACAATAAATACATTATATGACAATCGCAAGCACTCAGTACAAGATTGATATCTAGAAGAAAATCTTCCCTGTTACCCTTTACAAAGTCATAATAAAATTCTATTCGTTAATTTTTCAACAACAACCTAAGTGCCATAGGGGAGAGTCGATTCGATTTGTCTTGAACGTAGGGGAGAGTCGATTTGGATTCTTGTGAACATAGAAGAGAGTTGTATTAAATTGGCTTTCAATCAAAATTTATAACAACAAACGGTGCAAAATCTTGAAAAAATTCCTCATAGAATTATGTTGTGTTTTAGAACCTACATTATCAATGTTAACAGCACACATGTAGGTCTAATATCAAAGGCTCACACTTCCAAACCCTTGCTCAGACTTCCATCACTTAGTCGTTCATGCAATATATAGGGTTGAATTCAGTAAATATGCATACGTCATTAAGATCCAACCCTTTGTAGGAGAGCTTTCTGGTACGTAATTGACATCTTTGAGCTCCAGGATTGGTTGATAATTTTTCAAATCATTTTTAAAAAAAATCTCTAGTATATAAACAAACTCCAAAACATAAAAAAAGTTTCATTAAAAGTACATTTTGATTTTTTGCCAGTGCATTTATTGAGGTATGGGTATTAAAGGAGTTTACTGCGAAATTACAATGTTTACGAACAGTGACATGTGAAAAGCCAAAATATATGGTTTTATTAATGCAAAAGAACCAACTGAATCTTATCTTCATCGAATGAAATATGAAAGATTTGGCATTTTAAAGATGAAATTTCTATGAATTTATTTCTAAAGTTGGTAATGCATTAAATCCAATGGGGCTTTCAATACTGGATTCAACCCTATACCTGAGGTAAATTTTGAATGAATATTTTGATATTTTTTAAACTTCTTGGAACTTTTCTTCTATGTTTGCATAGATATAAGTGAAAGCAGAGTAAATTTGACAAACTGCACACCCAGGTTTACTAAAAAAAACTGCTGAATCAGCATTTTTACATATTTTCTATGAATTTAACCCATGTAATTTAACAAGACATGGAAATCATAATTATTTCAAAACAATTGATTTATTATCTTGAAATTTATATTGATGTTTATTCATTCTTACTTTTCGCAAGCTCAGGTCACTTCACAGTTGCTATTTTTTTGTCGCGACAGTTGTGAAATGTGTCAGATCTTTACAAATTTAGTCCGCCATGGGAGGCCGGATAAAAAAATTGATATAGTCAAAATATTTTCTAACTTAAGGTCATGCTTGTCAGTATCTCCTTCCTTTTATCTTAATTATGTCATACATTCCCCGAAAACCTGTATATTGTTTAAATACAATTCATATTCCATTAAAATGAGGCTCCAGGAGGCCATTTTTCTCTCAAAAAGTCTCAGTTGTTAAGTTAAGAACTGGTCTTGTTTACTAATAACTGGTAAAATTTTGAGATTATTATACTAGAATGAATGAGAAGCTAATATTCTTACAAATAATATGCATAACTTCTTAAAAATGACAACTTTCTTGTGTTTTATAGTGAATTGTGTGTTAGACACCTGTATTTTGATATTTCATATAGAGCCTTAAGGTTATGAAATGGTAGTTTGTATTTGTTGTTATATGTTCAAAGGGTATTTAATTTGTAAAATCTGACTTTTGTTTTCTTCTTTTGTGTAAAACATAACATAACTGGTCCAAAATACAGAAATTGGTTCATCTTAGGCATACTGTAAAACATGGTCTGGCATGTACATCATTTCTTTATATAAGCTTCTATAGTGCATCTTTGAGTGGTTTCAGGTGGCTAAATATGAGAGATAACATGCACTTATTTATTTAATGGCTTTAATTCATCATGTTTGACAATTCTAGACAGACTGAGAGTATTTATAGACAGAAAGACTTAGATGAAGTCAGATATTTCAGAATGCATTTTTCTGCAATATGGACACACTTTCATGAACCTGGCAAAATACCAGAAAGAGGAATAGGTGGAAGGTCATACAATAAAAACAAAGAGTATCCATCAGAATATAGCAAATCATAGTTTATTTAAGAATTTGAAGAAAACTCTTTCCTTATAGGGTTGAATTCAGTGAATATGCATACGTCATTAAGATCCGCCCCTTTGTATGAGAGCTTTCTGGTACGTAATTGACATCTTTGGGCTCCAGGATTGGTTGATAATTTTTTAAATAATAAAAAAAAAAAATGTGAAAATATGAAACAAGACCAAATAGCCAGCTGTATAATTGAAATCATATAAAATCAATCAAATCAAATTTATTCAGCAGAATTTAATACGAAATTACCCCGGGGGAAATTACATAATACAAAATTAATTCAAGTTAAAAAAAATATGTACATTTTTGTCAGTGCAAAGAGTACTACAAAAATGTACTGACACAAAAACTATTAAAAGCTGACCAAGCAAGTTCACTTGCACAGAAACTTCTGACATATTGGCTGTGACGACTAGAATACGGAAAATGGTCAAAATGCAAATTAATAAATGAAAACTGTCAATCATTACAAGATTTGGACCATAACTTTGATCTTAATTTGATTGAAATAGAAGCATTTCAAAGAATCTGTTTCTGCTCATATAAGAGATTTCTACATACATGTGTTTTTTTTATACCCACGCAAACAAAGTTTGGGGGTATATATGAATCATCCTGTCTGTTGTCCGTCAGTCCGTCCGTTTGTCTATCCACATGCATCACTATGGTTTACGGTTAGGTTTTCCGCATTATATGGCTCTTTGGGCAAAACGGACTGGCCCGACGTCAGTTTCTGGCCGCCCTTTATGGAATTTCTATCGACAACCTAAGCGCTGCAGCGGACATATTCGTATCCCGGGACCAACAAGAGTTGGTCATAAAATTTGTATATACTTAGAGTTAATGATATGTCTATAATTGAACAATTTTTCCAGACATATTCAAGGTTCCTGATTAAGCTCATTTTATATCTTCATTTGAGAGGTTTCGTTTTTAAAGAATAATTTTGAAAAATTAACCATAATTTATCATCTGGACATTCGTATATTATTCTAACGGATGATCTACGAAATTTTATAAAAGGAAGCGATATAATATCTCATCTCCAAAACAGTAATTTATCACACCAAAATGTTGTTCTTGATTATACAAATACCACTTTACCATGTGACTCCTACACTTTTGATCTTGAATAATTCATTTCACTTTTCAAAAAAAGTTCTTATTTCTAAAAATACTTTTTTTATTTCCTTTGTTTTTCAATTAAACATGATTTGAACACACTACACACTAAAATGTGAAAGTACAAATGTACGTAGGTCCAACGCTCACGTGACAAAAACAAATATGGCAGACCACAAACGATAAACAACCTAAATGAGTCCAAATTTATTATCCTCTCTAGACAAAGCGTGTTCTATATAGACCAGAGTGCTGTAGAATCGCAATGAAACTAGACTGGTGTAAACAAAGCTCTACCACATGAACAACCGCTGGGACACAACTTCGTTCAACTTCAGTCAAGATTCAATCTTCTCTTCATCTTGGTAAGTCGAACCTTGACCAGACGCTTAACTTTCTATGTAGAATATGCACAATAATAGTCACATTTATTACGTGATAAGGTAAAAGATTGGCCGAAAAAGGGGGACGACATAATCAAAGTAGGACCCATGCTACGACCTGCTTATTGATATTTAACCAATAATTCATTCCACAAAAGGGGTGGCCTCCTGGTCTTCTAACTTAAAGTCTGGAAGTGCATTTAACTTGAAGGGGGGGGCCTTGGTTTTTTGTTTTGGCCAGAAAATTTTTTTCCGCGCAAAGCGCGAAAAAAAAAATATTTTGTGAATACGTCATGACAGAATTTTTATTTTTTGAAAGCGTCGCGACAGAATTTTTTTTATTATTAGCATTATTTTATATGGCAGAAATTCTTCTTCAGAATATTTTTTTTTCTTACTCTCTGCTGCCAAAATATTTTTTTCATCAAAAATCATTTTCAAAATATTTTTTTAGGAAAAAACCAAGGCCTCCCCTTTTCAAGTTAAATCGTCGGTCCCTTACGTCCTTATTCAGGTCGTACCTGTATCATATTATTCTTACCCATTTTGATACACTATAAAACATTATCATGATAATGGTAGCAACTCGTCTTTTGGTTTATGAAAAACGGCTAAACTTTGTTTTACACCAGTTGCTTCAAGAAAAGCTACGATTTGGATAATTTGGTTAAAATAAGATCTATCAAATGTTCACTTCTGTCTTTGCATAGCAGTCAGAAAGGTGGTCAGAACGAGACAAAAGAATATGCGCTCTTCAGTAAATAAGGTAGAATTTGATTCGGCATGTTTACGTAGTAACTATGGGCATTAAAAAGTTTATTAGAGCAACTTTTAAAATAAATTGTGATATAGAATATGTAAAATGAAAGTAGACAACACCGAATTTGCCTTGGTTTATTAAATTTGCAGCATGAAAAGAGCACATTTCTCATGTTAAGTGATATTATGGGGTCTGATTTCCTTTGTGACAAATAAAACATCATGCTCCTAAAAATCTGAAAAAAATATATACAACAGATAAGACTCCATTCTTTCTGATAAAAAATTCCTGAACCCGTCGCTATAGCGGTATTGATAAAAATGATTGTCAAAGTTGTGCTAATTTCATACGTTATTTGTGAATCCCCCTTTCTAAATATAGAAATTTCATTCATAAAATAAATAAACATTGAGGGTATCTTATACCCAGCTAAAAATAGCAATGGTCTACTCGACTTCCTAAAATATTTTTTCTTAAATTCTGCAATATATAAGGCCTTAACTGGTGAAACTGTTTAAATTTTACTTTTTATTAATATAATCCATGGTTTTATAATAAAATGATAATAAGCAAATGTAAAATGACGTTTTAGAAGGGGGAGGTCTATTAAGTGAGGTTTGTTCGATTTGTAAAACTGTAATCGTCTCCCTTCATTTGCCTAGCAACGTTTTAGATTTGCTTGTGACAAAAAAAACATTTTTCTCCGATTTCCTTAAAATTTTGTCAACAAAAAAAGCATAAGATTGGTCGTCATCTGTCAAAGTATGTAACCCGTCGCAATCACCGTTATTTTTTAAATTCAACATGTTTATCACCTGTATAGAGTTCCGGTTATTCCTTAGAGATAATAAATTCCTTTTTTTGTCACAAATTATTATTCTATGTGTAAAACATCCTAACTAAGAAAAAAGAACAATAATTTGTCCATTCACTTGTACCCGAACTTGAAAATAACCATGACCTACTTTTTATTAATCAAAAGATTAAGTTGGTGATTTCAGCTCACCGCGTCATTCAAAATGATGTGTTTTTCGGATGATTAGACATACAAAATATTTACAAGGGAGATAATATTTTGTCACCACCTGTCTGACTGAAGTAGATCTAAAGACATCTCATAAGGGACGGACAATTTAACTTGAAGGGGGCTTGGTTTTTTGTTTTGCGCGGACAAAATATTTATTTTTCGAAGGCGTCAAGACAGAATATTTTTTTTATTATCAGCATTATTTTTTATAGCAGAAATCCTTCTTCGGAATATTTTTTTTCTTACCCTCAGCTGCCAAAATATTTTTTTCATCAAAAATAAATTTCAGAATATTTCTTTCAGGAAAAAACCAAGGCCCCCCTTCAGGTTAAATGGTGGGTCCCTAATGAATAAACTCCACCAGCAGTGCCAACGATCTCGGATATTTTAAATCATAATTACAACAAACTTCCAGACGATAAATTTCTCTAGTCTGAGGTGCTGATCACTTTTATCTTGCCAGAATGTTGATATCTTAACAGTTTTTGCATAGAAACCAACTGCAATTTCCCCTATGTTACATTTTTAGCCTTGGCGACCATGTTTTACGACCAATGAAAACTCCCACTTTAGTACTATTCCACTCATGCTAATAAACAATTATACTAAAAATGGTTTCAATTGGTGTCAGAGAGGATAATGTTTGAAAAAGTCAACGGACGACGGACGCAAAGTGATAACAATAGTTTATCTGACCCGAGCTAAAAAGGTAAAAAAGAAACATTTTTAAGGAATTAATCGTGGTAAGGTATCGATCATTTTTCCTTAAAAATATTTTCAATTTGATTTCAATGAAAAAAAGTATTTTGGCAGCAAAGGTTAAGTAAAAATATTCTGAACAAGGATTTTTGCTATATAAAATAATGCTAGCAATGAAAAAAAAATTCTTTTGCGACGCCTTTAGCCCCCTTTCAATAGTCGGTCCCTAAGTCATTTAAATCAGGACAAACGATAGTCCTTGAGGTCATTAACCTGCTTTAAACCAGATGAAAGACAAATACTTTTACAAGACAAGGATTGTACATGTGATAAACTGCTTCTAATTCATCACCCGCCATTTACAGGTTATACTTTAATTGATGTTATACCATATTTAAAGAAGATATATCATACCATTAAATCATTGTGAATCACATAAAGCGTTCTTCGTACAGATAAGTCAAACAGAGCATCGATGCTAACTTGTCTATCGGTGTTTTGTAATGGATCATGTTCTTTCGCTTCAACAATCACCGATTTGGTAGCGCATCAATCTCAGGTGACTTAAAGAACTTGAGATAGGACACAATAGTTTATGGAAATACTTGCAGTTTCAAATCGTCATTTTTTTATCTTGCGTGCCTAAATTCCGTACATGTGGTTTGCTATTAGATTTTTTTATTTACTTCTTTTAGTATAGTGTTCATATAGTGGTGTTGGTTATTTGCAGTGTTTTGGGTAACTGAGAACCTCTAACGAGTCTTTGAATAGTCGAAACACCCATCACACGTGTAATTTTGATTTAATTTTTTTTGTAACCACTTGGACCTTGAAGCACTACAAACCTGTCTTAGCACCGTTTGTACTAATTGGAACATAAACATAGACATCATTGCCGATTTGGAAAACAAAACTATGACTTAGATCAACCTATACCTGTAGTAGGATAAACTTAGCGTTTAGAAAATTTTGAAATTTACACATACAAGGGCGGATCCAGGATTTTAGTTTAGGGGGGGGGGGGCTTAAAAATGTATTTAGTTGTTTTTCGCCGAGTGGAACAAGGCATTAAATTGTAAAAATGCTATTATATTGATTTCGTGCAAAAACATTTTTTTGTGTCAGTTTTAGGGGAGAGGGGCGTACATCTGGTACGCCTTTCGTTTGATCCACGCCTGCTACATGTATATGTCATAACTAAAGTTTGCAGTTTTTTTTCTTCAATTCATAGGGTTGAGGTTGAATATGCTAACCTTGGAGATTTTAAACTTAACCGGCAGCAATAATACGCGTTTCTTATCTTAAAGACTTCTCAAGGAGGCTGTTAATATAAAGCACCATACAATTTTTAAATATAATGAGCCCAAATCATGACCGTTAAAGATCAACCTCTGCCCGTGGTAAGAAGATTACGATGTCTAAAAAAATATGGATCCTATTCGAATTACGTCTGTGAGTGAGTGAGTGAGTGAGTTGGTGTTTTACGCCCGTGCAACGCTATATAGGTTATTTACAGGCGATGAACATGAAAAGGATGATAAAATGAACATGAAATGATGATGATAAAAGAATTATGGGGATGGGGTGGGAAACAAAGGACCGGTAAATTTTGAAGAACCACAGGAAAAAGGGGAGAGGTGGGTAGGGTCGGAAAATTTAGCCTTTGTGGTGCACTACTGGGCGGTCCACAAAGGGGTCTTTTACGTGCATGAAGCGTGGCATTCTTCACACACGTTGGCCCACTATGGTCGGCGGTCAGGGTTTCCGTATTATAGACCTGACAACCCCCGCGGACGAGGGCTACCCTATTCAGCCACCTAGGGTACACACTTGGTCGCTCTGTGGGCTGAGCACTGACCCGACGTCAGAATCCCAAGACCCTTAGTCGCCTCTTACGACAAGCTAGGCTCTGCTGCGGGCCTATTCGCCACCCGGGCCCCGCACGGGGAGAATTACGTCTGTACAATTGCATTGTAAATTTACACAAGTATATAATCTATTTCTATAATTTATCAGGCACATGCCATAATCAATTGTCTACAATCATAACTTGTAACAATTTGAACCTGGACTGATATCAAAAGACATAACAAAATAATTGGGACATATAAAAGTAAGATTTATGTGAACATATGCTAACCACTTCCATTGGATTTGTTCCTCTAGGAAGTTTACCTAATTGTAAAAAGAATTAATTGTCTGCGGTTTTCGTGTAACACTTTGTATGGTCATTTAAATGAATGCCTTGAAGTTTTGTGTTGATCTAATTCTTAAGTGAATATGTATGTCATATATACGGGTGTATCTTAAACAGGCCGTATAGTATGATCACCAAACAACTAAACTGCAACATGAACTCAAGTCAAAACGAAAGTGAACTCTGGTGTTCCGGAAGGTTTGTTTGAACACCAATTGAGTGCGGGTCAAACCTCTGTATATATAGAGATAGAAATCGTGTGGTTTTTTTTTGTCTACAAAAACGTGCTGCTTCCTTAAAATTTCTTAAAATCCTTGGCAACAACCGAGAAAAACATAACATTAATTTCATGTTGTAGCACTATGTGTCAGACGTGACGCTCTAATACAGAAATCATGATGTTCCGAAAAGCCCCTTTTGTCCATTCATATCATAAATATTTAGATGCTTCATATCATAATATATATCTTTATTGCAAAATTACACCCATTAGGGTCATGCAATGCAGTACTAACTAAACAAATTAACATGCAGAACAATTTAATGCGCGTAATCCTTAAAAATATCCTTTGTAACTATCTAGTTCTAAGCAGGAGGTCTGCAAAAAAAGGAAGCCTTCACATTTAATAAATTCATTGTTGATTGATACAGCAAATTTTCTTGTTACGGAATGATCAATGAAAGAAAGAATAATAACTCTTTAAACACCGGAAATGAGATAACAAAGCTCAATAATGTTGTGCACAATTAGAGAAGTCAAGCCATTGCTATACCAAATTTACAAGGAAAACATCAGGTATAGCATACGAAAATTTTTAAAAGCACTACTTTTTATAAGAATCATGCAAAGAGCAATTCATGGGTGGAAAGCCTACACCAATTTATTTTTTATGTGTTACTCCTACTAGCACCCTGCTTTGATCTTTTGTGCTCTTTTTCCAAACTAGCCCTGGTCCCGAGAGAAAAAAAATATATAGAATGCATTGGAAAAATGTAAGAAAGGAAGATAACTCTTTAAATTGTCAATAATTTCAATCAAAATGGCAAGATTTCTCCCAGGACCAGGCAGGTATGAACAAATTGTTATTTATTTCTTATTTTATATACTTTAAACTATCTTTCGTTAAAAATAAACCACTCTAGCCTTTTTATCGATGAATCAATTTTCTTCAATTTTGCATGATTCTTAGGTGGACTACTACTTTAAAAAAATATAATAAAATCCTTACAGATTTCACAAAAAATTGTGAAGGCTTATGATGGCATTTTATTGGCAATCAGTGTGTTTGAATATTAACAAACATAAAGCTTGACATAAAGGCGGTCAAAATGGTAATAGTAGTAAGTTATTGCTTTATTCTTAAGCAGCACGATTTCGGCTATATTTAGGAGATGAACATCAAAGTGGTAATGCAATGAACATGAAATGACGATGAAGTGGAGGAAATGGGGACACAAGGCCAATCGGGTAGGAGAGTTTTGACTGCCACTGGAAAAAAGGAGTGATGGGTAGGGACGAGAAATTTAGCCTCTTGCATGGGGATCCTACGGGTCCTACTCTTACCGAGGCCTGCAGCAGGGTTCTTTAACGTGCGAGGAACGTGACATTTTTTCCCCAACACGGTGCACCACTATGGTTTGCGGTCAGATTTTCCGCATTATCGCCTGACGACCCCGCATCTCTCGATGTCAGGGCTGCCCCATTCAACCACCTGGGGCACACATCCAAGTCGCTTTGTGGGCAAAGCAGCCTGACTCGATGTCAGGTTTCTGAGCGCTCTTTAGTGGACTTTTACCGACAAGCTTAGCGCTGCTGCGGGCCTATTCGCCACCCGGAACCCGCACGGGTTCAATATGGAAATCGTTGGTTGTTATATGTTTTGCTTAGCTGGTTATAATCACGAAAACAAACATCTTTTCTGCGTCTTACAATAAGAGAACACACATGTAAACGTGGACTGACTGTCGATGTCTAAACAAGGCCTTTAGTTGTCTGCAAATAACACTGAACATGTACCCTTTGCGTACGAGTTGCATAATATATGCTTTTATGCTTTGAGTGTTGAATAAATTATGTTTTTTTTTCTCTTTGTATAGATGTACCATAATATTCCCAGACGCGAAAGAACCTGCTCAAAATGTCAAGACGAAAAACATTTTCTTTTATCCTGTCAAATAAACAAACAACAAAGAGATATTTTATTCTCTGAAATTTCAAATAGAGACGATACTTTTTTTAAATTAACTTGTAATAAAAAGTGAAATATATCCTTTGTCCAAAACTAGGACTTTAAACTTATGTCAAGGACTTTATAAAGCGATCGATCTTCAGAACTGCAAAAATAGGGTCCACATCGGTTAAAACATACAATCGTACATGCAAGTTTGAATTTGTACGTTGACTGATTAAATTGTATATATATTCTGTAATTGTTAATTGATGTTTTATATATCTATGTATAATTGCTTTGGCTCATATGGGTGTAACCGCAATAAAGAATTTATTTAATATGATAATCCAAATCACTTTCCGGACTCAATATTATTGTTTTAACTATTTGTACTAAACGCTTTGTGGTATTGAGCTTAATTGTTGCTTTGGGTCTACAGTGATGAATAAAAGCGACTGTAATATGTGCCCCAGGTTTGGCAGCCCTGTCATAATGAATGCCGGGTCGTCAGGCTATAATGCGAAAACCTGACCACAAACCATAGTGGGCCAACGTGTGTGGAGATGGCCACGCTTTATGCTCGTAAAAGATCCCTTCGTGGACCGCCAAGCAGTGCACCACATAGTCTAAATTTTCTGCCCCTACCCACCTCTCCCCTTTTCATGTGGTCTTAAGAATAGTAGATTTTTCCCATCCCACCCCCATATTCCATTTATCATTATCATAACTTTCATGTTCATTTTATTATCCTTTTCATGTTCATTGCCTTCATTTAGCGTTGCAAAGGCGTAAAACACCAACTCACTCTTAAAAATGTAAAAGTTAGAAACAATTGTGTTTTTTCTCTTTTTTTTCAAATCACGACTGGCACAGATACTTAATGCAGATTTAAAAAAAGAAGAAAAAGCTGATGGTCGATTTTACAAAGACTTACAGTAACTTTAGACGATAAATAGCTGTGGAATTAGAGTACGCGACACAAACAACATAAAAACGGCAAGAGGAAAACTATGAAAGCTCTCTCGTATACAAGTATACCATCATGAAAATATATATAAGAGCATACACCTCAAGCACGGTGATATGTTCGACTGCATCCACACAGCACATGAGACAAACTCTGCAAAAAATAGACGATAAAGAGATGTGGAATAAGTGTACGTCATCAATGAGTCAACAGCAAATTATTTACAGAGAATCAATAGTAATCGTGAGATTTAATCTCATGTACAAGTACATCATATCTAAGAAAAAATATAGAGCATACATCTGAAACACAGGGAATTGTTCTACTTACTCTAGATGTCTACATGAAAGGGATGATAAAATGAATATAAATGATTTAGTGGGCACACAATGCCAGTCAGGATTATAAGTTCTTAGGATCTTGTACTGAACATAGAGGGACGTATGAGTTCGGGCAGTATAGAATTATCAAGGAACTAAATTTTAACGTATTAGAAATTCCTGACAAATCTCCGGACCGTTTTATTATATTTTTTTATATTACAATACAGGTAATACCAAAATTACCGAACCGGGATGATCTATCTCATTTTTCAAAAAGAACACATACTTGAGAAACTGGAGATCACAATGGTCCTGACATTTTTGTTGCACCAAGAAATCACTCTTCGATAGTAATCCATGGTCCGGAAGTAGTACAAAACGTAAATGTATAGAGAGATAATGTAATCTGTACTGATAAATTAAATGTCCATCTTAAATTCACTGTCCCAGATTACTAGCGCCGAGGTACTTTTCAAGGGTTACAGTTTCATGGACCAGCTTTAATTTAATTAATCAACTTCCTTTGCACATTTAGAACACTTTGTGGTGTTGGATAAGAGTATGATCATTCGGACACACACATGTAATCACAAGCAGCAAAATTAAAGGAGCTTGATAAAGCTTGCAACAGTAATAATTCAAACAACATGTAAACAATGAAGTGAGGGGACTGGTGACGGAGTCGGCATCTGCAACCTAAAAATGGTAAAGATCTATTCCCACTTACTGGTAAATGCC
Source organism: Arcuatula senhousia (assembly GCA_963971305.1). Taxonomy (NCBI): domain Eukaryota; kingdom Metazoa; phylum Mollusca; class Bivalvia; order Mytilida; family Mytilidae; genus Arcuatula; species Arcuatula senhousia. Next base: position 20,342,471 of record OZ020313.1, on the reverse strand, counting down.
ACATTAACACTGAGTAATCAATTGGTATGGAAGGTATATGGCTAGAGTCTTATTCTGTTAATAATGACAATGTTGTAAATAGATCACCTATATTTGTTTAATCAAGTTTTGATGTTTTTTGCTTTAAGAAAATTTTAACAAAACTCCATTGAACTATAATGATCTAACGACTAATCTAAAATTTTGTTGATTCATGAATTCTGGCCTGGGTTTAAAAAAAACATATAAAATTGCATGAGTATTTCCTCAAATTATAACAGAAATTCTAAGATAGATTTTGGGTCGAGGAAATGATCAAATTTGAGACGTTTAATGAAACCAGCACATGCATTAGGCATAACACCAGAAAATTTTATGCAATCAGTGAATGACAAGGCGTAATCTTATTGCTTCGGAAATGGGTTTAATGCCCGATTTCGAATATTGCCGCTAACATATATATCAACGGCATGTCTAGACATTTAGCTAAGGGGCTCTATAGACTGTCCAAAGAGGGTCAAAGGCCAAGTCACGCTTCAGATAATCAATCAATTTTTTTTTTCAAAAGGGGGCCGGGCCACTTGCCGATTTAAATCCGCCACGGTATATCACACTTGTGGGACCAATAGAACAAACATGTTTGAAGAATGATAGAAAAAATATATCGATTGACAGGTTAAGAGAGGAAGCTTATATAAAAGTGTAGTAAGATATAAATTGTTAAATAAACCTTAAAATAATTTCAGATGATTTTAGGTTGAAAACATGTCACGTCACAACTCGTGATTACTGTACCATGTGTACGTCACAAGTATTATCTTAGAAGCTGATCATTTTGTAAAGTGACGGAAATGTGAAAAATAACATAATTTAAAGGAATCAATTTACACGTACTTTATGTCAGATCTGTCAATATCAGATTGTGTCAATTATAAATTATTGGACCATATCACACATCCAATTAGCTAATTTCCTTACGGATTTGTACTTAATAAGCTGAAAAGATCACGACATTTTCAAATTAGGGAAGAAGTATTAAAGCTATTGTAAGCTATGTGCTTAATTTGACATTTGCCTGACACTTTAAAAATATGATTCATATAAATCCTGGAGTAAGTAAGTAAGTTCGTTAACTAGTTAGTGAGGTATTGCTTTACTTCTAAGCACTGCAACTTTGGGCTGCACAAGGTAGACATGAATGGCATGAAAGGGATGAGATAAAATGAGCCTGAAATAATTGTTTTGAGGTGAAAAGGGGGTTAGCAACGCAACGCCAAAAAGGTATACAAAATACAAATTAAGAAGCTGTTGGAAAACGGTATAGAATGGAGAAGGTCGGGTAATTTAGCTTATTTCAAAGAAGAAAATTATCCTACTCATATCAAAACCTGCAAAAGTGTTTTCCTCACACGATGGGAGGCAAAATTCTTTTGCAGGTCATATTGTGGTATTAAGGTTATCTGTTTTATGATTTCACCACTCTGTCATGCAAATGACAACACACATTTAAATCTGTGTGTGAGAAAAGCGACCTTAAGGCAAGGGTCAAGATTCTTTGGTATACTTTTACTTACATGATTATTACTACTCTGGACATTTCTTGACTCGGGACAATAACAGGGCATATATTTTAAGTTTCATTTTGTATTTATTAATGTATGAAAATACATACTACACATATCTAAGTTTAGAATGTAAAGATTCATATTACATTCATCCTAATAGAGCTTATACGTGTAAAAAAAATTCAGATGAGATTATTACAATTTTATTACAATTTATTACAATTTTTATAAAGCACTAAATCAAATGAATTATTTCGCAAAGCGCTGTACATCATAATCAATTTAAAAAAAATCAATAAAAAAGACATAAGTGAATAAAGGTAATAACAAAACTACCGAACTTGAATGATCAATCTCATAGTCCAGAGAAAATGACAAAAACGAATCAGTCATACCGGAGAATTGGTGGATCGCAATGGTCCTGACTTGGTACAGGCATTTCAAACGAAATGATGGATTAAACCAGGTTTTATGGCGCCAAACCTCCCTCTTCCATTGCGATCTTATGATCCGGTAATGACCATAGAACACAATATAGTTGTGAGACACAATAGGGATATTGAGGTGATCATCTCAGTACAGCAGACCAGTCAAACACTAATTAAAACAATTAACTACCATATCTTTTAACTCAATTTTGAACTTTTCTACTAGTGGCTGATAACGAAGAAAGAATTTTTTTAGGGATCGTATGAGACGTATTTTCTTATAGCCCTGCACCAAAAGTCGGTCACGAAGAAATCGGTGTCTGATCAAAAAATCTGTGAAATGTGTGCAAGCTCTGGCATATCGAATAAGTTGTGAAATATCAACACCGTATGCAGGGGAAGTAGGTATATTGCTGTAGATAAAAGGAAAATTAATTTGAAAATTAAAATCGTCTCGTTTATCGTGAATTTTTGTACTGAGATGACCACCTGGGTCAAATTCGAGATGCAAATCCAAGAAAGACGTAGAGCAATTTGATTCGGTGGTCTCTTTAATCTCCAATTCTGGAGGATATATTGAAGGAATCCATCTACCAAATGAAGTGTTATTGACAGAAAGGACATCATCCATATATCTGAATGTAAGATTAAATGACCTTGCCGCTTTCATCTTCTTGTTCTTTACAAGTCCCTGGAGAAATTCAGTCTCGTAAGAGTATAACAACAAATCGGCGAGGAGAGAAGCACAGTTTGTGCCCATTGGAATGCCGATTTGTTGTTGAAAAATCTCTCCTCCGAAGATGACAAATATGTTGTCAATGAGGAATTCGAGCATACTGCAAACTTGTTCCAGTGTGTAGCAAATTTTATCTTTGAAAGATGTTTTGGAAAAGAATGTAGAATTATAACCCAAAACAACAAAATTCCTCGAGTTTCAAAAGGCTTTTTCGAGAAGTTTTTTCAGGCGACATTTTAGTTTTTTGTGTGGCAAGGTAGTGTATAAAGTTGAAAAATCGAACGTTTTCAAAGAGTGAACCTCAGAAAATGATCTAGATTTGACTTAGTCAAAATATTAAATTAGATACAATATTACTGAAAAATATATATAGTATAATTTTCTACAATTATGTACACACATATTAAAAAGGTGGGGACGTCATGTAAATGATAAGAGTGAACCTCAGAAAATGATCTAGATTTGACTTAGTCAAAATATTAAATTAGATACAATATTACTGAAAAATATATATAGTATAATTTTCTACAATTATGTACACACATATTAAAAAAGTGGGGACGTCATGTAAATGATAGAGATCATTTTAAAAATAAAACCATCAATTTAAAATATAGAATATAAAACAGATAAAAGAATGGTAAAAGTAAAAATGAAAAATAGTAAAAAAATAATCATTAAAATATTTATAAGAAAAAAAAATAGATACGGTACCCAAATGAAAATAGCACTAATAATTTACCTTTAAAAGAGAACCAGTTGCATAAATAATTAAAAATAACTTCGCAGGAACGGGAAATGTAATACAGATATATCAAAGTAAAAATATGTATTAAAAATCATTTCATGGTATAAAATAAATAAAAATACATATCACATAAAACACAATAATACGTCTTTTGGCATCAAGCTGCAATATCACAGTTTATAAAAACGCTTGTCTAAATAAGTGTGTTTTCAGTTTCTTTTTGAAAATATTTACAGACACTGCAGTTTTCAAGTCTCGAGGTAAGTCATTCCATAGGGTGGCCGCCGCTTTATCGAATCTTCTTTTGCCATAACACTTTGTTCTTACATGTGGTGTTATCAAAAGCAAATTGTTTTCTGATCTTAATGTTTGTGTAGGCCTGTACAAGGTTACTAGTTCACATAGATAGTGAGTGAGTGAGTTGGTGTTTTACGCCCGTGCAACGCTATATAGGTTATTTACAGGCGATGAACATGAAAAGGATGATACAATGAACATGAAATGATGATGATAAATGAAATATGGGGATGGGATGGGACACAAAGGACCGGTAAATTTTGAAGAACCACAGGAAAAGGGGAGAGGTGGGTAGGGGCGGAAAATTTAGCCTATGTGATGCACTACTTGGCGGTCCACAAAGGGGTCTTTTACGTGCATGAAGCGTGGCACTCTCCACACACGTTGGCATCACTATGGTCGGCGGTCAGGGTTCCCGTATTATAGACCTGACAACCCCCGCGGACGAGGGCCACCCTATTCAGCCACCTAGGGTACACACTTGGTCGCTCTGTTGGCTGAGCACTGACCCGACGTCAGAATCCCAAGACCCTTAGTCGCCTCTTACGACAAGCTAGGCTCTGCTGTGGGCCTATTCGCCACCCGGGCCCCGCACGGGACGTTCACATAGATAAGCTGGCGATTCTTGTCTTAAGGATTTAAAAACATAGAGCAAGAGTTTGTATTGCACTCTATAGTGTATCGGCAGGCAGTGCAATGCTTCTAATACCGGTGATATATGGTCATTTTTTCTACATCTGGTAATCAGTCTAGCAGCCGTGTTTTGGACCCTCTACAACCTCTGTTTTACACACGCAGGAAGACCATACAGCAATGCGTTGCCATAGTCAAGTCTAGAAACCACTAGAGAGTTTATTAATTACAAGTCTTACAGGCATTATCAGTTATGTATGGACGTATTCGGCCTATATTACGAATTTGGTAATAGCACGATCTTGCAACTGAGCTGATTTGTTGGTTCATGGACAGCGTTCTATCAAAATGAACTCCCAGATTCCTAATAAACTCGGGACTGGTACATGTAAAAATGTTTTCCTTGATGACTAAATTACAGTTTTTTATATCTTTCACACGATGTTTTGGTGCAAATAGCATTTGTTCAGTTTTATCTTCATTTAGTTTTAACATGTTTGATGTCATCCACGAACTAATATCAGATAGGCAATTCTCCAACTGTTTTGAAATATCTGACCAATCATTCAGTGGTTCGAAATTTAAATACATCTGAGTATCATCAGCATAACATTGATAGGACGTATTATGTCGTCTACAAATTTCGACAATTGGCTTTGAGAAAATGCAATATAGCTTGGGTCCAAGCACAGAACACTGAGGCACACCACACTGAAGATGAAATTCATTTGATAAGACAAAGCCCACAGCAATACGTTGAATCCTTCCTTCAAGCTGAGACAATAATTAAATTCGATATGATTTTCTCAGCTTCAAGATACAAAAGTAACCATTTCAACGCATTCCAAGAAATTCCAAAAGAAAATTGTAACCTTTGTTGAAGAATTGAATGGTCAATCACGTCAAATGCCGCTGAGAGGCCTAGCATTAAAAGAACGGCACAGCTGTTTTTGTCAAGCGAAGAGGCAATGTCGTGGTGTACTCGCAGTAACGCAGTTTCAGTAGAATGTCCATTTCGATATGCGGATTGAGCAGGATCGTGAAGTTTGTTTGTCACTAGGTGAGTTTCAAGTTGACTTTCAACCACTTTTTCGAGAATTTTAGGCAAGAAAGAAAGATTAGACACGGATGAGATGTATATTAAATGATATTTCACTTGAGTTTCACATAAATCTCCAGCGAGTTTTACATTTAAATCACGTGAATTCCTCATGAAATTACTTAACATTTATTTCACGAAAAAAAAAATCCCATTATTTTCATGTAAGCGAATTTCATATGAATTGCACATACATAAACTTCACTTACATGAGGATCAAATCAAGTGAAACTCATGCAAGTGAGTCAAATTTGCTTGTGTAAGTTATTAAAATCTCTGAAAAAACTCACACATTTAGTCACATTATGTTACAAGTACTTGTCTCTTGATTATCTTGGGTTTTCCTATAAAAAATAAAATTCTCAAAGACTCAGGCTTTTATACAGTGGCAGAATACGGCCATAAGAATAAAAATAATAGCAAGCACAGCTCATATCGGGCACAAAGTTCCCGCGAAAAATTTGTTTAATGCTGATATTGATTTTTTTTTTCGTCCGGATATGCTTCTCATGTGCACATTTTATACAGCTTCGATGTGAATTTGAAAATTATTACCAATTTTGCTACTAGCCTTCCAAACATTTTCTATGTAAATATGTAGAGCAAGGAGAAAAATATTCTGATGACGATGAGTTACTTCTTTTTTTAGTAAACAAATTTTATTCATTTTTTTTACATTTTCGTTTTTTACAATTCGTCCCAAGTACCTTGTCACAAACTGAACGTTCTAGAAAATGAACTGATTAAAATAAAAATAACTACGCTCAAAACAGTTGCATCAAAAGTGTCCACGTCTTTTCGGGAATGGGGTCCTCCAGATCTTATATTCTGAAACGATGTTATTCCTCAATTGTGGCGTGGAACTCCGTCATTTGGGGGCTTAAAAGAGGATCCATCTGTGATGTTTCATGATATAGGGGGAGCCTTCTTCATCTCAAAAGGTATGTAAAAATACAATTTTAGCTGTTCATTGACATCTTATATTTCTGCTGTGCTCGCATTTAGGCAATGCCTACCTCATATTATCACTTTCTCTCAAGATACCATCTCGTTCCCTCAATATTATGATCACGTTTACTCAAGATAGCATCGCTTTCCCTGAAGATAGAAACAGTCAGTTATCGCGTTCGCTCAAAATATTTGTCACGTTCCCTCAAGTCAATTGTCGCGCTCTATCGCCTTCCCCTGAAATAATTACCACGTTTCCTCAAGATAATTACCTTTTTTCTTCGAGATAATAATAGAGTACCCTAATGTTATAACCACGTTATCTAAAAATAACATCGCCTTCGCTCAAGCTTACATTACGTTCCCTCAAGATAACATCCCGTTTCCTCAAGGTAAAATCGTTATCTATATTGGGGGAAACAGATGTTATCTTGAGGGAATGCAATATCATTTTTTGGAACGAAATGTTATCTTGACGGAGCACAATGTTATTTTGACGGAACACAATGTTATCTAGAGGGAACGCAATATTATCTTGAGGGAACGCAATGTTATCTTGAGGGAACAAAGTAAATATCTTGGGGAAACGCAATGCTATCTTTGAGAAAACGCGATAATTATTTTAAGGGTATTGAGGAAACTCGATAACTATCTTGAGGGAACATAGGGTTATCTTGAGGGAACGTAGTGTTATCTTGGGGGAACGAATTGTTCTTTTGAGGGAACGTGATATCATTTTTTTTCTCATGGCTGCATTCTTCCACCGTACTTTAAAGTTATAATTTTCTCGATTTTAGAAGAAAAAATCAATCAAGGAGCACATGACGTAATGCAAAAATATATATACAATGTGCATTGTGAGCCTTTTTCATTGTCTTCATTTGAGCTTCATGCCAATCTTATGACACTATGTCTGTAAATGTGATCATTTGATCAAATATAAGGCATAAAACTACCACGATAATCTACTTAATCTTTTAAACCCCCAAATTCAATGCAATTTAGATGTGATGTAAAAGAGCCACATAAAATCACATTTATTACCTAATCAAATGGAACACCGATCGTTATTAAAATGTTCATTCATTTAATTTGTCAATCAGTGATCACTCATCCGTTATTTTCTAACATGGTAATAATTCGAAATAACTAAAAATGTCATTTTTTATCAAGTATCTGATTGGTGGGATCAAAGGTTGTGTTTAATTCATTCATCGGAGCATTCCGTTTGTGCCTATTGTAAATTTCAATTTAAATACATCGACTCTGATCCAATGGAGTGATAGAAATTTCACGCTTCTGAGGCGAGGGGTGGATCTATCTTTGCTTTACTTATATATGGTTTACGCTATAAGTTCATTCATCTACCTATTTATATACAAGCTTACATGCAAAGAAGAAAATCAATTTAATATTTTGAAATATATGTGATAATCAAGTCATCGCCGTGGAATGAACACATAAGTCATTTTAATAGACAGAACTGGTTTGCTATAATATACAATATTGGAATATTGGAATTACCATCTGCATAATCTGCCAACTCCTCAGCTAAAAAGGAATCTATTCCGAAGGAATTTAATTGTGTGAGGAAAATATCTGATTTTACTTTAGCATAAGCTATTTCTGTGATGTTATCAGCTAATATTACCTGTTTGTTTTAAGATTAATGTATAATATTGTTACAATGGAAAATGCAAATCTTGCCGATCCTTATACATGTACTGTGCGTATAGTGGCACCGAAAGGTAAAACAAAGGTATTGCGAAAAATAATAGCGCCTTTGACAAAATGGATAGATCCATTATTTCATATAATCCAGATAGGAGAAGGAATACATACGTCTACAGAAAAGCTGACTTGTTGTGACGATAGCAGTGACGACGAGATATTACATACGCCAGCCATCAGCATCATGATGTTTTTATCTGAAAATGGGGCAATGACATACGATGAGCTGAAAATGGCGCTTCTTAAACGGCCGTGGAAATTACACCATAAAATGGAACTTAAAAGTAAAATTTCACCAGATCGTACAATAGGTTGTCAGGAATTTTACGGACTAGCAGACGATATGCCCCTATGGTCAGTTTGTCCAATTCACTGTGGCAATGAACATCTTCGTTTTCTCCTCCATGTCAGGAAGTTCAAAGAAATGGTCGAGTTTTACAGGATTATTACAAATGCAGAAATGGAAAGTTCAAAACCCGGTTTTTGCATTTTCCCTCTTTACTCTCAACCGGGTCTTGATTGCCAGCTTGCCTTGAAATACTCAAAACACATCGAGCCAGTACCATTAGACAATATCATTCTAGTCTTTAAAGTAAAATGTATACAAACTATCAAAGCATCCTTATCCACTGGTATTAGTCAGAAGAACGATACAACATACTTTGTGTTTGACCCAGATGGAAATAAGATTCAATTAAAACTGGACCCCGATAGACCAAAGACACCAACGCCGGGAGTTAGCCCGATGTCTGTAGTCAAAAACATTCTAGAGGATTACAAATGTTACAAAAGTTCATCGGACAGCTACGATTCTGGGCGGTTTTCGGACAGTGATTTGTGGTTTAGCGAGGCCGAGCAGCATGTTACAGATTCTCCATTTCAGACGAGTAAAAACAATGCGGGGCTACATGCTCTGAACAATATCAATGGGACGGAGGTGCATCGAAATTCTTGCACTACTCATGACTTTATCCGGAATGAAAATGATAACAGTAGAAGTCATTCACATTACCCACGTGTTAAAGAATCTGTGTATTTATAATGCTTAATTATGTACTGATATGGAATACTTTTGTCAAATGCTAATAAAGTGTGCAATGTGAGTACATTAACATATCTCTTTGAAGTGAATAATAAAACCAGAAAATTTATTTTCAATTTGTTCCTTTTTATAACCATTATGATGTCCCGCTGTGCAAAGTAGGTAAATAAGGACGGAGAAATATATACCAGTGTATCACCTGCTATAACAAAAACAGGTGTCCTTAGGTCCTTTTTGAACCTTTTAGCCTTTTGTGGTTTATCTTATCACCAACATCTTTATGTCTTGAGCATAAAGAAGAAAATCCCTTTAATGGCCGTTCGCACAAAATGAATGTAGCAAATATTTCCAAAAATAAATTCTTCGGCAGATACGTTAACTTCTTAGTAACTAATTACGTATGGGAATCAGTGCTTTCCCAGTGGATTATTTTGTAAATTTACCGGTACATGTAGTTTGAATTACTTAGGTTACAAAAATAACCTCTTTAATGCAATCTTCAAAGGTGTTAATGCACTTATATAAAGTAGAAAGTAACAAGTCGTGGGAAATGTAACCCGATTTTAAAAGAAAACTAAAATGCTTTAATTTCTGGATAATCCACATGTACATGATGTTCCTGCTTATAGTTCAAATATTGCTTTTACTTCTCACCAGTAATCTAAGGACTTGTATCTTTGGGGATGTTGTAAATAGGATTCACAGATACTTTTAGCTTGATTCGCTTTTATTTGTTTAATCCTAGCTAAATAATTCCATGCATATGGTATAATAAAGGCATTGAAAAAACCGGGCGGCGGACAATTGCATAAACGTTCCTTAAATTTGTTCTTAAATCTATCTGAGCTAAAAACGTTTACATGAAACTGCAGTTTTTGAATACGAAACATTTAATGCTTTTCAAAATGCTAAGAATATTTTTTGAGCATACATCACTACAAACAAATTTTAATAAAATGTTGCAGAGTTGTTATTTGGATAGCACTCACGTCATCACAACCATTCTGAAATATCCTTTCATTTTCTGTTTTAAAGCAGTTGCCACTACCAGATGTATACGTATTGTATGCTCAAAGAAAAAAAATCTACTCAAGGGATGTTTGTTTGAGATTTATTAAAGTTTAAAAAGATAAAATAATATCATAAAAACGAATGTTTTCATCTTTATATAATTCAGTCTATAAAAAAGTAATGAGATAATTCAAAAACCTACATGGAAGATAAACAAATTCAGCTTTGAGCATTTTTTTTGTATCCTATGGATTTTAATTTTACATTGTTGGAGAAATTTATTTCCCTCTCACGGTGAAATAGATTAAAGCGATAATAACATAACTCTAAAATTACAACAAATTTCATCAATAAAGGATGGTTTAAAGAAAAAACATTTCGTCAAACTTTAAAGGAAATTACCTGAAGACTGTAATTAAGAAAATGACGGATAATGCGTTCAGAAAAACACCTATATTTCTGTGTAAACTTGGAGATTAATAGCCCATTTGTTATCAAAGAAAGCAGAAATTTGTCAATTTCAGTTTAAATCCTGTCAATTTTTCCATACAACAATAAAGGGTATAATTAATTGAATTTTACCAGTCATGACAAACATTTTTTAGCATATGTCCCAACATGAAAGGGGCGAGCTGTTCGAGTTTCTTTGTACATGGAGGCGTCAGATTCTAGACACTGTTTCGAATTTCTTCAAAAGGTGTTGCTTGTCATTATACATAAAGAGATACCTATCTTTGTTCGTGTATACAATAGATAGATCGCATTCCCACGAAACATTTTTTAACATGTTAAAAAGTCAACTTTACACCTAACATACCATTATGGAAATTTAAAAAAAATCTACAATTCATGCACAATTGCATGTTAGTGATAGAAATTGTTCAATAAAATTTCTCAGTTTGATTCAAAGCCAAACAGTTGGAAAGCAAGGTACTACACCAAACTATTTGAGTTCATACCAGTACATGAAATAATTGATATACAAGACAAACTGCATGATAGAAATTATACTATTTTTGTAAAATCTTTATATTCAATGTATATAATTTATATATATATAAAAAAAACACATATAAAGAACTGATGTAAATGAAAATAGTGAGTTTTAACAGTTGGAATTATTTTACAACAATACAAGCTCAAACAATACGAATCATACGATATATCGATAGCAACGCGTTAGTACAATTTCATCTTTAATTCAAATGATGGACAAAAGCCTGTTTTAGACCACACATGAGGGGGGGGGTAGGAGGGGGTCTGATCCCGGAATCCCGAACTAACTTTTACAAAATCCCGTCATCCCGACTTAAAAATGAGAAAATCCCGAATCCCGGTAAAGTTGATATAATTTTATCCTGGAATCCCGAACTTAAATTGTCCAAATCCCGGAAACCCGAGCTTAAATATGGCCAATCCCGGTGTCCCGAAAAAGGTCCTACCTCCCCCCACACATGGACATATACGAACACATGCATCAAGCAGCATCAAACAATAAGGAAACGTATTCGATATGTTTTGTTGCGAGTCTTCGAGCACGTTGTGTAGTTTTTTTTAAATATCCTGTTTTCTTTTTCAATTGTTTAATGTATTCGCTGAGTAAACTGAGAAAACAGCACTATATGCATATTATACGTGTTCCCTTACTTTTTCATATTCATAATGCTAATTAAACACTTGACTTTTGTTTTGATGCGCGTTCGTGTTGTTTTTCTTGTGTTCTGAATAAATCGTTCACGCAGATTTTGTTCATGTTTCTTTCTTTTATTTGTTAACCTGTTTTGACCTTAGCACTGCAATGCCTTTTTGGCGTCCCCTTGCTGCGGGTTACATATACTTTCTATTCTACATGACCTGATATCATATCCTATTAAAAAGATATTTTCTAAATAAATCATATAAATAAACATCAAAGTGCTGTAAAGTACTTGCTTTAAAGGACATCATATTTTATCTTATTTAGAAAATTTGCAGGAAAACGCTTGTTGACTGGTGTAATTACCCAGTTCTTTGATGGTTGACCTGGAAATCACTTTTTACAAAAAAAGTCTGAAGTTATGTAAGAAAAACTGTTCCTTATCTGGAACTATATAACTATGCGTAATTTGGCTTAGAGATAAGTCATTGATATTTTCTTTTGGTGGAAGTCTTAAATGAATTTAAACCTTGAAATTGTGAAAATTAAACAATTTTCTTGTGTAATATGTATTTCTATAGGTTCTCCCTTACAGCGATTATCGCCAAGATTTATATATATCAAAGGCTGTGATCAGAGATTTCCTCTGAACAAGAAAAATAACATTAAAGTACAAAAACCACTAATGTGGCCTTGTGGTCGATTATGTAAAATTAATAACATATATTTACGATACATTAACTAGACAAGGTGCAGCTATGAGGTTACTATGAATTTATGCATTTACGGGTTGAGGAGCACTTCGAATTTATTTCATTAATGAAGCAAACCGAGAAACCAGGCATGCTTCAACACAAGGAGGCCTAACCGTTTATCGAGGCATTTTGTCCGTTACGTGTTTCTACCATAGGTTAACATTACGGTTTTGTCCGTTATATGTTGCATGAGGCAGTCCGTTAAGTAATTTTATGAAGAAAAAAATCATTTATTTTTACGAAATTAACTCTGAGGCTAAAATATAGTAAATAAGTGAAACTTGTGATAGATGTGTCCAAATGGTTTTTATTCACGAAAAACTTCCCGCAAAAACCATTTTGATTTGATTTGACACTTCTTCGTAAAACGAAAAGGCGGAGACCTACCCTCTGCCAAAATGTGTCCTTATAATGACGAAAAATGCATTAAAATACGTTATTTTCGTCATTGAAACATTTTTTTGGTAGTAAGTCTTGTGCTACTTGCACAATAAAAACATAAGAGAAGGATTTTCTGGACCAAAATATTAATATTGGGACAAAAATGCCAAAATTGGTATTACTTTGAGAAACATGGTCCGTTAAGAGGCACGTGACACTTTTTAGGTCCGTTAATGATGCATGTCTCACATTTTGAAAATGCAGGTCTGATGGAAATAAACCTTAATATAGCGAATCCCAATTATTAAAATTGGCAAAATCGATGATATCTTTGTCAGAAGATTGTAATGATTGGTTTCCAAGAATTATTGTATTATTTTTAATATAATATAAATGCCTAAAATATTTACACGAGTTTGTGGCAAAAGAAATAAATCTGAACACAATTATTAATTTTATTTAAATGTATTTTATTTGGAAATACTTACATAAATGATACAAATAGAATAATATAGTGTTACATTTATTTATGAAAAAAATATAAAAAGCGACAGGAGAGATATTGAAAAAAATAGATAAAGGGTAAACCTTACTAATTTGGATATATACATATTGAAATGCTTTAAATTACTGATCAATAAAACGTTTACCTCTTAATACAAAGTCTTGTTCCTTAATGAGCAGTTCATTATTTTGGTCAACAGATAGAGCATCTGAGCTATAAAGCATTAATTTCAACACAAATATTAACTAATGATACACAACAGTAGCAACGGACATATGTATTTTAGTTTCGATAAATCCACATGAATTTTGTCTTTTCTTCTGTATACTAGCGTTCAGTCCTTATAGTAAAATTATGATATGTCATATCAAGCAAAACTATTTTAATCTTCTATCTATTTATGCTATTTAAAGGACATAATATTTTGTCACAGGCACTAAACGGACCAACTTAACGTACAAAATAATATGTCATCAGCCCTTAACGGACCATATTTTATTACTTTTCCCCTATTACAAAATTATTATATAACATAGAGCATTGAAAATTAAACAGAATGTTGATACATTATATTACTTTCTATGGATATCAACCAAAAAAGATGTTTTGTTATATAAAAAGAGAAATTGATAAAAATGAGGTAAACATGTTTACATTTTCGACCTTTAAAATACTAAGGAGCCACACGCCTTTTCATTTTATGAAGTTTTATAGAACTATTTTTACACAAATGCAAATCGTATCGAACAGTCATTCATTTTCATTTTGACAGATGTAATTTTTATAAATCTAAAATGCTTATTAATTATGATATAACAAATTAATTACTGACCTTCAGTGTTTTTTCTCGATTATACCTGGTTAACGGACTGTCACGGCGACTTTAACGGACCACAAAAACCGTGAAACACCTTTTAACGGACCATATTTCTCGATAAACGGTTAGGCCTCCTTGCTTAAGGGACGAACCATTTAACTTAAAAGGGGGGGCCTTGGTTTTTTGCAGAGCGCGGACAAAATATTTATTTTTCAAAGGCGTCGCGACAGAATATTTTGTTCATTATTATCATTAGGTCACCCTATTTTATATGACAGAAATCCTTCTTCAGAATATTTTTTTTCTTACTATCTGCTGCCAAAATATTTTTTTCATCAAAAATAATTTTGAGAATATCTTTTTAGGAAAAATCCAAGGCCCCCCCTTTCAAGTTAAATGGTCGGTCCCTTAGTATAATATTATTGCTTTTACTGTCAAACATACAAACAGGAGTTGTATATGTATGAATGAGTTTATGTCATGTACAAAAAAAAACAACAACAACAACAAAACAAAGAAAAAAACATGCTGTTTACTTTTCAACATTTTGTTTTCCTTTTAAAAATTTGTCGTAAACATCTTTCTATTTTTATAATATTAAATTTGTGAAAAAAATATCTTGCGTAATAAATATTATATCTTTGGTCTCCTTTATTTCAAAGCAAATTAGATTTGTAGTTACTCCTACTCTAACCCTTTGCAGATAGCGCAAAGGAGTAGCCGTATTACCGTCAACATTTGATACATCGTCCTCGTACCAAAGGAGTGCATGTATTTCTAAGGACGTGAATCCGCGACGTCACCGAGTGATACAATCCACGCACGCTCAGCCACCCATAGATGGCATTTTTAAACATTAACATAAGAAATAAACACAGAGATTTAATTCCGATAAGCAATTATCATTCTATCTCAGTCGTAACTCATACCGGTAGTATAAGATCGTTGGAACTCTTGTGAATATAAGTGCCATTTGAATACAAAAATCACTTAAGGCTCTTCATGTCTTCAAGTTAACATACAAAGAACAAATGATTTATGTTAAAAAGTCACAATATAGTTGTCACAATGTCAGAACACAATCATAAGATCTAGTTGGGAGAGACTTTAAAAGAATTATGATCGTCTTATTTAGGGTATTTAATGTTGATATCAGATAATCACCACTTAATGGTAATTTTTTTATTAATTTGCCATTTATCAATTACATGAAAAATAAAAGGTCATTGTTAGTCGCAAAACGTATTTTTACTAGGTATCAACACCAAAACCCGAGTTGGTACCAATAACGCGTACAAGAGGGTTGTGTTGAAAGCGGCAGATGCCAGCCGTTCTTCAGTGGACTTTTCTGACATGCTCGGCGCTTCTGTGGGTCTACATGTATTAAAACGGACCCTAAAGAAAAGATCGGCTATACATGTATATGTTTATACAAAAGATGTAAATCTTATTATTTTTGTTATTCTCGAAGAAATTTTATACTTTGAATTCATGAAATATTCATTTATGTATATATAGCCGTGACAACAGATGAAATATGTATATTTATGAAAAATGAGAAGTCTATTTCAGATTGATATAATGTTTCATCATTTCTATGATATACAGTCTAATGGGTAATATTAAATGAAATATTCTCATATACATGTAGTCATATCTTTCAACAAGTGCAAACCTACGAGAGAAAAAAAAATGTTTCTTTGATGCTTTTGAGATTACATTCATCCACTTCAAACTCGAGCAAACCAGATCAATCAATTATTGTTTGTAGAATGTTCAGTGGACACAATCTATACTAAAGAACAATGTTACATGATAAAATGAAAAAAAGAAAAGAAATCGAATATACATAAGGGACGGACCATTTAACTTGAAGGGGGGCTTGGTTTCTTGTTTTGATCAGAAAATTTTTTTCCGCGCTCATTTTTCGAAGGCGTCGCGACAGATTTTTTTTTCATTATAAGCATTATTTTCTATAGCAGAAATCCTTCTTCAAAATATTTTTTTCTTACCCTAAGCTGCCAAAATATTTTTTTCATCAAAAATAATTTTCAGAATATCTTTTTAGGAAAAAACCAAGCCCCCCCCCCTTCAAGTTAAATGGTCGGTCCTTAAGGAAAAATAGGGTTTCGTATCTACTGGAAAATTAATGGCAGGATAGGTAAGTGGTTGGTCTGAGAATTGTGACATCTGCGGCATCTCTTGTTCGAAATAGTAAAGTAGATAGGCGCTGTCAATTGATCTGCTGAATATACGCCATTTATCAGCAGCATTTAAATCAGAATAATTTAAAGATATAAATCTCTCTTGACACCATTTGCGAGGATGTCTCGAGGATTGATGCTAGTCCTTCGGAAGGGACGAAAAAAGGTTGTCCCGTGTATGTGGAGAGCAATACCCCATGCACGTTAAAGACCCCTTTGTGGAGTTCGATAAGAGTAGACTCAATGGTGGCCGCTACAAAGGCCACACTCGCAAACTGCTAGCTGGAGGGGGCTGATATAAGCATCAAGCTTGTTTCCCAATCCAGGATAAACAAATATGTTTAAACTAGAAATATTTATTTTAAACTTATTTATTTATACGGGATACAAGGGAAATAATTTATGCAAGCCCCTTTCAAGATTTTCCTTAATTGTTGACTGTGGCTTTCTTAATAACTGTTGCCCACTGCTGCACTTGATGCACTGCTGCACTTTTCGTATGATGACCAAAATACCTTAGAATTCCTTTCTCATAATGTCTTTGCTTTAGATCAGGTAGTCTTGTTCGTTACATTGACCTTGCGTCTATTGATCGTCCCGATGACAGGCGGTCTGTTATGTCACAAGTAATATGACTTTGGTGGCATCCACTTTTTCTTCTGAACATAAAGCTCTCCAGATTAATTACCTACTTAATATTAAAAACGAAAGAATATGGAATATGTGCCAGAAAGACACGATCCACATATTGATATTAACCCAATATCCATAACAATGGAATGGGTTGTACACCGAGGCTAAATTTCATTTTTTTAACATGTGTTTTTGCTCATTAACCAATTACAATTTCGTAATAAAACTGCAAGTTTTTTTTATAATAAATATCAGTATATTTATTAGCAGTTATGATGAAAATGAAGTATCGAACTCTTCAAAAGAAATTGACAATTAATTTTAAATTATATAATCAAATATTAAAGACTTTTGAAAAGATACCTAAGGGTTAATTTCATAAGTTAATGACGCCAGTAATTTTATTCATAGATATATTCGGTTGAATGCAAAATAATATAATTCTTTAATCATATTTAAAACTGCAATTTAACAAGCATAAAGGAACACCTCTTGAGACTTCACGGAGTAAGTTATTGTTCCAATGTTAAACTTTGACTGTCTATTGGCGGGATGATAAATAGAAAACCGGCGATTTAGCGTCATGTTAGGCTTAAGATAAAGGACAAAGTATAAATGTTATCAAAATGTCCCGGTGTCATACTAAGAAAGAACCAACAAAATAAGAAAGCCATTTTAATTTGTCTTTCAGCAAATGAATAGTTTAGCACTGCCATTGCGTTGGCATCAAGGTCGTCTGCAGTAGAGTTTAAATCTTATGTCAGTCCAATCTTTGCAACAGTTTCATATTGAAGTGAAATCATCACTGTTTTTAAGATAACAATAACTTGTAGTTAAAAGGAAAAACCGAAGACGATTTTCGTTGCTTTAACGTATGTGATTTTATACATATAAAGCACTGTAAGAGCGAACAAAACTCTTAAAAACCTGATTGTTTTTGTACCTCTTGAATTTAATTACCAAGAGCATTGTACTTTTCTGCTACTCAGGACATGCTTCAAACGATCGATTAAACACGAGTTTCTAGACTTGTCGAAAGCTTACTTGTATTTTTGATAAGGTCGAAAAAATCTTTCTTTTATTCTCACATTTATCAAAACCTTGTTCAGTGGGAAGACAATGCACTAAATTATCACATTTGAAAACCCTTTTCTATGTCATAGATATTGACAAATTTTCGTCTTTTTTTTGATAATGTTTTTCCTGTATATAAAACAAAAGGCTAAAATATGAATTTATTACAATTCAATTTTAAGCTAAGACATTTTCACTTTCTATGAATACTCGATATCAGTAAAAGCATTGATTTTCAAGGTTAATTTTTTATTTCAAAGCTTGAAATACTTTTAACGCATTTGTGCAGTTGTGCTTTGGTAAATACTGATTAGTAGGTAGTAAATACTGACATACTTTTAACGCATTTGTGCAGTTGTGCTTTGGTAAATACTGATTCCTGTAGTAGTTTACCAACCGGAAGTCAATATACCCTACTCTAACGTTTAAGGGTTTTTTGTTTGATATCCCGACATCTCCTTTTATTTTCCTTCTTTTATATTTTTCATTTGACGCAAATATTAATGGCAAAAAACGCAGCGTAAATGTATTATTGAATGTAGAGTGGAAATTAAAAAGCTCTGAGATTATCGAGGTTAAAAGAAAACACACCCACTCGATGCTTATTTTATGTAAGTCAACACCGAGAGGTGCTAGTTATAGATTTTCATTAAATAAATATTACAAAAAAATAAGTGATGGATTTTTAAACGTTCAAACTAATGACTTTTGAATATGAAAATATAATATATAGCCTTCAGGATATGAAAATGTTCACATCATTTGCTCATAGTACATGTACAGGCAAATCTAATCGACAATAAATTCCTTATTATACTAATAGTATATTTTCATAGCAGAAACACAAAAAATATACTTTAAAGCTGAAAATCAAAGAAAATAAAACGTTAATCAATTTAATATTAAAACTTTTAATTATAGGAGAACAATCGAGAGATACTTGTACATGACCTCGGTATTCATTAGATAAATATAGAAAAAACGTTCAATTAAATAAATGTAAAATCACTATTAATTTCTAGAGTAATTGTATATTATAAAACGGTTAATTTGTTTATTTATATACTGTTCCTATTAATAGAAATTAATCGGAGGTATCATAAGAGAGGTACTAGTACAGTACTCAATGTACCAGGAACATGAAACCAAATCCAGTCCCGAGAATATCGACCGTTGCCATTATAAAAGAACAGAAACTATTTTTCATGTAATTAATCAGAAAAGCGAAAATAGGTTAATTTAGGAAAAGTCTGACTGCTGCATGATCTTGTGGTTACCCTCGATTACCTCTTGTCCCATGTCGGAACTCAAAATACAAAATGTAAATGGTGTCAATAAAACAGTCAATTTAGTTATGCTGTACATACATGAGTAACCTCTCATCAGCAGCATTATTAAAGGTAGAAAACCAAAAGTAAAGAGAGAGAAAAACACAAAACCAAAAACCAAAAATTTGAAAAAAGAAAGCCAAATCGAACATTGGCTACAATGTTTAGATGGACAGCCCACACCTTGCAAGTGTCATATGATTTTGATATTTATTGGAGGGCAATGATTATTTTCTTCATCTCGCCTTTTTATTTTCGGAAAAAGTCGAGCCTGGATTTTATATTTGCGTGCATTTTTTTTTTATTTTCAAAGCTACTATTTATTTTTAAGCTAAATACCATTATGTGTATTTCTAATTCAAAGCACTGTCCTTCCTTTTCATTTCTGGATTTTTGCAATCCTAACTTATTATTTCAAATATCAGCATAGCTCCCTCCCTTCATAAAAATCAACTGGTCGCTCTCTACCAATAATTGAACCTCCAACGGTATATTGTCAACGTATAAACATGTAGAAAAAATAAACAAATTTTGACAAATATACCAAACACGTCGGTCAAAACAGCAAAATGGGATATTTTCAAAGGGAACAAATTTCAATTTTGTTATGTCATGAAGTACTATATTCAATATAGCGATTAAAAAACCTCAGTTGTAGGATTTCAAACTAAAACATTTTCCGTGTCGAACCCTACTTTACATAGCTGACCTTTATATGCAGCATTATATGTATTGTATCATCTTCTGCTTTCATACCTAGCTTTGGTGCAATTCTATGTTTAAAAAAATATTTTAATTGTGAATCCTCAACGGACCTTAAAAGGTTAAGTCTGGTAACGAAATCGATTAATGGGATGTAAAATTACAACTGTGGAACCGAACGTGCATGATAATTTAAAGCGATTTAGAGCCCATGGTTGTTTGTTGTATAATAGCTAGACATACTGTGCTTGGTCAATGGCAATTATCAATCTTTGAGTAACGGATATTTTACTGTTAGTACAATGTATCAAACATTAAAAAATAGACCACAAACTGATGTTAAATACCAAACATTTGATTACTATATAGTGATTTAACATGTATGGTTTAAAAAATTATATTTTAAGCACAAATATGATCCAATAGCAGAGCAACTATTGGTTCGTGGAGCTATTCGTGCTGGATCTGGTTCAAACTGGAGGTTTGGTATTAATATATATTTTTGTTTGTTTTGTTTTGCTTTGCTTTTTGCTGAAAGAGGTACCAATATGGCATCCGAATGTAAAAAGCCCGAAAGGACAATAAAGCACTGATAAAGAGTGAAAACAAAATTGCCAGATAGTTCCAGCATCTGAATATATTATACATGAAACCTGTTTTTCCCTTATAAACCCACAACCATTGTTTCAAATACGTTTAACATGTTTAATGACAGAGAGTTCCATCATGTTTTTGACACTGCCTTTGGTAACAGATTCCGTTCTTACCACATCAATACAGTTAATAAAATCTTTATAAAGTGTTTTGGAATGTAGAACTTGTTTATTATGGTGTTTTGCTTCCGCCAATTAAATTTTGTCTTGCGTGTGGGACAGTTTTATGGCAAATCGATTGGTTGTTAATTATGATTAAAATTGGTCTGCACTTATCTTAAGTCAGATGTTTATAAGATCAATTAGTGTCAGAAGATAATACATGGAATTTTAATTTCTACCATTTAACAAGAAAGCTTTGAAATATTTTACGACTATCATAAACTTTTTGTTCCAGCGTTTAGTCATAAGACACACACGATAAAGTTTCCTAGTATCTTTTTAATGTCATAAAGAGGTTGAATGATAGTAGTAATGACAAAAAACCTATAAAAAAGATAGTTTAGATCAGTTCCTTGACTTGCCATAAATAGTGCATTGGATGCTGATATGGCTGATTCAGTCAATGAAGACAAAAATATTGCATAATTTTATTACTATATGTAGGTTGTATTTGTTATTATAGTTCAACATATAGAAAGTATCTTTATCAAAAACACATTTGATTAAAAAAAAATCTTATATCTAATTTGCTTTGTATACAGAAAATGATAAACCACATAGTATTTAAATTGTTTATAAAATGCAAATGACCAAACAGTGATAGGATATACACCGTTAAGTCAGTTCTAACATCTCTCTGGAACTGTCAGGAATCTGTTCTAAATTTGTTCTGCACTAGGACAGTTTATGACAAGCCTTGATGAAAAAAATCTGTCATGTTAGCACACGACAGATTTAGAACTGTTCTAAGCACTGACAATTCTAAGCTTTCTTACGCCCTGACAGCTTTAATCTGTTATGCGCCCTGACAGTTCTTAGCTTTGATAGTTCTAAGGCCCAAAGGCGGATTGAGTACAGGTGTGCTGGGCTCGCGACGTCAAATTTTACAGGAAAATTTCGTTAGGAACTGTATAAAACAAGAGGTCCAGGCAACCTTTTTCTAATTGCGCGCCCTCCCGTTTGAAAATTTCTGGATCCGCCATAGTAAGCCCGGCAGCGCCTGACAGTTCTAAACCCTGACAGTTTTAGAAATATTCTGGTTAATTGTCCAAAGTAATGAAAGTTGCATGGCTATCGCGATCGAAAATACAATTTTTTGATAGAAAGCTAATAATTTTGTAGGCATTTTGGCCAACACTAAAGTTTTAACATAGCTTAGAAAACATTACAATAAACAACATATGACGTCATTTAGAAATTTCAGGACCTGTCAGAGTCCAGAACTGTTAGAGTGCAGAACTGTCAGGGACAAGAGGAGTTCTTAGCTGTCAGGGCCTAGAACAGGTCTAGAATTGTCAGGGGCTGGGACAGTTTATGCCAGTTCTGACCCATTACTGTTTATGACAGTTGCTGTCCTGGGTAAGAACAGTTCTAGAACTGCATGTGAGGAGAGCCTGACAGTAGAGATGTTAGAACAGATTCTGATATAACTAATAACAAAAGTTTGATGATAAATTACCGTGTGTGGTATTATATGGGCCAAAATTCCATTCACCAAAGTGTGTAATGATATTTCAAGTTGACCCAAGTGTGTAACGATGCATCAGACAAAAATAGCGGATAACAAAGTGTTTTGAGATACTAATAAATGAACACTATTGACTCTTTAAGCCGTTGCAGTTGTCTGTTACCTATAGGACTGCTTAATATAAATTTGCATTGTGGCATCTCACTCGGAACAAACACAAAATTCAGCCATTGGTAGAATTTGTTCTATTACGTCAGATGAAATTATTCTTGACAGTTTTCATCAGATTTTGTATGTTTGATGTACTGGGGATGATAACCTCACAATCGCTTCCATGTCTCACAACCGATTTGTGTTTTGTGAAAATACCAGACCCTAGGATCGCAATGGTACATGTAGAGGAAGTTTGGTGCCATGGTTTAACCCACAATTTCTCTAGAAATGCCTGTACCATGCATGGACCATTGCAATCGGGTGTCTTTTCCTTGTGTTGTATTTTCTTCTTTGAAAATTGATTTTTTGATTCAAGTATATATGCACAACTTCTATGAAAATGATAATAACGAAGTCTGATGTGGTTTGCAAACGCGCAAAATGACAAGCCGTATGGCTATTCGTGAGAAATACATTACATCAAAGGAATCCTCCCAGGCAATAACTATTGGATATTTTAATGATAGATAACATAAAAAATTAACTGACTCTTTAATTAATTAAATAATATCCCAAGAGATAAAATCTTTTTCAAAATGCAATAGTCGCTGCATTAATCATAGATATCAGTTTACGGCTTTGTTACTTTTTACCTTCCGTATAACATTATGGAAGCTTAAATAATTAAGTGATGAAAACTAGCAGGGGTATAAAAAATACTTTTAAATGAGTTGTCACGAAAAGCTGTATCTTTTTTCGTCATATATCTTATTTTCTAAATAAATAATTCATATGTCTCAGATCAAATTTCATTCATATTCAGCTTGTATTTAAATATATCTATAAGATTGTCAGCAAAAATCATCATTCAAACTCACTAAATTGTAAGATTCTCATTTTCATTTCACCCCCATCTGTCAATAAAATTGATCTATTGTGCTCTATTTTAAGTCCTAATTAAGATAAATCATCCTTTAGTAGGACAAAACCTTATCACCGTAAGATGATTTGATATTTTTGTTTTTATCATTTTTTTTTCATGCATAAATGTAGGAACAATAAACACAAAATATATACCAAAACAGCTATTATAAAGGGGCACTTGTATTAAGAGATAGGGAGGAATTTGTTTTATTCTTTCTGTCAATAATAACTGAATATATATATAAATCAAAAATACATTGTTTTTGTCATAAGGGATTTAACTTGAAATTGGGGGTGTTGGATTTTTGTTTTGGCAAAAGCAAAGCGCGGAACAATATTTATTCGTGAGAGATGTCGCGACATATTCTTTGTGATATAAGCATTATTTTATATGGCAGAAATCCTTCTTCAGATTATTTTTTTCTCCACCTTTGCTGCCAAAAAAAAAACCACCCCCTCTTCAAGTTATATTGTCGGTTCCTTAGCGAATAGGGATTGTTAATTGTTAATCACAAACAGGCAACCCAAGACAAATACATACCGGAAAATTGAAGATTACATTGGTACCTGCTTGGTACAGACATTTTAATATTGGGTTTAACCAGATTTTCTTAACCAAACCTCCCTTTTCAATTGCGAAAGACTGCACCAGATTTAGTCATTGAGACTCAGTGGGAATATGTTAAACCATTGCCTTTAGTAGTCATTCTCCGTGTATGCAAAAAAATACATAAAAGCTCTAGCGTGAGTTATTTTTTCATAAACGTTTGCTGTGAAGTTTACAAACTGTAGGTTTGTTGAAGTGCAGATAGTCTGCTCTTAGACCCACCAAACATCTAAAGATCATGATTATCATACCGTTAAATTGTTATTGGGTAAAACGATGTCTAAGAAATCGAAAACTGTACGTGTGTTGTTGTCGATTGTCAAAAATTGCTGTCTACAATGACAGGCAAATAATTACTGTCATCTTTAGGTCCTGTCATATTTGCACCAACACATTTTATACATTTGTATATTGGAAAGAAAACGATAGGTTTATTTTTCAGTAAAACCGTTTGTTTAATTGCGTGATCTAAAAGTTTGTATTTTAAATAGCATCAGCATTACTGTCTATCTTATGTTTTGAATGTATTTCGAGACAAACAGATAATAACATTAAGCGATTATAGCTTACTAATGATGTCCCATTATGTACATTTGCTCGTTATCTTCAAACCTAATGGCATCAACGACGACTCCGAGTGGTGATTCAAAACATAATTATGAACAGTTAACGAAAGAGATATGCATTAATCTTTAATTTGAAAAATACAAACAAACTGCTTCAACAATTCAGACAGTTAAGAATATTGGAATCGATACTTTAAAACGGCTATTCATGGCATTCAACAGTATTGATAATAAATAGACAACACGATGATAAATTCTAATTGTACATTTATTTGCATGCCACATGTGCCACTCTGAATGAATTTGTCAGCTTTCTGAACTGATGGTTTCAGAACAAACCTCCAACTACTAGGCATCCTATATGTACCCGGATGTTGTTTATTTTGCATACCATACTTTAATATTAAACGACAAAGATAAATAATTTGAAATTTAGTCTTTTAATTTGCTTAGTTTGATTTTATGGCATTAACAATAACCACGATGTGGGGGATTAAAGAAATATCTATAAATATTTGCCTTTTATACCTCCTTTTAATAAACAATTAAACTGTCTAGTAAACATACAACAAGTGGGTTTTATAGACATTAAATCCAATTTTATTGTACCTCTCTATTATTCTAAACTGTGTAGGAACAATGGCACTTATCAGATTTAACCGCAACATCGTATCAATTTAAAGTTTTTATATATCAATAGAATTATACAAAATTACCAAAATTAACGGTTTGTGGATTTTCTTCCAGAAGATTTTATCTAAGATTATCAGATGTTTTTGTTTAAAAATATTTTATCATGACATTTTTTAAAAATCTTTAAATTCTTAAAATGAGCTCATGCCAAATCCACATGGTAAAATACCAAAAGATCAAACATCATGAGATTAACTGACATACTTCTTTCAAATCATTTCATACTTGAGGTCTTTCATGAATTGTTTTGGCATAAACATAAGTTGCAATTTGCCTTTGTTTTCGAAAGGTTAGAGTCGTGTAAAATGGTCAGTCCATAGCTAGCTTGAACTACTACAGATAAGTCCATAGACTAGGATATGAGGCGTCCAGAAAGCATGACGAAAAATAGCAGTGAGCCACACTTCATAAGAAGACCAGAATCAATGTTCCTTTGTTTTTTGTTTCCCATTCCCTCATACTTTATCTTCTTTTTAATCGTCTTTTTCATGTTCATTGGCCTGATATATCCTAAAAATGTTGTTAGGGATTAAAACATCAAACCACATTTCACATTAAAGCATTTAGTACTTCTTTCGTTTTATTTTTACATTGTCCTTATCCTTATTAGACCTTACATCGATGTTTTAAAGGAAACCCCTCAATATAAATCTTTGGCCACTGATATTTGCAAAATTATAATGCTAGAGACAGAGGCGATGCGTACGCCTTTCTCATTGTATCGAAGCGATGTTATCTTTATAATCAACTTAATGTATAGCAATAATTTTGATTTTTTTTTACATATGACCCATTTTTATGATGATTCTTGCGCTAAAAATATCTCTTTGAGATGGATCCAGGGGGTTATATTAAGATTTATTAACTTTAGCTCATACTTGAATAACACAAAATCAATATTTTGCACTTTAACTTTATGAGTTTAAACACTTATTAAATGCAATGTTAGATTTTATGAGATTATTAAAACTTGATTGCACTTGTAATGACTGATTTTTGTCACAAATTAAACTTTCCTTACAAGTATATGAAGGTTATAAAAATAATCAAGACCGCTAATAAATTCTACAAAGGAAACGGCGTCAAAGCTTCAAACATTGAATTAATTCGATTCTGATTTTACACAAAGTATATAAAAGTCAGTATAAACCAAACAAGGAAACACATTCCTTTCAAGCCATTGATTAAGCAAATCTAAACACCGTTTTGAGCTTTAAAATTACTTAATTTCAATGAATAATTTTACATTGATTTATTTATATAAAAGTAACGGCATAGAGATTAGCAAGGTGATATTGGTTATTTATTTCTTTTGACAATGTATAATTATTTTAAAATGAAATCTAGTAGTATAAGTGTACTATAATAGGCCATTTTATTTTGTCTTTTTTTCTTTGAGATGTACAGAATACCCAAGAGATATAATTATTCAAATCAGATGAACTTTTTAGTCAGCTTTTATGGCAATTTTATTTTCTTTTGCTGGGGAAACAAAATATCAACAAAGTTCCAGACAAGATGATATATAAAACTGAGACTGACAAGCAGTTCGACCATTCAAGACCCATCAGAGACGGACAAGCCAAAAAGCTAAAAGGCAAAATCAACCAGAATATTAAGAGCACATTATAAATCTTAATATATGAAACAGGTTGCCAAATGCAAAACAATTTGCAGATAAATTTTAGTGTCAATACCAGCAATAAGTCTTAACAGCAATATCTCACCAATATTGATAATTATCATTCAACTTGGTATAGTCCCAGTTCAGCACAAGAACAGTGCAGAGATATGTAGTGCTGCGTGGCAGCCTACTACTTTGGCTATTTTTTTGTCACTTTCGTGTCTCTGAAAAGATTCTTATTAATTCTAAACAATATATTTAACTCAATGCTTAAACTTAATTTTAGAACATCTAATTTATTTGAAGACAAAAAAGAATTCTAAATTAAGAATGACACTTTGCAAAGTAAAACTACTCAGCAGGCAAAAGTGGTCGCTTTACCTTGATGAAACGTCTTTTGGAGACGTCAGGAAAACCTCTTTTTCAGGAAGACTGAAATTCAACAGAATAATCTTATGATTCAGACTTGGATAGATCATGCATTACGAACAAATAAGTGTTAGTGCCAAAGCATTTTATCATAAATGTAGGGAAGCTAAAACTATACCAGCAAACTTAAATATGGTTCCAAAATCAACATTAAGACTTATCTATGCCTTGGTGAAGAATTACCAAGTATACCATTTAAAAAAATAGAAAATGTTCAAAGTGTTTATGTTCAATGGCAATTTACAAATAATTTATCATTTAGCAATGAAACAGAATCTTGATAAAGATTTGAAGAAATATAAACGAGCTATACTATTATAACCAAGCTGGGGCTAGCCTTTAGAAATTCAGCAAAGGAATATAATGCTATTCATGGTGCTGGATTTGACTTCTGTGATATATAGGTGTTAGCATTTTTCTTTTGATGTATGCTTCTAATGGGAACTTACATCTTGAATTATCGATATACAGCATAAAACAACCGTTTTATTGATATTAGCTGAGGCACGTTGTAGTTATTGTTGCTGATTTTATATTATTCGTAAAAGGTTGTTTTATTGTTTTACGCTCTTCATTTGCGCATAGTGTTTACAATCTTTGAAAAGCATGAAAAGAGCGCCTCTGATGAGATTTGAATAGATGAAATGTGCGTCGGGTGTGGCTTAATTTATTGTCTGGAAATCTGCTGAATTCTTATTTCTTTATCATCCATGATAGTGCTACTGTTGAAGTTTTATTTTTTTCCCGAGGTTTGCCACTTCGGCAGTGGAAGAACACCAAGAAGCTATCATATTAGCCGTTTAAGTATAAAATTTTCAATACCCTTATGCTCTACATACCCTACACATGGGTGAATCTTACAGATAATTTGATTCCCAGTCCAGTTATTATTTACTTTTTTCTGTACTCTTCATATTCATATTTATGGAGTTTGGCATTTTCATCCTTTAGGTAGAGCGCTTCTTTAAAATTTATTGTCAGGAACTTCGTTGCGTTTTTATTACTTTATATACAATGCATCTTTAATTGCATTCTATCAGGTTATTATTATTTTTATTAGTTAATTCTTTCCCTTTATTTTCAGCAAAACCAGTTGGACAAGAAATCACAATGTGTCTCCCTTACAAAGACAATTCATTGAAGAAAAATCACTCTATGGCGTCGAATTTCTGTTAAAGTATCCGCTCAAAAACTGTTGAAAGTCCCTTTCAAAGCTCTTTTCTGAAAAATATGGGGTCACCGTTCATTTTTCATATACTTTTGGTTTTTTACCTTCCAATGTTTTGATAAAAACGCAGCTGATGAGGGGTTACTCTTGAAATATGCATATGCATCATGACTAAAACTGTTTGGATTCTTTTTAAACCACTTGGTCGATAACCGCTGCTGGTGAACCAGAGATCCACGAAGGTTATCAAAAACCTGGTCACTTGTTTGACATGAATTTAGTAATAAATTCTAATATTTTTATAAATGAAATTTCTGATTGTTCGATTCAAAATTATTGAAAACACCAGGTTTCTTGTACTTCACATCTTGGTCGGTGTCCTTGGTGCTGGGTTCTGCCTCCCTGTTTGATCTTTTTTTCAGACTTGAGTACTTTTCGTCCAATATTTTTGGTTTTTGATTCAAATGCTGCCAATGAAGAGTTAACTCATTGAAATTTGCATATATAACATAAGCAAATTTACTGTTCTTATACACGTTTGGATATTGTCTAAAAAAACTGTTCCTTTTATTCAAATAATCTTTGATTTAGTACGGAAATTTAAAAATGATAAAGATGTCATGTTTTCGTGTTTATGTTCCTTGTTTTGTCTAGTCTTATCGACATTTGAGATTGATTCTCCAAGTTCGGTAATTTTGTTACAGCCTTTATTTTCCACAAAGTTTATCATTTTTGTACATAATATCATAATCAATATGTTCAATAAAGCAACAACAAAATAGTTTTGTGACATATTTTTTTTATATAATATATGACCTCAATTATGATATAATGAAATGAACTATAAACATTCATTAATATATGTTATTAAGCTTAAGGTAATTTGTTTAAAATCAGGCCTTTTATTAACTTTTGTCATTTTTTTCAAGCATTTTGAACGACGACTTATAATTTAATCAAGACATAAAGACAAAAATGCATAGATTTTTTTTTAAATGACTAAAACATACATGTATATTAATGGAAAAAAGAAACTGTGCATCACTTTAAAAAAATCACAAATTCAACAATTTATTAAGTACTTAAAATATTTAAATAAAAAAGTATTGCAAAATCATTGTCCTAAGATCCCGACAAAAATTGTCTTTTTTAGGTTCTTAAGAGATGCTTTGCTTGCAGTTTGAAATCAGGTAGTGTCAATTTGGAATTCGCAAAATCACACTTTAAAAACAACACACATTTTTGAAATTAAGATTTCTCAGGTGATTTTCACAAAAACGTTTCTCCTTTCAGTGGTTGAAAGTTAACAGCTTTAATTTTCGGTGAAAATTTAGATTTTTCATTTTTGGGGTAAAAAGTGGGATTTTTTTAATCTCGGAAACTGGAATTCAAAAATTTTCAGATTTTTACCCAAAAATGATCTGCTTATTCCACTCGACATTCAGTGAAAATTTCAACTCGATAACTGTATTTTTTACGATTTTCTGATTGGGAGAAATTTGGGAACAATTTATTTTCAATATGCATGCACAGTTTCTTTGTTCCATGAGTATATATATAATATACGTACATATAGATTCCGTAAAAAAAGTAGCAAATTCAACAATAAATTTTAGGATCTGTAAAACAAAATATCTAGTTAAATGCTTCATAGAAGAGCGAGAAACTAGGCCTAGTATTACAGGTGCATGAATACATATGCATTAAAGTCTAATAAAACGAAATAAATATGTAATTAAATTTTGTCATTACATGAAAAGAATAATGAACTTTGAAAAACTTTTATGTTGTAGAAGTATTAGGAGGTCAATGACAACGTTATAAATCATTTCCATAATTGTAACAGACCTACCGTAACAGTGATAAAACTAGGTTAGTAAAGAAATATTTTATAGCATTAACTGAACAGAAAATAAAGTGTTGCAAGCATTACAACACGAAATGGCAATGACTTCGTTATATTTCTAGTACAAATAGGCCTCACATGTAATACCCAAGTTGAACTTTTTATGGTTTTAAGTAATTTTCGTTCAATACTTTTGGGTTTTTGACCTTCTATTTTGATTCAAATCCAGTTGATGAAAGGTTACTCCTTAAAATATGCATATATAGAATAACCAATCTACCCGTTTTTATACCCGTTTCGTATTTATATTTTGAAATCACTGAGTCGTCCAGACCATAGGACCCCGAGAGTTATCACAAGCCTAATCGTCAGACTTATTTGAAACGAATATACCATTAAATTTCTATTATTTTTTTGTATTTGAAGTTCCCGATTGTTAAATGCTAAATTGTTTAAAACACCAGATTTCCTTGTACTGCTCATGGTTGATATTCTCGGTGTTAGATTTGGCTTCCTGGTTCGAACCTTTTGGCTTTGAGTACTCTTCATTCAATACCTTTGGTTTTTGACCTTCCAATGTTTTGATTTAAATGCTGCTAATGAGAGATTAATCCGTGAAATATCGATATATAACATAACCAAATTAAACGTTTTTATACCCGTTTTGGTATTGAATTTGAAATCACTGGATGGACCAGAGGTCCCATAGAGTAATCACAGGCCTATTCGTCAGACTTGTCTGAAACGAATTTACCATTAAATTTCTATTAATTTTTTGTTATTAAAATTTCCGATTGTTAAATTCTTATTGTTTAAAACACAAGGTTTCTTTCCTTATACTGCACAATCGGTGCTGGATTTGGCTTTTGATCGAACCTTTTGGCTTTGAGTAATTTTCATTCAATACTGTTGGTTTTTGACTATCCAAAATTTTGATTCAAATGAGAGATAACCCCTTAAAATGTAAATATACAGCATAACCAAATTACCCGTTTGTATTCCCGTTTTAGTATTTGTATTTTGAATATATATTATTTGTAATAAGTATAAAGTGATAAAACATTAAATTATGGTGATAAATTAATTGATAGCTCGATATTTGTACGCTTCTTGTCCAGTCGTTATTATTTTGCATAATTTTACCAAGAAACGGGTTCAACATATAAATAGAAACAGGCCTCGACTGACGAGTACAAAATGACCGAGGGGTGTGAGCGAATGTTTAAAACTCACCTTTTCGTATTTTTGTTGTTTTTGTAAATTTTGACAAATTGGTCTGGACTGTATGTAAAATTGTGAAATTTATACAGAAATCAATTTGAAAACATTTGGACTTTATTTCGTAGTACTGACACGCCATTAATGTCCTGCCATGGACACATAAATCAGAGTCATCGTAAATACGTTCGATCATGATGACTTGAGGAAAAAAAATCTACTCATAAATTACTTTTATGTTTAAAACATCACTTGATAAACCGAATAATTCTTCTACAAAGAAGTTTTACTTACATTACTTATAAAGTTAGTACAAAATAACTATATTAATCTTGTACTCAAAACTGAGTAAAGAGGTCGAGCTGTGATGAATCAGCAGATAATATATTGTTCAATTAGTTGTCAGTTTATATGTTAATCTGCTAAGTATTAAACTATACAAAGTTATGCCTCTATTTAACATATTTTGTAAATAATATCCATTTCAATTAAGTTGACAAAAGCTACTACATGACCCATTTAGAGTGTATTTGCATGCCTTTGAAGTTGTAAGTGTTATGAATCCAATTTTTGTTTGCTTTAAATATAAGAGACTCATGTGTAAAGTCGTCCAAAAAAGAATATTTTTTGAATTATTTGTCATTTTCTTTTTTCGAATCTATATGAAATTGATCAAGAAAACTGGGCCAAAATATATAATTAAAATAAAATGTACTTTGAAGGATAAAAACAGTTTTGAGAACTAACCACAATATGTTGTCAAAACCCAACCGATTCAATACTAGATAAAGCCTAGTCAAATTACAGCATAGTAAGTGATAAGTCAAGCAACTAAACAAAAAATGGAAAATATTTTTAAAAAAGTAATAATTAAATAAAAAAGGGCTCAAATATTAGGTCAAACTTTTTTTCTAAAAATAGCTCAAAAACTTGTAATTTGTTTTACTAAGAAAACAGCTACGAATGGACATATAGCCCACAAAAATATAACACTGGTTGTGACATTAGAAAACTGGTATTCCTTTTTTCATTGCTGTGGCCTGTTGGTCAGCCTATATTTACTTTTAAGCGGTTAGCTGTCAATTTTGTTGCATTTCTCAATTATATCATTGTGTATCCATGCTCATTTAATGTCGCACATCATTCATTTGGTATTCCAATTTCTATCTGGATTTCCAATATTTAGACCCTAGCTTCGCTGAAAATTATATAAATTCTCGAAATGGTCATATGGAGCATCGAAATTTTCGTAGCTCTAACTTTTATTTTGCCTTGGTTTCGATTTTTGACAATATATTAAGTAATAAGATCATTCATATAACTGAAACGTGTATGTTTTTTCTCATCGTTGTTTTGTGTTCATTTTGATGAGGTTGTCGTGTTCGTCTGCGGCCTTGTTTGATTTCATGTTTAGATGATGTGCGCCCCCCCCCCCCCCAACATGCTTAAAAAAATCCTCTGTGGACAGATTCTCCTAGTGTTAACACACCTTATCGTCCGACTATTTTGTTATTTTAAGACTTTGTTGCATGCTGAATAAAGTTGTCTGTCCCATTAAATAATTAATTACTGACTCCAAAATCACACAATTGTTATTCAGTATAAATATTGCAATTTGGAAAAAAGATATATGGCCAATTAGGATGCTAGTTAGTGCTCCATCATGATTGTCCTTTGTGAACAGAAATAGACACTCTCAATACATGTTTTTTTTCCTTATGGAATTATAACATAACAAGAGGCTCCCAGGAGCTTGAATCGCTCATCTGACACTATGTGCCTGAAGTAAAGGTTATTAGGCAAAATCTATTTGACATTGAAAGGGTCATTAGTTTAATAATGGGGTCATCTGACAAAATGGTTTAACTTAATGTAGTAATGATTGTACAGAGTAATATTTTAGCAATTGAAACCTTTTATTAATTTTCTTTCCTTCAACATTCTAAAATGAACAGTATAACAATCTTGACCTTATTTCATATTTTGTAGATCATGATGTGCTAAACAATATGCAATTCACATTTCTTAAATCTTCTCGTGTAGATTTTAAGATATTAAGCTTAAAACATTTTTGTAAGTGCAAATTTAAAAAAAAATCAAATAAAAGGGCAATAACTCTTTCATGGGTTGTTGGATTTTCTTCAAAATTTCAGGGCTGGTTGATCATGAGGTGTTGATCACTTTTGTTGTCAATCACAATTTAAAAATATGTCACCATTTTTCAAGTTATTAACAAAAAATGTATTTTACCCTAATTTTCTATTTTTAGCCACAACGGCCATGTTTTCCACCAATCAAAAATCCCCACATTAGAACTATACACATAATGCTAATAAATAGCCATAATAAGTTTGGTTTCAATATGAGACTTATGTCCTTACAACGTTGACCTTTTCACATATTTTGTAGATCTTGATGTGCTTGTCAATATGCAATTTAAATTTCTCAAATATCTTATACAATTTTTAAGATATTGAGCTAAATAGGTGCAAAATTAGCAAAAAATGTCACAAAAAAGGGCAATAACTCCTATCTAGGTTGTTGGATCTTCTTCAAAATTCAGAGATGGTAGATCATAATGTTCTGATCACTTATGTTTCAATCAAAAATCAAAAAGTCACCGTTTTTGAGTTATTTGCAAAAAATGCAATTTTGCCCAATGTTCTATTTTTAGCCACAGCTGCCATGTTTTATGACCAATTAAAAATCCCCACATTAGTTCTATACACCAAGTGCTAATAAACACTAATACCAAGTTTGGTTCTAATTGGACTTAAAGTGTCAGAGGAGTTAACGTTTTCAATGTAATCAGGAAATGCTGTGAAATTGCTCAATTTTGACGTCATAAGTGCAAGAACTCCTAAAAGGAAAGGTCCTACAACATTGACCCATTACATATTTTGTAGATCTTGATGTGCCTAAGAATGTGCAATTGAACTTTCTCAAATATCTTGTATAGTTTTCAAGATATTGAGCTAAACAGGTGCAAAATTTGCAAAAAATCCCCCAAAAGGGCAAAAACTCTTACATGATTGTTGAATTTTCTTCAAAATTTAGGGTAGATAGATCTTGAGGTGCTGATCACTTTTACTTTATGCCAGAATTTTGATATCTGTAGCCGTTTTTTTGAGTTATTTGCAAAAAACTGCCTTTTCCCCCTATGTTCTATTTTTAGCCACGGGTGCCATGTTTTACGACGATTAAAAAATTCCTCCATTAAATGTATGCACCTAATACTAATGAACAACCATACAAAGCTTGGTTGCAATTGGACTTATGGAGTCAGAGGAGTTAACGTTTTACGGACGGACGACGGACGGACGGACGGACGGACGACGGACGCCAAGTGATGACAATAGGTCAGGTGAGCCAATTTTTAAAACAGACCTTTTTCAGATACAGTTTAAAGTTTTCCTTATATCCAAGACTGATTTTTTCGTGTTTTCTACATTGGCTATTAAAAAAATGTACATTAGGCACAAAACAAATATGTTAATCATCTTTATCATTGTTGTAATTTAGACATGTTTCTCAGTTTGACCACAAGCACGTGGCAATGAAACGTTTAGGTAATTTTTGCTGGTTGGAATGACGTTGTAATTGCGTCAATACAATTTACACGTAATAAATGGTAGGCCTATTTTTGACATGGAACCTTTAATGACTTTTTATTAAAAGAACAGTTTTGAGAAGTAATATTTAGTGTGTAGTCTTTCTCGTCCTTTTATCGCATTTTATATTTCTGTTGTGACGTTTTGTTTAAACAATTTATTTTTGTCTACTCAATAGATCTAAGAAAGAGCTTTCATTAAATTGTTCGTGTGTCTCTTTGTTTATATCTACAAAACACATGAAGCTATGACGAAAGTAAAAAAAAAGTAACTTACTAGACTATTCATATCAACTTAGAGAAATCTTATTCACAATTAAGATATAACTTTAAATTGATTTTGATGTGGTAATAACGAATAAAATACCCAAATGCGAAGCTTAAAAATGTAATAGTAAAGCTGGAATTCTTTTTATATTTTCCAAATTTTCCATTATCAGATGCTAATTTTTTTATGTATTTATAGTGTTCAAAAGTTAAAGGGCGGATATAATGCATATAAATGATTGTATACCTATTGTGTAAATATGATGTATAGAATCTAATTTACAGTTTTCAACATGATAATGTAATGTACACATCTTAATTGCAGAGGCCTATATTTCAAGGAAGTTAGTTGACAAGATATACAGAAGGTCATAAAATTGAGCATTAGCCTTCTTTACCTTTTGATT
The DNA here is from genome assembly GCA_963971305.1 of Arcuatula senhousia. Taxonomy (NCBI): domain Eukaryota; kingdom Metazoa; phylum Mollusca; class Bivalvia; order Mytilida; family Mytilidae; genus Arcuatula; species Arcuatula senhousia. The sequence goes on along the minus strand of OZ020313.1, from coordinate 20,306,424 downwards.
AGATAGTCGCCATTTTTGGAGCCTACGAGATTGCATATTAAGAAAATGCTACTCGATTTAGATCGACTCGATAATAACTTTATTAATGGTTAATTTTGACACTGATTTCATCGTCGTTTTTGCTGCCTTTCTACAAACAATGTTACAATATAAAGGTTTATAGGCACTATTAACGTTAGTTCTTCACCTTACAAGATATGAAGGTGTTCATCTTTTGTAGAAGTATTTTACAAAAGCAAAATGCAGGTAATTTATGAATACAAACGCATATATATATCTGCATTTGATTGTAAGACAAAAGCTAGTTAATCTGGACATCGTTATGCAGATGATCAAAGTTTTGCACATAACGAAAACTCTCAAGTATAGCCTTCCAGGTCGCTTAAACGACAAAGTCAATGGATACAAAAATCTCACATTTATGGAAAATGAAATTTATCAGTTTAGGCACTGAAGATGGTTCTAAGCAGCCATAATAAATGTTAAATGTACACAATTTTCCTTTTCATTTTTTCTTGTTTATAAACCTATATGACTTCCTGTGTTAATTCTGACATCTTATACTAAGCATCAAATGAAATTCTGAGTCTTTCGATATACAGACTTGGAGTTTCATATATTCCAAAACAGTAGATGGATAATTAAAAGGAGGTTCCCATATAAGCTATTACTCATACATTTTAAAGGGTCACCTGACAACTTTGACCCGATTGAGACATTTGGAGAGCTTAATGAGCTAAATATTAAAGCAAGCTAAGACCGTGGACCAAAAACGTGAGAAAACACTACTGTTTACCTTGAAAGAGCCATAACTCCTATAAAAGGTAATCTGACAGCTTCATCCCAATGGATACGTTTGTAGAACTCATTGAGCTGATTATTTTAGCAACCAACAGCAATTCATTATCTGCAATAGATTTCATTCTATAAACATGAAAAAACACGCTTTTTACCATTACAAGGCCATAACCTTTATAACAGGTCATCTGAAAACTTTGACCCATTGGCGAGTTCTGTAGAACTCAATAAGTAGAAGGTTTAAACAACAATATTTTTTATCTACTTAAATAGTTTTCATTCTATATATATGTCAAAAACATGAATAAATGTTATTTTTGACTTTAAAAAGACCATGCATATCCTTTATAGAGAATCATATGACAACTCCAACCCTTGGAGACTTTTGTAGAGCTTAATCAGCTGAAGGTGTAAGCAAGCAACAGCTTTTCTCGCTTTTAAATAGTTTTCATTCTATGCGGCAAAACATGAAAAATATGCTATATTTTACCTATTAACCACCATAAACCATAGAAGAGGTCATCTGACAATTTTGACCAATAACAGACTACAATAGAGCTTTTGATTGTAAAGAGCCTACGATCCTTCAGATTTTCCCTATCTGTTATAGTTGCTAAGTTATAAATTTTAAAATGAAAGAATATGGAATATGTGCCAGAAAGACACGATCCATACATTGACATAATTTTTATACATCATCAAATTTTAAAAGCAAAATTACACTGCGTGTGAAGAGCTTTTCTGGATTAACCTTCATCAAACTTCGAATATTGGAAGACCGGTAGATTATTGGATTTGGAAAAACTAAATATTTTAGCCAAAAATATTGCAACAATGATTAAACAAGATAAATTTATCAACTTTATTTTCGATAGCCTAAAGTTTGAGATTAGAAAATCAAAAACTGAATTTACAATTCTGGAAACATGTAAACAGTGTCTTTCCAACGCATATTCTAGTACTCGAAAATATATAAGAGCATACAACTGAAGCACGGGGAAGCTTTCTACGACCTCCACACGACACTAAAGCCAAACTATGAAATAAATTTTAAAAAGAAAGAATATGGAATATGTGCCAGAAAGACACGATCCTCGCATTGGCATAATTTTTATACATCATCAAATTCAAAAGCAAAATTACACTGCGTGTGAAGCGTTTTTATAAGCCATTTTAAGTGATTTCACTCTGTTTTATTTTTAGTAACAGCGGCCATGTTTTTTTATCAAATCATTTCAAAATGAGGATCTTTTAATGCCATCATGTCATATACAATTCCTAGTTTCATTTCAATTGGTTCATTTGTTTCAGATGATTTTTTTTTTAAAATTGTTAACGGAAGACGGACTGCGGACGACGACGAAGAAAGACGGACGCAAATTGATGGCATAAGCTCACATGGCCTAAAAAAAATCAGTCAAAATATACGGCTGTTTTTCTTCCAATATCTTCTAAGCTTTCAACATTCGGACTTTTTCAACAATTTTATGCAACCCTTTCATATGAATGACTATGATTGAACATGGTTTTAAAGATTAAATGAAAAAAATAAACATTAATTTGCGTATTTGACATGATAATGGTTTATTTTTTACGTTATCCTTCTTTTTTCCCTTACCTAAATCGCGTCAATTTTCAATTACTGTCAATTAAATCAAATAAATTACTCTATGATTTGTAATTATCGTATTTACGTTTAAATTGTACGTATGTTAAAAAAGTGGAAAACATGTCACTTTTATGCGGTTAATCGTCATCGAAGATATAGATAAAAACCACAAAACGACAGTGCACCATGATTAATAAACAGTGTTTACAATCGAGCAATACATAATTATTGCACGTTTTGAGTATTCTGTTTTACACTTAACCACAATATCATGCTTTTATTTAAACTAAAATATTATAATAATAATATTAATATTCTTTTCTTGTATTGCACATGGTTGATATCCTAGGTGCTGGATTTTTTGGTGTTTTTTTTTTTTTTTTTTTTTTTTTTTTTTTTTTTTTTAGTACTATTCATTTGATAATTTTGGGTTTTGACCTCCCAATGTTTTGATTAAAATGCTGTTGATGAGAGGTTACACCTTGAAATATGCATGCAGCATAACCAAATTACCTGTTTTATACCCGTTTTGGAATTTGTATTATGAAACCACTGGGTCGATAACCGCTGGTACGAGACCAGAATAATAATACTTTATTGATGAAATTACACCCGTAAGGGTCAAATCAACATACATTGTAGATATTGAATACAAAACAATACAACACAACATATCATACAATAGCGTAACATAAAACATAATTAGACAGCAAATTAAAAAAACAAAAACAAACAAACTAACTAACACACACACATGTTATGAACCTGCCTGACAAGGATCTGAAGCCCTGAGTTCTATAGACTGTTTAATGAAGCCTCCAATATGACAAACAAGTTCGGGGTTTGGGTTTAAAATGATCAGCAGTTTATTTAATGTATCGAGACATTCAAATGTAGACAGTTTATCATTTAGAACTTTTAAAAAAATCTGAGCGAATGGCTGAATTTATTTCACATTCAAAAAAGAAATGTTGCTCATCATCCAAACTTTTACACTTTTTGCAGGGTCTTTGCTCTCGAGGTATTTTCATATATCTGCCAACTTCTATACCTAAAGAATGATCACTAAGTCGAAATTTGGAAATCAATCTTCTATAATTAAAATTATTATGTTTTAAGTAATTATCGGAATTAAAACTGTGTTTAATCTTTCCGTAAAGATAAAGTTTCGATGAAGTATCTAGTTTGGATATTTTATCTAGGGTAAGCTTTTCATAAGTATCTTCTACTAACTTCTTTGCATGACTTTTAAATGTAAGTGTAGTAGAATTAAGGTCTTCAACATTTAAATTTACATCTTTCGATACTCTGTCTACATAAGAATACCACGAATAAATACCTTCATTGTGCAGCGTTTTATTAACTTTAAGAGATTCAGTCACAAGAGGGTTTACATTATTAGAACTAATCCTATGTAGATAAATTAAAGATTGTCGTTTTATAAAAGAATCTAGTGTGAATCTGCATAACTCGCTTCTTGCACCTATGTTAGAAGCTGTCTTTTTCAAACCTAGAACAGCTTTACAAAATTTTGAGTGAATTTTTTCAAAAGAAAATTTTTCGCTCAGTGACAGGACATCACAGAGTGAATTGTTAGCTTCTGCTCTATTGAGCGCCTTAAATGTTGAATTAAAATTATCCATGAACCAAATTTCTGCATTGTATGCTAAAATTGGTCTGATCAGAATATCAAAAAGCTTACATGATAAGCTAGTAGGTACAAAGTTAAAATTTGACATATACTTTCTAAGTAAAAATAACACTTTTGAACCTTTTTGAGAGAGTTCTTCTGATGTTCTTGTAAAACTTCCCTTAGCGTTTATAACATTTCCAAGGAACTTAAAGTCCTTTACTTCTGATAAAATATTCCCGTTATAAGAAAATGGAGTTGATTCTGCATTTCCATTTTGAAATATCATAATTTTTGTTTTGCTAGTGTTGACAGTTAATTGCCATTTACTGCAATATTGTCGAAGTTTATGTAGGGCATTCTGTAGGCCTTGAGGTGTCTCGGATAATATAACCAAGTCATCTGCGTAGCTAAGAGTTTGAATTTTTGATTTTTCAAGGCATGGGGGATAACAAGTTGTATCAAAAATTGTATACAAATCATTAATGAAACAGTTAAATAAAGTAGGTCTAAGACTATCTCCTTGTCGAACCCCTCTGTGTGTAGGAAAAAAAGTAGAATGTTGGTTTCCATTTTAAGTGCAGACTGAGTCAAACTGTACATATTTTTTATGGTTTTGTACAATTTTTCACCTATGTTTTCATTTATTTATTTATATAATAGACCATTGTGCCAAACAGAATCAAAAGCGGCTTTTAAATCCACAAAACAAACAAATATTAAAGTTTTAAGAACAAAAATACTGTCTGACGTTCTATGGCTAGAACGAAATTCAAACTGATAATTAGAGAGTTTATTTTCATAATGTTTAATTAATCTTTTATTAAGGGTAGAACTGTATAGTTATACCTCTATAGTTGGCAATGTTTGTTTTATCTCCCTTCTTGTGTATAAGTACAATAAAGGCTTTCCTCCATCTAGTTGGAAAGATAGACGAAGAAAAAACTAAATCGACCCTTCTTTTTCGTTGTTGTTTAATGTAGTCCCTTTAATAACAACATATATCCTAGAAGAATTTTTCTAGGAATCTCTTTTTGTTCACGTTTTTGTTGTTTAATTGGAAGTTCGTAACCCAAAGTTTAGTATATACAAAGACGTACACTTAAATCAGCATAACAGGGGTTTTTGCTAGCCATAAGTGGGGTCTTCATTTTTTATGACATTAAACTATTTTTGGTTTCTTGACCATAGAATGCATTAAAAGCTTTAAAATCGGTCAAATCTTCATAAATTCACATATAACTAATGTCCTGTGTTGTTCTACAGCTGGAAATAGTTATTCTTTATTCATCGAATAAAGGTGATAATAAAACTACCGAACTTGAATGATCAATTTCATAGTCCAGAGAAAATGACAAAAACGAATCAGTCATACCAGAGAATTGGCCGTGGAATGCTATATGGCCCGCTGCTGGTGAAACAGAGGTCATCGAGGGTAATCACACGCTTCGTCATCAGCAGCCTTTGAATCAAAATATTTCAAAGGCCGAAAACAAAGATTGTCGGAAAAGACGTATTCTCAATTAAATGCACATGATACTATAGTCATATGTTTTATTCACGATTCGTCAAACTTTACATGTATTTTGTAGATTTATTTGAATAGATCATAATTACCAAAATTCAGTTTTAACCTCTTCCCACCTAGCTTCCAATTGTCGGATTGGTAGTTTAGTTTGTCATCTGAGATATTTTGGTAGATAGTGTGATTAGGTCAGACCCTTGGTAAACGGAATATATGTGACAAACGACAGAGGGACAATTGCTTAACCCAACATAACGGTTAAACATATCTAGGGAAACATAGGAAATTTTATAAAAGCGGCAGTTTATTTACCGTTGAAAATTACAAAACAGCATTTTTTTCAAGGCAGGTATGCTTACACCATCATGTTTTTGTCACTTTTATTGAGTTTTGAAATAAAATTTCTTACGGTGTTGTTTGGTTTTGATGTTTCTCTCCTTTGATGAACTAAAACATAATTAATTAAAGAAATCAATACTAAAACAACAAATATATAATTATTAGACGACAAGATTCTTTAATTTAAATTAAGTATTAGCAAAGACAAAAAACAGAAACAATCAAACACAAAAAAAGTCAAACAAACGAAGACAAAGCCATTACAAAAAAAAACTAACAAAGAAAAACACACCCAAAGTGCTGAAATTCCGCTTATTTTATATTTTGTAATATTGTTTAAAACATTGTCGGCAGGAATGTGTTTTGGGGAATAGGAAAATGTGTAGGGAATGTGTATTTGTAGAAAAGATTGTGTCTTTTTTTGTTTCATCTTTGTCTTTCTTTAAGTGTGGGTATGTTTAGATATTGGTCCCATAATTTGTAACATGGAAAACTTCCTTGCGTGTTTTGGTGCTGGCATAGTTTTAAGTTGTTTCCCATGTGTTACTTGTTTTTGTGCGCGTGTTTTGGGAGAAACTGTATGTTTACTAAAATTTGGTCTTATAAGCTTTTGCTTCATATGCTTTATATTGGATTTGGGATTTTGTTTCAGTTTCTTTTTAGACTTGAAATGCTTTTAGTTATTTTGTTTATATTGTTTGAACCATTTAAAATTATTTCGTTCTTTAATACGTTGATATTTGTTTTATATATTTCCACTAAGTAATTTGCGTTCTTATGTGTACTCTACGAATTAATCCGTGAATTAATTAAAGGCTCCATAATATTAATAAATCATTTCATATCCGCGTTTTAAGTATTTATAATTTCATGTACCTAACACTAAATAGTATGAACTAACATTTTACAGGTTTGGGTTCTTTACCCGTCTAGCTTTTAGAAACATTAAAGGTTACTTTATAGTACTCATACAGGATGCACATCTTCAGATGATTGAGCAAATTCCTTTTAAGTGAATTCAGAATGACATCATTAATGTGCTAATATGACTACTTAAAACTTATTTATTTGTATCTTTAAAAGGCTTATTTACGATTAATTATAAGTAATAAATTCTCAGTTGGTTTTTGAGTAAATGGTTAACAATATAAGTAATGTCACGAAGTACATTTTGAAAGTGAATATCAATACTTTAAACTACTGTTATTCACATTGGTTAAAACATATACTCAATATAAACGAAAACAACTTTTGTTGGGAAAATAAAGCATCAGTTGATCAGAGGGTACTTAGTAAGAAAGGGTGTGTTACAAGGGGTAGGCTTTGTGTTGGTGTATACGGATCGTCATAACGAATTTAAATCATAATATTTGCTGTAAAAGTTTAAGTATACACGGGTTATCACGTACTTTACAGTAACAAATCAAGAGAACGTTTTACGCGCCTACAAATTTGTGGAAAGGACAAAACAGAAGTTGATATTGTCCACCAAAGAATAGGAAAATATAAAAGGCTGGATTGCCAAATTTGTTTGTCATTGACTCGGTCAACGAAGTTCCAACGGTACATTAATTTCGTCCCTCCCTAAAACAGACAAAATGCGGTAGATATAAACGAATTGATACAACAACAGTATTAAAATTTACTCAATTGTCTAAACTTTAAGTTTCTTCCTACCCCACACTGTTAAAATGGTGTTTAGAATCTAAACACCTTTAAAACACTTTTAGCCCTAAACATGTTTAGATTGTGTTTAAATCCTAAACACTTTCCAAATTAATCATGTGAAAGCAAAACTTATTTAGGTTTTAAGCATGTTTCACTTCTTAAAAATAACAATCTTAGAAATTTTCCTAGACTATTTTATATTATATTATTTTATTACACAATCCTAAACATGTTTAGATGCTAAACGTGTTTAAAATTCAACACAAATTTTGTGTTTTGGATTTACAATGCAGATATAGATATAATATTGTTCCCCATTTCGGTATGTATAGTTTCATTGTTTTTTGCTCTTCATAATCATATAGAGTTTGGCTTTTTCGATATTTTTGGTAGGGCACCTCTGATAAGTCTGATATTAAGAAAGATGAAACGCGCGTCAGGCGTAGCAAAATTAATTTTCTGGAACTTTTTTGTCATTTTAATTATGAAACAACAAAACACACATAGCTCAACTAAACTGTAATTACCTCCTACAGGTGGTAGTTATAGTTTAAACTCATTTCTTTATCCTGGATTGAGAAACAAGTTTGCAACTGTGGCATTTGAAGCGGATCCTATTAACCCTACTCATATCGAATTCTACATTGGGGCTCTTGAACATGCAAGGGACATTGCTGTCCCCAATCATTTCACAGGAAAACCATGTTCGTCCCTTCCGATCGCGAAGGACTAGCATCGTTTCTTGCGACAATTCTCGCAAATGGTTTTAAGAGAGAAAGAAGGAAAATTGGTTCATGAAATGTTCAACCCTGAGGAGGATCAAACCACGAACCTTGGTGTTTTAAAGTAGGTCGATTTTTGAACACATCGGCTCTCTAATACACATGCATTTGACCAACGATATGTCAAATTTGGCAAATATTGACATTACAAAAACTATTAACAAATCCATGTCGGCACTGGTCTTGTTTTGGTATACGTTTGATATAACGAAAATTAAAAATCACGAAGGAAAAAAAGAGTCTAAAATGCAATGTCTGAAACTGCATGCATTGGGCATAAAGGTCTCGATACTTATGTCCTTTTACATGTTTTAGTTTTGCTTATTGTTAGAATGGTGATCTGACACTGTTCCACGTGAAATGTTTTCTATAGCTGCACCTTAGATTCACGGGGCAGGTCTTTCGAAATTTAAGTAGTTTAAAATAATGTCGGAAATATTTGCGGTCGAAAATTGCCTTATATATAACGGTTACATATAAACCGATGCTGAGCTAATTCTTGGTATGCAGCCAATCTTTAACATTCTACCAACAAATCTTTTGTTTATTTCGGTAATCAGAACTTATGGAAAAGACCTAGATTGTCAGTTCCCATGAAATGTATCTAAATTCCGGATATAAATCATTGTTTAAGCTGCATCATCATTGAGATCTATATCTTTGGGTTTAAAAGCCTGTAACTCTATAAGTCCTTTACATAGTTATCATATAACCAACTAATTAAAATTTAAACCTAATATGAAATATTAACCATGTACATTGTACTTGCTCAATAAATATTTGGTAAAACTGAGCAAAGTATGTTGTAAATGAGAATATTTTATGTGATTGTTTTCCCAACAAACCTTTATAGAGATGTTGAATAGTGAAGCCATAAGAATATTTTTTTAACAAAACTCGCAACTTAACAAATGAGTTGTTGACATTTATAGGTCAAAAGTAGAAAAGCAGGTTTTAATAAGCGTTAAATCTTTTTTATACTGCAATTGTTCTATATAAGTAGTCAAATTTTACTGACCGTATATCGATAAGTGATATACGGTCAATGTCAGTATATCACTTTAAGAACACGCCCCTTTTCTATCGTTTCTTACATTTGGGCCAACTTATTTGGTCAACACGGGTAACCCGGTGGTCACAATGATTTTATGATCATTTCTACACGCGCGTTGAGCCTTTCAAAATCGAACTCCAACCTCGACCTTGTAGTTCCACATTCTCGACTTGATTTCAGTTGCAATCGAAGAAATTTTAATTTTTTGTCATGAGAAGCTTTCGTATGAAAAAAAAACAAATATTGGCATGATTTACTGTTTGAAAATTACATTTAAAATTTATAACAGACTTGTATATTAGAAGATGTTCTATGAATTTACAAATAAGGTAATTATCAACCGGAGCATTGGCGCAACAATCATTTCCAAATATTTTCTCTTCCACCTTTCAATTTTGCGCTACTATGGCTTTATATGTATATGAGCATTTAATTTTTGGCACAGCCACTTGTTCCAATACAATCGGAAAGACTCAGTTGAACTGACATTCTAGCATTTACTGCAAGAAACAAGAAAAAGAAATGTTGCATAAAAATTAAGCATTTTAATGTTAATCTTTGGGTGAAAGACGATAGAAAAAAATATGATCTATTAACGTACACTTATAGCATTGCAATTACGGAAATTTTTTACATTCCGGTAATTTATTAATTTCAACAATTATAGATACAATCGGATAAATTTTAGTTTATACTCTCTTAATTATTAGTATTTATTTGCATTTTGTGTTTTTAATGTTTCTAAAAATCTACTTACTTGTAACTTGTTCGTAGATATAATATAAAAAAAATCATTCAGAAAATAAGCAATACATTTCTTTGCAATCCTAAACGCATAATTTGTGTTGAACTTTAAACACGTTTACATGTAGTATTCAAACATGCTTAGGATTACTTGACGAAAATTTCTGAGATTGATATTTTTTTTTATGTGAAACATGTTCAAATCTTTGTTTAGCTTTACCATATTTACTTTGAAAAGTGTTCAGGTTTTAAACACAACCTATACATGTTAAGGATATAGATTTTTTACATTTTCAACGCCATTTTAATAGTATGGACACAATCATGCAACTCGAATAAATCTGTCCAGACACAGGGACGATATCGGATTCTAAGGTCAAATTCATGCACTTCGATTCCAGATTAACCAGGTTGGACGTATCAAGTAGGCCAAATTGACAGGTGTTATGACCATTCAAGGAGAGAGGGTCGCCGTGGGGTGATTTATTGATTTTTTCAATTTATTCATTTTGTTAAAAAAACACGTCGAACAAAATAAAAAAAAAGTAATGCAGTATAAACACAATAATAGTACACTGACTCGAAATAAAATTATTTTATACGAATTCGGCTCGAAACAAGAAAACGCTCGGGAGACCCTCGCGTTTTCCTGTTTCTAAGCCTCATCCGTATAAAAAAATTTATTTCGAGTCAATGTACTATTATTGTATATATGCACTTTATGCTTATTTATAGACATTATTGTTTTTTCAGCAATGAAGAACTGCTAACCGTGATATCAACTGTTGTGGTTTATTTCTTGGGGAAAATGCAGATTTGTTGTGTTTACTTTAAAAAAAAATGTTTAATATCCTCATTTTTATACTTTTTTTACATTTAAATTCAAGTAAATTCTTTTGTTCCTTTTGATTTGAATCTGTTAAGAGCAGAGCAGTGTCTTTTCAAACTATTGCGTTTATACTTATATGACTGAAAAATTTGAAAAAAAATAAAACAAGTGAAAACAAGAGGCTCAAAAGAGTCTGAATCAGTCACCTTGTGCTAAAGCTACTAGGGCCTGTTCTATAAGGGGTCAGCTGACAACGACACAACAGAGCTTTTATAGAGCATAATAAGTTGAAGGTTAAAGGTGAGCAACAGCTTTTTTCTTTTTTCTCTGGTTTTCATTCATTGAGGCAAAAACATGAAGAAACGTTACTTGTATTTTTTACCATTAAATGGCCATGCCATTCCCCTAAAAACTTCGACCTTATGAAAATTTTTAAAGCGCTGAATATTCAGAGCTGAAGGTTTGTTTCTCTTTCTTCAATAGTTTTCATGTTTTAGGACAAAAACATAAAAATGCTATTTTTGACATTTAAAGAGCCATTAGCCCTTTAAGGGTCATCTGGCAACTTTGACCGAAAGAAGACTAATGTATAGCTCAATGGTCTTTAGGTTAAAACAAGCAAAAGCTTTTCTCTATTTGTAGAGGTTTTCTTTCTATTGGACAAAAACTTGAAAAATACTATTTTCAACTTTTAAAGGGTAATATTCCTTTAAGGTTCATCTGACAACTCAGACCCAATCAAAACTTTTGTAGAGCTTTTATACTAAAGAGCGTCAGACCCTTGGCTGCGGATGTTTACTTTCTGTTATAGTTGCTGAGATATAAGCCATTTTAAGTGATCTTACCCAGTGTGCTATTTTAAGTAATAGTGCCCACGTTTTTATCTGATCTTTTTATCATAAAACATTCCAGCAAAGTTTCAGTGGTTTTAGATGAGATGGCTTTTTGAAATCGTTTACAGACGACGATGATGGACGCATAGTGACGGCATAAACTAACATGATATAAATACTAGTATTCCAAACATCAGTAAGATGATTCGACCTTCTGGCTATAAATTTAACCAAAAAGAAGTTATCTTATCATTGCAATCTGTGCAAGATTTTAGATACAACTGTATCAATGTACAGTGCAAGCACAAATATTTAATTAAAATAAACAAATTTGATATCTGATACAGATTTATGATAACGTTGTGGATATTAATTTACAGTTATATATGAAAAATGTTATCATCACCAATCTATATCAGCAATGTGACGTTTGTCCTGATCTATAAACTGATTGCTGGTAATGAATAACAAACAAACAAATTTCCATGTAATTTATAATGTAATTTGACATCAAACGTATGCACAATTTTAATTGAAACTATGACTATGGTGGCTAAGAACTAATGAAGAAGGCCTTGATGATGAAAAGCAAAAGTATAACAAAGCTAAAGGCACAATGCACCGGGATCAGTGGATAACAAAAATGGTTGAAGAAAATCAATAAACAAATAAGGAATGTTTAAGAGAGTCATTCAATTTTCGAAATTCGAATTAGTTGACCAAAACTCAATTGATGGATGTGTTGAAACCAATGGGTTCACGTTCAGTCCTTCGGTCCCCCCTCCAAAACTCCCATCACCAACCAAAAAAATTACCCAAAATCAAGCATTAAAACCCCAAAAACAAAATTGAAAATATAAGAAAACACGTAACAAATTTTCAAAATAAGTTGTTCATAGACAATTTTAAACTTAATTAAAATATCTTAGGAGTCAATTCAGGATATGTGAAATGCTTTGATATATATACTGGGGTAAAATCCAGATTGTATAATGGGGTTAAAAAGTTTTGCATACCATCTTACTGTTACTGAACTACTGTCTTTAATAACTTCATACAAAATGTCAGGCCCGGACTTTAGTTTTCTAAGTACTTCTTTTATATCAGTACAGGTAATTGCTTTATCACAAACTTACAATTGGCCTTCTATGTTCTTTTATATTATTTATAAAATGTATATCTTTATCTTTACACGACCATTGCTCCTGAAAATGTTTAATTGTATTTTTATAGTTTGACATAAGTTCATCATGCTCATCTTTATCTTTTAAGTTATAAGACTGTAGTCTGTCACAAATCGTGTGTAATATGATTTATATGACAATAAAGTTATTATTATTAAAAGAATGGCAAAGTTACAAGTATGGCATTCCATATAAAAGTGTAAAGACATGTAGAGGGTTTTCACATAACGGAAATTCCACATTCGACAAGAACAAACATGCAATAAAAAATTTCAAAATCGGATGACAAGTAAAAAAGTTTCGATTTGAAATTCCGCCAATTTTTAAAGATCGACGAAAGATTGTTTTAAGTATCAAAAATATTACAAAATGTTATCCATATTAACTTAAGGAAAAGATCTTTTGAGCGACTTTATAAATGGAAAAAAAAACGCAACGAGTCTTTTGCTAAAAGTGAGAACTTTTTACCCAATCTCTTTTATCTTTCATTTATTTGTTTTTCAATTATTGTTTGTGTATCTGGCAGTATGTCCATATTTTTGCTGTTTATAAATATCCTTGCTTTTTTCGTGCTTTAGAAATTGATGCTTTTATCAGTGATGTAACTAGCCTTCGGCTAAATGGAAACAAATTGTATTCGGCAAGGGGTCTGGCGGCCACTCAAAGCCACCGATCGATCGGTCCAGGGAAATATCCTGGTAAGTAGTACATGGGGTGAAGCACACCAGAAGACCATAGAAATCCGTCTTCATAGACATTGAAGTTATGTAAAATGAAACAACACGCTTATTAAAAAAAATATTTCATTCACCCCTTGCAGATTTCGTTCCATTGCCTGACAAACGAACAGGCCTCGACAGCAAAATTTTCTTCTTCGACGCATTGGAAGTTTGTATAAAAAGAGTACATGTATCATGATCTTTTAGAACATATAAAGAATCATGAAAACTTATTTCAGAGATTAAAATAAACACTATCATGACTATTGATCATTTTTTTTGTGCAAATGTAATTAAAACTGCGAGCGATAGCTCATGATCATAAGTAAATAGCCCCTGCCCAAAAATCAGATCAATTTTTTTTAAATAGGTTGTGCACATTTGCATGTTCAATGGCCAAAGCCGATGGATTTTAAAAATGTAATGGGGATGCTAATCTACATACATGACATACATGTAGTTATAAACAAGAAAGATTTACAGAAACTGTATAGAGAATAAAGCGTCTAAAAGGAGTAGTCAGTGGGTCTACACAATTATTTTTTTGTTATTAGTTCTTGTCTTAATATGCCTGAAATATTGTTGACTGGACTGAGACAAATAACAAACAAACAAGACTATCTATTGTTTTAATCACAGGCGGTGAACAGGGTGCTGAACACGGAAGGGTTGATATAATGAACATGAAATGGTATGGGGAACACACAATGGCAACATGACAAACAAAACATTACAATATCCTTATAGGAGAAACATTTTTTTATTATCATTTTTTTTTTTATTGTTGTTTATAATTTTTTTGGCGAAATTATTATACGCCACTGCTTATTATCATCATTTTATTTCGACCTGTACGTTAGTATGTTGATTTCCTAGAAACTTAGGCGAAAAAATATCCAAATGATTCAATCTAAAACGGTAAAGTGGTGAATAACTTAAATAAACCAAAATGATGTTTTCTTTAAAATGCATAGTCCAAAGTTTGCGGTGTTTTTATTTCTCCTTCATGTGCCATCACATCTATACTTTTGTCTGATTTTAACGTGGGCTTATAATTAATCGTGAAAATGATTCGGTATATTATACAGACTGAGTCTACCTCTCACAAAGAAAATGGACTTAACAAGCTTGCGTATTAGCTATTTACTTTTGATATTTTGCCAGTTGACATATAAAATTAAGTACAATTGAAACAAAATTTTGTGTTGAAAGGTGAGTAACTCAAACTGCAAAATGTACATTTTTTTCTTGGAGTTTGTTTCAAAATTATTTTACATAACATATTGCATATTTTTGAAAATTAGAACTATGTGCACTTTTGGAAACGTTCTTGTATTTTCCATTTTTAAAAGCGAGGTTTTTATTCGAAAGTAAAGTATTGACAGTAATACAATTGTTTAGTATAAACAACCGACCGATGTCATCAGAGCTAAAATATCTGTTCTCTATATATTTGAAATTCTTGGTTGTAAGTTCTTCTCATTCGACACTTTAAGTTCCACTGTTTTTTATTCAAATGCTGCTGAAAAGAGGTTACTCATTGAATTATACATTTAATATATTTATTCCATATCTATCTTTTTAATGGTATCGGCTTTTGGTACTTTGTATTTTGAATCAGTGTCACTATATTTATATATGCGAGAAAATTGAAGTAGCCCTGTCATCTTCTAGACGTTAACGAACTCTACTGTAGTGATCCAATAGGATCCCCTAGAAAAGACAAAATGACCGACCCAGCATTTAAAAAAACTCGTTTATTCTATAAGTCATGTGTACTAATCCGACTCCTCATTTCATTATGTCCCGTGCAGCCCGACAGGCGAATATGCCTGCAGCAAAGCATAGCTTGTCGTAAGAGGCGACTAAGGTCTTGGAATTCTGACATCGGAGTAAGAGCTCAGCCCACAGAGCGACCAAGGTGTGTAGCCTAGGTGGCTGAATAGGGTTGCCCTCGTCCGCAGGGGTTGTCAGGGGTTGTTACGGAAATCCTGACCACTGACCATAGTGGGCCAACGTGTGTAGAGAGTGCCAAGCTTCATGCACGTAAAAGAGCCTTTTGTGGACCGCCAAGTGGTGCACCACATAGGCGAAATATTCCGTACCGACCCACATCTCCCCTTTTTCATTGGTTTCCCATCCCACCTCCATATTCATTTCTCATCATTATTTCATGTTCATTTTATCATTCTTTTCATGGTTTTCATCGCCTTTGAATAACCTATATAGCGTTGCAAGGGCATAAAACACCAACTCATTCAATAAGTTATAATATCACAATGCTTCAAAAAGGAGAGGTCATCAAGATTGATAACAATGATTGACCGACAGCCTTGGACCTTTATTTTATATCACGCTTTATCACTTATTTATACTCATCTTATTGATAATGATTATTTAGTGGCTACTGTCATTAATCTCCAATAAATTAAATACATAAGATAAAAACTTTTATTACATGTATTATGTATGTTAAGATATGAGCCATCATACCTCTGAGGCCAACTCCGTTATCAGGAGAAATGTATTGTCAACACCAGTTCTTTACTGTCCCATTGTCCATACTGTCGCACAGTCAAGTTTTTTGGTGCTTCTGAAAAGTTTATAGTTAGACTAATATATAGACTGAAAACTAGACTTGGACCTAATTAGACAAGTTCGGATAATATATCTTTAGGATCACTAGTAGAGGCATTATCGAGATACTACAATTACAATCATACTTACGTGTCTTTATAGTTACTTTCGTTCTAAGCCTTACATGTTTTATAGCTTGAGTAGCTCATTGCGTATCATACGCATTTTAAAGTGTTACGCCTGGAACTTTGTGGTAGTTTAGTTTTGATATCACCTACATGGATGGTTTGTTCTTACTGAGCTGTGTCTTGTCTCTCCTAGATCAACCTTGTTATTCCGCGACAACAATTTTGTGTTGGACCAAATCATCTAATTTTCACCTGAAATTTCTGTATTATCAAATTTTTTATGCTATTCTACTCCCGGGCTTGAAATCCTATACGATGTACTTTTGTGGTTTTATGCCCTTTAAGTTTATCGTTAATTAACATACATTCACAAAACGATTAGCTGTTTACAACATTTTTAAATTTTCCCTTTAATTCATGTTATACATTTAAACATTCATTTATACTTATGTGTAGCAACATTCCGTCCGCTCCAGCTTATGGAATTTACGTATCACAATTGATTCGTTACTTCAGTGCTTGCGGTAATTACATCCATTTCCTCGGCAGAGCCTAATGTTTGACACAAAAATTGTTATCACAAGGTTACATGTATGTTGCTCCTCGATTGCTTTCGTCAATCAATAAATTTTACGGTAGACATCATCATGCACTCATAGACAAATATGGGATTTCCATCTCTCAGATGAGTATAGATGTTGGTTTGTCATAGGATTTTGTCCAGATTTGACACACTATATTGGAAATTGGCATTGCGACGGGCGTGCTATAGCATACAAAAACCGCTTACTCTTCCGGAGCACCTGAGCTCACTTTCATTACGACAAGAGTTCGCGTTGTTAATTGACATTCAGTAGTTTTTGTGTTTTTGTTTTTTAAATGTTGTCTGTTTTTTTTAGCTCACCTGGACCGAAGGTCCATGTGAGCTATTACCATCACTTGGCGTCCGTCGTCGTCGTCTGTCGTCGTCGTCGTCGTCTGTTAACAATTTTTCAAAAATCTTCTCCTCTGAAACTACCAAACAGAATTTAATGAAACTTGATATGAATGATCCTTAGGGTGTCCTGCACCAAACTTGTGTTTTGATTTTTAATCCGTTAAAAAACATGGCCGCCGTTACTAAAAATAGACTAGGGGGGTCAGACTACTGTTTTTGGCTTATAAATCAAAAAGTATAAGAGATAGAGGAAATCTGAGGCCACGCTACTGATTCAGCATCAAAAGCTCTACAAAAGTCTCAATTTGGTCAAAGTTGTCAGATGACCCCTTATAGGGGTTACGGCCCCTTAAAGGTGAAAAATAGCATTTTTTCATGTTTTTGGCCTACAGAATGAAAACTATTGCAGATAGAGATTAGCTGTTGCTTGCTTAAATGTTCAGCTCATTTAACTCTACAAAAGTCTCCATAGGGTCGAAGTTGTCAGATGATCCCTTATAGGGGTTACAGCCCCTTAAAGGTGAAAAATAGCCATTTTTCATGTTTTTGGCCTACAGAATGAAAACTATTGCAGATAGAGATTAGCTGTTGCTTGCTTAAATGTTTAGCTCATTTAGCTCTACGAAAGTCTCCATAGGATCGAAGTTGTCAGATGACCCCTTATAGGGGTTACGGCCCCTGAAAAATGGCATTTTTTCATGTTTTTGGCCTACAGAATGAAAACTATTGCACATAGAGATTAGCTGTTGCTTGCTTAAATGTTCAGCTCATTGAGCTCTACAAAATTCTCCATAGGGTCGAAGTTGTCAGATGACCCCTTATAGGGGTTACGGCCCCTGAAAAATAGCGATTTTTCATGTTTTTGTCCTACAGAATGAAAACTATTGCAGATAGAGATTAGCTGTTGCTTGCTTAAATGTTCAGCTCATTTAGCTCTACAAAATTTTCCATAGAGTCGAAGTTGTCAGATGACTCCTTATAGGGGTTACGGCCCCTGAAAAATAGCAATTTTTCATGTTTTTGGCCTACAGAATGAAAACTATTGCAGATAGAGATTAGCTGTTGCTTGCTTAAATGTTCAGCTCATTTAACTCTACAAAAGTCTCCATAGGGTCGAAGTTGTCAGATGACCCCTTATAGGGGTTACAGCCCCTTAAAGGTGAAAAATAGCCATTTTTCATGTTTTTGGCCTACAGAATGAAAACTATTGCAGATAGAGATTAGCTGTTGCTTGCTTAAATGTTTAGCTCATTTAGCTCTACGAAAGTCTCCATAGGATCGAAGTTGTCAGATGACCCCTTATAGGGGTTACGGCCCCTGAAAAATGGCATTTTTTCATGTTTTTGGCCTACAGAATGAAAACTATTGCACATAGAGATTAGCTGTTGCTTGCTTAAATGTTCAGCTCATTGAGCTCTACAAAATTCTCCATAGGGTCGAAGTTGTCAGATGACCCCTTATAGGGGTTACGGCCCCTGAAAAATAGCGATTTTTCATGTTTTTGTCCTACAGAATGAAAACTATTGCAGATAGAGATTAGCTGTTGCTTGCTTAAATGTTCAGCTCATTTAGCTCTACAAAATTTTCCATAGAGTCGAAGTTGTCAGATGACTCCTTATAGGGGTTACGGCCCCTGAAAAATAGCAATTTTTCATGTTTTTGGCCTACAGAATGAAAACTATTGCAGATAGAGATTAGCTGTATCTTGCTTAAATGTTCAGCTCATTTAACTCTACAAAAGTCTCCATAGGGTCGAAGTTGTCAGATGACCCCTTATAGGGGTTACAGCCCCTTAAAGGTGAAAAATAGCCATTTTTCATGTTTTTGGCCTACAGAATGAAAACTATTGCAGATAGAGATTAGCTGTTGCTTGCTTAAATGTTTAGCTCATTTAGCTCTACGAAAGTCTCCATAGGATCGAAGTTGTCAGATAACCCCTTATAGGGGTTACGGCCCCTGAAAAATGGCATTTTTTCATGTTTTTGGCCTACAGAATGAAAACTATTGCACATAGAGATTAGCTGTTGCTTGCTTAAATGTTCAGCTCATTGAGCTCTACAAAATTCTCCATAGGGTCGAAGTTGTCAGATGACCCCTTATAGGGTTTACGGCCCCTGAAAAATAGCGATTTTTCATGTTTTTGTCCTACAGAATGAAAACTATTGCAGATAGAGATTAGCTGTTGCTTGCTTAAATGTTCAGCTCATTTAGCTCTACAAAATTTTCCATAGAGTCGAAGTTGTCAGATGACTCCTTATAGGGGTTACGGCCCCTGAAAAATAGCGATTTTTCATGTTTTTGTCCTACAGAATGAAAACTATTGCAGATAGAGATTAGCTGTTGCTTGCTTAAATGTTCAGCTAATTTAGCTTTACAAAATTCTCCATAGGGTTGAAGTTGTCAGATGACCCCTTATAGGGGTTACGGCCCCTGAAAAATAGCCATTTTTCATGTTATTGGCCTACAGAATGAAAACTATTGCAGATAGAGATTAGCTGTTGCTTGCTTAAATGTTCAGCTCATTTAGCTCTACAAAAGTCTTCATAGGGTCAAAGTTGTCAGATGACTCCTTATAGGGGTTATAGGTGAAAAATGGTGTTTTTGGCCTGTAGAATGAAAACTATTGCAGGTAGAGAAAAGCTGTTGCTTGCTTAAATGTTCAGCTCATTTAGCTCTACAAAAGTATAGGGTCAACATCAAGACCAGGTGAGCGATTCAGGCTCCTGGGAGCCTCTTGTTTTCGTCCTGTGCTTGTTTGTGTTGGCTGGTATTGTCTCGCCCTTTCGGACTTTTACAATTCGAATGCCCCATTGGTACCTTTGCTTCTTTTATGCGTTTATTTCATATATATTATATTTCAAATACCCAGTTTTTTATGGCTTTTGTCTTGATATTGTGTTGTACAAACCATTTTACTTGTGCATTAAAATTAATATATGGTGTATTAAAGTTTATTATCCCACTACAAAAACCAAATGAACAAAGCCGTTGACTTTTTTTTTTATGGAAGTGATACTTTAAATAAAATAAAACAAATCAACTTTCATGACTTTTTTATGCATGTGTGATATTTTTAATGTCCATATTACAAACATATCGTTGGCCAATGGGATAACAGATTTGGTCAATGGTAAAATATGGTATGATTTATTGGGATGAAAAGAAAACTTAATTATTGCATTTTAAATCTATAAAAGAAATTAAACAAATTATATAATAATTGCTTATGATACAATTGCCAATCTATTAAAATATAGAAAAAAGTTATAGTTTTGTGAATTTTGCTCTAGTGGTGTGAAAATGTTGTATTGCAAATAAATAAACTAACAGTAAAAAAATAGCGAATTCGAATCTCATATGTACTAGTTTATTGAGCATTTATAGAATAACAAATTAACAAAGCAACACAAAAATTATTTTTTTAACATTTCTTTGCACAACTTACATCTTACAATAAGATCAAAGGCACACATACATTATACACATACAATAATCCTGAATGGAATAAACAGTAAACATTATTATACAAATCACAGTAAAATATATATTTATATACTTATTCCACCAGACTAACATTCATACTTGAAAATCAAATGAAACTTTTATGAGAAACTTTTATGAAATGAGAAATTAGATTTATTGAAGACACTATGAAGAAAAATGAAACTACGTGTAAATCAAACTGTCATCAGGAACAACGGTACCTTACTGTTGCAACATACATTGGCATACCAGTAAGCGTCGCGTTGCTTTGATTTATTTCGCATAGTTTAAATCCGGTAAGAAAAACACAATATAAATGACATGAAAGAAGCAGGGACGTACCAATGCGGAATTCGAATGTCAGAAGTCCGTAACACAAAACATAAAACACACAAAATAATGAATAGCACTCAACAGCACGAACTCACGAGAGTAAACCCCGAATGCTTCTCCGGAAGAGTAAGCAGTTTAATCTAAAATAAACACCGTAACTTATGTACTGAATATACGATAACCGATATTTTCAAAAAGAACAAAAATCGAAGGACAAAAACAAACAAACAACCAAAAAGGAGAAATATATCCGTTCTATCTATCACGTCCATGTATCTAATACTGCCTTTTTATAAAATTGAAACTGTTATCTTCGTTGTATCATTTCACATTGATGTAAGAGAGGGAATGGGTTGTAAAATATGGAGCGTATTTTCTATATCCAAGGTAAAACAAGCAAAAATTGGCATTATTGCATTTTTTGTGTTTCTTGTGACTTTCTTTATTTATGAATATGTCAGCAGTTCAAGAATTTCTTTAGACTTTGAAAGATTTTATAAAAATCGTGACATACTGAACGACCGGTTTCTCCACAAACACCAGTTTCAAGTACAATTACAAAGTGACAAATGTTCAAATAAAGATCTCAATATCATCGCCATCATCCACAGCAAAGCAGATACTTTTGACAGACGACAGCTGATTCGTTCTACTTACGGCTCTATAAAAACTGTGGGGAAATTTCGTTTTGATTATGTTTTTGTACTTGGGAAAATTTTTAATGAAACAGTACAGAAATTGATTGAAAGAGAAAGCCAAGAATTTCACGACATAATTCAAGGGAATATTTGGGACAACTACAGAAATTTAACATATAAACATCTGTTTGCGTTTTATTGGTTAAATCAGTATTGCAAACATGTAAAATTCGTTCTTAAACTTGATGATGATGTAGTTGTGAACCATAAAGAAGTGGTTAGATTCATTGCTTTGAAGTATCAAAAACCTGTGGCCTCTAACTTCATTCTGTGTAAGTACTGGATAAACGCGCCGCCATCACGAAACAAAACTAGCAAGTGGTTCTTTACGGAACAGGAATATCCGCTCTCAGTGTTTCCACCGTATTGTGTTGGTGATGTTGTTCTCATGTCTCAGAAGGTCATACCAAGAGTTCTAAATGCTTCTGAAACAGTACCTTTTTTCCGAATCGATGACGTTTACATTTATGGATTTTTAGCATGGAGGGCAAAACTCAATCTTCGGGAACCAGATGGGTTTTTACAATACTATAACACAAAAACAAAAGACGACCACCATGACTTACAATGTAAAATGTTCTATTCAATAAAGAATAGAGATGATAGTGATTCCTACCCAGATGTAAAATGGAAATTTATCTGGTATGCTATATTAAGCAATGAAGTATGTAAATTCACTTGATCTTTATAAGTATTGCTTGTATTGCTTACATTTGTACATGAGCTTTTGGAAACTTTTCATTTACACGTCTGGGAAAATCAATTATTAAAACTTACTGACATTATGCAGAAATGAAAAAAAAAATAAAAGAAGAACCATTATATACTGTGTCAAAATAGCCAAAAAGTGTTTTATTTTTCATATTTTTTTCCTAATCCAATGATTCGAATTTTTATGTCGTCTTTAGCCTGTTGTAAAACAACATATAAAGGGGTCACGGTAGCTAGATCCGTGTGGCATCGAGCGTTCTGTGGAATCACAAAAAATTCTAAGTTTATCGGGGAATTCGTTTTATGCTTATATTTGGCATGTAGTTTTATTATAAATACAATCTCCGTATATAACAGAAATCGCGCTTGCTTTTGAGTAAAGCAATAACTAACTTGATTATAGTACATTTTCCTGATAACCTAATATTTTTAAATCAAGATATTGATAATGAACATAAATACAAAATTTTCATGACAGATTGCTACATCAAATAACCCTTTTCATTTTGTATTTACTGTACATTTTGAAATACATGTTCACATGAAGACTGCAGTTCTGCTTTTAATCGATTTATAATAAATGCGTAAAGTAGATTTTTCTGTAAGAGCAGTTTTATTTGTTTTTTTTACATGAAATACCTACTAATTAATCCAAGAAGTGTTTTAATGAACGTCTCAAAAATCAAAACAATAAAAGGTTATTTTGAGTTATTTTATCACAAAGAAAAGTATTTAGACGACTGTATTTTTCCAAGCAATATAGTTTTTGTATGCTGTCTTATAATTTAAAAACATGGATATTATAAAAATGTATAATTCGCCCGATTAAAACTTTTGACTAGAACATCTTCTATTTATGAATCTCTTTCGAGCTGTTTTCCTTGCACTTTGTGAAACTTGTATGATTCTGCATGAGTCACGTACAATGAAGTTTCTATAGAATACAAAGACCAAAGCGGATAATTTGGTTATCCTGATATATGCATATATACAGGAGCTACCTCTCATCAGTACCATTAGAATCAAACGCAATTGAAGGTCTTACGTATAAAAAGTATCCGTACCACGTTGTTGTTTTAACAATAAATTACACAACTGTTAGTTGATACCTATCATTAACAGAATTTGAATCACAGACGTACTCTATTGCTGGTGTAACATATATTCAAATTTCATAATAAGTATACACATGTTCATGTAAAATAAATCTGACACAGCTGTTAGATATAGAATTATATATTTGCTTATTTGCTCAATATATGTAAACAATAATCAGACAAAAATTTATAAAATCTTTGATTATTTAGTATATCGTTAAATCTTTTTTTTTATCAAAGCTTTACACGTACAGTAAAGTATCAGAAGAGGAATGAAATTCAGGGTAGTGTTTGTGGTATGATGACCTAATGACTCGTGGTCGTGATGGCACAGTGATTTTTTTATTATTAAGATGAATCTTTTAGACCTTAAAAGCCACACTTTTACAAAGTTATGTAAGTTCCAGGCTCAATTATAACATTTACTGACGCGAAAACTGGACCTTTTAATATTTGTGTTTCCTAATGTTTTACAATATAAATATAATACAGGTTTTATAAGTATATTAAAGACATATGAGCCCCATTTACATGTACACTTTTACAAACGTTTGCATTTTACATATTTGTTTAAATTACACATGTGTTCACAAACTGCATTTACTAAAAAAAACGGAAAGACAAATTAAAGTACATTGCTGAGGCTCTTCTTGCTTTCTTGATAACCTGGTCATTGTGTCATCTTCGTGGTGAATACTTGATTGCAATTTGATTACAAAATTCCATTTTGAGCGAATATTTGATTTCAACACCTTTTTTTATTGCTTGATTACTATTTTTGAAAAAAAAATTAATAACGTGATTTTCAGTAAATAATGAATAAATAAATTTTACCAAGTTATTAGTTGCATTTGTATTGAAAGAAAATTTGGTTTATTTTCTTGTTAACTTTTTAAAAGTCAAAATAATTTGATTGGATTAAGGATAATTTAAACTACGCCTAATATCGTAAAGAAAGTATTAGCGAATCCAGTTTAAACCGGAATACAACAATGAAGATTATATTCGCTTTGAAGTTGCACGGACGCCAAAATTTAGTTTATGGTTCGATAAACCAAAAAATGTTACAGTTAATTCTTTTATGAATACCAAAACAAAAAAATAATGATTACTTGATTTTCAGTTACCCCCATGAGAATCCCGTTGCTCCAGAGGAAAAAGCACTTTGATTAAATGTTTGGATATTAAAGTTACAAATACCAAAACGCGGAAATAAACGGTTAATTGGGATATGCTTTATATCGATATTTCAAGGAGTAACCCTCTCATCAATAGCATTTAAATCAAAACATTCGAAGGCAAATTTCCCAAACTGTTAAAAACGAAAGTACTCAAACCAGCACCGATTATATCGACCATGTGCATCACATGACTAGGAAAGAAACGGTTTTTTAAAAACAATTTTGAATTTAGAAATTGGAAATTTCAGCGACATAAATATTAGAAATTTTATGGTAAATCGTGTCAGACAAGTCTGACGACCAGACTTGTGATTACCCTCGGGGACCTCTTGTCCACCAGCAGCGGTTATCGCCCAGTGGTTTTAAAATTACAAATACCAAAATGCGGGAATTAACGGTTAATTTGGATATGCTATATATCGATATTTCAAGCATTAACCTCTCATCAGTATGAATATTATGTATCGGTCAACGTCGATACAAGTATATAGCGCATATATCGCATTTATTTCCTTTTGTGTTTCGTCATTTGTTTGACTGGTCACTGATCTATGTTGAATATCTAATGAATTTCGTCTTTTTAATTCAGATTTGCTTTTTGGGTGGTGGATGGGGGCGGGGATCTTGTTAAGTTTATATTTATATTCCGTATTCTGTAGTGTTATGTATTATGACACAGTTAGTTCAAATCAGGGTTGACCGGGAAATACCAGTGGCGGTAAATCCCACTGGTAATTACCGGTAATTCCAGTCCTGGGAAATACTCCAATTTTTTGACAAGTGGGAAATACTGGGAAATATACAAATTTAATAGGTTTTTTTTATTAGGGCAAGCATAAAGATTTGACACTTTTATCATCAGCTCTTTTAAATATTGGTCTTATATATATGATTACTTTTTCAAATGTCATAAAGAAATTTTCAAAACTGTGTTAAACATGGTTAAGTTATTAAAGATAGTCCTAAAGTATTTTTTAGTAAAATGGTAACTGTTCTAAATGCATGGAGTTGATTAAAGGACTAGGGCTTATAAGGGCTTTTTTTTTGGCCCAAAAAATATTTTTGTTGCAATTCAAGTAAAAATTATGACAAGACTTAGTTAAATGTCAGTACTTTAATGCTTCATAGACAATTTCATATTTTTGACCATACTGTGACGTCATAGTGACGTCAAAATTGAACAAATTGCAAATCGGCTGTTTTTAGCATATTTTTAATAATTTTCGCTCTGGGAAGTGACCGCAACACCCATGTACCACAAAATCCTTTTGGTAACAAATTAAGTTGGTCCTGAAAAATATTTTCCCAAAGTATCTTTTTGGTACATGGCTGTACACACTACTATTGAAAACAAAATAAGCATGAAAATAATATAAAAACTACTAATTTTGACCAAATGTTGAAAATCGTCCAACTTTTAATGCCATTTTCTATATATAGATTAAATGGATTGAAATAATTTTCATTGTTTATTATGTCCCTAACCCTTGCCTAAGAAAATAAGACAGTGAATGTAGAATACTAGAACTTTTAATTTTCAGCCATATTTTGAGGCCAAAAACAGGCCTTATCAGCCCTGGTCCTTTGAATTACTGATTTATATCAATCTACTACATTAATTAATTAAGAAATTTGTTTACAATTAGTTGTGTTTTTCTTTCTTTAATTGACTATTTTTATTATATCTTTAAATAAGGCAATAAGACACCCAAGCTTAGACCGTTGGGTGTTGTTCTAGCAATTAACACTGTGACAGTTGACACCGGGAACTATTGTTTAATGAAGCCATATATGACACATGATCAGTGGACTATTACATTAAGATTCTTCAACAGAAAATGTTAAGAGGACTGTTGGAGACATTTCTAAAAAACAAATTTCTTTCTCCTAACAATACTAGATATGACATTTCATAGATAATAATACTTAATGATCATAGTTTGTACATGTATTAGTTATATAGAATTTTTAAGATCAATGTATATTTCCCAGTAATGGACGGGAATTACCAGTATTTCCCGGGAATTCCCTGTATTTCCCGCCGTCCTGGGAAATATGAGTATTTCCCACTTTTTTGCCAACCCTGGTTCAAATAGATGTATAATCTTGGGTGTAGGTAATCATCGAGTTCGAGTTCGAGTCAGAGTTAAAGTTCGAGTTAGAGTTCGAGTTACAATTCGAGTTCGAGTTAGAGTTCGAGTTAAAGTTCGAGTTATTTTTCGAGTTCGAGTTAAATTTTGAGCTAACTCGAAACAGTAATTTCCATAGACATAGTCGAGTTACGACTCGAGTTAAAGTTCGAGTTCGAGTTCGAGTTCGAGTTACAAATCGGGTTCGAGTTAGAGTTCCGACCTAAAGAAAACCTATTTTTAGCAAACTAAACGTTACAACACTTTCCACGAGAAAAAATAATAATTCAGATATCTATTATGTTGTGCTGTGGTTTAAGAAAATAAAATATGTTAATTCTCCCAAGGCCGAGACAATACTTTGAAATACCTTGGTTTATTTTGTTGCAAAAAAAGGCCGCGTTTACAAAAAAAGAAGGAAAAAAATAGTTTTAATTTTTATCAAAGTCGTCAGTTTAGTTTTTAGGACAAGACTAAGGGGACGACCATTTGATTTTGAGGGGGGGGGGGCTGTTTTTGTTAATAAATATTCTGGCTTGGAAAAAGTTGGAAATAAAAAATACAATGCATAAGATTTAAAACCAATCCCTAAACAAACTAGAAAAACTGTTAGTCGAAGCTTACTAATAAATACCCCGCTACCTCTTTCCTAAAAACAGATCAAATTTTAAACTAGGGGTGCAAATCTACACTATTTCACGAAGATGGTGTGAAAGTTTCACTGACATCCATTGATGGGTTTGGGAGAAGTTGCGGATAGTTGAATAGCGAATTCCATGTTTCGCTTCCCCAAAATCAGTTTGATCAAAATTTAAAAGAGGTGCATATCTACATTTTGTCACACAGATCGTGTGAAAGTTTCATGAAAATTCATCAAGGAGTTTAGGAGGAGTTGTGATAAGAGATGGGTACCCTAAAGTGTAAGGAAGACAGGACGGACGGACGGACGGGACGATGGACAGACACCTCTCTCACTATATACGCCCCATTTTTCAAGAGGGGATATAATGATGAACGAAAGACCAAATTCTGGACATAGAACAAAAAATAATTTGTAACTCGAACTCTAACTCGATTTGTAACTCGAACTCTAACTAGAACTCGAGTCGTAACTCGACTATGTCTATGAAAATTACAATTTCGAGTTAGCTCAAAATTTAACTCGAACTCGAAAAATAACTCGAACTTTAACTCGAACTCTAACTCGAACTCGAATTGTAACTCGATGATTACCTACACCCTGTTCTTTCTATTGTTTGATTAATGAATAAAATATAGATACATGAACGTGTACTTTCGAATACAGGTATTCGGAGTTCTCGAACTACGTTACTAAATTTGAAGTTGTAATGCAACAATACACAATGTATACCATTTGAGCTTTTATTTTCTGTTTCGTGGTTTACTGTGCAGCAACACGTGGTAAGCTCGAGCTACTTACATTTTCATGCACTATGAACCAAAGTAATGACTGACATTATCATGTACAGTTCAAATTGGATTTAAAATGACTGATTCAAACTGTAATTTTCCAGATTTATCTGTTAAATGCTGATTTTATTTTATGCAATATCATCAGTAAATATCAAATTTTATATTTTTACTGTTAAAACAGAAAATATCAGTCATTTTTTTTACTTGTATCAAATCGTGACAGTCATTTTAAATATTTACCTTAATTTAAAATCAATGATGTGGCTTGTAACAGTCATGGTTAGTGATAAAAAGAACTTTACCTTGATTTAAAATGACTGAAGATGCATAATCAACTTATCCATGTCAGTTATTCTAAATCAAGATGAATTTCTATTCGGGAACATGTATGTACTTACAGGTTCGTTGTTTTTCATGTGTTGTGTGTATTTATGTTGACTCTTGCGTCAGATTATTTTGTTTGGTCTTTTCGTACTACCGGGGGTTCGAATGACCAATAGGTACTGCGATCTTAAGTGCTATTCCCAGCTGTAGCGGGTATTTCATCCTCAAAATCACTATAGTTCTAAGGAGACACAAATATGTAAAATTGATTAACATAATAATGAATCTCTATATATGTTTAAAATCAAAATATAATTTATGTGATACATGTACATGTATCTACAAATTGGTTTTGACACTTGCAGTCCATGGTGAACTTACAAAGCCTTTTGACACATGCATTTTTTTCCAAATTTGGCATTTTGAATTTTATATATCATGTTTTAATCACCGTAAGGCAAACAATAATAATTGATGTTTTAGGTCCTCCGACTCATTGTTTAAAAAAAAGAAAACAAACAAAAAAACAGTAAGAGATGTATTGAATAAAACAAATGATAGGTTCTTT
This sequence comes from Arcuatula senhousia, assembly GCA_963971305.1. Taxonomy (NCBI): domain Eukaryota; kingdom Metazoa; phylum Mollusca; class Bivalvia; order Mytilida; family Mytilidae; genus Arcuatula; species Arcuatula senhousia. The sequence goes on along the minus strand of OZ020313.1, from coordinate 20,277,110 downwards.
ATTAGAATTACTTTATATTAACTTCTTAATTTTATTTATCGGATATTCCTTTTTATGGAATTTGTTTCTATGACACTACCAGAAACCCATTCAATATCGTCAAGAACCATGAACTTCATTTCAACGAAAGAGATCACCATCTCGGTGCTACCAAAAACACTCCAAGACTCCCTATCGCATTTTTTTTTATTCTGGAAATTCAAGATAGCCGACCTACCTGTCGTTACAAATATACCTTTGTTTCTAAGCGAATACTGCCTTTCTGAAAACAAACATGCAGCATTTTAAATGGTTTCTTTTCATTCCCATTTATTCTCTAACAATCAAAATTGGAATTGGAATGTTGAAAGGGTCATAAATAGCCTTTAAATGCCCCCAAAAAATTGAAAATCATAATTTCCATTACCCAGCACCCAATTATCAAAATTGTTCAAAAACATTAAAAGGTTTCATCATAAGGTTCATCTTTACACTTCGGAAAAAATGACTGATATTTTACGTCTTGTTTCAGTCTATATGGAGCTACACGTCCAAATGCTTAATAAGGCGTAGCAGCGTCTAGATAAATAATTTTTGCATAATTTTTTAGTATTTTGTACGTGTAAACTTGATCCGTTTTGCCATGGCATTTTCTTTGCGTTTTTCAGTTCACCCAAATTTAGCCAACTATCAAAAATGACCTGTCTTTTGGCCTCCACGTGCTAGGTAATTTCATTATTGGTTATTGTTAGCTCTACATGGAAGGTAATTTATGTGTAATTCATGCTTTATTTATGGTACAAATTGAACGGAGAGAAAATGAAGAGAAAACAACAAAAGTAATCTGGTAAACTGGAAGACAAAAAAGATCGGCGATTTTTATATCTAAACGCTGCTATCCTGCTACAACTTTATTTTGTGTTTCTATGTGTCGTTTAAATTGTACATAGACTAGAAAATAGGTCAAATATCTATCATTTAACTTAGAATTGTAACCATGAACCTTAATAATAAGCATATTAATCTGTTTTCTAAAATAAAATTAAACAGCCAATCTGTCAAAAACCATGCCAAATTTTTAATTTAGTTCCAAACCAATATGTTCATATCTATAAAAGAGGAGGTTTAAGTGAAAGACCTGAAAGACTTATTATGGCAAAATATTTTTTTTCGTTATCAACGAGTTATGTACTTGGTTTTTTCCCATGGCTCAGGCATTCGAAAAGTGATTTTTGGCCATTTTCGGCATAGCGCCAAGATGAGATCCTTGGCCTTGTTTTTATCTTTTTTGTCTCGTCTGCGAAGCAGAGCGGAACGTATGTGTTACTTTACCGGCGACGGTGGCGATTTTATGACTCTACGGTTGAACGCACCTGCAAAATTGAACTAGTGTATAATCAACACACCTTACATTATGTAAAAAATGCATCTTTATGTCACATGCAGGATGCAGCGTGTTGCAAAGCGAAACATAGGAGTCACTTTTGGACAATCCATCGCCTTGCCGCGCCCTGCGTCGTTCTGTGTTGTCACAAAAATTGCCGTTGCAGTTTTCCAGACAGTTATTTAATTATGGCGTGTAACTACCTCTTATAGTATCGTATAGTGTAAATACAAATTTAATTTAACAGATTTCGGCTATAAGTTTTACTATGCCTGATGCGTGTTGCATTTATTCAAGACATATCAGAGGCGCTCTATCGAAAAGATTTATAAATGCCAAACACTATATAAATATGATGAGCACAGAAAAAATAAACCAAAATATGCCGAACGGGAACCGTAATCATCTTAGATCAACCTTATTGATCAACCTATATCTAGTGCAGGAAGAAACGTTAGCAATTTTAAAATATACACGGAAAATTTCATTCATTTTGTGTGTCCTTCAGCACAGAAGTGTTGATACCAGAGCGAGTTAACCTAAAGGAATAAAAACTCTACTACCAGCGCTAACAATCACGGATATTAGAAATACAAATTACAACAAAGTCACAGGCAAAAAATTTTGCTTCGCCTGGCCAACGTTGCATCTATTCAAGACATATCAGAGGCACTCTGTTTATAAATATATATAAATACAACGAGCATAGAGCAATCAAATCAAATAATGCCAATGACTAAGATCAACTAATGCTTGGCGTATAAAGAACTTTGGAGCTATGCCAATTCCTAAATTGCCACGGATACTTCCATTGTTTTGAAGTGTTCTTAAGCACTGAAGTGTTGATACCGAAGTGGTCTTACCTCAAGGAATAAAATCTTCATCAGCAGCGCTAAACATTACGAATGTTAAAAATACCAGTTACAACAAAGTTCCAGTCAACGTATTTGCTACGCGACTTATCCCCTTCTTGTTTACCTGATATCTTAAGAAGCTGGCGACATATAGGCAATAATGTAAGACTACCATTATAGTTATAAAATTATTTTGAAAAAAACGCAAATTCTCATGTTTTTCATGACTCAAGTCTTATATATTTAAAACGAAGTATTTCTATATGTCTATCTCCACCTCTGTAATTTAGAAGTCTGTCGTGTACCAAGCAGGCAGTACTTCTTTTTTGTCTCTGTACGAAGATTGTGGCCCACTTTCTATCTTTACCGATGTGCGACCAGTCACCTGCAGGCAATTCTTTTATTATCACCTCTGTACGAAGTATGTCTGCACCCTGTACCCAGTCTGCTAATATCACATTATCAGCGGTGTCAGCTTTGTACTAATGTTTCTAATGATAGCTGTTTTTCTTAGAATGGGATCTTTTATGATTTGGTTTGATTCATTCGTTGTGTTTTAATCTATAAAAAAAACCAAATTGCAAAACGGCGAGCAGCGACCAATGGTTACATTGAAAGCTGATGGATGTTTTCTATTGTGGATTTCTAAATTACCGCAAATTTATGGAGATATACCTAAACTATCTAAGTATTTATTACATTTATTTATTTAAGTTCACCTTTTTTTTTCATTTGACAGTTTTTCAGACCCGGATATAAATTTGTTTGAATAAGTTGTTTTTATCCAACAGAAATAACAATTTAAGCACTAAAACAATAAATATTAAATTATGAAACATATAAAACAGGTTTTTGGTATAAACACTTTTGTGTTGAATAGAAACAATAATTCCTCGGTCTTTCCTCTACTCCTGCTTATTAGTTTTGGTTTTATCTGTGATACGGCGCTTCAATATTGTATCTGATAATATCAATCAAAACTGACAAATTTATGGAGTGTGATGAAAATATGTATAACATACATATAACCCTGTTTGATAACTGTAAGCTATGTACACTAGTTTTTTTTCATTTTTCATAAATTAATTTCGGAGTTTCTGATGAGTTTTTCAGAGAAAACGTTCTTCGGTGGCAGTTTCAAGCGCCAGAAAATCATTTTTATTCCGTTTATTCTCTCTATTATTTATTTATTTGCTTTTTACTCCAATAACATTTCGGTTTCAACAAATGTTTGCGTCAGTTTGTCCATTTTATGGGTTTTTAGAAATATTTATTTTTTCTTGCTGTGACTTCTCATCAACACCTTAATTGTTTTCATTTCTTATATATCATGTATATGTTGAGGCACATGTATACAATTTAATATTTAGTTTTGTGAGAGAGGGACCCGTAGGGTGCATGCATTAATTAAGGGGTTTGTTTGTCGAAGTTAGTTTTGATAGATTTTTTTCAACTTTCAATGAATTTTCTAAAAATAGATTTGCACCTACTTATTTTGTTTTAATTCTTTGGATTCTCTGCTTTCTTATGGGAATTTTAAAGCGTGGTATGCATAAGAGTCTCAGGTTTACGTTTTAATTTAATTTATACTTACGACCTACGGACCTACATATTGATGGAAATGGTTTTAAAATCTAATAAAATGTTCAAGTTTACCATAATCTTCTATACTTGGACATATGAGTTTGGTCGTCCCAGTTCGGTGATTTTGTTGTTATCTTTTATTTGCAAGTTAGTGAACTAGGTAAGGGTATTCTTTCTTGTTACAGCACTGGCTTGTATTTGTTTTTTTTCAAATTTGTCTTAAGGGACAAATCATTTTATTTTATGGGGGGAGCTATGGTGAAATTTGAAATAAAAAGGCAGAATGCTAAAATTCGGGAAATAAAAACATGAAAAAGGCAGGACGTTGCTTTGAAAAAAAGGCAAGATGTTGGTTTTGACTGACAAAATAGTTGTTTAAGAAATAAAAGCGCACAAAAAAATACCAAAGCTCCGATTTCTCCAAAAATTAAAAGCCAGGACGAAGATATCCATAGTCACCCCACAAAATAATCAAAAGGTTGCTCTCTTATAAACTATTCAACCAGTTTTATTATTTTTTCTATTCATAAAATAAAAAGTCAAAAATTGTCAAAGTTAAACGATCTAATCATGTTATTTTATGCAGTCGTATTTCTTTATTATGTGAAGGATGTGGTATTAACCATCTGCTGTCAAAACACAGAAACAAACATATTGCCTATGAAACCTATTAATTTGGCCGCGAATATTTGTCAAAGGCTCTAGAATTTGTGAAAAAGTGTAATGCCAATTTAATTGATACCATTGTACGCGATATACCAAAAAAACGGAAGCAAGGGGTCGAGGTCTAATTTTATTAAAATTGGTGTAACAAAATATAAAATGCGAGATTTTTACCATCCCCAAAGCTCTTTTTATGCTGACAAATGTTATTGTGCAGTAAATATTAGATAAAACAATTTGAAAAATCACAGAAACAAGACGAAAATGATAAAATAAGTTTGTCAGAGGGTATTATGCTTTGCTTGATGCGGAAATATCGATGCTGTGTAAAGCTCCCGCGGAGCAGGAGCCAAACTGACACAGTATAATGCCTTTGACCGGAACAGCAGTGGCGTAACACAATGTAAGCAGTGGAAGCAAATGCTTCCATTTCGATTTCGCAAAAAAAAAAAATAAAAATAAATAAATAAAAATAAATAAATAAAATGTTGTCCCGTCATGAAAATGTTTTCAAAACATTTATCGAAGTTTACTGCTTCCCCGGTTAGCCTATGCCCCTTGTCTCCATCCCACTTCCTACTGCATCATTATTTCATGCTCATTTTATCACCCCATTCATGTCCACTTCCCTGTAAATAACCAATATATTTTTGAACGTAAACTTCAACCATTCATTTCATTGCCTATAATCTTTGATACACAAGATTAGCTTTTAAAAAAAGCTGAGGTCATTCGTTTGGTGCTCTTAAAGAATAAGAATTATTTAATAAGACAAAATAGTGTATGATAAATGGTATTTCATAACGTTTCAAAGAAATCAAATAATTAAGAAATATCATAAGGAAACATGTTTTGGAATAGAATTATTAAACTCATCAAACTTAAGGAAAAGAGCAATAAAACTTTTTTTCATAAACTCTATCAATTCGTCATACAAATGTGTCAATCTGAAACGTTTTTTCTAAATTGCCGTTTAATTGTGGGCTGTGTCGCGTACACTTTTTCCACATCTCATTATTTTCTATTTGTGGATAAATAGAAAAGATTCGAACTTTTTAACCACCCTACCTAATGTTAAACTATTCTCATGTACAGTTTCTAGGGAAAAAAAACTTGATGGAATTCATAATGACGTACATGTACGGGCAGACAAAAGTAAAACTTGTCGTCGTAGGGGAATAGAAAAGTGCACATAAAACAAAATGCAATTACAAAAACAACTTAACTGCAACAACAACATTAACTATACAGTCCAAACAAAGCTAAATTTAAGTGTTCCGGCGGAAAAAAATATTGAAATTCTGCTTGTTATTACAAACTTTTCACTTTATCAATGGACAAGTCCCGGGTGGCGAATAGGCTTACAACAGAAACCATCTTTATTGTCGTAAAAGGCGGCTAAAGGTCTTCAGATTTTGTGGGGAGTGTCATGTTTCCTCCAATTCTCTTTGCTGACAGCCAAGAAGTGCACGCTATAGGCTGATTATTTCGCCCTACCCACTTTTCCTATAAGCAACACACATTAAATCACTTAATTTTTGACACAACTTAACATCAAAATCAAACATTTTCAGTAGAAATTTTCAAATTATTAAGTAATAATACAAACCCTAAGGCCTTGGTCCTTCTCTAAGATGTTGAAGATAGTCTCAATTTATTCTATTTGATACATTTTTTCAGTGTTTATCTTGTGCTCTTTTTATTTTAGTAATGGCCGTTTTACTTTCAGTGTTTCTAATGAGTTGCTAGTGGGTAGGTTACAATAGTTGAAGTTTCATTTGCTCATCTATACAGTTAGCTCATTTGGTGTAGAATATTGTTTACTATCAAAGGAACTATATTTTCACTTGATTTTAAAATAAAATATCATAAATGATATTTATTTTTTTATAGTACAAATACCTAAAATCGTTAATTTCACAGTATATGCTACATATTTGGCAGTAAAAACCATGAACTGAGCTTTAAAGAAGCAAATTAACTAAATAAACATGTACACCCAACTTCTTTATGTAGACGATTCGCGCGTCAAAGCACATGAAATAATAGTTAGTCTTAGAGCTTTTTTGTTACAGAAAATAAATATACCCTTCTAGGATAAGATTTCTTAGCTGCTGTGAAAAGCATTCCGAATTTAAATTTCTATAAATTAAAATCTTCTTTACGTCGTCAAAAAAAAAATACATAATATAGACATTTTAAGACACAGCTAGATCTTTAATCTTTTAGTTAGTTAGTTAGTTATTGCTTTACTCCCAAGCAGCGCGATTTCGGCTATATCCGGGAGATGAACATGAAAGTGGTGATACAATGAACATGAAATGATGATGAAGTGGAGGAAATGGGGACACAAGGCCAATCCGGTAGGAGAGTTTTGACTGCCACTGGAAAAAGGAGTGATGGGTAGGGACGGGAAATTTTGCCTCCTGCATGGGGATCCTACGGGTCCTACTCTTACCGAGACCTGCAGCAGGGTTCTTTAACGTGCGAGGAACGTGACATTTTTCCCAACACGGTGCACCACTATGGTTTGCGGTCAGGTTTTCCGCATTATCGCCTGACGACCCCGCATCTCTCGATGTCAGGGCTGCCCCATTCAACCACCTGGGGCACTCTTTAATCTTAAGACAAGCCTTATTATTATTGTTACAAAGTTTAGCTTTCATAAGAAATGCTGGGTCCTGGGAAGAAAACAATTGTGTGTTTTATTCTTAGAGTTTCTATTTTTATTATGAAAGTTAACCTTATTTGAAAATAAATGAGAACAAATACGGTTCAAAATTCTAGAAAAATCGGGATTACAATGATTGTGCAACAAATTGACCTACTAAGCTCGATTCTTTCCCCGCAAAACCGTTTTTGCAACGATAAATGATTGTTGAAAATAAACGGGAAAAATACGGTTCAACTGTAAACATTTTAGGTTGATCGGGATTGTGTAACATATTGACCTACTAAGCTCGATTCATAGATATTTATAAAGTAAAGTGTATATTTTGATACTGTTTTCTTGTCTTTTAGATTCTAACTCTTTATTTAAAATAGAATTAGATTACATACAATTAAAAGAGGGCCATGTTTGCTTAAAGTAATTAAAGCATGCAGATGGTGTAGCTTAATGATCACATATTAAATTATTTAATCATTTTTAGATAAGCAGATTTTTACGTTGTACAATGTTTACATCAAGTTTAACACAACTTTACCATGCAGCGACTTCAAAACTTTTATACATCTCTATATGTCATTCGCCGAGGCGAATGACAATAACCGACTGGTATATATGCAAAAATTTTGGTAAGTTGATAGAACTTCTTTTGAAAAAGATGTCAAATCGGTCCTTCGGTAAAGCAGTTAAAAAAATAATAAACCCTATCTGCAGTGATTTTTACAAGTACTTGTTGACTATTGCTGTAATACCAAGCATCGCTATTTCTGCTATATATATGATCAGGGAAAGGAACACGAAATAAGTGATTAAATGAAATTGAAATGATGGGCTATACCGACAAGTGAGAAAAAGACAATAAAAGGGCGCTCCGACTCAAGTCTAGTCCAGTCTGTTGTTTTGCCTAGAAATCTAAACTCAAAAGGGGTGAATGTGATAGTTGTTTGCATATGTTGTTTAATTTTACATAATTTGAAAAATGAAATGAAGGCGTTTTTTTCACGAGATCATACACAATCTTTTTGAAATTTAGAACGATTTTGACGTGCCTCTCCCCCAGCATTCATGAGCTTCTAGAGAGGGAGTACCCTTGCGCGGATCCATGGAAAGGGGTATTGGAAATACGTCCCCCTTTAAAACTGCCAAAACCTGTGATTATTGCACATAATCCACGTAAAAAACACCTTGAAAAAATTTCGCGCCCCGCTTCGCTCGGCGGACACAACACTTTCAGCCGCCGAATACAACTTTGCTTCCATTTGAATATGGGCTAGTTACACCACTGGAACACGTATAAGCTAGTCAAAAATCCGCACCCAATAGCACGGAATGCAAAATTAATTTCCATATAATTTCCAATTTTATAATTTGCATTAAAAAATATTGTATTAATATAAGTATTTTAAGTATCCCAAGCTATGAGATGTTTTAATTTTTTTTCAAAATTATGACTTATGGCATATTTCATTGACGTCATACCGTTCCATTCTATCGCTAGAGGTCGCGTCTATCAAACCAAAATGATACTGACTGATGGGAATTTATAGTCGTGAATATAGGGGAATGCCATCTGCATCGACTAATACCAATTAAGGTAAAGACTCGCTATGTGCCATGGGTCGTCCAGCCCATGACACACCACCGCCAGTGTTAGCTGCTCTAGAGTATCCTTTGTTGTCGCTGGAACAGTGCCCGTCTTGCACTACGGGGAGGTACTGGTCGGAATTTGCAAGACAACAAAAATGATAGAAGCACAGGAACCTTTTATTCTATTTTTTGCTGTGCATGTCAACCAAACAAATAACTTGAATAATTCAGCAGATATATTTGCCCTGCAGTCAATACAATTACCTTGACCACCTCAGTAGACTTTAATTTTGTTACATTTTATTTTATCTCTAGCTTTTGCATTCGAAAATGAAAGGAGAAATTCTTTAATGGTGTCTTCTTCGAGGTCCGAAACAAGATTTTTATCAAATATGGATTAAGATAAAATTACTTCCTTGTTCTTTCTACAGGTTTTTTTCCTTTTTTTTAAATCATGCAAAAGCTTGCATTTCTTGCTGTTATTTAAAGATAACGAGTTATAAGAAAGTGGATTTATCTGCGAGAGCTATAACCTGCATCATATCACGTAAAAATATTTAGTTTTGACAAGGGTTTGACATATTTTAGTTAGGGTTCTGGCTGGCCGAGTGGTCTATGACGCTGGTTTAAATACCACAATATTGATCACTAACCGATCACCTCTCAGCTGGTGTTCGAGTCCCGTTTGTATTTAACAAAAAAGGGACTATCTCAACTGTATGTGATTTATAGGTTTGTCAGTTACCTGCCCAAGGTCGGTGGCTTCCTCCGGGTACTCCGGCTTCCTCCACCATTAAAACTGAACGCCCTACATGGCTCAGGTGCATCGATAAAGGGGGTTTAACACCAACACACGTGCACACACAGGGATTTTAGTTTCATCACATTTGTGATGACTACATATATACGTAATGGTCGATATGTTAACCATGTGGTAAAGGTGTCTCTGGATAAGAAATCCAGAGGACTGGAGGTTTGAAGGGGTTTCTCATCAAGAAATGCTGTAGACCGAAAAGAATAGCTATCTTACACCCTAGTAAACTTAGAACAAAACTTATTTTCAAAATTTTGATAGAAAGAAATAAAATGTGGCATTATTATTCAAATTGAGATAGTAAACATATTTCTGATTTTCCCTTCCCCAAAAAAGGGCCTCTTCAATTCAAATTATTCAGCAACTGAGATGATTTTAGGATTAAAACGGATTAATCAACTTGTTAAACAGATTAATTACGTTTATCTGTTATGGCAAGCCGTTTTTACATTTATTCTTCTTTATAGATATCTCATAAACTTTATAAGATAACTCATATACTTTATAAGATATCTCATAAAGTTTATAAGATATCTTTAAAAGAAAATGAGATATCTACTAAAACAACGTTTATAAGATATCTGATAAAGTTTATAAGATATCTCATAATGTTTATAGGATATCTTATAAAGTATATGAGATATCTTATGAATTATTTTTAATAAGATATCTTATAAAGTTTATAAGATATCTTATAACGCTTATCAGATATCTTATAAACTTTATGAGATATCTTATAAACTTTATGAGATATCTTATAAAGTATATGAGATATCTTATAAATTTTATGAGATATCTTTAAAGAGGCATTATAAAAATATAAGATATCTTATAAAGTTTATAAGATATCTCATATACTTTATAAGATATCTTATTAAATATATAAGATATCTCATATAAATGGGAGTTTATAAGATATCGTATAAAACATATGAGATATCTTATAAAACATATAAGATATCTTATAAAACAAATAAGATATCTTATAAAACATATAAGATATCTCATAAAGTTTATAAGATATCTTATAAAGATTATGAGATATCTTATATAAAATAATTTATAAGATATCTTATAAAAGTAATAAGATATCTCATATGTTTTATAAGATATCTTATAAACTACCATTTATATGAGATATCTTATATATTTAATAAGATATCTTATAAAGTATACGAGATATCTTATAAATTTTATGAGATATCTTTAAAGAGGAATAAATATAAATATGGCGTGCCATAATCTGTAACATAAGATAGTGTCCGCTGTGAAATATTGTCTCGAGTGGCATTCACTCCTATGTTGAAGTCCAAGGACGGAATAAAACGCTTAAGAGATATGAAATTTTGTCCTCTAGATTTTTCAGTGTTAAGTATGGCAGGGTGGACAAAATTTCATAGGACACTATTTTGCTTTACATATCGCCTATTAGATAAACCAATTTAATTATTGCGAACGCTATTTAAATTACGCTGAACTTCAACCATTACCCGTAATTGCTCCGTATTTTGAAATAAATTACCCATAAATCCATTCGTAAAATCGCCTAGTTGCTACATAATGCCATTTTCGTTCAAAAAGTTTTCACATTGATTCGTAAAAACGCCTAGTTGCTACATAACGCCATTTTTTGTTAAAAAAAAATTGAAATTCAATCCATCGAATCTTCGACAGTGTGGTGAATTATTACGATGAAACCACAATAAAGAAATCCCCAGGCACCCAACAGTTACAAACAACCTCCAAAGAAGCCACGCAAAATAGACAATACGTGTAATTCGACAAGACAGACGAGCAATTCTGCACCAGTAGAGGACGGCATATCAAGTTCTGGGTCGGGCGTCTGTGACACTTTAAATCTAAATAGTGCACGTCGTCCAGCTAGAGCAACTACAAGTCATCTCTCAATTTCCCAGTGGTCAACATCGTTGCAGAGAACGAGCAGGATCGAGCATCTTCGTTCGTCGTCGACAAGAACAGATCCCATTACAGTGCCCCACCAAGTAGCTCCACAGGTCCTTCCACGTCTGGCCAAACAACTCAATCACAGTGTAGGTTTATTCAGACAGTCCCCCTAACTCAAACGATCAAAATTTAGATTTATGTAATAAAATACAAGTACAACAATACCCAGAAGCCACATCAAGCATATTTGAACCCATTTCATCATCCATTCCTCAAAAAATCAAAAGCGAAAATATGGAATGGAGAATTTATTGATTTAAATCTTTTGTTAAAAGCAAATCCAAGCTCTTCTTAAATGATGACAACGTTGAGGGGGACCTTACAGTAAAATCCGGGGTCCTGTCCCTTGTTCCCAAAAAACAAAACAGTATTTAATAGTATACACTTATGGACCTCGGCATTCATGGTTTATTCAAGCGTTGTACTTGAAAAATGGCCAGAAAAAGGTATGGAATTGATGAAATATATGCATATTATAAGAACAGCGGCAAGTAGGGGTTGTGTATCGGGATGGGTCTTGTATGACGAGCAATATCGCCTTCGAAAAAGTCGTACTCCGTCATCATCTTGGGGTGTCATAGACATTGAATTGTGGATGTTATATGTTGTTTCTCCCAATAATGAATAATAATAACAAATAATCATGCTCCACCAAGACAAAACAAAGCATCAAATGCTAACTCGAACATATATAGGGATAACCCTTATTCAAGGGAACAAGGGCAAAGCACGAATAGTTATGTCCGTGAATCGTAGTCAAAAACTGGAGTACAACTGACATGTAATATATTTAACAAATGGTCATATTGTAAATATGGACTCAATTGCACAAATGTAGTAGCTGTAATGGTAGAAACCCTTCTAATACCTGTAAATTGTAATTAATACTGCACATTTGTTCTTCATGGCCTTATATTTTTAATTTGCACGTGATTTGTTTCCACAGGAAGGCAAGAATTGAATTCATTGGGGAGTTCTCCGATTAAAGTTGACAAAGTGCGGGAGTCTCTATTAAATTACCCTCAAAAGGAAGAGGCTATCAAACAATTGAACGGGCTTAAAATGGGTTTAAATTACAATATTCCGGACCCCGCACACCTTTTGATTCCAAAACCTGTAATCAAATAACTGGAAAACTGGCATCTATTGCGCAGCACAAAATTGACAATGAAATTGCTTTAGGCCGAGTAGCTGGGCCATTTCCCACTCCCCTTTCCCAACTTTCAGAGTATCACCTATATCAGTCATCCCTAAAAAGTCTTGTTCCGAGTTCCGCATGATTCGCAACTTGTCATTTCCCGCAAACAATTCTGTTAATGAGTACATTGATCGGGATTGCTGTTCGGTAGTGTATTTCAGCATTGACGACGCAGTCAGGATGATTCAAAATCTTGGCCAAGGTTTTATAGCGTCGGACAATATATTTTTCTTTCCAGAAACAATTCAATAAATGATTTATTCATTTAAATATATGTACTTTCAATGGGTGAATGGGTATACGGCGGATCATAATCATTTCAATACTTCCCAGTGTTACCACTAGAAGATTGAATTAGACAAACTCGTGTTACCTTGGGAAATTTTTGTTTTGTCTCCTCTTGCTTTTACCAGAGGGTGCTGGGATATGACCCGTCGTATTGGGAAAGCTGGGCCAATCATTTTTCTCTGAACTGTAACCAGTTCAATGGACACAATGCTAAATTATTTTCTAAATTAATAAGGTTAACCATGAGTTGTCGGCTCTGGATTATTACCAGTTTGAGTTTACTATTAGTAAAATATAATTGTATAAATTTTGGTATTGTCTCCTCTGAACTTTTCAAAGTTGCTTATACCAGAGGGTGCTGGGATATGACCCGTCGTATTGGGAAAGCGGGGCCCCGTTCTCTCTTGATGGTTCTTAACAAGAGGAATATTTTGCATCCACTGTTACAAGTGGTGCGCAGACATGCCCGGTATTTTTTGGTAATCTGATTATCTTGCCAAGTCTCGTCAAATCTTTTCGACTGTGGCCGTTTATTTCCAAATTTTTTAGTCCAATATATTAAGCCTGATGAGTCAATAATGAATTACTTTTATCGCCTATTAGATCAACCAATTTAATTATTGCGAATGCCATTTAAATTACGCGGAACTTCAACCATTACCCGTAGTTGCTCCGTATTTGAACTAAATTACCCATAAATCCGTTTGCAAAACGCCTAGTTGCTACATAGCGCCATTTTCGTTCAAAAAGTTTTGAAATCCCCCCTCCCTCCCCTATCAGCAATCGTTTTATTGAATTTTTTTGCTGCTGCTTTTTAATTGTTTTTGCAGGTCGAAGGAGAAGATGTGCACGTCAAGAACTTTGATAAACTGTCAGTGTAACGCAGGAACTTTCATGAGACGTCAAATACTGGAAGTGTTATTGCTGTACATAATCATCTGGAATTCGTTTATAATCATAAGATATTGGACTTCGTGAACAAGTTTGCTTATAAAGATTTTTTTTTGTTTTGACATGCATTACAATTGTTTTTAATTATGTTTTTAAATAAAAATTTTGTCACAGTTTGACTTGACGGGATTTCGCAAGATAAGGGTTCCAGTTTCTTCCTTGAATTGTATGACGGATCATAATCATTTTTCTCTGAATTGTAACCAGTTCAATGGACACAATGCTAAATTATTTTCTAAAACAATAAGGTTGGACAATTTCATGTAACCATGAGTTGTCGGCTCTGGACTGTTACCAGTTTGAGTTTACTATTAGTAAAATATTATTGTATAAATGTTGGTTTTGTCTCCTCTAAACTTTTTAAAGTTGCTATACCAGAGGGTGCTGGGATATGACCCGTCGTATTTGGAAAGCGGGGCCCTGTTCTCTCTTGGTGGTTCTTAACAAGAGGAATATTTTGCATCCACTGTTACCAGTGGTGCGCAGACATGCCCGGTATTTTTTTGTAATCTGATTATCTTGCCAAGTCTTGTCAAATCTTTTCGACTGTGGCCGTTTATTTCCAAATTTGTCAGTCCAATATATTAAGCCTGATGAGTCAATAATTAATTACTTTAATTACTTTACAAATACCTCGTGATTTTGTTTCATGCTATTTAAAACAGTGAACACTTCTAAACTGAATTCCTTTACTGAGTTTCATTAAGTTTTCATTTGACCATCATGTAAGACGGGCGTCCTTTGGTTGCTGTCCTTTTAAGTATGATTAATTTCTAAGAGCATGTATTTCTTAGTTGAAGAAATTTCGTATTTAAAGAAAATATATTTCATTTAAATTTGACATTTTGATATGCAGTACGAGGTACATGAAGAACGAGGCTGCATAGCCTGGGATTCGAATTCGGGTCTTTCTCTCATCTACTTCCTGTTTGCCGACTTACTCAATTTTGACTCGGAAGTCTTCGGCTTCCGAGTCTTGTCGGAGAAAAGAGGAATGGAAGAAGGCGCGCCAAACTGTTACAACTCGTTGTCACCTCGCTAACTCTCGTAGAAATGGAATATAGGGCAAAATAGGACCAGAATAGAAAAAGCGATGGCCTCACTCATTACTACAAATTAATGATATTCAATTAACCTTCCGCGATAAGAAATTTTCCGATGGATAGTTATGCGATTCTTTCATAATGTACGTTTCTATAACATATTAACATACCATTGCATTGAATATCTTATAATTGAGCACTAAAATATCGTAATATTAATTAAATGTGGGTGGGTAAATAATTTCCGCGTGTGCGGAATATTGCGTATTTAAAAATAATAGTGTGTCGGACTAGTTTTACTGTGTATTTACATATTCGTGTTTCCGATACGATGATGATACCAACCAATCGGCAACGAAGATGATAAACTTCGTCATGAATATTTAATGCCGTAGGCCAATCGGGCCAATCAAATCTTCGCTTCTATAACGTTAAAATGTGCTTTTTATCGTAACGATTATAAATGTAAACAATCAAAATGGAGTGTTACGACTTCGAATTTGTTAGGCGTGAAAGAAATGAAACCTTTTCGCGAAACACGATTGACAATTTGGCACGTCCATTTGATGAACGGAAAGGATGATTATCTTTCGATACATACAGGTGGTTAGAAAAGTAATAATTCAGAATGCCTTTTTAATACGTATTGGGTACGGGAATGGTTTCCCGAATCTCGGGTACCATAAAAAAGAATTAAATAAGGTTACTCCGGATTTACATGTACATTGTACTGTTACTCAAAAACTCAAAGAAATAAAATGTTACAAAAATAAAAGCATAATAAATTGTTGATATACATACATATACAAGACTCGCTTACTCGCGAGGGTTTTAATGGGGTCCCTTTGAACGTAATGGAGCAGCCGCCTTAAATGTAGTGACTAAGATCAGGCATAAGATGCATTTTTACTAAGTGCATGTACATGTATATACAAAGAAATTGTTGTATAAAATCCGAAAATTTTAGTTAATTTATATCATGCATGCCTTGTGCATTTCAATTCTTCCCGTGGTTTATACATTAGGTACTAGTATATATTCTATCGCGGGCTCTGACTCACTGACTCACCCACCCACTTTTCTAGATAATATACAACAACTTAAAAATATGCTTGCATTAATGGGGGAATGCTTTTTTCTTCTAAGGCTGGAGGATCACGTCTTAACATAAATGTAAAGAGTGGCAGAAAACAAAAGATGTAGCAGAATGGTTGTGCCAGACGTGTGGTGTCGGATGCTTGGAATTGCATCATTTAAAATACACCACTCAAAACAACGTATTGGCTGTGCCGAAAGTGTCATAAAACATCGGGCCTTTATGATTATGTGTATTAAATAAAAATGAAAATCCGTCGAAGTAAAAAATGTACAGCATGTACAATGATCAGCTTACTCAATTGATGAAATGTATTTTCCTACACTAAAGTTATAAACAAGTAGTGTGTATGCCATTATCATATGCATGTCATGTTTATGATATTAGAATACATTTGTACACATTTACTTGTTTCAGTGTTATTTAATTTGTTGTATTAACATTTTTCATATTCCTGTACATTGATTTAATGGGACCCCCTTTTTTAAGGGGCCAATAATGTTGCACTCTTGTTTATTCCCACAATGACTTTTATTCTGGTTAACCAAATGCTGTGAAATTTTATATTTTAGGGTCCCCCTTTTATTCGTTTAAAAACTAGGGGCCCTAAAAGGGCGAAAATTTCAAACAAGGGGTTGCATAAAGTCGTACATCCGCTCGACCATTCAGAAAACAGGTATTGTAGATGACCGAAATGACCTGGAAAGGGGAGGCACGGTACAACTCATCATGCTTAAGCCAGTTAAGCTTTATACCAAATTTAAAAAAAAAATCCCTTTAGTAGAAGCCGAGAAATCTGTTAGGGAACATTTTCTATCGTTGGTACTTAAAAAGTCTTAACTCGGCTCTAAAAACAGGATGTAGATGGGTAACTTACCTAGAAAGCGAAGACACGGTACAACGAATCATGCTAAAGCTGTTTGCTGAATTTGAAATCAATCCCTTCAGTCGAAGCCGAGAAATCTGTCACGAAAGTTTGTTACGGACGGGCAAACAGATGGATAATGTGATTGCAATACAGCTCCCTCTCTTACGAGTATGGGTAAAGTATTATATTTGGTCCCAATATAACTTTGGTTCTGGTTGGTCAATTGTTATGATATGTCTTACCATTACACCATAGATGGGATTGATGATGGGGTCCCCCTTTTTTTCAATAAGAAATTAATGGCCATTAAATGGGCAAAAATATTCCATTTTATTTGTGGTCCGATTTTTCTTTTTTTTTTGCAATTTAAGTCTTATCAAGCAGTGGATGCAATTGAAATATTTATAATTGCACCCCCATATTTTCCGTTACTAAATTAGGGACCACAAGGGGGAAATGTGAAAGCAGCAACCTTTTTATAAGCAGCAATTTTTTGGGGTCTGCTTTTGCAAAAAAGTGTTGAATTCCTTGTAAAAAGTGGGTGGAAAGTTCATCAAAGGTGGCATTTGTTAAAACAACTTTATCAGTCTACCATGGACAAATTTTGCCTCAAACATACAACGTTCATGGAACATGTTGCGGTCATATCATGCTGCACTCGGCGATGCTTTTTATACGCAAATAATTAAGAAATTTTACAGATATCAAATTCTGTTAATAGCAAAAAAAAAATATGCCAAAATATTTTTCATCAAAAATCAGATACAGACCATTTTTTTATGATTAAAACACTGTAGAACAATTTTTTTGTTTTTTCATTTTCCACAAATACCTATTGAAAAAGTTTACGGCTAAGAAAAAAAAACAGAGTTGTTGAAGCGTGAAAATTGGTTCAGGGTTACACAGCATGGTGTGATTAGCGTAAACCACAACCCCAACCGTCTAAGAAGGTTTTATACTTTTCGTGTAATTAAACAAAGATGTTTTGATATGTCTAAAAAGACCTTATTTCATATAAGAGTCGTTGAAGCGTAAAAATGGATCATGGTCACATGGCATAGAGCCAGTTGCGTAGACCACATCCCCAACTGTCAGTATACCAAATGTTTAGGTATGTATATTATACTTTTCATGTTATTAATTTTTCCACAAAAGTCTACAAAAAGTTTATTAAACCAGTATACTATAGGATAAAGCTAATCATACAAATTATAAGACCACTTTCTTATGTAGTTGCATGTACTTTATATTTACAGTATACCGGAATTATTTTGGACGGACGGACGGACGAATTTACAGAGTATTTGAGTGGGGGGTTGCTCAGAAGACGACAAAATTAACATAGAAGGTGATATTTTTATAGAATACACTAGTTTCAGAACTCAACTGAACATTTGTAAATCAGCAAACGCTAACATTTAGGAAACATTCTGACTTCTTAGTTATTAGTACCAACGGGACTTTGATTTTCTTTAGTTATCAATGATAGAAAATGTTCGTAACAGCTCTTATCACACCCTTTTGGTTGGTCCAAAACTGTTGGATTTCAATCAGGTGTACTGTCTACCTACTGCCTGTTTATCGAAATCCGGCCATTTCTGTCTTTGACCCATTTTTATGCCCCTTCTTCGAACGTAAGGGGGGCATATAGTCGTCATATCCGTTAATTCATTCGCTCGTCCGTCCGTCCGTTTGATCGTCCGTCTCATTTTGTGAGATTTATGACATAATGTATTCTTGCTTTGTTTTATTTTGATTTTTTTGTATTATTCTGTCCGTTGTTTTTCAATTATATAGAATTGATCTTAAACCTTATAAACTTAACTGTTTTTTTATTTCCTTTTCAGTGCACTGGGCTGGCATTTACTGAAGCTTCTTTGTGTGAGTAACTCTTTTGTTCTATAAACATGAGGTGTGTCCACAAGTGCAAAAGCAGGGGGTATCTGGAAACCCTTTTTTTCTCATTTTGAATGAAGCCTAATGTTTTAGAACAAAAGAGTTATTCACACAAAGAAAGTTTCTGAAAAGGAAAGTGTGACTTTAAACAATAAAACTTTGGTGTAATTTGTATTAATTTAAAGTTATTTATTTGTAAGAAAGTACAACTATATTTTGATTCGGCAATTAAAAAAATATACCAGCTCTTGTATTTATCCTGGATTTGAAAGCACTTGAAATGCTTACTAGTATGTGAATCCCTCTCCAGTTTGCAGTCTGTGAGTGTAGCGTATAGACGATAAAGAGATGTGGAATAAGTGTACGCGACACAACAAACATTAAAGAAACGGCAATTTAAAAAATCACAATGGAAAACAGCCAGCAGTCTTCAACATGACCAGAGGTCACTGCTCGTTGTCTTACATTGGCCCAAGACTAAAAAAACAATACATAAGATTCAAACAAATCCCTAGATAATCAACGAAAGACCCATTTCTGGACATAAAGTTGACAGGGACAAACAAAAGATGTGACAAGGATTCTGTGCACACAGCGCTTGTAATTCTTTCAAGGAAGTAGAAATACAATTTAAAGATATAATGATAGTGACATATTGTTGTATTTTAAATATGTATGATTCCCAAGACCCTGTATGTGTTGTTTATGGTTCATTTAGACTTTTCAAAAGAAGCAGTCCATTGTTATTGTTGTAATATGGTATGAAAAAAAATGTTAATTAATAAATTATCAATATCCCATACTCTTGATTTGGAAGTAAAAAGTCAGGTTAAAAAATGAATATAAAAATCCTTTTAACTTCTGTGCTTCAAGACTAGTTTTGTTGTTCTCACCATTCGTTTTAATTGTTCAAGTAAGGCAGGAATCGCCAAATCAATCGTAAATTTAAATATCTTTTCATATAAACGAATGTGTAAGACGAAAGATGCGTACATAGTGTATATCTATCGTTTAGATAAAAAAAAAATAAATTACTTGGTAAATTGTATAGTACTCAGTCTGGTGAATTTTCAGGGAATCGAAATAAAAAAGGAACAAAAATCGTTAAATTTCATATTGGAAAGGAAGTATGTTTATTGCATATCATCAAGATTGCTTGTAGACAAGTACGGGATTTCTATCTCTCAGATGAGCACAGATATTGATTTGACATAAAGTTTAATAATGCCATCCTTTCCGGATTCGAACAACACTAAATCAATCTTTGGCAACGTCATGTAGGTTGTGCTTTAGTAAGAAGGAACTGCATATTCTTAAGGGGCACCTGAGTTCACTTTAGCTTCGACTTGATCGAGCTCACGTTGCTAAATGCGGTTTGGTTGTTATGTGTGCTTTTTTTTTGGTGTGTGGTTTGATTCGTGTAATGATTTTTTGTCTTTGTGTTTTCGGTAGAATGATGTTCGATTACCTTTTGGTAAACCTTTGCTTCTTTTATAAAGTGTAGGGTAAAATACTTTTTTTTCGGTACACTGTTGCGTCGTTTGAAGTAGCAGAGAACAATAAGATGAATTTCCGGCTCATGTGAGTTTTTTGTTGCTCATATTTTATCCCAGAAACACGAAAAAACAAGGCAAACATTCGCATCTCGTTGCAAATAGGAACCCTTTACATTGTTAGTGTATACATTTTTGTATTCTAGTAATATTTTTATCCAAAAATGTAAATATGCCGGGACCGATCAAGCTTTTTTGGAAAGCTTATACCAGTAGTCCACTCCACGTAGACGAAAAGTCCACAAGCTATTCGTCCACGATTCCGGAAAACATGGTTAAACAAGAGTTTTTTTTCGGTTAACCATCGATTGTTAGTTGTAATTTGAAAAGAATTAAAGTTATGATTATAATATACATAATAATATTATTTTAAGTATGTCTGTATTGGTTAATTGGTGAAAACATATCGTTTTATGGAATTGAACATTTATTAATCAACATTCATAATAAGATTATAATAAAAATTGATACATAAATAATAGAAAATATAACAAGAAAATAAATAAGATGTAAATACCAATCAAAATTGTTCAGGTGACGGAATCTTAGCTATCAATGTACAATCCTTGAAAAGATTTAATAACCTTTTCTTTATAAATCCTTTCCAAGTTTCAATTGTTAAAAAGAACCCAACTCATTGAATAAGCATAGGGGTAACGCAAAAACAAATACCATAACTATAACATATGAAAAAGGAATCTTGAAATTTAGCTAGGATGCTCATACATTGCAAATGAGCAAATCATTAAGTAGTAATGAAAGAAAACTGTTTTGTGTCATTTTATTATAGTCAGGTAATTTTTGCGAATGGTTTTCTTTAAATTATTTTTAAACTGCTCATATCTTAATGATGATGTAAAAAAGTAAAAGTAGAAACAGCTTCAATTGCCCTTTACAGGTATATAATAATAGATTTTCTCGACCATTATAAATGAAGTTTATGTTTGGAATCAAACGATATTTTTTCTGTACCAACTTTACAGAAAGGCAAGAGAGACGATCCGATCCCATATTCTATCAAAACACACGACGAAAACAAAGCTTAAAAAACTCCAGACCATTTTTTTGTATACTGCGTCTTACGCACGTTTTTTACATTAAGGATGTTCGAGGGTGACTTTGAAAGTGATGAGGTTTTGAAATTGATGCCTTAAATTATAAGGGAAATGATAAAATACAAAATGAGCTAAAAAATTGATAGGTTACCGTACTCGTTTTCAAGATAATAAGAGTTCAAAATTTGGCGGGAAAAGGTTTTCTCTGGTTTTATCATAGCTTTAACATTAGCACAAATTAGCTGTTTTAACCTGTGAAAAAGTGACTAGAATTTAAAATAAATTTATAAAACAGATATTTAAGGTGTAATGAAATACATAGGCAAATATTTTTATTGTCCTGTACGTGCGTTTCGTCTACAAAAGACTCGTCAGAGACGCTGTGGTAAATGACTGTTTGACCAGAATAAACCATGACTAAAGCTAAAAAAACAGCATGATAAAAATGCTACTCAAATGATTTTATGAAAAATTACAAAATCATAGATTATAGACGAATCTTTGATATGAAATCAAGTAACATTATGTTCTGTAGTCATTTAAAAAAGGACGATACTTAAGCACTCATTCAGCTTATCAGCTATACATTTCGTTCATGTAATTGGAAATAAGCAATAATGTTATATAAAAAAATCTATTAAAAGTATAAATATCTTAGTATTAAATGCAATGGATTTATAAAGGTAAATATTGTCGAAAATAAAAATATATTTTAAAAAGTCAACATGTAAAACATTTAAAGCCACTTGTATTTTGTAAGTTCTCTTCTTTCAAACTGTTTCTATTTCATGATCGTCGTCTTTGGTGGTCGTAATCATCTTAAATTCTCTGTTGGAGTTACCTGTAACATGTCAGAAATCAGTGTTGACAACAGTCATGACATTATCATATGTAGCAATAAATTATTGTTTGGCAATTGCATTGCTGACAGAGTATTGTATGGTCCGATATTTTGGTTCTTCTGTGACGATTAGCCGGGATAATTGCTGTAAGATAAAGGTACGAATAGCCTTTCAGTGACTGACCAACCAAAATCCAGCTGGTGGTCGCGTTCCCTCATTACATATCAATTTACATACCAATACACGCTCGCAATAAACATGATAAAGTTCCTTTACCACTAATATACTAAACATAAACAATCTTTAAAATTTGTAGATCAACCCGGCTACCAGTACCTTTATTTTAAATCTAGATCATTTTCTGAGGTTCATTCTTTGAAAACGTTCGATTTTTCAACTCATTACACTACCTTGCCACACGAAAAACTAAAATGTCGCCTGAAAAAAACTTCTCGAAAAAGCCTTTTCAAACTCTAGGAATTTTGTTGTTTTGGGTTATAACTCATTAAATACATTCTTTTCCAAAACATCTTTCAAAGATAAAATTTGTTGCACACTGGAACAAGTTTGTAGTATGCTTGATTTCCTTATTGACAACATATTTGTCACCATTCGGAGGAGAGATTTTTCAACAACTAATCGGCATTCCAATGGGCACAAACTGTGCCCCTCTCCTCGTCGAGTTGTTTTTATACTCTTACGAGACTGAATTTCTTCAGGGACTCGAAAGAACAAGAAGATGAAAGAGGCAAGGTCATTTAATCTTACATTCAGATATATTGATGATGTCCTTTCTGTCAATAACACTTCATTTGATAGATGGATTCCTTCAATATATCCTCCAGAATTGGAAATTAAAGAGACCACCGAATCAAATTGCTTCACATCGTTCTTGGATTTGCACCTCGAATTTGACCCAGGTGGTCATCTCAGTACAAAAATTTACGATAAAAGAGACGATTTTAATTTTCAAAGTATTAATTTTCCTAATCTACAGAGCAATATACCTACTTCCCCTGCATACGGTGTTTATATTTCACAACTTATTCGATATGCCAGAGCTTGCACACATTTCACAGATTTTTTGATCAGACACCGATTTCTTCGTGACCAACTTTTGGAGCAGGGCTATAAGAAAATACGTCTCATACGATCCCTAAAAAATTCTTTCTTCGTTATCAGCCACTATTAGAAAAGTTCAAAATTGAGTTAAAAGCTATGGTGGTTAATTGTTTTAATAAGTGTTTGACTGGTCTGCTGTACTGAGATGATCACCTCAATATCCCTATGGTCATTATCGGATCCTAAGATCGCAATGGAAGAGGGAGGTTTGGCGCCATTAAACCTGGTTTAACCCACCATTTCGTTTGAAATGCCTGTACCAAGTCAGGACCATTGCGATCCACCGATTCTCCGGTATGACTGATTCGTTTTTGTCATTTTCTCTGGACTAGGAGATTGATCATTCAAGTTCGGTAGTTTTGTTATTACCTTTATTTCAGTACTTTGATTTCCAATCATGTAACTTAAAACAAGAGGCTCCCAGGATCCTGAATCGCTCACCTGACAAATGTGCCTGAAGTAAAGGTTATTATGCAAAATCTATTTGACATTGAAAGGGTCATAAGTTTAATAAGGGGGTCATCTGACTGACAATATGGTTTAACTTAATGTAATAATGATTGTACAGAGAAATATTCTTTAAATAATTTTCTTTCCTTCAACATTTTAAAAGGGAAAAAACTCTTAAATGACCAGTATTACAAACTTGACCTTATTCCATATTTTGTTCATCATAATGTGCTTTACAATATGCAATTCTCATTTCTTAAATATCTCATATAGATTTTAAGATTGACCTTAAAACATTTTTGTAAATGTAAGTGCAAAATTCTAACTCTTTCATGGGTTGTTGGATCATCTTCAAAATTTCAGAGCTGGTGAATCTTAGGGTGCTGATCACTTTTGTTCTCAATCAAAATTTAAAGATGCAGTTTACCCCAATGTTCCATTTTTAGCCACAGCGGCCATATCCCCACATCAGTTCTATACATCTTATGCTTATAAACAACTATACCATGTTTGGTTCCAATTGGACTTCAAGTGTCAGAGGAGTTAACGTTTTCAATGTAATGAGGAAATGCTGTTTAAATGCTAAATTTTGACGTTCTAAGGGCAATAACTCCTCAAAGGAAGGTCCTACAACATTAATCCTATTACATGTTCTGAAGATCTTGATGTGCTTAACAATATGCAATTTAAATTTCTCAAATATCTTGTATAGTTTTCAATAAATTGAGCTAAACAGGTGCAAAATTTGCAAAAAATCCACAAAAAGGGCAATAACTCCTACATGGGTTGTTGGATTTTCTTCAAAATTTCAGGGTAGGTAGATCTTGAGGTGTTGATCACTTTTGTTTCCAATCAAAATTTTAAAATCTGTCACTGTTTTTGAGTTAGTTGCAAAAAAACTGTCATTTACCCCTATGTTCTATTTTAAGCCACAGCGGCCATGTTTTACGACTAATTAAAAATCCCTACATCAGTTCTATACACCTAATGCTAATAAACAACTATACCAAGTTTGGTTCCAATTGGACTTAAAGTGTCAGAGGAGTTAACGTTTTCAATGTAATGAGGAAATGCTGTTAAAATGCTCAATGCTCAATTTTGACGTTCTAAGGGCAATAGCTCCTAAAAGGAAAGGTCCTACAACGTTGAACGCTTAACAATATGCAATTTAAATTTCTCAAATATCTTATATAGTTTTCAAGATATTGAGCTAAATAGGAGCAAAATTTGGAAAAAAATCTTCAAAAAGGGCAATAACTCCTACATGGGTAACATGTTGGATTGTCTTCAAAATTTCAGGGTAGGTAGATCTTGAGATGCTGATTACTTTTATCAATGCCAAAATTTTGATATCTGTTGCCGTTTTTGAGTTATTGCAAAAAACTTCATTTTACCCTTATGTTCTATTTTTAGCCACAGCGGCCATGTTTATGACGAATAAAAAATTCCTACATCAGATCTAAGCACCGAATGCTAATGAACAACCATACCAAGTTTGGTTGCAATTCGACTTATGGTGTCAGAGAAGTTAACGTTTTAAAAGTTTACGGACGAAGGACGACAGACGGACGCCAAGTGATGACAATAGTTCACATGACCCTTCGGGTCAGGTGAGCTTAAAAGGTATTCAACTGGAATGCAAATTTGGTTTTTTTCAGAAGCCTTCAATAAATATTGTTATACCTTCGAACATTACCTATTGAGGTGACAATCTTTTATGTTTATACAATGTAATGAAATCTCCAAAATAAAAAAAACAACTAAGTGCAACGCCTTTCAGGTATAGATTTGTCTCTATTTTTTTTCTTGTTTTAATTTGTTTTTTGTTTTTCTCTTTTTGTGATTTTAAAAATAGAAAATGTTTTTATTTTTTTGTCGTCAGTACTTTATAGATGTACAAATAATGCACTGTGTGAATCAGATTGTTTCATAGAAATAGATATAAGCGTTGCTGTAATTTTTAATGCAACAACTTTTTCAAATTCTTTTAATGTAATCTAATTAAAGATAAACATCTCTTTTGCGCTGCAACAGAAAACCACATTTCAAATCCTTTAAAATCATTTTTCTCGTGCAAAAACTTACGCCGATACTTTACTGCAAGTACTATAACTGGAAGAAGAATTACAGCGACAAAGGCAAGGGCAACAAGAATAGCCAAAAGGTTGGTGGGTTTCTTAGAATCATCGCCTGAAAATGAAATAAACTGCATTAATAAACTTTTTAAATAACAGATACAATTGTCAGATACATGATGTATTATAAACAATTAATATAACTCGAATGATAAAAGAAAAAAGAAAATAACACACGTTGAAATGAGCCTGTGTAGTATTAGTAGAAGTAGCAGTTGTTGTTGTTTTTGTTGTTTTAACGCGTGACAGCAGGGACTACAAACAATTAAGTCAGAAAAATATGAAATTGTATTTTATCTCCAATCTAAAACTTAATATGAAATAAACAAAACCGTCGGGCGATAAGGTGTTAAAAATGTGAAAATCCTTGCCCCCGCGGTACAACCTAACTTGTCGTAAGAGGCGACTAACGGTCTTGGTATTCTGACATCAGGTCAGTGCTCAGCCCACAGAGCGACCAAGTGTGTACCCTAGATGGCTGAATAGGATGGCCCTCGTCCGCGGGAGTTGTCAGTGCTTTTATAACGAAAACCTGACCGCTGACCAAAGTGGACCAACGTGTGTGGAGAGTACCACGACTCAAGCACGTAAAAGACCCCTTTGTGGACCGCCAAGTAGTGCACCACAAATTTCCACCCCTACCCATCTCTCCCCTATTTCTGTGGTCTTCAAAATTTACTGTACCTGTGTTTCCCATCCACCCCTATATTTTCACTATCATTTCATGTTCATTTTAACATCAATTTCATGTTCATCGCCCTTGAATAACATATTTAGCGTTGCAAGGGCTTATAACATCAACTCATTGGTTCATCATCTCAAATCTCAATCATTTTCATTCTTTGTAAACGTTCAATTCTTTAACTTTATACACCACCTTACCACACGAGAAATTAAAATGCCGACTGAAAGAACTAGTTAAAAAGGCATTCTCTAAAAAAAATTGTTGTATTTGCCTTTAATTCTACATTTTTGTTCTATTTTTAGAGAAGAAATTTTCCAAAATTAAGTTGGCATTCCTATGGGCACAAATTGTTCCTCTCTCCTCGCCGACTTTTTTTATACTCTTATGAGACTAAATTTCTTCAGCAACTCGATAAGAACAAGAGGATAAAAGAAGCTGAATCATTTAATCTCACTTTCAGATATACTGATGATGTTATCTCTGTCAACAACGTTTCGTTTGCTAGATTGATTCCTTTAAATTATCCCCCAGAGTTAGAGATTAAAGAAACCACCGAATCTACTTGCTTCATGTTTTTTTGAATTTTCATCTCGAATTTGACTCGAGTGGTCATCTCAGTACCAGAAATGAGACGATTTTAATTTTAAAATGATTAATTTTCCTAATCGGGAAAGTAACATACCCACCTCACCAGCATATGGGGTGTATATTTCACAACTTATTCGATATGCCAGTGCTTGTACTAATTTTTTCAGATTTTTTAACCCGACACCGATGTCTCCGTGATCGGCTTTTAGACCCAGGTTATAAGAAAAGACGTCTGATACGATCTCTTAAAAAGTTTTTCTTTCGATGCCAGCAACTGGTAACTAAATTCAAAATTATGTCAGATGAAACGATTCTAGATCCTACCCAGACATAGGTTGATTATCTTAGTAATAATTTGGTTCCCCAGTTTGGTATTTTTGGTAATACTGTTCTATGCTCTTCATATTTATACAGTGTTTGGCATTTTCAATATTTTTGGTAGAGCGCCTCTGATGAGTCTTGAATAGACGAAACGCGCGTCAGGCGTAGCAAAATTTATTGTCTGGAACTTTGTTGTCATTTGTATTTCAATAAGTTTGAGACAATTTCTTGAACTGAGAAGATCACGGTGACACCTCTTTATCCCTATTACGTGTCACAACCGTGTTGTGTTTTGTGTTACAAGACCCTTACATCCCAAAAATATATCGACTGTAGACGAAGTCCGAGGTCGATATGTCGTTTTTTATTTCTGATTTGATAAAAACATGACTATTGACCAAAAATGTATTTTAAGAAACCTAATGCTAGGTCTGCCAACATTTAATTTTAAAAAAGAATTGGGCCTCCAGCTTTTAAAATTCGATTATTTTTGTAGAAAGTTAATGACCTTATTTGACTAATACACGCTTATGAATTACACAGATGAATATATTTCAGGTGAAATTCGCGTGAAATCAGGATTAACGTGAGTTTCACGTGAACAGTTCACACCAATTTCACTTTACACAAGCTCATTAAACGTGAAATGCATGGTAAATTTTTCACATGAATTTCAGGTAAATTTCATTGGAAATTCGTGTGAACAAAATTTCCCTGTGCATACAGTATTAAAGATAGTTACTAATATTTAAATGGTTTTCAGAGCAAGTTTGATAAGTATATTTTGCACTGACGGTAAACATAAGAAATACACATGTAAATATGTGGATGAAATATTCATGACACAAGATGTTAAGCTGCATATTCTTACATATTTCAAATTTCGGTAGCATTTTAATTAGATCAATTGAGAAAAGAAAAGCAATAGTTTGAAGCTAAATAATGACAAACCACTCACTTCCAGAATTTAAATTGTCCTCAAAGTTAGTTTCAGGTTCGTCTAACATTTCAGCTGTATAAAGTTCCATGTGAGTAGTCATCTGCTTCTTCATTGTGGCTTCTGTTGTCATTGGTCTGTTTATAGTCAGATTGCTTTCGAAGATGACGCCACTGCAGTTCAGTCTGTACGTCATGTCAACATCAGATTCTGTGAGATTCTTTATCTGTAGCACCATTTTACTACCGTCAATGGAAGTCCTGATATTTTCACTATCGATGATGTACTCTTGAACTGCATTGTTTTGAATTGGGTGTCTTGACCAGAATGGACGCATAGGTTTATTGAATGGAACTTTTGCAACGTCTGCATAAAGTGTCACTTCACTCCCCAAGTCCAACTTCCTATTGTCTTGATTTTGTAAGGAGTATTTTGCTACAACAGAAAAGTATAAACTAAATTATAACTGGAGTTTGATTTTTTGTGCCCCTAACAAGAAATGCCCTGACAATTTAATTCTCGTTTTTGTAAAATTTCTATGCATGTATGCTTTATTTGTTTTGTGCTGTCTCTTATGTTTTGTCCACACGTTCGTTGCCTTTTGTCTACACGACACACAAACACAAAGACTAAATACTTACAAGCTAACATCAGATTCTCTTTCATGATAATAAGTCATACTTTATATAAACTTGGTATATATGGCACACAAAAACTAAAACTGCTACCAATACTTATCTATCATCACACATCTACAAACATATGTGAAGATAATGTTTTGTTAAAATGTGTTGTATGAATAATTGTTGTCTGTTATTGTATTGTCATTTTGTCTTATTGAAGTACCATTGATTGGAATAAAATACTTATACATATACTTATTACTCACGCATTTTGCTTGGAAGCCACGCTGCATAGTTAACGAACCGGACATGGCAAATAAATGTGCTGTTCAGTTCTTCTCTTGTTGCTTGTTTTATTATTAACTTGTAGGTTTGAATTCCGACGCTGACTTCGTATTTATTCGTCTCAAAAACAGTATCTTCGACAGAGAGAATCTGCATTTCTGGCCCTCCTTCCCAGCGTGGAGTACCTGGGCACACCTTTGAATTTCCGTATTTGCAAAGTAGTTCAACATCACCGCCGGGCGTTATTGGCTCATTATTTATTTTCCATGAAACTAAAATCATATAGGATATGTATTGATAAAAAAAGGATTTTTAATCACAGCAGGTACTTATATTTTGCTATACATGCTATGCTCTTCATAATCATATAAGTTTGGCATTTTCAATATTTTTGGTAAGCGCCTCTG
Organism: Arcuatula senhousia; assembly: GCA_963971305.1. Taxonomy (NCBI): domain Eukaryota; kingdom Metazoa; phylum Mollusca; class Bivalvia; order Mytilida; family Mytilidae; genus Arcuatula; species Arcuatula senhousia. Next base: position 20,247,269 of record OZ020313.1, on the reverse strand, counting down.
ATGAGTCTTGAATAGACGAAACGCGCGTCAGGCATATCAAAATTTATTGTCTGGAACTTTGTTGTCATTCTTATTTCGAACACACGTGAAGGTTAGCACTGCTGGTGGAGTTTTAATTCCCCGAGGTTAGCCCGCTCCGTCACCAACACTTTTGTGTAGGAGAACACATCAAAGCTTTAAATTATCCGTTTAAATTTCAAAATTGTCTAAACCCTAAGGGACCGACCATTTAACTTGAAGGGGGGGCTTGTTTTTTTCCTAAAAAATATTCTGAAAATTATTTTTGATGAAAAAAAAATTTTGGCAGCTGAGGGTACGAAAAAAAAATATTCTGAAGGATTTCTGCTATAAAAAATAATGCTGATAATGAAAAAAAATTTCTGTCGCGACGCCTTCGAAAAATAAATATTTTGTCCGCGCTCTGCGCGGAAAAAATTTTTCTGATCAAAGCAAAAAATCAAGCCCCCCCCCCTTTTCTAGTTAAATGGTCCGTCCATAAGGTTTTTCCTACCCCAGACATAGGTTGATCATTTTACTAATAATTTGGTTTTATTGTTCTATGCTCTTCATAATCATATAAGTTAAGCATTTTCAATATTTTTGGTAGAGTGCCTCTGATTCTTGAATAGACGAAACGCGCGTCAGGCGTAGCAAAATTTATCTTCTGGAACTTTGTTGTCATTTTTATTTTTAGGAACGCCAAGAAAAGATTGAAAGGACGGACAAGGTTATCGCAATCTGACCTCCTCTCTAGCGATTTGGGCAGTATAAAAGTAAAATCAATCATTTTGATGCTTTGTGAGAATTGCGATAATTGTCTGCCTTCTCCTTGTGGGTTCTTAGAAGTTTTCAAAATTTCTGTGACATATTAAGAGGTCAAGTTGTGACCAATCATTTCAAGATTTCCCAATTGGATTTTTGTTATTGGAGAAAAATCGGAAAAAAACATTGAATAGTTTAAGTTTTGTTTGCAGTGAAGCTTATTTCGTAAAAAAACAGGGTTATACTAATTAAGGGCGATAGCTGAGCCATCTTGAACTTCCCTGAAATTAAATTCAGAAAAAGGTTTTAACATTGTTTAAAATGCCTTTCTCTTCTCCAAGTTCAGTAATATTTTTATTACCTTTATTCAAATTCACAAGATGTGAAATTTTTGTTTCTTGATATTTTGTTTGGATTTAGCATGTACTTTTTAGTAGGTCTTCATTTGTATGGAAAAAAATGTATGAAAATATAAGAATCCATTTCTTTTTTTCTGAATTTTAATCATAGCAAATCTTGGATAATAAACAATCGGCAAGAAATAACTGAGTTTTCGAAATGGGCTTTATCGATTAGTTTTCAGAAAATTTCCGGGTTTTGCTGATTATTTTTCGTGTTTATATCCTATTCATAAAACTTTATCGCCATGTTTGATATTAGTTGATATTATCGTTTTGGGTCAATCATAGCCCTTGCAGTCTTATTCAGAAGTCGCGTACATCATGTACATACAAGGCCGTAACTAGGGTTAAGTTATTAGTGAGGCAAACCTGATCGCCGAGCGAAGCGAGGCGGAAAATTTTTCGGCAGGGGGTCTGGGGGCCGCTGAAGGCCCCCAGAAGCTCTAGGGTAAATGGTGCGAAATCCTGCCTTCTGGGCGTCTCCTGAGAGCTAATTGAACATGATGCAAGGTTTATTAGTTGCTGTCTTTTAGAACAATTAAAACGAAAAATGAGTATAATAAAAATGACCAACTTTCTTTTTCACTATTTCATTGGACCATCGGAATTCTAATTAACACTGGTTTTGTACAACTGATTTGTTCCTTTATTTATTTAAAGCAGACTTTTAACTAAAAGCCATCTTAAATTTCCCTGTCCTCCACTCAAAATTAGTCGCTAGTGTTACATTTCTTTATAATTAGTATGTATAAGAGGTCTTAATCGACACACAAAGATGACTTGAACGCCATATCAAACATTTCGTGACTTCAGCTTTCCAATCGTCAACGACCCTTTATTGAACAATGTCATTCAGGCTTAGGCTTTGAAAGTTTAATTTTCAGAACTTTAATTTACATTATTCCAGAGCATGCAGTATGCATATAACTTGATTTTAAATCAACCCAAGGAACACGCGTATCGAGCCAGGTAATTTTTACTTACACTTTATATAGGCGAATTGAGTCTCGAAGATTTTTACTAACATGTTAGGGATTTTTCATAACCCTAATTTTATGCCGCATGGAAAGCCGTAGTGGATATCCGCATTAACAATTTATTTACAATTGGTGTCAATGGGGAAATGTTTGAGTTCCATCGACAATTCAATAATTGACTTTGAAGAAAAGTTATTTCATTCGATTTGCTTTGGTTTAAAGTATAGAGTTCTGATATTGATTGTAAGAGAAATATTTTGCTTTTGTGGAGTTTAGTAAAAATTACCTGGATCGATTCGCGTGTTCCTAGGAGTGTTAAATAGACCGTAGCATCGAAAGAATAAGGTCCAATAAGCTACAATAACATTATGTTTGGACTATTTTTTGGCATTCATTCAGTCAGTTTAGGAAGACATCATGTACTAATGGACAGTGAAAAAAGCTGAACCAATGAGACATTCAAAATGTCAGAAGTGTAAATGACAAAGACAAAAACAGATTACAACAAAAGGCTTCCACGAGCCTGAATCGCCCACCTTGCGCTTAAGCAATATGGGTCTCTTCTATGAGCTATTATCCATATAAAGGGTCTTCGACAACTTCGAACCAATGTAGCTTTTGTAGAGTTTTGAAAAATTGTTAGTCGACACACATAAAAATTGCAATTTAACATGTGTTGCAACAAGCTTCCCTGATGATCTGATGTCTCTTGTTTTTTGTTGTTGTTGCTATTTCTTTTTTAAGTCTCTGCTTCCTCGTATAGTATCGTTGTCGTGTGGTTTGGGATTTTTATACATTAGATATTTGAATACATGTCTCTTTTGCTTTCATTCTCAGCAAACATTATTGAACGCTACAACAACCGACATTGCAGTCTAGATAAACCATACACACGGTCATGAAGTATTGCAAACACGCAAAGACTTTTCATCACTTGCAGGCGTTTGTTTTTCCTAGAAGCAAGGAATTGGAGCAGCAAGAGCATCTAGAAAAGGATCATAAACATCACCTACTAGTGACTCAAGAAGGAGAATGCATAGTTAAAACAATCAGTATTGGTCCCAAAACTGACGACAATCTTTATTTAAATATAAATATTTTTTAAATTGTCAAAATTTTTAGTGAGGCAATTGCCTCATTTGCCTCAATGGTAGTTATGGCCTTGACATATGTAGTAAATTAAGATTGTCTTTCCAGTTTATCAAAATGATAATTACCTACATTTAGCCTGGAATGATTTTCACTGACCGTGTGTACTAATTTTATCGTGGTTGAGGGTGTGTGTGATCAAGGTGAAAAGAAACCCAGGTGAGGGTCGGTTAATTTCATACCAGTTGATATTCTAAGGAACCGAGTTGTATCGTAGTATCGAAAAGCTTCACTCAAACGACTAGGGTCATAATAAATGGATGATAGTAAAATCTTGATTAAATCGTCTTACCAATGCAATCCTCCGACTTTGCCATAATAAAATTAGCCAAAATTACAACCAATATAGCTGCCATTACAAATCCAGTTATCATAAGATCTAAAATAACAAAAAGAATACATTAATTGATCAATTGTTTCTATAAATAGATAAACATGTGATGAAACATCTGACAATTATTTACTTGATTTGTCAAGGAAATGATGATAATACTTAAAAAAAAAACCTTTAGAAAAAAAGCTTTCCTGGATTATTTGACACTAAAGACATTCGAGCAGTTAATCAGAAGTGACATGTAGACGATATTGAGATGTGGAATAAGTGTACACGACACAACAAACATAAACAAACAGCAATTCAAAAAATCACAACGGAAAACAGCAAGCAGTCAGAATGTATAAATCAAGATAAAGATTTTGAAATGAACACGCAGAAATCATTGGCGCACTTCATTTAAGCGAATTGTATATCAAAAACTGAGCGAATTGAGAATTGAAGAAGAATGCCCAGAAAGTGCTGAATTTGTCACATACTTGCACGAAATTGCTAACTTTGAACTATCTCAATAAATTTGATGTATTCCAGTCAATGGGTAACCCAAATTACATGTACATGTTAAATTGATTTCATATGAACCCGCAACCATCATAATATTGTGACATTAAAACACACTGAAAACTCGGAAAATTATTGTTTTCTTCATTTTTTTTTCTAGTTGTTTCTCTTCAAATAAGTAGAGAACACATTCTTCGACAATATTAATTCATTGCCATCTACATGTATTTCATGTATTTTCGGCAAAACTATGTGTATACCTTCAACAATTGTTTTTGTCGACGCGTGTGCTTCACAGAAAATCCTCTCAATTTAAAATCATTATTGTGCATTAACCATAGGCAAGGTCGTCAACCAATTCAATCTGTTCAACTTTTCAGAGTAACTGACTTAGCAATTCTAGAAATTGCTTACGCAGTTAGTTGCAGGCGCGGATCCAGGATTTTTCATTAGAGGTCGCGCATATATCAAATATGCGCCGAGCGGAGCGAGACGCGAATCTTTTAGCCTTTTTATATTGATTTCATGGGAAACAATCATTTTTTTCTCTCATTTAAGGGGGGCGTGCCGGGTACGTCCCAGCCTGAATTGACGACTGGATTGAACAGATGATACCAGTAGACAAGGTAGAAACAGTGCAGTGCAGAAAAATAAAATATCTTACCGACTATTCTGGTTCACAGCAAGTGACATTACTTGCAATGTGACTGTCATTTCTTAACAAATAGCAAAATGACAAAGTGTAATAAATTGTTGAAATGTGCAAAATATAAAATTCTGTTAGTCTTTAAACCAAAGAGTACTTTGTTAATTTATATAGATATATATAAATTGTAGTAAGTGCGTGAAAATTATTCAAGGTAATTTATTTCTAAGCATTTTTTGATACTTGAATAAGTTAAAGGGAGACAATAATTGTTAACTCAATTAATGTGATTGACAATATAAAATCACAAATTATTGTCTCCCTTGAACATTTTAAAGTATCCAAAAATTCCTTAAAAATTATATTGCATTTAAAAATTTTCCTGCACTTATTACTTTATTCTATTCACAAGGATGGGCAAAGCTTAATTTTCTCAGTATTTAAGGTAGATTTTTAATGAAGAAGTCCGAAATAATTGACCCGTGACGAACCCGGTCAATAACAAAGAATAATACGAAGATATAAAATGGAAAAGTGTCCTATGGTATTAAGACTTTTATACTTTGAAAATTGAAATTTATCTCACTTCTTAATCTATAGATAGATTAAAGGCATAATGTGTACCAAAATTACATTTTTTTCGTCCCCATTTTTCTAATGTCATTTTGACCAAAATGTAGTAAAAGAAAACTTTGCATATCAATTTGTTACCAAATTTGCCATAAACTAGGTTTATTTCGTTCAAATTTTTTCGAACATGTTGATTGATTATTTGTTTACATTCGTGACGACAGATATAATTTTAGTGTATTTAATGCGGCCATCGATCGGGATCTCGGATGTTTTGTTCCTGAAGACTTTAATATGGTGATAAAATTAAATAGATTCAATGTTAACTATTTAAATCATCTTCATTTACTATATACGAGTCATCAAGATGATTTTCTTTGTTTGGCGACTTTGGCGTTTTCGTCGCTATGAATATTTCCACTGAACAAAATCAAAAACAGTGCGCATGCTTAAGGCCATGTGAGGTCTGTCTCCCGTCGTCGTCTGTAAACTTTTATAAACGTTGAATTGTCTTAAACTACTGGACCGATTTCAACCAAACTTTGCACACATGTTCTATAGGGTATTGGCTACAATCGTATTGTTTCAAATTTTTCAAAATGGCCGTCATTGGATGCCTATCATAATTTTTGGCTAATCCATTAGCAGATAGGGTTTCAATATAACAATGTATGTAGACCCTACATCCAATGTGTTTATTGATACACTCTGGTGTGATCTTACATTTATTTCTGTATTGCGTAGTCTTCGCACTGTGTTTCACGATCCTGAACGTACTTCATGCAGCGACATATTGGACTAATGCTTAGACTCTGCAATGGTCTGTAATGCCGTCTCTTATCTTAGACGATATTGAGATGTGGAATAAGGTTACGCGACACAACAAACATACACAAACAGCAATTCAAAAAATCACAGCGGAAAACAGCAAGCAGTCTTCAACATGACCATAGGTCACTGCTTGCCGTCTTGCATTGGCCCAAGACTTATAATACAATACAAAAGTATCAAAACCAATCCCTAAATCATCAACGAAAGACCCAATTCTTGACATAGAACAGTTAACACAGAATGACAAGGACAAACAAAGGCTTTGACAAAGTATCCTGGCTTAGGACAGGCACATATAAAATGTGGCGGGGTTAAACTAGTTTTTTGGATCCAACCTTCCCCAAATTGATAAGCTTGCACAAAGCATACATGTACATATAAAAAACACTGTAAAACTCAATCGAAAAAAGTTCAATCAACAAGACGTGGAGTACTTAGTTTTTATTATTATAGCACTTCAAAATTATGCATTTTACTGACCTTATCAATATAGATGGAAACACTTTTTTTCATTTCAAAGATAAGTTAGATCAGCTAACCGCTACGTTGATTTAGGCTACCCCCGTACGTAGAACTTCAACTTGGAACTTGAATTGAACTTGGAACTTCCAAGTGTTTACTTGGAAAATTTAACTTGGAACTTCCAAATTGTCATTCGGAGTATTGGAACCATTTCCAAGCTACTTCCAAATGGTTCCGAATCGTGATTTGTTCCAAATTACTTCCAAGTAGTTCCAAATCATCATTTGGAATTTTTTACCGAATGAGTTCCAAGCCACTTCCATTTGACTTCCAAGTTGATGCTATACACAATTATAACAGACTACACGTACATATGTTTCCTATCATGTGTAAGCACATACATGACATATAATTATATCATTTATTTGCACAACTTACATCTTACAATAAGATCAAAGGCACACATACATTATACACATACAATAATTCTGAATGGAACAAACAGTAAACACTATTATACAAATCACAGTAAAATATATATTTATATACTTATTCCACCAGACTAACATTCATACTTGAAAATCAAATGAAACTTTTATTTGGCCCCTGTCCTCAGTTCTAAAGACTGCTTTATAAAAGAGCCTATTAAAACATTTCACTTGCTGTGTTGTTAGCGGGTTTAACATATTTTGTATTTTAGAATTGTATAGTTACTCAGAAAAGTAGGCCTTAAAGTTTTGTTAATATTACAGTTAAAAAAGAAATGGCTTTCATCATCCAGAACCCCGCACGAAATACATATTCGTTGATCCCTTGGTACTTTTTTATATCTACCGGTCTGTATGGCTAAAGGGTGATCACTGATTCTAAATTTACATATTAATTTTCTTATTTCAAAGTCAGTGTAGATCAGACTTCAAGGATTTGAATAAAAGCAGTTTGCTTTTATCATCAATGTTTTGTATTTTGTTATTGTATAATGTTTCATAATTATCCTGTAAAGCCTCTCTATATCATGTATATTGATGTTTATGAGTATTTTTTACACATTTATTGTCTATTTTACTTGCTTGACTTATATTATTTACAGATCTAACATTGTTTATATAAGAAAACCATGAATAAATTCCCTGATCATGTAATGACTCGGATAAATAATAGCATTCTTTAAGTAGATATGAAGTTTCATCTGATAAAAGTCTGTCTTCATATAGCAACGACTGAGTTTTTATAAAGCAATCAACAGGAAAGCGCCCCAGTTCTGACCTTGTTGCTATGTTACTTGTACATTTTTTTACTCCAAGTATAAATTTACAAAACCTGTTATGTATTTTGTCTGAGGGTCTTTTGTCTATGAATAAAAGTTCATCAGGATGCATATGGTTATTATTTTTCTTTGATCTGTTATAATAATATAGAAATTATTTTGAAAAATAGCATTTTCCCTATTTTGTTTGTTATCACAACATACATATTGTGTTTCACTTTCAATGTATTAGTGAAGATGCATAATTATATAAATTATGTATATAAATAGTACAATTTAATAATGATGATGATTTTTAATATTTTCTCTAAAAAATAAAATTTGAAAAGAAATGATTACTTCGGAAATCTTACACTCAGTGACATCAGGTTAGAGCGAGGGTTAAAGCATTGATCCGTACATGAACATCAGCAGACAGACCAATGTTTTTAATTTAGTTTTAAGACGAAGTAAAAAAACCACGTGAAAAAAACAGGCATAAATGCATGTCAAAAAAGAAACGAATAATGTTATCAAACAAATTAACTGACCTTCTGATAAAATTTACAAACTCATAAAAGATTTCTGCAATCGTAAAACTTCCATCCTAACAATGACTTTTAGCAGTTTGAATTCAAACATGGTCTACTAAATTTTGGATGTTTGCGCATGCGTTTTGAAGGTTTTTGATATGTAAGAAATTTTTCTAAGTGTTTATCAAAATCTTCCAAATGGTTCCAAATAGTTTCCAAGTGACATGGAAGTTTTAATTTGGAAGTCAAGTAGATTTCCGAGTCGAAAGATTAAAATTTTGTCTTTCAAATCTAATTTCCAAATGTTTCCGAGTGTTTCCAAATACTTCCAAGTCACTTCCGAATTCGGAAAATCTCTCTTACTTGGAAGTTGTACGTACGGGAGTCCGTTATATGGCGATATTTTTGAAGGATACCCCATCAATACCCTCCTACAGTAACACAGCAGAAAAAAATCTTATGCAACTTTCAAATTATATAAAACATAAACAAAACTACTTACATTTATCTTCAATATTCAAACAACCAAAAGTAGATTCAGCGTAAAACGAGGGATTTCCCTAGTATATTTAAATATAGGCTTTTGTAAAGACCCAGCAGGTAGGCGTAATTTACAAAAGAATATTGTAATTAAACATCTATTTTTAAAATATATATTTAAATATACATTTTACTAAAATATAATGGTAAAATACCACAACATCTATTTGTAGTTTTACAACGTTTAAATAAGTTTTTTCTTTTCTTTTTCATTCTAAAAATAAACAATAGCAATATTCATGATTGATATTCTAAATATACATTTGTGACTAATTTCTGAAAAAGTCCCCGAACGCTTACTTGATAAAATTAGGCAGCCAGCTGACGCATGAATTTGATTTATCTTTAAACATATCATATAATTATTAAACTATATATAAACAAGAAGGAATATGGTTAAAACCACATTTATTGGTACTCGAGTTACATATATGTCACAGTTATGCTCCTGAAACTTAGCATCATAGTAATACCTACCATACTAGAATGAAAGATAACATGGATAAGGTTGAAGGGATTCATTCATTGTTATAAGCATCATTTGAACAAACCGTGCCAATATGTTTTTATGGCACTTTCTAGTTATAAAACATTATGTGAATTGAATGATTCTTTTCTAGGTGGTCTTTCGTCTGGAAGAACAGGTTACAATTAATTTCGAAGCATACGATTCATTGCTTAGTATCATTAGGTGCACCTACCACTGTTTTTTTTTTTTTTTTTGGCATTGCAAACTGACAAAATGTTGATAGGACAGGCCACCTAGCTAAGCTCAAAAGGGTCTTGAAAGCCTTTTATAATAATTTTTGACGTTTGGCTGCCTACGACTCTGTGGATCTGAGAAAGTCCAAATGAAAAAAATCCAAGAAAGACCGGATTATTATCTGGACTAAAAACAATCTTCGTTTAACGAGCCGAGCCGTTGCTCAAATGTTAATTTTGTGAAATTTTAACTGTCTGAAGCAAGGGGGGGTAAACTTCAATTTTAAAGGTAGGTACATATGTGCGGGCCAAAAGGGTCTACTTTAGAGGTTGGAAATTTCAATGTAGTATATATGATAAGGTATACTTTTCACAAATGTCATATGTCAATAGGAAAAGAGTGACTGGGCATCCACATTTTGCCTCCTTGTAACCTGAACTGTACAGGCATTTGATAACTTTACCATTCAAACTTTGATTTTAATAGAAAATCTATAAAACATGTAAAGTTTAAGCATATTCTGTTTAATTTCAAATGCATTAAAAATATATGAATGGTTGTCTTTTTTAAGCAGGCCAATATATGAATAGGGTGGGTATAAAATTTCTGGGCCGCCCAAAAATACTTGGAGTTACCCCCCCCCCAAAAAAAAAAAACCTGAGGCGGAAATTTTCAAAAGGGGGTGCGCAATTATAATTTTATACCCACCCTATTCATATATTGGCCTGCTTAAAAAAGACAACCATGCATATATTTAAAAAAAAACTTCTGGGACCTCTTGTTTCATACAGTTCTTGTCAAACAGGGGGGGGGGCTGTACGCTGGTCCTAGATCCGCCTTTGCAAACGTACAGTGTAGGGTATTCCGGACATCTTGTTTTCATAAAATAACATCAGAGTTCAATGCCTTATTGATAATTTTAAAACAATTACACGTGATTGTATCATTAAGATCGCAAAATGTTTGCGTGGTTCATAAATTCATAAGTAGAGAGTTGCCAAAACGATAAAACGATGAAAAAATTAACATGTCTTGAAAAGATCAATCTGTTTGTTTATATTATGCTGCTGAGATAAAAATAGTTCGCGCAGTAATATAAGAAATTTCTCTGCAGTAATAGCTATTATAGCGAAAATAAATGGTTATATGGTTTTATTTTAAAGGCTGGATTTAACTGGATTTTTATAGAAATTTAGTTTACTTTTATCATCAATACTATTCATTTTGTTTTTTACAATATTTTCATAGAATGAGTTTATTTGAGTTTTTACATATTTTTTAATGTTTTTCAGTTGTTTTAATTCCGTACAAGTCTCCAGTCTTTCTAAATCAATATTTGTTTCAAAAAGTATGTCTTTTACATATGTATTCCAGGTATACGTTCCCTTTTCATCCAGTATTTTAGTTAATTGGAAAGATTCACTTAATAGAGGGTTTAGATTTGTAGTGAAAAAGCGTGCTAAATACATAATAGTTAATATTTTGATATGACATTCAATGGGCATTCTACCCAGTTCTTGTCTAGTTCCAAAATTTGAAGCATTCTTATTAATGCCAAGTGCATTTTTGCAATATGCAAGATGCAGATTTTCATAAGTGCATTGAATATTTAGCGGTTTGTGTGCTATTTTATATTATCCTTTCTTGGTGTTGCTAATGAAAGATTACTTTTGTGTTGGGCCATTTTTCTTCAATAAGGGACAACATGTTCTCTACTTCTTCCATACATTCTTGTGGCGTTAAGGACTTAATATCATTAGTGAGGGGATGTACCGCAATGAGGTGTGGGGTTTCTTTGTACGTTTTAAGGAATTCTATTGTGTATCTGATCACATTTTTAACAATGAGTAATTGTGATAAATCTATTTTCAAAAATTCCTTCTACATTTGAGGTTCATATCAATAACATAGCTTTTTATTGTCAGATTTTTGTTGTACATTTGGTTTCTTTATTTCTGTACTGGCATTTGAAGTTGTTGCTGTCTCAAATCTTGTTGCAATTGACATGCTTGAGATTTGGAGTTTCAACTCAGTTATCTCCTCTTGTGCTCTATTTAGTTGATCTGTAAGGTCGTGATTAGTTTTAACCACCTTTTTATGGTGTCTTCGAGTCTTGTTGTACTTGAAGTATGATATTTTAGTTCATTTACTTCTTTTTGTATACCTCTGAGCTGTTCACTGAGTTCCTGATTAGATTTCATCACTCTTTCTATTTCATTATCCTTTTCCTTTCTTTTATTGTTCATAAGCTGGTTAACAGATTTGCTTAGATTGTTCATTGTCTTAATTATCTCCTCTGTTGTTTTATCGTAGATAGTTGTTGATCTTCTCCATGAATGTAGTCAGTGTCGATTTAAGCCTGTGTACCACACCCTGCTCAGGGTTTCCTTTATGTTTTTGTCCTGCTATGGCCGATTTTACTGATGATATGGAGTTGTCATCGGAGTCTGTATATCTACTTGATTGGTCATAGTGTCGTTGAGCAAGTTTGGATTTCCATCATGATGGCCTGTTTCATTGACATTGGCTAGTACTTTTGTCAGAATTTTCTTGAGTGTTGGGAAGTTGGTATTTGCAAAAAGTCTGGACATTTAATGCCCTGTACACGCATAGTGCCGGAAGAGACAAAAATGTAAATTTGTACTGTAGCTTTTCACCCTGAATGAGTCTATTTGGGTCATGATAACGATTCTTGTTACTTCCCATGAAATCGTAATAAAATAAGGAAAGTGTTTTTATCCATGCATGTAGTCTTTCTTTGTTTGTATGGCATATCACCATTCTGGCTTTTGATCATATAGATCCATGTCAATTTCTTCGAACATGGAATGCTCTGATTTTCCTGAGCGTTTAGTTAATTTGGAGGGCAATGTACTTGATAGGTACTCTTTAAAAACTTTTTTCCGTTTTCATGTCTTTTTTTCAAAGTCAATGTCCGTCATGTTTTTCAGATCTGCGCTTATTTTGTCACTTTCCACAGTTCGTTGCACTTCAAAATGGCTAATTTGCCGTTATCATGTTTTAATACGTGTCGTAGACCTTGAATTTTATCACATGGATCCTCTGACATAGATCTATGTATTCTAATTGCTCTGATTTGACTCTCCTCTTCATACAGTAGCATCGACTAAGGTCCCAATTTTGCCTTGTTATTGTTATATTTAAAATTTATTTTATTGTAAAAAAATCATTTCAATCAGTGTGAAAGGTACGAAAGTGAAACAGAGAAAGTGTGAGTGTATGTGTCAAAATTTAAATATATATGCTCAAACGGACCCATTATTGGCTCAATTTCAATAAAATTGGCTTTATAAATGCTTTATACTTTACACTTTATATTTTTATTATTAGAAGTATTGTGAACGCCCCAAGTTGGAACGCTCGAACCTCGGGGCCCGAATTAAGGTACGTACTCTATATTTTATCCCTTTATAGACGGAACTCGAGAGACGGAAACACCGGATTGTAATCCCTCGGGTTTGTTGTTTATTCTTGGCCAAACCCTCGTGAAAACAACATATCCCCTCGGGATCACAGGCGTTTGTGTCTAGGTTTTTATTTAAAAAAATGTGTGTAAATAAAAAACTGACCCTCTCTATAATACTATTTCCACGTGGAAATAGTAATATAGCAATTTAAGAAATTTTCAGAAACACAATAAATAAAAGAAAATAGTACTAGACCCAAACGCCTGTGGAAATATTATACAAGGTTAAGAAGTTTTCATAAACACAATAAATAAAAAATAAAATCCTAGACCCAAACGCCTGTGCTCGGGATTACAGTTTATTACATCTATTGATGGGCACAGTATTGTATATCGTAAGACATGCACTGATCCCAGGAATGGAGAAGTCACTTTCAATCACATAAAAGCTATACAAAAGTCTTCATAGGGTTGACATCAAGGACCAGGTGAGCGATTCAGGCTACTGGGGGCCTATTGTTTCTGTTACCAAATTAGGAGCAAAAAGTGGCAAAAATCGAAACTTTGTATTTACTGTCCAATTTCATTTTTTTTTTTTTTTGCTTAGTAATTCTTGTGAAGTAGTGAGTTTACAAAATTGACACTCCACTACCCCTTATTGCCATAAGGGGTCAAAAGGGCAAAAATAAAAGGTAAAAGATACCCTTAGTTAGGCATTTTTTTTTGGGGGGGGGAGAGTGACATTTTGGATTTCAAAGGCACAGAGCACGTTCTGTTTATTTGATTATCATTATTTATTTTACTACTAATAGATCAAGCTTTCATATATGCCATTAAGCTGCAACGGAACTGACTGAACAAATAGATCAATAGCAATTTCAAAAATAACATCGACACACTTATAATTTTTTTTTTACACCCTTCAAGTACTCTTTCGATAGCAAAGCACAATTGCCTCTAAAATTAAAACATTTATATATGATTCATTTCCTATACGTCTATTGATGAAATGTATAGCTCTCGACATATTACAGCTGGCTATGGCGAGTTTTATTAAGATAGGTATAAAATGGGATCTCTTTACAGAATCAGGCTTTCAAGATGTATGACTTATTTTTCAGATGAAAGCAGTTGGGCATTATAAGACAGGGGAGCTGTGTCACCCTAATGAAATATATTTGTAGTTGAATATATAGAAAATAACTTAAGCGTGACAATGCCTTGACCTTTTTGCGCACTTTCTGATTTTGCCACTAAATGCAGTCATGTAGTTATAACCTATCAAAACATTTCCTAATTGTCCAACATTTGAAATGCCTAATTGTCCATCACTTCTATTCCTAATTGTCCCACTTTTGAAAAATACAGGTAAAAAAGGTAGAAAAAGTGTGGGACAATTAGGAATAGAAGTGATGGACAATTAGGAATTTCAAATGTTGGGCAATTAGGAAATGTTTTTATAAAATGTTGTTATAAGCATATTGTTGTAATAACAAACTTTAGTTGGTCTTAGTCTAGTCTTCATAAAATATATAGTTATATAATATAGTGTTTGACTTTTTCAATATATATTCAGTTGTTTTGTGTTTCCATGTTTTACATGTTGTCTGTTTTTGTCCTGTTCTTGTTGGTGTTTACTGGTTTTGTCTCTGCCCTTTCGGACTTTTGACATTCGGATACCCCATTGGTACCTCTGCTTCTTACAGTCATTTTCTTAAATAAGGCATTTTGTAAAATGCCTGATATTTTAGGCATTTTATAAAATGACTAAGTCCTATGGGCATTATATAAAATGCCTGAAAATATTCAGGCATTTTACAAAATGCCTGGAATTTTTTAACAAATTTAAAGAAAATGCCTGAACTGATTAAAAAAGAAATTGTCCTATGGGTATTTGTAGTCATATACACATAACTTACTTTGAAACTTGTTTTAATCATTGAAAATATATTCATAACTAAAGTTAAATTTATAGTCATTTGTAAAACCGTTGCCTGACCATAGCAGATACACAATTTTCGCTGAGATCAGAACATAAGTTTTCAAGCAAACTTTTAGAGATTTTAGATACTAGCAACGGCGAAAAAGATAATGAAGAGGGGTATTATAAGATCCTTTAAAAAAGTAAAGAAAGCAACCGAAGAGAATCCACTGAACTATGACTATATCTGCAAAAGTTATTTTTATTAGTTCACCTAGACCGCAGGTTCATGTGAGATATTGCCATCACATGGTGTCTATTGTCGTCGTCAGTCATCTGTTAACAATTGTTCAAAAAATCGCCACACTTGACACCATATATTTTATTCCCGTGCAGGGCAGGGGGGGCGAAACAGCCCGCAGCAGAGCCTAGTTTGTCGTCCGTGGGGGTTGTCAGGTCTGTAATATGGAAGCCCTGACAGCTGACTTGTGCGGAGAGGTGGACAGCCAATTAGTGCACCACATAGGCTAAAATGTAGGCCACCACCTACCCCGTTTCCTGTGGTTCTTCAAAATTGCATATACCATATCATCATCATCATCATACTTCATGTTCATTTGATCATCCTTTCATGTTAATCGCCTTCAAATGACCTATTTAGTGTTGCGAGGGCGTAAAACACCAACTCACTCACTCACTGGCCTCTGAAACAACTGAACGGAATTTAGTAAAACTTGGTATGGTTGATCCTTATGGCGCCCTGCACAAAACATTTTTTTCAATTTTTGATCCGTCAAAAAACATGACAACCTTGCTTAAAATGGACGGGGGTCAGATTACTGTTTTTAGCTTGTAAATCAACAAGTATGAGAGATAGAGAAAATCTGATGCAACCTTCCTTCTTAAGCATCAAAAGCTCTACAAGTCTTCATTAGGTCGAACTTATCAGATGACTCCTTATAGGGGTTATGACCATTTAAAGGTAAAAATTATATATGTTTAGCCTATAGATAAAAACTTATGCAGTTGCTTGCTTAGCCTTCAGCTTTTTGAGCTCTGCAAAAGTCTATACTTGGTGGAAGTTGTCAGATGAACCCTTATAAGGATTATTGTCCTTAAAAAGTATAAAAATAGTGTTTTTTCATGGTTTTGTCCAAGAGAATGATAAGTATTGCAGATAGAGAAAAGCTTTTGCTTGCTTAAACCTTTCTTTACCTTATGAAGTTCTACAAAAATTGCATTGTATGGAAGTTGTCAGGACTTATGACCCTAAAGGTAAAAATTATGCTTTATTCTTGTTTATGCCATATGGAATGAAAGGTGGATAGAGAAAAGCTATTGTTTGCTTAAGCCATCATCTCATTATGCTCTACAAAAGTCACCATTTGGGTCAAAGTTGTCAATTGACCCTTTATAGGGGTAATATCTAATATAAGAGACTAATTATCACTTAAGGACCAGATGAGCGATTCAGTGTCCATGGGGATTCTTGTTTATCTAGAAGCAACCATTTGGTATATACGGAAGGGGGTTACTATGGTTTTTTTAAACTTAATATTAGCAATAAACTTAATATACAGAATTTTTATTATTTGCATAATGTCTTTTTATTTAACATTCCGCCTTAATTCCCATTTAGAATTGTTTTCTTGGTACTAAGAAGTTGTTTTCTTATTTCAGGCATTTTACTAAAATTTTCAATATTTTTCCAGGCATTTTGTTAAATGACTGAAGATTTTAGTCATTTTATAGAATGCCTAAAATTGGTCGGCATTTTATAAAATGCCTAAAATTTTCAGACATTTAACAAAATGCCTAAATTAAGAAAATGACTGTAACATATATAACAATTAAACAGACATATAACAGACATCAGAGATAATATTAAAATTAAAAACGAAAGAATATGGAATATGTGCCAGAAAGACACGATCCACATATTGAAATGATTTTGATAAATGTACAAAAGCAAAATTTCACTGCGTGTGAAGCGCTTTTCTGGATTAACCTTCATCAGACACGCTAGGAGCAAAAAACTTGGAAAACCGGTAGAATATTAGATTGATAAAACCAAAATAGATGCCAAAAATATTACAACAATGACCAAACAGATAAATTTATCAATTTTTTAAGAAATAGCCAAACGTTGTCAAATTTTGGAAACATGTAAACTGTAAATACATGTATATGAAAGAGCACTAAAAGTCTTTTTTTTTCTTATGAATGAATAAAAGCACTATGTCCACAGAACGAAAATATACACTTATCTTGTAGGTGAAGTAGGTAGGCAGTGGATGATGTTGAGTTCTCGTCTCTGTAACTGTGCTGTTAGTTGCTGGAGTCTTGTGTTGAGTGTGGTGTATCTTCTTCTCTAAGTCCTCCTGCGTTGTACTGAATCGGTGTGACCTCGTTGGCGGCTTTTACCAATCCTGTTGACTGGATGCACTGTGTGTAGTGGAAAAGGCAACCCTTAATGGAGATACCGGTAAATGATCGTCTACCAGCATTCTGTACAGCAGTCTCGTAGTCGATGAAGAATGTAGTTGGATAGAAGTTGTGCGCCGGCATTTTTAAACAGGCGGAAGAGTCTTAGGTAGATTTCCTCTCACATTCCAGGTAATAGACAGAATACAAGAGGAAACATCTCTCCGTTGATCAGTGCATGTAGTGTGTATAACTGTGTGAAGAGTGAAGGGCAGGTGTAGAAAGTTCCGTCTGAGTAGATAGTGTTGTTGTCGTTGTTGGAAAGAAGATGCAGGTTGTTGCCTGTAGCAAACATAAGTATTCTGTCGAAAGTACCATCTGCTCAATAAACTCAATTGCTATATATTTTTTTTTATCAAAAAAACAGACAAACAGCTTTGCTTATAATTGGCATAATACAATATAGCTGAATATTTTATGTGGAATTATTCATCAAACAGCTTGGGATACTTTAATTAATAAATTGGGCACATCAAATGTTAAAGTTTACTAATACTTCTGCTAATATTACTGATATGAATTTTGAAATTTAAATTTAAATTTTTGAAATATTTACACAATTTCTTTTTTTTTTTCACAACCAATTTTTAAATTCAGGGAATTTTATTTTATAAATTGGTATATTAAATTAAAAAATAATTATTTTGATATAATACATTCTAGTTGTACTTTTAAAGATTTAATATATATATTTTTTAACATTTCAAGTCTTTTAACATTTATTCAGATTTTTTTTCAACATTAATTATAATGACTATAAAAATATAATTTTTTGTTTATCTAAGAATTATTTACCAAGAACAAAAATGTGGGACAATCAGAACTCATAATGTGGGACAATTAGGAATAGCATATTTTTAAAATGTGGTACAATTAGGAATAAACCATCAATACATCTAATTAAAAATTGGATCATATTCACATAAACTTGAACATACTAAATGTTCCAACTGAACTGTATATGAATATAAAGGTGACAAATGGCGTCCAGATATGGATGTACAATGCCAGGGCAACATTTTACAAGATTATGCTGATTCATTAATACTTATGCAGTTTTGCGATATGATATTAACAGACAGCTGAATACTCTTAGACCTAAACTTCAGGTACATTGGCAATATTACAAGTCATTCAAAAGGTAAACGAGAGGGGCCTCGTTAGAAGTACATTACGAGAGGTGGGAACCACATATATTCATCAAAGAAACAGGAAAACAGACAGGAGAACTCAAACAAATGACCAAAGATGAATTAACGGCTAGAGAAGACTTGTTGGTGGGCACAGAGGAGGCAAGTAAGTAACTTCAAAGTCATGTCTGTTTAAAAATATCAGATTTCATTGCACTTCAGATAATTATATCAGGAACCGACAGCATCCAATTTCGATAATATCGGTTAAAAACACAAAGAGCCTATTAAACACAGCTATTCTGTTGTGTAGTTTTAAAAAAAGTTTTAAGCAGTCCTCCCCTCTTTAATTTCAAAAATGTTTAGTGAGGTAAGGTCAGATTAAGAAGTAGAGTGCAAACTGTGACTATCAAATTTATAAATTTATATGAAGTCGAAATTCTTTAACAAATCAATAACTAGGTTTAAAACGATGGAGAACAGAAGACTAGGATTCAAATTAAAGTTTAATAGCGTAAATAATACATTAGTATGAACTTGAACGGATCAGTCAATCCAGAAGAAGAAACCGTGTTCCAATACCACGAACCATACAGAAGAGTTAGAAGTGTTATACCACTTCTGAAATACTCACTATAGACTTTCGTGTTAGCATTGGTCCCCTATGAGTACACGTATTTTTATTATGTTCTGACATTATGATCAAGAATTTGCAAAAGTATACCTTCAATTAGGAGCATTACTTCAAAAAGTGAAAATTGATATGAAAAGGAAGTAAATGTATGTATATATACTATTGTATAAAGCATTGAATTCAAATGTTGTGATGTTTTTCCGGGAAAATTTTCGTATGATAATCACTCATCAAAGAATTCGACGTCACTTTTAGTCTAGCCATCGATAGAATTTAAGGACAATTTATTGCCATCTATGTAAGTTTTTTTCACGATATAAAAAGTAAAATAAATAGTTTGTTTGAAAACGTGCTTGATATTTTCCTTCTCGTGATCGAAATATTTGAATTTGACCAGAGTATAGCTCTATTAAGACAATAAGTTACATTCAAACTTGATAAAGCAATTACTATACCGAAATTGGACGGTTTTTGACACAAATCTTTGGTATAGATATGTTAGTTAACATGGTGTGTAGATTTTAAAACTTTTACCAGCAATTATCATCACCTGTCCTTTCAGTTCATTAATTGGAAGGGACAGACTGGATTAATTTAATTACCAATTGTTCAAATATATTGACCAATATTTCTGTACCATCGATTTATACTACACAGAGTAAAATATTTTACTTACACTCAATCAAAATCATAGGAATTTACCAAGCAAAATCTGGTCTTAGATTGTGACAAATATGTAAAATTAGTTTTTTTTTAAATAATAACAACAGAAACGCGAATGCAAATATGTAGCAAAAGATTATACTGAGCTGTATAAATATACATATACAAGGCAATAGTAGAAAAAGACACAAGAGAAGAAGTAAAAGAAATGTTATGTACAATTTTTAAGTGCTCGGCAATCGGTATCTTGTTGGACACTAATAGTGCACAATTGCTTGCTGGTTCGTTTCTCTATTCATATCATGCAGACTTCTATGAACCAATTGTAGAGAAAAAAAAAGACTTGTTCTTTACTTAAATCCAGAGTTAAACCTAACCTTTCGCTGAATGAATGGTGCCTTCACTTAAGAATCCTAGATTGGTGATTTTCTCTGTCATATACATTCACAGGAGTTAGAGATTAAAGACAATTTTTATATGTTGATTTGTATCTTAAAGATGACAATACAACGCTCAACTTTTCAAGTCGTCTCATCTCTCTTCTTATGTAGTTACATCATTCTGTTCGCTATCATGGCTTATATATAGGGTTCATGTTTTTAAACTGATGTATTTCTAGAGTCTTGGAATATATCTTGCGTTCCTTCTTAGAGTGCATTATCTGACACACAAAATGATACACATGGCGTTGGTTTGCTGATTGCGGTGTGTTGGGGGAGGGTCTGTCTGGTGTGTTATTCGTACTATAGTGTTATCTTTGATGTTAACGGGCTTTTTTGTCTTTTAATTTACTGATAGACATGGAATAAAAAAACAAAGGTTATCATTAATGGCGTGGTCTTAATTGAATGGTTTTTTTTTAAACTTAAAAAACTCGAATTTTTTTTTTTCTTTCAGAAAATAAGTACACAACAATGCATTGGTTGAAGAGGTCGGTAAACATCGTATTAATCAATTATTATTTCACAATCCTAGTCCATATTCTGTTGCCAATTGCAGGTAAGTTTGTAGCTCATAATCGTTAAACGACTCAATAACGTATTTCTTGTGTTTAGATAAAGCAAAGGAGTGTCATAATGGTTCAATATTGGGCATTCGAATATCGTAGGTCCGATAATGTCCAACAAATCTCGAGACATAAAATGTGACATTATGGTTGAAATTTTATTAAGATATTTTTTAACATGTAAGTTTTGTGCCTTGGGCCAAAGTGACCAAATTATAACTGGTTATGTTAGCACAAGGATATGTATCATGACCATGGGTTAACCTTGTCTGAAGTTTGACCTGTGATTATGAAATCAGGAAGATTGGAATTATATATATTTGGGGAAATTGATATGTAGAATTAATCAGTAATCAGGGAATCAGGGCAGATGGGGGGAGATGGTTAGCAGTGTTAAGTTGGAACATTTACCATGTACAATTGTATATAATAAAATATTGGAACTTTACAGTCGTTATGCCACAAAAAGACAAGATGTAAACAAAAAGGGGGGAAAGGTAAACCATGACAAACAATATTCACAAAACAAGTACAAGTTAACTCACGTTGTTTTTCTTTTATTTGTAGTTATTGGCATCGGTCAGAGAGAAATTACAATGAAAGAAGGAGATGAAGTAACTTTGGATTGTTTTGCTTTATGGAATAAAACGATATTTATCTCTTGGGACTATTACAGTTTTAATCAAACAAACCCTAAGACAGTTCTTATTTCGGAAAAAGGGGCGCTTAATAACACGACTTTCAGGAAACATAAATTAATATATAATAGTACTGTTAATATTACAAAGGGCACATACCATCTACGTATTTCAAACCTGACAAAATTAGAGGAAGGGAGATATGTCTGTCGATGTCCAGCATGTGTTTTTGATACCAGTGATACTAAAGGAGTCATCTCTAACATTACCTTAATAGTAAAAGGTAACTTAACAGTCTTATTTGTTTACTGTATAACTACTAATTTAACTTAAAATCGCCACATTTTTAGATAGTAATGAGCCTTAAGATTAAACTTTATTACAAAGTTTGAGTACACAGTAAAATGAGTACCACGGTTTTATATGAAAATGCAACTTATATGTTTTTACTAGAACTGTGAAAAAAATAATTCTTTTATGAGCCATGTAACTAGAAAAGTATATAAAAAAAATTCAATGGTATTATCATTGGTATGATATCATCCAACCAAGTCAAGAAAACTAGTTTTACAAAACAAAGTTTCAAGGTAGGTGTCAACAGTTACACAAATGTTCATTTTGTTATACTGTACACGCGCATGCCAATTGTCAACCTCTTATAAGCAGCATTTGAATCCAAAATAAGATTTTAAAAAAAGTGTCGCAATACTAGGATGAGACGTACTCTACCCAAAAAGTTAGCAAAAAAGACGACAATACAAACAACGAAAATATGGACACAGTGCAGTACAAGGACAGAAACCTGTTTTGAACAATTTTGAATTTAAACAATTTTGGACAATTAAAAAAAACACATAGAATACTATCAAGCCTGACTACCAGGCATGTGATATCTCCCGAGGACAAAATGAATTTATTATTATTGAAAAATCATTGTCCCCAAATCTCAAATCAAATTTATTTTTAGCACAATTACACCCAATAAAGAGCTTATGGCTACCAGGAACATTTTAAAACAACGTGTTTATTTAATGTCCCTGTTGCTACCAACAATACGATGAACAAATACAACAAATTGCAATTCAAACAGTAAAAATACATCTAAAGTGTCTCCTTTTCCTCGGTGCCTTCTTGACTATTAATTGGGTTTAAATGAAAAATCATGATAGCCATGTTGAAATACAGATTGATACACCAAGAACTTTTTTTTATTTTTCAGAACTTACTACGTCTGACTGGGCCAAATTATCTGATAATAACATGGATGCCGTTCTGATATACATATCTGTTTCTCTAGCTCTCTCTGTTTTATTTTTCTTTTCTGGTTGTCTTCTTTCAATTTTAAACAAAACTAAAAGATGAATTTTTGACTATGTTAAAGTACATTTTTCACATGCATGTATATGTATTTCATTATATTGTTTCTTTGTTTAAACAATTTCATAGAATAAATACAAACATTATTTTCCTTCTGCATTACAAAAAAAGCATATACCATTAATGTCTATTTCGTTGTCGTCAGAAACAAATTCCATCGCAGTTAAACTATCCACTATCTGTAGAAGATCTTTGTATTGCGGCTTCGACCTACATGTAAGAGAGATGTTTCCTCTGGTCAATTGGGTAGGCGAGTTTCACTGGAAATAAAGGTAATTAACAAAATTACTGAACTTGGAGCATGTGGAGGATCAATTTCAATGTCAAATAGAAAAGACAAACATGGAAGACACCTAACTTGGTACAGGCATTTCAAATGATCGGTTAAACCAGGTTTTATGGGTTTAGGATAGGTCAATAAAGCCTATTGCAGGGGTCAAAGATTCCTTCTACCGGTATATCGAAACCTAAACCAGTCTTCTTTACCGTGCAAGATACGTGGTCTTGTTTTCCTAATACACAGTGCTCCGCTATGGTTCAATGCCAGGTGTTATGTTTGTTGACCTGACAATCTCTGCATTGATGACGACACAGTTTCTCCCGTTCTCACCTGGTGTTATGTTTGTTGACCTGATAATCCTTCCATTGAAGAAGGCGACACGGTTTCTCTCGTTCTCACCAGGTGTTATGTTTGTTGACCTGACAATCCTTCCATTGAAGAAGGCGACACGGTTTCTCTCGTTCTCACCAGGTGTTATGTTTGTTGACCTGACATTCCTTCCATTGAAGAAGGCGACACGGTTTCTCTCGTTCTCACCTGGTGTTATGTTTGTTGACCTGACATTCCTTCCATTGAAGAAGGCGACACGGTTTCTCTCGTTCTCACCAGGTGTTATGTTTGTTGACCTGACAATCCTTACATTGAAGACGACACGGTTTCTCCCGTTCTCACCAGGTGTTATGTTTGTCGACATGGCAATCCTTGCATTGAAAACGACACAGTTTCTCCCGTTCTCACCAGGTGTTATGTTTGTTGACCTGACAATCCTTCCATTGAAGAAGACGACACGGTTTCTCTCGTTCCCACCAGGTGTTATGTTTGTTGACCTAACACTCCTTGCATTGAAGACGACACGGTTTCTCCCGTTCTCACAAGGTGTTATGTTTGTTGACATGACAATCCTTACATTGAAGACGACACGGTTTCTCCTGTTCTCACCAAGTGTTATGTTTGTTGACATGAAAATCCTTGCATTGAAGACGACACGATTTATCCCGTTCTCACCAGGTGTTATGTTTGTTGACCTGACAATCCTTTCATTGAAGAAGACGACACGGTTTCTCCCGTTCTCACCAGGTGTTATGTTTGTTGACCTGACAATCCTTCCATTGAAGAAGACGACACGGTTTTACCCGTTCTCACCAGGTGTTATGTTTGTTGACCTGACAATCCTTCCATTGAAGAAGACGACACGGTTTCACCCGTTCTCACCAGGTGTTATGTTTGTTGACCTGACAATCCTTGCATTGAAGACGACGGTTTCTCCCGTTCTCACTACTGAGACACACATCCAAATCGCTGTTTGCGTATATCGGAATAGCTAGACGCATTTGAATTTGGTACTCTTTAGTGAATCTGTATGTCAGGTCTTTTGTAAACGGGACCAGTGTGTCCTTGTTATTTTCTTATCATTGTGCTGGCAGTTGAATGTGGTTATGTTTTTAAAAGTTCTTTTATAATTTTTTAATCAAATAAATCTCTGATTAACTCAAGTTATTAGAAACCGATGTAGATCATTGGTGCCCAGCATTAAATGTGATGAGTGAACATGTAATTATTTCCATAAGGCTGTTGGCGGTTTTCCATTGTGTGTTTTTTGTTTGTTTGTTTTTTTGCTTGTTATGTGAGCTGTGTCGGGTGCATTTATTCTACATCTCGTTATTTTCTATGCTTCCAAATGAAGAAAAAACTATTAAGGGTATTCATATCAAGTTTGTAATCTTTATAAATAATGAATGGTATATTTACAAGTGTTCATAAATTGATAAATACATTTATCACAATGTTAATATTGCACATAAAACGTTTCAGAAAATGTTAAATTTATTGTAATGTCTATTTTTATTAAGAATGTAAGTTCTTTTCTCAAAGAACTCTTCCTGCTTTCACATGCTTCCAGTCGTAGTCCAGACCAGAGATTGCATCAATTGTCTTTTTGGAATACTGAAGTTTCCTAAGAAATATACGACACCCCTTGTTTGCTGTCGCATTCCGAATTCGTTTCATAATTTTTGTTTTCTGTGCTTTTGACCTGAAGATCACATTTTCCCAATTGTCTGTTCTCATGAGTTTAGACTTTCGATTGTCATGAATGTTACAATACACAGCTTGAAGTCTTTTACATGACTTTGTCTGAACTGCAAGTTCGTATACACCTCTATCGTCTGTCATTCTAGGAAATGCTATCTTTTTCTTCCAATATCTGTTTTTATTCCGGAGACATCTGGGTCTGAATACAGATGATTTGGGTTTCTGTGGTGAGTAGACTAATTGCCATTTAGGTTTGGATTCACAGCCACATGTCTTTTCGAATACCGTTGAAGGAATAGTTTCTCTGAATGGTCGGTCCTGCAAAATATAAACAAAATCATAATTCTAATTGTAATAAAATGAGATGGACACAAGCTATCTTCAAAGGTGGATCAACCTACTTCAAGTATTAATAATGAAGTATCAATTGTGTTCATGAGATATGTTTGTCAAAGAGTTTTTTTTCAGTAACGTATAAAATAACATAAAATTTTAACGTTAATGGAACAAGTATAATATGACACCTACCTGCCTCTTTCTCGTTGTTTTACGAATTTTGATTGGTCGTTTGTCATCATCATTGACATCTGGTGTGTCATCAATAGCCTTGCGCTTCCTTGGAGTAGGTTTGATGGCTGCAACTTTGGTAGGAGGGGAATGTATATGAGGTGCCAATGGTACTGAAACAGATGAAGAATTGCTTCTCAAGGAATCGTCTCTCCGTAAAGTTCCGAACATTCCTTCGATATCTTTCGGAACTGTTTTTGCAGCTCCAAATCTAGATCTGACTTCGTTCTCGTAGTTCTAAAAAGAAAAGTATTCTTATAATTTTATGATAAAGGGGAGAAATGGGTAAAAAATAAACATTGACGGGTCTTTTCTTCAACAGTTTCAACTTTCAAGACCAAGAAAATAATATAATTTTCTTGAAATGAATTAAAAGTATACACACAATTTAAATGGCATTAACTTTCGCTTTTTGATCAGTTTCTTTTACAAATGAAATTACCATTAAATATTCTTCCCCTCGCTCTGCATAGCAAATGGCCATCATCATGTCGCAAATGTTGGAAAATTCTGTCAGCTTTAAGTAATGACCATCAGTTTCAGACGCCAATGACTTGTAGAAGTCTTCAACTCCCTCATTAGAAAATGCTTGTACTCCATAAACTTTGATACCCTGAAAAATTAAGAGACATTTTTTACTTAAATTTTCAAGCTTATATATATATTTGAATACAACTTAACCATGCTTTAACAGAAAAGGTCGATTGGCAAAAGATCAAATTACTATTAACATTATGATTTTATATGATAATTATCTTTTAGGGACTGGTTTTTTAAAGATTGTTAAATGCAAAGTTAAAGTACATGCAAGATAAATGTACACGTAGACACATAAAACAAATATAGTCATTTATAAACTGTTATTTATTTATACCTAGTAGGTTTTTAGCACTAACAACCCAATTAAAACTTTGTGACAACTTACATTTGTTTTCATTAGCTTTAGTTCCTCTCTCCAATCAATGTTATCCGTGTTAAGTTCATAATCAGGTTCATGAGGATTTGCATCGCCAATCATTACGACAATTTTCTGTGAACCAGCAGTCCACGACATGTTTTCTCTGATCATGCGTAAGATAAGTTCATAGCATTCATCTGCATCACCTCCGCCAGTTCCTTCGGTCTCGGTAACAAATTGGCATAACTCTGCCACATTTTGGCATAAATCTATTTCTCTAGTAAGGTAAAAGACATCTTTGTCGCAATAATCACCATGAGCAATCACTCCTATTCTAATGCCAGGAATGTCGGACTGCAGACGTTGGATCATATCTTGCAGACGACCGCGAACTTCCTCCAGAATAGAGGACATGGAACCGGTGGTATCAAATGAAAAGACAATTTCTATCAGCCTGTTAAAAGCAGGGACGGGAAGACCACTTGTGCCTGCCATGATTGTTTGTTAGCTCAGCTATTTGATTTCAGACTCGTATGACTTGTTTGATAAAACTGAAATGTCCTTACTATGCAATGGTTTATATACATTTAATCCTGACCGTGACGTCAAATAGATCTAAAAATACTCAACGCGTAATTACATGTTTTAAGAGGTACAGTAAAGAAAAACCTAGAAAGTATCGAAAAATAATCAATGACATTAAATAGTGAGAATTTAACATATTAAGGAGAATTTGAATTTCTTTCAAATACCGGTATTCAAACCTTAGATATAGAAATCTTATTTACAATGATTATAAGTGGCAACGTAAGTATCTTATTTCACAGTTTGGGTTATTTAGAATTGATCAAGCGAGTGAAATTCTGACCTATATCCTACCTATATTCACGTTTTAACAAACACCAAAGTCTCCCTACCCTTCAACTATTTAGTGTTAGGAGAATTTTCCAAAATAAACAAATTGGGTTTGGGAGATTTTATAATTAACAATTTACAAAAGTAAAAGGAAACTTTAACGGCAGCGTACTCGTTTTATATATATATTTTTATGAAATTTTACCTTGAAGCAAAGGTTCACAAATTAACGTAAGTCGTTACGTGTTTTAAGCTCGGTTTAAGATGCATAGTTATGAAAAACCTAGAAAGTACCGAAAAATAGTCAATTATTAGGGAGAATTTGGATCATATCTTAATTAGTAAATTCCATATATATCAGAAATTTTGAGAGACAGCAGATGCGTATAATTTAGTTTATGAAAAAGGGCACGACCAGCTGGATCTAATGTACCTTGGTTTGTTAACACTAACATTAACATCAAAGAACAATAATGGAAAGATAATGACCAGATAGAACTTGATTAAATGTCAAGAGAGATATAGGTGAAAGGGGGATGGTAAATGAAATCGATAAGGTGTCATTCGGATGGAGGAATTCGTCAATGACTGAGAAGATTCTTACTAGGGACAACATGTAATTGTAAGGTAAATCTTGACAACAACAGTAAAATACCCGCACAAATGGACACATAAAACTGAGAACAGGAACTGCTTACATTTCCCTGAGAAAATCATATCGAATTATCGTCTCGGCTCTTCCGGAGCACCACGGGTTCAGTCTCGTTATGACTAGAAATCGCGTTGTTTATTGATATTCAGTAGTTTTTAAGATTGATAATGTTGTCTGGATTTTTTGTTGTTGGTTTTTTTGTTGTTGTTGTTGTTGTTGTGTTTACTGGTTTTGTCACTGCCCTTTCGGACTTTTGACATTTGGATGCCCCATTGGTACCTCTGCTTCTCCAAGAAGGTGCAGAACAATATTTGACCATAATAGAAGCATCTTCCCGATCGTCATCATTGAGGAGCCTATCAAGATGTTCTCAGAGGTGATAGAGAGAACAAAACCGATGTAAAAGGAGAAGCGCGAAATGAACACCTACAATATCTAGAAGTGGTAGGACGACGACTGTGATGATCATGTCCGCTCTGAAGCACAAAAGAAACGCAGAGTTGCATACAACTTTATTTGGTAATTTCGTTGACTTTTTAATGTCATTTGATTCCAAAAATAGAGACACTTTAATCAGTTTTGTGGCAAATAAAAGACAAGTTAATGGATGAAATAAAGGAGTGTTAGGGAGCAACCATTTGATTTTTATGGGGGGAGGGGGGCTATGGATATTTTCTTCGTCCTGCCTTTTTATTTTCGGAAAAAGTCGAGCCTGGCTTTTTTTTTGCGCGCTTGCGCGCGCTATTTTTTTTATTTTAAAACCCAATATAATTTTTTTGCCAAAAATACCTACCTGCCTTTTTTTTTTTACTCAAAGCACTGTCCTGCCTTTTTATTTCTGGATTTTTGCCATCCTGCCTTTTTATTTCAAATTTCACCATAGCCCCCCCCCCCCCATAAAAATCAAATGGTCGCTCCCTTACACATGTCAATTTATCTTCGTATAAGTCATATTAAAACCGAAAGAATGTGGAATATGTGCCAGAAAGACACAATCCACATATTGAAATGATTTTGATAAATATACAATGCAAAATTTCACTGCGTGTGAAGCGCTTTTCTGGATTAACCTTTATAATAGACTTTATTTTAGAGGATAGGCGAGGTGAACTAAACCTTAACCATTTCATGAAATGTCAAAGGTAAGAAGAATCTTTAGGAGCACCCCATAAGAATAAGAAACAATAATGTTATATTTAGAATATTAGTTTTAAAAAATATTTGTCTTTCCATTTGCTGCTGTTGTGGTGGTTTTTTGGGTTTTTTTTTTTTGTGTTCCCTTTTTCTCTTATATTTTCTTCAAATTCTTCAACGAATAACTTCATAATCCATATTTATTTTTATATTAATTTTTCTGATCGATCATTAAGTGAATATCATTTTCGACCTGAAACTTTGTAATTTTGTTATATATCATAACCTTTCAAAATTGACAGAATCTTTCTTTAAAACATACTTTCAAAGTTGTTGACGACATTGAGTAAAATAAATCATTTTCAGACTTACAAATTGTCAATTAATTTTCAATATTTAAATTCAGGGTGTAGCCGTATTCATATTTTAATCTTTTAAAATCCATATCAGATACGGTAAATGAGTTTGCATATAAACATATTGATCCGGTAGTTAATATAAACATCCAAGGTAAAAGTAAAAATGGCGGAGAGGCAGTATCATCTTAAGTTTGATAGTTCCAATGCGAAAGCTGTGGATGACTACTTGGAGTATAGGAGGCAAGTATATACATTTGTATTAGATAAGCTTTAAAAACAGCAACAATGTAGCTGAAACACATTCTTCCTGGAAAAGTAGGTTGATAACGCCGTATTACCGGCTTAATTCAAATAAAAGCAATGAAGCAAATACCATCAACGTTATATTTATTTAAAGTTACATGTATATCAGTAAAATGTGTTCGATGAGAATTTCGTTAAAAGGACAAGCAACAACTGTTTTAAATCCTTAGACGTGTATGAATATGTTTGCAAATTGTTTATTTGTTCATCTATAATTCTGTCACGATCTGGTAAACCGCCTACAGGTTACAGTTAAATAATTTAATTAAAAAATAAAACGTTTTTGAAAAATTAAATACCAGATTTTAAATTGATAAAAAAAAACTATTTTTGAATACCCCACTTTTATCAATTTTATTTCAGGATAGTGGGAGATGACGATGGGGGAGAATTGATGACACCAGAGCAATATGAGGAGTATAAGAAGAAAGTCCTTCCCATGGTTCGTTTTATAGTTTTAAATCATCTATCTTTGGAGTGCATAAGGTCCTCTTGTTACGTCACGTGTTGTTGGCTTTTCTATTCTTCTCTTTAAATTCTGCTTGTGACGGTTATCTTATCACATATGCTATGATACGCATCATTGCTATGGTATCCATCATTGCAACAGGTCTTTGTCAGCGCTTTCCGCTTACTGGTATGTGTTAAGTCGATGTCATGTAGAAAAGTCTAACCTTCTTTTGTTCTAGCTTAACTTGTTACACTTCCTTCAGATGCTTGATACCGCCCATTTCGTTGCACATCATATAAAAAAAATGTCTAAAAAATGAAAAATCTACTCATTAAAGAATAACTGTAGCCTACACAATGCTTATATACCTTAATTGAATAAATCTTACGGCGATTTTCTTTCCTTTTCTTCTCTATAGAGAATGAAGAATAGGTTGTTTGTGAGTTACTCTGCACCAACTGGTATGGATTGTAAAATGGTAGGACCAGAAACCCCTTGCTTCTGTACTCACAGGCAAGAACCTAGAGCTAGTACACAATAGCAAAAGTTCACTGTATCATTCTTGATTAATTTGCAGACACAAGTAGCAGAGCTTATTTTAACTTACGGCGAATAAGATACAAAGAAATCTAATTTTTAAAGAAAGTTATTTAATAAAAAAAGACAAAAAACGAAGATTTGGTATATTAGAGACTATCTCAAAATAAAAGTATAATTTTTGAGTGTTTTACGTCATATCAATGTACATTTCTAAGACCTTTGAAAGTTTAAAAATTAAAACCGTGTGACATATTTTACAAACTTAATACTAATGTGACAACCAGTTCTTGCAATTATGAACACCTATCCTTGTGAGATATATATGGTCATTTTATAAAATTTCAGGTACAAGCAACATAAAACAGATTTTGAAGAAATTCCAAAGGAACGTCCCATCAAGTTACCCTGTAGAGTCAAAGGGTGTAAATGTGTATCTTACCACTTTGTGCCATTAAACGGAAGTCAGCCGATCAGGTGCACGTGCAAGCACTTATCAGATGAACATTCAGAAGAGGTGCCTTTCCGCTGCAAAAAGAGTAGGATTTTTTTCTGTTCCATAGTTATCCTATATAGCTTAAGGCAATATATTGCAATAAGTCTCAAAAACTTCTCAACTAATCACATGAATTTATTTGGTCATTTTCAATAAGGAAGCGGTTCTCGTATGTAAGGCTAATTCAATGATAACAAAGGTTGCAAGTCATATTCCGACTTCAAAACGTACATATGCGTTACATGTTTATACTTGAAGAAATATTTGATCAGGATTTTTCTTTGCATTGCGTATACCACAGGGCGGCTTGCTCCCCTCTATCGATCATTGTTTTTTTTTTCGTATGACAAATTGACTTTAACAAAATATTATTAGAGCAAGCCCATGTGTATATACATCATCATTGCATCAAATTAAAACAAAACATATTTTAAATTCAAGTCTTTTTGATAATACTTTTTGTAAAATTTACTTACTGTTATACAATGAAAGTATTCGACTATAAATTTTGTTGAATGTTTTTTTATCGCATCTTATTCATTTACTTCTATAGGAGGTTGTATCAAATGTACTGGGTTCACCAGCTCTTTTACCTGTGGTTGTGGTGGCTCGTATAAGCAACACAAAATGATAGTCGAGACCGCCGAAGAACGTGAAGCTAGAGGTCATCCAGTAGGTCAAGCCACACCTTACGCGGCAATGGGTGGCATCACAGGTTTCTCCTCGCTGGCAGATGGATACATGCGTCTTGATCCTAGTGGAAGAGGTAGATTTTGTGGTCTCATTATAAAGTTTAATAAACGACATAGAAAAACGAAGAAAATATAAGTTATATGTTGTTTAAATGAAAATATTAATGAACTTACGCAAATTATATGAGAATTATAAAAAGTTCAATATAATATTGCATGTGTTTTTAAAATGACTGACAAACTGTGTTCTGAGCATTATATATTTCAATGTATCACTATCTTTAAACCCTGGAATTTGTAAAGGAACAAGAATTTAGCTTATTATGGGAATTTTGCAAGCACAAACCATGGTAGTAAAAATGTAGCTTGCGAATTATAGAAAAAAAAAATGTTTGCATCTATGTTTTCCGAGTTCAAATTAGCATTGGTCCGAGGTCCGGGACTTCCCATTTTAAGTTCAAAACTTTTGAAATTCTATTAACAAAAGTCTGAACCTGTGTGCATTTACAGTAACTTCTATCATGGACTTTTTAATAACATCTGTTGGACTTTCCACCTAGAACTTTGAAAAGTCCTGGACCTATTGCTGTCGAAATTTATAACCCTACATACAATCTTGCTAATTATATCACCCAAAAAACGTTTGCATCTATGTTGTTTTTTCGATACATTTTTTTACTATATTTACAACATTTTAGGAGCACCAAATAAAGGGTTTCTGGAACAGTCTATAACATCCGATGATAATCCGTTCCTTCGTTCTAATGTTCAGGCTATAAAAACACATCAGATGCGAAAGAAGGCCGTCAAAGGAAGTAAGTAGAGAAAAAACAGCTTGACCTACTTTGCAAACATGTGCTTAAAACTAGAACTTCTTTCTTGGTATTTATGTTATCTGGGCCCATTAGTTAAGATGCAAAAATAACCAAATATTGTTTGACCGAATTGCAAGACTTTGAAAAAAATTATAAATGGTTCTATGGAGATGTTTTGATTATATGTAAAATGTATCTATATACATGTTCTATAAAATCGGAGAATAACAAAACAGTCGGGCGATAAGTGTTAATACTGGGAGAATCTTTCCACAAAGGAATTTTCAAGAACTTTAGGAGGGCGTACATCATTGAAATATATAAAGTTAAACAAGGCCGGAGATGAACACGACGGGCCTGATAAAATGAACATGAAATGATGTGAAAAAAAAAATACATACAGGTTTTTACTATATAAATATACATGTTCTTATAGTATGAAGAAATACAACGCAACATAAGTTATTTTTAGAGTTTTCATGGGGTTTGATGTCATTTCGAAAAGACCGAGAAAAAAAATACTTTTGTCTATGTTTTTGTTACGACAGCTTTCTAATTAATTCCAGCTAATATTGAGGCTGAGGATGAGATTTTCTCAGATATGGCAGAAAGAATCTCACAGATGAAGAAACCTAGCGAGAGTGATATGGACTATTACGAACGCAGATATCAAGAAAGGGTAAGTAAATATATGCCGTTTTTTGCATTTGAGGTAATACAGGAGACCAAAGTCCTTGTCCCAGGCATTTTTTCTATCTTTTCTTATTTGTGTTCCCGTCCCATTTGCTTTTGCCTTCCTCCTTCTCCAAAACCCTGTTGTCCAATATTCCACTCTCAGATTCCTAAGATCCTTTTTTCAGCCCCTCTCAATCTCCGACAGAAAGAGATAGGACTGTTATTTTCGTTAAATCATATTTAAGAGTAATAGTTGTATGGGTATGATATTAAAACGAGCACTATTTCCTTAAATTTCGCCATGCCATGTCTTAAAATCTTTATGTCATAAAGTCTGATGTTGTTCTCTCTAAATATTGGGTTATTCTTAACTGTCATTTTCAGCAGGCCGCTGGTAGAGGAGGGGGTGCCCAGAACAGTTATGGTCAGTTAGGCGTGGGACAGAGAAAAGCCCTGGAGGAGAAACCGAAATCATCGCGGTCTACAAGATCACCATACCCATAGATTTCAGAAGAAATATTCCGTGTTATGTCATGAAGTTCGTAGCATAAAATTTTTAAGAATCTTATAGAACAGTATTGAGCTTTCTTGCCTTAGAAATTTTGTATTTATTTATGTTCTGCATCTCTTCAAATTCTGTTTCGTATATTAACCTTATCAACAAAATGGTCAATGCATGAAAACCGAAACGCTTTTATGTATTTGTTTATGCTCTCAGTTGTTGTTATTTGTATTGATATAAATCCGTCCACGTTGTTTTACTTCTGTGATATATTTACCATTTGTCTTTATTCATTTAATTAATGTAAAAAATATGTCTGTATATAACATGGAAGTAATATTATAACTTGTGATCTACATTACAGCTTTTAATGAAATGACAAAGCAGCCATTGCTGGATAGATATGGGTGTAATAGGGTCTACCTCACATACATTAGACTGATGATTGTACATCATAATTAATTCTTTAAGCATAATTCTATTTTTTACCTAAATATTCAAAACCTATTAAATCATTATAGTTTAAACAAATGTTGTCGGAGAGCAAGTCTATTGTTGTTGTTTTTTAACAGATGATAATCTACATTTTTTGACATACATGTATATATTTTAGGTATTCATATTTCATAGTGTTTTTGCATTGTTAGCATTAGTGCAAAGTTGTTAACTTGTTGAATTTTCTTTATAGTTTACGAAGTTGAAGATATTTTATATATAACCAGGGTCTTTTTATTCTTATGCATAATATATATATGTAGAATGTTATACTTTATTGCGCTATTAGAATACTATTAAACAAATTTTAAATCTCTTTCTTGATTTTTCTCTGAACAATTTGATTTCCAATCAATAACTTTTAAGTGTTTGTCAAGAAATACCAATGTCAGAAGTTAAAAATGGCACAAAACCAGTTGTCGTAAAAGACACTGAAACGAAAATCACATCATACACATTTAAAAAGTAACTACTGTGAACATTTGCGGAAATAAGTAACAAGAATGATCCTGATCAGTGTTTCCAAAAGGTAAGCTGTTCCCGATTGTTGCAACACGTCCAACAAACATGCAGTTTAGACATGCAGTTTAGAGTCAAATCTGGTAAAAAAAAACTTTGACAACCCCACAAATGCATTCATCTGTCAGAAAATAAAACGTATTCGTCTATCAGCAAATGATGACTGTTGTTTTAGAAATTCAAAAAGAAAGACAACAATCAACAAGGAGCTAGAAACACAATATTATGTCAGCAATTTTTGTGTCAGCAATGACGATGTTTTGAGAAAATCACAATTTAATCAATGGGTTCTGGAATAACGAATCAGTAGCGATACACAAACTCGGTAAGCTGGGGCGGACAATTAAAGAACAGAGAGGTGACTATCATAAACCGCTTATTGAATTTTCTTTCTTGTTTCTTTCACACCATATTATGATATGAATAATCGAGAAATGTTAAATTCAGTCTATATTTCTACCAACGCGACAGGTATTCTGCAAGAACATCGTTCAACTTCTTGCCTTTCCATGGTTTTAAATGAAATCTCGCTTCTGGCTGCTGGTTTTGTGCGACAAAATTCGTTGTTTGGTTTTGTGATTGTGTTTTACCTTTTATTGTGGCTTTGGTATTTTACTCTAATTGTTCGATTTAGGATGTGTTAGGCTACGGACTGAAGAGAATAGTGTTGAGAGGGCCTTCCGTCTATATAAAGGAGTTTTCAAACAACAATGACAAACAATGAATTAATTTTATTAGGACTTTTTCAAAAGCTTCCTTCTGGCTATGGAATTCCTCTTGAAATGCATTACGTGGAGTTAGGTAGCCGAATCCAAATACCTGCAGTATGTATGTCCCCGGGGAATGGGAAAGCAATAGAGTTCGTGTATACACTGATCTAACAGCTTTGCTTTGCTTGTATGCCGTTTGAAAAAAAAGGCCCTTTTATAATGAAAACCTCTTTAAAAGCTGAACTCTACATATACAAGAACTTTTAATCATATAATAGGGTTTTTTTTCTATCTTAATTTTAATTCCTTCTATCAGTTAAACATGAACTCACTATTTTCTTACCAATGAATGTCCATAACCTCTGTAAGGTGTCATCTGACGACTTGGAATGGACGGAGGCGGTTAATTCGGAAAAGCTTATGATTCATAAGATTTTTTTCTTTAATGCATATTTATCACACATTTTTAGCGTTGCGTGAAATTGCCACAGACGGAAGTGTCCAAGTCATATTTGACCAGTGTCCTGATATGGCCACAACAGGAGCCGAGGCATGAGCCTCACGTGCTCACGGGAGGGCTTGATATGGCTTTTTCCTGAGCCATATCGGGCCTCGCGTGCTAATTAAGCTCCTCCATTTTAAGAAACATGTGATGGTGTTCATATTATAATTAATTTAATAACGACAATCAAACAATCATGCTAGTTAAAGGAAATTGATTATTTTTATATTATGTTTTCTTTTTTCTTTTGGCGTGTAAAAGACTGGAGTAGATTTTAAAGAGCATATTGTGTGGAAATGATGTGATAAAGAGATTATGACACAGGGTTTTCCATATCAGGTCCCAAATAATTCCTCGACCCATATTAGGTCTGCTGACGCCTGCTGATGTTTAAGCTATAGTTATACAAAGGCTATAATGGTATAATTGTACAGCGACGACAATTACAATATGATGGAAATGGAACCCTGCATGTTAAACATGAAGTATATACCAAGTTTGGTAACATTTAGTCATGAATCAAGCGGCCATGCAGATCTAGAGAGGCAGAAGATTATCGGACCAGGATCAGACAGACGGAAGAGTTGATATGAATAGTTTGGTCAGGTAAGCTGATCATGAAAAGGGTGTAAAAAGAGTCAATGTGGCTCTGATAAAAAAGAGGCTCCCAGGAGCCTGAATTGCTCACCTGGTCTTGATGTCAACCCTATGAAGAACTTTGTAGAGCTAAAGAAGTTGAAGATTTATGCAAGCAACAGCTTTTCTCTTTCAGCAATAGTTTTCATTCTATAGGCAAAAACGTGTGAAATGTTATTTCATGGGCCGCCTGACAACTTTGACTCTATACACACTTTTGTTAAGAGCTTAATGAACTGAACATTTAAGCAAGCAACCACTCCTCTTTATCTTCTATAGTTTTCATTATATAAACATGTTAATTTAGGGGCTGTAATACCTTTAAAGGGTCATCTGACAACTTCAATCCAATGAATGCTTTTTATAGAGATAAATTAGCTGAACATAAAAGCTGGCAACCCTATGGAGACTTTTGTAGAGCTAAAGTAGCTGAACATTTAAGCAAGCAACAGCTTTTCTCTATACGCAATAGTCAGTTTCATTCTATAGGCAAAAAACACTAATTTCGCCTTTAATGGACTGTAACCCCGATAAGGGTCATCTGACAATTAACTTCGACCCTATTAAGACTTTTGTAGAACTAAATGAGCTTAACATTTAAGCAAGCAACAGCTTTTCTCTATCTGCAATCATTCTTTTCGTTCTATAGGCCAAAAACACTATCTTTCACCTTTAAGGAGCTGTAACCCCTATAAGGGGTCATCTGACTGACAACTTTGACCCTATGGAGTAGTACCTTCGGCCCAAGTGAGCTATTGAACCTGTGAAATTTTGAAAATATTTCAAATTTTTTAAATTGGTCAGTTAAGCTAAAGGCCAAAAATACATAGCGTAC
Source organism: Arcuatula senhousia (assembly GCA_963971305.1). NCBI lineage: Eukaryota > Metazoa > Mollusca > Bivalvia > Mytilida > Mytilidae > Arcuatula > Arcuatula senhousia. The sequence continues at coordinate 20,209,390 of OZ020313.1, read as the reverse complement.
ATGGCAGTACCATAGACCTATATGATATATTAGACAGTTTTCCAAGTTGTTACTATGATTGACGTGGCGGATCCGGGGGGGGGGTACAAGGGATTGGAGACCCTCTTTTTCCTCCAAAAATTTTGTTGATACTCCGAAGATTTTTGGCAAAACTGACTGACTGACTGAGGAAGTTAAGGTTGTGACTATACCCAAATAACTGGTCTAGACTGACCCCCCCCCCACACACACACTTTATGCACATTAGGCTGCATGAGGAATTTTTTGACTACTTTTTCGCCTTAATTATTTATTATTATTATTAATTTATTATTAATTAGAATAAATTGCATTATATACTTTTAAAGATTAAGGAATGTCTGTGTAAAAGTTTCATTGGTTTAATTTGGTTGAATAAACTTTTTCAGTTTCGAAAATATTCGTTAATTTTGTTAACATTGTTTATCAGATTACACTAAATTATCGTAAAGATTGACCAGAACTTTATGCAGCAATTATATGAGGATTCATGAGGCCAGCTGGTGTCGTCAGTGATGTAAATACTGATACATAATTAACTTATATAGTCCAAAATTCCCTCAGTTATAATAGTATTTTATATTTATTTAATATTTTTTTGTGAAAATACACAACCCCATATTAACATCTACGGTGAATAGAATCGGAATTTCTGTATGATGTTTAAGCTGATAATGCAATGTCCATTATGAAGAAATAAGTTCGCTGTGTCAATCCGGACAATTTATCAAATTGCGCGGGGAACTAGATTTGTCTCCCCTTTATCGAATTTTCACCTTGCCATCATGTAAACAAATGTTGCAGTTCTGAGTAGATGAGTTGGTCACATTTTTCAGTTGTTGTCATCTACGATGGAAATGGAATACACATTTAAAACATGATTGACATGTGCTTAATGAAGAAATTTGTGGATGTATCTTCCGATTTTAGAAAGGAGCACCGCTTCAAACAGGCCCACACATGTGAGAATGTCAAAACATAAACCTCAAAAATTGATTTTGAGAAACCGCCTTAACTAAATAATAATGATAGCCCTAAGGATGACTTGAAAAAAAAAGTGATTTTATGCCATCAATTTTTAAACAATTTGAGTTATTTTTTACAGATTTAATCATGTTTTCTTATTTTGTGATTGGAGTTTTGGTTCATTGGAGTTCCATGGTTAATTGCCAATCTTCAGGTGAGTTAAAGGGTATTTGATTTACATATTTGTATGTTTAAACCCAGTCTATAAAAGATCATATTTATTGCTGCTGTTGAGTGTCAATCTAATATACATCTTTTAATAATTTCGCCCAATAAGCAAAAAATAAGTGTTCAACATGCATATATACTAGTTAATTGTACATGTACTTTACATTATTCAAAGAAATATGGATTTCAAATAAATTTAAATTACATGTACATTTCATAGTATAAAGAACTTATTTTATGGAATGTATCTTAACATTTTGCTGGAAAAATATTTATTTATTATTTTTTAATTATTATTTTCAATACATATTTTTATAAGGCCAAACAAAAAAGTATGTGTGTTTACTGTCACATGCTGAAAAAAATTAGGGTCGGTTGGTAGGAAATTATTATTATTATTTTTTTTTTTTTACCTTGAGTCTATGGGGGCAGCTTTGTGACTTTAACAGTGCTTAATGGAAAATGCTCAAAAAAACTTTAGGGTAGGGGGGTAAAAATTAGGTAGGGTCGGATGACAGTAAACTCACCTACTTTTTTTTTGGCCTAATGAGTATTTCATGTATTTGAGGTTTAAGCCTACATTTATGAATATTTTTTTTAGCTCACCTGGACCGAAGGTCCAGGTGAGCTTTTACCATCACTTGGCGTCCGTCGTCGTCTGTCGTCGTCTGTAAACAATTTTTCAAACGTTAACTTGTCCGACACCATAAGTCCAATTGCAACCAAACTTGGTACAGTTGTTTAGTGGCATTATGTGTACAAAACTATCGTTCGGATTTTTGATTCGTAAAAAAACATGGCGGCCATGGCTAAAATTAGAACAGGGGGGTCAAATTACAGTTTTTTGCAAATAATTCAAAAACGGTAACAGATATCAAAATTCTGGCATAGGGTAAAAGTGATCAGCACCCCAAGATCTACCTGCCCAGAAATTTTCAAGAAGATCCAACAACCGATGTAGGAGTTATTGCCCTTTTTCTGGATTTTTCAAAATTTTGCACTTATTAAGCCCTATATCTTGAAAACTATACAAGATATTTTAAAAATTCAAATTGCATATGATTTAGCACATCAAGATCTACATTTCATGTAATTAGGTCAAAGCTGTAGAACCATTTCTTTTAGGAGTTATGGCCCTTAAAGCGTCAAAATTTACCGTTTTTCATTACTTTTTCCCTGAATTTCAAAGATTAACTTGTCTGACACCAAATATCCAACTTAAACCAAACTTTGCACTGTTGTTTAATAGCATATATGCTACAATTCTATCGTTCAGATTTTTGATTCGTCAAAAAATATGGCCGCCATGGCTAAAAATAGAACAAAGGGGTAAATTGCATTTTTTTGCTAATAACTCAAAATGGTTTCAGATATTAAAAGTGTGCAAGAATCAAAAAAGATCAGCATATTAAGATCTACCTGTGCTGAAATTTTGGAAAAGATCTGACTGCTGATGTGGGAGTTAGTGCCCTTTTTCCTAATTTTTGCCAAATTTTGCATTTATTAAGCCCAATATCTTGAAAACTAACCAAGATATTTCAGAAATTTAAATCCCATATGGTTATGCACTATAATATCTACAAAATATATGTGTCTGTGTAGTTCAGGTGAGCGATTCAGGCTCCTGGGAGCCTCTTGTCTCAGATATGACATCTTTTAAAACAAGATATAGAACTGGGTATGGGATATAGTTTGTACCAAAGCATGTAAATTGATTTAAGTTTAAGGACTTGATAGAAAAGACCTCCAAGAAGTTGTACCATTATACATGGGTACCCAACTTTTTTTCCTTCATGATCCATTGAGATCCATCCCTTTAGAAATTCAGTTTTAAGTTGTATCATTGATCATTTAAAATTATATAAAAACTACAAACTCACTCAAAACTTGATTATATTTAAAATATTATTATTTTTGGACAAACATAAATTGAAGGTGTACCTATAGGTCAATTGTTAAAAGATATTAACAATAAAATAACATGATCCATACTACACATGTACATGTTCATTTGTAGTTACATGTACTATAAAACTGAATATGAATACATGTATTTGAAAAATAATCATTTAAAATATTTTATTTTATTGGAGAAGACCAAGGTAGAAAATATTGTTTCAACAATTTTGTTCAAAAAGTAAATCAGCCCTGAATTAAAATTCCAGACCCTACCCTAGGCTACCAGTTTAAGATTACTGTAATACATATTTTATTTTCATCTTCCAAGAGTGCATGTGTTTCTAGACTAACATGACAAATTTCTTTTATGAAACACATATACTTAAAGATTCTACCCAAATCTTCGTACATGTATGTAAACATGTTTTTGTTTAGTTTCAAAGTCAATATCATGGCAACATATGTTACGTGTAAATCATTCACAGTTAATATGCATGATTCATTGATTTATCATTACCTATGTCATGAAATTCTTGACATCAAGTATAACTTTTTCTCAGATTCCTAAAGTCAGAAATTAATTATTCATGTATAGGAATTCACTTAACATACTATGGCATTTGGGGAAATGGTGTTGTATTGGAAATTGAACCTTATTCAATAATTGATTAAGTGTAAATAAAAAGAAACTTGATTTCCTGGGAGATTTATATCTGATTAATATTTTGACAAAATTTATAAAAAAAGATTAAAAGTAAGATCCGAAGTTCCCCATTTACACAGACTTTGATTATAAACCTAGAGTAAAATTATATATGCCACACCTTCATGGGGGAAAGTACAAATGTAAATACCCCTGCTCCCCCAAAACTAAATTAAATCAAATTTTAAAATAGGAGCTGCACAACGACAAATCAATTCCAAGAAAGTTCGAAGAACATTATTCATCAAAGGCAATAAGCATTTCTAAGAAGAGTAGCTACATTGTTCTACAAAAAGTGTGACAGAAAGACGGAAGCACAAATAGAATCATCCTCATGCTTACTCATTCATTACCTCTGGGTAATTTCGTATGGTTTCGTTCATTTGTGTGATTCTGATCTTGAATTTAATAAAATTTCAATACAGAAACATGTTAAAATCCCATTACAAAAATGTAAATTTGTGATTAATCAGAAGGCTTGATACAAAACACTAAAAAGCAAGGTACATGTATTTCATCATTTCATTTTCACTTGCATGGGGTGATGAATGAGTTAGCATGAGAAGAACTCCTGGGTTTCCAAGGATGAAATAGAAAAACTAACACCATGTATTCCCACTAAAGCAAGGGGTATAAAAAGTATGTTTCAATGGTGGTTTTAATTGAAGATGATTTTACCTAAATGCATTATTAATTTCACACAGCACTTATCTTGAGAATGTTTATTAACTTATTGTATGAAAGGATTTATCAGCATGTTTATCTAAATCATTGTAAATAAAACAAAAAGATTATCTGAAAAAATAAATGAGATTTTCATATGAAATTCTCAAATAATTTAGGAATTTCACATTTGGCATGGTAAAGTTTCTATTTGAATTGAGAAATAAATGTCTAGAAAGGATGTTTGTTTCATTTTCTCCCATTATCCTCTTTGAAACATTGTGTTTGATGTGGCTCAATATCCCGTTGACAAACGGGTCATAGACACATGAGTTTTTCACTAAGTAGGAAGATTTAACAGTTTGTAAATAAAGTCGTGCATTGAGACAATATTTTGCCAATGAATCATTTAAATTCAAATACAAAATCAACATTAATGGAAAGTTTTCTCTCTAGTTTTTGTTTCTATGCTTGCAACACTGAAATGTGCCATTTATGCACCAATCCCATCCTAATTAGTACCCAAATTTAAAGCATGATAACATGCACAAGTCCATATTAAATTGACATGTATAGCTACTGTTACTATGCATTTAAAACGTTTCAGAAATTACTAGTTTAATATACCCCACAATACTGGTTAAGTATTACTAATTCACTTCATGTTTATTTAAAAGGAGGAATTTCATGCTATGGGAATTAATACATTTGTATTTTAAAGCTCAGCCCATCCAGGAAAATAGAGGGGCTTATAAAGTGGATTGTCACACCCCTTTCATGGGGAAAATTTTTGTGTCCCATCCCTGAAAGTAGGGGGCATACAAAGTGTTTCGGTCTGTTCATCACTCTGTCTGTCCATCCCAAATGTTGCGGGAAAAGGCATTATGCCTTTGTAAATAGTCTTGTTTATTTTTGTGCAGATTTTCACTAAAATTGACCTGGACCCCCTTTTTCAAAAAATTTCCACCACTGTCACTTAGACATATTCTTGTAAGGCATATGTACATGTACAAGTCAAGTCAAAAATGAAGTGGTTGGGGTTTCTTTGAATTCATGCAGCTTGTTAGCAGTTCAAGGTAATAATGTGACTGTTTTTATTGACTTAATGAATAAATCTTCTTTATAGATTACTAAAATATATTAAATAACATATAGCTGAGAGGGTGATGGAGAGTAGATTGATACCCTTAAAAAAGTATTGTCAACTGAGGCGCAGCTGAGGTTGACAATGTCTTTTCAAAGGGTGTCAACATTTTATAAAACGATTGAAAGATTTGGTTTAATGACCAAGCATGTATTTCTAAGTGTAAATAGGTCAATTAAAACTTTCTGGGAAAAATCCTTGGGGCTCAATGGTAAATTTCCAATCCCACCGAACCATGTTTATTTGTCCCCCCATCCCAAATCAAGTTGTCACTCAATAAGTTTATTAATGATGAAGCTAATTGTTTCATATTTTAATTTTGGGTGGATCAGCTTTTTTAGTCTACTTGAAATCAGACAGTAGAAGATCTTGTATGATACATTTTTTTAAAGTATAAAGTAGTTTTAAGATTAGCCTAGATGAAACAATATGACTTGGGACAGTGCACAATAAAACACTCTATTGTTGACAAATCTGATTATTTATGACAACAATATTTTATTATATGTCATTTATGATTTTTGAAAAGAAAAATTCAATAGTGTTTTGGTAGCATCTGGTCTAGGTACATGTTACTGAGTAAGACAAGAGTGGGCTTATAAATTGATTATTGTCTACAATATGGTCAAGACTGAGTCATTTAAAACATCTGTTCTCAGAATGGATTTGATTAATTTCAAGAAACATGTATATAGTATATTGTCATACATTTTGTACAATTATATTTTTGCCAATATAAAAAAAAAAATCATAGATTCTCCATCCCCTCCCGCCCTGATTTTTTCAGTCCCCTAAAAAAAAATTATTTTGATATTTTGGCAAATTATGTCCATTTTTGGTCTATTTTCTTTAAAATGGCAGCCTATTTCATCAAATTGGATAAACAAAAAACAAAAAAATGCCCCCCCCCCCTGAATGAGAATCAAGGAATTATTTTATTATGGCCTAATTGCTAATTTCCTTATTTTAAACAGCAATGTTCCAAGACTTGGGCCCTCTTTTCCAGTTTGTTATGTAGTACAGGATAGTCTATTATAGTTGGGGTAGTAGAACATAGGTTCCATATGCACAATAACCACAGTCACTCATGATCAGTTAAAATTTTACTTCTCTATAAATATGATAAACAATATAGATGTTTACGAACATTGATTTTCTAGGGAAAACACTTCCTTATGGCCATCAGGTCATAAATGTACAGTGATCATACTTTATACCAGTATTTGTTTGAAAATAATTTAATAACAAAAATTATGATTAAAAGCTTTTTTTCCCATATCTTTTTTGATTGATTAGGCCAATATAAAAAATATCCTAGATTTTCATCCCCTCCCTCCCCGATTTTTCAGCCGCCTAAAAGAAAATATTTTGATTTTTTGGCAAATTATGTTCTTTTCTGGTCAATTTCCTTCCAAATGACAGAAAATTTTATCAAAATGGATATAGAATAAAAAATAAGATTCGCCCACCTGCCCCATATCTTCAGGAAATCTTGATGAGAATTTAGGAATTATTCTATAATGGCCTTAAGATTTTTTTTTATTCAAATGATTTTTTTGGTACGTCATAGGATTTCAGAATTGAAATGACAAATAGAGGGATTAGTCCTTAAAACAACATCAGCTATTACACAGTATACTCCAAAACATTTTTTTTCAATTTTATAGTGTAGTTTTAATTAATATTTAAAAACTTGATCATGCATTCATGTACATTTTAGCAATTTTTATACGACCGCAAAAATATTTCGGACGTATAATGGTATGATGCTGTTGATGTTGTTGTTGTTGTCTTCATTGTTGTACGTAACTTTAAGGTTCCCACAATTACTTTAGTTCTGGTTATCCGATTGCTATGAAATTTTACAATGTTATTCCTTATCATAAACGGATTGATGGGATTGATTTTTTGGGGTTCCCAAGTTTGCACGATAACTTTGGTTCTCAGGTTGGACAATTGCTATGAAATTTGACAATGATATGCCTTACCATAAAACCAAACATGGGATTTTTTTATGCACCGCGACGACATGTCAGGGGGCATTAAGTTTTACTCATGTACGTCCGTACGAATTTCCGTCAAGCTTTTCTCAGGAACCATACATGAGAATAATTTGAAACTTGGAAGGATGGTTGAGTATGACAAACAATACGTCCTAAGTGATTTTGAGACCTGTCAGACATCTACTCTCTGTTCGGGACTTAGGCCAATTTTAAAATATGTGAACATGACTATGAAAATTTCCGTCAAGCTTTTCTTAGGAACCATACATGAGAATAATTTGAAACTTGGAAGGATGATTGAGTATGACAAACAATACGTCCTAAGCGATTTTGAGACCTGTCAGACATCTACTCTCTGTTCGGGACTTAGGCCAATTTTAAAATATGTGAACATGACTATGAAAATTTCCGTCAAGCTTTTCTCAGGAACCATACATTAGAATGATTTGAAACATGGTAGAATTGTTGAGTATGAAAAACTATACATCCTAAGCTATTTTGAGACCTGTCAGACATCTACTCTCTGTTCGGGACTTAGGCCAATTTTAAAATATGTGAACATGACTATGAAAATTTCCGTCAAGCTTTTCTCCATCCTCAGAAACCCAGGGGTTCTTCTCTCGCTTATTCGTTCATCACCCCTGGGTCATTTGGTATGAAATTGTTCGTTTCGAGTTCAGGATCTGATCTTGAACTTGATATTATTTATATATAGAAACATGTTAAAATCGCATTAAATAAATCTAAAGCGACCAATCAGAAAGTTCGATACAAAACTACCAAAAACGAAGTATTTCATGCGTTATGTCCCAGGGGTGATGAACGAGTAAGTGAGAGAAGAACCCCTGGGTTTCCGAGGATGGCTTTTCTCAGGAACCATACATTAGAATGATTTGAAACTTGGTAGGATTGTTGAGTATGACAAACTATACGTTCCTAAGCGATTTTTAGACCTGTTGAACATCTACTTCCTGTTTGGGACTTAGGCCAATTTTAAAGTATGTGAACATGATATGAAAATTTCTGTCAAGCTTTTCTCAGGAACTGTATACCAGAATGATTTGAAACTTGGTAGGATTGTTGAGTATGACAAATTATACGTCCTAAGTGACTTTGAGACCTGTCGGACATCTACTACCTGTTTGGGACTTAGGCCGATGTGAAAATATGTGAACATTATATGAAAATTTCCTTCAAGCTTTTCTCAGGAACTGTTTACCAGAATGTTTTGAAACTTGTTAAGAAGGATCAGTATGACAAACTGTATGTCCTTAGCCATTTTCAGACCTGTCAGAAATCTACTTCCTATTTGGGGCAAGCGGGGGCATCTGTGTCCCATGGACACATTCTTTCTTTATTTCATTTAGAAATAAGGGTCCAAAAAAGGGGCAAACAATGCAACTTTTTATGCCCCGGCGACGACATGTCAGGTTTACTCATGTCCGTCCATACGAATTTCTGTCAAGCTTTTCTCAGAAACTGTACATGAGAATGATTTGAAACTTAGTAGGATGGTTCAGTATGACAAACTATACGTCCTAAGCTATTTTGAGACCTGTCAGACATTTACTTCCTGTTTGGGACTTCGGCCAATAACATGACTATGAAAATTTCCGTCAATATTTTCTCCGGAACCATACATGAGAATGATTTGAAATTTGGTAGGATTGTTCAGTATGACAAACTATATGTCCTAAGTGATTTTGAGACCTGTCGGACATCTACTTCCTGTTAAGGATTTAGGCTGATGTGAAAATATGTGAACATGACTTTGAATTAACCGTGTATACCCGCGTTTTGGTATTTGTAATTTTGAAAACTTTCATCAAGCTTTTCTCAGGAACCATACATGAGAATGATTTGAAACTTTGTAGGATTGTTTAGTATGACAGACTATACGTCCTTAGCTATTTTGAGACCTTAGGGACATCTACTTCCTGTTTGGGACTAGACCAATATAAAAATCAACTTGAAAATTTCTGTCAAACTTTTCTCAGAAACTGTACATGGGTAGGATTTGAAACTTGGTAGGATGGATCAGTATGACAAACTGTATGTCCTAAGCGACTTTCAGGTCTGTCAGCGTCTACTTCCTGTTTGGGGCCTAGCGGGGGCATCTGTGTCCCATGACACATTCCTTCTTTATTTATTTCTGGTCTGACGGTCCGATTTTTAATTATTTTTTTTGCAGTTTAAATCTTGTCAAGAAGTGGATACAAAATAGGGATAAATTTTTGCAATCCCCTCTTTCATTAATGAAATTAGGGGCCAACAGGGGCTAAAATGGAAACTTTTTTATTTATTGTCCGATTTCAAATTTTTGTTGTTGTGAAATTACAAAATCTATTATTGTGACTGTCTGATCCTCCTTATTGCCATTAGGGGCCAAAAGGAGCAAAGTGAAAGGTAGCATATATCTTTAAGTAGGGGGGAAAAGGATTAATGTTTTTGTTAAACTGTAATTTATTTTTGGTCTGCTTTTAAAAAATGAATTCCTTTTCAAATGTGGGATGAAAGTAGGCCTAAGGCTGCATGTGTCAAAACACTTTGTCAGTCCACCATGGGCTGCAGGTGTCCAGGGCAATTGACTATCCATATTGGTACTAAAACGTACAGAGTTCAACATGTTGTGGTTGTATCATGCTGGGCTGGGCGATTACATGTAGCTTTTTATTCAAGTTTATACTTGCAATATCTGTATGACTTACATATGATATACAACATGATATGATAGTTAAGAAAATTATATGGAAACAAATATACAAACATAATTATTGATTTTACTTATAAGTAGTTTATTATGGAGAATTGTATATATTTGTTTAGTAAATATACCATTCAGATACATATTTAAAGGTTGATATTGTACCAAATATGCCAAACATTGTTTACAGAATTTGCAATATAACTTGGAGATTCATTGTACATTTAAACATGTGATAACTATAAACCTAATGAGCTAAATTCCAGCAATGACATGTTAAAGGTGGGAAGCATATAACAAGCAGGACTGTAATATATGTTTAACCAAATTGAAGTCTGATAAGATAGGTTCCTGGTGTAGGCATGCATTTATATTTTTTGCTAAAACTTACACAAATGTTAGAAAATCAAAATTTGAAATATGTGAACAAGCAAAAATAGCTTGAGTTACAGAATAATTATACTTTTTATGTTTTGAATGCATTTTTGCCTGATAACAAATCTCTAAACATTACTGAAAGTTTGAAATTGTTCAGCAACCCAACCAAACCTTCTATAGAACATTTTGTATATTATCAAAGTGTAAAATCTCCAGAAAATCTCAGACATGTCAGAATAACTTGTTTTAAGGGCCAAAGCAAATATCTTTAGACCATTTTGTTCTTTAAAGTATAAAATTGAAACTCAATAAAGCATTTTCTCTCCCTATATTTCATCGGACAGATAAGTCTGATAAAGAAATGTGATGTTTGTTCCCTGATCAAACAGACTTCCATGACTGTAGATATGCACATGTTTGAAGTTTCCCTTTCATGTCCTGACATAGACAAACATTGAGTGGATGACTAATTTATGGCCTGATTAAAGGAGTGAATTTAGGCTTTAAGCAGACATGGCAAAATTTGTCTGACTGACCAAATGTCAGACAAAATTTGATTCTGTCAGACAGAAAATTTGGAAAACTTTTGTTGAACATTAAGAGAGAAAAGCAAAAAAATTACATTTGGTTTGACAGACCCTAAATCTATTTCGCCATGTCTGTTTAAGATCTACTGGCTAAAATGGCTTTGCATTTTTTGGCAGATTTCTAGAAAACTGAAAAATTCCACATGAAACTTTGTACCCTGATACATTGTGGAATGAAGTACATTACCATGTTAAAAAGGGGGTTCTAAAATATCTTGTTTTGTTATATCTCCTACAAAACTGTAACTATTAAACTTGCAAACTAAAAACTGGAGAGGGATTTATATAAGCATAAAGCTTATTTCCCAAATCTAGGATATATAAATATGTTTAGATTAATAGTGGGTATACAGAAATCAATGTCTGTCCATATGCCTTGTAAGACTTTGAAGATACTTTGCATGAGACCCATTATTAGTTATCAGATACAAGATATACCCATATCTTGAAGGGGGAGATAATTGGACATTTATTTCAGTTGGGTAAAATATGGATAAAGGGGTAATATATATACAATGTATTGATTGGAAATTTATAAGAGGTGGTCTTTCCATCTAAAAGTTGATGAGATGGTAAAATTAAACACGACACATTGACTTGCTTAAACAAACAGCAATTTTAAAATCTGCATTGAAAACTTATCCAGCTAAAGCTTAATTAATCTAAGACGGACTTACATGCATGTACAAGGTACTGCATTTGATTATTGCCAAAATAGTACATTTGTAGTACTCATACGGTAATAACATTGAAGCAATTTTTAGTGTGGACATGTTTCTTGTAAAATATTAATGAACATTTTATTTTGCTAACTAACATTTGTTATGGTTTTTGCTTTCTTTTCACAGTTAATCCTAGTGTGTCACTGCAGGCAGCTGATCCTAGTGTGTTACCATTGTCTAGTGTAAACCCTGGTTTGAATAGTGTGACACCTACTAACATAGATACACGATTGGTGACTAACACATTACTGAGTAGTTTTGCAACACAACTAACAATATCAAGGAGTGATACAACTAAATCTCAAGTAGCTACTGAGATATCTCAAATTGTCTCAACAAGTGAGATATCTCAAGGACTTATTTCATCTAAACAGTTACTTTCATCAGGACAGGAAAATCTACAAACTACAACACATATTCCCGTTGTTGTGAGCCCTTCTTCAAGTATGGATATTGTGCCTAGTGAAACTTATAGCAGTTTTGTTTTATCTGACAAATCAAAATCTAATGTTCTGTCAAGCTCATTATCTAACTCAGATAACAGCATGATCATCAGCTCATCAAAAACCATAAACTCTGTAACTAACAGTAACTTTGTAACAAACATGGTGTCCTCAAGCTCAATCAAACAAGTTTCTGAAATGACAATTGCATCATCATTGGAAATGGGAAGTAACTCTCAAACAACATCCATTGTTGCCATGGTAACTACTCAAGCTGCTTATTCGCAGCAGCCTTCAACATCATTGGAGTCAAACATAGCTGTGATTTCATCTAATATTTTGCCATCTGCTGTAGTTTCAACTAATATTTTGTCTTCTGCTGTGACATCATCATCAAATGTTCAGTCAAGCATACAAACTATTATGACCTCAGTGCCGTCTGCTATTTCAGGAATGATATCTAGTATGGCACTCCCTGGTGATTCTATTCAAAGTACCGTACCTTTATCTTTGAGCAATTTAAACTCTTTAGAGACTTCAACTTTAATGAAATCCAGTACTTTTAGTCAACAGACAAGTAAAAGCCAAGTAATGGAATTAAGCAGTGTTTATCTAACTTTTAGTGAAATGGATGTATTTTCAAAGAGTGTCTTGTTCACAGAACAAACTTCTATATTGCCTGATATGACCTCAAGTAATATGGCAGCTTCTACAAATACAGTTTTAGATTCTGTTTCAATGTCATCAGGATTAATGAAATCGTCAGAAACACCAAGTTTAATATCTCAAAGTTCACAGGATATCAGTATGATTCTAACAAATTCAATAACTTTTCTGCCAATAACTTCAATGTCTTCCGTCTCACTTCAAAGTTCTTTTGAATTTACACAACCAATTTTTTCCAGTGATTTATCAATGCAGTCAGCAATTTTGAGCACAGAAACATTGACAAACATTTCAGTTACCAGTACGAATTCACCTAGTAGTGTACTGCTTACTAACTTTGATCCAAGTAAAACTAATTTTCCCACAGTAGTGGCACCTAGTGGGACAAGGGAAATAACTTCTACTGACATTTTCTCAATGAACTTTAGCACAAGTAGAGGCTTTGTGGAAATTGCAAGTTCTCTAGTGACACCTGCAATAGAATTAACCACTTCAATGCTAAACATGACAGACTTTGAAACAAGGTCTATTTTTAGCTCTGACCCCATTAAGTTCACATCAAGTGTCCTAACAACTTCTAGTACAATACAACCAACTAATGTTAGTTTTATAGATTCCATAATTCCCACTTCAGTAGAAACAACCCCTTCACAATCAGATTATTCTGCATTCAACACACAATCAATTTACACATCAGTAATAAATTCATTTACATCCAATTTAGACGACCAATCAAACATGCCAAGTTCTATGACCCATATCATGACCTCTATGTTAAAAATAGATTCAAGTAGTTTAAGCTCAAATTTTTCATTTTTAACAGGATATTCCAGTGAAATTTTGCAAAGCACGCCATCAAATTTGATCATGGTTTCTTCTACAATTTTTCAAAATTTTTCAATGATTTCAACTTCAAATACTTTGGTTTCTGACACTGTAAACAAAACAGATTATAGTTCAAGTTTTCCTTCAGTAAATTCCACATCAGTTTTTGAGATGTTTAATCAGACACCATCAGTGTCAGTATTTTCAACAGTTATGCCCACTCTTTCCAGCGGGATTGAAATGTCTTCATATTTTGATAATTCAACTATAGATTTAAATATGACTATATCTCCACAAGCAACAGCCATGCCTACATTTTCTACAATTGTTTCAGATTTTTCTTTGAACAGAACATATTCAATGATACCAAGTATAGAAAATATTACCATATCAACCACCCCTACATCAAGTTACAACATGGAACAAACATTTTCTTTGACAAATTTTACAAGTAGTTTTGAAACAGCAAACTTTTCAAGCACTCCAAATGTTGATTTAAAATCATCTTTGTTCACAGCTAATTTTAATTTTTCAAGTACAGACTTTTCAATTTTTCCCACTTTGAGTCCCAACATGACATCCATACCAATTTACACAACACTTTCAATTTTAGAAACATCTTTAAATTTAACAGTTTTTACAGAAATGTCCTCAATTTTGCCAACACAAAGTATTTTTTCAAGTGGACTGGGGTCAGAGCAGTTTACAGACAGTAGGACTGAAATGTCAAACGGCTCATTAAGTTCAATTTCAATGTCAATCTTGCCAAATATAACTTTTACATCATCGGCAGCATATTCTACTGTAATTGATTTCAATTTGACAGCATTTTCAACAAAATTGATGCAGCCCACTGTTAGCCTCAATATGACATCTATGGAAACACAAATTTTAAATGATACTTTTGTCATATTTCCAACATCCGTGATGGCATCGACAGAAGTACTGCTTTTAACCACTGACATCAGTCTTAATTCCAATATCTCTTTGGATTTAACTTCAGTGCCTATTTACTCATCAATGGATGTGACATCACAATATTTAAACAGTTCTGTTCCCTTGGAAACAATTCAAACATCAATGTCATCTGTTGCTATGGAGACATCACTAAATGTCAGCGCTACTTCAGAGTTATTTTCAGTGCCTTTGACTTCAGTTATGGAATTATCAACTAATGTACCACAAACAATATCGATGTCTTCTACTGATGGATTTTTAAACAGTTCATCGTTTGAACCGACAAGTAGCTTTGTTCCTTTTACTACGCAAGAACTGACATCAGAAATGTTTGATCAATCGAGTATTGTTGTGAATCAAACAAGTGAGATAACTCCTACAAGAACAATAAATGTTGAATCAACAATCATGGGAAATAGCTCTATGCCAGTATTACCAACAGCAACTGAATCTACAGCAGTAATAAGCAGCCAGCTGGCTGTTTCTACAAGCTTTACATCATCTGATATGTTGAATTCATCAGTTTCAACAGTCAGCATTCCATCTAGCAGTGAATTCATTTTGACAAGCTATGTCATGTCCTCATCGGCAGCAAGTCAAGGAGTTGTCTCAACTATGGTATTGCCATCATCTAGTAGTATTATACAGACAAGTTCTTCAACTGACCTTATGCCAAGTTCTAGTGTCAAAACCTCATCTGCCATAATGCAAAACTCAAGTGGCACATCACCAATAGCAATACAAAGCTCAAGTGATCTAAAATCAACTGCCATAATGCCAACTTCAAGTGGCTTAACGTCAACAATTGCAGTACAAAGTTCAAGTGATCTAAAATCAACTGCCATAATGCCAACTTCAAGTGGCTTAACGTCAACAATTGCAGTACAAAGTTCAAGTGATCTAAAATCAACTGCCATAATGCCAACTTCAAGTGGCTTAATGTCAACAATTGCAGTACAAAGTTCAAGTGGCCTTATAATTACATCAACAACTGCAATGGAAAGTTCTTCTGTCCAAACATCAGGAACAACAACACAGAGTTCTGGTGTCCTAATCCCGACATCAACTAGAGCCAGTACAAGTAGTGCCATACAAAGTAGTTCCTCTATGCAAATTGCCACATCGGTGGCAGCAACTAGCATGGTGATGGTGGCAACAACCACGTCAACACAGAGCAGCACACCAATAACACCATCATCTGTTACTGAAATGTCTAGTTCTGTTTTTACCACAACAGCAGCAACAACAAGTTCTACCACTACAATGCCCACGACAACAACAACACCCGCGACAACAACAACGCCCGCGACGACATCACCACCACCGACCACGACTCCTAATGTACAGGCTACATACTGGGTCAAAACAGGTAAGAACATGCATTTTTAGCACATTCTCTTATGTAACAAAAAAATACAAGAAGGTTTTGTTTTTAATACACATCAAAATGTTTTTGTACTTAAAGAATCATCAAAGATGCTCTCTGGCATTAACATGATTAAGATACTCAAGTCCTAGAATTTTTGTACCAACTTTTTCTCTAAAAATATACACAAGATTTCTGTACAGTTCTGAAGCTATATAAGTGGTGGTGCAATATAGATAAAAACAGTATTAGCTGAATATTTTTTAAAATTCTATTGTTTATTCTCAAATTATAAAAACTTACATTATCTGATGTCTGTTCTCAGATCTTGTATTGTGACATTGGTAAGAATTTCCTCTTTGGTCAAGCATGAACAGTGTATTTTTTTAACTACATGAATTACTCTTTGAAAATGTTTAAATTTATGATTTTAGTATTTCCTTTTAGTGCATTCATAATTCATGCAGTAACTTTATAAATGAATATAGTTATTACTAATAAATAAAATGTATGAAATGACTACATGTATATTGTCCTATAGTTGCATGCAAAAGTTTGATGCATGTCAGATAATAATCCTTAGATGCATCTTGTATTGATATATTTAGTTACGAACAAAAGAATATAATGTGATGTGGAATAGGTTTTGATATGGTATGTGATACGATATACAAAAAAATAATTAGATTTTTCTAAATAATTTGCAATGTATGTAGTCAACAATAATCTTCTACATGAAGCAGAAATCCCAGATAAAAATATAATGTGAATGAATAATTCCAGCCTTCAAATTAAAATTAAGTTTGTAAACCGAAAACTGAATAAACCAAAAATGCTTAATCAGTCAGGATTATTTGTCCTTTATTTTGATTTCTTTA
This sequence comes from Arcuatula senhousia, assembly GCA_963971305.1. Taxonomy (NCBI): domain Eukaryota; kingdom Metazoa; phylum Mollusca; class Bivalvia; order Mytilida; family Mytilidae; genus Arcuatula; species Arcuatula senhousia. The sequence continues at coordinate 20,192,240 of OZ020313.1, read as the reverse complement.
TATTTTAAAACTGTATATAACTGCAGCTGAACTAGGTTTTTGAGAAAAAAAAAATCTATTTAGACTGGTTTTACTGTACATGTATTTAAAATTAAGATTATTCAATATAATGATATCCTGACACTTAAACAACTATTTCTTAGGAATCCTTGTTCCTCTGAATGAAGATGTTTCTACAGTGACCTTTAAGACGACCATAGAGACAGGTCTTGCCAAGGCATATGACTTGGCCTTCAGCAGGCAGCAGTCAACAGGTCGAAGGAGAAGACGATTTGTTCAGATTGGACAGGCAGGAATCAATGTAAGAATTATTTGTAGAAGATTGTTTGATAATGATGAAACAACCTTTTTGGATTTACATGCATATGCCAATTGCAATTTTTAAGTTATGATAAAAATATCCATAAGAAACACATGTTTACTTTTTTATGGAAAGAAGCAAGGGAGTACCAAAGGGGCATTCAAATATCATGCAAAAGCTCCAAGACAAAAACATAACCAAAAATCAACTAAACTTCAATCAGCACTGGTCCAAACTAATGTAAACTCAGATGCTTTAGAAGGATGAGCAGTTCTTCCTTGTTAAAACATATACCCATATGATGCTGCTTATGATAAATTTAGCGTTTAGGTCAAATCAATGAATTAGATTCTATATAATTCCTTGGTCAAATCTAACTTATTAACAAAGTTGAAAATTGTGCTCTTTGACTCTTGTTTTAAAAACGTTTGCATTATTTGAATCTTTTGTCTTCATTGTACTTTCAGAACTTATTGTTTTTTCTCACTGATGAATCAAACAGTTTTATCTTTTTGTCACATATTTTGTGGTATTTCAAAAGTAAAACAATTTTATCATTCAAACAATAAATCATTTAATACATGGCTTATCAAGTACATAATGTTAAGGCAACATATGGTCTTCAAAACTTATTGATTTCCTATATGTAAATAAAAACGTGATAAACAATCAAGAAGGTGACTGAATTATTTTGTCTTTTCTATAAAAAAACCATTTAAGATCAAGAGAAAAAAATATTCTGAATAGTTTTGTAGCATTAAAGGGATAAAGATATTAAGGGCAGGAGTCCATTTTGTTCAAAGCGTGGTTATAAATCACTTGTAAATCAAGACCCTGGAGAGTATTAAGGGTTTTAGAATTTCCCAGTAACTCAGTGTAAAGGCTTACTTAATGACAAAGTTATTGTGTTGACATACTTTGGTGAACAGCAAGAACTTGTAAATCATTGGACAATTTGAAAAAGCAATTCAAAAATGTTGTATCATAGTATTAACTTGTCAGACACCAAAAAAAAATAATACAAAGACCACACTGACGCAGGAGGGATTCACGTAAACATAAAGCCTGTTTCACATTCAACGATAAATAAATATTTTACTATTGCACTAATTTTTTAGGTTTGATCAAAAGTTATCAGTTTGTGGGTTCTTTAATCTGCAGCATACAGAACAATGATAAATTTCCTTTCTGTGGAGTATTCAAAGCCACCCACAAAAACCACAAAATTTGATACCCCACAAATAAAAATGAAACCTCATGTACAATATTTAGTTTATGCTGTCTCAAGAACATGCTTTAAAACATGTACATGAATTATGATAACTTATTTACAATACAGCCAAACATTTCTGAACCTCCAGATAGCCAAAACCCTGTGTCAACTTACAATGTAACTTGTTTTCCAGGTTTTTTTAACCTTAAGATTTAAAAACCTGTCTATTCTGATGAAATGTTCAATCCCAAAGTAGTACAGTTGAGACAGGTTTCACCATTTCTACAGTACAAAAAAACTTATTATCAACAATTGTCGGATTACCAATCTTTAAAACTAAGACATTTATAAGTACAACTCTAAGACTTGACATTAAATTTTTGGCTGGATTTCACTAGAGAAAATCCGGTTTATAAAATGGTGCATGTTGGGCGGGCGACGGGATGGCGGGCAGGGAAAAAACTTTTGTAACAGTTTTCTCAGCAACTACTTATCACAGCCATTTGATATTTGGTAGACAACATCAGGGTGGGGTCCTACAAAATGGGATTCGATTTTAGGTCTGTTGCTCATCTACTTCCTGTTTAATGAAATCCAGTCATTTCTGTCTTTGACAATTTTTTTTAGTTGAACTAGTTAATAGTGTGGTTTGAAAACATTCATTATTAGAGTCTATTTCCATGTATGTGAATTATTCATTATTGCACAGCACAGAAACCTGGAAGCATTTGATTTGATCTATAATTCTAACCATGCATATTCAATATGTTAAAAATGTGGTAGAAAAAAGTACTATATGCTATAGATATCAGTAAGTCAATTGCAATTGTTGCCTTATATAGAAAGAAAGTTATTTATATCTAAATCTGAGTTGAAGTGTTGATATTATTTATTCATCAGAGCTACTTTGTACTCTGGGGTCATAAAATTGATAAGAATAAGTTGATAAACAGAACAAAAACAAACAAAAACAAAACAATACAGTTGATAAAGCAGAAGGAATAGGTTTGGAGTATATTAACACTAAAGATGTTGTTCAGACATTTTTATATCCTTGAATACCATGTCTAAATCTTCTTAAGAACTGTACACAAAACTATCTATAGCTTTATATAGACTTCAATAGCATATATTTTTTTTCATTTTAGGAACTAATTTTACATAAGGTAACTGAAGATAAGTCATTTGATATTGTCTTTTGCTTTTAGGTCACAGAAATTGAAAGGTCACCAGGTGCAGAAGATGTATCAGTGGGGTATACAGTTACTAAGGCAGGGACTACACTTCCTGCATCAGAGGCAGTGGCTGCTACCTCATCCATCAGTGACCAAATGATGGCAATACAACTTGGCTATGAGGTCACAACTAAAGCAGAGAGTAAGTGGTCTAAAGCAACAACCCATATATATATATATGTATATATAAACCATGGGTTGTTGGTTATTCTGTCCTTGGTTCTTATCCCCTCCTGACCTGGTTTTTTCAGCCGCCTGAACAAATTTTATTTAGATTTGAATTTTTGGCAAATTATGTTCATTTTTGGTCAATTTCCTTTAAAAAAGCAGAAAATTTTATCAAAATGAATAAAAAAGATAAAAATTGCCCTTTCGTCCCCATTTTTACAAGAAATTTGGATGAGAATCTAGGAATTTTTTTATGGCCTAAGTTATGAAAAAAATTTTACTCCTCTACCGGTATTCAATTTCATGTGTTAGAAAAAAGAACATATAAATGAGAGAATGGTAGCATGTGTTTTGGACACATTTGTGTTTAAACCAGTTTTTAATGGTCAACTAAATAGTATGATCATGAAAACCCTTGATGATGACCTTCTGTGGTTTCTCAACAAATCCTTGTTATAACTATGTGAAAAAAATACATGATACAAAATGTCACATTTCAATTAATATACAGACTGACCTTTTTTATAGGAATAACTCTCAAAATAAACACTTTCAATGATAAATTCCAAATAAAGTTGTGGAAAACAATTTTTTTTAAAAATCCTGCTTCAAAATGCCACATGATCCATTGGATTCTGATTAATTCTGAAAGCTGCCAAAATCCTGATACTGATAGGAGAAGGTTGCTGTAGATCTCTCTCAGGGTGTTAGGACTTTGAATATTTCATTATGTTTGTCTACAAGAAAAAACATATAAGGTTCTTTGAAAGCAACAAACAAGGACTATTTCGTTTTAGCAGCATAGTTTCACAAAATAGAATCAAAGGAAATAAGCATATAAGGTCTGTTTAATTTCATTTGATAATATATATTGGAGGTGGAAGGGGATGGGGTTGTAAAATAATATTGTACAAAAGATATATGTATGTGTCAATTAGCATTTTAAATTAATAAAGTTGCAAATATTTTAGAATTATAATTTACTAAATTTTAAATATATGAGTTATTGCCCTTGTTTTATGCCAGTTTATTTATCGTCAATCTTAAAAGTGGATATAAGTAAAATTTATGCGGATATTTTTGTTTTTGTTGTAGATTTTACACTTTGTTCATATGTATATCTCTTCATGTTTTATCTAAATTTTATTTATACTATAAGTAAGTTCCATCTTTAAAATTTGAATGTTAAAAATAAGATTCATCTTATATTTCATTTTTAGCTCACCTGGACCGAAGGTCCATGTGAGCTATTACCATCACTTGGCGTCCGTCGTCGTCGTCTGTCGTCGTCGTCGTCTGTCGTCGTCTGTCGTCGTCGTCTGTTAACAATTTTTCAAAAATCTTCTCCTCTGAAACTACCTAACAGAATTTAATGAAACTTGGTATGAATGATCCTTAGGGTGTCCTGCACCAAACTTGTGTTTTGATTTTTGATCCGATAAAAAACATGGCCGCCGTTACTAAAAATAGACTAGGGGGGTCAGACTACTGTTTTTGGCTTATAAATCAAAAAGTATAAGAGATAGAGGAAATCTGAGGCCACGCTACTGATTCAGCATCAAAAGCTCTACAAAAGTCTCCATTTGGTCAAAGTTGTCAGATGACCCCTTATAGGGGTTACGGCCCTTTAAAGGTGAAAAATAGCATTTTTTCATGTTTTTGGCCTACAGAATGAAAACTATTGCAGATAGAGATTAGCTGTTGCTTGCTTAAATGTTCAGCTCATTTAACTCTACAAAAGTCTCCATAGGGTCGAAGTTGTCAGATGACCCCTTATAGGGGTTACGGCCCCTTAAAGGTGAAAAATAGCCATTTTTCATGTTTTTGGCCTACAGAATGAAAACTATTGCAGATAGAGATTAGCTGTTGCCTGCTTAAATGTTCAGCTCATTTAGCTCTACTAAATTCTCCATAGGGTCGAAGTTGTCAGATGACTCCTTATAGGGGTTACGACCCCTGAAAAATAGCGATTTTTCATGTTTTTGGCCTACAGAATGAAAACTATTGCAGATAGAGATAAGTTGTTGCTTGCTTAAATGTTCAGCTCATTTAGCTTTACAAAATTCTCCATAGGGTCGAAGTTGTCAGATGACCCCTTATAGGGGTTACGGCCCCTGAAAAATAGCGATTTTTCATGTTTTTGGCCTACAGAATGAAAACTATTGCAGATAAAGAATAGCTGTTGCTTGCTTAAATGTTCAGCCCATTTAGCTCTACAAAATTCTTCATAGGGTCGAAGTTGTCAGATGACCCCTTATAGGGGTTACGGCCCCTGAAAAATAGCCATTTTTCATGTTTTTGGCCTACAGAATGAAAACTATTGCAGATAGAGATTAGCTGTTGCTTGCTTAAATGTTCAGCTCATTTAGCTCTACAAAATTCTCCACAGGGTCGAAGTTGTCAGATGACCCCTTATAGGGGTTACGGCCCCTGAAAAAAGTGATTTTACATGTTTTTGGCCTACAGAATGAAAACTATTGCAGATAGAGATTAGCTGTTGCTTGCTTAAATGTTCAGCCCATTTAGCTCTACAAAATTCTTCATAGGGTCGAAGTTGTCAGATGACCCCTTATAGGGGTTACGGCCCCTGAAAAATAGCCATTTTTCATGTTTTTGGCCTACAGAATGAAAACTATTGCAGATAGAGATTAGCTGTTGCTTGCTTAAATGTTCAGCTCATTTAGCTCTACAAAATTCTCCACAGGGTCGAAGTTGTCAGATGACCCCTTATAGGGGTTACGGCCCCTGAAAAAAGTGATTTTTCATGTTTTTGGCCTACAGAATGAAAACTATTGCAGATAGAGATTAGCTGTTGCTTGCTTAAATGTTCAGCTCATTTAGCTCTACAAAAGTATAGGGTCAACATCAAGACCAGGTGAGCGATTCAGGCTCCTGGGAGCCTCTTGTTAGTGCATTTATAGCAAATTTCAATACTGTTTACCAGTAATAACATTCATTTATATAATCACATGGTTTTCTCTACCTATTCAGCTTATGTTGGTTCTACCCCTGCCACCTCTGATGAGCCATCCAGCTTGTGGATTATAGGAGCAGTCGTTGGTGCAGTTGTCTTTGTTGTTGCCATTATCTGGGCCGTGGTCTGTGTTATCTATTGTAAATACAAGAGAGCTCCAAAAGCCAAGGCCTTGGACCAGGAGGGTGACCCACCTCTACTGAGGATGAAATCACCCACAGGGGAGGAAGAGGTGAGTGTTAACAGGAGGTTTGTAAGAGGTCAAAGGCTAAATCCCTAGACCAGGAGGGTGACCCACCTCTACTGAGGATGAAATCACCCACAGGGGAAGAAGAGGTAGAATATTTAGGATGTTTTGATTATTATTTGAAAGATTAAGGCCACATCAAGTTGATTAATAGATTCTCACTCACCCACCCAATGTTAAAATAGTTTTTTGTTAACCTATTTTCATAAAGAATATATTGATGATCACAAAATTTAAAGAACTTTGTAAAATACAAGTTTTCTGTTTTGTAAAGAAGCGAAGAGGCACCAATGGTTCATTCAAGTGTGTAAAGTCCAAAAAGACATTGACAAAACCAGTTAACATGAATGAGAACAACAAGAAGAACACAAACATAAAAAAAAACACAAAATCAACCATAAAGTAATCAAAAATGCAAAGTCGTAACGAGAGCATCTCAGGTAAATCTATAAAATGCTATCACTATTTTAATAGAATGGAGACACACAGTATGACAAGGTCTCAGAGCATGAAGCCAATGGAACCACAGCTTATACAGTCACCTCACCAAAGAAACAGAAATACAAAGTTCATCAGGATGAAGACTTGTATGCAGAGGTTAAGAAACCCAAGAAATCACCAAGCAAGGCATCAGAGAAAACAAGGTATGGATATCACTGTGATTCACTTAAATTTGTAGGCATCAATTTTGTGGATTAGGAATAAATTGCATATTTGTGGATTCATGAATTTGTGGGCGTGTTCCATTTCACAACCCAGGGCTCCCTGGGTAGATTTTTGTCATAGGTGTAAAAATAAAACAGAACGGGGTTTTCATTAGAAATCATACATTCGGAACACTTTCTCCAATCCCGTTTTACCCTAAGTTTATGTTTTTTTTGTCCCTTGGGCACCCTAGGTTTGATAACCGAACACAAGCTGTGGTATTTACAAAATCTGTATTGAAAGCAATGTAAATTCTTTATTTGTTAGGAATCTTATGTCATGGTTTTCCTGACTCACTAAAGCAACGAAATAGTTACTAAATGAAAATAAATACTTTCACAGTAACAGATATCTTGACCTAACCTTATTACAATTTATCATTTGACACGTGGAAAGAATGTAGAAATAAATTGAAGGCAACTTACTTGAGAAACTTTATAAATACAGTATAACTGGTATTTTTTGCCGATTGGAATGAAAATTCTGACATGCTTCTTTTGCTGATTTAAATTTTTGCAGTTTTACATTTTTATTCATGGATAATAATACTACATAATTTTTATGTGATTTTAAATTTGGGGTCAAATGGCAACAGTGAAATAAAGCAAAAATTGAATTTCTACAAAAATTACCAGTTATACGGTATTAAATCAATGCTTTCATTTAACCTCTCTCACAGACCTCCAAAGCAAAGTTTGAGACTCAACATAAAGGAACAATATAATTTGAAATGTGCATGAGGAAACTTCGTTATGTTTAGATATCATTAAGGGGAGATAATTTTATATTTTTCTATGTTGTAATCAAAATCCAGTGGTGTTATTGACCATGTTTACAGCTTTTGTTAAATAACTTTGAAAAATGACTACGTTTAATAGGTCTGAAGTGGATTCTCTCAAGGTTGTATCTGAAGAAGGCAGTAGTCCATCTAAAGGAAAACACAAGAAAAAGAAGAAAAGGAGTAGTCAAGCTGGTAGGATTTGTATTAGGCATTAAATGATAAAGTTTTCATTAGTGAGTTAGTGTTTTATGTCCTAGCAACACACTTTACATGTATAAGCTAAATGTTATATAAGAGCACTGATTATGACAAACGTGATGACTTCAACTTTCCAATAGTTAACTTTCCCTTTCTGTGTAGCAACATTCCGTCCGCTCCAGCATATGGAGTTTACGTATCACAATTGATTCGCTATTCCAGAGCATGTGGGGAGTACAACAACTTCCTTGATAGAGCCACACGGCTGACAAGCAAATTGTTAACACAGGGGTACGTTGCTCCCAGGTTGTTGTCATCACTCAAGAAATTTTACGGACGACATCATGTGCTTGTATACAAATAAGGGATTTCTATCTCTCAGATGAGCACAGATGTTGGTTTGACATAGAGTTTTGTAATGTCATCCTTTCCGGATTTGACCAACACTTAATCGATCTTTGGCAACGTGACGGGTGTGCTATAGCAAGCAGGAACTGCTTACTCTTCCAGAGCACCTGAGTTCACTCTCGTTTCGACTTGAGTTCGCGTTGCTGAAAATGCAGTTTTGTTGTTATGTGTGTTTGTGTTTTATGTTGTTATGTGGTTTGTTTTGTTGTGATGATTTTTGTCTGCCAGTTTTATCTTTGTCTTTACGGTTTTATGATACTGATTACCCCTTTGGTACACCTTTGCTTCTTTCATGAAAAGGATGATAAAATGAACATGATGTGAAATAAAGTTTTCCTTGATTTATCAAGGCCTTGATTTATCAAAGTTTTCTAATATTTTAGTATTGCTTATGCTTGAATAACAAAGAACTTGTAGGTGTTATTGATAAACTTTCACAGAATGTAGCTTAGACTCTGTTATATGATATGTATACTTGACAAACATTTCTATCATGTTGAATTAATTAACATACCCCTGAATTGAAAAATGACTTTGCTAGTGTGCAGTTTATTCTAAATAAACTGGCTGTTTTCAATTTTGGGTTTTTAAAATTTTTGCTGATTCATGTACATGTAGGTTGTGTCAAATACACTTATTCAACATTGTAAAATTATAAATTTAGATAAAAAGTCTGAGAAAACGCAGTCAAAACATTCTATGTCTTCTTCATCATTTTATTTTTGGTTTACATTTATACAAAACTATTGCTTAAAAATAAGTACTGGTATATACTTACTGATAAGTGCTGCGACTCTATAGCAGAATTCAGCATATTGTTTGTTGTAAACCTAACCTGAAATATTTCAGTTGCTGGTTTAGAAAGTCCTGATGAGGATGATCCTAGGTTAATCAAATCAACACATCTTCAGAAATATGAACCTCAGGTGAGCCTTGTTAGATATCACTTCAACTCTGTTTTTGTTGAGATGATGATTAAAGATGAGACTTAAGAATTTCTGTACCAGTGGTCTTATAACAGCAAGTCTCAAAAGTTTTTTGTTAAGTCAAAGTGTATAACTATATGTATTTTTTTTAAATATTTGCTTCACATTTTAAAAACACATTAATTTTGCAAAGTTAAATATAATACTTTCTTTCCTATAATACTTTCTTTTCTTATTCTTTGGAAGATTGATGAAGATTTGTTAGAAAGCAAGGAGGCAGAAAGAAAGAAAAATAAACAGAGACTGAGAGAGAAAAAGAAAAGGAGAGATAAAGGTAAGAGATATTTAATGTTATCTCCATAAGTTATTAGAAAGGAAATAAAATTTTGGCATAGTTCATAAAACATATGCTAAGAAGACTTCAGAGATAAAAGCCATTAGAGATAATTATACTACATTTTTTTTCTCAAGACAGAGAGCAATTTGACAAGTGGGATACTATTTTTCCAAACATGGAGATATGTGTCTGACTAAGGGCAATGTCAGACAAAGATTGAATCAGTCAGAAAGAAAATTTTAAAAAGTTTAGTTGAACAAAATGAAAAAAAGCTAAATAATCCTGTTCGGTTACCGTAGATGGATTCAAAATGTATACAGTAGTCCCCCCTTTATAAGGTTACCCTTGTTGCCAAAGAAAAGTGGCCTTATAATGGAGGTGGCCTTTCGTGGGGGGATTGATATTTGTTGGTCTAGAAGTAACACACAGAAAAGATTGGACATAACTTCATAGCTATTTATTATGTGTACAATATTTTCCCCACATATTACTTCCATTTCTGCCATTTTCAAGATGAACAGATTTGGGAGTTTTCTGTGATTTAAAATATTTTAATCAGGATTTCCAATTCAAGATGTGTTTTTGTAGTATAATTGTTCTGAGCTTGGGTTCATTATATTTTTTCTTAATATCTTACTAGGTTTAATTAGTTATTGACAGTTTTTTTAACCATAATTATATAAAGCCTGCAGACATATTGTCTGATAACTTATTGAAATAAAAACACTTAATTTATATGTCTTGGAAGCCATGTTCCTTTTGATTTGTAAATAAGCTAAAAAGCTTCTTATATGAAATACATTTTTGATTAAAATATTAAAAATAGTCTAGACTTTTAAGTTTTTGGGCATAAATAGAAGGAATTTGACCATTTTGACAGCCTCTGGCCACAGCAGGGAGATGGCCTTATATGGGGAGTTGAATTACTTGAATTTTCAGTGGTTGTTGCCAAAGAATTGTGGCCACATAAGGGGAGTGGCCTTTAACGGGGGGACTACTGTATGACCAAATCTGTTATTCTTTATAGTAAGCTCGCTCAGAGCTCTATTTTTCATTTATTTTGTGTAGATACAGATGCTATGAAGGAATTTATGTCACAACAAGAAGAGATAGATGCTGTGTTAGGGCCAGGCACAGAGGATATACCTGATGTATTTGTACATAAACCCAAAAAGTAAGTTTTTTTTGTTATAGATATTTTCATATTTAAAAGGAATAAAAGTACTTATGAAACCGTATTCAACTTTAAAAATAAGTTTTTTAAAGTTTGGCTGGCAAACAGTATCATATATGTCTTAATGTGTTTATATATTTAATACTCATCAGATTGGTGGGACCAAATTTAAAAAAAAGTTAAAAATAGACCAGTAAGAGAAATAGACCAGTGTACTAATAGTTTTTAGGGTTTTCTATTTTTGGAATGATGATTTAGAAAGATGAATTGACATAAAAATAAGACATGATTCTAACATATTACGTAACAAAATAAAGAATAGTCCCCAATGATAATTGGTAACATATACATGATATAGTTTAATGCATTTTATTTATGTTTTGATTATAGGAAAAAGGGCAAAGGCAAATTGGAAGGAGAAGAGGTGAGTGTATTTGCCTTATTCTTAATTGTAGATTTGTTTTTAAAACTTTTTATATTTATTTATATGAAGTTTGGACATGAACAATCAAAACCCAAAATCTTACAGTATAGCAATTTCTGCAGAAAATTTCATATAGTTTCGATATGAGCAAACTTTCTTTTTTAGGCACGTGAATATTTTTATTGATGATGGCATATGGCTGATGCATATTTTAAAGTTAGCATTCTTTTTGAATTATTAAACCTATCATTCATTCATAGATTTTTGAAAAAGTCTTTTTTTTTAAAATCTATACATCATTGTCAATCCTTTGTTCACAAAAAAAACTTTTAATCAACTTAATTTATGTCAGTGCACAAAAAAAATCATGAAGTTATAATGAAAGCCCAAATAAGTACAAATGGGGCATTTGATTGGAAAAAGCAGAAACAATACCAAAGACCGCAAACCAATAGGATAAAACACAACACAACACTCATACAAGAAATAAACTGCAATCAGCTGTGCCAACTTTATACAGTAATCATAATAAATCTTATCTGTTACAGAATGAAGGGTATGTGGAGGATGAATCTCTTCGCCAAGCCAGGAAAAGAATGCATCGCTTATTAGATGATGCTTTTGCGCTTATCTCCCCTTCTAGCTCTATGGCAGACGATGATGGGTAGGTCACATGACTTATGCTATAAAAATCATTGGTTGAAAGATAGACACATTACTCATGCTAAAAAATGGTCATTGGTTGAAGGATATTAAGAAGGTGCTGGTTATAAATATATAAGTTGATTTCACTGTGATCAATTACTTGGTCTTAATAATAGGCAAAAGGATATATTCACTATTTATTTTTATACTCTACACATATAAAAAATCTTACCTAATTTAAGTAATGCCATATATATATTTGGAGTATATGAAATGACAGTACTAGTGACAAACAAATACAGGAATATAGAAGACACCTTATTTTTTACTAGATCATAAGAAGCTTTCTTTTTATACCTGACTTTTTGTGGCATGCTATTTATTAAAAGCATGATGACTTCTGTAGCAACATCTCATATCTGACTTTTGTCAATGGATACAAATCTTGCTACATCATGTTACACATTATTGTTGGCCTAGTTAGTGTATGACCAAGCAGTTTCATTTCCGAGGGTTACCTTACTTTTTGAGGGAAAAGAAATGCTGGGGCACACACTAATTGGGGTTTTTGAATGTTATAACAAATTTTAACAAGATATATTAAAATGGTAAAACCCAGAGACATCACTAGGAAAATCTAACAAGTGGATGACATTTCCATGTGATCAAACAAATGTCCAAACATCTTTTGATGTGGTTTAAGCAAATCAAAATTGAGATTTTTGAATGAGTATACATGTACAATATGAAATTATATTTAATCATATTATCATTAAAGTGGTTTTAAAAAGTCAGTTGGATAATTATTTTAACAGATGGAAATCTAGATGTAAATCACCAATAAGAAAATTTTCTCATAGGTATCTGGTTTATATTTTCATGTACTAAGTCACTCACTAATAAAAAGTATGCAGATGCATGTGCAGATGACACATACATATAAATATGACATTTGTTCAAAGATATATTAAACAATTTGTTGTGCTGTGGAGAAAACTCCATCACAGAATTGAAAATGCATTTTGATTTTTTCTTTACATCACTTTTGAACATAACCGCACTAAAACACAACATTTACTATTTTTTATCAATAATAATTTCATACACTTTAAGAATACATTGGCTAGCACCTTTTTTTGTCGGATTTTACAGTGAAAAATCTGGGTTATAAAATGGTAAATGTCGGGCCGCGGATGGGCGGTTGGATGGGCCGGCGGTGAAGAAATCTTCGTAACAGTTTTCTCAGCAACTACTAATCACAGCCACTTGATATTTGGTATACAGCATCAGAGTGGGGTCCCATAATGTGCGATTCGATTTCAGGCCTGTTGCTCTTCTACCTCCTCTTAATGACTTAGTTAATTTTTGACATTAGTGGTTAAAAGTAGAAAATTTTCGTTACAGTTTTCTCAGCAACTACTAATAACAGCAGTTTGATATTTAGAATACAGCATCAGGGTGGGGTCCCATGATGTGGGATTTGATTTCAGGCCTGTGACTTGTCTACTTCCTGTTTAACGAAATCCGGCCATTTCTGTCTTTGGCCCATTTTTTTTGCTATTAAATTGCAATTTCACTACACAACCAAGAATTATATGTAAATATGTGTTTTATGTAATGCTTAAAAAAACAATTTATAATTTGGTTAACAGTTTAAGAAGAAGACCACAGAAATCTGGGTGAATTTTTTGTCTATGTATCAAATTATATGTAGTTTGTGATTCATGTGCATAAGAAAAGCCATAAAACATAATTTTGAATTCTTATATGTATGTACAATGAAAATAGATATAAGTTTGAATTTTCACCAATTTGGGAAATCAATGTTTTTTCCCTTTTTGGTTAAAGTATCAAAGCGAAGCAAAATATTTGAGTACTTATATAATATAGTAAACTAAGCAAAGGTAAAAAATTGGGTCAAGAAATAAAAATACTTATAGTAAATGGCTTTTCTTGTTTATCTAAGATCTATCTGTTCCCTCCTGTAAAGCATTAAATGTAACCTGTATAATTATACTGAATAGTTTACTCTAACCCTATTATTGCAAATAGTGACTAAATTTTATGAAAAATGTAGATCGTAAAAAAATGCTTTAAGATTATGCTTCCTCATATTGCTTTAAATAACAATAATATCTCAGTATTGAAATAGAACTTGCTTAGTTTTCCACGATTTTGCTGCATGATATTAGACCAAGCATGTTAGTGTATTGATGTTGTTGATGGAAGCTCCATCAATGGATGTAAGACATGATATTGCCTGCTCATTAAATTTTCAATATTTTAGATTTATTTATTAGAATTGCAAATATTGGATAAAGATATTATGGCTTATACTACCTCGAAAAGTAGATATGCTTTTGTAAAAGAAGAACTGTATGCTTTTTCGGCATACATGTATTATACATGTGCAATTGTATAAAATCAAACTTTATTGCATTACATGAAGTATAAAAACTTCAAAACAACAAATTATTTAATTTATGTGAAACTTTTCAGTTTCTATGAATGAATTATTCCCATTATCCAATTTTATCAAATTAAAATACATAATATTTTTTTTCAATCATGACTTGCTTATCAGCAGGTATTCTAGAAGTTATAAGATAAAAATGAAAAAAAAAAGAACTGTTCACTAAAATGAAAGAAAGGTCAGATGTGACTTATTATATTTTTGCAGCATTTAAACCAGAATGTTTTCTATGAAAAATTGTCATGTTTAATAAGCATTCATTAACTTTTTGCTTTTATTTTTTACATAGAAACAAAGTTTCTCCAGAAGCAAGTACAGTGAAAGAAGGGTATGTACACTATAATTAAAGTAAACCATCTTTTTATGCTTGTCAGTAAAACCTATAATCAAATTTACATATTTTTTGTAAGTGTAATGCGCTTTTGATATATATTCTATGTGAATCTGATTGTTATAATTGTTTATGAATGTTTAACATTTTTGTGGATTTGAAATGATTTTACGCTATTGTCTTTCAATTTTAATACATATAAGATAATTGTATTAGACTTGTTGCTTTAAAGGCAATGATCATAGCCATCAGATAAATAGAGTGGATTTAATATCACATGCTTTTGCAAAAAATTAACACCTTTCTTATATATAATGAAAATAAAATAATTGGTTAAGAAATTAATTTGATTATTTGAATAAGAAGTATTCTAATGAAAAATAAAATAATAAGTTTTTTGGTATTTTAAAGACAATAACTGAGTCTAAAATTAACTTTTTGAATAGAAATTAAAAACAGTTATTTGGCTTTGGTGTGTAGCTTCTTACAAAAAAGTTAAATTTGAGAAGACATGGGGTTTTCTGATTAAACAACTAAATTAATATCTTGGATATCTCCAAAATAAATTTTATGTAAAAAAATGTTATTTAGTCATTAAAATAAAGTAGAACGAACCCAAAATGTTCAAGTAGATAATGCTTCTCTCAAAAGAAATATTTCAGAATTCTACAATGGACAATTAATTGAGAAAATCTGACAATTTTTATTACTCATCTAGGAAAGTAGGGGGCATATAGTGTTCGGTTTAAGATGGGGCATTATGTCCGTTAGACATTTTTTTTTCAAATTAAATTGTCCTTCCAACATATCCAATGGATCTATCATCTCAATTTCTTTGACTTATTATTTATTTGTTGTTCCAGCGAAGACTTTTTATCAGATAACTCATCTGTATATGAGTACATGTAAGAAAATGTCGACCTCTTTTGTTAACCTCACTTGTACTCTATGTTGTTTCACAGTACATGTCATCTGCACTCAGCCACACATACATTTTAAACTTGTTTTGAAAAAAAATTTCAACCTTTTTCTTGTATGCATGTAAAGGGCATTTTGTTGTGAACTTTCAAAACTTATGTAGGAGCCCTACATTGTTAATTTTGTCTATCTGTATGTCCACAATTTTTGTGTGAATGCTAAAATTTTCAAATTTTGAGTGGTAAAAGTCTGAAATTGTAATAAACAGCGATTAAGTACTATCTAAGGATTTGTATATTGGATTTTGTTTGTACATGTATTCTAGTTAAGTCTTTGTATTTGATTATCAAAGCATAAAAGCATAAAAAAATTAAAAGCTTAATTTACTCTTCCTCAAACTGGATATGAAAACTAGTACCGCAAAAATATACATACAAATCCTTCCACAAATTTTAGCAAGAAACAAAGGTGTACCAATGGCCAAGGCATTTGAATGTTGTAAATCCTAAAAGACATGTACAACCATTGGACATAAAATCATCACAAAAACAAACCACACCACAAACAAAACATGTTTCAATCAAACTGCATGCACCCAAGTCAAAATGAAAGTGAATTCAGGTGCTCTAAAATAGTAGGCAGTTCTTACTTGCTATTATCATGATTATCACAACAAAGCAGTGATGAAAAATTTAGACTAAACATGATAGAGCAGATGTCTTTAAAAAGAAATCTTTTTTAAGTCCCCTCCCCCCTTTTTAGCTCACCTGGCCAAAGGCCATGTGAGCTTATGCCATCACTATGCGTCCGTCATCGTCCGTCTGTCATCGTCCGTTAACAATTTAAAAAATCTTCTTCTCTGAAACCACTGAATCAATTTAACTGAAACTTTGCAGAAATGATATATAACGTGTTGGCAACAAACGATCCTCATTTTAAAATGATTCGATTAAAAACATGGCCGCTGTTACTAAAAATAGAACATAGGGTAAAATCACTTAAAATGGCTTATAACTCAGCAACCATAACAGATAGACAAAATCCGAAGGATTTCCGGGTTTTCAGAATCAAATGCTCCACAAAAGTTTCCATTGGGTCGAAGTTGTCAGATTACCCTTGATAGGGATTATGGCCCTTTAAAGGTAAAAAATAGAGTTTTTTTCATGTTTTTGCCCTATAGAATGAAAACTATTGCAGATAGAGAAAAGCTGTTGCTTGCTTAAATGTTCAGTTCATTAAGCTCTACAAAAGTCTCCATTAGGTCGAAGTTGTCAGATGATCCCTTATAGGGGTTACAGCCCCTTAAAGGCGAAAAAAGTGTTTTTGGCCTATAGAATGTAAACTATTGCAGATAGAGAAAAGCTTTTGCTTTCTTAAATGTTTAGCTCATTAAGCTCTATAAAAGTCTCCATAAGGTCAAAGTAGTCAGATGACCCCTTATAGGGTTTACAGTCCCTTAAAGGCAAAAAATAGTGTTTTTGGCCTATAGAATGAAAACTATTGCAGATAAAGAAAAGCTGTTGCTTGCTTAAATGTTCAGCTAATTTAGCTCTACAAAATTCTCCATAGGGTCGAAGTTGTCAGATGACCCCTTCAAGGGGTAACAGCCCCTTAAAGGCAAAAAATAGTGTTTTTGGCCTACAGAATGAAAACTATTGCAGATAGAGAAAAGCTGTTGCTTGCTTAAATGTTCAGATCAATTAGCTCTACAATAGTCACCATAGGGTTGAAGTTGTCAGATGACACCTTATAGGGGTTACAGCCCCTTAAAGCCAAAAAATAGTGATTTTGGCCTATAGAATGAAAACTATTGCAGATAGAGAAAAGCTGTTGCTTGATTTAATGTTCAGCTCATTTAGCAATACAAAAGTCTCTAAAAGGTCAAAGTTGTCAGATAACCCCTTACTTTAAAGTTGAATAATAGTGTTTTTTGCTTATTTAGAATGAAAACTATTGCAGATTAAGAAAAGCTTTTGCTTGCTTAAACATTCAGCTCATTTAGCTATACAAAAGTCTTCATAGGGTGTATCAAGACCAGATGAGCGATTCAGGCTCCCAGGAGCCTCTTGTTTCAAGTTAAATGGTGGGTCCCTTATTGACAGATTGCTAATAAATTGATGCATTTCTAAAATATTGAACATTTTGTTCCTACAAACAGTTTAGGAAATATTTTTACAAATTACAAATATCTACTCTAAAGAAAGTATCACATATAGTGACTTATACTTTTTAGCTCACCTGACCCGAAGGGTCATGTGAGCTATTGTCATCACTTGGCGTCCGTCGTCCGTCGTCCGTAAACTTTTTAAAACGTTAACTCCTCTGACACCATAAGTCCAATTGCAACCAAACTTGGTATGGTTGTTCATTAGCATTTGGTGCTTAGAACTGATGTGGGGATTTTTGATTCGTCGTAAAACATGGCCGCCATGGCTAAAAATAGAACATAGGGGTAAAATGCAGTTTTTTGCAAATAACTCAAAAACGGCTACAGATATCAAAATTCTGGCAAAGGGTAAAAGTGATCAGCACCTCAAGATCTACCTACCCTGAAATTTTGAAGAAAATCCAACGACCCATGTAGGAGTTATTGCCATTTTTGTGGATTTTTTGCAAATTTTGCACCTGTTTAGCTCAATATCTTGAAAACTATTCTAGATATTTGAGAAATTTAAATTGCATATTGTTAAGCTCATCAAGATCTACAAAATATGTAATAGGGTCAACGTTGTAGGACCTTTCCTTTTAGGGGTTATTGCCCTTAGAATGTCAAAATTTAGCATTTTAACAGCATTTCCTCATTACATTGAAAACGTTAACTCCTCTGACACTTTAAGTCCAAATGGAACCAAACTTGGTATAGTTGTTGATTAGCATTAGGTGTATAGAACTGATGTGGGGATTTTTGATTGGTCGTAAAACATGGCCGCTGTGGCTAAAAATAGAACATAGGGGTAAATGGCAGTTTTTTGCAAATAACTCTAAAACGGTGACAGATTTCAAAATTTTGATAGGGAACAAAAGTGATCAGCACCTCAAGATCTACCAGCTCTGAAATTTTGAAGAAAATCCAACAACCCATGTAGGAGTTATTGCCCTTTTTGTGGATTTTTTGCAAATTGTGCACCTGTTTAGCTCAATATCTTGAAAACTATACAAGATATTTGAGAAATTTAAATTGCATATTGTTAAGCGCATCAAGATCTACAAAATCTGTAACAGTGTCAACGTTGTAGGACCTTTCCTTTGAGGAGTTATTGCCCTTGGAACGTCAAAATTGAGCATTTTAACTGCATTTCCTTATATTGAAAATGTTAACTCCTCTGACACTTTAAGTCCAAATGGAACCAAACTTGGTATTATTGTTTATTATTATTTGGTGTATAGTACTGTAGTGGGGATTTTTGATTGGTTGTAAAACATGGCCGCTGTGGCTAAAAATAGAACATTAGGTTAAACTGCATTTTTTTGCAAATAACTCAAAAAGGGTGACAGATTTTTAGATTTTGATTGAGATTAAAAGTGATCAGCACCTATAGATCCACCATATTGTCAGATGACCCCCTTATTAATCTTATGACCCTTTCAACGTTAAATAGATTTTGCCTTATAACCTTTACTTCAGGCACATATGTCAGGTGAGCGATTCAGGCTCCTGGGAGCCTCTTGTCTAAATGATCCATAATATTTTTCAGATTCAGGGCTGATGATTTCAAAAATGAACCAAGACATGACCTAGGTAAGAAAAAGATGAATGGGATGTACATGGAAAAAATGTTCAGGACACAATATTGATAAAATAATAATCTGCCATGTAAAACCTTAGTTAGCAGTTTTCAATGTTGGCATTTAAAGTCTATATTTCCATGCAATATATGCCTGCAACTTTAACCTATTACAACATTTTAAAACATTTTGACATGGGAAACTCATTAAATTCATTTTAGTAAGGCACAATTTTCCTGGTCCCCAAAACAGACATTTCATTGGATTTTTGATATGCTGGTATGTACTTTGTTGAATTATTTCTCTCATGCTTCACTACCTTCCATGAAAATTGCTAAAATTGGTACCCAACAAATACTGATGAAACTTCAGTAATAAGAAACTGAAATTTTTTATATCAAAAAGAAATAAAAGATAAAAAACTAGTTATGTGTGAGACAGAACAAACAAGCATTCCGAGAGTATTGCAAAACAATACATAGTCCCCTACCTGCTCATAGCTCAATGTTCAAACGATAATAATTCTGGTTTATAGAATAAGCAGAGCAGAACAAAACTTAAACATGATCTGTAGATCCATGTACCAAAAATCAACTCATCATGTATAAGCATTTAGAAATGCCAGTACGGGACTAATAAATGTTAAAATTGGATATGCTTTTTAGCCAAAATAATCATCTAATTCATTATAATCAAAAAGAAGAATTTACTTAATTATGTATTCAATAATTTTAGTTCCAGAAAAGAAACATGAGCCACTGCATGTTCAGACAAAGCACACACCAGTACCTGAGACACTCCAGACCTGGAGCCCTTACAGAGCCGCTGACCAAGTGGCTCTCATATCTATGCCACACACTATGGTAAGTCCCTACAGAGCCACTGACAGAGTGACTCCATATCAATGCCACACTATAAGGTTAGTCCTTACAGAGTGGCTGACCAAGTGGCTATATATAGAATATTATGTATTTTCGATTTTATTCTACATGCATCTATATATCGAGTTGAGTATTAGACAAGCCTGGTAGGGAAAGTGTATACACAAGATTAGATGTAGAAAGTATCAAATAAGAATTTTATAATAATCTTATACCCCCGCTTTGAAGAAGAGGGGGGTATACTTGTTTACCTCTGTCCTTCCCTCCATCCGTCCCCAACATTTTTCTCAGCAACTGCAAATCACAGTGACTTGAAATTTGGTATATGACTTTAGTATGAGGTCCTTTATTGTGAGTATCAAAATTTGGTCTGTTGTATATCTACTTCCTGTTTACCAACTTAATTAATTTTCGACAATTTACTTGTCAACTGTTGAAAATTTGTGATAAAAAAAAAACATATTGATAAATATCTATGTTCATTTAGTTGTTTGTCCAACTATCACTCCCCTTTTGCAACCATTTTTTTACACTTATTCTTCATAACAAGGACACCTCATTGCATCAATAGTAATGTGGTTTCAACAAATATTTGTCTAAATCCAACAGGCATGCCATTGTCATATACTTACATACTTATTATCTTTTTAGCAAACTTCCTTGGGACGGGAACCAGGGCGGAAAAGTCCTGGAAAAAGGCCTGTGGCGAATGTTAATTATAATGGCCCAACACTTACTAATGAGGCTCCAAAGCCAATCATACTAAGGACTAGAGAACTTGATAAATCTGGGACACTAAATGGACAGAGTGTCCCAGGAAATCATGGGTCCAGTAGAAATACAATGCTAAACGATATAGGTGCTACTAACAGTCTAAGTGGGTTAAAATCCAGTCACGTAGGAAAAGGGGTAAGACGTTCAGAGGGACACCAAAGTCTAGAGATGAAAGATTTAGATGGGAAGATTTCCCATTCCAAACCTCATAGACCCCCATCCAAAATGTCTAAAGACTCTGATGAGACTGATGTGGTTACAACGACACTACATCAGTACAGGAGTGACGAAGAGCCGCCAGAACAAACGATTAAGTCAATACGTGATGAACTACGCAGTATTGTCAGCTCAAACAAGCCACCTTCAAAAAGCAAGAGTTTTCTAACTGATGTATCATAACAAATATAAAGTTTAGGTTTACTAGTTGTAAATGGGGATATAAATTTGTTGTTACATGTATATAATAATGATTTGTATATAGAATTATTTTAACTATGCAAATAAACATTCCAGTTGTATTGGATGCATTCTTAGTTCTTACCAATGGTACTATCGTTTTAGCATTGTTGGGGTTAACGATGGTAATAATTTCAAATCTGTACTATTGGCAGAATTGCATGACACCACAATTTTGTAATTATGATTATAATATGTTATGTTGTTACCGTTACTTGTTATTTTTGTAAAATATTTATTTTTATTAATTCAGGCATTTAGATCTGAAAATTATTTGATGTAATATTGTTGTTTTGTGGGTGTCTTATATTTTGTAAACCTTATACATTTAATACTATTATCTAGTTTTTGTTCAGATATTCGGATTTTTCTATAAATTTTGCGCCTGAAACTTTTTTGTTATTTAATTTGATTTCTAAGATTTTTAAGACCTTTTTTTTAAATATTTAAAATAATTTGGCAATATTAGATGAATTTTACATTTTTGATTTTGCAGAACTTTCATATGAATTGCAAGATATACAACGCCATATGGATGATTTATTTTTTTTACATTTTTTGTTTGTCTTAGGGAATAAAATATAACTGTTAGGTCACAAATCTTGCTATATTCTCAGGGTTGATCAAGAATAAACAGTTCATTATAATAACCCAGTTTTGAAGAAAAGGGAATATTTATAGGATAATTAATTGGGTCGAGTGAATAACCAAAATATGATCACGAGTCGGTGAACGCACACAGATTTATACGAGTTAAATCTCAGTGCGTTCCCGCACGAGTGATCATATTTTGGTTATTCATGAGACCTAATTGATTATCGTATTTATTACATAGATAAAATGCCGCTAATAAATAGTTTTTAATAAATTTATTTGAATGGCGTATGAATTTAGACCGCAGGAGTCATGCCGACAACGCAATACAATTCACGACGTCATAAATGAGTTTGACCGGAAAGGACGCAAGAGTGAAAATATTTTTGTTATTTCACATTGTGAATTTACCAGATTTTATTTCACTGGGAAAAATCGGTATTTCATATGCATCTATGTAATAAACAGGTTTACCCCTTTCCATTTGTCCATCCATTCTTCTGTCTGCAATATAACTTTTCTCAGCATCTACCTATCACAGCGACTTGAAATTCGATACCATTATATGTCAGTTTTGCACCTTTTAGCAACCCAAATTGAGCGTTCAGAATATAGGGCTAATATTTACTGGGAGAGGGGGTAGGGGAGACATAAATGGGGCTCACAGATTTCTTATTCCAGATATTATTGGACTGTTATATTGTTCTCCATTTTCATTTTTCTGTTTGTGTGTCATTTTAACTGTGCTGTATTTCTGAGTCTGAATATCTCTGTTCTGCTCTTAAGTTAATTATTTACTGACATTTTATCATGACCTTTTCCTCGTCAGTATGGTTTAATGACATACATATGATCATTACTTTGTTATTTAGTTTTTACATTCCTGTGACAATGAATTAAACATATCTAAGTAATTTATTTTTCATGTTGCAATTAATATATTAATTTTCTGTGTGTTTATATATTCAGTGTTTATCAGAGATATTAACCAGTTTTGATATTATTCTTAAAATAATTGTTTAATCTGTTGATTTGATATTGATTGCAATATTATAAATTGTAACTATTTAGCGCTTAGAATCTCTGCTTAAAAATGTGACATAAATTCTTTAAAATCTTTCATTTTAACCTATAGGAAGTAACAATGTTTGAACTAAACCGGAATATGTCCATTAATGTTGGTAAAAGAATCAAATATTTTTTATATGCAGAAATTGGATTCTCTGAGTCTAGAATTTTTTTTAAACAAAAAAAAAAGGGTTCTTTCACATTTCACAAAAATGAAAAATTTCAATGTCAGAGTTTAAGGTCACAAGACAGATATGCAATAAAGTCATCTGCAAATAATTGAATTTGCTATTTTTGAGAAAATTGTTCATTATCATGATTGGATAACACAGAATTCATAAAATTGTTTATTAAAACTTCCAAGTATCCAAAATTCATGAAATTGATAGGTGAAGAAAATTGTTTTATTTTAATTTTCCATCTAATTGGAACCACAAGAAATAAAAAATGAACCTCATTTACTTAAAGTTATCTCCCCTTTGTCATAACACCATGAAAACGAAAACAATACAAACATAATACTGTATTCTGATGTTAGGATTTGTTAAGGGAGTATACTAAGCTATAAGTAGTTATTCATATTCTGTGATATTATGGTGAAAGGGACTTTGATATTTAGTGCTATTTTTTACACACATATCTTTTATACATGTACATTTACATCAATCATGACATAATTTATTAATTAATTTATTTGTTGTATATTTATTCCTCAGAAAAATTATAAATGATTATTGTTGTTTGATTATAAGCAATTACAGTATGTTTTTTTTTTTTAATTTTCTTTGTGCCAATCTAAATTTATTTTGCAAAGCTAAAAACAGATTATTAATAATTGATGTGAAAATCTAAGCAAGTATGTTCCAAAATGATATTTTTGTCTTCCAATTTTGAGTTTGAGTGGTTGATATATTAAAGAAAATAAAAACATTTAATGTTTTATTTCCAATTAGTTAAATGTCAAAAGATCAGAAAATTTATTAAGTTGAATATGTATAACTATATGCATGTGCACAAAACTTACAAAATTTTAAACCACTTGAAAATATTCTGTTTAACTGTACTTTGTAAATTAGAATTATTTCATTTTTACCTGCGTCGCCGAAGGCGAAAGCAGGTCTAGTAGTCGGGTCACTCCGTCCGTCCGTCCGTCTGTCCGTCTGTCCGTCCGTCCCGCTAGGGGGTGTCTGTCTTGTGTAATCTGAATCTCAAAAACCAAATGCTGGATCTTTCTGAAATTTTACACAGTGATTACATATATATTGAAGATGTGCACCTCCCCTTTTGGGGTCATTTGATAATTTTGTTTAGAAATAAGGGGCCCAAAAGGGGCCAAAAAAGCGACTTTTTTATTTGTTTCCACAATAACTTTTGTTCTGGTTGGCCAAATGCTATGAAACTTTACAATAATGTTACTTACTATAAAAAGAAGAGTGGGGCTGATTTTGGGTGTCACCGCTTTTTTCGTTTAGAAATTAGGGGCCCTAAAGGGACCAAAAAAGCGACTTTTTTTATTTGTTTCCACAATAACTTTGGTTCTGGTTGACCAAATGCTATAAAACTTTACAGTAATGTTACTTACCAGAAAAGGAAGGGTATGGCTGATTTTGGGTGTCACCGCTTTTTTCGTTTAGAAATTAGGGGCCCAAAAGGGGCCAAAAAGCGACTTTATTATTTGTTTCCACAATAACTTTTGTTCTGGTTGACCAAATGCTATGAAACTTAACAGTAATGTTACTTACCATACAAGGAGGGGTGGGGCTGATTTTTGGTGTCTCCTATTTTTTGGGTTTAGAAATAAAGGGTCCTAAAGGGGCCAAAAAAACAACTTTTTAATATTTTTTCCACAATAACTTTTGTTTTGGTTGACCAAATGCTATGAAACTTTACATGAATGTTACTTACGATAAATGAAGGGTGGGGCTGATTTTTGGTGTCCCTTCTTTTTTTGAGGGGCCCAAAAGGGGCAAAAGTGTGATTTTTTTTATTTACGATGCAATTTAGAAATTGTTTTGTACAAGTTAAAGGATAAAATAGAAACTTTTATTTTTTTTATATACGTATAATTTATCTATTGGATTGCATGTGACAAATATGCTTTGTAAGTCCACCATAGGATGCAAGTGTCAAAAATTATTGACTGTCCATATCGGGCCTAGAACGTACATGATTCAACGTTTTGCCGTGCGACGCAGGGCCAGACATCGATTGGTCTTGTTTTTTAATTCCACTCACAAAAAAAACTCAGTCAATGTAGCTGCTTTATTGAGTAAAAATTATAGTATTATGGCTGCTAGTATTAAATTATGCATTTATTTCCTGTTTGTTTATTTATGTTGTTAGTGTTGAAATCAGATCTGATTTGTAATATATCAGTATAGATCTAAGTCAGTAATTGTTTTTATTGTATTTCTTTAGATACCCTTTACTAATTAAATTCATATTTATGTCAATTATTATTGTTTTTGTTCATTTCATCACCATTAAAATGTTATAATTTGTATTCTTCAGCCTTATCTTTAGTTCTTGATTTTTCTCAATGTGTTATTGCCTTTATATGTCTTTTCCCATTTTCTGACAAGTGTCACATCAACAATGATGCACCTATTAGTGGTAATGCAGTCTTCCACCCCAGCATTTTATAGCTAAAGCTTGACCTATGACTGAGTTTAAATGAAATCTTTTTTATAACTGATCACAAAAAGTATGCATGCATACTATATTTGTTTTAAATCATTTATCAGTGGTTATGGTTTCTGAGCTGAATCAATGGTGCTTCTTGATGCCTTGGTTTTTGTGTTTGTCAATGACATAACTAGTTCACATCATAGAGGGATGATATTTGGTCATTAGATATATCTTTGGTAGTTACTAACATCTGTAGGGCATCTGTACCAGAATAGGGTCACTTTGACCTACATATTAAAAACGAAAGAATATGGAATATGTGCCAAAAAGACACATATTGGAATGATTTTAATAAATGTACAAAAGCAAAATTTCACTGTGTGTGAAGCGCTTTTCTGGATTAACCTTCATCAGACACGCTAGGAGTAGAAAACTTGGAAAACCGGTCAAATATTAGATTTGATTATGATGTATGACACAGGTTAAGGTTTCAGAGGAAGTAGGTCAATATCTCAGCAACTGCAAGTGGAAGAGGAATGATTTTTGATTACTGTCATCTAGGGTAGCTAACAACATCTGTACCAGAATAAGGACACTTTGACCTGCATTTGTCACATGAATGACTCTGGTTTAAGTTTGGTTCTATATCATAGCAACTGCTTTGTCAGTGGGTACATCTTTAGTATTTAAATAACTTTTTTACCGAATTAGGTCACTTGACCTACATTTTCTGTATGGATAACCTGGAGTTGTAAAAAAGTCCATTTCTCACTAAATAGTCAAACATATTCAAGACCAAGGAAAATGCAAAAATATTAACGACAAATTTCAAAAGAGTATAGAAACTGAGTGAAACCATTTGGAGCACCACTTGGGTGAAAATTCTGAGACTGACAACCAAATTAGTATCAATGAAATCAAATCAGCATTAAAAAATTGAAAAAGGGTAAAGCAAATGGACCAGATGGCATAATTAATGAAATATTCAAATACAGTTGTGAGGTAACTGTTAAAAGTATTGCAAAACTCTTTAATTTGATTTTAAAAACTGGCCACTTTTCAATTCAATGGAATAAGTCCTTTTTGATTTTGCTACATAAAAGTGGTGATAAAACTGATCCTTCTAATTACAGGGGAATTTCATTGATAAATTGTTTAGCGCCATATTAAATGAGAGACTTAAAACTTGGATGAAGGATAGATATTCAAATTCCCAGTTTGGTTTTCGAGAAAATCATAGAACTTCTGACAGTCCTTTTATCTTAAAATCTCTTTTTAACAAATACTTACATAAGAAGACAAAATTATTTCTATGCTTTGTAGACTTCAAAAAAGCTTTTGATTCAGTTTGGAGGGAGGGATTATTGTTCAAGTTAGCTAAACTTGGAATTGGAAAACATTTATTCAACACAGTTAAAACTATGTTAGCCAATACAAATATTGCGCTTAAATTAGAAGGACATTATTCTGAATATTTTGAAGTAAATAGGGGGGGTAAAACAGGGGGATTCACTTACGCCTACACTTTTCAATATATTTATTAATGATCTCAGCTCAGAATTTGAAAGGGACGAGTGTAAACCCTCTATTCTTCTTAACTCAAAAGTTGGTTCTCTTTCGTTTGCAGATGACTTACTTATTATTTCAGAAAGTAAAGAGGATCTTCAAAGAAATATAAATAATTTAAGTGATTATTGTGGAAAGTGGCAGTTAACTCTAAATGTAAAAAAGACAAAATCCATGATAATCCAAAATAGATTAATAGATTCTGATTCATTCGTCACATTTAATGATGAAAAATTAAAAATACATCTGAGTATAGATTTTTAGGCTGTTCATTAAAGTGCAATGGTAATCTGAAGTCCAGTCTAGATGATATAGCAAAAAAAGGCAAGAAAAGTTTTATTTCTACTTAGAGAAAAATCTAAATCAATGGGAAATTTTCCCATCAAGGCGATGACTAACTTATTCGAAAAACTAGTAAGACCTATTTTAACATATAATTCAGAGATATCATTTATGGATAATTATTTGACTTTCTATAGAGCTAAAAAGCGAGCTACACAGACAAATAAAGTTGTAGACTATATTTCCTTTGTAGATAAGGCTAGTTCTGAGAAAGTTCATTTAAATTTTTGTAAATCCCTATTGGGAACTAAAAAAACTTCTTCAAACATCGGGATGAGAACAGATTGGGTAGACTTCCTATTGAAAGTTTCATACATATTCCATCTCTGTTATACCTAGCAAGACTTCATACAGATGATATAAACCCATTGTTAAAAGAATCTTTTGATCTCACCAAAGAACTTGATAGTCAAGGCATTTATAGTTGGTATACTTTTGTCAAAGACATTTCAGAAGATTTAGATTTCTCAGAAAATGTTTTCAGTTGTAAGGTGTTAAAAGAAGTAAAAAAAAATGAAAAACAATGTTAAAAATAGAGTCACTGAAAAATTCAAAAGAGTACTTCTTGATGGATTCGACGAAACTAGCAAATTATTTCTTTATAAGAAGTTAAATCAATCTCTAGAGGGGGAATTCTATCTTTCGGAACCATTATTTTCAATTAGGAATATATTCACTGAAATGCGTATCAGTGACCACAGCCTTGAAATAGAAAAAGGCCGTTATTATAAAAGTCCTCGTCAAGATAGACTTTGCAAATCTTGTAAGTGTATTGAAGACGAGTATCATTTTATCTTAAATTGTAAAATTAATAGTAAGTTGAGAGAACATCTTTAGAACTCTTTTAAAACTGATAATAGAGAATTTTTGAATATGACAGAAGAAGAATAAAAAGCTTCGCCGAGCGCAGCATGATACGACCGCAACATGTTGAACCCTGTACGTTTTAGGCCTAATATGGATAGTCTATTGTTCTGGACACATGCAGCCCATGGTGGACTGACAAAGGTTTTTGACACATGCTTCTCTGATGGACTTTCAACCCAGGGGCTAAAAATATAAATTTTGAATGTTGTATTCTACTCTTTAAAAGAATAATGTTTGGGGAAAAAATTAAAAATCGAACCAGAATTTTTTTTTAAATTATGATTACAGCCCCAAAAATTTATTCTTAAATTTAGAATCGCTACCTGACAAGAATAAATTTGCAAAAAAAATTTTCAAAATCGGACCACAAATAAAAAAGCCCCATTTGGCCCCTAATTACGTAATAGGGGGAAAAAGGGGGGGTCGCAAAAATTAATTCTTAATTTTGTATTCGCTATTTGACAAGAACAAACATGCAAAAAAAATTTTCAAAATCGGACCAGAAATAAAAAAGTTTCAATTTCGGCCCCATTTGGCCCCTATTTACGTAATAAGGGGAAAAAGGGGGGGGTCACAAAAATTAATTCTTAATTTTGAATCCGCTATTTGACAAGAACAAACATGCAAAAAAAATTTTCAAAATCGGACCAGAAATAAAAAAGTTTCAATTTCGGCCCCTTTTGGCCCATTATTACGTAACAGGTGAAAAAGGGGTGGGGGTCGCAAAAATAAATTCTCAAATTTGGATTCGCTACTTGACAAAAATAAACTTGCAAAAAAAAATTTCAAAATCGGACCAAAATAAAAAAGTTTCGATTTTGGCCCCATTTGGCCCCTAATTACGTAATAGGGGGAAAAAAGGGGGGTCGCAAAAATTAATTCTTAATTGTGTATCCGCTATTTGACAAGAACAAACATGTAAAAAAAAATTTCGAAATCGGACCACAAATAAAAAAGTTTTTATTTTGGCCCCTTTTGGCCCCTAATTACACAACGGAGAAAAAGGGGGGCACAAAAATTCATCAGGTTCATTATTTTATTGTAAGACACATTCTTGACAAATTTCACAGCAATAGGCCAACTAGGACCAAAGTTATGGTGGAAACAAGTAAAATATTTGATTTTTTTCCCCCTTTTGGGCCCCTAATTTCGAAACAAAAAAAGGGGGGGACCCCCAAAATCAATCCCATTCATCCTTGTATGGTAAGGAACATCACTGTCAAATTTCATAGCAATTGGTTAACTAGACCTAAAGTTATTGTGGAAACAAACAAAAAAGTAGTATTTTTGGCCCTTTTTTGGCCCCTAATTTCTAAACGAAAAATGGGGGGACCCCCAAAATCAATCCCATGCATCCTTTTATGGTAAGGAACATCATTGTAAAGTTTCATAGCAATCGGATAACTGAAACTAAAGTTATTGTGGAAACACTAAAAAGTTAACAGACACCGACGACAACGACGACGACGACGACGACGACGACAACGACGACGACAGCATCATACCATAATACGTCCGCAAATTTTTTGCGGTCGTATAAAAACTGGTCTATTTGCTTAACCCTAAAACTTCTAAACATATTAGGTTGATAGGATTCTTTTTAAAACAGTCATTAGAACTGACGACGGGAGTTTCATAAGTCATTTAATATGTTATTTGCCTTTATTACTTATACAATATATAGCATATATCATGTTCTTGGTATATGTATGTCTTTGTCACAAACTGTACATATGTTTAATGACAAATAAAAGTTTAGTTTTAGTTTCACTAAAAGATGATGATATTTGGTCAGAGTGTCCATCTTGGGTAGTAACCTGCATTCTAACCAAAATTGAATGATCAGCAAATGCAAGTAGTAAAGCAGTAAGTACATTTTGGGATGTATTGAAGGATCCAGGATTTTTCAACATCCTCATCGGAAATAGGTCACTATGACCTACATTTTTTGCATGAATGACTCAATCAGGTCAAAAGTCAATATCTCAGCAACTGCAAGTCCTAGAAAGATGATCATTGGTCAGTGCATTGGTACATTATGGATAATACTAGTAAGCAACATCTTTACCAGAATTAGGTGACCCTGACCTACATTTAAATGTTAATGGACAAAAGGATTGTGCTACTACTCCATTTCTTTATTGAAAAGGTTCACAGACGACAGAGGAGGAAGGACCTATAGAAATATCTCATGATCACATGGCCAACTGACAACTTACTTGTTTTAATTTTCTCAGTCCCAACCCATCCCAAAAAATTGGATTATAATTTGTTTTTTGGCAAATTGGTCAGAAAATAATATATTCAAATGGATAAAAAAATCGAATCGCCTGTCTACCCAACCTATATTTTCAAGAAATTTGTATGAGAATCTAGGAATTATTTTCCATGTATTATGGTCTTAAGAGATTTTGAACATGTTATATTGTAAAAAAATGAAGACGTGACTTTTTGACAGCTATGATTAAAGCATAGCAAGTTTGTGTAAATTTTGACTCTTAAAGAAGTCATTGACAACTTTGATCAAATGGAGTCTTGCCTGGAATCTTGGACAAAGCTTTTATTTGTATTTATTAAAAACGAAAGAATATAGAATATGTGTCAGTTTTATGTTTTTGTTCTTTGTTTTAGGAGGGAATTTCAGTTGGGCCATTGCCGCCAATCACGAAAACGATGAGCAGCACCTACTGGCCTCGTTGAAGGATGCTGATCGACATTCATTGTGGTTTTTAAATTTTTGTTTGTTTATACAGGCTGTGTCATGTACACCTATTCAAGATCTAATTATTTTCTATTAATTCTACAGTGCCATGAGTGCCTTAATCCGTCATTTTTTTTCTGTTTAGGCACTATAGTTATTTTATCCTATGATAAGTAACAGACTCTGAGGTCAATTACATGATATATCATTCGTTTAGTTTCAATTAATTGACTCGATCGGTGGTTTTAGGAAAATACTTTGTAAACTTGTTTACAGATGAAAAGCATAGTGATGGCACAAGCCATGCAAGCTAAAATGAAAACTTTACAATTTCAAAAGCTTCCATCTCTTTTGACATCTTCATTGTTATAATGCATTAAAGTCTGTCATTTTGTTTTCTTTGTTACTGTTGAAGATTCCTTTGAAGTTCATTTTTGTTTTGATTTCACACAAAGTAGACAATAGTGTGACCATGAGCGAGACGTTGAACATCGACAACAGCAAAGACCCACCTTACCTGGTGCAAGATGTCATAAAACCTTGCAGGTGGATGTTAGGGCTTTAGGCCCATATTGACACACATGGATCATACAGGGCATGGTAGAGGACACCACTGACCTTAGGCAGACAACTCAACGACAACTCATCAACTTATCACATACAGACCACGTGTGTGCAAGTCATTTGTTTGCCGAGTGCAATGCAGGAAACGACCCAGTAATTGATCAACGGCTACCCAGGCCTCAATAAAACTTTGTACATTAGCTTTGTACATCGAGTGCTAAGTAAATGAAGTTACTGATAAACATCAATGTTAATAGAACAATAACAATAGTTAACACTAAAGTATGTCTCGCCTGCTGTCACCATCGGAATACCTAGTTGTTCGACTATTCATTCATAAATTCTAGACATTTTCCTGTAGGTCAACCAAAATGATTCTAGATATCATAGTCTGAAGTCTTTGAGAAACAGGCTTAAGACAAGGAATCTGTATATATATATATACCAAATTTCAGGTCACAGTGATATGTAGTTGCTGAGAAAAAATGTTACGAAAATTTTCAACAATTGACTAGTAATGTTGAAAATTGACTAAGTTGGTTAACAGGAAGAAGATATTCGACAGACCTAATTTTGGTACTCGCAATAAAGGACCTCATATACCAAATTTCAAGTCACTGTGATATATAGGTGCTGAGAAAAATGTTACGAAAATTTTCAACAATTTACTAGTAACTATGTCGGTGAACGGGAAGTAGACGACCGACATACCCAATTTTGGTTCTCGCGATAAAGGAACTCATATACATGTACCAAATTTCTGAGTTGCTGAGAAAACTGTTAGGAAAGTTATGTTGCAGACGGACAGAGGTAAACCAGTATATCCCCACTTCTACGAAGCAGGAATAATAATTAAGACTGAACAAAAAAAAATACCCAAACATTATTAACAGTCATCTGAGAAAATTATATCGAATTATTATCGAATATTTAATTATTGTCTCAGCAGTCATTTAGTGTAGAAATGAGGTCAAGGTCAGATGACATGGTGACGGACTCAAAAACCCTTATTTAATTTATCGATATTCTAAAGATCAGATGCCTAGCTGTTATAATTTTTTTAAGAAATTCATTTTCCACAAAAGTCTAATAAAGACTTTTACAGCCTGAAAAAATAGTCACTGAAGAGTGAAAATGAGGTCAGGGTTACAAGGCATGGTGACAGTTGCGTAGACCATAACCTGAACTGTCTGTTTACCAATTACCAGATGCTTTGCTATTATACTTTTGAGGAAATTCATTTTTCACAAAAGTCTTACAAAGAAGTTTTCGGTCTGAAATAGACCTAAGTTGACAGAGTCACTGGAGTGTGAAAATGGGGTCAGGGTTACAGTTGCGTAGACCATAACCTAAACTGTTTGTATCCCTAATATCAGATGCCTAGCTATTATACTTGTCAAGAAATTCATTTTCCACAAAGGTCTTACAAAGAAGTTATCGGTTTGAAAAAAAGACCTAAGATCACAGAGTCACTAGAGCATGAAAATGAGGTCAGGGTTACAAGGCATGGTGACCGTTGCGTAGACCATAACCTGAACTGTCTGTATTACAAATAAAAGATGCCTTGTTATTATTCATTTTTCACAAGTCTTACAAAGAAGTTTTGAGTTTGAAAAAGACCTAAGTTCACAGAGTCACTGGAGCGTGACAATGGGGTCAGGGTCACACACCATGGTGTCAATTGCATATGACCATAATCTGAACTGTCTGCATACCAAATATCAGATGTCTAGCTATTATTCCATATTTTCGTAATTAGTGAGTTATCTCCCATTTGCAAGAGCTATCCTCCATTACGATAGGTTGAATGGGAAAAATTAGGTTTTAATTTTTCATAAATTATTAAATGGACTTTTTGGACCTAGTTAGATTAGGTAAACATGTTAAATACATTTTTGAAAATAACTTTAATTAACTTTTAGAATTTTTTTGGACCAACTAAAAAATAAATGCAGATAAATTTAAATTTTCCCACAGTAACTTACTGTAACTAGTATAAAATACCTTCTGGAAAGAGAAGATAAATCTGCAAATGGGAGGTAACTCATAAATACAAAAAGTGGGAATACTTTTCAAGTAATTCAATTACAAAAAAGTTTACCAGACAGAAAGTAATACCTATGTCTAGTCTATTCGTCACAGGCAAGACAAGACAAAAAATTATCAAAGTTTGTTTTGGCCTGTCTCCCCCATATTACAAGTTTATAAATCCCATAAAAATTTGAGGATCAAAATTTCCTGGTAAATATGCACAACTAAATAGGGCCACGGTGTCCTTCCAACATACCAAGTTTCATTGAATTCGGTTGAGTTGTGCTGACAAAGTGATAAGAGAAGATTTTCTGCAAATTTCTAAGTTAAAAGAGCCATATAACTCCCATAAAAACTGAGGATAAAAATTTCCTGGTAATATACACAACAACATATGGTGTCTTTCAAATGTACCAAGTTTCAGATTTTCAAGTTCAAAGGGGCACAACTTTCACTAAAATTTGACAATAAAAATTTCCTTGTAATATGCAAAACTTCATATGGTGTTCTTCCTTCAAACCAAGTTTTGCTGTTTCAGAGGAGATTATAAATGAGAATTTTTCCGCAAATTTCTAATTTCAAAGGGCCACAACTCCAACAAAAAATTTCCTGGTAATATGGTGTCCTTCAAACATAAATGTACCAAGTTTTGTTGAATTGAATTAAGTTTTTTCACAGAAGTTGCGCCGACAAAATGATAAATGAGGATTTTCAGCAAAATTTCTAAGTTAAAAGGGCCATACCTCCAGGGATCTTGAAGGGTGGTGCTAACCATTTCTTCTTTCATGGGGCCATTTTTTATCATATAAAAAAAAAGTTTTGTAAGGGGACCATTTTAACTTTCCATGTGCTATAATAGACAGTGCCCCACTGCCTTCCCAATCCCTGCAACTCCCACAAAAATTTGAGTATAAAAATTCCCTAGTTATATGCACAGCTACACATGGTGTCCTTCCTACATACCAAACTGAACTTGGCTCAGTAGTTTCAGAGGAGTTGTGCTGACAAACTTTGTAAAAACATTTTTCTCCACCAAAATAGGGGAGACATGATTTTAATATGTTAGCAGCTGGATTTCACTAATTTGAAATATGATTTTTACAATTCATCTCAAAATCTAAAAAAAAAAATCCTTGGATTTCACTTGAAATGAATGACAGGTATCCATGTCAAAAGTTAGAAAACTTGTGATCTATTGACCCCAATATCAAAAGGCTTTGAATTTTATGTATTGTATTTTTAGTCTTGGGACAATGCAAGACAGTGAGCAGTGACCTCTGGTCATGTTGAAGACTGCTGGCTGTTTTCCATTGTGATTTTTTAAATTGATGTTTCTTTAATGTTGGTTGTGTCGAGTAAACTTATTCAACATCTCTTTAAAATGTGTGACCTTGGCATAAAAAAAATCAACAGGTTTCTTCATTACCTCAACAGCTTTAATGTGTGTAAGATTCATGAAATCTATCAAGGCCTTCAAAACCAATTTCACTCTTAACATTTCAAAACTGGTTACCATGACCTCACTCTTTTGACCTTCTTTTCTCATTAGCTTTTATTAGTGTAAGCACATGAACTTCTATCCATCAAGAAAGAGAGCAGGATAATTACACCCAGCTTTTGTAAAATGTGGGACAACAACATGTACAAAGTGTCAAACTACAAATCAGCTTGTTTTGTTCCGAATTGTACATTCTTTTCAGGGGCGGATCCAGGATTGACTTGGGTGGGGGGGCACAAGTGAAAATTTTTGAAAGGTCCTGTTTTTTTCACGTCTCCGTATGCTGCACCATAGACCTGTATTTAATATACAGGTCTATGTCTGCATAAAGGGGCATGTAGCTGCAATAATGTAGCTCCTTAGACCAGGCACGGATCCAGGATTTTCGATTAGAGTGGGTGCAGGTATTATAATTTGCCGAGCGGAGCGAGGCGCGAACATTTTTGGCCTTTTTTTGATTGATTTCATGGGAAAAAATCATATTTTTCACATTTAAGGGGGTGCGGGCCGGGTGCGCCTCGGCCTGAATCCGCGCCTGTAGACATCTCTATGGTTAAGCGAAGCTTCAAAGGGATTCCATTACCCATAACGAAGCAAGTTAAAATTTTATGTTTAGACTTCTAAAGAATTGAAATCGGTTTAGCTACTCAGGGAATTTTTTATATGCACTAGCTTGTGTTATCTTTTAATTGAAAATTTTGATAATATTGTCAATCGTCTCTTACTGTTTTGATCTTTAAATTTGCTATAAAATTCAGGATCAAACTAGAATTTGTGGTTAAAAACTTAATACTCTTGGGTAATATCATGTATTCACCATTAAGGTGTTTAATAATAATATTTCGACAGCAAACTTAGCGGCTGCTCCATTACATTCAAGTTGGTCCAATTAAAATCCTCCAGAGTAAGCAACCATTTATTTTTTTTATTGGAACTTGGGGGCATGCAACACGATGATGAAATAGGAAATGATAATATTTTCTAACCATGTAAGCGCATGGGATGCACCAGTGCTCTGGTCAATAAAACCTCCTAAACCTTTTGTTTCATAAACAAGATTTGTCAATCAAAGACGTCATTCATTAAATAATTGCATGTAGGTTCAATTTTACTATAAGATTCCAGTTTATATTGTTTCAATTCCCATAAAAATAAAACATAAATAATATCAAAATTGTTTTTAAGCAAATACTCACACTGATTTCACTGTTATTTAAACACTAATTATTAAAGAAAAAATACAAACAAAGAATTAAACCGATGAATTATTTTCTCTATTTCATCATTATTTTTTTTCTATAAAGAACACAATTGTATACATGTAGCTTTTGCCCTGTCATATACATGTAAACAGTTAAGATATGCATATACATGTATCAACAGGTATCCAATTTCATGTACCTGTAAAAATCACATCTGGTAACAGTTAAGCCATAAATCAATTGATAAACAAAAGGACAGGATATATACAAGTTGTGTTAATTGTTTTATGTTTGGATAAGAAAGTGGTGGATTATGATCATGTAATTATAGGCCTAATTTTATTTTTGAAGAGGTCAAGTGGGGGGGCACGTGCCCCCTGTGCCCCCCCTCTGGATCCGCCACTGCTTTTCTTTACCATGCTTATCATGTTTAAATGAATGAAAACAACAGATTTTTTTTCCCCTTTTTTTTACTTTGGACAGATTTAATTGAAGCATCAAAATGATCATTAACCATCTATGATGAAAAAGCTTGTAATGTTTCTTTTCTGTTACTCCAACCAATATCTGTCTATCATTTACATCTTTAGCTTGGTCCTCCTCCAGTGTCTCCTCTTAGCATTATACCTGTAAAACAAGTTAATTTTGTTTATGTACATTAAATGAATATCTATTAAATAATTATAGAAAACATGAATAATGTATATTTTCACTAATAAATGACATACTGCAACTTAACAAAGAACTACGTACAACAAAGTATTAATTGAATCTGGAATTATTTTGGATCTTGGAAAAAAAAAAAGATTTCCAAGTTAGACTAACCCCAACTAAGGGGGTTAGTCATAATGGCATGGCTTATGGTTTGGGTTGGTATTGTAGCAATTTACATGTGAACTAACTAACCCCCTTTAGCCATGCCAGCATGACTAACCCCCTTAGTACAGGTTTGTCCACTCATAAGCCTTGACATAAATTTTCCAAAGTACAAAATAATTTCAGATTCAAATAATAACATGTTTTACTGTGTATGTAAATTTATTGCCTTAGCCACATTTCATAAGAGATATTTACATGCAAGACCTATGTAAACAAAAAAATGTTTGCATGATCAACCGTCTAAATAGTATGCTAAAATAGTGAATCGGAGCAATCAATTCAAACATCAACCGTGTTATCCCCTTATCTGCAATAAATATGCACTATACATGTTGATTGCAACAATCATGAGGAAAATATACATAGTCTTGTACTGACTTAAGTGCTATTCTCTGTAAGAATCAGGCAATGAGTGATGATTTAAAAAACACACAAGTTTGACTTCAAAATACTGTTCAAAATGCTTAAAAAGTAACAAAAAATGCATTGGCACTACTCAAAAGTGTCAGAAATTTGAGATATATTTTGGTTGAAATGCATATAAAATTTGGATCCAAGGGAGATAACTCGTGTCAAGTTATACTAAATCCCTATCATTGTAACAGAAATTTTTCTCCATCCTCTGACACTGGAGATGACAACTAATGATTGTTTCTTCATTAGAAGGCTATGTTGAAGACTGCTGGCTGTTTTCCATTGTGATTTTTTAAAATTGCCGTTTCTTTAATCTTGGTTGTGTCGCATACACTTATTCCACATCTCTTTATCGTCTATTTGAATGACAATGCATTGTCAAAACTGTGTGTTTTTAAAATCATGATTCAAACATTTTCAATTTTGCCCGATTCTTACAGAAAACTGCACTTAATTTCATTTGGATGCAAACCTATTTTAAACTATATTGCAGCTATTCCTGTACCCCATGCAGTCATATACCATGTTTGATGATCCTAGGCCATGTACATAAACATGTATGACAGCCAGATACTCTAATGACTAACGTAAGTTGGATTCATTAATTTGTTTGTTTCTACGAAATGTCTTTACATCATTCATTTAGACAGGAAAACAAGATACATGTGCTGTGGTTTCATTATTATTCGTTGGGTATCAATTTGCGTGGTTTTTATGGGTGGCTTTGAACCAAGAAATTTGATACCCCACGAAAAGAAAATTTAACATTGATCTGTATGCTGCCGACTTAAAAACCACAAATTTAACAACCAATGAACTGCTCAATTCTGATCAAACCATGAAAATAAATGAATCTACAGTATATGAAATTTGTAATTTACCTGATTGTGTTACCAGTTTTAAGTCTAACCCACTGGGGAACAGGTCTGTTTTGTTTCTGCTTCTTAGCAAGCTTCATTTTTATTCTAAAAGTCTTGTGTGCACCCTGAAAATGAAAAAAAAAGAAATATAACAGGTCATTATAGATAGACACTTGTTTCAATTGCATATCTCTAATACACTACGGACGGAAGCGATACTGCTAGAGATGTCAATAGACTCAACTGACCAGTGCTCGATAATTTTGACAACATTTTCGTAAATTTCTCATTTTTGCCAAGCTCTAAATTGAAACCATGTTTGTATTTCCTAGTCAGTCATTTAAGGGACAAAATCATCACAAAAGAATTTTCAAATATGTTTTTGCTGGAACATAGTGGCCAATGGAAGTCAGTGAGCCAAAAAAGCTAAAAATGCCATGTAACCCTACCAGTGCTCGATAATTGGGTAACAGGATGACAATTTTGATTTCTCAAGATTTTTTATCGCATATATATGAAGTTCCACTCCTCGTTGTTGCATACAACCCGTCCGATTTAACTATGGACTGTCGATTGTAGCGTTAAGTGAAGTGTGCAAACACAACAATGAAAATTTACATCGTCATGAACAAAGCCAATCGTTAAGAAAAACCACAAATCGTTACATTTGATGACATAAAAAATACATTGATTGAATAAATGGGTTGTGCAAACATTAAATCTGATTGGATATTGATGAATAGTCTGGCTGACGTTGGTTTTTCTTACTGTGACGATTTACGGTTTTTGTTACCGATTGGCTTGTTCATGACGACTTTAATTTTCATTGTTGTGTTTGCACACTTCAATAGAAAGTCCATAGTTAAATCGGACGGGTTGTATATTTATGAACAAATGTCAAATGAACCACAGGATCTCAAGATTTTGGGGTAGGAACAGAGTTTGCGAAATGTGTCGGACCTGTCGGACCTGACTGGTAAAATTTAAGCAGGTCCAGCATTTTTAACATACTTACTGGACCCAAGTCCGGTAAAATTTTAGAAATTTTTTTACAAGTTGTAGTAGACAGGACCAGTAAAAAAAAATTAGGTCCAATCAAAGATTCCATTTTGGCAGAACTATGTCTGGCAAAGAAATTTTAAGTTTCACGAACTCTGTAGGAAGGACCCTACCGTCAAATTTGTAGAATTTTCAGAGAAAATACATCCTTAAATAAGTCAACCTCTATAATACATCCTAATGAAGCTTTTCAAAATGTTTTAAATGTTAAATGTGCACATTACATGTATTTCTAAGAAACTAAACCAAAATTCCAGCAACCAACTCCAGCGCTGCATGTTTTATTCAGAGCAAACTATTGAGCACTGGTCAGGATAGTCTACTTATTCCTTCAATGTCCAGTTAAGCACTCGTTTTCCCAATCTTTCATCTTTAATGCTATTTTATTTGAAAATTTCAGACGTTATTAACTGCATAAGTTCCAGGCAATAAATTTTGCTAGAATGCAGAACTCCCCCCCCCCCCCACGGTCTACAAAAACAAGGGGCATATAGTTCAACTTTCCGTGTACTAAATAATGTACAATATATATATACATGTATTGATGGTGAGCTGAAATTATACATTTTGTAACATCAGTTTCCAACGATTTCTAGCTGCTTAATACGCTCCCGAAGGGAGCTATAATGGTAGAAATGTCAATATTTTAGTTGTACTATGAGCTGAATTTTCCTTCAACGTCCGGTATAGCACGCGCTTGTTTTCCCGACGTCTTTTTAACGTTTTTATCTTTGAAAATTTTAGACGTCATTAAACGCTCACGTAACCCACAAAAAAAGCTAGTTTGTTTTTATTTTCGAACAAACAAAAAAAAAATTAATTGAAACCTCGGGAGCGTAACAGGTTTTATAAGCTGATATGCTGATATCCTGGTTTATGGATGCACGATATAAAATTTCTAACCATAACGACATTCAAAGATAATATGATGCAGGTTAAACCTGTGACGCTCCCGAAGTTTGAACGTATCCTTAAATATTTTACAAACTTAAATAAGTTTTCAAATGTGGGCAATTAATTGAAACAAATTCTTGCCGTATTCGAAAATAAAAACAAAGTAGCTTTTCTTGTGGGTCCTTTGTGCGCTTAATGACGTCAGAAATATTCAAAGAAAAAAGCGTTAAATAGACGCAGAAAGTCCGGGAAACCGCGCGTGATTTACCGGACGTTGAAGGAAAATTTAGCCCATAGTACAACTAGAATATTGACATTTCTACCAAAAAAATCCAGAAAATTGGCCAACAAAGAACAAGACCTTTACTCCTTTGCAACGCGTACTAAACAGTAAAAAAAAAAAACATTATTTTAGAATATCCATATTTCATATAATGTCTTCGAACAACAATAACAATCTTTGGTAGAACAGGGTCATATATCCAACAATTGGGACCAAAATCAATGTCATCCGACTACAATCTACTTAAATCATGTAAGAATATTTATCTTAGCATTTCTTTTGAAAGTTTATTTCATCTAATTTTAAATATTAGGGCGAATGTTTTATAATTTTGTAAATGTACCATGTTGTTTTGGGAAAACACAAAATTAAAAGGAAGTTGTAACAGAGTTATTTTCTCTTGCTTGCAGATGATAACGAAGTTGGTAAAAAAAGTTCTCAAGACGACTTTACATTTTTCAAATTACGCATCAAATAAATGCGCGTGAAAGATTAAAATAAAGGAATATAAGCATATATGCAGATAAGTTTCAAGCAATTAAGGTGTCTAGGTGATGGTAGAATTTTATTATGGATTTTTTCCCATTTTCGGCATCATATATATTTTCAGAGACTTCATCTGCGTAGCCAATGGAGTCTTGATGTAAGAAAACTAAAGTCATGACTTTGTCAAAGAACCAGAGAGCAATTGAAAATCATGAATTTTTATATTGGACCAAACCTTTTAGAAATTGTCAAAGAATAATATGAGGCAGGTAAAACCTGTTACGCTCCCGAAGTTTCAATTAATTTTTTTGTATTTTTGTTCGAAAATAAAAACAAACTAGCTTTTCTTGTGGGTTACGTGAGCGTTTAATGACGTCTAAAACATTCAAAGATAAAAACGTTAAAAAGACGCCGAAAGTTCGGGAAAACAAGCGCGTGCTAAACCGGACGTTGAAGGAAAATTTAGCTCATAGTACAACTAAAATATTGACATTTCTACCATTAATGCTCCCTTCAGGAGCGTATAAATACCTTGGTTTAATCTTTTCATCAAACGGGAAGTTAACCGGTGCAGCCGAAAACTTACCAGAAAAGGCAAGAAAAGCATTTTTTAGCCTAAAATCTAAAATTCCAAATGCAGAAAATCTTTCTGCCAAAAACTGGCTGAAATTATATGAATCGATTATTACACAAGATATTATCTACGGATCGGAGGTTTGGCTGTCAGATTTTAAAATCAAAATACGAAATCTAGACACATTGCTCTTTGAAAAAATGCAAAACATGATCATGAACGGAATATTCTTGGTGTTCTTGGCAAGACTTCAAACTTAGCTATACATGCAGAACTAGGACTGTATCCAATTTGTTTTAAAATGTTTAAGTTAATGTTTAATTACTATAACAGACTTGAAAACTTACAGCATAACATGCGTAATAGTAATGTGTTTGATATTTTAAATTCAGCTTATGAGGAAGATTAAACTTTCTTGAGTATGAATATTCCGTCATGGCCAGAATTTATTACTCAAATTAAACGAAAATTCAACCTACAAACACTAGGCATATCAACAGCAGAGTTTACAGATCAAATTAAGTCTTTTTATGTGGATGGTGTTAACAACCAGTTAGCTCACATAAAGGAAACTGACTCTGGAAAACTTCGATTTTTTAATTAATATACATAATAATTTTGAACTACAAAAGTATATTGTATTTAATTTTGACAAAAACCTACGTTCGAACTTAACTAAACTTAGAACAAGTGCCCACTCATTAGCCATTGAAACTGGGAGGTACCGTAAACCCCCTACTCTAGCGGATCAAAGATTCTGCGTGTATTGTAAAACTAAAGTTGAAAATGATATTCATTTTGTATTACAATGTTCGGGCCTATCAGAAGTTAGGAATACTTATAGAAGTATCCTAGAAAATAAAAGTAATCTACCAGAGGAGAAGTTTATTAGTTTCCTACTTAATCCCCAAAATCTATATGATACTAAGGATATATGTCTATTTCTAAAAGAAATGTACTTTAACTCTAAAAATACGTAAAACTCACCTTACCAGGATTTTCGATTAAAGTTGGTGCAAGTATTAGAATTTGCCGAGCGGAGCAAGGCGCAAAATATTTTGGCCTTTTTTGATTGATTACATGGGAAAAAAATCAATTTTTCACATTTAAGGAGGTGCGGGCCGCGCCTGTAGACATCTCTATGGTTAAGCGGAGCTACAAAGGGATTCCATTATCCATAACGAAGCAAGTTTAAATTTTATGTTTAGACTTCTCAAGACTTGAAATGGGCTTAGCTACTCAGGGAAACTTTGATATGCACTAGATTGTGTTATTTTTTTAATTGAAAATATTCGTAAGTTTTGACGATAATATTGTCACTCGTCTCTTAGTGTTTTGATCCTAAAATTTGCTATAAAATTCAGGATCAAACTAGAATTCGTGGTTAAAAACTTAATACTCTTGGGTAATATCATGTATTCACCATTAAAGTGTTTAATAATAATATTTCCACAGCAACACAAAAATCGCACCTTTAAGCTTTTGAAGATCGCAATGGTCCTGACTAATTACATGCATTTTAAAAGAAATAGTGTGTTAAACCAGGTTAAAAAATAATTGCACCATATTCCATCGCGTTGTTAGGGGTTGGGAGTAACACAAAACACAACACATGCAGTTGTTAGACACAAAATAAAGGAATAAACTTACGCAAAGTTGAAAACAATAAACTCTGATATTTTTTTCTACCAATGGTTGATATCGAATGATAAACTTTGTAAAAGACTGTATGAGACGTATTTATTTATATTACTTTATTTTATTGACTGGGTTGGTCGCGGGTCAATTATTGCGGAATTCTTCCTTTAAACTGAGAAATTTAAGCTCCACCCAACCTTGTGAATAAAATAGAGTAATAACCTTGGTCTAAAAGCAAGCAGCGGGAGACAACAAACAATATCGACCCTAATTTTTGAAATGAGATTAAATAAACTGGCTTTCGAAAGAAATCGGCTATTATAATAAAACTGTATAAAGAAAACAAACGCCATCCTGTTTTTTTATATAGAGTTTATGAATTTCCAACACACAAAGTCAATTTATGGTGCATCGTAGCTGTAGCAGCAAGAGAACATCAAGTAGTGTAATGATCAATGCCAAATGTTACTGAACAGGGAATTTCCACGCGGGATGTAGAAGAACCAAGATCTAACTTGCCAACTTACTCATCAACATTCTAGTCGATCATATAACACCATCAACAACCAGAACTAAGGCCACTCTTTCCAATAAAATGTAACAGCACAATCACCGGTCAGCTAGTTTAATCCCAAGGGCCTAGAACCAGTTACTAGCGTCAATTAATTTATATGTTTTTATTGGCACCGACTATCCATCATTCAGTTTTAATTTTGCAATCCAGAAAATTGGCCAACAAAGAACAAGACCTTTACTCCTTTGCAACGCGGCGGATCGATGTGCTATAGCAAGCAGGAATTTCTTACCTTTGCCGTCTTGTTACGACAGGAGCTCGCGCTGTTGATTGCTGTTCCTCAGTTGTTTTTGTGTTTTCATGTTGTCTGTTTCTTCGTGCTGTTCTCGTTCGTGTTTACTGGTTTTGTCTCTAGTGTTTCGGACTTTTAACATTAGGATCCACCATTAATACCTCTTAGCTTCTTTGTAAAAAGATACATAATGTAAGTATTATATTAAGGATCGCTTTGTGAGCCCGACGGGATGAGAAGGGCGGACATCGTCGGTAACCCCCGGTTGATTCCGCTCCGTTCTCTCTCGCTCCATCATGGTGATGGAGAGATAGAACGGAGCGGAATCAATCGGGGTTTACCGACAATGAAGGGCGGAAAGTATTATGAAATTGCCACCATCATAAACCTGTATAACTATTAGAATATACACAGTCTTTTATTCCTACAGTTTCTATTCTGGTTTTTGAATTTAACTACTACACAATTCTTGTTTCGTTTCTGATTTTTAACCGCCATTGCAGTGCGATTGTTTTCCAGTCTGCGAAAATGTGCAGATCGATGTGGTCGATAAATAGTCAACTCGTTTACATTTTCTCCGGTATGTCTTCCTTGTTTTGTCTT
The DNA here is from genome assembly GCA_963971305.1 of Arcuatula senhousia. Lineage (NCBI taxonomy): Eukaryota > Metazoa > Mollusca > Bivalvia > Mytilida > Mytilidae > Arcuatula > Arcuatula senhousia. Next base: position 20,147,388 of record OZ020313.1, on the reverse strand, counting down.
GTGAGATTGATAGTAGTTTTGCCAGTTATTTGTTACCTTTATGTATTATCATGGAAGTATTCCATGGTACTACCATCCAGAGCTGAATATTAAGTGCCGTAACCAGTGGCGGATCCATAAATTTTCAGAAGGGGGCGCGCAATTATAAATAATAAACCTATTGGGACCTCTTGTTTAATTCATACAGTTCCTAACCATTTTTTTTTCTGTCAAACGTGGGGGGGGGCACCCGGTACGCCGGTCCTAGATCCGCCTTTGGTAACAATTGGAAAACTATTTTTGTTACGGCCGTAAATGATTCGGTCTCCGTCTCGCCTTTGCCGTAACTATAAGAATTTCTTATTCATGTTTACGGTTTTACCGAAATCATATCCCGTGCCTTAGCAAATCGGGTAAAATCTCACAACATCTGATGCAAATAAACGAGATTTTGTTCAAATACACAATATGAAATGTGCAACTTAAAACAAATCTACTTTAATATCACAAGGACCATAAAAATAGAATTCTTTTTTACAGCCATTCTTCAATGTTTTGAGATTTTACATGTGTTAAATTTACTTATATATAACCTTGGCACCAAGGAGTATCAAAATAGCTCATACTACCCAAATACAATTTTGGGGGAGGGGAGGAGGGGGTCCCGTCCCGAATTCCCGTCAAAATAATTTTATAATCCCATTTTTCCGAATAATAAAAACTACCGATGTAGCATCCCGAAAAATAAAATGCAGGTTCCTGTTTCCCGCTAGTCGCTTTTCCCGAATTCCCGTTAAATAATATGGCCAATCCCGGCGTCCCGGAAAAGGTCTTCCCAACCCTCAATTTTTTACAATTTTTAAAAAAAAAGTTTATTTACCAACCAATCTAATGAGATTTTCACACAGATATTCCTTAATCTTTTGTCTGTTTATAATTCAATTTTAATTTATTCTGATTAATTCCATAGAAAGGCATAAAAGACGTTTGAAAAATCAACAAACTTTCATTTATTAACCAGTGATGACTGGACGAGAGTAAAATTACTCCGCGTCTAATAGGTTGCTCGTTTATATTTTTTATCAAGCTTTATATTCATCTGCGTGATAGCAGGTGCGCATTTTATTTCAACTAAAAATATCATAACACTCCAAAAAAGTATTTAAATATGTTAAATATAATAAATTATTTTGACCCAGTATTGAATAAAAAAACATTCTTCAATTAATCCAATTTCAATTTTATACATTTTATTTCTGCGGAATAGATGACAACATCGCGGAAGCGTCGTCTGCAATACTTTTTTTAAAAGTTCTTTCGTTTTTCTCATTTACGAGATACTAAAGCATTCTAGATTACAGAAATTATTTCTTAAATATTTGAAAAGCATTTTCTATGCTTGATGAATTAATTGAAGTCAATTAGATTATGTAAGACAACGTGTCCTATATTTCTTAATGCGGATGAAAGCGTCTTTTGATGTTAGTCGGTCGGTGTGAAAGTGAATGGAAAGTGAAAGGAAGAGTGGAAACTAACACTTAAATTTAACATGATTATGCTCTGGTGTGATTCAATAATGACTTTAAATAATTAAGAAAAACAGTAACGACATGAGAAATGCTCAATTATTTCAACAAGAACCACCACAGAACTAATCATTCAAATTCCAACTGTTGTCTAAATTTTAGGTTTGACTTTCTTAAGCTTTAAAAATTGAATTCACAGCTTGGAATCTTTTAGGAACTAAGGAAAATAATGAATTAAGAAATGGAAATATGTTTGAGTAGTCTTTTTAGTAAATGAAGATTTGTAGTTGTAAGTATATATCATCATTCATCATATTGAACTCAAACTTAAATTTGTTATAGAATTTTTGGTATTCTCTTACAAAGCATAGCAAAGTAAAAAAGTAATCATCAGATATAGCTTCATTTAGCTTAGGCAAAAATATATATATATATACACACATGCATGTTTGTTTTATGCTTGAAAATAGCTAGGGTAGGTTCAAGATAATGTAGGTCACAGGAATTTAATCTTTTTTTTTTACTTGAATGAATGAACATGATGAAGGTCTCAGGGGTACATGTAGATTTTAAGTTTAATGGTGCTTATGCAAAACTGGCAATTCAAATGATAGGGTAGGTAGGGAAACTGGAAGCAAACATACTTTTTTATTTAGCTGTATACTGTCAGTCAGAGATCCCACTTAAGTGATGAAAAATAGCATGCAGGCTACATCAATATCATAGATCTAAAATGAAAAAAAATACATGTTTTGTACTTAAAACAATAAATGTTTTCTAGGGATTAAGTTAAAGAAATGGACAGAGCAGTCAAAATATGGGATGAAAGTCCTATTTCAGATTATCAGATGGACCTGGTATGTACAATAATATAACATAAAATTCACGAGGAAACTGTACATGTGTATTAAATTTCATGTTTTCTGCTTTGAAATGCAATTGCAAGAATTAATTTTGCCATTGATTTGTGATGGCTTTTACATGACAGTCAGTCTTTGCATGAATATGTCAATTGATGCCCATGAAACGAAATTTGCTTAAAAAAACCTTGCACAAATTTCCCATACAGTTGCACATATACTGTACCTTTTGGTACCCATTATGTTAAGAGTAAAATAATTACATGTGCATATTTCATGTACTTTTAATAAAGCATTACTTTGTAACAAACATTATTTCAGAGATATATATTTTTTTTGACACTCAGTCATGACATTTGTATTGCCTCCATAGTCAGGCTTCATCAATATAAAACATCAGATTTTAGTGGAGACACCATCCCGATTGTGCAAGAAGCATTGCATACTTATATGTCTCCTCTTCTACTGTATCCATAGTCATACTTTCTGTCATGTCTGTTGCTTTTTGAAGTAAAATTGTGTTATCATTACTCAGCATTGGCTCGGGCTCAGATTTAGTTGTTTCAAATTATTCTACATGAACTGCTATTAATTCACATAATATTTATTTACACGAAACAACACTAGAAACATATTAAAAAGCTTGTTCTTTTTTTAAATTAACATGACAAACAAAGAATTTCTTTTTACAGAATCCTTATGATAGTTTTATGAGAAAACATCTTGAACATTATGGATACTACACAGGTGAGTTCATATATTATATACTCATATAAAAATCTGTATTTTGATTCGCTAAAACGTGGTCATGTGACATGTGATATTCCGCTGGGTCAACCGGTAATCGTTGGGTTGCATGGTAAGGTCACCCTCTTGTGAGATTATGCACGTGAGACCCACGTTTTTTTTTCTTGAACGTTGTATGGACTTGATTTTTTCCACTGAAAAAATGTTAAAACGTCCAAAATATGTTTCAAAGTTCGTTTCATTTAAATATTCGATAATATAACAGTTATCACCCTAGATGATATGTGACCCGGCATTTCTTTCCCCTCAAAAAGAAAGGTCACCCTCGGGGCAAGCCCTCGGGTGACCTTACTTTCTCGTGGAAAGAAACCACCGGGTCACACACCAACTAGGGTGATAATGGTATAATATCACACTTACAGGTATCTAAATTTTGTGACAGATTTTATTGCACTAGATTTTTCTCCTTACAAATTTATAATTCATTTTGTTTTTATGTTGCATCTTTGGGTACAAAACAATATTTCAATGAATCTATTCTTATATAAATCTGCCACATGGGAAGAACTTGAGAAAAGGAAAAGGACTGGAGAAGAAACAGGGCTTTACCTTAACAAAGATTGAGAGATTCTCAACAAAAACATGCACAGTTGATCATGATACAGCAGTTGAATTTCCCCCTATTGTTTTCCACACTATATTTTCATTACTTTATATGTCAACAATGCTATTATGTTTATGCTGTTTCTTACACTTGTTTAGTTTCTGTATTGAATGCATGTTTATATGTGTACAGGTATCATGTATATTTCTGTCTACAAACCTTTCTTTGTTTTTGTTTTGGCCATCTGATGTCTTAGTACATGTATCATGCACATAGAAATGTACTATGGTGTATTACTCGTAGAATAAATTGTTTTGAAACATATGTAGGGATTTATTATGTTCATAGAATATCATCAAGATCATTGTAACTTGTAATTGTGTTTTAAATTATTTATATTGTTTTTCAATATTTTTTCAACAAATCCAATTCACACAGTCTTTAGGGATTATTTTTCTTCATAACGCATTAATGAGATGATTGATTATTTTTCATTTGTTCGTTAGTTTAGTTTACATGTTTTGTAGATCTTTAAAGGGATTCCACTTTTAAATAAATATCTATTAAATGTTAATTTGCCAATTGTCAACAACCCTTTTGAATATCTATTAGTTTTAGTTGGTTATGTTTTTTTAAGAGTTGGATTATTTTAATGATTTTATGTAAATACATCAAGTAAATTCAAAAGTTTTCTGATAATTTATCCAAATAAAATTGCTGTGAACTGTAGATTAAGGGATTCAATCTAATTAAAACTAAATCTTGAATTTTGTCCTCTACCTTTCTGTAATCAAGATTGAATCCAATTCAATTGAAAAATTCAAGATTGAATGTGGGGACATTATAGTAGACAAAAAACTTAGATCTTGTTTTGTTGAAAGGCATTTGAACAAATTCATATTCATTGAAATAATGAATTTCTTGAAATAGAAAAATGTAGTATATCTGCTACAAATACAGACATTTACAACAAGGTTTACATGTACAGGTATGATTGAATATATGTTGAGTATTTCATTATTATTTATGTAAATGTATCTAAACAAATATAGTAAACTACTGTACGAAAAAAGTATATATTGTTCTAAGACGTAAAAGAATATCTTTAATAAAGAGATGAATAATTTTAATGAAGTTCAGTGCCAGTTTTTGAATGACTTATAGTCTCATTGGGTTACACTGACAAAAGAATCTTGCGTAAACAAATTCCGCATAGTTTTAATTTCCTTTTTTTGGCTTCAGTATTTAATTAATAACTTTCAGATTTTTTTGTAAGCTGTCTTAATACCTATTTGAACATGAATAGAAGAATAACATTGAATTCAATAGAGCAAAGAACATTAAGACTTTAACACTTAAAAGTATTAGATTCCCCAAGTGACAGAGAGTAATAGGATAATATATGCTTTGACATGGGGCTTCATTGAATAAAACTTTTGTATTAAGGGTACAACTTTGTTGTGGTCTATTTAATTTTTCGTTCAGGCTTAGCACAGAATGTTAGAATTAAGACCTTAAATATTTTGTTATTGATGAATTTTTATGGTGTTAATTTTTATTGTAATTGTTTTTTATACATGAACATTCTGTTTTATAATATTGTCAGCTTTTTACAAGTACTTCATATAAATTCTATATTATTAAATTGACTGCTAAGACACTTTGCTGTCAGCATATGTATGGCCCAGTCGCATGGTAAAGAGTAATAAATATGAAAGTTATAACGAAACTACTGAAATTGATTTCAAACAGAGAATTATTAAAATTATTAAAACTGGCAATTTTTAATCTAGTGAAGGGCTGTCTAGTATTTCTTATAAGATCCTCTGCATGATAAGTGGGGAATTGTCATGGGGATGTTAAATCATTGTTTAATAATTAATAATTTAATAATTAAATCAATTCTCCAACTAATAACAAACTCTATTTATTTTGACAAACTCTAAATTTTAATAATTCTCTGTTTTCAGTGCTTTTACTTGCCACTTTTGTTTAACTTTATCCAACCATTTTTGATTTGAGTTGTTTTCTTTTGTTGAAGGTTGACACTTATAACTTATAATCATAACTAGCTTGCATTGGTACCATTTTTATATAGAAGATACATTGACACAAGATGCATTGTAGCATAGTGTATTAAATGGATTATATTGTTTTGTTATAACCACACTGAGAAATAAGAACTTCATTTTACAGCCCTCAACTACTGAAGTGTACATAAATTTTCACCGGTTTTTATTGGAAGCTCTTAAGTCTTTTATAACTTTGTACTGTTATATTTATGTATGAAAAGTTTGCATTTGTTGTAATTGAGGTATTTAAACTTGCCAATTGACTTCTGGTTATATGTTGATAAGGTACCAGTCTTGTATTGCAAGTTCTTGCGCGGGTGGACGTCAAAACATGGAGGCTATTAAAATATAGTGCCTTTTCCCTGAGTCGTTTGCAGCATTGCTTTTCATGCATTTTTTCTAACTTTTGGCTTAAATTGAAGGTAAGACACTAAACTTTGACATCACTAACTTTTTGAAATGTAAAAATTGCATTATTAAATAAAACAGTTCTCATGAAAAGGGGGGTATTTTTGAAATGGAAGTTAAAGTGAAAGTAGGAAAAAATCTATTTTTAGTTCAATCAACTGTGGTTTTCTTATCTTCGTGCGACTTTTTTTCGGCCCACCCTTTAAAATGTTTTCTGACACTTCCTTTATTGAAAAAATATAGCTAAAGTTGTATTGAATCATTTTAACTATTTTTAAAAAAATTCCAAAAATCTCAGGTTTACTATAGAAGTCTATGGGAAAAACAATACAAGACTGTGACCTGATTACTGGGATTTACAGTCAAGTTGAATATTAAATAAGTGCTTATTATCTGTTCTATTCTAAAGAAAATCATGTCTTTGAACACTTTATAAAGATTTTTTTTACTTTTTGCTTAATTTGTTTCAGCTACCCTTCAGTTTTTGCTATTTTAGTACTTTTTGACCAAATTTGGACATTAAAATATATTTTGTCTCTTTTATGAGAACCAGTGGATTTAAATGTCTATATTCTTTATCTTTAGTAAGAATGACTTTATTGCACTGCTAATATGCAATTTAAACTGTCATATTTTATCCGGTGTTACTTTTTCAGCACTTTGCATATGTTCAGTTCAAACTAAGAAATGAAGGCTTTTTTTACCTCTCCACACATATGGGAACTGTTCTGATTTTAAACATAATGACTTTCTAACCAAACAAATGGTGTGAAAATGTTCTAGATAAACTTTATGACTGATTTCAGCAAAAAAACTCCAAACAAATTCAGTATTTTTTTCTTTATGGTGTTTTGTGATGTGCAAAATATTGGCTTTTTGTATGCGGCAAGTTAAAACTGCAATTTTACAGTAAATTAGACCACTTTCTCTCCAAGTCTGATAACCTTGCACAATATGTTGGTGATTTCTGTCTTCTACACCTTCTTCCCATGAAACAACTCAAGTTTCATCAGCCTAGTATCTGAATTCCTTTAAAAAATGGGCCATTTATGTATGCCTGGGGCACCAATTTTACCTGAAAAATCCTTAAATTGGTATATAAAATCCAATTGTATTCCAAATAATGTATTCTATTCCACATTTATAGTTTTTGTTACAATAATCTTGCCAATTTTGTCAGGTTCAAACAACTGATAGGTCTCCTTCTTATATTTGGATAAACAAGAGGCTCCAAGTTGTCTTTGTAGTAAAAAATGGGGTTCCTAACATAGTTTTTTCTACTTCAAGAACTTAAAACTGTCAATAAAAGAATATTTTTGCACTCAATCCATTGCTAAGGTAGTATTGGCATCACTTCAACTCACATTTTCTATTTGAATATAACCCAACAAGGACAGAACATTAAAGTGTTCATTTTAAGTCAATATAGAGAAAATTGGCCAAAACCTTGAAGAGGGTACCCTTTTAAAAACTGTAATAAAAAAATCAATGAAAGCATTTTTGCTATGTTTTTTACCTGCGTCGCCGAAGGCGAAAGCAGGTCTAGTAGTCGGGTCACTCCGTCCGTCCGTCCGTCCGTCCCGCTATGGGGTGCCTGTCTTGTGTAATCTGAATCTCAAAAACCAAACACTAGATCTTTCTGAAATTTTACACAGTGATAACAGATATATTGAAGATGTGCACCTCCCCTTTTGGGGTCATTTCATTATTTCGTTTAGAAATTAGGGGCCCAAAAGGGGCCAAAAAAGCGACTTTTTAATTTTTTTCCACCATAACTTTTGTTCTGGTAGACCAAATGCTATGAAACTTTACAGTAATGTTACTTATCATAAAAGGAAGGGTTAGGCTGATTTTGGGTGTCCCCTCTTTTTTCGTTTAGAAATTAGGGGTCCAAAAGGGGCCAAAAAAGCGACTTTTTAATTTTTTTCCACAATAACTTTTGTTCTGGTTGACCAAATGCTATGAAACTTTACAGTAATGTTACTTACCATAAAAGGAAGGGTTGGACTGATTTTGGGTGTCCCCTCTTTTTTCGTTTAGAAATTAGGGGCCCTAAAAGTGACTTTTTTTATTTGTTTCCACAATAACTTTTGTTCTGGTCGACCAAATGCTAAGAAACTTTACAGTTATATTACTTACCATAAAAGGAAGGGTGGGAATGATTATGGGTGTCCCCTCTCTTTTTGTTTAGGAACGAGGGGCCCAAAAGGGGCAAAAATGTGACATTTTTATTTATGGTCCGATTTAGAATTTTTTTTTTACATGTTAATTTTGGTCATATATTGGATACAAAATGGAAGATACAATTCTTTCTTGACCAACCTTTTCTGTTTAGCAATAAGGGGGTCAAAAGGGGAAAAAAATAGAAACTTTTTTTTTATCTATTTTACAATATTGGGTGGCGTGTGACAAATATGCTTTGTAAGTCCACCATAGGATGCAAGTGTCAAAATATTTTGACTGTCCATATTGGGCCTAGAACGTACAGGGTTCAACGTTTTGCCGTGCGACGCAGGGCCAGACATCGATTGGTCTTGTTTCTTAATTTGATTGAAAAATGTATAAAGAAACAGAAAAACAACTTTATTTAGAAATATCAAATCATCTTTGATCCTAATAGGTACCAGTCTTGTATTGCAAGTTCTTGCGCGGGTGGACGTCAAAACATGGAGGCTATTAAAATATAGTGCCTTTTCCCTGAGTCGTTTGCAGCATTGCTTTTCATGCATTTTTTCTAACTTTTGGCTTAAATTGAAGGTAAGACACCAAACTTTGACATCACTAACTTTTTGAAATGTAAAAATTGCATTATTAAATAAAACAGTTCTCATGAAAAGGGGGGTATTTTTGAAATGGAAGTTAAAGTGAAAGTAGGAAAAAATCTATTTTTAGTTCAATCAACTGTGGTTTTCTTATCTTCGTGCGACTTTTTTTCGGCCCACCCTTTAAAATGTTTTCTGACACTTCCTTTATTGAAAAAATATAGCTAAAGTTGTATTGAATCATTTTAACTATTTTTAAAAAAATTCCAAAAATCTCAGGTTTACTATAGAAGTCTATGGGAAAAACAATACAAGACTGTGACCATAAACTCTGATTAGGGTGAAATTCAAATTCTTGGGGGCTTCACTCGCTTCAACCTTATTTTGCTCGTTCATTTGGCCTGCATATTTATCATACTGATAAATTATTTTCCCCCAATTCAATAATTCATCAAACATGTCAAATTTAGTTCACAATCATATAACATATAACCTGAGATGCTCTTCCTCAGACGGTTCACAATATCAGATAACCTGAGATGTTCTTCCTCAGACGGTTCACAATCAGATAACCTGAGATGTTCTTCCTCAGACAGCTAGTCACAATCATACTTGAGATGTTCTTCCTCAATCAACATACAAGGCGATGCTCTTCCGCTTTTCTGAACTAATTTATTTTTGTAGGTATGTATGTGTACATGTACTTGTCCAGCTTATCGAATATCTTGTGACGTTCTTCCACAAGTTCCATTTAGTCCTGTGACGATCTTCCACAGAATTATACATTTATAAGGCCAATTAACTAGCTTAAGTGTTTTCACAAATACAGGTACATGTGCATGTAGTAGGTCATTTAGTTGAAGCGGGTAGCCCCTAAGAGCCAAAAGTTATAATTTTATTTGGGTATGAAATTTTTTTTTTATATGTAGTAAACAATGTTAACTATTTTATATATTGATCAATTGTATATATATTGTTTTTTATTGGTTTTATATGTATCTTAATATTTTAATAGGAAATATTAATAAAAATATTTCTATTATTTTTCTTTATATCAGAAATTCTGCAGGCTCTCAGCAGTAGGATTTGATTACATAATAGGTGGCATCTTATACATAGTTTATCTAAGTAAACAGAATTTATGAAACTTGTACCATACAGTACACATAATACATGCAACTGTCATCAGAATTTATGAAACTTGTACAATAACAGTATATATGCAACTGTCATCAGATTTAATGAAACTTATACAATAACAGTATAAATGCAATAGTCATAAGAATTTATGAAACTTATACAGTAACAGTATACATATGGCTGTTAATAGAATTTATGAAACGTACATGGGTGCGAGGCATAGCTACAAATAGAGACAAATTAAAGCAAGAAACCTACTATGCACAAATATGAAAATGGATAAATGAAAATTTAAAGAAGTTAAATTGTAGTTTATACATGTAAGAAGTAATCTAGTAACCTTTATGTCCCCCTTTTTTCCCATGATATGGGAGACCCCAAATGGTGCCCCAATGGGTATGATAACACTGACCAATCAAATTGTAAGACGAGAAGACGCCAAAATTCACAAAGAAAGAAAGGACAGTTGCGCGTTTTCCAGCATCCAGTAAAGACCAAAATTTTAATTCCCCACCCTCCATCCCCAGTCTATACCTGTTCAATATGGTGTATGTATTCAAATATTGGGCTACCCGTTTCTGCATATTTATCATACTGATAAATTATTTTCCCCCAATTCAATAATTCATCAAACATGTCAAATTTAGTTCACAATCATATAACATATAACCTGAGATGCTCTTCCTCAGACGGTTCACAATATCAGATAACCTGAGATGTTCTTCCTCAGACGGTTCACAATCAGATAACCTGAGATGTTCTTCCTCAGACAGCTAGTCACAATCATACTTGAGATGTTCTTCCTCAATCAACATACAAGGCGATGCTCTTCCGCTTTTCTGAACTAATTTATTTTTGTAGGTATGTATGTGTACATGTACTTGTCCAGCTTATCGAATATCTTGTGACGTTCTTCCACAAGTTCCATTTAGTCCTGTGACGATCTTCCACAGAATTATACATTTATAAGGCCAATTAACTAGCTTAAGTGTTTTCACAAATACAGGTACATGTGCATGTAGTAGGTCATTTAGTTGAAGCGGGTAGCCCCTAAGAGCCAAAAGTTATAATTTTATTTGGGTATGAAATTTTTTTTTTATATGTAGTAAACAATGTTAACTATTTTATATATTGATCAATTGTATATATATTGTTTTTTATTGGTTTTATATGTATCTTAATATTTTAATAGGAAATATTAATAAAAATATTTCTATTATTTTTCTTTATATCAGAAATTCTGCAGGCTCTCAGCAGTAGGATTTGATTACATAATAGGTGGCATCTTATACATAGTTTATCTAAGTAAACAGAATTTATGAAACTTGTACCATACAGTACACATAATACATGCAACTGTCATCAGAATTTATGAAACTTGTACAATAACAGTATATATGCAACTGTCATCAGATTTAATGAAACTTATACAATAACAGTATAAATGCAATAGTCATAAGAATTTATGAAACTTATACAGTAACAGTATACATATGGCTGTTAATAGAATTTATGAAACGTACATGGGTGCGAGGCATAGCTACAAATAGAGACAAATTAAAGCAAGAAACCTACTATGCACAAATATGAAAATGGATAAACTCTGATTAGGGTGAAATTCAAACAATTCTTATCTCCCTTTAGCTTGTGGTTGTTAGGGTAAAGACAAAACTTTGGGTTAAATAAATTAGTAAATAGTACCAAGTAACTTATGGTTAAAAGATAACTATTTTGCTTATATAAAGAAAATTGATTTTTATATAATCTAGTGAAGGGCTGTCTAATATTTCTTTTAAGATCCTCTGCATCAGATAAGTGGGGGTACATGTATATTATTGTCATGGGCATGTTAATTCATTGTTTATTACAGTACATTCCTGAACATCTATTATCCATAATTCACTCTTTATGAAATATCCACACAATCTTTGTGGTGCAATTTAGACATCTATCACTTATTATAAAATGTAAAATTCAACTTGCCACTAAATGCACAAAAGTAATGATATTCAAGGAATACTGTGGATTAATTTATTTTCGTGGATACCAATTTTCGTGGTTTGATGAAAAAGGAACATTTCATTGAATCATAAATTCGTGGTTCTGAAGTCTGCAGCATACAGATCAATGTTAAATTTCCTTTTCATGGGGTATCAAATTTCATTGGTCAAGTTTACCCACGAAAACCATGAAAATTGATACCCCACGAATAATAATGAAACCACAGTACCAATTTCATGGTTTAGAAGGATGTTTGGTTTAATTTTGTCGATATCCCTAGTGACTTATACATGTTCTGTCATAAACTTTTACTTGATTTTTTGCTCATGGATGTTGTATAGAGTTCCACAAAAAGATTCAGAACTGTACATATCTATGTTGTATTCTGCCTATTAAATCTTTTTGTCCCCTGCCACAAAGTGAAGGATTGACATAGTAATGGTCTTCGTCCATCCCTCAGTCACACTTTTGTGGACACAACTCCTCTGTGACCATTCAATGGATTTTTCTGAAATTTTGTAGGATTGATTGTCATGATATCTAGTTGATCATACCGCCATATCATTTTGATTCGACAAATATTGTAGGAGTTATGGGACTTTATCAACTTTTTTCACTTTAGGTCATAGGAACATTTTGTGGGCACAACTCTTCTGAAACTGCTCAATTTATTTTGATGAAATTTAGTAGGATTTTTGACATGATATGTAGATGATCAGATCCCAACATCATTTTGATTCAACAAAGGGGTAGAGCCATGAAGGCCTCAAATCGGCCCAAAATTTTTACTTTGATATACCACCTTGTAACTGCTGGTTTCATGTTCATTAGACTCCATATTTTATAAATTGCAATATCTTTTGGTTAAACTGTTTATCAAAAAGGAGAGTAGTTAGCTAAAATTCAGTCTATTTTGTAAAAAATATCAATATTTGGCATTTTCCCTTGATTTTCGTGTATAATTCAGTGAATATGAAAATGGCCACACTCGTCGACCAAAATTATTTTGTGATAGAAATGTGTATTTTTATGTAATAAATTTATAATCAAAAAATTACGATGGTCGACGAATGTGGCCAATACAAATTTTGACAAAATATGGCGAGAAAACAGTGAAAATGTGTGAAAAAGTAATAAATTTATAAGTTATGGCAAGTTTAAAATGTTATAACTCAACCTGTGATGTAAATATTTTGTTAAATCTTACAGATATGAAAAGTTCAGTTATACCTTAACTCATTTTGGGTAAATTTATGAAGAGTTGATGCAGTTTGAAAATAGGTAAAAATACCGGGCCGATTTGAGGCCTTCGTGGCTTTACTCCTTTGAGTAAATTCTCAACTTTATAGCAATCTTGTATTTCATAGATTTTAAAGTAAATTAACTTCAATACAAAGTACCATTGTTTAATGTGTCAATAAAACTGGTTATTTTATGCTGTATATAAAGCTCCTTTTTTACCATTTAACATGTTTAAAGTGCAAGATCATCATTTTGATGTAATTTTACAATGCACTTAATATTGATTGTATCATGAAAATTTCTGATGATTCTTTTGCATGATATTGAAAATAGCTCTTGTAATTTCCCTTATAGCTGTGGATTGATTTGACATTTTGCATCATTTTTATATGCATCAGAAATAAGTTGGAAACAGAATAGATGACAAGGTAAACTGTCATAGCAACTACAGTATCTTTCTGCTTGACAAAGGTGGAATATGATTGTTATTGGGTCTAGGATATTTCCAGGGTCTAAAAGTATGTCTTTTTAGTGTTGTATTGAAATTAAAAAAAAAACCAGTTAACTTCTAACATTTCATTGTTTTGGCTTAGATCTTTAAAACTTTGTATGATAGTTATGTGAATATTAAATTTTGTGTTTTTTTAAAGAAAATGTTGCCATGGGTTATCTTATTTTCAATTTAAATTCTTAAATATGCATTTTCTTATTTATGGAACTTCTCAAGACTACAAGTAAAAAAACACAAATAAAATAAGTTAAAACATTTTCTAATAAACCATTAATAACATTGTCTGGTTTATCTTTAACTAAAGTCAAATGAAAAGTGAAAAAAAACATCAGAATGATTTAATCACTTTACATTGACTTGATTGACTTTGATTTATGTGGATTGTGCTAAGGTTTAAAAGTTTGAATTGATTATATAAACTGTAAAATGACTGACTTGGCAAACAATCTCAGATGAAAGCCAATAAATTACATCAGATTTATGTGTACCGGTACTTGTTCTTGTGTGTTAAGGTGACTTTGTCTCACATGCTGCTATTGTGTTTTTATTCTTGGGTTTGGATATTATCATGCCATGATTTTATTATTTATTTTATTTTTTAAACTTAATATTTACTAATTTGTTCTTGTCTTAGTTAAAATGTGTTTCCCGTTTCCTTTATAGTTGATCAAGTACAATGTAATACTTTTCAGTTAGAGTTATCTTTCTTTTTACAGACAAAACACATATATATAAAATATTTTTTTCACAAATTTATTTTATATGTATAAGAGCTAAATTTGAACCTTATAGCAACCAGTTTATGTTACTTGAAAAAGCCCAAACATTTCAAGATATCTGTAATTCTATAAAAAATTACCATAAATGGGTTTTATTTTGTATCGATTCTCTTTTAGTAAGTCAACGACACTTTAATATCCTTATAACCTGTACATACATGTACATGAAGGTAAGGTTCTGTGGAAGCCCTAGAATACTTTCCACTTTATCCTTCCTTCTTTCCATCCATCATTAAAAAGATTTGGTGAATGCTAAAACTATAAGAGATACAGATTAAGGGCAATAAGGGGTTCAAATTAGCATTGGTCCGAGGTCTGGGACCTTCTATTTTTGATTCAGGACCTTTGAAATTCTATTTACAAAAGGCCTGAACCTGCATGTATCTATACAATAACTCCTTTTGAGGACTTTTTAATAAAATCTTGTGGACTTTTGACCTAGAACTTCAAAAAGTCGTGGACTTTTTGCTCTCATATGTTAATTTGAATTTTGAACTGACTGATTTGAAATTTCGCACTACTTAAGGAATCATATAATAAATTTCATGAAAATCCGTCAAATATTTTGGAAAAGCTTTGTTGTTTTGTGAAGGGAGAGGGGAGGGCTACCTTACTTTGTTAGTATTCTCGTTTTTAATTGAATCTATCATGTAGAAACAACACAAAAACCAGTGCTATTCAATCATGATAATTTAATGCTTTTGTTCTATATTTTGCTTGATGTAGCTTTGATTGTTTTAAATGTTCCTTTTTGCCATCGAAAATCAATTGATTTTGTAGATAAAAAGTTCAAGTTACATCAACTTTAGTAATTATTTTGATTACTTTAGTAGTTAAGCCAATTAAAAAAATCTATTTTTTGACTGAAAATACAGTTATTGATAGTTCTGATATCTCAAATCCAATAATTCTGTCATATTAAATGTATCCTGGAGATTTAACCATGTATGCAATATTGGTTTTCATTTAAACACCTCATTTTTGAAGTGTTAAACGTCTTTTTTTATAATAGTACAATCAATTAAATGTTCACGGAGATTGGAAATAGATAAATCATGTTTTCTTTGTCTACCTTTAATGCTCCTAATGCAATGTTTAAATAAAATTTGAATAGAAGCTACAGTAATTTATTGCCAAGTCCTCATTGAAATATGATTTTTATTCAATAAATAGGTCCTTGTGTTTTGAGGATATACTTATGCAACAAATACCTTTTATTCAGGCCCTATTCAATGTGTATACATCTTAAATTAACTCTATTGATAATTAACCAGTTTTATTATGCTTCTTTTGTATGTTTTATTCCATTTAAAGATTACTGGTTGATGTAAGCATTTAAAAAACTTTGTCATATCAGTTTAGATGGGTCTTTTCAGTAAAGAGGATTAATATTTGAGAGGAATTGAATTTTATACATATACATCTGTGAATATTTGGTTTTCAAAATGTAGAATTTTAAACGAATCAAAATTTCAAAACTGAAGGACTGAGTGAGACTGATTTGGAGTGACTGGAGAAAGGAATAGAATAAATTATTTTTATAATTTTAATTGGGATTTAATTAAAAACCAAATAGAATTATACATATGTATATTGCTGAATTGATTGAATTTTGGTTTTCCATATCTAACCTGCATCAAGATCCATTGATTATTTACGATTGATTTTTCGCATGATTGTAGTTGCGTGCCAGTATAATTTGGTGATGTAAAAACTAACACTTCAATAAGTGGCTAATCAATTCAGAATTGATGGCTAATATTGCCTGATGGTAGAAATCTGACAAGGAATTAGGTATTTTAGCATTTGAAAAGAGATGTGAATGTAAATATCTGAATTGTCTGGGCCTGGAGATTTTGTCAAATTTAAAATTCAAATATGATGGATTACTAAAGATCAAGTGCACATGTGTTTTTTCACCGAAACTGTGTTTAAAGATTGTATAAAGTGTTTGTGAAGTCATGTTTACTGAGGAAATTAAATTTTTAATGCACCTACCTGTCTCTGCATGTTCTTTTGAACTTCTTATGATAAAAAATTCTTAAAATTCAGAATTGATGGAAAAAGTGAAAACATTGGAGTGAAAAAGATTGTGAAGATTTTTAGAGACTTTTTAATGGATTAAATTTGGAATTAGTACATATTACAGGATTAATCTCATGACGAAAAACTTTTAGGATCAAATTATTGGTGACAGTTTAAGGTCATTCTTCAAAACAAAAAACAGCCAAATGCATTCTATGGGTCGTACGCGAGTGCCTGAAACACCACTTATTAGTATCGAACATGAAAATCCTTGGGAAGTCAACTTATCGTTTCGATCAGTCAGTATTGCACCTTGTAATGGTAAGGTCAAATTAATTACTCGTAAATTATGTTTTTATTTCCATTTGCCTTTTATGGGATTAATTTGTAAAGGGGTGCCAATTGGATTTATCTTAGTATTATTTATGGTCTAGCCAAAAGCCAAACTGTCGATTAGTTTATTCAGCTGGGCTTTTAAGTTTTCACACAAGGCCAAATAAAAAAATATGTATGATTTGTATTGGCCTACATGGCTAATAATATAAGTTGGTAGGTACATATTTTTTTTTTGATATCTCAAGTTTATCTCTACCTCAACAGTGCTGAAGCAAATAGACTATAAAAACTTATAAGCATAAAAAAGGAGTAAATTGGTTAGTAGGAAAGACACAAACTTTTTATTATGGCCTGACTAATTTGTATGGGTTCATTGTGGTTACATTGTATGAAGGCCTGAGAACTAAGACCCTATAACCGTTGCATGCCTAAGAGCCGTTCTCCTTGCTTAGGTCTGATGGAATCAGATTAAAGAATTATTGATCTAGTTTGTGATAAAGGCATTCAAATTTTGTCTTCTTTTATGATATTGATGTTTTAATATTCAATAGGCAGTCCAAGGATGTTTTTAAAGTAGTCTACATATAATTACAGGGTACAAGATACTAAATCTTATTTCTTTTTGTATTGGAGAGACAATCAAAATGTTAAACTTATACAAATATGAAAAATAAAACTAGACCAAAATTAGGAATAGCACAATGTTTTGTATGTTACCTAAGAAACTTAGAAAGTTAATTGCAGGGTTTGAAAATGTTAATTATTTTTATGTCTCAATTTTCATGTGTTATGTTGTGCAACTAGTAATTTTTACATGTACATTTTCCTCCAATTTGATATAATGCTTGTAAATGGAATGCCTAATTGTATTTATATTAACTTGCAGTTTCAGAGATTATATGTCTTAGTTGTAAAGTTTTTTCCCTCTATTCTTTTGACAAATTTTTTTACCCTTGCTTTTAAGAAGAGGGGGGTATACTGTTTTACCCTTGTCCCTTCATTTGTTCGTTTGTTTGTATGTCAGTATGTTCGTTCGTCTGTCCGTCAGTAATAATATTTCCGTCACATTTTCTCAGCAACTTCATGAATCAGAGGTCTGATGTTTGCATATAGCTTTATTCGATAGTACCATAAGGTGTACATGTATACTGATTTTATGCTTCAAAGTCATTTACTTTCTGTTTACCGAATAACTACCGTAGGTTTTTATGCAAGGTGAATTTGGGGAGTGGGGGTATCACTTAAAGAGCATATGCTCACAGATTACTTGTTTTTTCATTTGAATTAAACCACCATCATACTACTGGAGGTAGATAGTGATAGGAGTTGTGTCAATCAGATACACCCTCTAGGTACCTATCTTTTATCAGCAGCTCCTTAATTAATTAAAGATTAAAAAAAAAAAAAACTTTCAAACCATTTTTTTCAGGGGAAGGGGATCTAATTATTTGTGAGCTACAGTTTTCTAGTTAAGCCATGTTTCTGGTAATTCTAACTTTTAATATATAACCTGCTTTATACATACAAACTATTTGCTCAGAATATGAATATTTTCTGAATCACAAATATTTGCTACAAAATAGCAAACAATCTAAGTCATTATACTTATTGTTCATATTTGAAGAAATCAATTTATGATGTAAGGTAGCTATCAACAATGTTTGTAAATCAGGGGTTGATTTTCCATATGGCTTTATTTATGTTTGTTTATTTTTGTCATACATATTTCTTGTATTGTTTGTACACTTTATGACTTGTAAACTAAGAATTGATTCAATGAAAACAGAATCAAAACCTTGTTTAGGAATTTCTTCACTCTTTAGTTGTAAAATAGTTTGAATTTGTTGATTGTTGGTTGTTTACAATTACATACATGTACATTGTACTTTTGATAAATCTGAAACTTTAGTCTTCTTTGTGATACATATAGTTGTTTTAATTTGGCAACATTCATCTACAATTGTTTAGTGCATATTCAAGGCCACAGTTTTAGAAATTAACTTCTGAGTCAATGTAGTCCTACATATATCTTCCCATTTTATAGAATTTTGTTGTATCTTAAAGAAAGTTTTTCCAATTCTATGGATAGGTTTACATATAATTTGTCCACAGGATACTGTATATTTCTTTTACTGAGGTCAAATATATGATAAGATGATAGCTTTTGATTCTGCCAGTTTTGAGTTTCTTTTGCTTTTGTTAAACTTGCAGTCATGACAAGACATATACATGTAGATGATTATACCATTACAGTTTTAATGTCCCACTCACATAAGTACTTGTAGACGGGTATATAGTGTTTTGGTCTTTTTGTTGACCTGTCAATCCCAAATTAGGTTTTCTTTTCAAGTATCTTTTCCATGTTGAGAGGTCGGCATCATGTCTTGGGCATTTTCTTGAGTTTTAAAAAAAAAATGTGAAGACTTGGTATTAGCAAAAACATTTAGAATATATAATGGCTAAATGTGCACCATTTCATTTAAGATGCATCTTTTTCTTATTACATACAGTTTATATACATGTTGCATTTGTGCATCTTTCTTTTCAAATTTTACAGACGTAAATTGTGAAATTCTTCTTTCAATTTTCTCCTCTTTTTTCTTTTGTTTCCCTTCTTTCCTTTTTTCCACAACCAAACTCCGTCATGATTTACCTTGGTGTACATATTATATATAAAAAACTTATTTCAGTTGTATAATTATTGTTGTCTGTTTAATGTAATGTATGTATTTTGTATGGGAGAAGACGTTCTAAGTTGTAGAACTTGTGTCCTATTCCTTTGTCTTAGTTTGTTTGACAATAAAATATGTTTAAATTATATACATGTTGATGAACAAGTACTGTATATTTTGTGTATTGCTATATCAAAGTAATGTAAATCTGATTAAACCACATGTAAATGTCCTTTTGAATCTTAATGATTCCAAGCTTTAAGACTTGTATGGAAAGAAATGGGAGTTTTTGAAATTGAAAAAGGATTATAAATTCTCTGTATAGGACCAAAGTTTAAATTCTAAATTAAATAACTCTATTTTGAAAGCTTTTATTGGTAAGCCTTTTTGTAGATATGACATTAAATTTGTCAAATGATCAAAAATTTTCATTAAAGGTAAAAAAAGTATGATGAAATGAATGAACTTTTATTTGGTATGACATAAGCTCCATATATGTTGCCCTGAGTTATGTAAGCTGCAGATGAATGCACAAAGTAGACAGTGTAGCTGTACAAAATGATCATTCAAGTTTGTTAAAAATGTTCAAATATTTATGTATAAATGTATCATAATTAATGTATAAGACTTGATTTGAATTATATGCATTTTATTTAGACCATGGGCAAATTGCAGAACCGCGAGCAGTGCCAAATGGCCTTGTTGAAGGCTGCTGGCGGTTGTCCATTATGGTTTTTCTAAATTGCCGTTAAATTGTGGGCTGTATCGCGTACACTTATTCCACATCCTATTATTTTCTATTACATTTCTGTCATAAGCTGGGGTCCAGAAATTTTTAAAAGCAGGATTATCTATTTCACTCATCAGAGGTTTAAAGGGGGTCCACTGGTCAATTATGCAAAAAACTGCATGAAATAACAAAATTTCCCCACAAAAGAAGTACCACTCCCCTCCCAATGACCTGTCTTTGGATCTGCTACTGCGTAGGGACATTTGTCTACGCATCATGTTTTCTCTTTAACATCTTAAACAAAAAGATTTTTGTAAAAATTTCAAAATTCAAACACGTTTTCATCATTTGCAATTTTATGACTGAAAATTAAAGCATTATCTTTAAAGAATTCTATTTTCCTCTGCTTTTATGCCGCTTCAACAACTTGTGGGGAGGGATTATAAAGTTTTAACAATGTCTGAGCTGACTGTAGGTCTGTACCTATTTCGAGGTGTGTAAAGATTTCTGTCAAGCCTTTCTCGAGGGATTTGAAGACAAAAATTGAAGTTGCTAGGGAAACTGTACAAATGTATGTCCTAACCTGTCAGATTCCCATTTCCTGTTTTATACTGGACTAATATGAAAATTTCCATCAAACTTGATTCTTCTCTCAAAAGCTGTATGAGAAAGGTTTGAAATTTAACGGAGTGGTTTGGTATGACAAACTGTCTGTCCTTAGTGATTTTCAAACATGTCAAGACACCTAACACTACCTGTTTGAGGTGCAGTGGCTTCAATTGCCAGGAATTCATTTTCCTATCATTTGTTTTCTTGTACTAAATAAAGACTGCATTATAATGAAGCTAAGCAAGCCTTAGTAGGGGACTTGCTTGTTTCTGATAAGATTTCTGGAGCAGTGTTTTAAATTCCTTTAAAGTATTTGTCTTTTGAGTGATATTTATCAAATTAATTCTTTAAGTACTGACAACCTATTTATATTTGTATACATGTCATGTTATTTATATGTCTTTAGATTCTTACAGTGCAGACTTAATTTATAAATGTACTTGAGTTTTAGATACTTGAGGATTGAAAATAGTTTTCAAGTATAGTAAAAGTCTTTTTAAATGTTATGGGAAGGTTCATGTGCATTGTATTGCATGTGAAAGAGCAGAATAAAATGTGTATGTTTACTTATGCTCAATTTGTTAAAACTTGTCACAGGGAATACAAATGTAATAAGTTCTTGTATTCTCAAGTACCCATCTTATATTTATTAATGCTTGATTGTTTTTTTTTGTCTCGCCTGTGACGAATAGTCGCTGAAGGTGAGACATAGGTATTACTTTCCGACGGTGGCGGCGGCGTAAACTTTTTTGTAAGACTTTTGTGGACAATGAATTGCTTGAAAAGTATAATAGCTAGGCATCTGATATTGGGTATACAGACAGTTCAAGTTATGGTCTATGCAACTGTCACCATGCCTGTGACCCTGACCCCATTTTCACGCTCCAGTGACTCTGTGAACTTAAGTCTTTTTCAAGTCAAAAACTTTTTAGTAAGACTTATGTGGATAATGATTTGCTGGAAAAGAATAATAGCTAGGCATCTGATATTAGGTAAACAGACAGTTGAGGTTATGGTCTATGCAACTGTCACCATGCCCGGTGACCCTGACCCCATTTTCATACTCTAGTGAATCTGTGAACTTTGGTCTTTTTTTCAGGCCAAAAAGTTTTTTGTAATACTTGTGTGGACAATAAATTGCTTGAAAAGTATAATAGCTAGACATCTGATATTGGGTATACAGACAATTTTTGGTTTATATCAAGATATGAAAGCTAAGGTAGTTTAGTGATGGTGCCGGCAGACGAGACAAACTTTTAGTGGCTACACTTGTTTTTCCATTGAAACTTATTATTCCTAGATTCCATCAAAATTTATACGGAATAGGTTTGTTTGTGCATAATGATTAATGGGTTCATTTTTAAAGTCTGATCACTTCTTCTTTGCTGACATGCTTTCACTGTGTTACAATGATTGCCTTTCTGTAAAAGAAGTCCTGCTATTATTTGATAGCATAACTTGATTTTTGCATAATTCTTAATATATTTTCTTTTGTTTGTAAAAGATCAACATTTCTTTATCTCATGTCAGGTTGGCTGCATGCTGAACATGTTTGGCTAAATAAGTCAAGATTTTCTTAAGTGGAAGACAGTTTCCCAATGCTTTCTTAGTACTGACAATTTAAATCTCAATTAAGACATTAAACAGAACATTACAATTTTCATTGTTTCATAAAATTTCAGGTAGAAATAAGAGATTGTCCCCTTTGGTAGACCCACCAACTGTAAATCTTGACGAGGATTCAGGTATCCGGGAGTTTGTCTTCTTGTGTGATTAGTCTCGGCCAGAATGCTATTTAGTTTGGTTGTTTGAGAAAAACATATATATATATTCCTTTGTACTTTTAACAGTTTTATTTTTTTGCAGATTAATTTTCAGTCCATTGCAGGTTATCATTATGAAATTGCTGTTTGATTTCTTAAATAAATAGTTGTGTAGTTAAATGCTAGTACGTGTAGTTTGAGAGAATACGTGTAGTTTGAGAGTTAAATTTGCTGACAATCTATTTGTAAGCCAGAAAACAAAGCTTTAGCATGTTCTAAGGGGAATAATTCATGTTTTTAGAGTGGAAGACCTTAACATTTTAAGTTTGAAATTGAAGAGCAAAACCTCAATCACAGCAAAAAAATTAGAATGCATTAGTTATCCTTCTGCTTTGAGAACATTCTTATGTAGTTTGTTTAAAAAATAGTTCTTTAAATATTTGGATGTACTTGTAATGAATTTGTATCTAAAATTTCAAAACTTATAGAAAAATAAGTACAAAAAGTTAACAGATTATAAATTTTATTACAATGTGTAATTGAGTACAAATCTTATTACAGATCTAGAGCATGATGAGTTGAATTTAAAGACATTAAAGAAAGGAAATTTCATGAAAACAATGTTTGAATTGCTGTCTATAACTGATAATAGTGAACAATGTTACTAATAACCAAAATATAAGAGTTTGGTATATATATGCACTTTGTTACATGTATTTTAGAACATCTTTACAGTAATCTTTAATATCCATTAATTACCATCTTTTTGTTTTTCAGGACGTAACCAAGGATATCGTAGTAATTTTTCATCGTATGCCGAGTGGGAGAAGACGTACGGCTATAACTTGAGTAGTGACAGTGGAAGTGAGAGTGATAATGATGACTCTGATGATGACAAGAAAAATGGAGGTAATTGACATGCTCAATATTTCTGAGTTGTATTTGCACTTTTCAATGTATTTTCTTTGGTGGTGAAACTATTACTATATTATTCAACACAGTCTCTACTGCAACAAAAGCCACTCACATTATTCAAGTCTGTGTAAACTGCACATGTATTTTGCTTTGAATGCACTCTGATGATGCTTGTTCCATTTTGTATGATTCTTTGTATGACCTGCCAAAAATTTTGGCTGAGACCTCTGTCTGTTTGTAACACTTCAGTAAATTACATGGTTACTGTCCATACTATAGTTCTAATATGGTAAAATGAAACTAGCTATCATTAGTCTCCTAAAACCAGTTTCTAGATTTCCATCAGTCATGGCAAATTGTCTCTTAGTCATTTTTGACGTCTTTATTGTAAACTTGTTTTTAATTTTGCATTTTCTGTTTAGTTTTTGGATAAGCATCTGAACTTTAATTGGCAATTCACATGAGGATCTATCTTCCCATGGTTTGATTTTTCATGAAAATAACAAAGACTCTTAAATTAGCAAAAAGAAACCACTACGGCCTTAGTAAAATTTTTTGCATTATAGTATTTTTCCATTCATGATGTGCTATCGCAGGTTCATGTCTTTATAAATTGTTTTCTATAGAAGACCCTGATATTCCAGAATTACAAAAGAATTATGGTTTGATTTACTGTTTTTACTGTTTCTAATTGTTACATCTTGTTGGAATGAAGTATTTTATTATTTTTTTATTTACAATTTTTTTTTCTTTTCTCAATTTGATTTACATATGTAAATTGCATTTATCTCCCTTGGACCAAAAAATGTTATGTATGTTTAAAATTTATTTATTATCTAATTTATACACTACTGTTTTTAAGTATGGAATTTTATTATGTCTCCCCCCACTTTTGTGGGGAGACATATTGTTTTTGTCGTGTCCGTCCGTCTGTCCGTCACAAAGTTTGTCAGTGCAACTCCTCTGAAACTACTGAACCGAATTCAACGAAACTTGGTATATAGGAAGGACACCATATGTAGTTGTGCATATTACCAGGAAATTTTGATCCTCAAATTTTGTGGAAGTTATGGCCCTTTGAACTTAGAAATTTGCTGAAAATCCTCATTTATCATCTTGTCAGCGCAACTCCTCTGAAACTACTGAACCAAATTCAACGAAACTTGGTATATAGGAAAACACCATATGTAGTTGTGCATATTACCAGGAAATTTTGATCCTCAAATTTTTGTGGAAGTTATGGCCCTTTGAACTTAGAAATTTGCTGAAAATCCTCATTAATCGTCTTGTCAGTGCAACTCCTCTGAAACTAATGAACTGAATTCAACAAAATTTGGTATATAGGAAGGACATCATATGTAGTTGTGCATATTACCAGGAAATTTTGATCCTCAAATTTTTGTGGGAGTTATGGCCCTTTGAACTAAGAAAGGAGTATATTCGGAAAGGGCCAAAAACGGTCCTATATTTCAAATTTGAGACAGCTACAAAATAATGCTGCTAGAGTTGTCATATGACTCTGTACTGTATAAAATGTTACAAGTTGTGCATGAATTGTTTACTTTCGTGAACAGGAGAGACCTTTAAAGTTAGTGAACTTCTTTAAAAATCGCTATTTTTGACATATTAAGCCTTTTTTTCTGTGAAAAATGATGAATATAATGTTGGCCGCATATTCTGACCAAAATTATTTTTTGGTTAAAATATTTACTTTTTTAAAGTAATAAACAAATAAACAAAAATCTATGTTGGTCAGAGCATGCGGCCACTTTTGATTTTGGTACAATAGTGGTGAAAAGGGGTAAAAAATGGACAAAAATGAAGATTTTACTAATTTTTCTAATATTTAGGGGGTCACTGAAGGAAAGAGCACAATTTTATCACTAGAAAACTATTATATTTGTTAAATATAGGTATTCTGTGAGTTATTTCCATTGCATTCTATTAGATTTCTTGAATATGAAAAATCGGCCCAATTACAGGGCCAATTATAGGCCTTTGTGAACATACTCCTTTGCTGAAAATCCTCATTTATCATCTTGTCAGCGCAACTCCTCTGAAACTACTGAACCGAATTCAATGAAACTTGGTACTGTGGATTCATTTATTTTCGTGGGTACCAATTTTCGTGGTTTAGTAAAAAAAGGTCAGTTCGTGGATTTTCAAATTCATGGTTCTGAAGTCTCCACCATAAAGGGCCTTTTGAACTTGGAACTTTTTGGGGAAAGGGGGGGAGACATCGTTTTTGTAGGCAAAAACAAACTTTAATTTTCGTTTTTATGGAACAATTTTCCAGTCATAAATTAATCACTAAGCGTGTCTCATATGTAGGGTATTGACCTTTTTATACGACTGCAAAATTTTTGCGATCGTATAATGTTATGGCGATGTCGTCGTCGTCGTCGTTGTTGTCGTCGTCGTCTGGGGACATTTGATTTCCGTGCGATAACTTGAGTAAATGTTGACCGATTGTTATAAAATTTTGATATGATGTTTATAACCACTAAAGGAAGGTTGGTATTGCATTTGGGGTTTCTGGCTCCTACCGTTTTAGAAAAAAAGGCCAAAAGGGGCTAAAATGGGTGTATTGACAAAACTGTTGTATAATGGTTATTATTCGTTAGATTTTGAAAATTCTTTTTTTATTGTACTCTTCATTAAATTCTGTCAACTAAATGTGTCAATAGTTTTGATAAATATTGCACTGTTACATTGCTACAGGGGGCCAAAGATGGGCCACGCCCCAAAAAGCAACTTTTTTATTTGTGGTCCGATTTTCAAAATCTTTTTTTCATTCGATTGCTTGTGAAAATCCCTGCCTGCATTTTTCAATCAGATTTGCAATATCTCTTTCTGTTTTAGAGAAATTAGGGGTAGAAGGGGCAAAAAACACCCTTTTTAAAAGTTGGTCCAGACAAATGGTTTTACACAAGAAATTTACTTGTAGTGGGCCAGCCAATTGTTATGAAGTTTTAATATGATTATTATATCCACTCAACATGCTCAAGGAAGCTTGCATTTGGGGTTTGTGGCCCCTACTCTTTTAGAAAAAAAAGGCCAAAAGATGGCTAAAACGGGCCAAAAATATCAATTAAAATAGAAATGTTATTATAAATATATGTGTTAAATATGCATTTTAAAGTCCACCATGGGATGCATGTGTCAAAATTTTTTGTAAGTCCACCATGGGCTGCATGTGACAAAAGCAATAGACTATCCATATTGGGCCTCCAACGTACAGGGTTCAACTTGTTGCGGTCGTATCATGCTGCGCTCGGCGTAGCTTTTTATTCTCACAATCTTTTGACATGGTTTTTCATCGAAATTGTATTTAGATTTTTAAATTGATTTTTGTCCTAATCATGGCTGAAAAAATGCGGATAGTACAAAAAAACAGACAACAATCAATCAATTAATCAATCAATATCATCCCCATATCTCCATCGTACATGTTGTTAGAGAACAATTTACCCCAAACAAAAAAGGTGCCAAGGGTATAATGTTCTTTATCCAGGCAAAAAGATGTGATATTTCAAGTTTATTATATAGAACTGTATCTAGAAAATATAGAGCAATGTCCTGAGAACAGGAGGTGCATTTGGTGTGATCACAGCCCCTTTTGTAAAAATTAAATGAAAAAATCTCATGGATTACACCTAAATACACCTAAATGGGTCAAATTTACAGTTACTAACTTAAAAAAAAAAATGTCCTTAACCGATCAACTATACCACATGTAGTCTGTAGTACTGGTATACAAATTTATTTGAATATATGCATGAAATTTAAATTTCATAACAGATCAGTTGCACTATGGAGTGATTATTAATTTTCAAGTTATAAGGTTTCTGTCTGTGTTTATCAAACTTTAAGATCAACATTGTCTGGCCAGTATTATTGATTTATCTATTGAATAAGTAACAAATTTAAACAATGGAAATTGGTTTAAACCTTACGCGAATGGAAATTCTTATATCCTTTTGTATTGTCGAAGCTTGGCTAAATATTACAAGATAAGCTAATTTGGGTGTGCATATTTTTTGTTCAAGGTACAAACTGGTACGCAGCAGGAAAAATTAATTACAACCTAACAAAATGAACGCACAGACAAAATCTTGCACATTTTATTAATGTTGTTACTGCAGTTAGGTTGTAAATTGGATTAATACAAGAATATTTAAAACTTATTCAATCAGTTGTTAGTAAACAGCAGGAATAGGACTGTCTTCAACATTGCAAACATCCTACCTCACTAGCAAAGCAATATCCTTGGTCCATTTTACCAAGTTAATGGAAACAAATCTTTGTTTCTGCTGTTAACAGATGCTACAACTAAATTATGTTGCATTTTATAATATTTACAAATACTTTTGCCTATTTTCACAGAATATTTTGACAGATATATCAGCCTCATTAGCCCTTTGGAGAAAGATATTGAAGATGGTACAGTGTAAAATCAAAACAAAAAAAGGGATCTTTTTTTTTATACTGGATTGTAGAGGTTGTAAAAAATGTTGGTGTAAAGATATTACTTTCGTAGATCTTTTCAAAAAGTAGTGCAGGTTTAAGTTTTGCATGTTTTAGTAGAGAGGTTTTGGAATTTAGAACCTTATATGGGAGGATGGACCATTGCATGTCATAATAAGACAAGAATATTTTATCTAACATTTATCAAGGAATAATATGAAATAAAGAAATAAAATTTGGCACTTGTAATAACTTGTTTATTCTTAATATAGAAGGTTGAGAGATGGTTATAAACATAAATGTATGAAGCAAGCAGAGGTACCAATGGGGTATCCGAATATCAAAAGTCCGAAAGGGCAGAGACAAAACCAGTAAACACCAACAAGAACAGGACAAAAACGGACAACATGTAAAACAATATATACCCAAAAATGGCACTACACAGGAATGGGGCCAATAGATGCCAATACATGAAATAGTATATTGACAAATGTAATTCGTGAAGTGGTTTATTGGGTATTAGACGGCAGATTATCTCGACTGAATACACAAATCTGTTGATCTAGATGATCAATGCAGGGGTATAATTCTGTTTACATAGAAGATTTATGATATATATGGATTGGTTGTGGTGTTGTCAGAATTGTGTTTGTTAAAAAGTTCTAAAAGTTTCTGATACTTAGGGTTTGGTCAATACCAGTCATATGGTTTTTTTTATGAAATGTTTGTTTTATGGAGTTTGTGTTCTATCTCTCAGATGAATGCTGATGTTGGTTTGTCATAGAATTTTTTTTTCTCCTTAGTTGAATTTGACACGCTGAAATGACTATAATAGCAACATGATTGGTGTGCTATAGCAAGCAAGAACTGCATAGTGACAGTCTTCCGGAGCACCTAAGTTCACTCTTGATACATCTTTTGTTCATGTTGTTGATTGTCATTCAGTTTTATGTTGTTTTTTTCTTCATATTGTTCTCATTGGTGTTGACTGGTTTTGTCTTTGCCCTTTCAGACTTTTGACAATCTGATGCACATTGGTACCTCTTTGCGTCTTTCTAAATGTTTCTAAGGTTAAGAATAGTTTTGGTCTTGTTCTTAAGTTTCTGAACTTTCAGATTGGATTTTGTCTTGCCATGTTGATGTAAAGGAAAAGCTTGATCTATTAAGTCACAGATGCTCTACCTACCGGTAGACTTTAAGGCCTCACTTAGTTTCTTGATAAATCTTAAGTATACCAGTACAAATTTTTAGACAATCTAACTTGTGGCTACTTATCAATTTGCTTTAATGCAAAATAAACTTGAGTTTAATGGACATAAAATCACATGTTTTTCATGTATGAAATAAGCTTTGTCAGGTTTCATGTAGAAAACACCTACGCAATTGTTTATAGCAGAAGAACTGTTTTGTTGACCAAGTTTTTGCAGTTTTTGTAAATCACTCACAAGAATGAAATAAACAGATTTAAATGAACTACAAAGAGGTCTAAAATAGTTAATTTCAAGAGTATGTGTTAAGAACCCATGCACTTTTATTGCAGGATAGAAACTAGGTTATTTTCTGTATAAGAGTGCAATTTCATATTTTATGTTGTTTGTCTTTTTAAAATACCACAAACAAAGATCTTATTACAGTTGTTTTTATTTAGAATTTTTCCTAAATTCATTAGTTATAAAAGAACAAATATCGAGCTATAAAGAATGTCAAGATATTACACAATTATCAATAGTAAATTACTTAAGATTTTTTGTCCGTCATTTGTAGAAAGTGGTTCATTGTTTCTCAGATAATAACACTATAGATAGGGATACTTATATTCTAATTTAAAACTATTTATAAAGACCTTTTAAATACTGGATAGTCAATACTTATATCAAGGGGTTTAAAAATTTAAAAGATTTGGCAAGTTGATCAGTTTACGGTAAAGTTTCTTTATTCCGGAATGGGATATTGACATTGCTTGGTCTGTATTAAACATGTATGGTTATTTCTGTGGATATTTTGAAAATATGGAATAACTAGAAAACTTAAAGGAGATTGTGTACTGAAAAATCATGAAGAAGATGTTTAAATTTAGAAAACAAGGACAAAAAGTGTAGCCTTCTTTAAATTTTTAAAAGGATACTCTTAAGATTTACGATTTAGAAGAACTGGATGTAAAAAAAGAATTTGTTCAACGTTTTACAATATTTTACGTGATACAGTAAAAGTGACAAGTTTCTCTTGGAAAGAGAAGCAAATATAAAGTTTTTATCTGCAGCCAAACTGTTATGGATTTGGTATATCCTGAATTGGAGAGGAATTGCTGAGTTTTCTTAAAACAGTTTATTTGCATTTATTTTTACCTAGTTAAACAAGTTTGATTCTAGTCCAGGGCAGAGTTGTTAGTGGAGTGATATAGATTAATGGAGACAAATTGATCTGCATTTAATTTTTATTCAAATACTTTCAACTGATCAACCATTACATGAAAGTAGCATTAAGCCATAGAATTGTTTTGTATCCTGAATTAAATTGGATTATGATTTGTGCAATATTTTATGTATTCTATGCTGAGACAAATGAAACTTGCAAATAGATGTTTCTCAAAAGAATATTCATGTGTTATATGTGAAAACTGTCACGAAAATTTGTAAATTTCAAATTGATTTCCTTTTAAAAAGGATTGTGAGAAGTTGAAACTCTCTCTGTTAGAAATCAAATACAAATAAATAAAAAATGAATAGGAATAATAGTTTGGATCACATATTTGAGATGGCTGGACGATCTGAGCAGCTTTCGAGGTTGCCTGGATTAGATATACAGTTAAGCGATGGTGAAAACTCTTCGGACGATGATGACGACAGACTCCTAATGTTCCCCTGGTCTTCGTTTGTAAATTATGAACTTTTAACTGATTTGGATTTTTTCAAAAATGCAGGTAACAAATTTTAAGTTGTTAATGCTGTATACATCTTAGCGATATCAATTTACAATGTTTTAAAAGGTTTTAAAAGACCTGTTCATGTAAAATGTAAGAATTAATATCAGACCCTTTTCTGCAACGTTAGATGTAGAGGCATCTTGTTCCTCTAAATTTTGTACATGTATAGTATTTATAATCTGTACAATTAAAGTACAGGTACTGTCTATATGATTATACACCACAGGATGGATCCAGAAATTTTTTGTATGGGGTTCTACGGTTTCACCAACAGTCCACTAAAAAGCTTAAAGGGGGGGGGGGGGTTCCAGACCAGTTTGACAGAAAATCTACATGATTTTTTTTTTTTAAATGAGAGGAGTGGGGGCTCAAAACATTTTCTCTGGATCTGCCAATACATTATATCTGCATGGTTTATGCCATCTACATGTATTTCAAGCTTTTCATAGCTTTGCTTCCACAAAAAAAGGTATGGAAGGTCTTGATTACAGACCAGTGTGTGATAGAGGGCATCTTATATCTTTGAATTTGGAATACCCTTTCAGAGTTAAAATGGATTCTAACACATTTACAGTTGTGATGTCTCTTTTCTATAGGTGGTTTTCTTTGTTTGTCATGCTTTCATATATATCATCAATGCTGGATCCCTTTGAAATCTTTCAAATTGATCTTTTAATTGTTTAATAGCATTATAAACCATTTATGGTTTCATATTTCTACCATTCTTTCTTGACAATAACTTGAAAGGTTTAGAATTCTAAACAAAGTCTTTCAATTGTTCAGTATTGTTTAAAATACTGCTGGAAAATTACACTATGATAAATAAAATCCAGATTTATCAAAATGTTTTGATGCTAATGTTTTCAATATGAATGTGGATTTTCAAACATTGAATATTCACAATATTATCATTTTAAGATATATATCGTGATATAATGCTGAATAGATGTCTTAAACTGAGACTTGAATTTCAGCGATAGAAATCGATGAATAGATACAACTATTATAGCCTTCATTTATAGGGGCATTGGAGCTTATTGGGTCTAATTGAAGTGATTTGAAAGCAGATATGTGATCAGATTTATAATCTAAGGTCCTTTTATCTAGGGTCTATTTATTTATTAAATGTCTTGTGTGCTAGAGACGGCCTGTTTTTGTTCTTGTTTATCTGTTGAGTTTAGACACACTTTGTCTGTTGTTCAGTTTGATTAAAGTTATTTGTGAAAATTGAACAGTTGATTTTTGAGAGTAAGGTTTTTGTTAAAAATTAAAAAAGTTATAGTTGATTTTTAACAGCTGAGGTATATTTGACTTAGAACCAAAAATAAAACCTCATTTACAGACATTTCCTAAATTGTCTATTGTACCGTATGAGTTGGGTTTTTTTCCTGGGAGCTAAATTTTGCGGATTTCTATAAAAATGAGAGATCTTTTTTTTCGCGCTATTCAATATTCTCTTAGAAGAGTATTAAATGTACATATAATATATATATAAAATATACGAGAATTTATTTTTGCGAATAGACAACTACCGCGAATAAAGCGAAAATTAGATACCCGCGAAAAAAACAACTTATACGGTATGTTGTCTTTTCCCTTGAAAACAAAACATGAATGTTCAGCCTGGTTGCAAAAGTGTGACCACCATACTGTGGAAGGCTGCATGTGGTCATTTTTTTGCCTGTCTTTCATGAGTGCAATTGCTATTGAAATGAAACATTGTCTTTACAGTTTGATTTAAAATTCTACACAATTTATGTCTGAATTGCACCTGTTAAGTAATAAATAAGATTAGAATTACACACTGTAGTAATCAAGATCAAAGGGTGTAGGGGATTATATAATGGCCCAGGCTTAAATCCAAGGTCTTCTAGGCCACAGAAAGGGGAGATTACTGGGATTAAAGTGTAAATCTTATTATTTGGTAGACTGTGGTCATTTACAAAGAATTTAAGAATGCTTGAAATAATCTGTGAAATGTTGTTGGCGTTAATATTGATTTTTAAATCGTTTTAGGTCATTATTGCAATTAGACAAATTAGAACATCCAGTTTTGTTCTTCTGTTGAAAAATAGTCTCCCTTTGTTGCTAGACCAACCACTGACCCTTTACAATTATTTTAAGTCTTTTACTCTAAATATGTACATCTGAATAACAACTTTTTCAGTCTTTTTCACATCCATGTGCATTTTAAATATCTATGAACTTCTAAAAGGATGTAAATTCAATATCAACTACACATGTTTTGAAAAATGGTCAATAAATGAAAGATGAAAGAAAACCAAATATTTTACTTTATAATTTACAAAATACAAAGTACAAATGTATAAGTTTAATCAACAGAGTCTATACCTGAGGAACCCCCAGATTCTCCTAGTCCCAGGTTATTTGGAGGTACCGTGGTTTTGTAACTTTAGCTAGAGGGTTATTGTACTAGCCATAATTTGTGGTTTTAAAAGGCTAGCATTGGGATTCATGGAGTAGATTTTATATTATATTTAATTTTTTTTACATTTTTTTACTTATTTAGTTTATTTGCTGCTGGTCAATAATTAATGCTACAGATTTCAATTTTACACAATTGTCTAATGGTACTCTTTTATGTCTTTGTACAAAACTTGAATTGAATTATAAATATTTTTATTAAAAAAAGAATAAAAGTGAGAATATCCATGAAAGTTGATAAAAACAACTTTAATTATCTTTTGTGTGTTATCAATTGGCTTCTTTTGAAAATTACATGTAATTGACAAATGAATTGTAAAATTAAGTATTTTGATAGTCTTAATTATAACAATCCTTATTTCTTTTCATTTTAGACAACAAGCTCCAGGAGGAGTTACTACGGACCACACAGCTTGTGTACAGTTATCAAGATGGCAAAGGAATGGTAGGCTTCATTAACATGTTTTTTACATGTCTTTCATGTTTGTCCAAACTTTACTTTGGAAAGAATCAAAGCATCACCAAAGATAAATTATTTAAAAAACTATTATAGCCTAAAAACAATATAAAAAAAAACAAAAAACACTCAGGTCATTAAACAGAACACAACCAAACCTTACAAAACTACATGTACATGATTGATTAACCAAGCAGCAAAGGAAACTTATGACGAAATAAGTCTTTATCATTCTTAAACTGATTGATGACTCTAGTGATCATTTCATCACAAAATTTTTTGTGGAATAAATTGATAGGACATGTCTTTTTCTTAGACTTTTACATGTATGAGCTTGATTGTAATGTTTATTGCATTGGTATCATTAGGATATTTCATGTAATGCCATTATATACATCACTTATATATCACAGAATAAAAATTCTGGAAATATGAAAATATGAGAGAGCAGAAATTCCTTTCATAAATCAAACATGAACAAATGTATATCATATTGTTAATCATTAAATCTTTTTTTGACTTAATTTCAGGTGCCAAAGCTCAGAGAGCCAAGAAGTCTGTTTGCCTTGTCTAAAGAACTTGGTCCTCAACAGGCTGCAAGATGGTAACTAAATCAATCAGTTGTTTCAATTGTATTTTTCTTTCATTACAAACAAACAATTTAAACCAAATGAAATAAACCTGACCTGCACAACTTATTAGCTGCCTTCTCTTGGCAAGTACATTTTTGCCGGATTTCACTAGTGTTATAAAATGGTGAATGTCTGGCGGGCAGACGTAGGCGGGGAAAAAACTTTCGTAACAGTTTTCTCAGCAACTACTAATCACAGCCATTTGATATTTGGTATGTACAGCATCAGGGTGGGTTCCAATTAAGTGGAATTCGATTTCTGGTCTGTCGCTCATCTACTTCCTGTTAAACGAAATCCGTCCATTTCTTTCTTTGACCCATTTTTGGGTAATTTTAAAGAAAACATCTTTTTAACATAATGTAACCCTTAACACACATATGTTTTCCTTATTATGAAAATAAAAGTCATAATAAGTTTTTGAAATCTCATATTCAGTTTCCTTATTTTTTGTAACATTTCTGATATGATGCATTAAAGGAATCTGATAATAATTCATTTAGCTCTAATACCATGAGAGATTTTGATATAAACCAATTTCTTTCATTTGTTACTATGAGAGGCTAGAAATGTTTTACTCTGCGATAATATCAAGGTGCATGATAGCATTTATCATTGTTGAAACTTGTACCTAATAATCTACAAGTTGAGTTAGTTTTATAGAATGATTGTCATGTTGATTGTGTTGAAACAATCCCTTATTTTCTGAGACCCTTCAAAATAGTAGAAAATTACTTGGTTTCAATAACAACTCTATCGAAAATCATTTATATTCTTGTCACTGTTACAATGTTAGACCTTTATACAAATATTGATCATTTTAAGTTTTCTATTTACACAATCAACAAGAAAAATTATTTTTAACTCAAGTCTATTGTTAAAATCTTGTCTAAAAAATTATTTTTATTTCCTATCTTTTGTTCACAGGCCTTCAGAAATCCAAGTACTGAATGAGAAAATTAAACATTTGTATTACATTCCTCCTGAACCTGAGCCTTTCTATAAACCCAGTAAGTAAACAGAGGATTGATACTCTTAATGGTATAGATGTTGTTAAAAGAGATTTAGTAATTAACAGTAACAAAACGTTACTAAAGGGGAATGATCAATTTAAAATGCCCAAGAAGAACGGACAAAAACCTGATAACTAGAAACTAGAGAAATACACACTTCAATGGTCCTGACTTAAAAGACATTTGAACAAGAAAAAGTTAAAAAGACATTATGTCCCATCTCACACATCTGGGACAGACGGACAGACCTGAACAATATTTGCCCCCCTTACTTTCATAGATGGGGCGTAAAAATGATTGGTCCAACCAGCTTTTATGAAACCAAACTTCCCTCTTCCATTGCAATCTAAGAGTCTGACAACAATACAAATACAATAATGCTGTGAGACAAAATTGCAAAAAATAAGTGATCACCTCAGTACAGCAGAGTTATAAAAACTACATAAAAATGCATGCACCAACTTCTCTATTCAGAAATTTAGATTTTAAGACCAGATTTCACAGAGTGAAAAAATCCGGGTTATAAAATGGTGAATGTCAGCGGGTGAGCAGGTGATAAAGAAATTTTGAACAAATTTTCTCAGCATCTACTTATAACAGCCACTTGATTTGTGTATACAGCATCAGGGTGGGGTCAATGAAGGATTGAATTGTAGGTCTGTTGCTCACCTTCTTTCTGTTTAACACAATCTGGCCATTTTTGACATTGGCACATTTTTCATCTAAAGATTGATAGTTAAATACTTTTTTAGCTCACCTGACCCGAAGGGTCATGTGAGCTATTGTCATCACTTGGCGTCCGTCGTCCGTCCGTCGTCCGTCGTCTGTCGTCCGTCGTCCGTCGTCCGTAAACTTTTTAAAACGTTAACTCCTCTGACACCATAAGTCCAATTGCAACCAAACTTGGTATGGTTGTTCATTAGCATTCGGTGCTTAGAACTGATGTGGGGATTTTTGATTCGTCGTAAAACATGGCCGCCATGGCTAAATATAGAACATAGGGGTAAAATGCAGTTTTATGCAAATAACTCAAAAACGGCTACAGATATCAAAATTCTGGCGGAGTAAAAGTGATCAGCACCTCAAGATCTACCTACCCTGAAATTTTGAAGAAAATCCAAATACCCATGTAGGAGTTATTGCCCTTTTTGTGGATTTTTTGCAAATTTTGCACCTGTTTAGCTCAATATCTTGAAAACTATACTAGATATTTGAGAAATTTAAATTGCATATTGTTAAGCACATCAAGATCTACAAAATATGTAACAGGGTCAACGTTGTAGGACCTTTCCTTTTAGGAGTTATTGCCCTTAGAACGTCAAAATTTAGCATTTTAACAGCATTTCCTCATTACATTGAAAACGTTAACTCCTCTGACACTTTAAGTCCAAATGGAACCAAACTTGGTATAGTTGTTTATTAGCATTAGCTGTATAGAACTGATGTGGGGATTTTTGATTGGTTGTAAAACATGGCCGCTGTGGCTAAAAATAGAACATAGAGGTAAATGGCAGTTTTTTGCAAATAACTCTAAAACGGTGACAGATTTCAAAATTTTGATTGGGAACAAAAGTGATCAGCACCTCAAGATCTACCAGCTCTGAAATTTTGAAGAAAATCCAACAACCCATGTAGGAGTTATTGCCCTTTTTGTGGACTTTTTGCAAATTTTGCACCTGTTTAGCTCAATATCTTGAAAACTATACAAGATATTTGAGAAATTTAAATTGCATATTGTTAAGCACATCAAGATCTACAAAATATGTAATAGGGTCAACGTTGTAGGACCTTTCCTTTGAGGAGTTATTGCCCTTGGAACGTCAAAATTGAGCATTTTAACTGCATTTCCTTATATTGAAAATGTTAACTCCTCTGACACTTTAAGTCCAAATGGAACCAAACTTGGTATTATTGTTTATTATTATTAGGTGTATAGAACTGTTGTGGGGATTTTCGATTGGTTGTAAAATATGGCCGCTGTGGCTAAAAATAGAACATTAGGTTAAACTGCATTTTTTTGCAAATAACTCAAAAAGGGTGACAGATTTTTAGATTTTGATTGAGAACAAAAGTGATCAGCACCTTTAGATCCACCATATTGTCAGATGACCCCCTTATTAATCTTATGACCCTTTCAACGTTAAATCGATTTTGCCTTATAACCTTTACTTCAGGCACATATGTCAGGTGAGCGATTCAGGCTCCTGGGAGCCTCTTGTTTAAACAGAGGAGCATTTGTAGTGTGTCATATGTCTTTTAAGACAGCATTGAGCAAAAATTATCTTGTTGAAATTTCATGGTTTAAAATATAAATCAACATTGACAATGGCATGATTGGAAACTTTTAATTCATGTAATTGGTAAACTGAAAATTGTATCAAACATGATCAAAAACAAGTTGATATTTGTGTAAGATTTATTATTTATTTTTCATTTAATTCGTAAAAGATTCACTAAGCATGTAACCATGATTTATTTTCTTTGATGGTATTTACTTTTTACTGTAACTTTTAAACAGTTTCTTTTCAGTTAAAGACTGAAAGCTTATATTTAAAAGGTCAATTGGTCAAGATAAATATTTTCTTTTTACTTAAGGAAACATTCAACTTTGTTTTTAAATACAAAATTTGTTTAATGTAGTATAAGATCTCTAACAAAATGTCAACAGATTTCAATGAAATTTTGTATACCTGATTGAATTAAAATCTTTTAGGATGTTATGATTTCCTGATAGTTTTATGATTTTTCCCTGATCTTTAGAGTTGTTGACAATTATTCTATTTGGAGGGTTGTAATAATTAATACCAATATTAGGTTTTCACTAATGTAAACAACTTTTTGAAAATTTAATTAATTTATTTTGTACAACTTATATTTTGTGAATGGTGGGTTTTGTATTTTTGAATTTTTGGCCAGATTTCACGGAGTGAAAAATACGGGTGTTAAAATGGTGAATGGTGTGCGAGCAGGGAAGAAATTTTTTGTAACAGTTTTCTCAGCAACTGCTTATTGCAAGCACTTGATATTTGGTATACAGCATCAGTGTTGAGTCCCATAATGTGGGATTGGATTTCAAATCTGTCGCTCGCTTACTTTCTTTTAGCTCACCTGACCCGAAGGGTCATGTGAGCTATTGCCCTCACTTGGCATCCGTCGTCCATAGTCCGTCCGTAAACTTTTAGAAACTTTAACTCCTCTGACACCATAAGTCGGATTGTAATCTTACTTGGTGTGGTTATTCTTTGGGGTATGGTGTACAAAACTACTGTTTGGATTGATGATTTGTCAAAAAACATGGCCGCCATGGCTAAAAATAGAACATAGGGGTAAATCAAAGTTTTTCACAAATAACTCAAAAACAGTGACAGATATCAAAATTACAAATACCAAAACGCGGGTATAAACGATTAATTTGGATATGCTATATATCGATATTTCAAGGAGTAACCTCTCATCAGTAGCATTTAAATCAAAACATTGGAAGGTCAAACCCAAACTGTTGAAAACGAAAAGTACTCAAAACCAAAAAGTTCTAACAAGGAAGCCAAATCCAGCACCTAGGATATCGACCATGTGTATTACAAGGAAAGAAACCTGGTGTTTTAAACAATTTAGAATTTAAAAAATTTCAAAATTCTGGCATTGGGCAAAAGTGATCAACACATCAAGATCTACCTGCCCCGAAATTTTCAAGAAGATCCAACAATTGATGTAGGAGTTATGGCCCTTTTTCTGGATTTTTTCAAAATTTTGCACTTATTTAGCCCTATATCTTGAAAACTATACAAGATATTTTAAATATTCAAATTGCATATGATTGAGCACATCAAGATCTACATTTCATGTAATTAGGTAAAAGCTGTAGAACGATTTCTTTTAGGAGTTATGGCTCTTAAAGCGTCAAAATTTACTGTTTTTCATTACTTTTCCCCTGAATTTCAAAGATTAACTTGTCTGACACCATATATCCAACTTCAACCAAACTTGGCACAGTTGTTAAATAGCATATACGCTACAATTGTATCGTTCAGAATTTTGATTCGTCAAAAAATATGGCCGCCATGGCTAAAAATAGAACATAGGTGTAAATTGCAGTTTTTTGCTAATAACTCAAAAATGGTTACAGATATCAAAATTCTGATTGGAGACAAAAGTGATCAGCATCTCAAGATCTACCTGCTGTGAAAGTTTCAAGAAGATCTAACAACTGATGTAGGAGTTATTGCCCTTTTTCTGGATTTTTTCATTTTTTTTCACTTGTTTAGCCATATATCTTGAAAACTATACAAGATATTTCAAAAATTTAAATTGCATATGATTGAGCACATCAAGATCTACATTTCATGTATTTAGATCAAATCTGTAGGATCATTTCTTTTAGGAGTTATTGTCCTTAAAACAATAAAATTTACCATTTTTCATTACTTTTTCCCTGAATTTCAAAGATTAACTTGTCTGACACCGTAAGACCAACTGCATTTTAACTTGGCACACTTGTTTAATAGCTTATATGCTACAACTCTATGGTTCAGATTTTTGATTCGTCAAAAAATATGGCCGCCATGGCTAAAAATAGAACATAGGGGTAAATTGCATTTTTTTGCTAATAACTCAAAAATTGTTTCAGATATCAAAATTGTGCAAGAATCAAAAAAGATCAGCATATTAAGATCTGCCTGTGCTGAAATTTTAGGAAAGATCTGACTGCTGATGTGGGAGTTATTGCCCTTTTTCCTAATTTTTGCCAAATTTTGCACTTATTAAGCCCAATATCATGAAAACTAACCAAGATATTTCAGAAATTTAAATCACATATGGTTATGCACAATGATATCTACAAAATATATGTGTCTGTGTGGTTCAGGTGAGCGATTCAGGCTCCTGGGAGCCTCTTGTTAGAGTTGTTTCTCTTTGAAGGATGAAATTGACCATTTTTACAGCATTTCCCTATTATTATGTACATTAACTCCTGAGACATCATAAGTCTAGATGCAAACAAACACAGTATGGTTGTTCATTAAGATGGTTGGTATTGAATGGATGTTGGA
This sequence comes from Arcuatula senhousia, assembly GCA_963971305.1. NCBI lineage: Eukaryota > Metazoa > Mollusca > Bivalvia > Mytilida > Mytilidae > Arcuatula > Arcuatula senhousia. The sequence continues at coordinate 20,106,725 of OZ020313.1, read as the reverse complement.
TTTTTTATTGGTCGAACAACATAGAAGTTGTGGCATTGAAATCAGGTGAGCGGTTCAGGCTCTTGGGAGCCTCTTGTTTTGAAATCCGGCCATTTTTGACTATGACAGATTTTTTATCCTTGTATTTCATTGTTAAGCCCTAGATTGGTTTATGTTGATGTCTTGAGTGAAAAGAATTTCATATTGATAGCTTAATCTATTGTCTAACTAAACCATATCAACCAGGGTTATTTTTCCAAATGGTGAAAGTATAGTTGTATGTTGCATACAAGTTTTGGCCACAATCCACAAAGTCTGAAGCAGGCCTTGAAAATAATTTTGTGACTGCTTTCTCAGAAATTTGGTATGAAGCATCTAAATTGGGGCCCATTTATAACATGACTTAATTTTTAATAAGAGGGGTTGCTATAAAATATATATATTTTTTAACATAAAGGTAATGATCTGTTCTTAGTCCCCTTATTTTTATGAACTCTAGTGTACTCTGTTCACTTAAGGATTTACCTATTGATTTAACTCTCGATTATAATTATGTAAGGGTCACTTCAAATCGTTTTCAGTACATTATTACATTGAATTATTGACCTTTTATTATTTTTCTTGTTTTTAATATTTCAATTTCATGTTTTGATCATTTGCCAAATTACTTTGTATAAAGAATTATGAAAAATGTCTTTCAACTTTGAAAGTATACAGCAGTTAGCAGTGTTAGAAAAAGTTATTTTGCTTTGACTTATTCAAATTATGATTGATAAGTTTACAAAATTGGTTTTCAACAAAGTTGCTTTTAGGAAACTATTATTGAAATATATTGTAAATTAATGTTTTCAAATGAAAAAAAAATGAATTGTAAAAAAAACTATTAGAACAATTTTCCAAATAAGTTTCATAACAATGAAAATCATTAGTTTTATTACTTAATAGTCCATATTGAGATTTCAGTTCATTTCAAATTTTCATTTTATACAAGGTGTAAGCGAGCAGACTCATTCCTTGTACAAACAAGTTTAATTACCAAACATTTATAAGTGAGAGTTGTATATGAAGGCAGTTATTAACTTGAGTTGTTTCATTTCAAGATTGTAATAGGTTTTATAAAGATAAATAAGGATATATAGTTGAATGTTTAAACACTACTCAAAAAAGTTATTAATCATTTCTCTCCTTTATAAAAAATTGTTAGAAATAAATATAGTTCTGATGTCACTTCACTCTTAATACTGTAGATTTGAAATATTTCAAACCAAAGATTGCTTTAAGGTCTTGTAATCATACTGTTTATTTTTGAATTTGTAATATTTATAAATGTTGTACTATATCCAGAAGGGTTTCTTTCCTTATCAATTTTAGAAAGGTTTTGAAGTGTATGCATTACATTATGTCTCCCTCTGCAATGCAGAGTGGGGAAATAGAAATGCTGATGTCTGTCCATCTGTCCTTCACACTTTTTTTAATAACAGTTTTCTATTATTAGCAACTGTTAATCATAGGCTTTCGTTATTTGGTATGCAGCTTCAGGTAGGGGTCCCATATGGTGGGATGCGTTTTCAGATCTGTCGCTCATCTAATTCCTGTTTTACAAGCTGACTTAGATTTTTTCCCACTCAATGGACTGGGGACCAAGAAAATGATATTGTTAATCTTGGGCCAATTGCAAAACAGCCAGCAGCGACACCTGCCCTTAAATCTAATGACTGAAAAACTATTTTTTTACTTTCAGCTGGTGTAGAAAAGACACCAATGGTGAGAGGAGAAGAAAATGGTGGAAGATTGGTGTTTATGTATGAACCTAAGTCATGCTTTGTAAGTTTATTTATATCGTTGAGCTTTGGTTGGCTCAAAAGGCTTTTTCAAACTGGTTTTTAAGGACTTCACAAAGATAAAAGTTAACATGCATGCCTGTGTCACTTTAATAATTGGCTGCAAAAACTAGGAAATATTGTTGCAGACCTAAAAGAATCAAGAGCCAACAGTTAGGGAATTGAAAGCACAACTCAAGGTTATCAAAGCTAATAACGTTATGAAGAAAGGAGAGATAAGGTTGGGCTCTAATTAAGAAGCCTGAAATATATCTTATGCCACCAAAAAGTACTAAAAAGTAAAAAACAATGGTTACCTAAGTCATACAAGATTGTTTGAATAAATTTGTTTTAAAATCTATCATCAATATAAAATTTCTTCTTGATTTCTTCAAAGAATCTATATTAACATCACATTTGACTTTTCAGTTTATGAGATCAAGGGTAAATGGATGTCGGACAGGGCCAGAGAAGGTCACATGTAACCTCAAGTCACCTGAAGACAAAACTTTGCTGTTTGATTCCAGATTTGAAAGTGGCAACCTTGCGAGGGCTGTGCAAACGTAAGTTATTTTCATTAGACATATGTTTTTCCTTGTTGCTTAACAGATTTGGGATTCTGAAATGCCTTGTGTTTGTCATACTCTTGTGAGGAAACTCAAGCCTACAATTCTCAACAGAATTTCATAAAAATTATACATATTTACAATAAATATTTTGGACAAGTTTGAAATATTAGTACTGGCTTACAATCAGGACAGGGAATCAGGAACATATGGTTAAGTTTCTTCTTGATATTGAATATATACAATTTGGTAGTTTCAGATTTAAATTGAAAATGAAATTGAAAAACAACACTTTTTTTGTGTAATGGTCTCATGTTCATTTACTCCATATCCTTTCATAAATTACTTGCAAATGTGGTAACATTTGATGAATATTCTTATTTTATTGAAAGAAAAATGGTTTAAGACACCACAGTCATGACATCCATCATCTTCGCTAGCCAATGGCTACGATCCGCCATCTATCATCTTCAGATGAGATGAGAGATAGCGGATCCTAACCCTTGGCTAGCGAGGATGGACATACAGTCGAACCTCGATGTTTCGAACTCGGATTATTCGAATACTCGGATGTCTCGAACTTTTTTTAAAGTCCCGGCAAAATTCCTATTAAATTAATGCAATTTTACCTTTGATTACTCGAACTTTGTTAATTCGAATTCTCGGTTAAGTCGAGGTGATTTGTCAGCCCCCACGCTTTGAAATTAACGGTAATTAACCCTGATTAGTCGAAGTCGACTGTTACAATTCTTTGATGTCATTTTAATTGATTTATGATCGCTCTATGGCTTCAAGAAGTGTTAATCCGGAGTTGTTTATTTAATGATTTGTCACGCGTGTATTAATCAATGTTGACATGTGTAACTGATCACCCAAGCGTTTTAATCATTGTAAATTGTGTATACAATCTGAGGAAACGAACTTAATTGGTATAAATTGATAAAGCCGATAGTTTTGATGATGTCTTAATTTAAATTGGAAATATAAAGATTATTAATTGATATTAATAAAAAAATCGTTGTCTTTTAATCCTGAACACCAGTTCACCGATCAATTTACCAAATTAATTTAAAAAGTATAAAAAGGGTGCATTAAGAGGTTTTTATTCATAAACAGTTTACAATGTTAGCTGAACAATCTAGTGAAGGCACCGGGCTATCCGGGGGGATAGCTAGATCGGCTAAACGTAAACTAAACGTTAAATCTATAGAAGACAAGTACCAAGCTATCGTTGAAGTTGAGAGGGGTTCCAAGACAAAGGCCGAAATTGCCCGTAATTTCGGAGTACCAGCCAACACGTTATCCACTTGGATTAAAAATGCACAGAAAATAAAAGAAGCTTACCAACAAAGCAGCTTTGGTCCTGACAGAAAACGCATGAGAACTGCAACATATGAAGACGTTGAACAAGCCCTACTGAAATGGTTTACCAGTGTTCGGGACCAAAACCTTCCAATATCCGGCCCAATGCTGATGACCAAGGCAGAGGAATTCGCTAGTAGACTCAACCACCCAGACTTCAAATGTAGTAATGGCTGGCTTGACCGATTCAAAGACCGACACAACATCACATTCAAGAAGATCTGCGGGGAGGCCAAATCCGTCAATGACAACAGTAACGCAATGACCGAATGGGCAGCTGAACTTCAAAAGATAATGACAGACTACTCACCAGATAACATTTTCAACGCAGATGAGACCGGCTTATTCTTCAAACTCCTACCAGAGAAGACACTAGAGTTCAAGGGCGTCGACTGTAGCGGTGGGAAACGCAGTAAAGAAAGACTGACCGTACTCGTATGCACAAACATGTCCGGATCCGAGAAAGTCCCACTACTGGTAATCGGGAAAGCAGCCAAACCAAGATGTTTCAAGGATGTGAAGACACTACCAACCGACTACGACTCCAACAAGAAGGCCTGGATGACATCCGAGATTTTTACCAACTGGATCACCAAACTAGACAGGAAGTTTCAACGACAGCAACGCCACAACGCCATGATCGTCGACAACTGCCCTGCCCACCCGAAAGTCAAAGGCATGAAGAACATTCGACTCGTCTTTCTTCCACCAAACACAACCAGTAAGACTCAACCCTGTGACCAAGGCATCATACAGAATTTGAAGGTCCACTACAGAAAGAGGGTTATGACCAAACAGATTTCCTGTGCAGAGAAGAAGATCGACTTCACACTCACAGTACTAGACGCACTCAGACTACTACACCGCGCCTGGCTGTCAGTAACCCAGACTACTATCAGCAACTGCTTCAGACACGCAGGATTCATTGTTCCAGACATACTCACTACATCCCAGGAAGATGATGACGACGACGACGATGATGATATTCCACTCGCCCGACTTGCCGGAATCAACTTTACAGAGTACGCCAACATCGACAACGACATTCCTACTGCAGAGCCACTTACGGAAGACGATATCATCCAGCAGATTACACAAAAAGAGACAGAACCCGAGAGCGACGACGACGAACCAGATGAACCCGAGAAACCAGTACCAACTTTAGCTACCATGATTGATATGACCGAAGACTTCCAGTCCTACTTTGAAGCACAAGACGACAGCGCCGAGATGCTCCCACTGATTGCCAAACTTAACGACTACTTCACCCGAAAGCAGCTTAAGAAGAAACTAAACGCAAAACAGACAACCCTGACCAGTGACTTTGCCATCGGTGTAAATTCGTTTCGTGACTGATTTTGTATTTTGATATAATTATGTAAATGAGATATTGATCATATGTTTGGACTTTATGAATGAAATAAATTGTTATGTTTCTATTTATTGTAAGTACTGATTGTTGATTTAATGAATGGTCAATCAACAAGAGGCTCCCAGGAGCCTGAATCGCTCACCTGGTCTTGATGTTGACCCTATACTTTTGTAGAGCTAAATGAGCTGAACATTTAAGCAAGCAACAGCTTTTCTCTACCTGCAATAGTTTTCATTCTATAGGCCAAAAACACCATTTTTCACCTATAAGGGGCCATAACCCCTATAAGGAGTCATCTGACAACTTCGACCCTATGGAGACTTTTGTAGAGCTAAATGAGCTGAACATTTAAGCAAGCAACAGCTAATCTCTATCTGCAATAGTTTTCATTCTGTAGGCCAAAAACATGAAAAATCGCTTTTTTCAGGGGCCGTAACCCCTGTAAGGGGTCATCTGACAACTTCGACCCTATTGAGAATTTTGTAGAGCTAAATGAGCTGAACATTTAAGCAAGCAACAGCTAATCTCTATCTGCAATAGTTTTCATTCTGTAGGCCAAAAACATGAAAAATCCCTATTTTTCAGGGGCCGTAACCCCTATAAGGGGTCATCTGACAACTTCGACCCTATGGAGAATTTTGTAGAGCTTAATGAGCTGAACATTTAAGCAAGCAACAGCTAATCTCTATCTGCAATAGTTTTCATTCTGTAGGACAAAAACATGAAAAATCGCTATTTTTCATGGGCCGTAACCCCTATAAGGGTCATCTAACAACTTGGACCTTATGGAGAATTTTGTAGAGCTAAATGAGCTGAACATTTAAGCAAGCAACAGCTAATCTCTATGTGCAATAGTTTCCATTCTGTAGGACAAAAACATGAAAAAACGCTATTTTTCAGGGGCCGTAACCCCTATAAGGAGTCATCTGACAACTTTGACCCTATGGAGACTTTTGTAGAGCTAAATGAGCTAAACATTTAAGCAAGCAACAGCTAATCTCTATCTGCAATAGTTTTCATTCTGTAGGCCAAAAACATGAAAAATGGCTATTTTTCACCTTTAAGGGGCCGTAACCCCTATAAGGGGTCATCTGACAACTTCGACCCTATGGAGACTTTCGTAGAGCTAAATGGGCTAAACATTTAAGCAAGCGACAGCTAATCTCTATCTGCAATAGTTTTCATTCTGTAGGCCAAAAACATGAAAAAATGCTATTTTTCACCTTTAAGGGGCCGTAACCCCTATAAGGGGTCATCTGACAACTTTGACCAAATGGAGACTTTTGTAGAGCTTTTGATGCTGAATCAGTAGCGTGGCCTCAGATTTCCTCTATCTCTTATACTTTTTGATTTATAAGCCAAAAACAGTAGTCTGACCCCCTTAGTCTATTTTTAGTAACAGCGGCCATGTTTTTTGACAGATCAAAAATCGAAACACAAGTTTGGTGCAGGACACCCTAAGGATCAATCATACCAAGTTTCATTCAATTCTGTTCAGTAGTTTCAGAGGAGAAGATTTTTGAAAAATTGTTAACGGACGACGACGACGACGACGACGACGACGGACGCCAAGTGATGGCAATAGCTCACATGGACCTTTGGTCCAGGTGAGCTAATAAAAAAGATATTAAACTAAAATACTTCGTTGGTTTTTTATTTCATTGAACTAATTGCCATGTTGATTTCTTTATGAAACGTAAACAAACACAGGTGTCAAGACACGAGAAACGAAAGCGAGGATTGTTCAAAGAAAACACACACAAAATCATTTTATTTTACTATTTTATTGAATAAGTCATGCAATTATATTACACAATAACAAATTGACACAATAATACATCTTAGAATTCACATGAAACAACAATATCGAGGTGCAAAAACACATATTTCTCAAAATAAAAACTAGAAAAAAACTATGACGGAAAAATCGATCTTCCGGTAAATTGGAAACCCTGATGACTCAAACCTCGGATAACTCGAGTATTTTAAGCTGGTCCCTTCGACTTCGAGTTAACGAGGTTCGACTGTACATGTATTTCAATGTGTATTTGTTGTTTATCTGCTCTGTGAGAGATAACGAGAGTTTGATTATTTTTGTTTTCAGGAATGAGACAGACTATGAGTTATGGCTGAGATATGACTTGTATACAACAAAGAACACACAGTGGTTTTACTTTAGAGTTTCTAATACAAGACCTAACACAACATATAGATTCACCATAGTCAACTTCATGAAGGTATGAGAAATGACAATTTTACAGATTTGAATTCTTTTTCTTTAAAGCTGTTGGTTAAAATTAACACAGGGAAAGGAGACATTTTTTCTTAAGGAAATCTCTTTGGTATCAAGTTACTAAAATGTTGATCTTAATTCTTAACATATATATAGAAAATAATGAGATGTGGAATAAGTGTATGCAACACAGCCTAAAATCAAGCGGCAATTCAGAAAACCACAATGGTCAACCGCCAGCAGCCTTCAATGAGGCCACTAGGCGCTGCTCACAGTTCTGCAATTGGCCCATGGTCTAAATAAAATGCAGTATTTGTATGAAATATATGAAATATGTATGCATTTCATTCCTTTACATACTAAACCCCAAAATTCAACTGAAAATATGTTCCTCTTGTCACATGTGCTTATGAAAATGGTATTGTTAAACAATAACCAGTAAAAATTCCAAAACTGCAGGAACAGATTCTGAAATTTTACACAGTGAAAGACAATACCATTATGGAATTCTCATATAAAAAATTATGTTGATTTGATTTTGTTTCTTTGCTGACAGGACCCTTTTCTTAGGTTTTCTGCTTACTTTTTATCCATGTGATAGGATTTATTATCATGTTTTCCTGATTTATAAAACATTTATGTGTGTATATTTTCAGCCTGACAGTTTATATAATTATGGTATGAGACCATTGATGTACAGCCAGAAGAACGCTGATACCAAGAAGATAGGCTGGATCAGATGTGGCTCAGAAATAAAATATTACAAAAATAATCTCAAGTAAGTTTACAGTATATAGATGTAAGCAATTCTGCTGAATAAGTGCACATTGTGATAACACATGCTATGAAGAAAACTCCAACTCACTCTTCAGCTGCTGTGGAAATATTTATTTTGAAGTTTTTCCTTGCCATGAGATATCAATATGAAATAACTGACTGACATCCACGAAAACCACAAAACTGGTTCACCAGGGATTATGAATCAAATGATTCAAGTATCGTAAGAGATGCTGTGGCCTTAAGTTCTTAGAAATTTTCTTTAGTCTGAAGATATTCTCAACTCCCATAGTAAATACAATGAGTTGAGAATATTCTCAGACTAGAGTATTTTTTACAAATTTTGTGACATTGAGGCCTGTAATATGAGGAGCATATCACAGAATGCTCATTAGAATGTTATTGCTGCTAGAAGAGATTCAACAACTTTCATTTTTGGCTGGATTTCACGGAGTGAAAAATCCGGGTTATAAAATGGCGAATGTTTATGGGCGGCAAGCGGCGTTCGGGCGGGGAAAATTTTTCGTAACAGTTTTCTCAGCAACTACTAATCACAGTCACTTGATATTTGGTATACAGCATCAGGGTGGGGTCCCATAAAGTGGGATATGATTTCAGGTCTGTCGCTCACCTACTTCCTGTTTAACGAAATCCAGCCATTTTTGACTTTGACAGATTTTTATAACCTTTTAACATTAACATGAAGTTTATTTTGACCTTCATATTTTTAGGTACCAGTCAGGCAGAGGAGAGAAGGCATTTTATTCACTCACCTGGACAGTACAGGTTCCACATGGTCACGACACAGTTTATTTTGCACATTGTTTTCCATACACATACACAGATCTACAGGTGAGAATTATAAAAAAAAACCTCACACAAAGTAAAAAATTACATAGTAATCGCTACCCAGAAAGAGTCCAACAAAAAAAATGTGGATAATTTCCATTAAATATTCAAAGATCTTCTTTTAGTTTGTGAATCCTACAGCTTCTCATTTGCATTTCAAAAGCAGCTTTTTATTTGCTTTATTGCTAGACAAGTTAATCGGCTAAAAAATAGATTTATTTGATATGGCATTATATTTGTATATGGTTGACTTGAGATAAAAATTGAACTTTTTATGTTTTAAATTTTCAGGATTACTTGTTAGATCTGACAAACGATCCTATCAAGTCAAAGATCTGTAAACAGAGAGTTTTATGTCGAACTCTAGCAGGAAATCTAGTCTATGTTTTAACTATTACCTCACCTTCACAAACTCCTGAAGATATCAAGGTCAGTATAAAACTCTAGCAGGAAATCTAGTCTACGTTTTAACTAATATCCACCTTCACAAACTCCAGAAGATATCAAGGTCAGTATAAAACTCTAGCAGGAAATCTAGTCTACGTTTTAACTATTACCTCACCTTCACAAACTCCAGAAGATATCGAGGTCAGTATAAAACTCTAGCAGGAAATCTAGTCTACGTTTTAACTATTACCTCACCTTCACAAACTCCTGAAGATATCAAGGTCAGTATAGAACTGTAGCAGGAAATCTAGTCTACGTTTTAACTATTACCTCACCTTCACAAACTCCTGAAGATATCAAGGTTAGTATAAAACTCTTGCAGGAAATATAGTATATGTTTTAACTATTACCTCACCTTCACAATCTCCTGAAGATATCAAGGTTAGTATAGAACTCTAGCAGGAAATCTAGTCTACGTTTTAACTTTTACCTCACCTTCATAAACCCCTGAAGATATCAAGGTTAGTATAGAACTCTAGCAGGAAATCTAGTCTACGTTTTAACTTTTACCTCACCTTCATAAACCCCAGAAGATATCAAGGTCAGTATAGAACTGTAGCAGGAAATCTAGTCTACGTTTTAACTATTACCTCACCTTCATAAACCCCAGAAGATATCAAGGTCAGTATAAAACTCTAGCAGGAAATCTAGTCTACGTTTTAACTATTACCACACCTTCACAAACACCTGAAGATATCAAGGTCAGTATAGAACTCTAGCAGGAAATCTAGTCTACGTTTTAACTATTACCTCACCTTCACAAACTCCTGAAGATATCAAGGTCAGTATAGAACTCTAGCAGGAAATCTAGTCTACGTTTTAACTATTACCTCACCTTCATAAACCCCTGAAGATATCAAGGTCAGTATAGAACCTTTTTGTATGTTTCACTGACATAGTAGAGGGAATTCATGGGTATCAATTTTTCGTGGATTGGGAGTCAATTGTAAATTTTTTGATTCCTGAATTTGTTGTTTTAATTATAAGCTAAACATTTAGTATAACCATAGAAAAGAAAATATCTTCATTTTAAGAAATTGGCTAACCAATACTTATCGTGTTTCTTCTGAAAAAAATTTATTGGAAAAAGGATTACTGTGATATATTTTGAGCAGTGTAGATAAATTTCTCAATGATAATACACACCACATTACAATAAGCCTTTTTGTGACCAATGGACATAGAAATGCCCAAAGTCAGTCACTTATGCCTACAATTTTAAATGTGTATTCATATAATGTTTTGACCATGAAAATCAGGTTAGGCAACAGAGTTTTTGAAAGACCAAGTTATAGCGTCTGAGAACTATTTATTTAAGTTGATTATTACTTATTCTGCTTCTGGTTTTATTTTCAGCATAAAAAAGCTGTAGTGATAACTGCCAGAGTACATCCAGGGGAATGTAATTCTAGCTGGATGATGAAAGGCTTCCTGGATTATCTAGTGGGAAATTCTGCTGATGCCAAGGTTTGTAAGAAGTATAGGAGTACCAATGGGGGTATTCAAATGTTGTAAGACAAAAAGGCTAAGACAAAGTCAAAGCAAAACAAATCAAAAATACATAAACTAACACACAAATTGAAAACATGACATAACACAAAAAACACAACAACTGAATTGCAATCAGCAACTAAACTAAAGTCAAAACAAAATTTTGAATTAAATCAATTGAGACTATTTGAAATTAGGTTTAAAAAATCAGACTTTAGGTAATCATATCATCTGAGACGTGTTTCAAAGCTAATTATAGGATAACATTGACATTATCAATTGTTTTGCATCCTGCATTGTCCTGAGACATCATCATAAAACTGTCTCTTATTGCTTTTTCGAAAAACACTTGCTTTAGTCTTTTGATATTTGGCGTGTTGCTTTTTCCTACATTACAATATGGTTTTAAAAGAATTATATGCTTTAATCAACCTTATTTTAATACTTCTAGTACTTTAAACCATTGGGGAAACTATTCTTTCATAGAAGAATGTAATTCTGCTTGCTTTTTGCAATTACCATGAATAAGTTATTTTCTTTTCAGCTGCTGAGAGATACCTTTATATTCAAAATTGTGCCAATGTTAAACCCAGATGGAGTGATAGTAGGGAACTACAGATGTTCATTAGCTGGACGAGATCTGAATAGAAATTATAAAACAGTATTAAAGGATGCCTATCCTTCAGTCTGGCATTGTAAAAACATGATCAGAAGGTATAGTGATATGTAGAATATATGCTGTTAACATACTTTTTTTCACAGGTATCTGGGTCAGGCATTTGAAATATGCGAAAAGAAGAAAATATAAATAAAATGTCAAACATCAATTCAAAGAAATTGAATATAAATAAATTTATTTTGCTAAGCAACACCAAATTACAACACAATCATTGCAAATAATTTTTAAATGCAAGCAATTGACATGTGTTTTAGCTATTATAAGCATTTAAAAAAGTTAATAGGGCAAAGCAAAAAAAAAAAGAAATAGCACAAAATTGTCCAGGTTACATGAGTATAGAATATAAGATATGTAGTAACTAAAATATATTCAAGTCCTGTTGTTTCATGATTTAGTTGAACACTTAAAGTGTGAAATGGAATAATGTCATTTATTTTTATTTTATTATTAATTGTCTGTTATTCGTTCTTTGTCAATACTAAATGCCACAATTGAAATCTAACCTTATAAATGTATATCTATCTTATTCAGGTTATTACAAGAAAGAGAGATCATAGTGTACTGTGATTTACATGGTCATAGCAGAAAACAAAATGTGTTCATTTACGGTTGTGAGAACAGATACTCTCCTGATAAGAGGTTGAAAGAGAGGGTGTTCCCATGTATGCTCAATAAAAATGCTCCTGAAAAGGTATAGTATAGTCTGGTAATAGTTTCATCTTAGAAAACATTTATTGACTGAAGTAAAGTGGGTTGCTTAAAATAAGCAATCAATAAATATTTTATTGTATCAAAAATAAAAGAACAGACAAAAGTCAACCTAACCATAGAAATTTCACAAAACAGGTCTAAAAGCTGTTATTCTAAGCTAATGAATTTAAGGACATTGAAGTGCTCCTGCTTTTTCCTTTCACTTCAAATAAAGCAGACGTCATAAAAATGAAAAAGTTAATAATTGTGTTTTGAAAGTCTGTGAAATATAAAAGGGCTGTCCTGTTGGGGATGTTGGGAGGGACTTTTTATGTCACCTGCAACCTGTGGCAAAGTGACATATAGGAGTTATGTCTACCCCCACTTTTGTGGGGAGACATATTGTTTTTGTCGTGTCTGTCTGTCCGTCCGTCAGTCTGTCCGTCACAATGTTTGTCAGCGCAACTCCTCTGAAACTACTGAAATGAATTCAACAAAACTTGGTAAATAGGAAGGACACATATGTAGTTGTGCATGTTACCAGGAAATTTTGATCCTCAAATTTTTGTGGGAGTTATGGCCCTTTGAACTTAGGAATTTGCTGAAAATCCTCATTTATCATCTTGTCAGCGCAACTCCTCTGAAACTACTGAACCGAATTTAATGAAACTTGTTATATAGGAAGGACACCATATGTAGTTGTGCATATTACCAGGAAATTTTGATCCTCAAATTTTTGTGGGAGTTATGGCCCTTTGAACTTAGGAATTTGCTGAAAGTCCTCATTTATCATCTTGTCAGCGCAATTCCTCTGAAACTACTGAACTGAATTAAATGAAACTTTGTATATAGGAAGGACACCATATGTAGTTGTGTAAATTACCAGGAAATATCTATCCTCAAATTTTTGTTGGAGTTATGGCCCTTTGAACTTAGGAATTTGCTGAAAATCCTCATTTATCATCTTGTCAGCGCAACTCCCATGACACTACTGAACCGAATTCAATGAAACTTGGTATGTATGAAGGACACCATATGTAGTTGTGCACATTACCAGGAAAGATTGATCCTCAATTTGGGGGGGGGGGGGGAATAATGGCCTTTTGAACTTAGAACTTTTGGGGGAAATGGGTGGAGACATCATTTTTCTTAGGCATTATGTGTCCCTCACCCTTCTGTGTCACAAAAACTTCTGTGGCAGTTTTCTAGCAACTACATGTCATATTCCCTTTATATTTTTCATGTAGATTCCTCCTATAGTACTATATGATGTAGAGTGATTTTATGCCTGTATCTCATCTACTTCCTGTTTATGAAATATTTTAAGATGCAGACGAGTGTGTGTCTTCCATGGAAGACCACAATTATTGTTTCAATGCCCAATGGCTCATAAAATTTAACTTTCCGATATTTCCCTATTGCTTCTTAATTTTTGAAAAGAATTAAAGAAGTTCATCCCAACCCTACTCACTTTAACACACTTGAGTAGCCATTATGGTTCTGTTTCCAGATTAAAAAGGGTAATATTTGTACTACATGTATTTCCATAGGGAAATATTCTTTTTACCAGCTGATTAATGATGAAAAGGTAAAAATGTTAACCTGAATTTTAAGTAGAAAAAAATACTGATTTTTAATAAAATTGTGTGTTTTTATTTTCAGTTTAATTTTGATTCTTGTAAGTTCAAAGTTCAGAAAAGTAAAGAAGGAACAGGCAGGATTGTTATGTGGAACATGGGCATCATGAACAGTTACACAATGGAGGTATAACTTTAAAACACAATTGTGTTGTAAATTAGAATAAAATATGGAAATGTGGCAATATTTTAAGATTCAAGAACTCTACATCAAGCCAAAGATATGAATTTGTAATTCGCAAATTTCTTTAAATCAGAATCAGTCATTTACAAACAAACTTATGCATACATGAAAGGATGGTATATTTTTCAGGCAACTTTCTGTGGGTCAACAGTAGGCAAGATGAAAGGTTACCACTTTAGTATGCAGGATTACGAGTCACTCGGCTTCCATTTCTGTGACACACTGCTGGATTACTGTGACCCTGACAAAACCAAGGTAAAAACAGGAACGGGAAAGGTTACTTATGAGTGATGTTTAACAAAATATAACCTTGTGTGCATTATTTCATTACTTTACTAACTGTGTTTCAAGCTAGATAGTTATCAAATTGTCGTATTAGATAAGAAAAAGTAAAAATCTTTGTTTAAGGCTTTTCCAGGAAAAAATGTTCAAGGGGGTTGGAACTCTCTTCAATTTTTATTTCCTTGGTGGTGGGTTACTTGTGTTTCCAAAAGCTTGAGAGATGGTTTTTTTTTTAATTATGGTGGTAGTACCCCAAATTGGGAGGTGAGTTCTGACTCCCCTGTACATTTATTCCTGGAAAAGCCCTGAATAAAAGTTAAATATGATATATTTTTTTAATTTTCCTTTCTTTTATTCAATATGACTAAGATAATGCCAATTCTTTCAAAATTACTGTAGTCTTGCAATACAAATACAAGATGAATTAAATACATGTAAATAAAACATATATATTCATTATACAAGCAAATCCCATAGTTTAATATGCTAAATATAAATTTCAAACTGCATATCTCACTTAGAAGAGTTAGAGACAATTAACCACATTATTTAACAGCATAGTTCAGTTAACCTTATATTTCTAACATGTGTTATTTATTGTTCTATTTTTTGACCTGGTGCTGCCTCTTTCAATATGCATTGGTAACTATACACCCCACATTAGCATGCTTATGAGATACTTATTTCTCTTTACTCATTAGGAAGGAAAACTCCAGTAAGACAAAAAATGATTCTAGAAAGGTTTCACTAAATGTCGTTATTCCTTTTCATATAATGCAGCGAAGTATGATTGATCCCAAATGTCTTGGAATATTGATTTTGGGAGTTAAACTTAAAATGCCTTGATAGAAAAACATGGCTTAGTTCAATGAAGCAGAGTCAAGGTTAAATTTCTTGTTGAAAGCATGTTTTTTTTTCAAAAAACTAAACATTTGATTTCACATTTTGAAATGATGGATTCAGTCAATATAAGCTTGTTAACCTTTGGCTAGTTCGAAAATTTGTTAATTTAATGCAAAATTGAAGTTACTGAAATGTCTATGTAGTCATTGGAAAGTCTCCTTACATGAAAAAGGCATATTAACCTTTCTTGAATAATTTTAAGGCATATAAATGTCTTTTTCTGAGTAAAAAACTGAATGACGAAGAATGTTTCTAAACACAATGTCACCAATATTGTCATCTCGGCATTGACAAAAAAATTGTTTTATCGGCCTTGATATAAAAATCTTTATTTCAGATCTTTATGAATACCTATTTTGTTATGTTAAACTTTCGGTTGCCAATTATTAAATATAAGTGTGCTTAGTTTTGCTTCATAAACCTTTTTCTTGCATAAAATGTTTAAATGAGAAATAGTTTATATTACATTTTTCTATAGTAAAGAAGATGTAGTCTTGGAGTAGTCATGGAAAAGCACAAACTGTTCACATCATTCTGTTTTACACACGATGTTTTAAATTTTCACAAACCATTTATACATGAAAAGGAAAAATACCTTTTATTTCCGAAAAAAAAACAGTCATATTCTTAATGATCTTCTTGTACAGAAAAAACAACAAGCTAATGAATTCTTAAAAACAAAGATAACTTTTTCATTCAGCCAGTAAGATGATGATTTTAGAAATAATGTTTTATTATTTTGTCATGAAGAATGCAGCTGATGCCACAAAATTCAATATTGGTTCAAATGTTTTCAAAAGTTGAAAAATTTGACAAGGAAAACCCTATTTGACTTTTTCAAGATGAACAATTAGACAAGGAAAACCTTATTTGACTTTCTCTGACTGAATGTTTATTTATGTTTAAATGTAGGTGAATAATGTTATGTTGGAGCTAGAGGAGAAGATGAAGAGAGACATACTCACCAGATTACAGAGGCAGGGCATGTCTGTGAATGATCCACGAGACATAGACCTCAGCGATGAATATGACTCGTCTCTAGAGTCCAGGTAAGATCCATGAGACATAGACCTCAGTGATGAATATGACTCGTCTCTAGAATCCAGGTATGGTCAATTATTTCAAGGAAATTTTTATTCCTGCTACAGCTTGTCAGGATAATTATTGTTTTCATTTTGTCTGGCTGTGTGAATTTTTTTCAAGCTTTTTTCAGAAACTGTACAAAGTAATGATTTGATATGGTGGCTTACTAAGACAGCTAAGATAGCTGTACGTAACTTTCAGACCTGTCAAACACATACCCGGTACTTTCTGTTTGGGACATTTTTTGATTGACTTCATTGATTTTCAGATTTCTTTATGCATCTAATCGAAGGTCATTGACTCATAAAGGACAAGGTATGATTAGGGCCAAATTTTGCCCCCAAATTTCGAAGTTATTAAAATGAGCTAAAAGTGTGTGATATATACTTTAAATTAGTTTAACTTTACTATATCAGTATGATTTTGTTTAAAGTCGTCCATTGTGATGTTAAAATAATGGCCTAAAGTGGCCAACATATTGTTCATTGTTGAAAAACTGTAAAAACCTGCAAATTCTGAGTGGTTTTAGGCAAATTTAACTATGAGCCACACAGAGTACCACTACAATAATTTGTGTAACTGATCATTTGTAATATAGGGACAAACCACAAAAATATCTTTGTGGTACTCAGTGTGGCTCATAGTTAAATTTGCCACTTTTTCACAAAAATGGCATTTTCAACTAATTTGATGACGTCACTGTGACGTGATAAACAAGATTTAGTCAAAACTAATGTTATTTTACTATACCTTGTTCATCAAAGAACTGATCTAGAATGGTTTAACCTCAGTTCAATTATTTAAAAAAATGGTAAAGTAGGGGGCCAAATTTAGCACTTATCATATCTTGTCCTTTAGATTTGCATTTTATTTTATTGATTATTAACCTGATTTAAATAAGACTTTGTACACATCTATAATGACAGAGCAAACGTTTGCCAGATATTTTTTTTTCTTGTCATAATGTATGATGATGTGTTAGAAGTTTAGCAACATTTCATTTAAATTATTTGTGTTTTACAGTGATGGTGGATCAGACAGCTCAGTTTCTGATGGTCCTCCTGTTCATCTACAGTATGCTGCAAGGGTAGGTGACTCCAGTCTGTTTACATATACAGTCAAATTTGGTTTTCAGTAGAGGGATATGAATTAAGAACTTAAGTGATGACATTAGAAATTTGATAGTTCTACTTCTAGTTTGTTTTTGAATATGGTATTGGGTTTTGAATTTTTTTTTATCATTGCATGTATGACATTTTTTTCTTATTCTTTTTGCAAAGGTAAGCATGTGATAAATATGTTAAAACAACATACCTTTTCAGTATGTCATATTAATATTTGATTTTTACAGGAGGCATCTCAAGTATGTAAAACAATACAAAGCCAGTTTTTAATTTCACTATTTTATGTACTTTTCTTAGAAGTTTCCCCTATCATATACATGTATTTATTAATTTATTTTTTGTAGAAAGTTAAACGAGTAACAGTCTATGTTTCTAACTCATTACAGTTTAATTCACTTTTGTACTTTTATTATTTAACTGAACACTGATATTACTTTTCCTTCATTTTGATAGCAGTTTTTAAAAGTATCACTCAGTTATTTTATTTTTTAATTTTTTTGTACCACTTGACATATTTGTACACATGCTATAGATTTGGCGATCCAATTGAAAGAAAATTAATTGAGTCTTAATGACCTAATAGTTTTTTTATAAAAATAATTCAGTATGCATAGTTTCAAGCGGTCTACTTCATGGCATCTGATGGTATTCAGTAATGAATATATTTGTAGATTTCAGTACAACAATTTGATTATCTATATATCTATAAACCGATCTTGCAATAGTACCCTACTTTAATTTAGTTTGAAAATACCTAACCATATAAATTATCAAATTCTCTTTCTTTCTTTTCTGCTGCCTTTTGATATATCTGGTAAGTTAATGAAAAATTCTGCAACACATTCATTTCGTCAAGCAAGATGATTTGAATATTGGATAGATTTCTGTGTGTTTTTATTTCAATATCTGACGAGCAACTTAGTTACTTACAATAAACTATGTACTTGATTCAAAAATGCAAAACTCACTTTGCCTCAAGTGCTGAAAGCATAAAATGATGTCCATATCAACAAACAATTACAAATTAACCAAAAGTTAAGACTTTTAGTTCTTCTATTTATAGCGAAAGTGTTTCTAAGGGCTGTTCCAGAAAATACTATGTTTCACCAAGGAAGGCACTTTTATTTTATTTAGGTGGTGGGGGTAAATTTTTTTTTTTTTTTTTTTTTTTTTTTAATTTGTGATATTTTTATTGAAATCTGTACATTTGTTAGTTGAAAACATAAAGTACCGGTACCTTATCCCGGCCTCGTTAACATTAGTAGCATATAATATACAGTTGTTAGTACTTGTTAGTAAAATACATCATTGTATGACAAACATATATAACCTGTATGAGATATGTTGAACATCACAGAATATCTTTCAGTATTTATCAAATGTCATATCACACTTAAGATCTCCTCATAATTGCATAGTACAAGTATACAGATTCTAATAAAAGTATAAATATGGTGGAAGAGGAAAGATTAAAAAGAACTAGTGTATACTAAAAGGATTTTTTTTTTTTGGCTAAAAAACAAATAGACAGGAAAAGAACAGAAATAATAGTAATTTTTTTAAGAAAAAACAAAACCAAAAAAAAAAAAAAAAAAAACAAAAAAAAAAAAAACAAAAAAAAAAAAACAAAAAAAAAAAAAAAAAAAAAAAAAACATCAAAAGAAACAAAAATTTTTAGATAAATGTCTGATGAAATTTTGTTGTGATATAATGTGATGTTCATAACAATTTTTACAGAAAGAGTTTATCTTATTGATAGTATATTATTCCAAGAACCTGTAAGGATTCCACTGTCTATTAAAGAAATCTATTTTTTTATTTTTAACTGCAATACACTTTTCTATATTATATAGATCTTTTAGTTTATTAATAACAGCTTGTAAAGACAAATTCTTCTTAAAATACCTTGTGTTATATATATATTGTTTAATACATAGTAAAATAAGATTACAGGCATACCCATCCAAAACCCTTGATGTGTTTCCAAATATGAAAGTGTTTTTCGTAAATAGGATACTTATCCCATTTGATAAAAACCAAAGATCAACTTCTTCCAAAAAGTTTTGCGTAATCTCGCAATTCCATAATAAATGTTCAATTGTTTCCTCCTCATCATTACAAAAATTACAATTAGGATCATTCACAACATTTATTTTACACAGATATTTGTTTGTAGCTAAAATATAATGGTTAATTCTAAATTGCAACCATTGTAGCTTTGTATTTCTTGTAATTTTGAAAGGTAAACTGAAAATTTCTCTCCATTGAGATTCTTCAACATCAACAATATAACTCCATTTCTTCTGACCTGTTGGAATAATTTCATTTTTAATTAAAATGGAGTACATATCATGGGTACCTCTAGAATTTTTCAAAAAAGTCCTAATAATAGATGGAATAAAAGGTTGTTGAAGTTTAAAGTCCCCATGTACAAAAAGCTTCCCAGCTTTACTTAAAGCTGAAATGATACTATTATACTTCATTACATTTCTAGATACACCAAATTTTTCTATTAAGTCTTCAAAGGAGAGAAACTTTCCGTTTTCATCCAATACATCATTTATATAAATAATACCCTTTTTAAACCAGTCCTCATAAAAAACTAATTTATTTTCAATTTTAATGAATTTGTTAAACCAGAGTGGGCTACTTAGAAAATATTCCCAACTATTGTCCTTCTCTTTTTCTATTATGGTGTCCCAAGCATTAAATACATCTTGCCAAAACTTGTTTGAAATTCTGATATTTTTACTCTTTACATATTTAGCTCCAAATTTTAACAATTTTTCCTGTTCTAAATTGGAAATGGCAAATAAAGTGTCTGACCAGTTGCAATTTCTAAGATATATCTTTCTAATCCATGTGGATTTCAATGCCAAAATAAAAGCAGACAAGTTGATCATTTTCAAGCCTCCATTACTATAATTATTTTGTAACACATCTTTTTTCACTCTATGAACAGAAGAATTCCATATGAAGGAATATATTAGGTCATCAAGCTTCTTTACCATATCATCAGTTGGATTTGGTAATGTCATAATCAAATGATTAAGAATAGGAAGAATAAGAGTTTTAACAACTGATATTCTGCCAATAGCTGTCAGATTTCTCTTTGACCATGTATTTATCATCTTTTTAATCTGACTTAATTTATCCTTGTAATTCAAATCCACCATATTCTCTAAATTAACATCAAAGTGCACACCAAGGAGTTTGAATTTGGTGGTTCCCCATGATAGATTTCTATCCTGACACAACACATCATTACTATATTTCTTACTACCAATCCAAACCACATGTGTTTTAGAAAAATTTATTCTGAGTCCAGATATCTCCGCATACCAATCTAGTTCTAATAATGTTTCTTGTAGTGATTTCTCACTACCATCTAATAACAATGATGTATCGTCAGCAAACTGTGATAACTTATGTTCTACTTGAGTAACATTAATACCACTGATATCCTTGTTACCTCTAATCTTAATGGCCAAAATCTCTGCACATAAAATAAAAAGATATGGAGACAATGGATCGCCTTGCCTGCATCCCCGTTCAATTTGGAAAAAGTTTGATAAATTCCCACCTTGTATGACAGCAGAGCTAATGTTGGTGTAAAATACTTTGACCCACTTAATTAATGAATCACCAAAGTTGAAAAATTGCAATACGCTTAACAAAAAGTCCCAAGAAATAGTATCAAAAGCTTTCTCAAAGTCAATTAATACCAATAGCCCTGGGATATCTTGTTCCTCTGTGTATTGTAGAATATCATATATCAATCTAATGTTGTCCCCAATATACCTCCCACTTATAAACCCTGTTTGATCTAAATTTATCAATTTATCTAATACAGTTTTAACTCTGCTGGGGTAAATTTTTTAAAAAGTCTTGAAGGTGCATTGTATATGTAATTTTTTCTATTTTTAGCTCACATGGCCAAAGGCCATGTGAGCTATTGCCATCACTTGGCGTCCGTCGTTGTCAGACCAAATTTGGTCTGATGGTACCTTAGGGTATCCCCCACAGAACTGATGTGGGGATTTTTGATTCGTCGAAAAACATGGCCGCCGTTGCTAAAAATAGACCGGGGGGGTCAGACTACTGTTTTTGGCTTGTAAATCAAAAAGTATAAGAGATAGATGAAATCTGATGCCACCCTACTGCTTCAGCATTAAAAGCTCTACAAAAGTCTCCATTTGGTCCAAGTTGTCAGATGACCCCTTATAGGGGTTACAGCCCCTTAAAGGTGAAAAATAGCGTTTTTTCATGTTTTTGCCCTATAGTATGAAAACTATTGCAGATAGAGAGAAGCTGTTGCTTGCTTAAATGTTCAGCTCATTTAGCTCTATAAAAGTCTCCATAGGGTTGAAGTTGTCAAATGACCCCCTATAGGGGTTACGGCCCCTAAAATGATGTTTTTTCATGTTTTTGGCCTATAGCAGATATAGAAAAGCTGTTGCTTGCTTAAATGTTCAGCTCATTTAGCTCTACTAAAGTCTCCTTAGGATTGAAGTCGTCTGATGACCCTTAATAGGGGTTACGGCCCCTAAAATAACCTTTTTCATGTTTTTGGCCTATAGAATGAAAACTATAGCAGATAGCTTGCTTAAATGTTCAGCGCATAAAGCTCTACAAAAGTCTCCATAGGGTTGAAGTTGTAAGATGACCCCTTATAGGGGTTACGGCCCCTAAATTACGGTTTTTTGTGTTTTGGGCCTATAGAATGAAAACTATAGTAGATAAAGAAAAAACTGTTGCTTGCTTAAATGTTCAGCTCATTTAGCTCTTCAAAATATAGGGTTGACATCAAGACCAGGTGAGCGATTTAGGCTCCTGGGAGCCTCTTGTTTTCTATAAGTGGTGGGGGAAAACAAAAAGTGCTGTCCTTGGAGGGGATTTTCTGGAACAGCCCTAAAGAGAAATTTGCTCAACTTTTCAATATTCTTAAGCTATTGTCTGTCAAAGATCCAAATACAACAGAGTTACCTATACAATAAACCTATTGCTCTTTGTCACAACATGTACACACAAGGAATTTAAGGGGTTATACCCCAACAATGGCAGAATATTTTGAAAATCATTTCAAATGTGAATGATGTAAAAATTTAAATACTTATGTGAATATGATGCAAAGATGTGAAAACATCGTAAGATATACCTTATAATTTAGAGTATCCCTGGATTAAGATCATTATCTCAGATGTCCTATTATAAGGTAGGGGAATATCATTAATGATCTGATGTGATTGCCTTATAAAAAGCTGCCAATTCAGTACTTAACATGCATCAAACTGTAAAACAGTGACCTTAGACTGGTCCACTGAAAAAGTATATTAATGATCCATTGCAATGAGTTATTTCTATTTACTGTGTGTTAATATGCATTTGTACCTTGCTTTTCTTTTAACTAGAATTAAAAAATCAAATAAAACATTACCATTTTTGGCAAAACTTTGATTAAAAGAGAAATTATATTGTTATGTTTTGGTATGTATATTTGAACAGAATTTCTCTGGACGCAATCCTTACTCTCGATTGTCTGTTTTTGAGGTAAAACAACAACAAGTAAATGGTTTGAAAATTGTTTCATTCTAACATGACATTTTTTTTTACATTATTTAGGATTAATGCCCATTTTGAATTTCATTTTCATTCTTAACATTGCTGCATGTGAAACATGTTTTTAATAATAATAAAACCTTAGAAAGGATGCTAATGGAAACTTATTCATAAAATCATGTTAACTTGTTATAACTTTGTTCTAATATTGGTTCATATGAGAATGGTAGGGTTTCAAGAATTGATTTAATACATGATACAAAATGTATTACGGTAAATACTTATGCATATATCATTGTGGAGTTTTTGTATTTTTGAAAAGAAGGGAGTGAATAACAATAGATTTTTATACTTATAAAGTTGTTGACTTAGAAACAGATCATGATAATAATACATTTATTTTTTCCATGGTTTATTTTGCTTGAAAGGAAAGACAAACCATGATTAAACCTGTTTTATGAGATATTTGCATTTTTGTTGTTGTTGATTATAAATTTTTATATTAGGATTTGAAGATTTTCTTTTTTTTCTTAATAATATACATTGTAATGTTCTTGTTTTTTAGCCCTTCAACAAAAAGAAGAAAAAGTTGAAGACAAAGAAAGATAGAGATAAGCTTAGAAGTGCTAAGGACGATGTTAAACTGAAAGAAAGGCCAGCTTCTGTAAGATAATAGAAAAGACAGAAACGATACCTATATCACTGCATTAGAGATTTTACTTTATACATTTGAAAAATGCAAACAGCAAGAATCTATCTTAACCTCTAAAAGCACAAATTTGAAAGGAACACAGACAAACAGAGATGGAAAACCATAGTCAACACAACTATAGACAATAAATTATCTTTAGAGTGGTTCTAACAATTTGAAGTTAGACATGGCATATTCTATCAAATTTATTTTCTCAGTCACAACTGTGTACACCATAGGAATCATGATGTTTAAAAAAAATCAGATATTCTGTTAAGTATGACACAGAGAATTTTGCATGTGTCTGATTCATTCTTAATCTGACTAAATAGACTCATCAGCCAGACTAGCGTCAAAAATATCAAAAACAGAATGTTTCTGTCAGGGAATAGCAGAAGAAAGACATTTTATATATAATGACTTTAGGACAGAAAATTTTATATAGTGAATTAATTAATGGTTTTAGCAAATTCTTTATTGAAAGCAATGTAAAAAAAGTTTTTGAGGGAATCTTAATTTGTGTTTTGCTATTTAAACCTTGAAAATAAGTACTTTCAAGAATTTAAATTGTCCAAGCAAGATTGTTTGATGACAAGATGTCAATTTTTAGTTTGTTGTTGAGAATATTGATGAACCTGAGGAAGAATTGATTGAGGTAACAGTGTTCTCTAACTTCCAGAACACTATTGTTATAATGAAATGTTTACCCTCTAATGTATAAGACACTTATGCTGTACACTGCACATAAGTAATAACTGTATTTTTCATGTAAAACATTGCCTTAATGTTCTAACATTTCAAATGGTAATTTTTAATACACATTTTTTGTGACATTATCAAGAGATGAATATGTTGTCTTAACTCATGCATTATCACTTCTTACAATAGATATGATTTTTCAAAAATTATGACATTTTGAAAATACATGCACAAACATAACAGTAATCATGGTAATGATTCTATAATCAATCTATTATGCCATATTTGTCTCGAGTTCTAGGACTAGGTCACAAAATTTTTCATTGTTTTCTTTTATTAATTAGATGATTCTCCCACTTTCTTTTTCAGTTGGTTAAAGGCCAGCCCTTAAATTAGATTTGATGTGAAATTGAAGAAAACTACATTTTGACATCATCATGAATTATTTCTTCAAAATTTATGAAGCTCTCGTTAGCAAATTTTTGTTCTTGCTTAGTTACGTAATGACTGTATGAAGATTTTTTTTACCTTTATTTTCAAATATCATAATGTCAATTATATTTATCAATAATATTTTCAATATCATAATGATGTGTAGAATTATATTTGTTTTTTCTAGGACCAGTGTGAAAAGAAGAATCCTCATTTAAGTTCACATGCCAGACAAGATAAGGTATTGTTATGTGCAATTTAGAAAAATACACATTTTTTTTTGGTTGGAAAAAATATAAGTTTTAATCATGTTATATATTTATATCTGGTTTTCACAAGATGTTTTTGGTTTTGTTTTATATATCTATAATATCCAATGAAATGCGGTTTACCCCCCTTTTATTGGTTGCTAGTTGTAATTTTTCATGTCCCGCTATTATTTTACATTATATTAGATAGAACGAGTGTTTTTATTGTTTGTTATATTTTTAGACATTTTTCATATGTTCAAATTAAGTCTTAAAAAGTTTCTGAATATATTTCAAATGTTAACTAATTGTAATGGAATAAAAATTCTTGAATTCAAAAATGATCTTTGTTTTTGCTTAAACTTTTTTCTCTATTTTGCTCATCTTAAGAATGACGTTTATTCAGTTCTTGTTAATACTTTCTAGTGATCTGAAAGTTTTATACTCATTTTAAATCTTTTTCATTGAGACTGTGTTTTATGTAACAAATTCTATCTTTATTTATGAAGGCAATGAAAATTCTTTCTCAATCCATAGTGAATGCACTGCTTTTGGAGTAAGGAAATTGATTAAAGTATACAAAATCAAATTGATATCTGATATGTTTATCTTATAATATCGACAAAAAGTACAGAGCCAAATTTCTCACAGCTGTTTTCTGGTTGACAGTTTAAAGTCCTTTATTTTTTTTTTATGACATGTCTTCAAAAGTAGTGGGGTATATAGTGTTCTCCTCTGTCCCAAATGTTGCAAGATGGGGCATTATGGACATATTCTTGTTAAATATCTATTAGGTTAATTGTCTTAAAGTGTGATACCTTTTTGAAGATTGATCCAAAAACAGTGCAACCACTAGACTTATTTTTGTCGAAAAAATCAACAACAAAAACTTATAGTGTAATTTCTAATAACATAATGACTATTTCTCCCCAGTCCTTTGCCAAGATACCTATGGTTGTTCCTGTAAGTTGTTAGCTTAGGTCATATTCTAGAACATTTGTATTTATTTTTGGCAGTGGGAATTTCCAGATATAGCTTTATACAAAAATATGCCTTTTCCACATAATATGATTATGTATTACTTTTATAAGCACATGCTTTAAAATTCAACCAGCATGCCTTGAGGGTTGAAATTTTGAGAAATATTAAGATGCATTTGCATGTGGTTTTTTGTGTAGCTAGTGCTAAGATCAAAAAGATAATTCCAAAAAGAAATTGAACAAATTATGACAACCTTTTCATTGTTCAGATCAGGGTTTTACATTTTGTTTTGCAAAATCAGAAAAAAAGGAAAAAGGTTTTTTTAAGTGAAAGGTTTATCAGATAACTCTATGCAGCATATTCAATTTGAACACCTAGTTTTTCCATAAAAAATACTTTATCAAGATAGCCCTACTTTTTATACCATTAGAAATGGCAAAAGATATAAATGGTTTATTTGTAGTACTGATTCATTTATTTTCATGGGTACCTATTTTTGTGGTTTGTAAATTCTAAAATCTGCATTTCTAAAATCTGCAGCAAGCAGATCATTCTTAAATTTCCTTTTCATGGGGTATCAAATTTTGTGAGTAAAGGCCACTCATGAAAACCACGATAATTGATACCCTACCAATAGAAATGAAACAACACTATCTACATGTAATTCATCAAACAAGTTTTGACACGTACAACTTTGATATCTTAAAGCCTGACCCAAAGATAGAAATGACCACAGGAAACTCTGCGACTAATACTCAATCCCTCGTTCACTTCTTTCAACAAAAGGTGAAGGTAAATAGCTCGCTTTTGTAGCTCTTTCTAACTCATATTAACAATAAATGTGGCTTAATTCATTCATTGTTGTCAAATGTGGTGTATTTGTCCAAACTATTGTTAAGAACTTAAGATGCCAAGAATCGTAGCATTGGAATGTCACAAGTCACAAAAGATTAAGTCAAAATTAGTAAACACAAAGGCTAGCTCAAACAAATGTATAACAAAAAAACATGCACAAAAAATTAAACTCCAATTAGCAACCAAAACTTGCAACAAACTGGAAAGCCTTTAATTCTCTGAAACTTCTAAGAACTCTGAAGTTTTAAAAAGTGTAGTTTAACTATGTAGACCATTAGCTGCCTTGCAAATGGTCATTAGCAACAATTTTAAAAACCAACTTTTGTTGAGATTAGTAAGCTGATATTCTGTTAAGGAGATCAATTAGTAAATCCTTATAAAAATGTTTTAAAATTTAAAAATCAGTTTGTGGTTTATTCATTTATATCATTTAATAATAAAAGTAACTGTAATATTATATATAGTCCATTTGTTTTATCAATAATGTATCCTCTCCCTGTAACAATTTACATATATACCTGAATACACTCATACCTTGATACATGTATTGCACCTCCTTGGTCCCAAACATAAAAGTTGCTTACAAAACACCATTTAATAACATTTCAAAAGTAGCTTATATGCTATATATTTAAATCCTTGACCAATAGTAATAGTGTTCATGGAAACTTAAGATGTGATAAACCAGCTTGATTGAATTCAATCAAATGCTGTATTAATAAGAAAGTAAATCTGATGTCTTTTCCCAAAAAATTCAAAAAGACAGTTTGACTTGGGCTTCAAACTGTTTTTAAGTGGCTTACATCACTGGGTTCATAAGTTATTACTAATCTCTTCATAGAAATCTTTCATTAGGCAGATTTTTCTACATTTTTGTTAATTTTATTAATTCTTTTATGATAACTAGTTCTTTTTTCGTGACTTTTTCCCTACTAACAAAAATCCATACCCGTTGATACAAAAAAATAAAAATTTGTATATGGAATTTAGCTTGGTAAGAAACACCAGTTATGTTTTATATTTGGATCATTTTGATAGTTTTATATTGCTTAATATACAATGCTTCACTATTATAATATATATTGCATGCATGTTTTTTGAAATGATTTTTTTCCCAATGTAATGATGAAATTTTTTAATGTGTTTTATTTAATAGTGACTTTTATAATGAATAAGTTATCATTTACAGATGTAACAGAAACTTGGGTTGAAGCTGAATTGTTATTCTTGTCTTAAAATAATTTTACAGAATTTTTCTTGATTTATTTTTGTGATAGGGGTTTTCCAAGGGAGACTTTAGCCTCCTGCATTGTATATACAGCTTGTATTCAGCTATTTTTAGCATCATATTAATATATGCCAGTTAGATATAATTTTCAGTTTACTGATAGATATAAGCATTTTAACATAGATATTTCAATTATTCAATATATAACGTACTTTTTCAGTTCTGAAATTAGAGACAAAATTAGCTTTGTGAACTATACATTATAGATTTAAAAGGAAACCTTTTTTTGAAAATTATTTGTAAATGGCACTTTTAACTTTAATAAATATCATATAATCATTTTTGAAATAAACTTAATTTGTCTACCAAAAATTTTCATAATAAAAGTAATCATTTCAGATAAGTCCCTGCCCATCTACGAGTGCAGTGAGGAAGGGTCCCCCTTGGAAATAGTTTAGGTAAAAGCTATCAGCTTATCAAAATTTTGGCTAGATTTTTGTTATCTTTTATCATGCCATTTAGTTCATCATTAGGACTCATGCTGAAATGTTATGAAGACTTGTTAAGTAAGAATTTATCTTTTTTTTAATAATCTGAAAGAAAAAAATTCAAAATTTGTATTTCGTATTTTTTAAAGAATTAAATGAATTCAATATTTTAACAAATGTTACCATAATGTGCTTGATATTCATCCAAAATGTCTTTGTTTAGAAGAATTATTAGCATTTATGGACATAGATTCATGACATTTTCTTTCACATAAAAAACAAAAACGAAAAAAAAAATTATTTAGTTATGAATTCAATGATGAACTAAATATTTATATTGCTACCTAGTTTCATGATTTTATTGCTACCGTTTTCATACTGCTAGTGTGTGTATCTTATTAACAGACCCAGTCAATGAGGTATATGTCCAATTCAGCCAATAAAAATCGACCAAAATCTTACGAGGGAACAAACGGAGCTGACAGACAGGAAGACAAAAAGAGGGTAACTACTCTTCTATTTGTAATCAGAAATCTATTAGGTGCTTCTATGCACTTCAATTTATGTTATTCATTTCTTTTCTTTTTCAAAATTTGTGATGAGATTGATAAACGTTCTTAATATTATTCATTGAGCCCTGATTTTTGGTTATTTGATTTTCAGGGTTCCCACGCCATCCTTGAACTCAAGGAAACCTGGAAAAGTCCTTGAATTTCATTTCAATGCTCAAAAAGCTGGAAAAATCCTTGAATTTTATCAAATATCCTTGAAAAACCCTGGAATTTTGTAATATGCAGATTTGTTGACCGTTTGATAAAAAAAGGCCGAAAAATATTGGATGTTTAAAATTTTTGTGCACTATTTTATCCTTGAAAATGACCTCAATACCCTTGAAATGTCCTGGAAAAACCCTTGAATTTTGTGTCCAAAAAATATTGGGAACCCTGGATTGTATAATGTTTATGTGGGAGAACCATTTTGACCTGCACCATAAGGTTTAAGAATAATTTTTTAATTCAGCCTCTACCTTGTTTTACAAGAAGAATCTTGAGATAAAATGAATAAGGACATAAAAGATACATAGAACACAACATTCTTTTCTCTGGTTGTTTCCATTTGTAGCTAAAGATAAGTAAATTCTGTTAAAAGATAAAAATGTTGATCTTAAGAATTCACTGCCTAAATTTTGATGCTTGCTGTGTGTTTTAAGTTGTGGTTATTTTCTGATGGGTGAAGGGAGTGTGAAAGTCGTTTCTCATGTAATTGTGCAGCATCCTTCATATCTAGTAGTTTAGATAGTGACTTCATATCCTTTATGTAGAGAGTTTTCTTAAGGAATTATAGGACCTGGTAGCTTCTTAGTCAAGTAGATGTAGATTTTATACATTCATCATAGAGAGGAGTTTTTTCAGTTTGAATTTGTGGATCTTAAGAGTTGTTGCTAATGTGTGTAAAGGTTCTGCATGTACACGTATTCCACATCTCTTTATCTTCTGTTCCTTAAGTACATAATAATGCAGTCAGAAATTTAGGAAACTTTATACAAATATTGATAATGATCTTAACTTACTAGTCTTATTAAATTAAAAGCTGGAAATGTTTTCAAGAATGCATCAGTTGTTAATAGACTAGATTCATTTCTCTAATATTTTTGTTCATTCGAGATGTTAACTTTAGTTTTTTGGAGAAAAAGAATTTAAGCAGAAATGATTAAATTGACCTTTAAGATTATCAACACTAACAATTTCAGATTCCTATAAAATCAAGAGCTGTCGTTTCATACACGGTAAATTTTGATCATTTTTTGGAGTGGCTCCTTATTTTGAACTTACAGTGAATTTAGTGAATAACATCTTGAAAATTTTGATATTATATTAACAAGCTTTGGACTTTTAAATACCTTCAGAGCAAAAGGATTTCAAAATACATAGTATAGGTCTATATGGGTGAAGATGTTTGGTTTTGTCATTTATTTCTATGAGGTGAAGCATTTTCTGACATGTTGGAACTTTTAGGTTATCTGCTTTTGGCTATTGTTGCTTTTAATAAACATCCAATCCCTCTTTTGTTTTTGTTATCATACTCATGAATTTATGAAGTAGGCATTTAGTAGAAATGGTGGTATTTTTGGGAAGGTTTGTTTCTTTATCAGTGTTACATTTTTGATTCATTTGTATTATTTTATGATAGATATGTTGTAATATAACAGATAATACTGTTTCCTGTTTGTTGAATTTTATTTACTATGTCACCTGCAACATGTTTCAAAGCAACATATAGAAGTTACTTTGACACTATCCTTCATCTTGCGTCATCATCATCCTGTGGTGTCACGAAAATTTCATTCGCAGGTTTCTGGGCAACTGTATGGCACAGACTATTGATATTTGGCATGTAGCTTCCTCCTATAATACTATATTGTGTAAAGCAATCTTTTAGCTGTAACTCTTATAGTTCCTGCTCATATAGTTCCTGTTAACCAAATATTTTAAGAGGCAGTTGACATACATCTTCCGTCGAAAATCTCCATTCTAGTTAATTGTGTACTGTTTGTTACAGCAATTAAAGTTAAGTTCAGGATTAGTCATATTAAGCAGCCGTAATGACTTTTGACAATATTTTTCACTAAAATGTTAATTTATAGTTTCAAATACCTTTGAAATTTTCATTCTTTTCTTCATTGTGATTTTGACAGGAGTTACACACAGGGCCTAAATCTGACAACCCAAAGGTACTATAGAGAGGTGTAGAAATATTCTGTAGAATAATAAGGTTTAAATTCTTCTTTATCCATTTAAACAGGCAACAGTCCTTTCAAAGATAATTAAAACCTATTCTAAACCAGCCTTAAAACTGTCAAAGAAGGTAGAACTGTCAGAGGTTTATTTAAGCATATGTCATATTTGTAATACAGTCATATCTAAAGATTAAAAAAACAACCTTGGGAAGATAGTCTAATATTCAAAACATATGATATTATATATGTACTTAACAGTATGTTATTCTAATAGCTAGAGTATGGCTTCTTTTGTTAGGCTGTCTTTTTTCCTGTTGTAACCTTTGATCAAAAGTTTAAAATTTCAAATTCATTTTTGCCAAACCCAATGAAAGTAGATGGACAAAAATTTTTTGGGGGTCCATTCGTCTAGTGTTCGTCTCAAGTCAAGTTTACCTTAATTAAGGTTGAAGTTGATTTTCCATGTTGCCAGGTAGGGAATCAACGTAACTTTTTTTACATATTCTTGCCTTGACTTGAATTGAATAAGAGTTAAAAAAGCAGTGCGAATGTGCAGTAATCATTTTGGTTATTAAAAATGGAAGGAACATTAGTTATATGTTTGCTGGACCTTATGGAATTAGCATAACATGCTTCAACAATTTCAGGGACCTCCAATTGTTTTGAAATGTGAAAAATCTGATGTAGTTCCTCAGTTTTCGGTAAAGTTCTAGTTTTTAGTTTCTGGGTTTTAAGGTTCATTTTAAGTCAATTAGTTATCATATTTTGTATATATATTTTTTCACAAAATAAATATCTTTAATTGAACTTTTTATATAAGGTGTGGTATTTTTGGGACATGGATAGTACTTTATATTCCATATATATTATATTATTTTATATTGGTAAAAGCAGGTCAAAAAATGAATTTGATTGATTTTGGTCATGAGTAGCCTATAAAAGAAAGGAGTTTTTGTCAATAATGACATTGAAATGTGTTGCAGTAACCAAAAAAAAAAATCATGCCTCATGCTAATTTTTCATTTCAACATGTTTTATCAATTTTCATATTAGATTTATACAAATTATTTTTTTTTAAACATTTTTTTTCCTTTGCATTTTACTCTTTGTACTTTGTGTGACTTCAGCAAAATCTATTGTCTGGAACTCTGTTGTGATTTTTATTCTCATGTTATATTTTTTGTCCTTCATCTAAGGCCTTAAGATGGATTGAATTTTTAAAATATAATACATTATTTAATGTAATTACAGAATGAATACTTAGAACTCCTGACCAAGGAATATGGGAGGAATGGACTGAACGTCATGCAGAAATCTGAAAGTATGTATGGTACATGTAGAAATAGTAAAGCATGTTTTACTTAATATATGAATGTCTTAAAATGCATGTAAAATGGCATGTCGATGTAAGCGTACATTAAATGAATGTCTTAAAATGCATGTAAAATGGCATGTAAGCATACATTAATTAGCCATTTTTTAAGACTTTTTAATTACACTTTTCTTGTTTTATATCATGTATAAATCTAATGTATGACAATTTAATCAAGATTTAGTCTCTCCAATTATATAATAGCCTATTAGGAACAAAACTTCTCAATGTCCTGACTTATTACATAGGATTTCATTTAGGAATATTTGATGGTGATCATTGTAGAACAGCAAAATAAAATGCTCAAAGAAATCTTATTAGCTCCCAGGTACTGTGCATAAATTTATTTTTCATGGAGATCTGTGATCATGGTTTTCCTAATTAAGTACAGTTTGTTGGAATTTTAATATCGTGATTTGTTTTCAAGGGCTTATTTATAAAATTAACACTTCCTAAAACACTTATTTTTGTGGTAGACCATCACCCACAAAAACCACGTTAAATTGTAAACCCCCAAAATTACAATGAAACTGCAGAATGTAAAGTATTACTATGGTATGTTATAGGCAGTACTAGTATATATAAGATTTATCATCGAAGAAAAGGTAAATGTTCATTAATGCTGCCTGTGGAGCTAAGGAATTCCTTCCCGAAATCTTTTTGACCATGGTTTAGATTACTTGTAGTTTTATTTCATTATTTTCCATTTCATTATGAAAGTTGTCTTCCTTTTAAAACAGAAAAAATTGGGACACTGGATTGCTTCATTATAAACCAAAAACAGTTGGGAATCTAGGCATTTTGTTAAAGGGGGAGGGTATTGATTGACACAAGCTGGTCTCCTTGTGAAACTTACTGTACTTAA
Organism: Arcuatula senhousia; assembly: GCA_963971305.1. Lineage (NCBI taxonomy): Eukaryota > Metazoa > Mollusca > Bivalvia > Mytilida > Mytilidae > Arcuatula > Arcuatula senhousia. The sequence continues at coordinate 20,073,092 of OZ020313.1, read as the reverse complement.
ACTTCATAAAATTTTCAATTCTTTTGCAAAGGGAGGTAACTTATCATATATGAAACAGCTGTGTTTTGGACCTTTTTATGGAGTGGTCCTTAATTTCCTGTAGATAGACATATTGGTCCTTTTTGCTTTTGCCTTAAACAGTTTGGGTAGATTAGAGTTGACTTCCAAGGTTTGCTTAACTTCCAGCTTAGTAGGTAGATCTGAAATTAGAGTCTTAATTATGATTTTAGGCTTAGGAGTTTTTTTGTAAAAACTTATTTCCCCAGTATAACTTTTAAATTAGCTTAAAATATTTTCCGAAGATGAAATCATTGTATGCACTGTAGTCTTATTTTAGTCATAATTTTGAATTTTTAAAGTTTGTCCACATCGTAAAGACAAATACAAATTGTCAGGCAACAATCCCCAAGCAACTGGTAAGAAAATTGAAACTGAATTTATTTATTGGTGAAAAAAGCACATTTGCAAGAATTTCCTAGAGCTTTTAGGGAGACTTGTCACACTTATTCACTCATGAAGGTTATGGTATCTGTTTTAATGATTTTATGCACATTTTTGTCTTCAAGACCAGTTATGATTAAGAAAAAAATGTCTTTAAATCTACATTAAATATAGGTCAAGTTAATTTCATGCAAAAAAATACACACTAAAGAGAGAGAAGATATTGATAATGATTTCTTTAGGATTAAAGCTACCATTGTCGAAACTAAATACCTGTATAGCCACAACTGAATATGGTAAATTAACTTCAAGAATATTTTTCTGTTGAAGAATTTGTGGTGGAGCTATGTTTTTATCATGACAAAAGAAAACATTAAATTCGTCTCAATTATCCTTAGTATTGCAGAAACCATCTAATATCTAATAATAAGTATATAATCATAATAATATTAATTGTTAGAAAATAAGTACTAATCTTTTTTTTAAATTGTTCCTATGAATCAATGATAAATTTACTGTACTTCAAATAATTCTCCCAGAGTACAACAGACTTTATACTCAGAACTCTGGTAGTCTAGTAGAGTTATGGCCCTTTGTTGTTGTGACCTATCACTGCTTTATGGGTAGCACAGTCGTGTTGCATGTACACTCTTTATGTATACTTCCCACAGCTCCTACTCAACCACATTTTCGCTACTCGGGATCGGGAAAACTTACCAATTCTATGCAATTCCAATGGGAAGGCCTGTGTCCTCATCACGAACAAAAGGTCGCGGCCAGTATCATGGCCTCACAGTTAACGGACTCGGTCCAAAGTGGAGGTAACCCATTTGTTTGGCATGTGTTAGATCACTGTTCACTTGTTGATAGCTTTGTACACAGAGACAAACACACTGTATTAGCATGCTATTTATAACTTTATAGCTGTTTTGATACGGTTGGTACAATGAGGTTTAAACAGAAATGCTATTTGTTTGAAAGGAGGGTAGATCCAGAATTTGTCAGATGGGAGGAGAGTATTAAGGGCAAAAGGTGGGTCAAGGCCAATTTTTCAAAAACATCTACATTAATATAACCAAATTCTAAGCACCACCTCAGCCACTAGAATACTGGTGTCACTGGCTGTTTAATAACGCTTTTGATGTAAAACTTGAACAGTCTAAAGCCGGTTACAAATGAATATAACAAATTATAGAAAAACCAATTCAACAAATTATGATAAATAGCATTTCTGATGAAAACTGACTTGCCAACACATGTAATTAAATTTTCAGGCTGGGTAAGTATATTAGTTTAAATTTAATACATCATTGAAGGAATACTTTAAATGAAACAAAAATATTTTTAATTTTTGGTTTTTAGATAATTTAATTTCACCTTTTCACTTTTAATTTAACCAATCTTAAGTTTGTTTTATTTCATTTTTTATCCCTACATTTTTTCTTCATTATCATTTGTGGAGATGCATTTTTGAATTGTGTTGTTTTCTAGATGTTGAAAAGCAATTATGCCAGCTTTGCTATTCTGCAAGCCAAATGGGTAAATGTGATTCTAATCCAATTGCTGTTTTTGCTTTTTTTCTTACATGTGCTTCAATTTTTTTTTAGAAAAAAATATCAAATTTACCATTGTTACTCTTGTTTGATTTTAAAAAAAGTTTAAAAGTCTCGAAACATGTATGTGTACTGATATTTGAATCTTCTTAGTATGTGTCAATAAAATTCGTTTCAATCTTAATATTCTTATCTTTTGATTAAATTACGCATTATCATTTAAACTTTTAATGGCTCTTTACATTTTTGGAAACTACTTTGCAACAAATATGAAACTTTGTATGCAGATTTGAGTTTTTCCAATATAACATGAATCTAGGTTCTTCTTACATTGTACATGCAGTTGTGCATACTTTTTTTTCAAAATAATTTTGCCCTTTTGTTATGTTACGGTATTTGTTGAAACTGATTGTGTTTTTAATTCTAAAAAAAATAATTTAAAACTATTATGACTAAACTTATGTATAGAAAAAAAAAACATTTTATTGTCAATCTGAAGCACATGTAATATTATTTTGATGAGTTAATGCTTAATTGTATACAGCTAGTTGTCAAAGGAGGAAAGAGAGAAACTAAATTAAATATCAATACAGTTAATGATATTATTTAAAACCTTTTAGAATGGGTTTCATAATTTTTTTTCCACAAAATTTAAAATACATGAGAATTTGTTGAACCTTATACTACTACTTTGCAATTTCCACATTGATAATAGCAAGGAATTACATATATAATTCCTTGATAATAGCTTTTTCCTTTATAAATCTTAATATCAACTGATAATTTTTCAGTTTACAAGTTATCTCCCCTTTGTAAGAGTTGTCTTCTCTTTAACTACTTTTAAGAGTTGTCTTTTCCTAATCTACTTTTGACAACATGCTGTACACATGTATATTGTCTTGTCAGATCCTGATTGGTTACACCAAGGTATACGGGGCTACCCAAAGACCATTAAACCTTTCCATCATAAAAGTCAAGATGAGATTCTGGCTAAACTTGTTACCATGCCAACAGGTAGTTCAGCAAAATTGCATGGTGGGAGTTTTTTCTGCTTCACTGGTTTTAGGCCTTTTGATATTTTATTGTACACTGCACTGAAACTCACAGGTTTAATGTTTATGACACTCCCACTTATTTATTAATATTTGTATTTTGTAAATATATATGATTTTAATAAAAAAAAAATGATTACAATCAGATTTATTATTGCATGGAATTTTTTTGTTTCATGAATTTATTTGGTTGGTTTTTTTTTTTCTTTTTTACTTTGAAAAACTCTTAATTCCTTTTTTTCAAATTTTCAATTTCCATTAATTTTTTCAAATTTATTTATTTATTTTTCTAAATTTATTTCATTCATGTTTTGCCTTTTTATGTAATGCTTTGTATTTTATTTTTTTTATGTTTATTATGATAAAACATATACTAAAATTGATCTGTTTTGAGTAAACTGTCAGTTTCAGGCAGACAAATTTAGAATAATTAGGTTAATTGCATGTATAATCATCCCATATTTTACTAAATTTATTCCTTAGATCCAGGTTCAAGGGGAGAGCACTGCATCATTTTTCACCCTCATCTTTGTCCAGTTATGTCCCCTACCTATGGTGTAAATGTGTTTCTATGTGTGTCACAAGCAATACTAACATGCAATTATTTGTATTCATTATCCATCCAACATTTTAATTTTCTTTTTTTACACATTTAAAATATGAAAAGATTTTTAGTTGTTTTGTTGTTTTTTAATTTTCTTTTTTATTGGTATTTCATTTGCACTTTAACGACTGTGCCTGTTTTGGCCAAAAATATATCTAGTAGTGTACTACTTACATGTACACATTATTGTAAAATACCTTTAGTATATATAGTTATATAGCCATAATAAAATAATTCCTAGATTCTCATCCAAATTTCTTGAAAATATGGGGCAGGCGGGTGAATTTTTATTTTATATTTTCTATTCATTTTGATAAAATATTCTGCCAATTTAAAGAAAATTAGCCAAAATAAAATAAAATTTCCCAAAAAATAAAAATAGATTTTTTTAAGGGGGGCTGAAAAGATCTGGGCGGGAGGGGATGAGAATCTAGGATTTATTCTATAATGGCCTTATAAACACAATTTTTAAGAATTCTACCCTTTTATTCAATTTAGAACTAATCTTCCAAAACTTAACAACAGTGTGTTTGTTCCTCTATTTAATTATGATTTTCAAAGAGTGATTGTAAAGCTGATATCATAAAGTGTATTATATCCATTTTAAGGTTGTTTGGGTTTTGTTTTTTTTTGGAGGGGGGTGTTTTTTTGTTGTTGTTGATTTTTGTTTACTATTTATTTTCTTCATTTCGATATAATATTGAAAAAAAAAAAGAAAAGTATATTTACAATTTTTAATATACTTTTTAATGAATGCTTATCACCTTTACTTTATGATACCAGTTTGAAAGTTTTGATATGACATGATTTGATTTATTAATGTTATGATTTTGACGTTCACTATTAAATGTTTTATTTGATGAATTATAATTCACACATTTTTTTATTGTCATTTTATAGAGATATTGTTTTTATTTGTTGGCAATATGTTTTCCTATAATTTTGTTTGGTATTTTAAATGTATTTGAGGTTCTTTGTAGACAATAATTTTGTGACCTAAAAGAATGCTTTTACATTTTCATTCTAATTTGAATTGGTTTGAGATTTGGCCTTTCTCTTGGAAACAAATTTATTATAAGTAATCATTCGAACCATGAGAAGTGATGACTATTCATTGTTTGGGTTTTTCTTTGAAAAATGAAAACAAAAAAAAACATTGGAACCTTTAAAAATGAAAGCAAACAAAAAAAAAAACTTGGGAACCTTTAGAAATGAAAGCATTTGAAAGGTTTTTTTTAGAACCTCAAAAATAAACCACATTTTTTTTCTAATAGCAACATTTACTCATGCCATCACATCATCTGTTCAGTTGTAGGGACAAATTTAGTACGTATCTGGAAAGAACGTCTTCAGCGATCAAAATATTACAATCCAAGTAAGAAGACAACGGACTGTATATATAATGTATCCTGCACGGCGTGTATATTAGTGTGCACAATGCTATATATATTATATATGTTATCGTAGCTAGTTATTTTATGCACTTCAGTTTTCCTAGCTTCCTGCTCAATTTATTTTGAAATAAAAAGTTTAAATTATCTGTATTTAAAACATGTTTGAATTTGACTGCAAACCATTTTGATTGTTTCTCATCTTACGAAAGTCCTTTCATGTGCTTCCAAAAGTCGGTACTTACTGTTAACACACAATTTTCATTTTTATAAAGCATTAACTTTAAGATATGTATAGTAATGTAACATGTACATTTATATCTTTATTTTCATAAATATTTTTTTTCTTTAATTACTTTTTTTTAACTGAAAATGGTATTGACTCACTGTCAAGCTGTTTTCTGTCTTCCTCACAATAACAATTTCCTTACTTTTATTTTTAACCATTCAGTGATTCTACTACAGAGAATCATTTTCTAGTCATCAGTGAAAAAAGGTTGCACAAAGAGGTCTTCTTTAAATACTTGCATTTTAAACTTACTCAGACCGTTTATAAAAGTAAATTTGTTTGTGATTTTGAATGTCACAGAAGTCAAGGCATTTTAGATTTATATTTTCTTGTCAATAATATTTCATTTATCACTCATAGATTCAACATGTATTTCCAACCTGTTCTCTTGTGTATTGTAAAAGAATGTTTTACTGTTACCTTTAAATCAAGATAAAAAGAGAAATTGCAAAAATGATATAGAAAACAAGAAAAGGAAACCCATGCCATAGTTGGAAATATAATACTAATTGTTAGTCATTGTAGTTTTGATTTTAATTGTAGCTAGATTTTTATTGCATTTTTTGCATTTGTTTGTCATTTAGGAATTTTTGCAACCATTTTAATTTGAACACAGTTTTTTCACAGTTTACAACCACCATGGGATATGAAGCAATTTGGCTGTGTTTGCTTTAATTATTACTTTATATAAAGAATTTTGATATTTTTAATTAAAAGTTATTTGTAATTATAAACATGATAAATAGTAATTATAAAATATATATATAAATATGAAATATAACAAATTGCATTTGCCTTTAATTCCAGTTATATAATATTTAGGATATTTTAAAAAGCAATCTAAATGCTCATGACTGATTTAATGAATATATCTAATTTATTGAAATGAATGTTTTATTTCGTTAATACTTTTTGATAATTTATACTTGCTAATAGTTAAAAGTTAAAAGATTTATAAAGTTCTTTAATCCTTTGATGAACTGGTAAATGTTGCAGAATATTTCTAATTCTCTGTAACATTTAAGAATTTTTATAATTGTAGATGGTAACATAGAAGACTTTGTGAGATCTCAGATGAACCCTGTGACCTCCAGTCAGTCCCCGCCCACCAGTCGGACCCCCATACAGAGACACATCGTGGAAGTTTCAGCATCACAGCAACGACAACAGGACCTTCTACAGAACAGACACTGTGTATGTACTTATAATGTTACAATTTAGGCAAGCATGAAATCTATTAGCGAATTTAGGCAAGCATGAAATCTATGAGCAAATTTAGGCAGGCATGACATCTATGAGCAAATTAAGGCAGGCATGAAATCTTTGAACAAATTTAGACAGGCATGAAATCTATGAGCAAATTTAGGCAGGCATGAAATCTTTGAGCAAATTTAGACAGGCATTAAATCTATGAGCAAATTTAGGCAGGCATGAAATCTTTGAGCAAATTTAGACAGGCATGGAATCTTTGAGCAAATTTAGACAAGCATGAAATCTATGAGGAAATTAAGGCAGGCATGAAATCTTTTAGCAAATTTAGACAGGCATGAAATCTTTGAGCAAATTTAGGCAGGCATGGAATCTTTGAGCAAATTTAGACAGGTGTGGAATTTTATTGAAGCAAACTTGTCAAGCAGGACATCTTTGAGCAACTTTAGGCAGGCATGGAATTTTATTTAAGCAAATTTAGACAGGCATGAAATCTATGAGCAAATTTAGGCAGGCATGAAATCTTTGAGCAAATTTAGATAGGCGTGGAATTTTATTGAAGCAAATTTAGTCAAGCAGGACATCTTTGAGCAACTTTAGGCAGGCATGGAATTTTATTTAAGCAAATTTAGGCAAGCTTGAAATCTATGAGTAAATTTAGGCAAGTATAAAAACTGAGCAAATTAAGGCAGGCATGAAATCTGAGCAAATTTAGGCAGGCATGATTTTATTTTGATTTTTCGCAAATTAAGGCAATAATTAAATCTTAAGGAAAAGTGAATTTTGCCTACACAGAAATCCACTGAACATAAAGGCAAAGGAAGTTTAAAAGAGGGGAATATTTTTAAACCATGATGAGAATTAGCCAATATGAAAATAAAATTCTTTTTTTATTTGTGATATGTTTGCATAATGATTTCATTTCCTGTAGCATGGAATGTGTGCAAGGCATGCTCGAAAACTTGCCTTTGCTGAAAAATTTGAGGTAAGGAGTGATAACTCCATCATAAAATAAAACCACTCAAGCATGCTTGCCAGTTACTAGAAATGAAACTAAGAGTATTTTGCATGCAAGTATTTCTTTAACTTAAACCATGTGTTCTTGTTAAGTTATGCTTATGAATGGCTCTCCTAAGTTGCTTTCCAGAATTTGCTGTTTGCATGTCAAAACTTTACATTGAAATTATATTTGACATTTAGATGACTTTTTCCTTTTAACAAAACAAGATTAATGAATTAAAAAAATAAAGTAACACTGTCAAAGTGTTCAGTTCTGGTATTTTAAAAGTTTATTGCTGTGTGAAAAGAAAAGAAAAGTGTCTTATGGTCAGCAGACATTTATATAATTTAATCTTGTAAAGCTTGGCTTTATACATGAAGTTTGTTATCATAAAAAGGTCACTTGCAAAGACATTTACCCAATAATCTAAAACTCAAAAGATGCAATGAATATGAAAGAGGTATTACCATTCCATAGGGCAAAGTTTAACAAAACAAACCAAAATGAACAAATACAAATCCAGAATACATTAAAAACTACAAAACTATAAACTCTAGTGTTAAAAGAAACAAAGAGGAAATGTTAATGAGTTTAAATAGTTACAAATAATTAAATGTTCTTTTTGATTGTTACACTTTTCTTTGATTTAATTTCAGAATTTGTAACTCTAGTTTTAACAGTTTATTGCATGTACTTTTCTTCATTCAATTCTTAACTAGAATTTTGATGAAATTATCTTGTGGCTGCTAACATGTCTTAATATACTTCTCACAAACAATGTTTGGGTGTCTGTTGGTCTATTCATATATCCTCTCTTAAACCACTTGATTGCTGCTTATGAAACTGTTTTTTTTCTTCAAAAGTCCAAAAGGCAGTTAGATATGAAGCAGGGGGTATCCTTTTTTGAGCTAGCTCGCAGTATTCCTTGTTGACTTTATATTTCAATTTTGCCTTTTCTCTTAAATTTTTCTCAAACATACCTTTTGTAAACACAACTTTCTTTTTTCAAATACTTAATATCAAGAAAACCAGGAGGTATCTATTCTAGGCTATTTAAGAAATGCAATACATTAACCAATTCAAGACATGTACATTTCACAGCCATAGAACTAATTTACTTTATATACTAACTTCAGTTTAATTTACCTGAAGTTTTGTCATTCTAAATAAAACACAATTTTTAAGTATTTTCAGCATTTCTTGTAACAAAAAAGGGTTCTATTTTATTGGGAAAAAAACATTAACTTGTTTTATTATGACACTTATATGTGTATTCTATTGATGATTTTTTACAAATTATTATATGTTCTTTTGCTCATTGTCCAATAAAGATGCTGATGATAGCCAGATGTGCAGACAAAGATCCTATAGTTTTTGTCTTATTTGTGAATTAATCATTGAAATAGTTATATAAATTATTGTATTTTTTGTCTACTTGCAGGAAAACAAATCAGGTAATGCGATTCGTCAACACCCTTGTCCCTTTGATGAATGCACTAACAGAGTTTCGCCTGGTGAGGGTAAGGGCAAAGGTCGTTGCCGTAGAAACATCAGGGTCAGACGTGCTAGTGCATTGGTTAAAACAAATTTTGTTATGTACCATATATGTAGATAATCTCCTCTTGTTTGTGTAGAAAATATAAATACAATTTTTTTACTAATATGTACTTTTATCTTAGAAATCAGAGCTTGAATATATATTTTTTAGATTTCTCCTATAAATTTACAAGCTTTTTTTGATTTTTGTTAAATATTTATAAAAATGCTTTTAAATTGAAATAAGCAAAATTGGATTTTAAAAGATGTATGCACATTGAAAAGAGGAGATTCAAAGCTGAATGTAAAATTTAGAATGAAAACAGTATAAAAATAGTTACATATATGTTTTCTGGCCAAAATATTATTGGAATCACATAGAAATTAGTCTTATACTTATTTGCCTTTGTATGAAAAATTTCTAATATATTTTGAAACAATTTTCAAGAAATAATTGCAGAAATAATTATTGAATGTTGTCTAAAATTTGGGGTTTCATTTTGGGTCGATTGGAAATAAGTGTAAAAGTAGTTCTTATTATATAGTATTGTGTATCAAAGTCATTTACAAAAACTTACATTGATTTTAAGAAAAAAATCCTTGGAAATGTAAAAAAAAAGAAATTAAGAATGGCTTAAAAACATAAGGTCATGTCATAAAGCATTATTAAAAAACTTGATACACATTTGTATTGTACATGTGTGATGTAGTGAAGATTGGAGTATATATACATATATAACTTTAGACGTCCAAGCATGGGGACTTTAGTTGCATGAGTCGTGATGTTGAAATATTTGCTGTGATTTATGTATGAAATCTAAGGGAATAGGTTGCAATGTTTTGATATTAATTTTTATAAACATGAATAGAATTTAAAATCAATAAAATCAAATATATAATTTTAAAATGCATGTTAATTTTGATGGTTAACAATGATAAAAACTAAACTGCATGTTTTCTGCTGATGAAAATACATGCACAAGAACTACAGATCGACTAACTTTTCTTCTTTTATTCATATTCATAATAAACATAAGCTTTCTGCATGAAGTTAGAAGTTAGGAGCAACTAATAAAAAGCTGTATCTGGTTATGAATTGTAGTTCTTGAATAACAAATTGTTAAGTGATCAATATAATGGACAAAATTTTTGTAGAAATTGAGTTTTTGGCAAAATTTCACAAAGTGAAAAACCTGTGAAAAAAAATTGTGAATGTCAGAATTGTAAAGGTTAGGCAAGGAAAAAAACCTGTTTTCTCAGCAACTGCTTATCACAGCCTCGTGATATTTTATTATGCAGCATCACAGTATTGTGGGATTTGATTTCAGGTCTGTTCTTCACAAAGATATTAGTTTAAGGAAATTTTGCCATTTTTGACTTTCACAGATTTTTAAAAAGCTTTTTGGTTTTTTTTTCACACTGATAATATTTTCAAAAGAATATAATTATATTATTACAAATTTATAACCAGTACAGGCTACATCTATGCTTATCTTTTTTTCTAATTCAGTGTATAAGCATGTTTTGTTATGTACGCTTTTTCAGTCAAATCTGGTCGACAAAGAGCGACTGTTCCTTCTGCTACGTTCGTTCATTACGATACGCCTCCTACCAATCCTCAATTAATCAATAAAGCACGAAGTGAATCAAAAATAGAACTGTTAGATAGAGCAACCAAAGAGACGGATTATGGTGAAATTATGCAGGATGACGTCCCACAAGATGAAAATAATAATGCCAATGGTAAACCCAGTACTAATTTAATGTGTCAGTGTTTGTACTTGTAATTGCCAATTTAATTTGTGAATTTTGCATGTCATGTCTAATTTTTAATGGCGCTGATAAGTTTGTATTAATAGTTTAAGTAAAATGGAATGCAGAACCACAAGATTGAAAACAAAAAAAGGGTATTTCTCAGGTAATTTTAAGGTTGGTTTTGAATTGCCAATTGCAAAATAATGAGCAGCTATCACTGATCACATTGAAGGCTCCTGCCCTAAGTGGATTTCAAATTACCGTCATATTTCATACACTTCTCCAACATCTCATTATTTTTTAGATATCAGATACAAAAGGGTCAACATTATTTTAAAGTTGATAAAAATCATTGCTTGAATAAGAAAGCGATGTTAACTATTTTTTAAGACATTATTTGTCCTCGTGATTTACACTGCTCACTGTTCACCATCATATTTGATTTAATGATAAAATTAATTATACATTTCAAATTTTATACTTTTGAATTTATCTTAGAAAATTTGTAAATACAAAAATAAAGGAAAATTCAAATTTACTTTGTGCTTTCCTAAGCTTCTTTATTACTAACATAGTTTAGTTATTTTTCTACATCTTTAAATTTTCCATTCTTTTTTCATATCAATTTTGAAGAGTGCAATACGATGTTGTGTTATTCTCAGATCTCGTATGAAATTTTAATGAGTTATGAGATAAGTTTAGATCAAGTCTAATTTTTTTTGACATTGTAGTAAGAGTTTGTGGTTTTTCTGTTGACCCATTTTATAGAGGAAATATAAAACTTTTTGGGGAAATTTGCTTTTCTGTCTAGTACGTAATTGAAATGCTGAATTTAAAGTACCAAGGTGGGTTGAAGTAAAAGTAATAGTTACCACATTATGATGTGTATGTATATTTAAGGGTGTAAAAACTCTCATCAGCAGCAAATCCAAATCATGAATTTAGAAGCATCAAGTCAAAATGGTGTATTCTGTCTTTTTTAGATGAGGTTAAAGAACAAGAGAGGGAGAAACCAAAAGAAAGGTTGTCATCTGCTAAGAGGACGAGAACAGGTGAGATCAACCAACATCAAGGGGTCGTAATTGTAGATTTGATCTCGTAATACATGTAGTAGCATCAATAATTTTTGTTTTCAAAAGTAAAATGAACATGGGTTTTTGAAATAACATTTAATACTGTATAATTCAGAGGCTCTGATTACATGATTAAACTGTTAATAGTTTGCAGCATAAGACTTTCTGTAGATAGAAGGTGGGTCAACTCTTTCTAAAAATAGAATGTTGGCAGACTTACCTTTTCTAAAAATAGAATTGTATTTCCATTGAAACAAATCATCATTTTAAATGAATTCTGTTTGTATTATACATACATGTTAATCAAATGTTTAAGTTCAAAATGATAAATTTGTAGAAAATTAAAGTTTTTTTTTATATATTCAATGTCCAAGGTGCAATGTTGAAATAATTATGAAATACTATAATAAAACAATTAAAGCCATTTACATAATGGTCAATACATATTTTTATTGAGTATATATGTTTTGATCAACTCAGAAAAATCAATACATCGATCTAAGATCCTGGGTGGATAGACTAAACCAAAAGGCTATAAATGTATATTATCAACTCTGGATATGTTTTAATTTTTGTTGTTTCCTCCAAAAATTTTGTTTTTGAATTTTTGATTTTGTGGTTTGCTCATGCTGCTAAAAGTAATCAGTGTAAAAATAACATTTTGTTGGATTTTTATTTTCCTCGTAGATGGCAACCCAAAGCTATGAAAGCTGGAACTCTACAATAAATAATGACCCTGCAGTATTTGATACTTAACCTAAATTTATTTGGATAGTCAATAAAATATTTTGATGCCTTTGTAGAATTAACTCTTCCACAAATGGACGTTATAAGGAAGAAGTCTTTACAGCTATTTCCTAATATATTTTTCGGTAAATTCTCCAACACGATATTGTTGTTTACTGTTGCTGTTACACTGTTTTCATCCTCTTATCATAAATTCATGTGTGATTATATCATGATATATCCTGCATTATATTTTCAATCTAGGGCCAAATTGCAAGCATCAACCACTGGTCACATTGAAGACTGCTTGCTGTTTTCAATTGAGGCTTTTTAACTTGCCACCAATTTATGTAGATTATTTTAAGTATACACTATTTCTCAACATCTCATTATTTTCTATTCCAAAGATTGGAATGAAAAATGGAACATAAATATAAAGAAATATATCTAACTTGTATCATGTATAACAAAAACACTTGCTTCATCAAATTTGATATCTTTCATTAAATGTGTACCCTAGCACAGATTTTAGTGGGTTTTCAAAGTGTGCACATCAGAACTTGATTAATTAGGGCCCCGCATAAAAGATGCGGACGCCCTATAGTTTTCACTTTGTCCGTCTGTCCGTCCGTCAACAATTGTTGTGAACACTAAAACTCAAAAACTATTAACACCACAGTTCTGAAATTTTGTACAGCTACTAAGTAGCATTTCATAATTTGCATATTAAAATTTCATGGAAAGATGTGAAATATTTTTGTAAAAAAACTTAATTTTTTATCGAAAATCACAGTGATTTCGAGAATTGGCCTTTGTTAACACTAAAACTCAAAACTGTTAACAATATAGTTCTGAAACTTTGTACAGCTGCACAGTAGTATGTCATGATTTGCATATTAAAATTTCGTGCAAATCGGTTTAATATTTTTGGAAAAAAACTTCATTTTTTATCGAAAATCACAGATTTTGAGAATTGGACTTTGTGAACACTAAAACTCAACAACTGTTAACAGTACAGTTCTGAAACTTTGCACAGCTGATAAGCAGCTTGTCATGATTTGCATATTAAAATTTCATGCAAATCTGTTTAATATTTTTGGAAAAAAATCACAGATTTTGAGAATTGGAATTTTTTAACAATAAAACTCAAAGGCTATTAACAATACAGCTCTGAAGTTTGATACACGTTCCATGGATCATGCCTTAGTGTTATAATCATAGTTAATATGATTTTGAAAACACTTAGATTTTTTGCCGCTGGGCCCTTTCTGACTATGTCAGTAATCTAGTTTATATTGTATTTAAGGTGTCTCGGGGCTATTAGAATTCTACTATAGATTTTGTTCATTTTTGGCACATTGATAGGCCTTAATGTATAGATAAAAAATATCAAATAAAAAGAGGGGGTCACCGTTCATTTTAGAGCACTATCAGCTTTCTAAAAATAGCAAAGTTTCAATATTTTTATATAGGATATATAGGGAAAAAAGCTATAGAGGCACCTAAATATGAAATCCTACTATAGAATCAGCTCCAATTCTGAAGGAAAGTATCTTTTCTAAAGGTCTTTGAAATTGTCTGAAAAAAATATGGGGTCGCCGTTCATTTTTTCAAGAAATTCATGAAAATTGAAAAATTTCCTATTCATTCTATATTAATTATCTCCCTTTGATTTAGTACGGGAAATTCTAAAAATGATTAAAATGTCATTTTTTCTATCCCAATTGCTTTTAATTTGATAAAATATATTATAGTATAAAGTTTTTGTATGCCAAGTCCACTTAGTTTATCAATTTTATATAAAATTCCAATATGTGCAATGAGATGCTCAGTTTAAATGCCTCGAGCCACCTTAAACAAATTTCAGAGTGGAAAATTTCCTCATATATGACTTATCAATTAGGCATACAACATGATAGAAATCATTTTAAAGACCAAAAGTACTAAACACATTGATTTGGTAATAATAGCATTCAACGTTTCTGTCTATTTTTTTGTGTGTTTTGTACAATTATATCTTTCAGAAAGGTCAAAGTTGCTTTTTTTTCATTTAACAAATGTATCAAACAATGCAGGAAAAAATAACCAGCTTAAAGAAGTAAAAGATTTACAGTATTATAAAAAAAAAATTTGGTATTTTTTTTCAGGTGTAAGAGTTAGAGATGAGACCAATCCTCTCAGTGCTAGTCAACCTAACTACCTTCTGAACCCTCACATCAAAGGTCAATCTAGAGTTCAATCAGCCAAAGGTCAAAAGGAGGTCGACAATGCTATGGATAGTATAAGAGAACTAAGACAGTCCCTGGTGTCTAATGCAACACAACAGAATCTTAGTCCTACTACTGGGTAATACTTTTTTGGTCGGATTTCACGGAGTGAAAAATCTGGGATATAAAATGGTGACTGTCAGGCAGGCTGTGGGCAGGGAAAAAATCTTAGTTACCTATTACAGCCAATAAATATTTGATATACAGCATCAGGATGGGGTCCCATAAAGTGGGACTTGATTTCAAGACTGTTTCTCACCTACTTTCTATTGAAAAAAATCTGACCATTTTTTACTTTGACAAAAAATTTTATAATCTAAAAGTGTTTTTAGTTCATATTCACATTTTAAAAAAAACTCAAGAATTTTTTCTTACATTTACAAATAGTTGCTATTAAACTTACAAAGCTTTTCACAAAAAGTTTTTCTTACACTTCAGAATTTGTAGTATAGTTTAGTATCACAAAATAAAGGCTATTTTCTAATCAAATTTATTGAATTCATATAAATTGACAGAAATCCCAAAACAAGACCATCATCCCTAATCAGCAATTTTACTCTGATTTATTTCATTACTAGTGGTTATATAAAGAGACTGATGCAAGAAACAGGAAAAGATATAGAGGACCTAACCAACGAAATCAAGCATGACATAGAGGTAATAGTCCTTTGGTTTTTAGCTACACCAGTAAGTTTGTATGCAAGTCTAGTAACTGTTTGACTCTGTCATTCTGTGTTTCAGTTAATATTAGATTATATAGCATATAGTTGTAGTAACACATAAGGCCACACAGAATTAATTTCTTGTTCTTTGGATTTTTACTTTAAAAAGAAAAGGAGCAGGTGAGCGAGAGAAATTATTTTTATTGTTTTTTTTTCTGAAAGTCTGATTTTTTCTTGAGGCGGACTACCTTTTTTAAAATTTTTATAAAGATTTTTTTCTAGTTTTTAATATTGAACTGATGCGAGTGAGCAATTATTTTTTATTTTGAAGATAATAACAGAAATAAATAGTAAAAAAAATGCTTGTTCTCTGTGTTTTATGACTTTTCCAATATGTCAATTTGTTTAAACAGGAATGAATTGTCTTGAGATGTTTTTTTTTTCTCTTCTGAAGATTTTCTGTCTTTGCTTTCTATCAATTGGAAAGGCAGACCAAAAGATAGTCAATTACACTAAAAATGTATGGCTATTGTCCCCAAATCTTGTTGGCAAGGCATAATTTAAAGATTTTATATTAAAAATAAAAACAACTTATTATCTTTATTCACAATAAAAAACACAAAAACAACAATAATAATTTGTAAATATTTATGTTAAAAAAATATATGACAAAAAAGTCCTTGGTGGACTCCCATCAATGTCCTTAGTTACACATAAGCTTGGGAAACACATTAATATTTTTAATAAGAACTTATGTATGTTGTTGTTATAACTGCGGAAAGATATCAATAAGGGGGTGGGGTCAACTATACATTGTATAATATGACATCCCTTGTATACATTTAAATAGAACAGGGTAAGAGTCATTTATTTGACATGCAATTGACGTATTCCGTAACAACACTTTTAACTTGTATTGGTGGCAACAGATTCCACAATAAGACTCTTGGTTTCTACTTTACATTGTTTTCATCGGAGTGTTATGGAATGAAATGGCATTTCAACCATTTTAGTGTAATGTCTTTTATCCTAAAATTGGAACACTAAACTGAATTACTTTTGTTGCAATTTTGAGCTACCAAGTGATAAACAAAACAGAGTCTAGTTTATTGGAGTACTTGGTTGAAAAATCAGTAATTTAATGTTTGTTTACCTTTGCAAAAATCAGATATTTTTCAAACGTGGAGATAAAAAAATAATTAAACACTGCTTCTGATTCCAGACGCAGGCGGGTTTCTGGTCAATGCTGTCGGAAGAAATTTATATTTTTTATGGCCCGACCACGTATGTGGATCGGACATATAGTTTTACCCTTGTCCGTGCGTCCGTACGTCCGTACGTCCGTACGTCCGTCCGTAACACTTTGGTTAAGTTCTTGGTTAAGGTCCATTACTCGGATACTAGATGTTTGGGGTCAATGATATTTCACCACCAGATGGGTCATGGGTAGGGCTACACCACCCATTAGAAATTAGGTCACTGTGACCTATATTTTATGCATGAACGACTTCGGTTAAGTTCTTGGTTAAGGTCCATAACTTGGATACTAGATGTTGGGGGTCAATGATATTTCACTACTAGATGTGTCTTAGGTAAGGTGACACAACCCTATAGAAATTAGGTCACTGTGACCTATATTTTACGCATGAATGACTTTGGTTAAGTTCTTGGTTAAGGTCCATTACTAGGATACTAGATGTTGGGGGTCAATGATATTTCACCACCAGATGGGTCTTGGGTAGGGCTACACCACCCACTAGAAATTAGGTCACTGTGACCTATATTTTATGCATGAACGACTTCGGTTAAGTTCTTGGTTAAGGTCCATAACTTGGATACTAGATGTTGGGGGTCAATGATATTTCACCACTAGATGTGTCTTAGGTAAGGTGACACCACCTAATAGAAATTAGGTCACTGTGACCTATATTTTATGCATGAATGACTTTGGTTAAGTTCTTGGTTAAGGTCCATATCTCAGATACTACATGTTGATGGTCAATGGTATTTCACCACTAGCTGTGTCTTGGGTAACATGACACCACCCAATAAAAATCAGGTCACTGTGATCTATATTTTATGCATGAACGACTTCGGTTAAGTTCTTGGTTAAGGTCCATAACTTGGATACTAGATGTTGGGGGTCAATGATATTTCACTACTAGATGTGTCTTAGGTAAGGTGACACCACCCACTAGAAATGAGGTGACTGTGACCTATATTTTACGCATGAATGACTTTGGTTAAGTTCTTGTTTAAGGTCCATATCTATAATACTACATGTTAGGGGTCAATAATATTTCACGTATCCCAGGTAATACACATTGAGGATCAATGATATTTCAAGAACGGGAGGGCCATCCTGTGGCTCATAGACACATTTTCTAGTTCTTTTAGGGAACAATTTCCCTTACAGGCGGTCCAACAAGCAAGCAATTGATTTGCTATGGCCTAAGAACCACTTAAAATCTTAGAAGTCTTACAGCATCAATGTAAACAAAAACACATTTACATTACACATGCAAGAAAATATCAAATACTAACAAAACAGCTGAAAATATTATAAGCAACATGAACTTGAATGTTCTTTTAATGGCGTTCAGTTTCTTATCTTAAATTTAATCTAAACTTTTCTGATTTCATGACTTTGTAATGCTACAACTTTGAGATTTCTGTCCATTACTGTTACTATCTCCCTATTATTTATTTAGATGAAAAAGAAGATGGCAGAGGAAACAGATGAAGATGCAGATGAAAGGAATGAAGTGACAATTGACCAAGTGAAAAATATCCCTGATAGTGCCCCACCAGAACAATTTAGCTCCTCCCAACCTGTGCATCCTTATCCTGTGTTTAATAAGAATAACATGGTACAAATAGATGAACTGCCAGTCAATGAGGCACTTATGGGAAAAGGATATCCTGAACATTGGAAAAATCTATCCACTCAGGATAGTTCAACTATGACAGACAATGTGAAAAAGTCACATGGGCGTAAAAAGGGAATAGTGGCAAATTATCCGATGAGTGATCGGACTTATGATAAATCTGGGAAAGGGGAAATAACTCAGGGTAATACAAATAATAGTAGTCGAAGACTGCCAGATAGTTCTGTTGTCGAGTCGTATCAAATAAGTACATTAGATAGAGCAAGTTATCGAGATAATGTTTCGAATAATAGCGCAGGAAGTAAAAAATCTGGTGCTAACTATGACCTACGACCCGTAAATGATAGAAATTTCCAGGAACAATTTCACAGGAAACCAAAGAAAGGGGAATTAAGGGAAACCAACTTGACAGCACCGTTATCTAAAGAGAATCGAACAAATGGAGGCCCATCTGGGTCATCTACCGTTTCAGATAGATATTTTGAGGTAAGGAAAAGAAAGATTTTCTTTTTAATTTCCAATCACTTCAAGTCAAACCTGTTTTAAGTAGCTGCACAAGTTATTTCTATTTTTTCTTAATTTCACTTCTGAAATAGTATTTTTTATAGCTGTGATTTTTTTCTGAATGTTTCTGTTGAGGTTATTCAAGTTTGTAGATACCAACTAGTCTTTTTAAAAAAGAATATTTTCAACCAATCAAAACAAGCACAATTATAAGGTATTTTGTGAATAAGTATAGGTTTTATATAAAGACATGTAACCATTTATACAAAAAACTGTAAAAAAAAATCTGAATTGATGTAGGTGTATGTGTAGCATAAATATTAGATCCATATAGTGGTAGTTGACCTGAATTAAAAGGACACTCAAAATTTATGAAATGTGGCCTAAGAAGTTAAAATAATAGGTGGCCATGATTTGAGTGGTTTCTTAATTCATGTTTGACTATTTTTGGTTTGTTATTTTGAAATTTAATGTACAAAAATCACATTTTGTGGACACTAGATTTTAGATGCACAGTTTGGATTGAATAAAAATGATACTTTTAAATAACGTGGGCGGGGGGGGGGGTGGTCTTGACAACTTACATACATTTAAATTAAACAAAACCTAACATAGAGTCTATTCTACGAATTCTTTTCTTGCTTAGTATAAAAATAAAAGCTTTAAGTTATATTAAAATATATATTATTTCAAAATATACTAAGATATACAGTTGCAAGCAACTCCACCTGTAAATAGAAGCAAATCTGGACTTATATTTGTTTATATATTTTGCTGCTTTCTCCAATTTGCTAGGTATATGGACTGTTAAACTTTTGCTTGGAAAAAGGTTTCGTGGATGTAAATGTAATTGTTTGATTTTGCTTTAAAAATGGCTCCCCCCGGTGGAGGTTGCATTGCAACTTCATAGAAGTTTATAACTGATCTGAGCCATTTATAATGGCTTTTTACGTAAAATGAATGAATTCATATTTTAATTGTAAAATTACTAAATGATAATTTTCTTTTTATATTCTTCAATTGTTGTTTAAGCATGATAGAAAAATATTTGAAAAAAAACTTAGCATTCTTAACTTATTTTTGGAATTGTCTTTTTTTCACTTTTAGATAAAGATGTCACTTTTCAGATTGATAATTTTAATAGTATGGCCAGACATTTTTCAGTTATAAACTTCTTTTATATACTTCATTTTTAACCACATTTGTATAACGTTGGATGACACCATTTTTGTAGCCATCAAATCGAGTAAAGTCTGCCAAAGGTTCACAGCCTAAAACCGTGACCCCATCGTCTGTTGCAGGTAAATATGCCACCATGCTAGCACTACATTGCTTCTACCATATATATTAACCCAAAGCACAATTTACCAAGGCTGTAGATTTTGATGAAGTCGACTGTTTCTTTTGATTTTTGTTAGTGATGTTTAAGTGAGAAATTTGTAACAATTCAGTATTTAGGTTTGTTAAAAAAAATAGTAACTCACATTTAAGCAGATATTTCAATTTCTCCTTAAACATTTGTCCTTAAAAGTGTTCTTCTTAAAATTTATAAACTTGGTATTTGCATGTTTTTAACTTTGCATGTTGTTAAAAAGGCAGTTTTAAAATACTAATTCATAGTTTAGGAAGAATATTTAATTTCCAAATCCAATATCATATAGAACACAATCATGTAAGTAGCTGGGCCATTGCAGGATGGGGAGGAGCCAGTTAAAGACTGCTGGCTGTTTTCCCTTATGATTTGTTAAATTCCCATTCCTTTATGTTGGTTGTGTTGTGTACACTTATTCCACACCCCATTATTGACTCTGTGTTTGTCTTTTAAGTTTCAAAGTTGATAATTGTTTGTGTGTATCATCATTTTTCATATACTTTTAAACTGTTATTGTGGCTGGACTGAATTTTCATCCACTACCAAAATAAGTTAAAGGCTGTCAAGTTTTTATGAGCTGCTTGTGTGAGATTTGGGGAAAAATTGAAAGATCAAAGGAAAAAATTAAAAGATCAACAAAATTTGCCGCCAAATTGCCGACTGGATACGTGAGTCTCACGCGAATTGCGTGACACTTGACAGAACTGAGTTATTTTATTACTTTCCAAGACATTTTCAGTTTTGTATTCAAAGATTCATATATAGAAGTTTCTTGAATAAAGTAGACCACCCTATTGTTATAAGCATTTCAAAATGCTTTTATCTGCAGCAATAAACAAATCCATAAAAAATTGAAGAATAAAGTTTTTTTTTAACTATCAATTAAAATCAGAAAAAATAATGGGGTTTTGTGAACTTATACTATAAGATTTGATAGAATGCATGACTAGATTGCACAATGGCATGCTACTGAAATTATTACTTGGCTCTTGCACAACTTGGAGGTTAACATGAGAATACATGTCTATAAGAAATTGTATCAACCTACAACTTAAAGATTGATGTGGTTATATATTGACCTATCCCCATATTACTTCATCATACGTGTTGACATTAATGAACTCTTATTTTATTTTTTTTGTTGTTGTCTTGTGTTAATCGATTTTATTAACTGAATTTAGGGGACAAATATAGAGAATATTATAGAGTAAGTTTAAAGGAGGATCAGTTAATCATTTACAGATTTTTAAAAAAGAAGCATCAAATATTTTTGGCCGGATTTCACGGAGTGAAAAATCCGGGTTATAAAATGGTGAATGTCGGGCGGGCGGGCGGGCGGCGGGCGGGCGGCGGGCGGGCGGGGAAGAAATTTTCGTAACAGTTTTCTCAGCAACTACTTATCACAGCCACTTGATATTTTGTATACAGCATCAGGGTGGGGTCCCATAACGTGGGATGCAATTTCATGTCTGTCGCTTACCTACTTCCTGTTTACCGACTTAGTTAATTTTTGACAATAATGTCCAATAGTAGAAAATTTTCGTTACAGTTTTCTCAGCAACTATTTATCACAGCTACTTGATATTTGGTATACAGTATCAGGGTGAGGTCCCATAATGTGGGATGCGATTTCAGGTCTGTCGCTCATCTACTTCCTGTTTACCGACTTAGTTAATTTTTGACAATAATGTCCAATAGTAGAAAATTTTCGTAACAGTTTTCTCAGCAACTATTTATCATAGCCACTTGATATTTGTTATAGAGTATCAGGGTGAGGTCCCATAATGTGGGATGCGATTTCAGGTCTGTCGCTCATCTACTTCCTGTTTACCAACTTAGTTAATTTTTGACAATAATGTCCAATAGTAGAAAATTTTCGTTACAGTTTTCTTAGCAACTACTAATCACAGCCTCTTGATATTTGGTATGCAGCATCAACATGGGCTCCCATAATGTGGGATGTGATTTCAGGTATGTCGCTCACCTACTTCTTGTTAAACGAAATCCGGCCATTTCTGTCTTTGACCCATTTTTTATTTTAGTTTCAAAATATTCAATTTTCTCATTATTGAAAAGATTTATTTAACATGCTATACATTGATGGTCTGGCTTATCCTATAGACAAACCTCTATATCTGTTCTTTGTATCAATGGTACAATTCACGTTGATAAATTTTAAAATATTTGATGCTCATCTTCACATAAGATTTATCATAGGAGAGAATTTAGGTGTTTTTAATCTTTCTTGATGAGGAAACTGTTCTATAAAAGTACTCTCTGAATGGAAATTTCTCCTTTAAGAAACCATGGAATGCTATTAGCTAGAAGAAGAAGATCAATTTGCCTTCATGAAACAAAGATGCTTTGATTACCCGTACTGTGGTTTTATAAATATTCGTGGGAAACCGAATTTCTTAGAAGACAGTCAGCAATGAAAGAGTAAAATTTAGGAAATGCCTTTTTGGGGGAGGACATCATGAAAATAAATGAATCCACAGTATTTGATTAACAAATCACATATACTTACTTCAGCTTTCAAACCAGATATGAGCTTTAGTCACAATAGATAACCTATAGCAGGTTATAGATGTAGAGAAAATGTTATATCCTTAGTAGATTTGAAGTGCTGCAGTGATAATAAACATGAATAATGAATTTTAGGAAAGAAAAAGAAATCAAAAGTTAAAGGTGTAAACAGGTAAATCGTACAACTCGAGCATGCCAGTGACAAGATAATAGTTAATGTAGTCAGAATTTCATTTTTTAGAAAACTACTCTTTTAGGAAAAGCTTCATATTTTAGTGAAAAACTTATGAAAAAAACTTACTCCACTATTTTGTATATGAATGTTGTGAGGGCTATTCAAGAAATAAATGTATGGGGGGGTCGGAAGGCACTTTTTTTTTTACCCACCATGCATATAATTTTTTTTTTTCCCTTTATGTTGCATTTGAGAACTATCTAAAAATATCACCGCCCATACGATTATAGTGCCTTCGGACCCCTCATACAACTAATTCTGGAAAAGCCCTGACTTAAAGAAATTGTTTTCAACATCTTATTATTTTATTTGTTCAAAGTAAATAATTAAGTGAAACCATAAATGTTTTAGAATTCTTGAAATTATTTTCACACGCTTTTAAGGTTACTTGTTGCTGCTGTGTTCCAACTTGTGCCACTATTCTTCTCGTTCACTTATTTTAGTTTCTTCTTCTCTTAGTTTCACTATTGCATGAGCTTGAAAACTCAATGCATAGATCTAAATGGTTAGCAGGAAATAGAAAATGTTATGTTATTAAACTTTATTTATGATTAGATTTTCTTTCAGGCCAAAGGTCTTCCCATTTTAATAATACCTTAAAATTAAAAAAAAAACACACACACAACACCTGCTAATGCAAAATTAAGCCTATTCAGTTAGAAATTTATTTAAATGATATTTACTTTTTTATAATTTTCACAAAATGCATGTTATTATATTTTTATGCTTACCAAATCACAATTTTGACAAACAAATTGGTGAATAAATTTGTATTGTCTAAAATAATTTTATCTATAATCTAAATAAAGATATCATTTATTGTAATACAAAGCTTCTATGTGTATGTCCTAGATGATGAACCACTCTGGTTTAAGGGGTGCACCTGACTTTATAAATGTATTAATATTTGCAAATCTACTGCTTTAGAAATCTTTGGTTAAGGTTTTTTGGTGTGCATACTCCTACTAACAATGCATTGCAATTGCAATTTGGCTGCAAATAAAACCAGACTTTTCCTGTATGTTAAGCTTTTATATGTATACTGCATTGGATTGTAATTATTTCTGTTATAAGAAAAAATGTGTTGCCTGATTTGTTGTATAATCAAAACTTCACATTGTGTCTATTTTTATAACATTTCTTGTGTGTTCTATTTTTAGAGGCTCTGCCGACAAAGATACAGTTGATGATTAGTCAGGACCACCAGGAAGAAAAATGTTTCGGAGGACAATTTTTACCATTGTCAAGGACAATACGAGCTCCATTTTATAGGACAGGCCAAAAGAAGAAATGAGTTACCGAGCCAACTTTATAGTGCTACTATCTGCCATTCAATGTTGCCATTATTTATTATATTATTTTTTGTCTTTAAGTTTGTTGATTTTTGCATTTTACCATGCACTGAAAGACATGTGAGAAATTACGAGTGAAAACTGACTATATAGATCCATGTGAATGAATAAGAGTTAATTATAGTGTGAATGATATGCTCTGAATGTTCAGAGTTTTAATGTTGTAAAATTGAATATGCTGACATTAGATTTAATTTATTAAGATGTTTTTGTTATTGAATTCGTCATTATTTTTGTTTTTATAAAGCAAACTGTGATTTTTTCAGGGTTTTAAGAACATCAAATATATATTCCGTCCAAATTTAAAGTATTACTTTTACATTATTTAAACCTTCCTTTTTAAAAAGGCATGGTTTGAAAAATTTATTGCTTTTAAGCAATTATTGTTATTATTTTTAAAATGGCACTTACAATTTATTTTTCAATTATATGTTGTGGCTTTTAGATAGGAAAATTTGTTTACAATCAAGTAGTTAAGGAAAATCAGGGTACATGTATAATAAGGGCACATCAAGGTTCCAGAAGCAATATAATTTTCCCTTTGTCTGTCGGTCCATCAACAATTTTTGTGAACACTTAAACTAAAAAAACTATAAGGAAAAGTCAGCTTAAAAATTTTTACAATCATTTAGTACTATTTGAGGAATCACATATTAAAATTTCATGATTTTCTGTTGAATATTTTTGGAATCTCTTCTGCTGATGGAACCCTTCTGGACTTAGTCATTATCTTTGTATTTGTGTGAAAACCATGTAGAATTTCATCATTTTCCATTTAAATTTAAAGTGATTTTTTTTGTTTTAAAACTTGTAACTGTATTTAAGTATTTTAAATATATCATCAAAGGGTTGAGAAAACAATTGCATGTAACTATATTTAGATATCAAATTATCATTGTTTCCTTTATTCATCTAATAACACCGTTTAGCACAGTAAAAGCATTTGGTTATATTAAAAAGTTCAATGTTCTGGAAACTTTTTGTCAAGTAGTAAATAAATTTGAGTTGAGACAGAATGATTGTCAATTTAAAAAAAAAAATGAATATGACATTTGAATTTGAAAATTTAGGAACACATGTGTAGAATATATATATCCATTACTTTACCAAAAACTATGTATGGCAAGTCTATATTTTGGTTCACTTTAAGCCTGTTAGTCAGTTTTGATGTTGATTTACATATATTTGTTTTATTCTGGGTACAAGATTTTTTTAACTGTCTCAAATTTCTTTAGTCTCTTTAATCTCCACAGGGTTATTTTTTGTTTTGACTCTTTTATGTAGTTTTATCAGCATTCTTTATCATTTTTATCAAGCGTCTATTTATCCATTTTATTTGTTTGTTTTGAGATAAACTTGTGCCAAATATTTATTAATGTAATCAGTTCATAATTATAATTGTATATCCATTTTATAATTTTTCACATATATCTTCATTTGTATTGGTTAATTAACAAAGTGCATAGATGTGAAAATGTTTTAAGTTCATTATTATATGTATTTGATTACAATATATTTAGATATGCATCTGTTAAGAGAATTCAATTAATGTTATGTAAAGTTTTTGATGTCCATGTAAATTACTAATGAAATATTTTGTGAAAAATATTCAAAATAAAAAAATGTAACTTTAATATCAATATGTATCGTTTCAAGTGCTGGTTTATAGTTTGAGAAATTATTATTAGACTTTTAAACATAAGTAATATCATTTTTGGCCAGATTTCACTAGTGAAAATCCGGGTTATAAAATGTTGAATGTCAGGCGGGCAGACGGGCGGAAGGCTGGCGGGAAAAAAACTTTCATAACAGTTTTCTCAGCAACTACTAATCACAGCCATTTGATATTTAGTATACAGCATCAGGGTGGGGTCCCATAAAGCAGGATTTGATTTTAGGTTTGTCACTCATCTACTTCCTGTTTAACGAAATCCGGCCATTTTTGACTTTGACAGATTTTTATTTCTGAAAGTTTAAGGTAAATAAATATCAACCTGAAAGATTCATTGTTTTTTTTCTTTCCTTAAGATATATTATTATTTTTCTTTAGTATTGGATTGCATGTTTGCAAGTATGGATGTGTTTGATACTAACTGAATCTTTTCATGAAACATCTAATTTTGCTGCCAGATTTGAAAAAAATATTAATGACTTTTTAATAAACTACTGAGACATTTGTATTCTTTAAGTTAAAAAGTTGATACATGTAGTATTAAGTTATCACTATGCAGTAATAAGTTATCTGCTGAAATTGCAAATGTTTATTTTAATGAATAATAAATAAATTATAATTTCAGTTGTTCATTTTATTTGCTTCTTTCAACCTGTTTCAAACTAGAAAAAATATGAGCAGCCCCAATTATCGGTCAGAAGAAATTTAAAATCCTCATTATGTCACAAAGATTGTGTAAAAGTTTTATGAAAATTTATCAAGGGGTTAAGGATGAGTTAAGGATAAGGGATGTGAACCCCCTTGTAGTCAAATGGCTAGTTCATGTTTTGTTTTTAGAAACACCAAAAATCATTCTGATCAAATTTTAAAATAAGGAGGTGCACATCTACATTATGTCACAAAAATTGTGTAAAATTTTCATGAAGATCTATCATTACATTAATGGGATCGTTTGTAGTCAACATGTCATATATCATTCCTATCAAGTTTCAGTCAAATTGGTTTAGTAGTTTCAGAGAAGAAGATTTTTGAAATTGTTTACAGACAACGACGGACGCATATTGATGGCATAAGCTCACATGGCCTTTGGCCAGATGAGCTAATAAAATGATGGTTATTTTAGACAACAATGACATAATTGTACCATTATAATGCTGTCTATCCCATAGTCTTAATGATGTTGGGGAATGGATAAGCGTTCAGTGCATTTGTACATCATTTTACATGAATGCCTTTGGTTAGAGTTTTAGTTATGATTCATATCTCAGCAACTGCATGCAAGTGGTAGAGGGACAATATTTGGTCGTTTGGTACATCTTAGGTAGTAATGGACAGCCATGCCCAACTTTGGTAATTTTGGCTTACATTTTCTGATTGAACTACTGGATAAAGGTCCATAACTCAGTACGGTAACTGCATACTGTAGAGAGATGATATTTGGTCAGTGGGTTCATCTTTGGTAGTAACTAAAACCAAATGAGAATAAGGTAACCTTGACTTACAATTTCTGCATGCATGGCTGGGTCTAGTTTTTGTTAAGGCCCATTACTCAACAACTGCATTTGGTAGAGGGGAATTTTGGTCATTGGATATTTTGTCAGTCCGTACATCTTTAGTAGTAACCAACTTCAAAATTAGGTCACTATTTAACTTTTTTATTTTATAACAGGTTACAGAATAAGCTGTTGTGTGCGACTGCTCCATTGCTTTATTAAATATGAAAGAATACTTTGCATATCACTCTTATCAATATCTAGACCATCAAATCTCCTACAACTTCTAACAGCTTCACTCTTTGACCACCATAGTTACTTGTCAATCGGATTAATTAGGAATAACTTATCACATTTAGGATGTTGTAGGCAAATCAATGGTTGGCATAATTTTTAAATTTCCAATTCTAGCCTACTCACTTCAACTTCTAGACATTTACGAAGTGTAATGTGTATCAGATGCATGTTAAATCATAATTCTCCTGAAACATGGCTGTAATTTGTGTATACATGAAGGTAAGAAAATGCTTGATATAATGGTTATAACAAGATCTAGCAAACACTAAAGTATGTCTAGCCTGCTGGCACCATCGCAATACCTTTTCTGTGGACCAACCAAAATGATTCTAGATATCATAGTCATGAACTAAACACACACAAAAAAACAATATTAACAGCCATTTTGTGTAGAAATGAGGGCAAGGCCAGATGACATGGTGACAGACCGAAAAACCCTAATTTAGTTCTTCAAGGATATCTTTCACATAATTTTCCTAGCTATTATGCTTTTTTAAAGACATTTGTTTTCCACAAGTCTTACAATATACAATTATCACCCTAGTTGGTGTGTGACCCGGTGGTTTCTTTCCCCGAGAAAGTAAGGTCACCCGAGGGCTTGCCCCGAGGGTGACCTTTCTTTTCGAGGGGAAAGAAATGCCGGGTCACATATCATCTAGGGTGATAACTGTTATATTATATCGAATATTTAAATGAAACAATTTAATTTTAATCAATTAAACATATTTCGGACATTTTAAACCTTTTCCATTACAAAAAAATACAACACATACAATGTTGAAGAAAACTCGTGGGGCTCACGTGCAAATTCTCACGAGAGGGTGACCTTACCATGCCACCCAACGATTACCAGTTGACCCAGCGAATTATCACATGTCACGTGACAACGTCTAAGCGAATCACAATTAAGATTTCTATATGAGTATATAATATAGAAGTTTACAGCCTGGAAAAAGACCTAAGTACACAAAGTCACTGAAGACTGAAAATGGGGTCAGAGTCATATGGCATGATGACAGTTGTGTAGACCATAACCTGAACTGTCTATACCAAATATCAGATTTTCAAGTAATTCATTTTCCACAAAAGTCTTGCACAGGCGTTTACGGCCTAAAAAAAACCAATAGTTCACAAAGTCCCTGGAGCGTAAAACTGGGGTCAGAGTCACATGGCATGGTGACAGTTGCATAGACCATAACCTCAACTGTCTGTATACCAAATATCAGATGCCTAGCTATTTTACTTGACAAGAAATTCATTTTCCACATAAGTCTTACAAAGAAGTTTTCGGCCTGAAAAAAGACCCAAGTTCACAGAGTCACAGAAGTGTGAAAAAGGGGTCAGAGTAACACAGCATGGCGATAGTTGCATAGACCATAACCTGATCTGTTTGTATCCCAGATATCAGATGCCTAGTTTTATACTTTTAAGGAAATTCGTTTTCCACAAAAGTCTTTCAAAGAAGTTTTCAGCCTGAAAAAAGATCTAAGTTCACAGACTCACTGGTGAAAATGGGGTCAGGGTCACACAGTATGGTGACAATTGCAAAGACCCTTACCTGAACTGTCTGTTTAACAAATATCAGATGCCTAGCTATAATACTTTTCAGACATTCATTTTCCACAAAAGTCTTACAAAAATTTTTATGCCGCCACCATTGCCATTGCCGCCCGATACCAATGTCTCACCTTCTGTGACTATTCGTCCCAGGTGAGACAAAAAAATAAAATTCAGTTATCATGTGAATAAAATTTGAAAAAGGTTCCAATGCATGCAAAGTGCCACTGATATATTAAAACAATTGATTGATTATTGGCAATGTGAGAGGTTTGTTATTACTTGCAGGAACAGCTTACTCTTCCAAAGCACCTGAATTCACTCTTGTTTCAACTTGATACCATGTTGCTGGTTGCAAAGTGGTTTTTTGATATGCTAATATAAGCATTTCATTTTTCATTGATGTCTAAAGATTTTGTCCTTGCCTTTTTGGACGCATTTTTTTATGGAGACAAAAAAATTATAAAATATCTTTTAATAAAAAACAAATCTATCACATCATGAAATCACATATCATTTAAAAAAAATTAGCCTAAACATGTTTTTCTTCTCTTGGATTCATAGAAATCACAGTATTGGCAGGATTTTTTTTTATTTATATAATTTTCTAGAAGTTCACTTACATTTTCAAAATACATTTTAAGAACACACCTTAAATTACATTACTGACAAAGACAGGAATTACCATGTCAGTTAAAAATCTTTAGATTTTCCCAAAAAAAATGTTTCACCAATTTGCAAAAAAAATTAACATGCATATCATGAAATGCTTCATAACAACTCTACAAATTTCAGTATTGTCAATAGTTTTCAAGTTCATGTGTTCAAAAGAAATTGTTAACAGGCAAACAGATGGAAGAACAAAGTGAAAACTCTTGGGTGTACACATCTTTAGTGCAAAGCCTTAATCATGGAGAACTAAGAATTCAGAATTCTTATTATTCTGTTCATTCCTTTTAGCTAATTTTCATCATTCTTAAGGTGACATATTACAACTGGTATGTGTAGCAATAATCATTAAAATACTATTACAAACTCTAAAAAAATTGACATGGTGCTAATAATATGCTAACACTATCATTGTTACAATACTTCAAAGTATCATTGAAAAAACAAACAATAAAACAATAGTCATTACCAGTATGAACAAACAGATATCACTGTGACAACATAATTTTATGTTACTTCAAATAACTCCAATGACATTTAATTTTCTTGAACATAATTGGTTTACAGTAAACATCTTTAAAGGTCACATCAGACATCAATATGAAAGTCTTTGACATCATTAATATAATGCATAATGAAATAATAAAAAAACATAATGATTTTAACACAGTTGTTGAACATTCACATAGTGCACAGTTATTAGCAATTCTGTGTCTGCTAGGACCACAATGATCCAAAATTGTGTTTGAAGCACCTCATTGAGAATGTTATACAATTATCAGCTGGGTGATCTATCAGCAAACAATGGAGAATCAGACCTAGCCACCATTTGATGTCCACCATGCTGTTGCCACAGATCTAAAGCTTTCACGACTACCACATCACCGCTGTCCTCTGGCAGCTAAAAATAGAACAATTTAATCAATATCTATATTTAGACCAAGAAATTTCAAATCAATATTTTGTGGGAAAGAAAAGCATTACATGACATGTTATGACATTATCATGCTGGCATAAAAACTTATGCTAGAAAATACAAAGTACCAAAGTGGACATCAATAAAAATGTTACATGGTTATGCTATAAATATACATTTCAAAGAGTACCCTCTCATTTGCTGCATTTAAATCAAAAGTTAGAAGGTAAAAGATCAACAAAAGTAAACACTTAAGTATGTCTTGCCTATCGGCACCATCAGAATAATGGTACCTTGTTATTCCTATAAAAACTGAAAGTCACTCAACCTGAAAATCAAGGTTAAAGTCATAATAAGATGGGGATGCAACTGTGCTAAGTTACTACTGGGGCATATGCATACATTTTTGTACTTAGTTTCATCCACAAAGGGCTCATAGTTCTTGAGATATGGAGGTGCTCATAAAACCTTAGCACAAAAGTTAACGCTGCCACTAAAGTAACACCTTTGTCTTGCTTCGCTTCACAGGTGAGACCAAAAAAATGGAAAGAGAACTAAAGACTAAAACAGCACAGAGCATCGTAGTCATTTGTCTAAACTGAATATTTTTTATGATATTGAATTGAAACAATCAAAACAGTGAAAATTGTTGGTAAAAACTGTATTGTATTGAAGCTGTTACTGCATAAAACTATCTAAATTTGGCATTTTGGGCGTTTTTACAAAATGACAATGCTTCAAATTTGATCAAAATAGTATTTTTAAAATAAATATTTTGTATGTATTCAGGGCATTTGGTGTGTTTTTCTCAGAAACAATGAAATTCTGTTTTGATTTCTGAATTTCCAATAGGTTGACCCTCCTTAATCAGCTCATTGTCCAATGAAAACATGTGTTACGTTACAAAAATATGCATAACTGCAGAATTGCACCTAAATTTTTGCATGCAAGACCAATTTTGACATACTGCAGCTCTCAAGTATACAGAAAGTTTGTTTGCTTGTCAGTAAACTATTTGCATGTAAATCAATATGTGCAATACAAACACAATTTAATTTCCATGCTTCATGTTTTTCTTACAGATAGAAATGATATCATATATTTGATCAAGGAAAGTGGTTTTGATAAAAAGTAATAATCTTTTATAACTACTTTCATTTACAGCACAAAATGAATATCACATTTGCCTTTAAAATTTTGGTTTTTTGTAAATTACATGTAGGCAAGTGTTTTTATAAGAACAATATTTTCATAATGTTTCACATGCAATATTTTTTTGATGGAACTTTCCATTAGTTGCATAAAACAAAACTAAATTTTGCAATAGACAATTTACCTTTGACAAATACTTGATCATTGAAGCTTTGTTATTCATACTTAATAAAGGTCGTTTAAAGGTCAAAAATATGGCCACTGCAACATGGACCAGGACAGCAAAAGATCCTCCAACAACTTTGTCCCAAATCCTGAAAAAAATTCAATATGATGAAAATCTACTTTGTTTATTCAGTTGAAAATATTTTATACTGACAGTGACAGTTAATATTCTTTTATTTCTGTGTACCAATTTTCAGGGATTTAAATGGCATACTGTGGATTCATTTATTTTCGTGGGTACCAATTTTCGTGGTTTGGTGAAAAAGTATCAGTTCATGGATTCTTAAATTTGTGGTTCTTTAGTCTGCAGCAATCAAACACATGTTAAATTTCCTTTTGTGGGATATCAGATTTCGTGGTTAAAGGCTACCCACGAAAACCACTAAAATTGATACCCAACGAATAATAATGAAACCACAGTAATTTAAAATGACCCTTGAAAATTCATACCCAGGAAGTTTTACATTTCCCAGTATTTTTAGACTGGTTAATTAAATCATAACAAATATTTGGTATTTTAATTTTCTCAATTTTGGTTTTGTTGGTATCAGCAATTAGAATATGCTCAACGCTGCTTTGGGTTGAAGAAAAGCAATAATTCTGACACAAAAATAAAACTGTTTTGCACCTCTGTTTGTTTTACCTCATAACACTGATTTTTTTTCATTCAAAATGGCAAATCTTAGTCAACCTTTAAGTGTAATTAGATTAAGAAGAGAATTCCTGGGTCCAATAAAACCCCTCTCTGAAGCTGCATACCAAATATTGTCAGCCTACAAATAATAGTAGCTGAGAAATGAACTACAAAATCTAAAAGCCTGACAATTGCTTATGTCATCAGTCAGACTAGTTTTATTTTTATTTTTCCTACATTCTACAACCAACCTTTCTACAGAAGTTTTGGGCAGTATATTAGAAAAGCCACACAGAAACCATGACTCCATTGGTAAATCACTAAATACTTCATGTTGTTGTAGATGTTGCCATAACTTTGGGTCTTCTTTCTTCAAACCATTTATTGCTTTATCAACCTAGAATGATAGAAGATATGTAAAAAAAAAAGATATATTGTGAACAATCTAGATTGCCCTGCTCTATCTTTAAGATATAATTGGTAATGTCTATAGTTTTCTTTTACTTTCTAACAAAATATCTGGTCAATATGCCACATCATGATTATTTATAAAAGAACTTTTCCATCTTTGCAGGTGCAGACTTGGCTCAAGTTGGTCCTACGGAAATGTCTGATGTTTTCATGTGTAAGTTCGATCAAATCTAATGTTCATTTGGACTAGATGTCCAAGTATCTTTAACTCGTTTATTGTCTTAACACAAAGTCCTTGTTTGTGTTAAAATTTTCATTTCTATTCAATGTTGTAGTTCTACTTTGTTTTAATCTTCAAACTTTTGCTTTAAATACTAAGATTTGACCAATTTTCATATGTTTTGTAAATGAATAATAATTCTGCACATGAGTAAATAAACTTAAGAACTAAATATACAACAAAAAGGAGAGTTGCCAGTGTACTATTACCAGGGTCTTTTCTTGCTAGGGGATTTCATTGACCAATCTCCTGACTCTCTTGACACAACCGGTGAAGAGAGCCTTAAAGAACGTTGCTAGTACTTCAGAAGGGAAGACAAAAAGAATCATTAATTTTCATGGGTATCAGTTTTTGTGGTTCGATTAAAAAGAATCAGTTCGTGGATTCTTGTGGTTCCAAAGTTTGCACCATACAGATCAATGTAAGAAAAAATTTGTGGGGTATCGAATCTTGTGGGTCAGGGTAAGCCACAAAAATTGATACCCCTTGAATAATAATGAAACCACAGAAATAAAGTTACAAAACAGATGTACCAGATGGATGATGTTACTCTTCCATTTCTGAAAATACTCAAATAACATCTTGGTAAGCCAGTAAACATGGATATCATCTTCTTCTATATTTCCCATTGAAGTTGCCATGGAAACTAACGACAAATCAGGCTCATCTACCTATAAAACAAAGTAAAATCTAAAAAGATAGAAAATATAGTTTATATCATATGAACCTGTACAATGTATTATTTAAATAGAAATTAGAAATAAATTTTACAACGTGCATGTCTAAAACAATTTTCTAAATTACCTCTTATTATGTGAGCTGTGTTGCATACACTTATTCCACATCTCATTATTTTCTATTGTAAAGTGGTTAGTAAATGGTAGTAATGTCTGAACCTGTAATCATGATAAACTTGATGACTTGGGGAAATTTGAAATAAATCACCTAAAAAACTTCAAGAGAACAGCTGTACATTCACAATTTTACTAGATTAAATTTATCTTTTTTCTCATTAAAAAATGATGAGCATTCCAATAATGATTTATTCTTACAATATGTAACCTTTGTAAGACTGTGGAGTTATCACATCTAGATGGGCTTTTGCATTCCTAGCCTTATTCTGTTTCAGATTAGACAATAGTAATTGCTTTGGATCATAAGTTTAGTTTTGAATCCAGAATCTAAGAAACATGTAAGATTGCTTGGGTCCTTTTTGAAACCATCTTTTTGACTGTGGACAAGGGACCAAAAGGTCTTATTTCTGCTTGTTAGCAGCCACTGATATACAAATGCATGTCAAAAAAATATTTTATGACCTATGACTTTTATAAACAAACCAGTTGGTAATCTTCAAATGTCAGCATGCCTGTTTCTAACTTAAACATCTTCAATACAAGTTCTCCTGTATCGGTAGAGTTATCTATCCTTCTCATGACCTCTAAAGCATGGTAGAGGTCATTGTACTGCTGTCTCCTCTGTTCCATTACAAAGTCATGTGACCCCTGGCTGCATGGTATGATACCTATAAATAGAATGGTTTCACCATAAGATGTCTGGTCTTCCAGAATTCCGACCAACACCTCCTTGCGGTGGAAGACGGGCCCTGCTCCAGTGACAACAAAGGATACTCTGGAGCAGCTAACATTTGTGATGTGTGCCATGGGCTGGAGGATCCATGGTTCATATAGTGTTTAATAGTCGCTGCAGATGGGCATTCCCCTGTAATCACAACTATGAAAACCCATCAGTCATATAAAGATGTCTGAATAAAGAACAAAGATTTAAAAGTAAAAGATGGCTTGATTTTTTTTTAGAGCACATCAAAGCAGACCAGCATTCATGTATGTATTGTACATGAATTAATGGTGTTGGTCATCAATTTGCTTCTAATCTATAATTCATGTATTTCAAAAAATAATTCCTAAAATTAAGATTTTGTCATTTTTCTAGGAGTACAAACTGTAGCACAAAGATTTTTATTAGGCTCTACAATGATATGTTCCAATGTACATGAAAAGCACACATTCATGTTTGAGTTTTTCATCTTTATTACAAGGTTAAGTTATTTCTGGTCTGACTAATTTTAATTGTAAAAATATATGTTTTCTTATCAAACAATCAAACAACACATTTCTGAAATACTTTGAATGTGTGTTTGATTTTTTTCATTTTTAAGTTAAAACAGAAAATTACATACTGGTAATAATAAATCAGCATTAAGCAGTACATGTATAAGTAAAAACTCGTAAAACAAAATCTACATTTTACCTAAAATAACTTTCCATAAGTATATTCTGTACTTGGCAGGCACTGGACATATCAGACAAAATTGTCGTAACTTGTCAACATTCAATGGCTGTTCATTAAGTAAAATTTCTATGTATTTCTTTTCCTCAACACCACCAATGCCAAACTTTTTATAATAGTAGGTCCTAAAGTTTCTCTCCTCTGTCATAATCGACTGGATTATTTTGTGGATGTCATCTCCTCTCCTGAGCTCTACATGTATGTCATTTGAAGCTGGTTCCTTCTTTAGACCTGTTGACCAAAAAAAAGTTTTAACACACAAAACAAATTTGAAAAAGAAAAAAAAACAAGACTTTAGCTGTACTTCAAATATGTCAAACATGCCCTTGAGTAAATATAAAGGCTTTTTATCACTTTCTGAAAAGAAAATTCTATTCATACAGTTATATGAAAACCAACTGTGCATCAAGAGAAAAAATGATTAATTTCCACTGTTGGAAAATCTAAGTTAACAAGTTTCATTTAAGTACATGTACCATAGACACAAGATAGATGTAGGACATGTAGGATGCAAATCTATGTAGTTCTGTGTAGAACACCCTTAGCAGGGGTAGCACTTCTATACTGTATAGATTGGGGGGGGGGGGGGGGGCACTGGGATTTTGAGTTTGAAAATTATACATGTATCCCCTCTGGATTCACCCCTTTGTACAAAGTGCTCCAAAACCTATATAGATAAACCTATATAGATATATATGCTTCCATATAAATTCAATAGCCCAAACCGCTGTTAACTGAATTTCAGGATAAAAAGGAATACAGCAGATATCAATAAGAGAATACAGTCCCTGCTGAATGTCAAAAATAAGGGGTAATAACTTACAAAAATAAACATGATAAATGTGTACATGTATAATATCAAAAAGGGTCACCTTTAAAGCTCATGTAACTGAACAATCAAATATTGATCAATATGCTATTATTTTACCACTGTTTTTATAATTAACACATGCATCATGATGCATAGACTTTTTGAAAGTTACCAGAAATCTGAGTAGATCTGGACATAGTGTTTTTTTTTATTCTTATTTCTATGATATTGAGAGTCGCATGACATTTTGCAGAGTTTGTATTGTTTAGAGGTTCACTAAGCTTGCATATAACAGTGTAGCTATACATACATGTAGCTATTTTTTTGGAAGTCAACCAGAGAACGGCAAGATTAAATAGGGACAAATTGGATTTTAATGCTCTAGAGATGTCAATATTTTTGTACTACCATGAGCTTAATTTTCCTTCAACATTTGGTTTTTAACCACGCTTGTTTTCTCCAACAAGATGACATGTTTGTTTTCTTGTTTTTCAGTGTCTTTTTAACATGTTCAATGCTTATTTCTTTGAAAATGTCCTATGTCATTAAGCACACACACATGACCTACAAGAAAAGCTAGTTTGGTTTTATTTTCAAATATAAATTGTATGAATTCTAGTGGATCCGTCCCCAAACTTGTCTGTCCCCTATTTGATCCGGCCCCAAGTAGATCCGTTGTTGGTTGATCTGTCCCTAGTTGATCCGTCCTTCAGTAGATCCATCCCCAATAAAACATATATAATGTATTAGTTATACATGTTAATAGTTGACGGGTGTGACGGGTATAGGCACATGTTTTAGACATGTATACATATGCATGTAATATCAATGTTAAGGTTTTGCAAACACCTCCATATTTCAAGTATTATTGGTCCTAGGTTGATGAAACTTGATGTGGCATATATAGTAACTTAATTATGTGTTTAAATTGCAAGTTAACTTGTTAATTTGGAGAAAAGTATATAAATGTGATTTCAATTGATAAATGATGTGTTGTGGGCGCAAATTTAGGTTCTCTCTGCTTTTCATCAATAAGTAATGATCTTTATTGCATTACATATTTTCAGGTTTGAACCTTAAGTGTGGTTTATGTCCGGGGTTTATATGGCAATTTATTTCAGATTATTCTCAGAAATATTGATGAAAAGATATAGTTTTGATACTTTAAAAGTTTTAAAGTTTTATTTTAAACATTACATTAAGACGGCCAAATACGATGCTGTCAACTTTTCCACGCCGTCTGAGGATGAAATTAACAAAATGTTCGATGACCAAAAACCTATAGAACACTCACTCTGATCTGCGACAGCATTTTGAAACTTTCAGAGGAAGTCTTCTTCAATTCAAAGGAGTCAAAATGTTTTTAAATATGTTTCTACATTTGTGTTAGTTCTGTTGTTTTATCCAAAAATCAGTTCAGGGTAATGTCCTGCCATGACTGAACATTCCATTATCTACATGGGGGTTACAGTGTTCTATCTTTAATTATACAATAAGACTCAGACTTCTTGCTGTTTTCCGTTGTGATTTTTTGAATTGCTGTTTGTTTATGTTTGTTGTGTCGCGTACACTTATTCCACATCTCAATATCGTCTATTCTCTCCATAACATTTAAAATGGAGAACATTTTAATAAAATCACTGTTTTAAGTGATTCTTTGTACTACTCGAACAGGTGATTTTGAAAGAGATGTAACTCAAGCTTTTAAAGGAAAATAACTAAAATAATACTTAATCAAGTGATTAAAAAATCACTGATTTAAGTAAGGCCCCGGACTGTTTTTAGGGGTGTATTGCATTTGCGCCAATTTTACAGACATGCAATATTTCATTTGCGCCACAAGCTTATATTTTATTTGCAACACTGAAAAATCTTTCATTTGCGCTAGTCTCAGGTAACGGTTATCAAAATTTGAATTAAGAGTTTTAGGTCAGCTTTTTTCTGTGAGTTTAAACCCATTTCTCAAATAAACTTCTTTTTTAAATATATATAAACCATTTCTTAAAATTTTATAACTTAAAAGTAATATGGTATCATTCTTGAAAAAAAGACTGTTTCGGAAAAGTAAAGGGGAGGGAGGGTGGGTCCTGCTGCCAGTTAGTCCATTTTCTCCTCTTGGTTTGGCGCGTCAGGTAAGAGAGCTAGGTTGAGACACACAGAAATCTGTACCGATGCGCTGGGGTCAGCGTAACAGAATGCTAGAACACATCCTTCCTGTCTTTTGGTGGCGGGTTGTTTTACGTGACGTCGTGATGGTTGTCCATTAAAGGATGTAAAGATAGCATACAGTTTCATTATATGCGAGCGTAGCGAGCTCTCTAATGTAGAAAGTATGCCAAAATGCACGAGACTCAAAATACTATGGAAGAAAAATCATTCTGTTTCCGGTTGTCCGGACATTCGATTTTCGGAAGTTTTCGAAAATGTCTGCGCGTGCTGAAAAATTGCGGGAAATAGTAACACATCGTCCCAAATTATCTCGTCCCAGGCATTATTCGAAATTTTCAATGGAATTATCTACGCGAGCTTTTAAGGCAATGTCTTTAAACTGGGGACTGACTGACTAAGAACCAGATGCCGGATCAACTAGGGGACAGGTCTACTGTGGATGGATCAACCTGGGGACGGAACCACCTGCCACCAAATTGTATCAATTTACAACTATAGGCATTCAGAAACGCATAGCTTGCATTAAAACATTTAGATCATAGATACGTTGAACGTCACAGGTAAATCCTGGCTTCCTGCTTCGTGTTATGATATGAAATTTGTTCCGATTGTACACCTTTTGCATTTATAAATTAGCTCGGCTCCAGCCCAGTATCTATTTTGGATCTGTAGTCGTTTCAATTTCCCCTTGCACCTCAAAGTTAAAGATAAAACCCGAGTGCTAAACGAGTATATCATTGTTGCGTTTTAAAAATTCTGATTTTACGCTTGTATATAGAAATCTTAGTCGATAGATATTTTTTGTCCTTCGGAAGCCTTTGGGAATTACCGTTCAAACCCGTTTTAATAGTTAGCGGCAAAAAATGAACTGTTTTATTTTGTCTCTCAAATAACTGAAAAGGTATAGTTTTGTCGTTAGATTCTGAATCAGCTCTACTGAACATATAAGCCTTACTTCTTATTTAATAAATCCGTCTTTACCGGACAGGTCACAGCCACAGGATGAGGTCAGAGGATCAACCCTAACAGTAACAAGTAAACAACCTTTACATGTATTAAAATTATGTAGTTACATGTAACTAATATGAGGAAGACATTGCCTCAAAAAAGCTCGCTTAGATACAAAAGAAATCCATTCCATTGATTATTTGAATCAAGGGGACGAGAATTCAAATTTGAAAAACTTTGAGAAATCCGAATGTTTCTGACAGAACGATTTTTCATCCATGAGGGTCGGGAAGACCTTTTCCATATCATTTAACGGGAATTCGGGAAAAGCGACTATCGGGACACGGGAACCTGCATTTTATTTTTCAGGATGCAGGATTGGTAGTTTTTATTATCTGGGAAAATGGGATTATATTTGTCGGGAATTCGGGATGGGACTCCCTCCTCCCCCCTCCCAATCCATGGTATTTTTAAGTCTCGTGCAATTTGGCAGACTTTCTACATTAGAGAGCTCGCTACGATCGAATAATGTATTAACATGATTAACATAAAAAATGTTTATCATTTTGGCCTAAGAAAAAAAATTGAAGATATGTCTTAGAATTTCCAGCTGTTTTTGATCTGTACTAATCATGCTAATGCTGCCTATATTTTTTTTCAAAAACATATGAAAAATCTGAATTAGAAACAGTTCTAACAATTTTTTCCTGTCATTTTGTTCAAGGTCTGTTGAACACCGGACAAATCTTGCAAAAATTTGCTTAGTATACAGTCTAGGGCATCACCAAAAACAGTTATTTTTTAAATAACCATTTTCAGTTATGTGCTATTTTCAAATATAACCATTTTCAGTTATTAGCTACCGAAGGTCCATGTGAGCTATTGCCATCACTTGTCGTCTGTAAACTTTTTCAAACTTCTTCTCCTCTGTAACTACTGAACAGATTCAAACCAAATTTGTTCTGGTGGTACTTAAGGGTATCCTGCACAAAACTTGCGTGGGGATTTTTGATTCGTCGAAAAACATGGCCGCCGTTGCTAAAAATAGACCAGGGGGGGTCAGACTACTGTTTTTGGCTTATAAATCAAAAAGCATAAAAGATAGATGAAATCTGATGCCACACTACTGCTTCAGCATCAAAAGCTCTACTAATGTCTCCATTTGGTCCAAGTTGTCAGATGACCCCTTATAGGGGTTACAGCCCCTTAAAGGTGAAAAATAGCGTTTTTTCATGTTTTTGCCCTATAGTATGAAAATTATTGCAGATAGAGAAAAGCTGTTGCTTGCTTATATGTTCAGCTCATCTAGCTCTACAAAAGTCTCCATAGGGTTGATGTTGTCAGATGACCCCTTATAGGGGTTACGGCCCCTGAAATAATGTTTTTTCATGTTTTTGCCCTATAGTATGAAAATTATTGCAGATAGAGAAAAGCTGTTGCTTGCTTATATGTTCAGCTCATCTAGCTCTACAAAAGTCTCCATAGGGTTGAAGTTGTCAGATGACCCCTTATAGGGGTTACGGCCCCTGAAATAATGTTTTTTCATGTTTTTGGCCTATGGAATGAAAACTATTGCAGATAGAGAGAAGCTGTTGCTTGCTTAAATGTTCAGCTTATTTAGCTGTACAAAAGTCTCCATAGGGTCGAAGTTGTCAGATGACCCCTTAGATGGGTTATGGCCCCTAAAATGATATTTTTTCATGTTTTTGGCCTATAGAAAGAAACTATAGTACATGTAGATAAAGAAAAACTGTTGCTTGCTTAAATGTTCAGCTCATTTAGCTCTACAAAATATAGGGTTGACATCAAGAGCAGGTGAGCGATTTAGGCTCCTGGGAGCCTCTTGTTTTTAAATTGAAGGCTATTTTTGACCCAGCTTTGGGGACTTCATAATTTTTTCTTATCAATACTATTATTTTTTCTTTGATAAATCAACATTTCCCCTTCAATTTAAGACCATAATATCTGTTTGCGCACATAATTATTATTATTATTATTATTATTACAATTCTTATATAGTGCTCCATCTATACATATGATACTCAAAGCGCTGTACAAATTCATTTAAATAAAACAACAAAAGAAACAATGATGTATAAAGTTACAATAATACATGTTTACATTAAAAACTATAAAATGTATATACCATGAATAAATACATAGGTGATAGGTAACTTTAAAAAAAAATAATAATAATAATTTATCAGATATCCATAGAAAATGATCGAAATAAAAATTTAAAAAGGATCGCAAATTAAAATATAAATGAATAGTAGTAGGAAGTTACTACGCAAGGCAGTCAAAGTAAGGCCCCATGGGACATTAAATTCTCATAATAAAGCAAT
The DNA here is from genome assembly GCA_963971305.1 of Arcuatula senhousia. Taxonomy (NCBI): domain Eukaryota; kingdom Metazoa; phylum Mollusca; class Bivalvia; order Mytilida; family Mytilidae; genus Arcuatula; species Arcuatula senhousia. The sequence continues at coordinate 20,030,771 of OZ020313.1, read as the reverse complement.
TGCCTTAACCAAGTCCAGAAAGTGACCTATCCAGATGTTTTATCATTCTCTTCAGAGTTTTACATCAAACTTTTGATTCTACTTATCATATCATCTAATATGGATCTTTAAAGAAAATTCACTATGTACTGTACAAGTAAAAATAACCAATTTCAGTTATTTCACTAAAATTGACAAGGGAGATAATCAAAAACCTTAAAATATGCATAAAATATAACCAATTAAAGTTATAAATTTTAAAATTGATTTTGGTGATGCCCTTGACTGGTATACATGTAATATATTTTTTTACTTTTTCCATGTTTTCCATTGCAATGTACATGATTACAAGACATGTCAGGTAAAAGAGAAAAAATACTTCGGAATCACTGTTTTCCTCCATCATATTTCAAGTCTCATGCAATTCATATGATTTTTTACATCAATGAGCTTGCCAACCTTACAAACATGTATTATGTAATTTAAAATGAAAAACATTCATGTTAAAATGCATATATTTTGTAGAGATAACTAAGATGGGATAGAAAGCCCACATAGACCAGCAGTTGTTACAATATGTCCGATGTGGTCATCCAAGGAGAAGATGAAATAATACTAATAAGAGAATCCCCAGAGAGAGACATACATGTAGATGTGGAAGACATTACAGAGGAGGAAGTCATAGAAAACTCAGAGGTTCTGAAAATATTTTTGGCCGGATTTCACGGAGTGAAAAATCCGGGTTATAAAATGGTGAATGTCGGGCGGGCGGGCGGGCGGCGTGCGGGCGGGGAAGAAATTTTTGTAACAGTTTTCTCAGCAACTACTTATCACAGCCACTTGATATTTGGTATACAGCATCAGGGTGGGGTCCCATAACGTGGGATGTGATTTCATGTCTGTCACTCACCTACTTCCTGTTTACCGTCTTAGTTAATTTTAGACAATAATGACCAATAGTACAAAAATTTTCGTAACAGTTTTCTCAGCAACTATTTATCACAGCCACTTGATATTTGGTATACAGCATCAGGGTGAGGTCCCATAACGTGGGATGCGATTTCAGGTCTGTCGCTCACCTACTTCCTGTTTACCGACTTAGTTAATTTTTGACAATAATGTCCAATAGTACAAAATTTCCGTAACAGTTTTCTCAGCAACTATTAATCATAGCCACTTGATATTTGGTATACAGTTTCAGGGTGAGGTCCCATAACGTGGGATGCGATTTCAGGTCTTTGGCTTATCTACTTCCTGTTTACTGACTTAGTTAATTTTTGACAATAATGTCCAATAGTAGAAAATTTTCGTAACAGTTTTCTTGGCAACTACTAATCACAGCCTCTTGATATTTGGTATGCAGCATCAACATGGGCTCCCATAACGTGGGTTGTGATTTCAGGTCTGTCGCTCACCTACTTCTTGTTAAACGAAATCCGGCCATTTCTGTCTTTGACCCATTTTTTAAAGTTTATTTCAAATTTGATCACTACATTTGCCAATAAAATATCTTCATTGGAGGAGACAAAAAAACCTTCATATGTCTGAAATTAAAAAAAGACCAAATCAGTAAACTCGACAAAATACAGATATAAAAAGAAACGCAACACAACTAATTGAACTGCAATCATCAGAAGATAACGAGATATGGAATAGTTATGCAACACAACCCACAGACATTTATATATAAACAATTCAGTTTTTTAAAAAGAGCCAGCAGCCTTAAATAAAACCATTGCTTGATTTTGCAAATTATACAATAAATTGATAATGCAATTAATTTATCCACAAGACCTAACTTACATGTACATTTACATCAAAACTAAAACTCTTATCTGTTTTAGAGGTCAACGGTTCCTTCCATATCACTGAGTACTGCAATTTTAACATTATTTGTAAAGTATCAATTTTCGTGGGTTGTCTTAACCAACCAAATTTGATACCCACAGAAAAGGAAATTTAACATTGATCTAGATACACTTTACAATTTGTTATAAATGTTTTAACAAGGTTTATAGTTAACTTAGAAGGTGTTTTATTTTCAGGAAGATACAGAAGACTCTGATATCAATGTAGAAGAAACAGATGAGGATGACGACGTAGATGTAGAAGTTGTTTCTAATGATGCAAGTATTTTATCCGAATTGACACTTTATACAATGTTTGTTAACTACTTAAAGCTTAATTTATAATTTGGTTTAGAACTGTGCTTTCATTTTATCAAAGTATTTTTTGCAACAATATTCCCACCTTTGTCTTTATTTTTCTTCAATTTGTCCATTTTAAGTTGAAATTATTAAAATAATTATGACCCTACTACATGTATTATGAAATATATGTTGATTATGATATAAATGTGTCCAATAAAAAATCCAGCTTAACACACTGGATTGTTGTAATGTTATCTGTTGATTAGTCATTGGTCCAATTATTCTGTGAAGGTATTATTTTAGTTCATAAGATTTTTTCTGAACAAATTTTAATTAAACAATTCAATGTACTATATAAAATATTGCATTAAAGCCATGTCAGAGGGAGATAGATAAAAAAAATTCATAATATTATATACTCATATAAAAATCTTTATTCTGATCCACTAAGAGGTTTTCACGTGATGTGTGATATTTCGCTGGGTCAACCGGTAATCGTTGGGTCGCATGGTAAGGTCACCCTCTCGTGCTAATTTGCACGTGGCCCCACGATATTTATTCAATAGTGCATGGGCTGTATTTTTTCCCATGGAAAAATGTTAAAATGTCCGAAATATGTTTAGAATTTAAAATTAAATTGTTTCATTTAAATATTTGATATAATATAACAGTTATCACCCTAGATGATATGTGACCCGGCATTTCTTTCCCCTCGAAAAGTAACTTTCTCGGGGAAAGAAACCACCTGGTCACACACCATCTAGGGTGATAATTGTATAAGGTCCAGCGGGTGATAATTTATATACAGATCACCCTCTTGTACGATGAGCATGTGCACAGCCTCAAATTGACATTCTTGATTTATTTAATAATCAAAAGTATTTAGATTCAACAATATTTCGTGCAAAGTGCTTATTTTAACTAATTTTAATACATGTAATAATAGACAAACACCTAAACAAATAAAAGTGTTTGCCTAAGTTATTTTGTATATTGGGCAACCTTTTATTTTAAGTTTGAGGAAAGCATATTTTGACGATGACTACACAAAAAGATTTGAAAATCCATTCTTTAATACTTTTAAAATCATTTAGTATAATAAATTCAATAACATATATTTTTGAGAGGGTGGTAGAGTAGATTGCTAGCCCCCTGCTCCTCAGTCAACAGTGATTTTCTCAGGGTATCAATCTACGCTTTCACTGTCTCAGCTCTATATGTTATTTATATAATTACGCCGGAAAGGTGGAATTGAACCACTCTGACGCTAATCAGCTACAGGTTTGAAGCCTGCACCCCAGACCACTGAGGTTCATCCCGGCAATGTGTATGATGTACAGATTGCTTATATACCTGTCCTATTTTTTAATCGCTAAATTTGGTAATGAAAATTTAAATTAATTAAACAAAGATTTTCAATTATTTTTTTGTTTTTATGAATATCACAATAAGGTGTTCTCATGAGTTTGAAATAAAATCTTTCCACTCAAATCATGAATCAAGTATGAACGTTTCATACTTAAATCTTAGAAATAATATGTTTTGATATTTATGTTGTAAGCTATGCAATCATGAGTTGTTTCCCCTGAATAAGTATAAATCTCATATTGAGCTAACTATTGAAAAAAAGTTAACCCCAAAAGCTATTTTCATATCTTTTATGAAAGTCTTATATCTTTTTAGTTTATTTTCTAGCAGAATGCCACAAGTCTTTTGTGAAAAAGAAAACATTCATGTAAATAAAAAAGTTTCTTATACTGGATAGCCACATGGGTCAAATAAAAGTTAATCTTTATATACATGTAATTTCCAGTTGTTTCCCCTTGAATGTAATCATAAACATATTTCATTCTTGTTAGAATTATTTTCAAAGTATTTTTGGAAGGTTAGATTATGTGTTATTGGCCTGCAAAGTTGTGGAACTTTCATGCAAGCTAGGCTAACTAATGCAAAATAAAGAAATATTAGCATCTCAGACTCCTGCCTTGTCTGTTTTGAGACAGCCTCATGGTCCCTTTTTATTGCTTTTTCATAAAAGAAAAAGAAAAAAAATCACCTGCCTCATCACTATTTTTGTATTTACAAAGTAAAAAAACTGCCTCATTCACTCTATGGACCAATAAAAAAATAAATTAGAAGCCTCCCTGCCTCATTTGTTTTTGACAAAAATGGCCTGAGAAGCTAAGATTTATTTTTGTATGGCCTAAACAAACCCTCTTTAACCATAAGCCAGCAAAATATGCACAAGTTCAGAGAAATGTCAACAAAATTAGATTGTTTTTTTCTTTTCAGGAGGATGTGGCAGAGAGACATGATGATAATAGAAATGTACCTGAGAATGAAAGAGAGGCTAATGCAGCTAGCCGTTCAGGTCCGGGTGTTATCACATTGCCTCCCTTGCCAAGTCTCAATGTCCAGACGTCCGGTGACGCTCAAACCTCCGTAGAATCCATTACAAACATTGTCATCCAATCAAATGCAGTGACCTCAGTAGAGTCTGTACACAACATAACAATGCAGCCTGTTGTTTCAGCTTCATCTACTGCTGTTTCAACAGTGACCCAGTCCTCAGCATCGTCTGGTACCATGGCTACTTCAGCTAGTAGTGGATCTTCCTCCTCAATGGGAGCACCACCAGTGACACCAGGCCAGGTGACCTCTGGGCAGGGTAGACAAAGTGATTCTCCTGGGGATTTCAGGACACCTAAGAGAAGGAGGATAATGACCCCTGAAAAATCTGGTGATGGAGGGGACCATGATGATGAAGGAAATGTAAGATTTAATCACTCCCAATGGATATGTTGTAAGACTATGAATATGTCAATGATAAGAGTTCTATAGTCCATTTGTACATTTGTTTGTCTCTTCACTATACATGCTATAAGACTATAACTTGTAAATCTACACAAAGATTTGGTGCAATTTGAGGATTTGCATATTAAAATTTATGCAAATCTGGTAAAATGTTAATTGGAAAATCTCAAACTTTTGCCAACAGAATGGCTTTCTGACTAGTCAGTATTCTAGTTTACACAGCAAGCTATGACAAGAATACTTTGGATTCATTTATTTTCCTTTGTATCAACTTTCATGGTTTACCCCCAAAAATATATATTTAGTTGGATTCCTAATATTGTGGTGTGTTCATGTTGCTTAAAGGAATCATAAAAATAACACTTCGTTAGATTCTTATTTTCGTGTTTTATTGTCCCCCCCCCTCGAAAACCACAAAAATTGGTACCCCACAAATAATATTGTAAAAGGGGAAATTTTCGTGAAGGGTTTATTTTCGCTAATTTTGCCATCATAACAAATTCGCGAAAATATCCCCTCGCGTAAATTACATTTAGAAAGACCCAATATTTCATGATCTAATAAAACACAAAATTAAAACCTCGCAAATGCATGTTGGTACTGAAAACATGAAATTTAAATCGTGCGAAATTATCCCCTTTTACTGTATTAAAACCACAGTAGTTTATTTTGATCTAAATGAGCTTTTAATTTTAATCTTAGTAATACATGTACTTCTTCCAGGAAATTTAATTGTTAAAACATAAAAACACATTGAATATTATTACATCATTGTTATGAACAAGTTTTCAATGAAAAAAAATCATTAAAGAATTTGAAGCTATTTGTAAAATTTGTATATCATTTTAATTTGCAGTGTTGTCCTATATGTTTTGAAGAATGGACCAGCTCTGGTAATCACAGATTGGCCAGTTTACGCTGTGGTCATCTCTTTGGTCAAAGGTAGGTGAAATAAGATTGGCCCAATCATGTTTTTCGGCCATCTCTTTGGTCAAAGATGGGTGAAATAAGAGACTTAAAAACATTGTCAAGTTGAACAAAAATGTGCATTACACAAAAAGCTTCTAAAAAAATTAATAGATATTTGTTACTAGTACGTAAAGTGTTGAATACAAGTACAAAAAAAACCCACACATTTTAGGGTTATAATTTATCCTGCCAAAAATGTTTATAAAATTTATATAATTATTAAATTACTTAAGTAGATGGGGCATACAGTGTGCACTATAAGATAAGCCTACTGTGGACTTAAATTGTATAAAAGCAAAATTTTTAAAATTTTGTAGCTGTATAGACAAATGGTTAAGAGGTCAAGGAGGAAAATGTCCACAATGTAATTCTAAGGCCAAGAAACAAGATATCAGGGTTCTGTATGCTAAATGTTTGAAGGTAGGTTATATTTATTACATGTCTTTATTAATTTTATAGCTGTAAAAACAATGATTTGTGTGAAAATATATTTTTTGATATTTTATGCCTTGCCTATAAAAGAAGAAGTGCATATAATGTATGTTTCAAATTGGGTTCACTTTCATGGTCAAGTGACTTTTCCATGAAGGTAGTTAGCAAGCATCATAAAACTTTATACACATATGCATTAGAGGAGAAACAAACAAAATTATAAGTTGACACTCCCGACATTTACTTTGTAGTTCAGTGATTGCAGAAAGTGTCTTTTGTCAAACCATATTTTAAAAGTTTCTTTTAAAGTTAAAAATTAAGAGACATTCATAATTTTTACTCATTTATTTCATATATTTTTGAAATAAAAATAGGATAAATCTATCATTTTCGTTTGATATGTTTGTTCCTAGCCAGAACCCTTGTGATTTTCATATCTTTTATATGTTTTGGTTTGGACATTTTGAGATTTATAAATAATTATCTGTTGTCTCCCTTGATACTTTTAGGTAGTAGATACCACAGAAAGAGACAGAGCCCTGAAGGAGCTGGAGAAGGAGAAAGAGGCCAGGCGAAGGGGAGAAATGGATGCAGCTCAGATGAGGATGCAGTACCAGCTCACTGTCTCTGACAATAATAAACTCAGAGCTGAGATAGCCAAACTGAGGGAACAACTGCAGAATATTAGGTAAATAAACTAAAGAGTCAGGTTTGATTGTATGGATTAAATTAACATAAAGTTCTTATTTAAGATCACTAAACTGTGACACTACCAATTAGTCTCAACTATGAATCCTAAACTGCATACAGACAATGGAAGATAAGTCAGTATAAACTTTTTGTTATAAGACCTAGCATTGAGCCCTGTAGTTCTCACTTTGTTTTCCTTCTGTTCACAATAAAGAAGAACAGACCTAAAATTATACCCAATGATTAAAAACTGCTTGACGATTCACATATTAAAATATAGTAGTTGATAGAATATTTTGGGGGAAAAAATGCCAACAAGGCCCTTGCCTGCTGTTTCCATTGAATTATATCAATAGGGTCCATGCCCTGGTTTTTCTTTTCTTAAACATTTCAGATAAGTGACATTGTTGTTTTTATATGTGTTTTTTTTTTCACTTATTCCTAATCTTGTTATCTTCTATTTGTCAGTATTTTTGTTATTGGAACCAAGCTCTAAGCTAATGTGAATTCCTTTCCAAAAGTTGCTTTGTGTGTGTGAATTTTTTCATCAATTTTGCATTGAAAAACTTATTAACATTATTTATCAATTATCATTTCTAGAATGTTTTAAAATTTTTATGTTTTAGATCCCAACCTTCAGGAGCCTCTATAAGTTCATCACAGCCAGTCTCAGATAACCCGATCACACTGTCAGGAGAAGGACAGTTTGTCCTGGATAAAACCATCAAAATCTGGGATGTATGTATAGGGGGTCCTGATGGGGAGTTGGGGGGGGGTCTGACAGTCTCATCACAGATAATCCAATCACAGTGTCAGGAGAGGGACAGTTTGTACTGGATAAAACCATCAAAATCTGGGATGTATGTATAGGGGGTCCTGATGGGGAGTTGGGGGGGGGGGTCTGACAGTCTCACCACAGATAACCCAATCACAGTGTCAGGAGAAGGACAGTTTGTCCTGGATAAAACCATCAAAATCTGGGATGTATGTATAGGGGGTCCTGATGGGGAGTTGGGGGGGGTGTCTGACCGTCTCATCACAGATAACCCAATCACAGTGTCAGGAGAAGGACAGTTTGTCTTGGATAAAACCATCAAAATCTGGGATGTATGTATAGGGGGTCCTGATGGGGAGTTTGGGGGGGGGGTCTGACAATCTCATCACAGATAACCCAATCACAGTGTCAGGAGAAGGACAGTTTGTCTTGGATAAAACCATCAAAATCTGGCATGTATGTATAGGGGATCTGATAGGGGAGGGTTGGGGCGGGGGTCATCTCAGATAACCCAATCTCAGTGTCAGGAGATGGACAGTTTGCTGATTGGGGGTCAACACAGATAATCCAACCACAGTGTCAGGAGAAGGTCAGTTTTGTCCTGGATAAAACCATCAGAATCTGGGATGTATGTAAAGGCTGGGGTTCAAATTAGCATTTGTGAACTAAAGGTCCAGGACCTTTTGGAGTAAAAGGTTAAAGGTCCACCTATTAAAATTAAAAAGTCCTCAATAAGAGTAACTCTAAATAAAGACAAGTCCAGGACTTTTGCAAATAATATTTAAAAGGTCCTGAATCAAAAGGAGAATATCCTAGACCTCAGACCAGTGCTAATTTGAACCCCTGATAGGGGGTCCTGATGTTGGGGAGGGGGGAGGGTTAACACAGATAACCCAATCACTGTCAGGAGAGGGACAGTTTCTTTGGGATAAAACCATCAATCTGGGATGTATGTATACTGGAAACAGAGTTGGAAATATAAACCCAACTGGCAAATTTTTGGCAGGGCTGGCTAAAATTCCTGAAAATTTGACTGGGTAAACAGTAAAACAGGGAATTTCAATTCAGAGCCGGTAACTTATTCAGCCAATTTCATGCTGGAAATATAAAAGTAATATAATGTAGGCTGTGAAGGTGTTGGTTGACTTAATCATTGTTCTTTATCAGACTTTAAGTTTAGGGTATTGTTTTCAGTGCTTATACATTTTCCTGAGCAGCGACAACTGGTCACATTGAAGGCTGCTGGTTGTTTAAATTTGATTTAGAAATTTCTGCTGATATACATGTACATGTATGAAAGTTGTCATGTGAACACCTATTTCACATCTCATTAAAAAGAAAAAAAAACTTTCATAGTTCTGACTTGGTGCAGTAAAATTTTGATGAGGGTCTCAATTCTTTATTAGTTATGATTACCACCTCAAAAACAGAAAACAACAACTGCAAATCCATGTCTTAAAGAAAATCCACACAGCAACTGACTATAGTGCCAAAATAATACAACAATAACTCTATTTGAAAACTTTCTGAATATTTAAAGCTTACTGCTAGTCATTTTTATGCCCCATCTACCAAAATAGGGGGCATATAGTATTTGTGTCTGTTACTTTTTCCATCCCATATTCTTGTTTACATGTATTGTTTAAAATTAACAGATGTAAAATTGGATTGTCTTTTCAGGGTTTCCTCTGGGTGTATTTTTCTTTGGGCCATCCCTTGGGCCAAATGCATATTTTTGGGGCCAACATAAATGACATTGGGCCAATATTTTTTTTTAGTTTTAGCCGGAAATCATTATTAATATTATATTTTCAGTACCAAGGAAAGCACGCAGATTACAACAGTTATTATTATGTTTAATAATATATATTTAAACATTTGTTGAATTGATCATAGTTAATCATATTAAGATTTAACAAACTGTCATAATGTGTTTTTAACGTACTACAGATCTGTCTAGAATTTTTTGTTTTTGTTATACATGTAATGGGCAAAAAAATAATATAATAAAAAAAAACTTGTTTTAAGGTAGTAGACCTGGGGTAAGGGACATAACTCTTTCAAACAGATCAGAGGTCATTTGAATGTTTTATATTCAAGTTATTTTCCAAACATTTTGTTGATGCTGATCAGGCTTTGTTTTCAGAGCATTTCTGTGTATAATGTTTCCTTGCATTTCCATAATAAAACAAAATCATAACATTTTAAAAACAAGTCTTTGTAAGTTAAAAATTCTAATCTAATATTAAAAGTGAATGAAATTCAATGATTGAATAATAAAAAAGTCCTACCTGAACAAAAGCACAACACAATGAATATCCATGCTTATTTCTGCCAGGTTTCTAAAGCAACTTTCTCATGTCAATAGTCAGAACATTACATTGAGATGCAGAAAATCACAAAAACCTGACAGATAAAATGTTTACATGTCAAATTTTGTTGTCTGCTGCTGGGGAAAATTTTGTATGGGGAAGGAAATGAATTGGTATGGTCCAAGTTGCATATGGTTATCTCGCCCCGAAGAAATGATGTCCCTAATATTATTAAAATACCAAAATTGTTTCAAATATTTCGTAAATGGAACAAATAAGTCATAATTAATGGTAATGTGTATTAAAAGACAGTTTTTAATTCATTTTTTTTTTTTAATTTGAGATTATTTCACCCCTATTCTCTTGATTTTTGGTATGCCTATGATACCTTTAAAATGAAATATCTTTACAAATTGACGGTGAATTTGTCTAATTTTTGGTGTAATGTTGCATTTTCATGATACTAACAAAGTGTTTATTTTTCTTAAAAAACAACTGAAAAGCTTTTAAGAAAAATCGCTTAATTTTGTCCCACCAGCTGTTCTTTTGTGTTCCATTTTTTCAAAAATTTAATATAATTTATATTGTATTGGTAATTACAAATGAAAAATCATTAACAAAGCGTTGAATTTGTATTGCCTCACCCAATAACTTTTCATATTCGCCAAAAATTGATTATTCTAAAACCTATTTTTGAAAATAAGCCCCTCAATTAAAATTAGGGCATTTAGGTCCGCAAAGGTTTTTAATGGTCATATGTATAAGACTTTACAGTGCCCTAGCGGAGAAACTAGACGGTGAAATCTCTTGAAACTTGTTTATTTTATGCATCTGTACTAGTAAATAACAGCATATAACTTTTAGAAAAATTGACTGTTGTGAAAATTTTGGGGTCACCCAGGCCTACTACCTTAACAAAATAAAAAATCAATCATTGGAACTCCACTAAACCACAGTTCTCTGCTGTTATGGAGGTGCTCCTATCAATAGGAGGATATTACAGAGGAGACAGAGATCGTAAATAATTATGTAAACAAAGTTCTTTCATCTGATCTCAATTTGATGCATGAAAAAGGATGTGTTTGGATTACAGGATAATCTTAATAAAATAATTTCATGAAGGTAAATCCTTTCATCTATGTTTACTTCAAGTTTTTTTCTGATATTTACACAAGAATATTTATCATTTGGTCAACATGGTCAGAGCACGTGAATTGCCATGTAAATCAGCTGATATAAAAATAAACTTACTCCTGATTGGTCAATTATATTGCATTCATGATTGATTTCTATCAATTAATCCAAATCAATCAGCGATGGTCAAGCACCTGTTATTTTGACCCTTTACACAATTGACAGTTAATTAACGGTGTTAGCTTGGGTCATAAATCAATAAATAGGGCTTCATAGTGAAATTTGTTGTCAGTTTGAATGACACGAAAATGACATTGTTGATCAAAATACGGAACCAACATTTTGGGCCACTTTGTTGGGCCAAAATTATATTTTTGTGGCCAGAATTGAAAAAATAGGGCCAATGGCCCAAGTGGCCCACGCCAGCGGAAACCCTGCTTTTCATGTATGATAACTAGTCTCTTACTCTTATTATAGCAACAATTTAATCTTATTTTTTTTCATTGAAGGGAGGTAACTGTCGAGTAATGGCCTACAGCCCCTCAGTGGCAACTCTAGTGGTGTCCCAGCCATCAGCCAGTCCATTGTTTCCTGGGTTTGGTATCAAAAAGGTGAGAGAAATGTTATTATTGAAGTGAGTGAGTGAGTTTTCAAGTTGAATGCCACATTTGCTACATAGGGCTTTTTTAGTCATGTTGAATAGTGAAAAAATAACACTGACTTTGGCAGGTAACTAACAAATCTAATTACATACAGGTGTACTCTTACCATAATTTGAAAACCAAAAATAGAATTTTAATATCATATTTACAAAAGTAACACCAAAAGTGTCTAATAGTATCAAAACAAAGAAAAACCTATGCCTAAGTGTAGATGTATGTCTTAAAGAAGAAGTTTGCTTACACTGATCAATAGATGATTCAACCTCATTGCTGAGTGAGGATGTTATACATGTATGTAAGTATATATTGAGCTTTGAGATGCATTTAACACAGATATTATAGTATTTGAATTTAATGTCGCCTGCAACTTAACATGTTGCAGAAGCAACATAAAGGGGTTACTTTGGCACCATCCGTCGTCCTGCAGCGTCACAAAAAATTCCAGCACAGTTTTCTTGGCAACTACATGTCACAATATCTTGATATTTGGTATGTAGCTTTCTCTTATAGTACTATATGGTGTAAAGCAATTTTATGCCCATAACTCCTGTTTACTGATTAATTTAGGACACAAGTGACATACGTCTTCAATGGAAGATTGCCAGACCACACATTGAGATTTTGTTTTACTCTGCCTGATCAGTTGTCTAACAATGCTTAACTCCAAAACTATAAGAGATACAGATCTGATATTTTAATACAGTGATATAGCACAAAGTTGGCATTTTGAGTATTATTATAAAATATATTTTTCTGCTGCAGGGGCTTTCCTTGATTTTGTCAGAATATTATTTTCCAGATTAGTACTCTAGATTTTAAAACCTCCCAGTACATGACTATACATAGTAAGACCATCAGAGACGTCAGTTTCCATCCATACGTAGATGATGGTATTATGTTTATTTCAGATTAGTACTCTAGATTTTAAAACCTCCCAGTACATGACTATACATAGTAAGACCATCAGAGACGTCAGTTTCCATCCATACGTAGATGATGGTATTATGTTTATTTCAGATTAGTACTCTAGATTTTAAAACCTCCCAGTACATGACTATACATAGTAAGACCATCAGAGACGTCAGTTTCCATCCATACGTAGATGATGGTATTATGTTTATTTCAGATTAGTACACTAGACTTTAAAACCTCCCAGTACATGACTATACACAGTAAGACCATCAGAGACGTCAGTTTCCATCCATACGTAGATGATGGCATTCTCCTAAGCTGTGCTCTAGATAAAACTGTTAAAATGACCAGCGTTATCAGTAACACTGTTGTTCAGACGTAAGTCTTATAGATATATTCTGTTAACCAATTAAATGTTGCACAAAATAAAAATTTCAAAAGTTAGTTATTACAAAAATTTATTTTGCATTTATCAAGAAACCACTATGTATTACAAGTGTCCGTAGATAGAAAAGGTTTATCAACCAAGATAATAACATAGATGGCAGTAAAATACACCAATAGAAGAAAATGAGATGTGGAATAAGTTTTCATAAACTTTTATTTTTGAACCAATAAAAAGATAGTAAAACAGTAATGCTGTAATTATTAGGAAACCTATCTAAAATAACACCCTATTAAATAAAACAGCCAATAATATAGGCAGTAATTAGACTATGTTGTCAATTTCTGTCTGTAAAGGAATTGTCATGAAAATTTAATCAGAACAGATCTTGGTTTTACTTTCTGATTGCATAGGAGCATCAAATACAAAATGTATGCCTTAATGTACATTTTGTTAGATTGTCAGTTAAAATTTGGAAATTAGATGCTAACTTACAAAAGAAATCATTGAGAAACATAAAATATATTGCATGTATAAGGTTTTAAATTTACCTTTATATTGTATTAAAATATGTCATTTATTATGTCACCTGGTTGCACTATCTGTTGTCAAAAATTTCTGTCACTGTTTGCCAGGCAACTTCATGTCACAGCCTTGATATATGGCATGTAGCTTCCTCCTATAGTACTGTATGGTGTAAAGCAATTTTATACCCGCAACTCATCCACTTCCTGTTTACCAAATATTTTAAGACATACATGGAAGACAGCCATTCTAGTTTACCTTGCTGCTTCTTATCATCTTTTCAGATATGAAACTCAGTTGCCTTCATGGAGCTGTGTATGGAATGCAGATGATAGAAACTTTTTCTACGTGGGCATGCAGAATGGTCGTGTGTTAGAGTTTGACATTCGTAACACAACAGAGCATGTGCAGGAACTGAACACAGAGGGAAGTAGATCACCTGTAGCCTCACTTCAGTATGTCCCCACAGATATGAATGCAGTTTTCAGGTATTTGTAATGCACACCATTCTAGAAATAAGTATCATGGTTTGGTTTTATGAACATTTGTTCCAATATTTTGTATTCCCCATAAAAAGTAGTTGATCCCTTAGGGTATTTAGGAATGTTGGCATCATTTTGTCTCCCTGTGCACCTATAATCTGACTTCAACTTTCCAATCGTCAGCTTTTCCTTCTTGTGTAGAAACATTCCATCTGCTCCAGCTCATGGAGTTTACATATCACAATTGATTTGTTATTCCAAAGCTGGAAGGACTTACATGGATTTCCTTGGCAGAGCATCATCTCTGACACAAAAATTGCTTAGACAGCTCCTCGGTTGCTGTCTTCACTGAGAAATTTTAAGGAAGACATCATGCGCTCATAAACAAATATGGGATTTCAATCTCTCAGATCAGTGCAGATGTTGGTTTGTCATAGGGTTTTGTTTCGTCTTCCTTTACTGTATTGATGGTAGGCAGAGGGACGGGTGTGCTATAGCAAGCAGGATGTGCATTCTCTTCCAGAGCACATGAGTTTACTCTTGTTACGGCTTGAGTTTGCCTTGTTGATTGCCGTTCAGTTGTTTTTCTATTTCTATGTTTTATGTTGTCTGTTTTTTCTTCCTGTTCTAATTGGTGTTTACTGGTTTTGTCTCTGCCCTTTCAGACTTTAAGCATTTGGATGCCCATTTGGTACCTCTGTTTCTTTCATAAATGGAACTCTTCCTAATCTGATAGATTGTACTTTTTCAATATATTGCTTCAAATAACATATAGCAGGTTATTTAAACGGGGTGCAAATTTTGGTGTATTTGAAATTGCTAAAATAAAAACGGCAAAAATTTCATGATTTTAGAAAGTCCTGTAAAATGTTTTGCAGAAGACTGGTATTGTAGAGTGAATCGATACCTTGGTCATTTGTTAAATATTGGTATTCCCTAAGGCTGTGTTAATTAAAAGTTTAATAAAACTATTCCTTAATTTCCTACAATTTTTACAATATCTGCAAGTTATGTTTTCTTGTGAACATTTTTATTAGGAATTTACTGTAATATTTTTTTGGTTTATTTAACCATAAACTAAATTTTTCATGGTGCATATTGAATTATGAGTAATGTGCACCATTTAAATTTTAGTTTATTGTTCTATAAACCAAAAAATGATTACAGCTAGTACTTATAAATCAATTTGTTGGCTGGATTTCACTAGTGAAAATCCGGGTTAAAAAATGGTGTTAATTTTTTACATTATTGTTCAATAATAAAAAAATTTCGTAACAGTTTTCTCAGCAACTACCAATCACAGCCTCTTGATATTTGGTATGCAGCATCAGCATTGGCTCCCATAACGTGGGATATGATTTCAAGTCTGTTGCTCATATACCTCCTGTTAAACGAAATCCGGCCATTTCTGTCTTTGACCCATTTTTAATATATTTGGCTCAAAAATTTATTAAAATACATTTTTTACATAAAAATATTAAAAATTCAGTAAATTAAATTGGCGCAGTAATATTAACACCTGTCAATCAAATTGTTCTTCTTTCCTATCAGACTTCTATTTCATGTGAAGATAAAAATAATGATTTCTTTTCCACTTATAGGTGTGGTGGTTTACTGGTTGGACAGTTAGACAAAGTCAGCTTCTATGAAAAGAAACAGGACCAGTATAAGCTGCATATTTTACCTGTGGAAGGTAAGGTGATACATGAAGAACTTTGAATCAGATCTTTAAAAAAAAATCTTTTTTGCTTGTAAGAGATTGATACAAGTAAACAACTTTTTAGCTCACCTGGCCAAAGGCCATGTGAGCTATTGCCATCACTTGGCGTCCGTCGTCGTCGTCGTCGTCGTTAACTTTTCTTCAAACTTCTTGTCCTCTGAAACAGCTGCACAGATTCAAACCAAATTTGGTCTTGTGGTACTTTAGGGTATCCCCCACAGAACTGATGTGGGGATTTTTGATTCGTCGAAAATCATGGCCGCTGTTGCTAAAAATAGACCAGGGGGGTCAGACTACTGTTTTTGGCTTGTAAATCAAAAAGTATAAGAGATAGATGAAATCTGATGCCACGCTGCTGCTTCAGCATCAAAAGCTCTACAAAAGTCTCCATTGAGTCCAAGTTGTCAGATGACCCCTTATGGGAGTTACGGCCCCTTAAAGGTGAAAAATAGCATTTTTTCATGTTTTTGGCCTATGGAATGAAAACTATTGCAGCTAGAGAGAAGCTGTTGCTTGCTTAAATGTTCAGCTCATTTAGCTCTACAAAAGTCTTCATAAGGTCAAAGTTGTCAGATGACCCCTTATAGGGGTTATGGCCCCTTAAAGGCAAAAAATAGAGTTTTTGGCCTATAGAATGAAAACTATTGCAGATAGAGAAAAGCTGTTGCTTGCTTAAATGTTTAGCTCGTTTAGCTCTACACAAGCCTCCATAAGGTCAAAGTTGTCAGATGACCCCTTATAGGGGTTATGGCCCCTTAAAGGCAAAAAATAGAGTTTTTGGCCTATAGAATGAAAACTATTGCAGATAGAGAAAAGCTGTTGCTTGCTTAAATGTTTAGCTCGTTTAGCTCTACACAAGCCTCCATAGGGTCGAAGTTGTCAGATGACCCCTTATAGGGGTTACAACCCCTTTAAAGGCAAAAAATAGTGTTTTTGGCCTATAGAATGAAAACTATTGCAGATAGAGAAAAGCTGTTGCTTGCTTAAATGTTCAGCTCATTTAGCTCTACTAAAGTCCCCATAGGGTCAAAGTTGTCAGATGACCCCTCATAGGGGTTATGGCCCCTTAAAGGCAAAATATAGTGTTTTTGGCCTATGGAATGAAAACTATTGCAGATAGAGAAAATTTGTTGCTTGCTTAAATGTTTAGCTCGTTTAGCTCTACACAAGCCTCCACAGGGTTGAAGTTGTCAGATGACCCCTTATAGGGGTTACAACCCCTTTAAGGCAAAAAATAGTGTTTTTGGCCTATAGAATGAAAACTATTGCAGATAGAGAAAAGCTGTTGCTTGCTTAAATGTTCAGCTCATTTAGCTCTACTAAAGTCCCCATAGGGTCAAAGTTGTCAGATGACCCCTCATAGGGGTTATGGCCCCTTAAAGGCAAAATATAGTGTTTTTGGCCTATGGAATGAAAACTATTGCAGATAGAGAAAATTTGTTGCTTGCTTAAATGTTCAGCTCATTTAGCTCTACAAAAGTTTCCATAGGGTCAAAGTTGCCAGATGACCCCTTAAAGGCAAAAAATAGTGTTTTTGGCCTAAAGATAGAAAACTTTTGCAGATAGAGAAAAGATGTTGCTTGCTTAAATGTTCAGCTTAATTAGCTCTACAAAAGTCTTTTTAGGGTCGAAGTTGTCAGATGACCCCTTTAAGGAATTATGGCCCTTTAAAGGTGAAAAATAGTGTTTTTTGCTTTGGAATGAAAACTATTGCAGATAGAGAAAAGCTTTTTATTGCTTAAACATTCAGCTCATTTAGCTATACAAAAGTCTTCAAAGGGTTGACATTAAGACCAGGTGAGCGATTCAGGCTCCTGGGAGCCTCTTGTTTATCACAACATGGTCTTGTCTTTCAGAAGAATATATAATAGTATAACACTGCTGTAAGGTTTTCAGATTTTTCTCATTAGTTAGTGAACATTGTGATAAACAGATTAATTCATATTTTGTGAATTAAAACAAATTAGAATATTTGTTTGGGTTTTTTACTGCTTTTTATTGCAAAAAATGTATGCTTCTACAATTTTTAATATGTATTATAGAATGATAAAAATCTTGCTTTTTATGTTGTCTATTTTTGCAGGTAATTTATCAAGTCAGTGTTTTGAACCAGCTACGAGAAATTTACTATGTAGTTTTAAACCCTCACAGAAACACCCTACAGTTAGACATCAACTGTGTGAATTAAACTATTTAAATATAAGTGCTGATCCGACAGCATTGGACATGTCTTGCTCGTGTGATATCGTACAAACATTCCATGCAGGGAGAACACAAACATTACTTAGTAAATCCCTGTTACTACCTCACCCAACAGTGGAAAATAATACACTAGTGTGTGCTGGAGATGAATCTACTCAATGTGTAAGTATAAATACACTAGTGTGTTGGAGATAAATCTACACAATGTGTAAGTCTAAATACACTAGTGTGTTGGAGATAAATCTACACAATGTGTAAGTCTAAATACATTAGGGTTTGCTGGAGATGAATCTACATAATGTTTAAGTATAAATACACTAGTGTGTGCAGGAGATGAATCCATCCTATGTGTAAGTATAACATACACTAGTGTGTGTAGGAGATGAATCCATCCTATGTGTAAGTATAAAATACACTAATGTGTGCTGGAGATGAATCCACACAATGTGTAAGTTAAACTTTTTGTAAAATGCAAACTTATTTAAATTGTCATCTTGTTAAGTACATATGTTAAAATTTTGCTGAAAGGTAAAAATAACGAGGACTGATTGTGACGGCAGCCGTCACAGATGTTCCCCAAACGAACCAGATGTACATTAAAGCAGCAAGAATACTGCCTTTTCAGTTTTATAGAACTCATCAAGCTCTAAAATCCTACCTAGATTCAAGGTCCTCACCACCTAGGCTACTCAGGTCAAGCAATGTCCTATATAATGAACTTTCGCTGTTTACTCAGAAACGGCAGCCATTTTGTAAGTTCCGAAAACGTTGTGCACACCTCTAATGTGGAATATTACTCGCAACATCAAAATCTACCAGAATACCAATTTTTATCAAAAATAAAAGGATTCTAAAATTTTGGCGGCCATCTTGGATTTAGAAATTTTACTTTTTGCATTTTATGGAAAAAAACTGTAAATATCTCTTTAGAACTTTTTAAATATTTTTGTAGTACTTATCAAGCTCTATAATACCACAAAGTTTCAAGGTGCTCATCACTTGGGTTACTGAGATATGACAATGTCCTATATAATGAACTTTTGTTATTTACTTTTAAAAAGCGGCCATTTTAAAAATTTCGAAGTACTTATGGACACCTCGTATGTGGAGTATTACTCGCAACATCAAAATCTACCAGAATATTAATTTGTATCAAAATCCAAGCACTTTTAAATTTTGGCGGCCATCTTGGATTTTGAAATTTCACATTTTCGCATTTTGCGGAAAAACCGTAAATATCGCTTCAAATTTTTTTTGCATATTTTTGTAGTACTCATCAAGCTCTATAATCCTACCAAGTTTCAAGGTCCTCACCACCTAGGTTACCGAGATATAGCAATGTCCTATATAATGAACTTTCGCTGTTTACTCGGAAACGGTGGCCATTTTGAAAATTTCGAAAACGTTGTGCACACCTCTGATATGTGCCCTTTCACTGTGGAAAGTTTCATGAAGCTCAGTCTTCACATCTCTTCGGCTATAAACGGACAAGCGTTTTTTAGAGTGCGGAAGAAGAAGAAGAAGAAGAAGAAGAAGAACTAGATTTAAATGCCATTTCAAGAAATAGCAGATGTCACTCCACTTTGTGTGTGAAGTAAATTAAATACATGTTATAAGCTCTTTGAATTATGATATGTCATCATGACCTTTACCTATGTTCAAGCAAAAATTTTCCATGAGTCATCATTATAGGAATTACTCAATGAAAGGTATATTAATAGAAATTACTGCAGCAGGATGACACATGTTGACAGAAAATCAATACAAACTTGTCATATTTAACCTAAGGGATTTTAAAAGTTTTATAAGCTCTTTAATGGATTATATTATGTCATCATGACCTTAACCCAAATAGAAATTACTGGATGTTGACAGAAAATCAATACAAACTTGTCTTTATAAATAACAATATGTCATCATGACCTTTACCTTTGTATTACTCAATGATAATTTTATTAATAGAAATAATTGTATCAGGATGACACATGTTGACAGAAAATCAATACAAACCTAGCATGTTTTCAGTCAATTTTAAACCTTTCAATTAACCTATAATATGTCATCATGACCTTAACCTTTGTCCTATCAAAATTTTCCATGAGTCATCTTAATGATAAGTTTATAAATAGAAATGATGCTATCTTGACAGAAAATCAATACTAACTTGGCATTTTGCCAGTCAATGTTAATCCTATGGGAAAAACAGAAAATCTTTAATTGGCGATAATTCAAAAATGCCTGCTTCGATCAATTTTAAAAAAAAATTGATAAAACTTTAAATTATAGTCTAAGCATACCATAAATTTCAAAACATTTAATCAAGTGGTTTTCTTAAAAAGCTTTGGACAAAACTCATTATTTACCTGTAGCAGACGACGCATGTTAACTGAGAAAATCAATACCAACTTGGCTTTCTGCCAGCCAATGTTAAACCTATGGGAAATTTAAAATTTTAAAATCAATATAATTTAAAAATGGCTGCTTTGATTTTAAAAAAAAAGTTTCAGAAACAAATTGAGACTACAGTCTACGTGCATTAAAAATTTCAAGTCTTTTGGTCCGGTAGTTTTCTCAAAAACGCTCGGACAAAATCATTGGAATAATAATAATAATAAGAAGAAACGTAGAATAACAACATGTCACATCCACGATGTGGAGTGACATAATAACAAGCTATAATTTGTGTTGGGATGCCAACACACAAGTCGCCCAAAATCGCCTTGGATACTTTTTCTTCCCATTCAGTGCAATAAAATATGTATAGAAATAAAATTTCATTGAAATCGGACAAAGTTCACATTTCTAAGGGGCGCGGGTGTAGTAAAATGGCCGCCATTTTTTAACCGGAAGTCGGATTTTAAATCTGGTCGCAGATTTGAATTCAGCATACCCGTTTTACCCAGATGACCAATTTTCAAGACGATCCGATAAAAAAAAAATTTCCGCCCACTTTTTCCGACGGCCGCCATTTTGAAACGGCGGCCATCTTGAAAATTTCAAAACTTGATTACACGCCTTTGAGTGACCCACTATCCAATCCAACAAGTGTTATTCAATTTCCTTGAACCATTTTCTTGTATTAGGGAGGATAACTTTACGATAAAGAATCAGAAGAATAACTAGCTATAATTTGTGTTGGGATGCCAACACACAAGTCGCCCAAAATCGCCTTGGATACTGTTTCTTCCCATTCAGTGCAATAAAATATGTATAGAATTAAAATTTCATTGAAATCGGACAAAGTTCACATTTCTAAGGGGGGCGGGTGTAGTAAAATGGCCGCCATTTTGAAACCGGAAGTCGGATTTCAAATCTGGTCGCAGATTTGAATTCAGCATACCCGTTTTACCCAGATGACCAATTTTCAAGACGATCCGATGAAAAAAAATTTTCCGCCCACTTTTTCCGACGGCCGCCATTTTGAAACGGCGGCCATCTTGAAAATTTCAAAACTTGATTACACGCCTTTGAGTGACCCACTATCCAATCCAACAAGTGTTATTCAATTTCCTTGAACCATTTTCTTGTATTAGGGAGGACAACTTTACGATAAAGAATCAGAAGAATAATAATAATAATAACTAGCTATAATTTGTGTTGGGATGCCAACACACAAGTCGCCCAAAATCGCCTTGGATACTTTTTCGTCCCTTTCAGTACAATAAAATATGTATAGAAATAAAATTTCATTGAAATCGGACAAAGTTCACATTTCTAAGGGGGGCGGGTGTAGTAAAATGGCCGCCATTTTTAAACCGGAAGTCGGATTTCAAATCTGGTCGCAGATTTGAATTCAGCATACCCGTTTTACCCAGATGACCAATTTTCAAGACGATCCGATGAAAAAAAAATTTCCGCCCACTTTTTCCGACGGCCGCCATTTTGAAACGGCGGCCATCTTGAAAATTTCAAAACTTGATTACACGCCTTTGAGTGACCCACTATCCAATCCAACAAGTGTTATTCAATTTCCTTGAACCATTTTATTGTATTAGGGAGGACAACTTTACGATAAAGAATCAGAAGAATAATAATAATAATAATAATAATAATAAGAAACGGTGCAAAAACAATAAGTCTCCCAAACTTTGTTTTGGGCGACTTAATAATAATAAGAAACGGTGCAAAAACAATAAGTCTCCCAAACTTTGTTTTGGGCGACTTAATAATAATAATAAGAAACGGTGCAAAAACAATAAGTCTCCCAAACTTTGTTTTGGGCGACTTAATAAGAATAATAAGAAACGGAGTAAAAACAATATGTTCCCACACTTCGTTTGGGGAACATAATAAATGTTTAAATTTGTAATTTCACCTTTTAACCATTTAAAAATTGTTGAACTAAAAAAAGATATGAAACAAAAATGGGGAACTGTTGTTTCAGGTTCAAGGTTTTAAAGCATTTAATGTTCACTAAAACAACCCTGAATCTCAGACTTTTTTGAGGTATTTATGGTACCAACATCATGTACTTATTTTACAAAAATACCATTAACATACACCACATCATCCTGTAACGTAACGCTACCCAAATTGCAACACTCTACATAAATTGTTTTAAAATAATAGGATTGTTTAGTATGGCCAGTTTTTGTTTCATAATTTTTAATATTTGATTATTTTTCTAAAGTATTCAATGAAAATATGAATTAAAAAGTCATTTCTGATAGAAAATACAACTGAATTGATAGACCTGATGCAATTTATGGCTCCACATTGAAAATTGCCGTGCAACAGACAAGACTTCTGTTTTATGTTGAAAATCTGGACAATAGTTGTATATTTTTCATTTTGCTAAATATCATTTGTTGCCAAATTATTCAGACAGCAAAATTCATGTTTATATTTCAAGATCTCAACCCGGAACTAAAATAAAAGTGCTTTCTATCACGTCCGCAATAGATGACGTAATGGAGACCTAAATTTAGACTTCAAATTAACTTTGTTTTCAGGTCAGTTATGTTTGTATTTTGTATTTTTAAATATTTAAAAGATGTACATGCTTCATTTACAACGGACTTTGCATGTCTATACCCTTGTTTTAGCTTCAAACAAGAAAATATACAATTATACGGTCTTTTTAGAGAAATACTGTGAAAATGTCTAAAAATCCGACCAGGAGTCATGAAATGCCCTTAAAATTTTTTGACATACCTTTTCTTGATGGGATTATGTAATAAAAATAAATTAAAGTAATTACTTTCAATAATGAAGCAAGATTTTTAAGAGAAATCTAAAGGAGTAAAAATTTTACCCCCATGTGCAATTTGGGTACCCCTGATGTGAAAAATTAGGGTCATTCCCAAGTGTCTTTAAATCTTTTTTATGACATTTGTGTATCAAATATTAAAATTCTTTCTGTATTGATAAAAACAATAAACCTTCCTCTTAAAACACATCAACCAAAACTTTAAGCAATCATGTCCAGATAAAGATACGAGACAAAAACTGTCAAAGTTGTTGCAATTTGGGTACCGTCACGTTACAGATATAGTTAAGAACATTGATATTCACAGTCTTAGTCTTAGGCCATAATAAAATAATTACTAGATTCTTGTCTCATTCTATGAAAATATGGGGCCGACGGGCAAATTTTATTTTTTATCAATTTTGATAGGATATTCTATCATTTTAAAGAAAATTGGCCAAAAATGCATATAACTTGCCAAAAAATCAAAATAAAATTTTTGGGGTGGCTGAGAAAATCGGAAAGGGAGGGGATCAAGGGGAGAATCAAGGATATTTTTTATATTGGTCTTAATTTATTTCATTGATATACTGGTAAATAACATATTTTTATATTTCATTATTTTATTTACAGGTCCATGTGTGGGATTGTGGGACAAGTCAGTTGAAACAGAGGCTGAGGACAGATGGCGCTGTGTTAGATATCTGTTCTATAAAAACAAACAATGTGACTTACCTTGCTGCATTGACAGACAAAGTATTAAAAGTGTTCAAATGGTGCTGATATGTTTAAATGTCATGTAATAATTGCAGTAGACAAATAAGAAGAAATGTGTCTTGAAGAAAGATTGTAGCAAATGTGGTACTGTGGTTTCATTAATAATTACAGGGGTATTCGTTTTAAAATTTGTGGTTTAATATCATTGATGAGAGGCAGGCAACCATTGCAATAAAGGTAACACCATTGACAAACCACAAAGCTCAAAATCCATCCAACAAACATGACAAAGCCTTTTTGTTGAAAACCGCAAAATAAGACCCCATGAAAATAATGAATCCACAGTACAAGCAAGAAAACAGGCCTGTATCCAGATCCTTGAATAATATGATTACTAGGAGTTTTCCTAAGTTATTTCTTGTCATAGTGTACATAGTATATGTTTATAGTGCTACAAACCTAAGCAACATCAATGTGAACTGGTTCATTGCAATTTATTTGCATTTTGAGTTATTAAGGTTGATCCCCAAATGTCTTTCATTGGATTTCTTACTGTATTTTATGTACTGTGTAATGATGTTGCTTGTTGCTTGGTTACAGAGTGCATGCACTTCCATTTGTTGGATTATTAGAAATAAGAACTTTAATTGGCAGAAAATTACAACATGAAAGGTAATTTTCATAATACAAATTTAAACTGTAGTATTTTTTTTATATGACAGCAAAATTTTTGCGATCGTATAATGTTATGGCGATGTCGTCGTCGTCGGCGTCGTCGTCTGTGGACACTTTGGTTTCCGTGCGATAACTTGAGTAAATATTGACCGAATGTTATGAAATTTAGATATGATGTTTGTTACCACTTAAGGAAGGTTGGTATTGTATTTGGGGTTTGTGGCCCCTATCATTTTAGAAAAAAGGGCCAAAAAGGGCTAAAACGGGTGTATTGACAAAACTGTTGTAAAATGTTTATTATTCATTAGATTTTGAAAATTCTTTTTTTATTGAATTCATCATTAAATTCTGTCTACAAAATGTGTCAATGGTTTTGATATATATTGCACTGTTACATTGATACTGGGGGTCAAAAAGGGGCCACACCCCAAAAATTGACTTTTTTATTTGTGGTCCGATTTTCAAAATCTTTTTTTCATTGGAATCCTTGTGAAAATCCCTGCCTGCGTTTTTATACCCCGCCACACGAAGTGGCAGGGTATTATGTTATACCCTCTGTTTTTTTCGGTGTCTGTCCGTCCGTCCGTCTGTCTGTCCGTCTGTCCGTCCCCCGAAGGTTTCCGACCAATAACTTGAAAACGCGTCAAAGGATTTGAATGATATTTTGCACAGCTGTTGAGTACAATAAAATACAGGTCAAGTTCGATTTCCAGCATGATCCAAAAAATAGTTTTCGAGATAGGCCACTTTGAAAAATCAAATTTCATGAAATTTTGAGTTTCCGACCAATAACTTGAAAACGCGTTCAAGGATTTCAATGATATTTTGCACAGCTGTTTAGTACAATAAAATGCAGGTCAAGTTCGATCTCCAGCATGATCCAAAAAATAGTTTTCGAGATAGGCCACTTTGAAAAATCAAATTTTATGAAATTTTGAGTTTCTGACCAATACTTAAAAAACGCGTCATGGGATTCAATTGATATTTTGTACAACTATTGAGTACAATAAAATACAGGTCAAGTTCAATTTCCAGCATGATCCGAAAAACAGTTTTCAAGATAGGCCACTTTGAAATCAAATTTTATGAACTTTTGTTATTATAACGTGGCAGGGTATCATTTAATGTCCCATTACATGCCCTATTTTTCAATCAGATTTGCAATATCTCTTGCCGTTTTTATACGACCGCAAAATTTTGCGATCGTATAATGTTATGGCGATGTCGTCGTCGTTGTCGTCGTTGTCGTCTGGGAACATTTGGTTTCCGTGCGATAACTTGAGTAAATGTTGTTCAATTGTTTTAAAATTTTGATATGATGTTTGTAACCACTAAAGGAAGGTTGGTATTGTATTTGGGGTTTGTAGCCCCTACCGTTTTAGAAAAAAGGGCCAAAAGGGGCTAAAACGGGTGTATTGACAAAACTGTTGTAAAATGTTTGTTATTCATTCGATTTTGAAAATTCTTTTTTTAATGAATTCCTCATTAAATTCTGTCAACTAAATGTGTCAATGATTTTGATATTTATTGCACCGTTACATTGCTACGGGGGGTCAAAAAGGGGCCACACCCCAAAAATCGACTTTTTTATTTGTGGTCCGATTTTCAAAATCTTTTTTTCATTGGAATCCTTGTGAAAATCCCTGCCTGCGTTTTTCAATCCGATTTGCAATATCTCTTACCGTTTTTGAGAAATTTGGGGTCAAAGGGGCCAAAAACACCATTTTTAAAAGTTTGTCAATGCAAATAGTTTTATACCAAAAATCAAGTTGTAGTGGGCCTGCCAATTGTTATGAAGTTTATATATGATGATTATATCCACTAAAGGAATCTTGGTTTTGTATTTGGGGTTTGTGGCCCCTACTGTTTTAGAAAAAAGGGCCAAAAAGGGCTAAAACGGGTGTATTGACAAAACTGTTGTAGAATGTTTATTATTCATTAGATTTTGAAAATTCTTTCTTTGTTGAATTCATCATTAAATTCTGTCAACAAAATGTGTCAATGATTTTGATATGTTTTTCACCATTACATTGTTACAGGGGGCTAAAGACAGGGCACGCCCATAAAATCAACTTTTTTATTTGTGGTCCGATTTTCAAAATCTTTTTTTCATCGGATTCCATGTACACAATTTCCTATTAATTTTTTATCGGATTAGCAATATCTTTTACCATTTTTGAGGAATTAGGGGTCAAAGGGCCAAAATTGTAAATTAATACATGTATAGAAATAAGGCTTTTTGTATAAGATGTTGATGTAAATATATTTGTCAAAAATGCATTTCTATAAGTCCACCACAGGATGCATGTGTCAAAAAGCTTTGTAAGTCCACCATGGGCTTCATGTGACCAAAGCAATGGACTATCCATATTGGGCCTCCAACGTACAGGGTTCAACTTGTTGCGGTCGTATCATGCTGCGCTCGGCGTAGCTTTTTATTGAGAAATTAGGGGCCAAAAACACCATTTTTAAAAGTTTGTCAATGCAAATAGTTTTATACCAAAAATTAAGTTGTAGTGGGCATGCCTATTGTTATGAAGTTTATATATGATGATTATATCCACTAAAGGAATCTTGGTTTTGTATTTGGGGTTTGTGGCCCCTACTGTTTTAGAAAAAAGGGCTAAAACGGGTGTATTGACAAAACTGTTGTAGAATGTTTATTATTCATTAGATTTTGAAAATTCTTTCTTTGTTGAATTCATCATTAAATTCTGTCAACAAAATGTGTCAATGATTTTGATATGTATTTCACCATTACATTGTTACAGGGGGCTAAAGACAGGCCACGTCCATTAAATCAACTTTTTTATTTGTGGTCCGATTTTCAAAATCTTTTTTTCATTGGATTCAATGTACACAATTTCCTATTATTTTTTTTATCAGATTAGCAATATCTTTTACCATTTTTGAGGAATTAGGGGTCAAAGGGCCAAAATGGTAAAATAAAATTAATACATGTATAGAAATAAGGCTTTTTGTATAAGATGTTGATGTAAATGCATTTCTAAGTCCACCACAGGATGCATGTTTCAAAAAGCTTTGTAAGTCCACCATGGGCTTCATGTGACCAAAGCAATGGACTATCCATATTGGGCCTCCAACGTACAGGGTTCAACTTGTTGCGGTTGTATCATGCTGCGCTCGGCGTAGCTTTTTATTTGCCATTTTGTTGATTATATTGCTTTAAAATTATGGAAAGGTAATTGTAAATCTCATTCTTGCCTCTTTTTAAGATATATAAGGTTATATTTTACACTTAATCTGATAGTCCAAATATATATAGTTTCACAATAGACATTTGAAAATGAGATGCAGAGATCTATTCTGTGACCAGTATCCAATTAACAAAAAAAAAAATGAAAATTCAGGAATTTTATTTACAATTATCAATCCTATTGTTCTCCTGCTATGTTTGTGTGGTTATGAGTAGTAAGATCATTCTGTTATTTTTATGATATGTTTATATTAAACAACCAAAATGTGTTCATTAAAATTTTATATGTGTATGGTGTTATACGTTTGCATCAACTATCAGACTGTGCTGGTATCATTATACCCCCTGCAAGTAAACTTTGTGTAGGGCACAAGGATAGATCTGTCGGTCGAAGAGGACCTGTGGTCCCCCATAAGAAGGAGACCTGTGGTCCCCCTGATATCATACACTAATGTAGGTCATCTACGCAAATAAGAATAGTTCAACACTTATATATCCATAGGAGACCAGAGGTAACCCAATGTTATATCTATAGGGGACAAGAGTTAACCTAATGGTTTATCTATAGGGGACCAGAGGTAACCCGATGTTATATCTATTGGGGGCAAGAGTTTACCCAGTGGTTTATCTATAGGGGACCTATAACATTGGGGTACCTCTGGTCCTCTTTAGATATATAAGTGTTGAACTATTTTTATTTGCATAGACAAATGACATTAGTGTATGATACCAGGGGGACCACGGGTTTCCTTTAAACGACAGATCTATCCTTGTGCTTGTGGAGGTATATAGAAATCAGTCTGTTTGTCTGTCTGATCTTATATCTTGTAATCTTAACTCCTTCTAAAACACTTGATGAATTTTACTGAAACTACACAAAAAATTAGATCATATAGAGATATGCATGAAAAAATTGCATTGCTTTTAAATGTCATTCAGGGGAGATAATTTGAATTAAAGGGGGTACTTGCACCAAACACCAAAAAAATTTCTTGTCAATAGATTTTCTTTAAAATTTGTAAATAGACACATCAAGAGATACACTTTGAAAAGCCACTTCGAAAAAGGCATGCTTCTGAGTTAGTTTTCGCGATACCTGGTTCTGAAGGTTGGCTTTTTTACATTGAAATGTTAAAGAAAGTACATATTTTTAAAGGAAAATTCTGATTTTTTAAAAATCTGATCAATAGAATTTTTTAATTTTTTTATATTATATTTGGCTGTTATATTGCTTTAAAATGGTTTGAAGAAAAGGGGGTGCTTCTGAGTTAGTTTTTCAGATAAATACAAAAATATGTCAAAAAGTGGTCAAAATTGGCCAATTTAGACATAAATTATCTCCCTTTGTCAAAATGCAGAAATATGAGAATCCGTTAGGTTTGAAGAATATTTCATAAAATGAAACTAACAAAATAAAGAAAAAATAGTTTTTATGCTTTTAATATCGAAACAAAGTTAAGAATATATCATTATGATATTTTTTAAATGGAATTTCAAAATCTTGAACACCTTTTAGTATTAAGTTAAATGGCAAGTTTAAATTAATTTTTGGCTGGTCATGTGATCACCTGCAAGTTCCCCCTTAATTTTTTTTTCACTCTTACAAGAGAAGAGAGACAAGCAGAATGTACATGTAGTCTTCAGGACGATTTGTATGTTCCAAAAAGTTAAAGGAAGTATATACCCTATAGCGGATTATTTTCGTGGCGTGCAAATTTCGCGAGTTTATACCAAATGACCAAGTTGTTATATATGCGGACATTTATTTTAGCGATTTAATAATATTCCCAATACAAATTTATGTTTATTTTATTTTACGGGGGTTCTAAATTTCGCAATCGAGTAATGGTCACAAATATAGCGAAAATTTCCCGCTATACGGTATGCTATCATCATGAAACTTTATACACATTCCATGTATGCATTAGAGTGTGAATGAAACATCATAAAATCGCATCATCATGATTGTTTAGGAATTCAGGGGAAAAGGTGTTATGTGAAAAATGAGATCATGTCTTTTGGACATAATCTTCATTATATCCCGATTACAATGAATACATTGGTTCATAACACTGAATACATTGGTTAATAAAACTGAATACATTGGTTCATAACACTGTATAAATTGGTTCATAACACTGAATAAATTGGTTCATAATTGAAAATAATGAGATTTGTAATAAGTGTATGCGACTGAATACATTGGTACATAACACTAAATAGATATGTTCATAACTCTGAATTGATTGGTTCATAACACTGAATACATTAGTTCATAACATGAAATAGGTTCATAACACTGTTATTCATTACATTGAATTTATTGATTATTAGCTCTCCATGTGAGCTATTGCCATCACTTGGCGGCCGTCGTCGTCGTCGTCCGTTAACAATTTTTCAAAAATCTTCTCCTCTGAAACTACTGAACAGAATTCAATGAAACTTGGTATGATTGATCCTTAGGGTGTCCTGGACCAAACTTGTGTTTGGATTATTGATCCGTCAAAAAACATGGCCACCGTTACTAAAAATAGACCAGGGGGGTCAGACTACTGTTTTTGGCTTGTAAATCAAAAAGTATAAGAGATAGATGAAATCTGATGCCACGCTGCTGCTTCAGCATCAACAGCTCTACAAAAGTCTCCATTGGGTCGAAGTTCTCAGATGACCCCTTATAGGAGTTATGGCCCCTTATAGGTGAAAATTAGCATTTTTTCATGTTTTTGGCCTATTAAATGAAAACTATTACAGATAGAGAAAAGCTGTTGCTTGCTTAAATGTTCAGCTCAATTAGCTCTACAAGAAAGTCCATAGAGTCAAAGTTGTCAGATGACCCCTTATAGGAGTTACGGCCCCTTATAGGTGAAAAATTGCATTTTTGTCTCGCCTGCGACGAATAGTCGCGGAAGGCGAGACATAGGTATTACTTTCCGGCGACGGCGGCGGCGTAAACTTTTTTGTAAGACTTTTATGGACGATGAATTGCTTGAAAAGTATAATAGCTAGGCATCTGATATTTGGTATACAGACAGTTGAGGGTATGGTCTACGCAACTGTCGCCATGCCGTTTGACCCTGACCCCATTTTCACGCTCCAGTGACTCTGTGAACTTAGGTCTTTTTTCAGGCCGTAAACTTTTTTGTAAGACTTTTGTGGACGATGAATTGCTTGAAAAGTATAATAGCTAGGCATCTGATATTTGGTATACAGACAGTTCAGGTTATGGTCTACGCAACTGTCACCATGCCGTTTGACCCTGACCCCATTTTCACGCTCCAGTGACTCTGTGAACTTAGGTCTTTTTTCAGCCCGTAAACTTTTTTGTAAGACTTTTGTGGACGATGAATTTCTTCAAAAGTATAATAGCTAGGCATCTGATATTTGGTATACAGACAGTTCAGGTTATGGTCTACGCAACTGTCACCATGCCGTTTGACCCTGACCCCATTTTCACGCTCCAGTGACTCTGTGAACTTAGGTCTTTTTCAGGCCGAAAAACTTTTTTGTATGACTTTTGTGGATGATGAATTGCTTGAAAAGTATAATAGCTAGGCATCTGATATTTAGTATACAGACAGTTCAGGTTATGGTCTACGCAACTGTCACCATGCCGTTTGACCCTGACCCCATTTTCACGCTCCAGTGACTCTGTGAACTTAGGTCTTTTTCAGGCTGAAAAACTTTTTTGTAAGACTTTTATGGAAGATCAATTGCTGGAAAGTTATAATAGCTAGGCATCTGTTATTAGGTATACTGACACTTTTTGTGTTTATATCAAGAAATGAAAGCTTAGGTAGTTGATTTTAGCGATGGTGCCGGCAGGCGAGACATACTTTTAGTGGCCACACTTGTTTCATGTTTTTGGCTTCTTAAATGAAAACTATTACAGATAGA
Organism: Arcuatula senhousia; assembly: GCA_963971305.1. Lineage (NCBI taxonomy): Eukaryota > Metazoa > Mollusca > Bivalvia > Mytilida > Mytilidae > Arcuatula > Arcuatula senhousia. The sequence continues at coordinate 19,998,937 of OZ020313.1, read as the reverse complement.
GAACAGCTGTTGCTTGCTTAAATGCTCAGCTCAATTAGCTCTACAAAAAAGTCCATAGAGTTAAAGTTGTCAGATGACCCCTTATAGGGGTTACAGCCCTTTAAAGGCAAAAAATAGTGGGGTTTTTTTTTGGCCTGTAGAATGAAAACTTTTGCAGATAGTGAAAAGCTGTTGCTTGCTTAAATGTTCAGCTCAATTAGCTCTACAAAAGTGTCCATAGAGTGGAAGTCGTCAGATGTTCCTTATAGGGGCTACAGCCCCTTAAAGGCGAAAAATAGTGTTTTTGTCCTGTAGAATGAAAACTATTGCAGATGAAGAAAAGCTGTTGCTTGCTTAAATGTTCAACTCATTTAGCTCTACAAATGTGTCCATAGAGTTGAAGTTGTCAGATGACCCCTTATAGGGGTTACAGCCCCTTTAATGCGAAAAATAGTGTTTTTGGTCTATAGAATGAAAACTATAGCAGATAGAGAAAAGCTGTTGCTTGCTTTAATGTTCAGCTCAATTAGCTCTACAAAAGTGTTCATAGAGTCGAAGTTATCTGAATGACCCCTTATAGGGGTTACAGCCCCTTAAAGGTGAAATATAGTGTTTTTGGTCTGTAGAATGAAAACTATTGCAGATAGAGAAAAGCTGTTGCTTGCTTAATGTTCAAATCATTTAGCTCAACAAAAGCATTTATATAGGGTTGAAGTTTTCAGATGACCCCTTAGAGGGATTGCAGCCCCTAAATTAACATGTTAAAGGTGAAATATAGTGTTTTTGGTCTGTAGAATGAAAACTATTGCAGATAGAGAAAAGTTGTTGCTTGCTTAATGTTCAAATCATTTAGCTCAACAAAAGCATTTATATAGGGTTGAAGTTTTCAGATGACCCCTTAGAGGGATTGCAGCCCCTAAATTAACATGTTTTCATGTTTTTGGCTTATAAAATGATAACTATAGCAGAAAAAGAAAATTGGTTGCTTGCTTTAATGTTCAGTTCATTAAGCTCTCAACAAAGGTCTTTATAGAGACAGAGTTGTCAGATGGCCCTTAAAATAACATGTTTCACATTTTTGGCCTACAGAATGAAAACTATTGCTGAAAGAGAAAAAGCTGTTGCTTGCTTAAATGTTCAGTTTATTTAGCTTTACAAAGTTCTTCATAGGGTTGACAACAAGACCAGGTGAGAGATTCAGGCTCCTGGGAGCCTCTTGTTGGTCATTGCGCAGAGAAGATTGGTTAAATCCTTTGAACATATTGGTTCATAACGCTGAACACATTGGTTAATAAAACTGAATACATTGGTTCATAACACTGAATACACTGGTTCATAACCCTGAATACATTGGTTCATAACGCTGAATACATTGGTTCATAACACTGAATAAATTGGTTCATAGCACTGAATACACTGGTTCATAACACTGAATACATTGGTCCATAACACTGAATACACTGGTTCATAACCCTGAATACATTGGTCCATAATGCTGAATACATTGGTTCATAACACTGAATACATTGGTCCATAACGCTGAATACATTGGTTCATAACACTGAATACACTGCTTCATAACCCTGAATACATTGGTCCATAATGCTGAATACATTGGTTCATAACACTGAATACACTGGTTCATAACCCTGAATACATTGGTCCATAACACTGAATACACTGGTTCATAACCCTGAATACATTGGTCCATAATGCTGAATACATTGGTTCATAACCCTGAATACATTGGTCCATAACACTGAATACATTGGTTCATAACCCTGAATACATTGGTTCATAACACTGAATACATTGGTCCATAACACTGAATACACTGGTTCATAACGCTGAATACACTGGTTCATAACACTGAATACATTGGTCCATATTGCTGAATGCATTGGTTCATAACACTGAATACACTGGTTCATAACACTGAATACATTGGCCCATAACACTGAATACACTGGTTCATAACGCTGAATACATTGGTCCATAACACTGAATACACTGGTTCATAACCCTGAATACATTGGTTCATAACACTGAATACACTGGTTCATAACCCTGAATACATTGGTCCATAACACTGAATACACTGGTTCATAACGCTGAATACATTGGTTCATAACACTGAATACACTGGTTCATAACCCTGAATACATTGGTCCATAATGCTGAATACATTGGTTCATAACACTGAATACATTGGTCCATATTGCTGAATGCATTGGTTCATAACACTGAATACATTGGTCCATAATGCTGAATACATTGGTTCATAACACTGAAAACATTGGTAAATAAAACTGAAAACATTGGTTAATAAAACTGAAAACATTGGTTAATAAAACTAAATAAAGGAGTAGGGGCATTAAAGCCCTTATTTTGCCCCAAAAATTTGAACACATTTTAGAACATTTGTCAAAGTAGAAACTATGGTGCTTATATAAAAGCTAAGATATAGAGTTAATATTTCCAAAGGATTTTTTTGGCATAAATAGTTTGGCAGAGGCATAGCAGATCCTCAAACTTCAGTCAAATAACAAAACTGGTCGTTTTTGGTGTATTTTAACACATTTAGAGGTAGTATTTGCTTGAATCAAAAGGGTCCACATCCATGTTCAAAAAGGATATTTTCAGAAAATATGCATAATAATCAGACACATGCTGAGTTAAAATATTTGGTTTGAACATGGGTGTGCTCACTATCTACCAGAACAAAATATGTGTCAAAAAGGCCAGAAAATCACATTTTCAAGCGTTTTAGCCAATTTTGACCAACTTTGACGTCAGCATGACATCACAATGACATTGAAAAGGTCAAAATTTGTCATGTTTCTTTAAGTTCATTTACTTCTGTTTAAATCTACACCAAAAACAATTGATTCTGAGTAACTTAAATTTTGGGGCCAAATATTGGCCTTTGTGCCCCTACTCCTTTGGTTAATAAAACTGAATACATTGGTTCATAACACTGAATGCATTGGTTCATAACACTGAATACACTTGTTCATAACACTGAATACATTGGTTCATAACACTGAATACTTTGGTTCATAACACTGAATACACTGGTTCATAACCCTGAATACATTGGTTCATAACACTGAATACACTGGTTCATAACCCTGAATACATTGGTCCATAATGCTGAATACATTGGTTCATAACACTGAATACACTGGTTCATAATCCTGAATACATTGGTTCATATCACTGAATACACTGGTTCATAACCCTGAATACATTGGTTCATAACACTGAATACACTGGTTCATAACCCTGAATACACTGGTTCATAACACTGAATACATTGGTTCATAACACTGAATACACTGGTTCATAACACTGAATAAATTGGTTCATAACACTGAATAAGTTGGTTCATGATAGAAAAATATGGGATATGTAATAAATGTATGCAACTGAATACATTGGTTCATAACTCTGAATAGGTTGGTTCATAAGACTGAATATGAATTGGTTCATAACACTAAATAGATTTTGTTCATAACTCTGAATAGATTGGTTTATAAGGCTTAATAAATTGGCTTATAACACTAAATAAATTGTGGTTCATTGCACAGAGTAGATTGGTTAATTTTCTGAATATATTGGTTCATAACACTGATTGAATACTTTGGTTCATTACACAGAATCTATTGGTTCCTAAAACTGAAATACATTTGTTATGATATTTTTAAGTCGAAACAAGAATATGTCCAAAAGACATAAGTCCCCATCTCGCAACATTAATTTTTTTCCACAATCACTAAACCATGAAGTTGTTCCAAAAGTATATAATTATATATATTATATAGTATATAATTTTATGATAATTAAATGATTTATAAATGATACTATACTTACATCTCTGTAAGTGGTCATCCATGCGGAAAATATAGGTCACATCCAGCATTTTTTTTACTTAGCATCACTAGGTGCACCTACCATACCAATATGGTTGCTATGGCACTTGTCAGTAAGAAAGAATGGATTTTAACCATTCTTCTATAAGTGGTCATTCATGCAGAAAATATAGGTCAAAGCCTATCATCCGAAGCATACAATGTGCTTAGCATCACTATGTGCACCTACAATACCAATATAGTTGATGTGGCACATGTCAGTAAGTGGAAATGGAATTAAACTATTCTTCTGTAAGAGGTCATCCATGCAGAAAATATAGGTCAAATCCGGCATATGAAGCATGCATTATGCCAAGCACACTAGGTGCACCTACCATACCAATATGGTTGCTATGGCACTCGTCAGTAAGGATGAATGGACTTTAACCATTTTTTTGTAAGTGGTCATTCATGCGGAAAATATAGGTCACATCCAGCATCCGAAGCGTGCATTTTTTTTTACTTAGCATCACTAGGTGCACCTACCATACCAATATGGTTGCTATGGCACTTGTCAGTAAGAAAGAATGGATTTTAACCATTCTTCTATAAGTGGTCATTCATGCAGAAAAGGCTATCATCCGAAGCATACATTGTGCTTAGCATCACTATGTGCACCTACAATACCAATATAGTTGATGTGGCACATGTCAGTAAGTGGAAATGGAATTAAACTATTCTTCTGTAAGAGGTCATCCATGCAGAAAATATAGATCAAATCCGGCATATGAAGCATGCATTATGCCAAGCACACTAGGTGCACCTACCATACCAATATGGTTGCTATGGCACTCGTCAGTAAGAATGAATGTACTTAAACCATTTTTCTATAAGTGGTCATTCATGCGGAAAATATAGGTCTCACCCAGCATCTGAAGCATACATTGTGCTAAGCATCACTAGGTACACATACCATTACAATATAGTTGATGTGGCACATGTCATTAAGTGGGAATAGACTTTAACCATTCTTTGTAAGTGGTCATTCATGCGGAAAATATAGGTCACATCCAGCATCCAAAGCATGCATTGTGCTTAGAATCACTTGGTGAACCGCGCTGCCGCCACCTACCGTACCAATACGATTGATGTGGCATTTGTCAGTAAGTGGGAATTTGGAAATCCGGGGATTTGGGATGGACAAACGGACGGATGAACGAACGGACCCGAACACTATTAGCCCCTCTAGCATAAAAAGGGTTTCTTGCAATGAATAAAGTGGTGCGTAACATTGAAAAGATTATTTCTTATAACTGAACTGATTCGTTCAATCCAAGGGTGTATTACAGAAGATGTGTGAAAATGATTCGGATCCTTAATTGTTACTCATCTATTTTTATGTCCCCGACCAGACCTATTATTTTTGTCCAGTTTCTTATTTTCCTATTTAAATACCTAAAGTTTGTCCTACATATCTGACAAATCAATATTAAACATATGTAGGGATATGAGTAAATGGCTTGGTTGAATACTATAGATTCAACAAAACTTCAAAACAGTTAAATTTTGGGTACGGGAGTGGACTTTCATGTGACTGGCTTGGAATTACAATTCTAGCTAGTATACTTTTTTTGAAAAATGCCACAATTTGAACTTTAATTTTGCTCATGTGATTTATTTGTGTTTTTACCTGGGTTTTGTTACCAAGGAGAGAACATATACGCAATATGCGATGAAAGGTAAATATTTTTATTTCACTGTATATCGTTGAATTGAAGACCAAACAATTTACAAACGATGTCCATTTGACCATCATATTTGAGTAGGGATTTTCATAACAACTATATAATGGTTTATTGACAAGTACTTGCCAAATAGAGGAAATGCCATTTTGAAATGTCCTTCATATAAATATATTCTTTCAACGCAATCGCTACACTCAATTCTATCGAACATTCACCAGGATTTCCGAGAGTTGGTGAGAAAAAATAACCCGAGGTTAGAGTTTGAAAGCACAGCCTGCCAGCACATGTATTTGTTATGACGCAGTTTGAGTATAGTTTACTTTATATTCATGGTTGACGTGTTTTCTTTTCTTTATATCAATTTTCAAAAAATATATTATAAATATATGCAGGAATACACACTTAGGATTTTAAATTCTTTCGTTACAGGTTATCTTTAGATCTATTTCGAGTTGTGGCAATCTCTGTCCGCCCTCATCATGGCCTCAGTCGGTGATCGTTCCGCACTATCACCGTTTATTTTGAACATGAACGAAGCCTGTTTAGAGCACAAGGAGAAGTTTACATACTTTTGTCGTGACCATGACAAGCTTATATGCAAGAAATGTAAACCTAAACATAGAAAGTGTAAAGACGTTCCCTCTATAGACCAGATAACCCAAAACGTGAAATCTTCAGTTCTCTTTGAAAACACTTTTTCCAATCTTGACTCACAATGCCGTAATTTGTCGAAATTAGCAGGAGATCGAGAGAAAAACTTAAAACATTTGAAATCTTTGCAGACAACTATGACAAAAAGCATAGAAGATCAAATCGACCAGCTAGTAAGTCAATTGAACAAACTGAAAACCGCGTTTCTTTCTGATTTGGACAAAATTATTGATGACAATGTAAAAGAAATATCTGAATCATCAAGGGTGATTATCCAAGGGCAAAATAGTTTGCACGACATTCTTAAACAACGAGAAGATATCAAACAGCTTGCATCAAACTTCCAAGTCTTCGTAGGGCTAAAGGAAATCGAGACTGCTGTACATGAGTCGAACAAACACATACAAGAAATGACAGAAAACAACCTATTTAAACACGTCACTGTGTCCACGGAACTGGACAGGACAATAACAGAGATAATTCCTAAAATGAAATCCATCGGCAAAGTAATGGTCGCTAGAGAAGAACAAGCTGTTAATCTTGAGGCTACTAACACGAACGAAGGGCAAATTGAGGTTCGAAGCACTTTACCAAATAGTGTCAAGTTACAGAAAAAGGTGGAAGTAAAGTATGGCAACCCAAACAGTTGTTGTGTCTTAACGAATGGAGACATTGTTGTAAGTTACGACAATTTCGATGAAGAAATTTACCTATTCAGGTCGGATGGGTCCATGAAGGAGTCTTTTAAGTGTAAAGATGCAAGCGATGTTGCACAGATAGACGAAAATCTCATCGCAGTTGCACAAACCGAGTCCATCTCAATAATTGATATTACAAAAAAGAACAAAATAAGAAAGATACTGTCAACAGAAGAGTCTGTGCTGTCAGTAACTTGTCAGGGTCTCGACATTGTATTTATTTCGTCGTATAACAAGATAATGAAAGTAAACATCAACAGTGGAAAAGCAGATACAATTTTTGAGGATGACAGTCTCGATTTTCATTCAAAAATAGCAGCTAACACACAGAGAATTTGTTATACAAGTCCATGTCAAGATAAAATAACTGTCCTTGACTCAGAAAACAAAGTTGTTTTTATATATCAAGATGAAAATGTTTGTAGATATCCAAGTGGGATTTCCATTGATGAACACATGAATATTTACGTTTGTTGCAGGCAATCTAACAATTTACTTGCTATTTCAGCGGACGGAGAAATATGTCACCAGCTCGTTAACGAACCCAAAGAACTTTTGGGCAGTCCAAGAGCTCTACATTATAATCTCGATACAAAACAATTAGCGGTTTTAAATCAAGTAAGTTGCTTGGTGGTTGTATGGTCAATAGATCAATAATAGACTGAATTATGATGACGCAAGTCAGAATAAGCGATCATTCATTATAGCTAGAGTAACGACGTAAGAGAAAAACAAATAGAGATTTAGTATAAGTAATAAAATTGAGAATGAGTTTCATTTTATTTTTGATAGAAATTGGACGCAACGGATCAAACCGGATTTATGAATGACTTAAAAGAAAATTTGATAATTTTCGACATTATGACGATAACACAAAAAAAAATGTCAATTATATTGAATTTTGAATTTAAGATGCATGAAAGATTGCTGGGCTCTTTTTTGCTGAGGACATTGGGCCATAATGTTTCTGAATATGTTTCTTGCATGTTTCTTTATTTGTGTTGATAAATTGTTTTGTTGTTTTTGCTATTGGTTCCAGGGCTCTTCAGGATATAAATGCAAATAAAATGTTCGACTTCTGGCTAGATAGTTTTTTTTTTCTATAATACCCCCGACCGGTATTAAAACTAAATAAACGTGTTGTCTGCACATGTGATATCAACAATAAAAAATATTACAGAATAACTCAATTACAGTATAGATGCATTATTTTGAATTTGAAAACATTTGTCTTTTGTTGACTTTCCAAAGACACCACATGAACCATTGGGTTGCCATTTGTTCACAAACGCGTTTAAGAATAACCGCTGCTGGTGCACCTCTAGAGGTCCCCGAGGGAAGTCAAAATTCTGGGGTCAGACTTGTCTGACACGATATACCATTTTATTTCTGACGTTTTTTTTTTGTTATTGAAATTCACGATTGTGAAATTCTAAACTGTTTAAAAAACACCCGGTTTCTTTCCTTGTACTGCACATGGACGGTCGATATCCTCGGTGCTGGATTTGGCTTCCCTGTTCGGACCTTTTGGCCGCGATTACTTTTCATTCAATAATTTTAGTTTCTGACCTTCCAATAATTTGGTTCAAATGCTTCTGATGAGAGGTTACTCCTTGAAATATCGATATACAGCATAACCAAATTAACCGTTTGTATACCAGTTTTTAGCTCACCTGACCCCAAGGGTCATGCGCTCTATTGTCATAGTTAAGCGTCCGTCGTCCGTCTATTAACCTTTCTTCAAAAATCTTCTTCTCTGAAACCAAAGAAGGGATTCCTTTGAAACTTTGTACACTTGATCTTTAGGATGTCCTCTACCAAGTTTGTGAAATTTGTGCATGTTAAACAACCATCATGGCCGCGGTTGCTAAAATAAAACAGGGGGGGTCAGACCATAGAATTAAGCTTATAACTAAAATAAATATAAGAGATAGAGAAAATCCGAAGCAACCTTCCATCTTCGGCATTTAAAGCTCTACAAAACTTTCTACCAAGTTTGTGAAATTTGTGCACGTTAAACAACTATCAAAGCCACTGTTGCTTAAATTGAACAGGGGGGGGGGGGTGACCATAGAATTTAGCTTCCTAGTATAACTCAAAAAATATAAGAGATAGAGAAAATCCGAAGCAATTTTCCATCTTCAACATCAAAAGTTCTACAAAACTTTCTATTGAGTCAAAGTTGTGGGACGACACCTTATAGGAGTTATTTTCCCTTAATCGTCAGAATTGGCAATTTTCACAGTTTTTTGACAATATCTTGAAAATTATAAGTGCTGAGGAAAACTTAGAATTGGGCAATTGTGAAGCTTGTTGAGATGTACAGAAATGATTTCAGCATCATAATTGTCAGATGACCCCTTATAGGGGTTATGGTCCTTTAAAAGTGAAAAATGTTGTTTTTGTGTGTTTGACCTATAGAATGAAAGTTTTTACAGATAGAGAAAAAAAATGTAGCTTACTTAAATCTTGTTTAATTAGCTCTTTAAATATCCATTTGGCTGAAGCTGTCAGATGACCCCCCTATAAAAGTTACGGCCCTTAATTATCAAGTTTTGGGTGATTGACTTGCAAATTAGACCTATAAAAGATTAAGAAAAGCTTTTGTTTGCTTGAATGTTTGGCTATATGTGCTCTACAAAAGCCTTCATTATAAGGTGGGAATTGTATGTTGATTCCTTATTGGAGTTTTTCACCTGAGATACCCCAAATTATTTTCATTCCATAAGTCATTGGAGTCAGGTGAGCAATTCAGGATCATATGAGCCTCTAGTTTGTATTGTATTACGCAGATACCAGTATCACATATACGATATTGAGATGTGGAATAAGTGTACGCGACACAACAAACATAAACAAACAGCAATTCAAAAAATCACAACGGAAAACAGTAAGCAGTCTTCAACATGACCATAGGTCACTGCTTACCGTCTTGCATTGGCCCAAGACTTATAATACAATACAAAAGTATCAAAACCAATCCCTAAATCATCAACGAAAGACTCAATTCTTGACATAAAACAGTTAACATAGAATGACAAGGACAAACAAAGGCTTTGGCAAAGTTTCCTGGCTTAGGACAGGCACATATAAAATGTGGCGGGGTTAAACTAGTTTTTTGGATCCAACCTTCCCCCTATTGATAAGCTTGCACAAAGCTACATATAAAGCACACTGTAAAACTCAATCGACAAAAGTTCAATTCAACAAGTGAGAACCTAAGACAAAATACTGTACGAAAACAACAAGACAAGGAGGAACTCTTTTGAGAACACTCGAAGTTACTGACAACTAGCTAAGAAACATTTATCGATTGATGTAAAAGAATCAAATACATCAGTTCTAAATCCGACACCCCACGTCAAAACAATGAATGATTAAGAGTTGTATCACCATACAGAACCGACATACTTGATCGCTGTGGTGCTTATAAATAATACAGTGGATACAAAGTGAAAATTTAACGTTTTAAAGTTACTATCAAGCTATCAATATTTCTGCCAAAACATACCAAATGCAAAGATTTTACTAAAACATTGAATTCGTATCCTTTTTTCAAAAGGTTTTTAAGCCAGTTTTTAATTTCCATAAGGTTGTTTTTTGAATTTTTGTGCTTTATAAACTACATTGCTATAAAAGTCAGGATGAGATATTCCTTTAACAATCAGAAATCTACGTGTACAATCAAATTTTTCGATGAGATGTCCATATTTATGTGCAAATTTTGTAAAAGATTTGACTAATTTGTGGAAACGGTAACCTTGTTTTAGCAATTTTTCTGTAATAAAACGGTTTTTATCATTAAAATCAGACACATCACTGCAAATGCGAGCATACCTGACTAATTGTGAAATGTATACCCCGTAAGCTGGAGCTAATGGTACGTCTCCTTCAAGAAACGGAAAATTAACTATTGGGAATGAAAAGTCATCCCGTTTATCATATACTTTAGTGTGTAATCTACCATTGATAATGCTTAAGTCCAAATCTAGAAATGGACATCTACTGTCGGTTGAGTTTGCTTTATTTAGGGTTAATTCTTTAGGATATTATCATTTATAAAATTTGAGAATGTGGGGTTGTTTAGAGCAAGTATGTCATCGAAGTACCTATATGTATTGTTAAAAGTTTCGATAAGGTGGGTTTTGTTTGGGTCTTTTGTAGCTTGGCCATAAACTGTGATTCGTAACAATATAAAAACAGATCAGCTATGAGTGGAGCACAATTGGTTCCCATTGGAATACCAATGACTTGGCGATATATTTGTTTACCGAACCGGATGTAAATATTATCTAAAAGAAATTTTAATGCAGTAATAACTTCTATGTCGGTCCAATTAACATAACCTTTGTGGGTTTCGTTACTAAAAAACGATTTACTAAATACTTGTGACACTTTAGAACAGATGTAGTCACTTTTAGATTTGTCAAAGCACCATTTAATTAAATATTAAAATATTGTGAGGTAGATTAGTATATAAAATGGAAAAGTCATAGCTGTCTACGGATTGAAAAGTATTTTCAAATGCCCGAAGTTTGTCTAAAACATCAAGAGAATTTTTAACACTCCAAAAATGATTTATTCCACTATTTTCGAAAATTTTATCACAGTATCGGATGATAAATTCTTTCATTGTAGTTAAAGCAAGAGACAAGACTTTAGAAATATTGGTTAAGGAACATTTACTTGATGCAGAAATAAAACGGGATTTATATGGGTTTTTGTGTAATTTAGGTATCCAGTACATAGTAGGTAATTTATTGTATGTAGGGGCTGCTCGAAGTGCTGTGGTTGCTATGACATGATCGTCAATAATACTGGTTTCTGTAGCTTGCACGGAAACGAAAGTACATGAGCCTTTAATCTCATGCATTTAAACATCCAGATAATATTTACGACATACCACAACAACATTGTTAGCCGCTTTATCCGCAGGAACAAAAACATATCGTGAACCTAATAATTGTAGTTTTGATTTATTTCTGTTTATATAAGTTTGGGGTCGATATTCTACAAAGGTGTTTTGAAAATGGCTTATTCGTAATTTTACAATGGATATGAATTTATTCTTAAACTTGTCTAAAGATTTGGAATCTGCTCCTTCTCGTCTAATCCAGGTCTTACAGTACGAATGAAGGGCAGTATTTACACAATCAAAACAAGAATTCCAATTAATTTTCGAAGGAGGTCTGAATTTTTGTCCCTTTTTCAAGAATTTAATAACCTCTGGGTCATCGACAATAGTACACATGGTTTGTCGAAGGAAAACTTTTAGCTACAAAAATTATGCAAATTTATCACGGCCATAACCAATCAATCAAATTTTATTCAATAACATAACAATAAAATCAGATCTGTGTCCAATCATGTCGATGCAGTAGTTTCTTTACTTTCCTGTAAATAATAAACATTCTCCTATTAGAAAAAAAGATTATAAACATAAGCAAGAAAAAATAATATTAAAGTATTTTTTTTTATATGATGTCGATAGATCTATTAATTTCGTTACCTGCATATGCATATTTCAATAAGCAAAGTGCATCGACAGCTTCTGAACCGAAATAATTGAAAGGCCGCTCGAAACTAAAAGTTTTGAAAGAGACGTTCTCTACCCCAAAAGTTCGAAACTTTGTTGTAATCATGATTTCTTTACATTTTTATTTTATTTTTGCCTCACATCTTCTTGATTGCCCTTTAATACTAGTAGATGGAACGCGCGTCAAATACAAGAACTTGTTTTTATTTAAATGTAGTCTTAGGTACAACATACCAATTCCACCGTAGAAATGATCCAAATAGTTCGGCATCATCTCTTCGTCATCACGTTTGTGAAGTTTCAGGTGTTTGGACACGAATTCTTTGATTCTCAGGGGTTCAATGTAGTTCTCTACTTCTTTTTGTACAAACTGTTTCAAATCATTCTGAAATTGAATATTAAGATGTACATTGTATACTATTAAAAATCAGTACTTTGAACCGAAGTTATGGCACATGCACAGAATCATTATCCTTATGTGATTTATGTTAAAAATTAGATACTGCGCGAATCGGCCAAAACCAGGATAAGAAAATTTTCAATACTCAAAGACTAGAAGTTTATCTCGAATAAAATGGAGCCAAAGTCATTGTTACTATAAATATGATAAACTTCTCTTTATAAACAAACAAAAATCAAATCATATTGTCTGCGAAATGTTAACCTTTTTAACACTTTTTAAAAGATTTTTCCATTTCCATATTTTGATTGATGTTAGACACAATTAAGGTTGGAATTAGGTATTTTTTCGGTTGCCTCGTTGTTGGATGCTCTTTATACTCATGTGGTTTTTGACAAGATGCTTTAATGAGTCTTAAATAGATGAAACGCGTGTGTCAGGCATGGAAAAAATGTTAACTGTCCAGACCTTGAATAACCCGTGTTGGTTAATTCCATGAAATTAGCCGTTCCGGCGTCAACAACTTTGTGTTGAAGAATACATCCAGGCCATAAAATTGTGTGTGTAAAATACAAAATGTTCAAAACCCTGAAATTAATCCTACCTCAGGAATAGGTTGATCTTAGTAAAACTTTGGTTCGAAATCGGTATATCAATCTTTTGGCTAGAGCGACTCGTCATGACGGTAGCGCGGCGCGCGCCAGGAATAGCAAAATCAGTTGCTTGGATCATTATTGTAATTTTGTAATTCCAGTTTATTAAATGGAATTCTATACCAGTTTTTAAACGTGAACATAAGTGAAACTCGATAGTCCGACCAGAGGGGCTTGCTCCCGCCCGGCCTTCGGGGTTGAGAGTCATAGAGCCATCAGCTAGAAAAATGTGATTTTTCTAGCTGATGGCTCTTTGACTCTCAACCCAAAATGCCATGATGATTTTTCTAGTTAATGGCTCTTTGACTCTCAATCCCAAAGGCCATGATGATTTTTCTAGCGGATGGCTCTTTGACTCTCAACCCCAAATGCCATGATGATTTTTCTAGTTGATGGCTCTTTGACTCTTAACCCCAAAGGCCGTGATGATTATTCTAGCTAATGGCTCTTTGACTCTCAACCCCAAAGGCCTTGATGATTTTTCTAGCTGATGGCTCTTTGACTCTCAACCCCAAATGCCATGATGATTTTTCTAGCGGATGGCTCTTTGACTCTCAACCACAAAGGCCGTGATGATTTTTCTAGCGGATGGCTCTTTGACTCTCAACCCCAAAGGCCGTGATGATTTTTCTAGCGGATGGCTCTTTGACTCTCAACCCCAAATGCCATGATGATTTTTCTAGCGGATGGCTCTTTGACTCTCAACCCCAAAGGCCGTGATGATTTTTCTAGCGGATGGCTCTTTGACTCTCAACCCCAAATGCCATGATGATTTTTCTAGCGGATGGCTCTTTGACTCTCAACCACAAAGGCCGTGATGATTTTTCTAGCTGATGGCTCTTTGACTCTCAACCCCAAAGGCCGGGATGATTTTTCTAGCTGATGGCTCTTTGACTCTCAACCCTAAGGCCGGGATGATTTTTCTAGCTGATGGCTCTTTTACTTGCAACCCCAAAGGCCGGGATGATTTTTCTAGCTGATGGCTCTTTGACTCTCAACCCCAAAGGCCGGGAGCAAGCCCCTGTGGTCCGACTTAATCGTTGGTCTACTGGATACCTACTCTATACTCCTTTGCTTCCTCTTTAATCTGACTGGTCACTAAAGGCAACTGGTGTTCGCCGACTTTTTCAATGAACGTTTTCATTTTGGAAGGCAGACTAAAAAGTAATCAAAAATCACCAAAGTGATTCAATGCCTTTGTTTGTTGTTGTGCAAAACGGATAGCAATATTGAATATAGATGTAATTGTTTTCTATAGTATTGTATTATTTTAGTTCTTATTTTTTTTTACTTTTTCCTATCCAAAGATGGCGGTTAATATGATACAGAAAAATACGATCGAATAAATTTATCATTTTTCTTATTTTGGTGTTATTATATTAGTTATCAATGTTTCAATAGAATGTAAATACTGCAAACTGTCATGAAACTGAAAATAACTCGGAGTTGAAATAAAATCTCATTTTCAGATTCTCAATGAAAGGTTTTTTTTCTCTGAAAATTCCATAGGACAACATTGTATCTGCATTACTTACTCTGAGACTTTCATCTTTCCTATTCCTTGCTCTATCTCATTATTTAAGACATCGTTATATGTGGTAGTTATAAGGTCATCAACTGCAGAAAAACACAGTTTCGAAAATTAAAAATCTCTGGAATCGTTGTGGCTAGTTCTAGTTTTTCGAATTTTTAAAAATATATAAACACTTCACAATCTTTAAAAAAAAATGGACTAAAGACAGAAATGGTCAGATTTCGTTAAACAGAAAATAGACAAGCGACAGACGTGAAATCGAATCCCACGTTATGGCAGCCAACGCTGATGCTGCAAGGCGGTGATAAGTTTTTGCTGAAAAAAACTGTAACGAAAAATTTTCTTCAATTGACCATTAATGTCAAAAATGTTAAACAGAAGAAGATGATTGACAAACCTGAAATCGAATCCCACGTTATAGGGCCTCATGTTGATGCTGCACATCAAATATCAAAATGCTGTGAAGAGAAGTTGCTGAGGAAACTTGTTATAAAAGTATTTTCCTCGCCCGCCCGCCCGCCCGCCATTCACCATTTTATAACCCGGATTTTCACTATCTGAAATCCGGCCAAAAACAGTCGCATATTTGAATTTTCGGAACTGGTGTCCTTTTGCAGATTTTAGTCTTCACGGATGAAATTTCAATTACTCTACATTAGACACTTTACTTCCTGATCTTATTTGTCCTATGAACATATTTAGCCTTATTTGGTATTGCCTAAAATAACCCTTTAGAACATTATCAAAAGTGTTTCTATCAGTGTTTTTATTAGTTTTTAGTCATACTTACTTTTATTGTTAATTGGTGACGCAAGGGCAACAGAAACTACTGTTGCTATTGCAATGAATGAGTACATCGTTTTCTGGAACAAAGAACTACACGTTCAGTTAAAGGCGTAACTTTTCCATTGCGGATATTTAAAATGTCAGTTTTCTTCTTGATGTTGTCGGCCATGTACATTTCTTTCGCATTTTTTTAGTTATAAAAAACTATACAAGTTCATCTATGATTTGTAATTTTCAACTTATTACATTTACGAAGGCAAAGTGGCGGACAAATCATTTCAAAATGCATCTTCTTAGTTCGTTAGAAAATAAACATTATGATAACAAAAAAATCTGTCAAAGTCAAAAATGGCCGGATTTCGTTCAACAGGAAGTAGGTGAGCATCAGACCTGAATACAAATCCCACGTTAAGGGACCCCACTCTTATGCTGTATACCAAATATCAATTGGCTGTGATTAGTAGTTGCTGAGAAAACTGTTACGAAAATTTATTCCCCAACCGCACGCCCGCTCGCCCGCCCGCCCATTTATCATTTTAGAACACCGATTTTTTACTCCGTGAAATCCGGCCAATTAAAAACATTTCACCTACTAAATGCTTTAAGGTTTAATTTTTATGTTCAGGACCGAAATCGTTTTATTGAAAAATAGTAAAATAATAGACTTAGACAATGTTCTTACCTCTTTCCTGATCTGTGTCTTATTATTTGGTGCTCGACAGATGTTTCAGAAATGATAATATGTATTTATATATCAATAATAGGACGATTGTTTATCAAAATTCATGACGTCTGAATTTGAAGTATATCTTATCATATTTGAAGACAGACTAAATTTGTGCGTGTTTTTGACCGAATATTGACATTTATGTATCCATTGAAGATTACGGGGTGTGACAAACTAGGGCAGATGAGGGGAAAAGTACTCGTGGGCAGATATCAGTTTGACAGCCCAGTGATCACTCGATCGAACGATTTCTTCAGGTTTCAGACTCTTGGCACTTCCGCTATAAAGTTCAATGTTCGGCTGGAACTTATTAAGGTCTTTCCCTTCCACAGAAGGAAAGACCTTACTGTATTTCTTATGATTATTATTTTTTTTTTTCCGCCAAAAAAAAAAAGAAAGAAATACTTAACGTAACATTACGAAACTTCATACCATTAACCGACACTATGAGGGCATGACTTGAGTAACCCTGCGAAACCGATCTATTTTTAGTAACGGAGTTATCTGCCCGGAACCCAAAAACCTTGTTTGCAGATTAACTCAAAAACCGTAACCGTTATCAAAAATCTGAAATGGGGAAAATGTTGCTAGACTCATGGTCATGATTTGTGTCGCAAAAAAATTTTTTTCGATCAACTTCCTGGTTACGCGTTTTTGACTCGAAAAGGGTCGCGACTCATCAATTTTTTTTTCTTCAAAACGGTTAGTCCTAGAGACTTGGGACCTTCACCAATCATCCCGAGTGACATATGTTACATCTAAAAATGTCAAGGTCAAAGGTCAAATCTCAAGGTCAGAGGTCATGATACACCTTGTTTGCAGTCTAGCTTAAAAACCATACAAAATTGAAGCAGACATGTAATGGGAAAAATACTCTTCTCATTAAGACCTTTATTTGATATAAAGGGTCAAACACTGTACGACAAACCGTTTTCGAGTTATGGCCCTTAACGTGTTTCGGTTTATCTGTTTTTGGCTTATAACTTTTAAACCGTCAGAGATAATATAGTAAACATATGGGTTTTTTGTGACCGTTATTATATGTCCTTCAATTTAAGACCAAAGTCGAATGGTTACCGGCAGCCATTTTCAAAATGGCGGACACCGTAAACAGTTTTTATGAAATAGCATGTAAACCGTACAAAATTGAAGTGGACAATACATAAAAAAAATGTTCGCCATGTCGAAATCTACAAAAAGTGTTTCAGGTGCGAAAGCGTTAAACTTGTCGTTTTTGAGTTATCGCCCTTGATTCTTATTTTTAAAATGATTTTTTGTTTATAACTTTTAAACGATAAAAGATGATGAATGAAACATGGGTTCATTTGAAAGAGAATTAAATTACCTACAATTTGAACCCAAACAGTACATGATTTGGTGGAACGGTTTCAAAATGGCGGCCTAAACAAGTTTCGCAAAACACGTTTTTTGCCAATAACTTGAAAATCATAACAGATAGTATAGTAAACATGTATACTTAATTGAATCAGTATATTAAGAGCTACAATTTGAGTCCAGGGTCAAAGGTCATAGGTCAAGGTCATTCCCTAGCAACAAGGTAACATTAATGAAAAGTCCAAAGCAACCATATATATTCTTAACCAAGACTACTTTCTGAGTTTAGAGTTTAGATTTTTTAACCGGAAGTAGCTATCTGTCCATAGCAACCGTCATAAAAGTCCTTAGCAACCATATCTTTTCTGACTTCAAACTCACTGCTGTTTACTCTAAAACATTTTTCGCAACTAATAATATAATACTATTGTCAAAAACAGACTCAAATAGCCTAACCGAACGTAACGGTTATCATAAAACTAACAAAAACATGGGAAAGACCTCACATTTGTTCTCTGAACAAATGACTTTTTAATTCTATATAGATTCTTTCTACCCAATTAGAGTTGCACCATCGCGGTCAGTGGCGTCCCAAAATGTAAGCAGTGGAAGCAACATCAATTTCGATTTCGCAAAATAAATAAATAAATGAATGAAAATGTTCCCCGACATGAAAATGTTGAAAAGTAATAGTAGCCTACTGCTTCCCGGTTGGCCTATCTGCCCTGTCTCCATCACACTTCTTACTGCATCATTATTTCATGTTAATTTAATCAGGTCATTTTATCAGCCCTTTCTTGTTCACCTTCCTTTTCAGTTTACTGCTTGGGATTAAAACAATAGGTAATATCCTTTTTTAGTACATGTATAAACCCAACCATTATTTTCGGTGTGTGCCTTGCCATCCAGCAGCACAAACCATTAAGGATGGCCGACTTAATATTGCCTATTACCTTTGTCGATTTTTATAACTGTGACATTTGTTGACTATTGCTTTAACCTCAAGCATCGCAGATTCTGCTATATGATTTGGGAGATGATCACGAAAGAAGAGATATAAAAAGGGCATCTAATATTCATCAATAGTTAAATATATTTGTATACTATACTATACATCTATATAGAGACAGAAAAGAAATGAGTGATCTTTCTTTGACAAGAAAATTTCATCATAAAATTTCTTTCAAATTTGGAAAAATCCTTCAATAATGTTTTTCGGATCATCCTGAGAAATAAACATGATCGGTATTTTATTGTACTAAACAGCTGTGCAAAATATCGTTCAATTCCATTGACAAGTTTTAAGTACTATTCCACATAAGGATCAGGCAGGGGGTGGCACATCGATAATTTCAAATTCAGATTTTGGGGTAAAGATGCATTCATTTTACCACAAAAACAAACCCTATGCACTTTTTACATCTTAATATGTATTTAGTGCCTAGATATTTTTTGACTGGTTATATAGGAAAAAAATATGGCAGGAAATTTTCCCGTACTTTTCACTATACAATGTAACTAAATTCTGACTGGTAATATCTCCTAAACCCAAGATAGACTGAAAAATTTAGTGGTCAAAACAAAGTTTACTGGGGTTGCTTTACATAATTCTGTTGAAATTTTTTCGTGTATTTATTATCGATGTGCCACCCTATTAATGATATCTGCCTGATACTTAGAAAAAGTAGTACTTAAGTTATCATCCGGAAACCTTCGGGGGACAAACAGACGGACGGACAGACACCGAAAGAAACTGAGGGTATAACATAATACATATAAGAATGAAAATGAAATAATAAGTTGTGTGGGATAAATACAATAACCAGACGATAATAATCTGACTCACGTCGTCTCATACGACAATCTTAATGCTGTTGTCAGTCCGGTCTGGGTTTTTTTGCCAAGGGGTTGAAACCTGCAAGGGGTGAATGTAATAGTTTTTAATGTGTTCTCCAGTTGAACCTAATTTTAATGTCAATGAAGGAGGTTTGTTTTTGACGACTTTTAATCATTAAGAACGATTTTGACGTGCCTTTAAATCCCAGCTTTCATGAGCTCCCGAAGAGGAGGAGGAGGCTTTGTCCCCCTTGGAACCAGGGTCGGCTCCAAGGAAAGGCGAACCAGGTGTACGTTTTTTTGCACAAAATCAAACTCACAACCGGATAACAAATAGGGCAACATATGACGCGAAAGCCGATGGGGTAGAATTGGAACTTGGTACATCAGAACAATTTATCAATTTGGTAAAAGCTTGCAATTTGCAAAAGAAATGAACAGATAGATATATAACATTGAAATCCTTTGACTAAGTGAAGTAAAATGGAATACATTTGGTATGACAGCAGTATAATCAGGCCACGCTATCATTTACTCTGGTATTCCAAACAAGAGGCTCACAGAAGCCTGAATCGCTCACCTGGTCTTGATGTCAATTCTATGAAGACTTTTGTATAGCTAAATGAGCTGAATGTTTAAGCAAGAAAAAGCTTTTCTCTATCTGCAATAGTTTTCATTCTATAAGAAGAAAACACCATTTTTCACCTTCAAAAGGCTGTAACCCCTCTAAAGGATCATCTGCCAACTTCGACCCTATGAAGACATTTGTAGAGCCTAATGAGCAGAATTTTTAAGAAGCAACATCTTTTCTCTATCTGCAAAAGTTTTCATTCTAAAGACCAAAACATTATTTTTCACCTTTAAGAGGCCGTAACCCCAATGAGGGCTCATCTGACAACTTTGACCCTATGGAAACTTTTGTAGAACTAAATAAGTTGAACATTTAAGCAAGCTTTCAGCAGGAGTTTTCATTCTGCAGGCTCAAAACATGCAAAATGTTATTATATCGGTCGTAACCGCTGTAAGGGGTCATCTTACAACTTTGACTCTATAGAGACTTTTTAAGAGCCTTATAAGGTGAACATCTAAGCAAGCGACAGCTTTTCTCTATCTGCAATAGTTTTCATTCTATAGGCCAAAACATTATTTTTCGCCTTTAAGGGGCTGTAACCCCTATAAGGAATCATGTGTGTGACAACTTCAACCCTATGGAGACTATTGTAGAACTAAATGAGCTGAACATTTAAGCAAGCAACAGCTTCTCTATCTGCAATAGTTTTCATTCTATAAGCTAAAAACATGAAAAAAAACCCGTTATTTTTCACCTTTAAGGGGTTGTAACCCCTATAAGGGATCATCTGACAACTTCGACCAAATGAAGACTTTTGTAAAACTTTTGATGCTGAAACAGAAGGGAGGCATCAGATTTCATCGCTTATACTTTTTGATTTACAGGCCAAAGACAGTAGTCTGACCACCCTGGTATATTTTTAGCAACGGCAGCCACGTTTTTTGACGGATCAGAAATCGAAACATTAGTTTGGTGCAGGACACCCTAAGGATCATTCATACAAAGTTTCATTAAATTCTGTTCAATAGTTTCAGAGGAAAAGATTGTTGAAAAATTGTTAACAGATGACGACGGTCCAGGTGAGCTAATGAAAATTATAAACATGACAAAGTAGTTGGATTTATGTTGACTAGGAAAAAGAAGTCGGTTCTAGAACGGAACCCAATCTCTGCTAGAGCCATCTTAGAAAGATTTAATACTAAGTTAAAAAAAAACTTACTATTACACAAGTATATGCCCGTACCAACAACATTGCAGATTTTACAATGCAATGTTATCAGCTGTTGTTTAAGTTCCAATAGATTTTCAAATAACTGATAAGCAGGCTCAACAGTCTCCCTAATCAAATTGCAAACAACTTTAACGGTTTTGAAGACAAATGTTATAACACCAAAAGCTTCGAAAGAACTGTGAGATTTATCCAATTAAAAAACATGAAAAAATATGAAACTTTGTCCCTTATAAATAAGAGAAGAGAAATCAAAGAAAGACTAATGGAAGCAACTACAACAAGACTTAGAAAGAAATATAAGTTAAGAAATGGTGTAAGCAGGAGAGGACGCAGAGAATGCATGTGGAAAAGGTGGTGACATCAAAACTTAACAATATCACTAAGCAACTCAGAGGAAAAACTTCAAATAAAAACACATCAGATAGAGTTAAAAACAATACTGTCTTAGAGAAACTAGAAGATAAATTAAACAGATCGAAAGAGCATTTTGAAGAAATATTGAACAGACCACCACCAACCAATCCACCAATACTTGACGTAGGACTATGGAACGCCATAGCTGCCTTATGATGATACTTCGTCATTATATGATGATACTTTGTCATTATGTGATGGTACTTCTTCATTATGTGATGATACTTTGTCATTATGTGATGATACTTCTTCATTATGTGATGATACTTTGTCATTATGTGATGATACTTCTTCATTATGTGATGATACTTTGTCATTATGTGGTGATACTTTGTCATTATGTGATGATACTTCTTCATTATGTGATGATACTTTGTCATTATGTGATGATACTTTGTCTTTATGAGATCAGAGTTTATTATTATGAACAGCGCTGAAAAAAATAGTCATTTCTTTATTTTGTTCAACCGGTAGTTTTTCTGTGTACCGCCCCCCCCCCCCCCAAAAAAAAAATCGTTCCCAAAAGGTCGCTTTCCCGAATTTCAAATCAATAACCAATATATAATTTATTATATATTAAAACTTTGTAAACGACATTTTTCTTCTTTCATGCGGTTTTTCTTAAATGTTTTTTTTAGGTCTTTATTTTTAGCTCGGGATTTAAATCTATGTTTTAAACTGTTCGTGTTTTAGCGTCTTTCATTCAAAAATAACAGAGAAAATATATACAATCTATCACTAGAGGTCGCGTCTATCAACACTAGTTAAAAAAACAAAGTAATAAACCACTAAAGAAGAAAAATGTTGTTTACAAAGTTTTGATAGATAATAAATTATGTATTGATTATGGATTTGAAATGCGAGAAACCGATCATTTGGATTTTTTTTGGGGGGGGGAGGGGGTACACAGAAAAACTACGCGTCGAACAAAATATTTGTCATAAGAAAAGAATAATTTTTTAACGCTGTTCATAATTATAAACTTTGATCTCATAAAGACAAAGTATCATCACATAATGACAAAGTATCATCACATAATGACAAAGTATCATCACATAATGAAGAAGTATCATCACATAATGACAAAGTATCATCACATAATGAAGAAGTACCATCACATAATGACAAAGTATCATCATATAATGACGAAGTATCATCACATAATGACAAAGTATCACCACATAATGAAGAAGTATCATCACATAATGACAAAGTACCATCACATAATGACAAAGTACCATCACATAATGACAAAGTATCATCACATAATGAAGAAGTATCATCACATAATGAAACACATCATCATAAGGCAGCTATGGCGTTCCATATTGGACCATCATTTGATATCAATGTGAATGAAATATTGCCCAGTTTGTATTGTGCAATACATACTCATATTCATACATTTTTGGCCTTTTCAATATTTTTGACAGAGCGCCTCTGATGAGTCTTGTATAGACGAAACGCGCGTCAGGCTTAGCAAAATCTATTGTCTGGAACTTTCAAATTGTTGTCCTTTTAATTGGAACACCCGTGAAGATTAGCGCTGCTGGTGGAGTTTTAATCCGCTATGGCACCAACACATTTGTGTTGGAGAACACGTCAAAGCTTTAAATTATCCGTTTAAATTTCAAAATTGTATAAACCCTAAGGTTCTTTCTACCCCAGACATAGGTTGATCATCTTAGTAATAATTTGGTTCCCCAGTTTGGTATTTTTGGTTTTATTGTTCTATGCTCTTCATATTCATATAGTGTTTGGCATTTTCAATATTTTTGGTAGAGCGCCTCTGTTGAGTCTTGAATAGACGAAATTAATTTCATCGTGTGTTTCTGCCTTTACAAGACAAGCCTTAGATAGAAACCCCAGCGGTAGGCCAAAAAAACCTTGCGTAGGTGTAACATTAATTGCTGAACTGAAGGAGATCAGATTGACGAAGAATGAGGCAAAGATAAAGACAAAGGCATAGGACACTATGTCCACTCATGGTCGAAGTGGAATAAGTCAAGTAAGTCCTGACAAAATATGAGATTCACCATATGAGATTCACACCAGCGTTAATTCTGTAGAAATGCAACTATTCATATATAATACCATATAATAATTTTTAATATAATATACTTTTAACTTAATAGATACCGAAAACGTAGACCCTTTCCAGTCGCACGTCCGCAAAAATCCATATATAGGAATTATCCCCCCCCATTAGCCCGCTAACCGCAATCCATCCGTTTTGATTTCATCTTGTCTCTGATGTCAAAACGAAAGAAAATATAATGTTTTACTAATATTATAGAAGGGCATGCTTTATGTAGTATTTTGTGTCACAGTCATTACCAGGCACAAGCTACAGGAGAAAGTATAATTAGATGTATTAGGTCTTCGTAATTTTTTACTCAAGACACGGAAGAAAGAACGTCAATTCTTGAATAAATTCATTTTATTTATTTGAAGTTTTTTGTCATGCATACTCAGATCATTTATACACGAAAGGAAGTTATTATTTTGGTAGTTCCCCGTTCCATCTTTTCTATCTATTTCTATATCAGGGATTCCTTACATAGCCATGTTTACTTACTTGTAACTGAGTCCTTTTCATGTATCATGTAGAGTAAAAATAAATCTACTTCATGTTTTTCATCAAAAGATGGGTTTTCCTATATATGCTTCCGCTTGGAAATTTTCTTACATCGAATCACCCTTTTATAATGTAAATGAATTTAAACTGAGTTATCCCCAAAGTCATCGATCAGAATTTTAAGTTCAAACTACTAGTTTAAGTAGGTATTGGAGTAAAATGAAATACTGGTCATCGGTTACACTGCCGGAAAATTAAAGGCAGTCTAAAATGAAAAGCTTTGCCGAGCGCAGCATGAAACGACAGCAACATGTCGAACCCTGTACGTTTAAGGCCTAATATGGATAGTCAATCGCTCTGGGGATCATGGTGGCCTGACAAATTTTTTTTGACACATGCAGCATTCGTTGGACTTTTCAACCACATTTCACAAGGAATTCAACAATTTGTTTTTTAAACGCATACCCTGATATATTACAGTTATAAAAGTATAACCCCTTTTGGCCCCTAATTAAGGTTATTTACTACCTTTCATTTTTTGTCCCTTTTGGCCCCAAGGGCAATAGGGCTGGTAGTGTCACAAAGTTTATCCTCAATTTAGTAAATCCACTACTTAGGATAAAAATAACAATTTGAAATCGGACAATAAAATAAAGTTTTGATTTTGTCCCCTTTTGGTCCCCCGGGTTTGGTCCCTAATTTCAAAATGGAAAAGGGGCGCTACTTATAGATCCTCCATTTTGTATCAACTGCTTGACAAGAATGAATTTGAAAAAAAAATCAAAATCTAATCAGAAATTACTAGTTAAAAAAAGTTTTATTTTTTAACTTTTTGGGGGTCCCTTAATTATTTTAAATGGAAAAAGGAGAACCCCAAAAATAAATCCCGACTATGGTTTAATGTTGTTACATTTCATAGCAACTGGCCAACTAGAACCAAAGTTATAAATAACTGATTTTTTGTCCCTTTTGGGCCCCTTATATCTCAACAAATAAAGATGGGACCCTCCAAATCAATCCCATTCATCTTTTTATGGTATGAAATATTAAAAGTTTCACTGCATTTGGTTAACCAGAACAGAAGTTATTGGTTTATTGGTGGAAACAAAAAAAAGGTAGCACTTTTGGCCCCTTTTGGGCCCTTAATTTCTTAACGAGGAAAGGGGGATCGCAAAATTCGCTCTCGTGCATCATATATGGTAAAAACATCACTGTAAACTTTCATATTTCATACTGATTGGTTAAGTAAAACTGAAGGTAATGTTCATACACCAAAGTTAACAGAAATGTAAACAACACCGACGACCACACAGACGACGACACCGACGACGACGACGACGACGACGAATGCATCATGCCATTATACGTCCGCAATTTTTTTTAACAAAAATTGCCTTTGCACAACTGAAAAAAGGGACAATAGGAGAAAACAGCTGACAACAGCCTAATCCTAACCGAGTATCTACTATCTTTACTATTGTCATCTACTTTTTTCAATACCTGTGCGGTTTTAACTTTAGTTACTAGATACAAAACAAAACAAAAACTTTGCTTCTAGATAGTACTGAGCTTAGCTTCGTTTTCGATATAAGCCTCGCCTTCTTGAATATTTGATGAGAAAGGACTATTGCCAAGATGAAAGAAAGAGTCCATTTCCAATGATTCTTCCATAATTTTATAGAAATCAAAGACCACGGATCGCCACAGATTTTAATTCAGAGGTAGTGCAGGTGAAACAATGTTTCATTTTAGCGCAAAGAATCAATCCAATCTAATTAAAATAAGATCACCCGCCTCCCCCTTTTTTCTATTGTCGGTCCACCGAGCCGACAATAGAAAAAAGGGGGAGGCGTGTGATCTTATTTTAATTAGATTGGAATCAATCAGTAGTACTATTTTTCTGATAT
This sequence comes from Arcuatula senhousia, assembly GCA_963971305.1. Classification (NCBI taxonomy): domain Eukaryota; kingdom Metazoa; phylum Mollusca; class Bivalvia; order Mytilida; family Mytilidae; genus Arcuatula; species Arcuatula senhousia. Next base: position 19,972,505 of record OZ020313.1, on the reverse strand, counting down.
ATGTTTTTTTATGTTATTCTACTTTAAATTCATAGTTATCATATTCCTAAAGTAACAACATTTTAAAAGATTGTAAATCAAAGAGTGGGGATGTAGATTTAGGCGACTCCTCCATCCCCGAATAAAAAAAAATACAAATACGAATATGCCAAACATTTCTTAAGGTCGTATTAAATTTCAATAATTAATTGGTATAAAGAAACACCTCTCATCTATTCTAAAACAATATTTGATATCAGTTCAGATTCAAATGACGTTCTAGACATGGGTAAAAGTTGTCATAGGATAGACTAGCTTCTGATAATATAGAGAAGGGGGTGTGTAAACAGAGCTCATCATTTATTTAGTACGTGTGTCAACCCTAATGCCCTTTTGCTCCTTTGATACCAACTTCTCTTTGATAAATCATTGTTTCAACTTAAAATTAAAATGGATAGATAAGTTCAAATGTTTGTCTATCTTAATCTTTAAAATTATGGCTCGCGACAAAATCAAATGACTGATGCGGGTAGACATGTGACTACTAAGACTTTGTGGTTTGATATCTGTAATTTTGGAAATCGGTGAATTTACGTTATATATTTTTTTCAGTTACTAGTAATATCTTTAAAAAAATTTTCAATTAAAGCGTGGGTACTTATCGAAAAATGCATGTATCTTTCCAGCATAACTTAAGCAACCTTTGGGTTTCACAAAGATTTTACTTGTGGTTTGATGTATGTTATTTTGGATATCTGTGAATTCGCCTTACGTTTTACAGTTACAAGTCAATTCTTTAAAATCTTCTTTTAATGTTTTGAATAAATTTTAAATGCTGCCGACACGGGGAACTACTCTAAATATGCGTATATCTTTCCAGAATAACTTAAAATACCTTAAGTTTGGATTTCACCATCAGATTTAAAATAATTTGCTTTTGGTTTGATATATGTAATTTTGGATATTTTGTTTTTCAGTTGCAAGTTAATTCTTCGAAATTTTCTTCCGATGTTTTAAATCAATTTCTAGTAATTGCTACCGAAGATATAGGGAATTACTCGACATATGCATATACAAATTTACCATAAAGGGTTTTTACCATCAGCTTTGGTATTTTGTATTTTTTAATTACATAGTACTTTGTTCGTGATGTCCAAATGCTTCCTCTTCTCCAAAAATAAAACACAAAAATTTCAGATAAAAGAAGAAACAAGAATAGGAATGACTTTGTGTATCCATCTATAAATCCTCGTAATCGCCTCGAATCATTATATCCTTTGATTTCCTCAAACAGAACCATAAATCTAAAATCCATCACTCAGAACTATAAACAAACAAAGCAAGACAGAGGATTACGTTTGACAAAACTGTGAAGAGTTTGAGAGCAAAATTTGCACCAGAGAAATTGTGTTTGGCAATTTAATCTTGATAACAACTGCTTTTGCCTTATCTGCCGTGTTAGGGTATAAACTACATCATTATTGCACTGCTCAGCTGTACATATTTGGGAGGTTAATTGCTAAAATATGCTTATATGTTTGTTTTGTTTAAGGTAACTGGTGTCAAGTGTTTTGTCGCTATCAAAGGAAGTGGAAGGGGGTATACAATCGACACAAACATTAATGTCCTTAAACATCATTTAAATTTATACAGTTATGTCGCGGGTAAAAGTGAACAAATTTGAATTTGAAACTACTTTTTTAAATTTGCAAAATGGGCGTAACAGTTCGTTTTGTAACAGGGAATTCTTAGTGCTTCAGAATATATCGTTCTCGATAATGACAGAGATTGTTTAAAAAAATAACGGTATCTGAACTGAAAAAAGTTCAGACTTGCAAAACAGAATAACAAGAAAGTGTCAAAGTAGCATAGGACAGTCGAACTCTATGAATAATCGATCTAATCCTAGAATGTCACAAAAGTCTTTCACTACTTAACATACGATCCCTAAAAAAACCTTTCTTCGTTTTCAGCCACTAGTAGAAAAGTTCAAAGTTGAGTTAAAAGATACGGTGATTAATTGTTTTAATTAGTGTTTGACTGGTCTGCTGTACTGGGATGATCACCTCAATATCCCTATTGTGTCTCACAACTATGTTGTGTTCTATGGTCATTACTGGATCCTAAGATCGCAATGGAAGAGGGAGGTTTGGTGCCATAAAACCTGGTTTAACCCACCATTTCGTTTGAAATGCCTGTACCAAGTCAGGACCATTGCGATCCACCAATTCTCCGGGATGACTGATTTGTTTTTGTCATTTTCTCTGGACTATGAGATTGATCATTCAAGTTCGGTAGTTTTGTTGTTACCTTTATTTACATGTAGGACCATGTAGATAAGAATTTGAGCTTCTTCATGTATCTATACAGGTAGTGGTTTTGCTTTCATGTGAACTTGGACGAATTCATTCAAGATGGCACTGTGTGTGGTCTTTCTTGTTTCTTTGTTATTCAGTGTAAATGCCGCAAACTATCCGAAGGAAGAAATGGACGTTTTTAAACATTTTGAGGACAAATTCAATTCACTGAAAGAGCAACTGGAATTAGAATATTCAGACCGGTTTCATAAATTGACAAGCAAGGTAGCATCTTTGGAAAATACAATACAATTCCAACAATCACAGCTTGATGAATTAAAGTCTCTTCTGATGGATATGAACGTTTCCGAAACAACCGGCAAAACCGAACCACTCGCAGAGCCTAACAACAGTGAAATGAACTTTATTCGCGTAAACAATAACACGACCAAGATGAACAAGAGTGACGATGGACCACGTAATAGCGAAGGAAATGTTGTCAAGCGACTTCTTGGTAATTCGTTTTAAAATAATTCTTAAAGGCTTAAAGATAAAAATTACTTTAGAAATGCATCTTTTTTCAAAGACTAAAAACACTGTTCATAGTTATTAAATTTAATAATTTTATATATCTACAAATCAGACCTTAGACAATATTAAAACGCAGACTTTTAATATTCGTATGCCCCATTGTCACCATTGCTTCTTCCTGAACTTACGTATGAGAGACAAAAAGCGGTACCGATTTACACACCCTGGAGACCTTGAAAATGGGAGAAGGAACATAAACTAAACAGATACTAGTATTATCCATTTACCATATACAATATATGAGTAAGGCATGTAGTTTTTCAGAAGCATCTAGTTATTTTAAACACAACATATCTTTAAGTTTGACCATAATAATGTATGTCAGTAACACAGGCAGTAAATTAAATACAGAAAAATAAAGTTAGATAACATGATCTTTTGTGAGTGATAGACAATTAAAAATGTTTATTTTAAGTTCCAGCAGCCACTACCGAAATACCTAGGCCGCCAGTTATTGCATTTAGTGCCTACATGTCGAAGACCGAATCTCATGTGGTTGACCACCATATTTTGATTTTCGATACCGTACAAATAAATGAAGGCAATGGTTATTTGAAACACGCGGGAACTTTTGTTGTGCCACGTTCTGGGATATATGTCTTTACATATACCCTGGTAATCAACAGTAATGGTGAAGTGTGCACAGACTTGGTTATTAATGATGCCATTTATGGACATGCGTACAGCTATACCGGAAGCCTAAATGTTCGCCAGACGGGATCTTCTATTGTCGTGGTACATGTAAACCAAGGAGACCAGGTGTTAGTCCGAACTGCAATAGACGGTAAATGTGGTCAAACCGGGCAGATATACGGCGACACATGGCGGAGATCAACTTTTGCTGGTTGGATTATCGGATAATAAATGATACTGCAATAAATGTACATTTTTTTACTAGTTTAATATATCAACCTTGAATTAAAAAAAATAAATATAAAATAACAAGTTTCGGAATATTTGTACACCGTCGTTTCTTTCAGTTTTAACTGCAACATGGATACATTAGTACTGTTAACTTTTTTCCTGTCTGTATTAACTTTTAATATGAGACAGGTTATGCCTGTGACGCTCCCGAAGTTACAATGCATTTTATTAATTTTGCTTTTCTTGTGGGTTCCGCGTGCGTTTAATGACGTCTAAAATTTTCAAAGAAAAAAGCGTTAAAAGACGCCGAAAGTTCGGGAAAACAAGCGTGATAAACCGGACGTTGAAGGAAAATTCAGCTCATAGTATAACTAAATTATTGACATTTCAACCATTATCGCTCCCATCGGGAGCGTATTAGTTTTGGTGCGATTTCGACTGGTTAGACACGATTAAGTTGTGTCTATTTGTATTTTATTTGTTCTTCGCTTTTGTCTGCATTGTGTATCTATAGTTTGTTTTTTATCTTTTGTTTTTCTTTAGTATTTCTTAACTCTCTCTACGCCTAAAATAACTGTCAGTTCTTTTGTCAAATAAATGTTGTAACAAAATTAACGAACTTGAATAAATAATATCAATGTCAAAGGAAAAAAAAGACAAATAAAGGAGAAGACATTCAGGAACAAGTAAAGACCACAATGGTCCTGACTTGGTACATGCATTTTTAAGTGTCAAACCTATTGTACATTCTAAAATGGCCCCCACTATCTACATTATATATCACAACCGTGTTGTTTTTTGTCTCGCCTGCGACTAATAGTCGCGGAAGGCGAGAAATAGGTATTACTTTCCGGCGGCGGCGACGGCGGCGGCGTAAACTTTTTTGTAAGACTTTTGTGGACAATGAATTGCTTGAAAAGTATAATAGCTAGGCATCTGATATTTGGTATACAGACAGTTCAGGTTATGGTCTACGCAACTGTCACCATGCCGTGTGACCCTGACCCCATTTTCACGCTCCAGTGACTCTGTGAACTTAGGTCTTTTTTCAGGCCGTAAACTTTTTTGTAAGACTTTTGTGGACGATGAATTGCTGGAAAAGTATATTAGCTAGGCATCTGGTATTTGGTATACAGACAGTTCAGGTTATGGTCTACGCAACTGTCACCATGTCGTGTAACCCTGACCCCATTTTCACGCTCCAGTGACTCTGTGAACTTAGGTCTTTTTTCAGGCCTTAAACTTTTTTGTAAGACTTTTGTGGACAATGAATTGCTGGAAAAGTATATTAGCTAGGCATCTGATATTAGGTATACAGACAGTTTAGGTTATGGTCTACGCAATTGTTACCATGCTGCGTGACCCTGACCCCATTTTCACGCTCTAGTGACTCTGTGAACTTAGGTCTTTTTCAGGCTGAAAAACTTTTTTGTAAGACTTATGTGGATGATGAATTGCTGGAAAGTTATAATAGCTAGGCATCTGATATTGGGTAAACAGACAGTTGCGGTTACGGACAATGCAACTGTCACCATGCCATGTGACCATGACCCCATTTTTACGCTTCAGTGACTCTGTGAACTTAGGTCTTTTTTTCAGACTGAAAATTTTTTGTAATACTTGTGTGGACAATGGATTGCTTGAATAGTATAATACGGTAACTAGGCATCTGTTATTAGGTATACATACACTTTTTGTGTTTATATCAAGAAATGAAAGCTTAGGTAGTTGATTTTAGTGATGGTGCCGGCAGGAGAGACATACTTTTAGTGGCCACACTTGTTGTTTTACTACCGGATCCGTAGATCGCAGTGGAAGAGCCCGAGGAAGTGTTTCGGCATATAATAATACCTGGTTTAAACCACCATTATTTCCCTTTGAAATGCTTGTTCTATCATCATTTAGTACCTTCAGAAACTCCATCAATACAAGAAAAATATTGAAATAGACAAAACATGAATGAAAAGAAAAACTGAATAAATAACAAGAAATTGGAAATTAGTCATGTACTAGTTTATAAAGATGAAAAAGTACTAATGACAAAGGTAAATTAAAGAAAAGAAAAACCATCTGCAAACTGCCGATAATGAACTCATAGTGATTGTTATTGTTTTAGTAAAAGAGAATATTTAACAAAACCGATGTGAATGTAACATGTATAACTGCTATCATCGGAAATGAATTGTATACAAAAATTCCCATCGCTTTCATGAATTTTTAACCTAGAACACGTAGAAGGAAGGAAACTAAAACGACATATTCATGCTCACTTTAACTTTTGAATTCAGATTACATAGGACTGGCATCCGAAAGTGCGACGGACGGGTGGAGTCACCTGACTTCTAGACCTGCCTCCGGCGACGTGGGTTAAGCACATCTGTTTTACTGCACTAGCAAATTACAATGTATTAAGAACACAATCAGTGACAGTGGTCTTTTAATACATGCCGATAATAATATGTTCTACTACATGTAGTTGTCGGTCATACTTTCACGATAAGCAAACTTATCAGGTAAACTCTTTGCAAAATGGCACCAAATGTGGACTTCCTTGTTGCTTTGTTATTCATTTTTAGTGTTCATGCTCAAGAAGAAACTTTGATGAACTATTCGGAGGAAATAAAGGAAGTTTTTAAACATTTTGAGGAAAATTTTGATTCAATGGAAGCGCAGCTGGAATCGAAATATTCAGACCGGTTCAATACTTTGACAGACAAGGTAGGATCTTTGGAAAACCAGGTAAAGCAATTGACAACCAATAATCGCCAACAGCAGGAGGAGCTTGTCGACCAGAGAAATATAATTAAATCACAGCAGCTTCAACTTGATGAACTTAAAACTATTATAATGGACATGGACTTTTCCAAAACCAATGGTAAAGCCGAGCAACAAGCCGTACCAAACAAAATTGATATGAACCGCACAACGAAAAACACGACAAAAATGGAACAGGTTAACGACGAACCAAGGTTGAATTATGGCGAGGGAAATGTCGAAAAACGTCTTCTTGGTAACTCATTTAAGGTGGGACGTTACGTTAAAAACGACGTTACCGATAAAATTTACCTGTACACTGAAAAATCTGTCAGAACGTTGTAAAACTCGACGTCAATTTTAGTTAGATTATATTGCTATTTTTACGTACAGGCAATGTTGACGAAACCGTATCTTAAAAACGAACTCCGGTACATATCCTTTATTTTACCTCATTGCATCGCAAATTTTCCAAGGAATATTATGTTAGTTTTTGGTCAAATTTTGGATATCGCAAGTCCAATTTTGTGTCAAAAAAGTAAAAGAAAAAGGTGTGCAAGTTGCGTTTTTCCTATATGTCTTTGTTAATTTCCCGCGAAAATTGCAGTTTTCAAATGCATATGTTTCAATGTTAGGGTTAATGATATTTTCATTCGCAATTTATGGGAGCGGTATAGAAAAAAATTCAGCAGCAGAGTCATTATAATATAAAACCGTTTTGCGCAAGCGGATTCATGCATTTCCGTAGTATATAGCCTGTACAAAAAGTACATTACAGGCAGTAAATGAAAATCAAGTTTATGTTGATCGAAAGCAATAACTTTTGAGATATTCATTCATAATAAGCAACTATCTATTAATTGTTTTTATTTAAGTTCCAGTAGCCACTACCGAAATACCAAGATCGCCGGTTATTGCATTTAGCGCCTACATGTCAAAGAACGAGGGTCACTTGGTGGATCATCATATTTTGATTTTTGATGCCGTCCAGATAAATGAAGGAAATGGATACAATAAACACGCGGGGACTTTTGTTGTTCCACGTTCTGGAATATACGTCTTTACCTATACTCTGGCTGTAAGGGGTAATGGTGAAGTGTGCACAGACTTAATTATCAATGATGTCATTTACGGACATGTGTATAGTTATTCCGGAACCTTAGATGTGCGTCAGAAGGGATCCTCGATTGTCGTGGTACATGTTAACCAAGGTGACACGGTTTTAGTCCGTACCGCGATAGACGGCGCATGTAGTCAAAGTGGGGTTATATATGGTGATGCATGGCGACGATCAACATTTGCTGGTTGGCTTATTGGATAAAACTTCAAATAAATACATATTTTTACTAGTTTAATATCGTCTTTAATTTAAAAAAAAATGAACATAAATGAGATGTGACTTAAATGTACATTGGGGGGTGGGGTAACTGCAACACGGCTATTTTATTACCGTTAAGGTGCTTCTTGCAACAAGCAGAAACTCTTTTCTTCTCCGTTTCACACTTTCCCCCCGTTTTTAGGCAAGCGCCAGCGAAGCCTTATGGAGTCTATAGAGTAGTGATGATTTTCGCGTTTTTTTTCTGTCTAGACGGAGTGATTTTCCTGCATCCAGACTGGAATAAAATGCTTTATTTTCTATATTACTTTTCAATATTTGTTAACATGATATACACTTATATAAATCTCAATTTTTATTGGCATTTTATATGACGGGCACAAGTTTTATTTATTCCTTTGCATCTTTCATGACGAACTTTTTAGTTAAAGGCGATATAATATACATTATGTATTCATCTATTACTTGATTGGTTCGTATAAATATTTCTCTCATTTGATTGGTCAATGCATGGATTCAGATTCTAGCTTCACCATTCATAAAATCAGTACAAAATACACATCATTGGGACGAGTGCATTTTAATCGAAGGGGTGTTTCAATCGATACCGTTTTTACACGATATCTGTCTTGTGTGTTCACTAACTTTAAATATGAGGGCATCTGCATGACGATCCTTTCTTCGCTCACCAAAATTAATAATTCGCAAACATTTTGAACAATATACTTTAACAGAGAATAAATCTATTATAGTTCTTATATATTTCGCTTGCCTTTAAACGCTTTAGCGCTTTGATTGATGAAATTGCGACTGGCTAGACGCGGTTGAGTTGTTTTATCTGTCGTTCATTTTTGTCTACATTGTGTATCTACAATGTCTCCTTTCTGCATTTTCTCTATTTTTACTTTAGCATTTATTTACTTTTACTACGCCTAAAATAGCTGTCAGTTCTGTTGTCAAATAGAGGTAGTAACAAAATTACCGAACTTGAATTATCAATGTCAAAGGGGAAAAAAGACAAATCAAGGAGGAGATATTCAGGTGAATTTAATATACAGCAAACGGGATCCTCGATTGTCGTAGCGCGTGTTAAAGGCAGTGCAAGTCCGATCTTAAGTAGATCTTAAGTAGACGGTCTATGTGGACAAACTGGAGTAATATATGGCGCCAATGACGAAGATCAACGTTTGCTGGTTGGCTTATTGGATAATATGTAACTGCAAATAAAACTAGAAAAATCTCAGCTAAAAATATATGTTTCTTTCGACACAACTGTACAAGTATGAGTTAGGTTTTACTTATTCACGCAACATTTGAATCCCTTCTCGTTTTGTTCGAGTTAATTGTGTTAATTGTGTATTTTATGTGCTGGTTAGTTTTTTTTTCTTTCTCATATGACGTCTCTCTGCTTTTGTATGTTCAGATTCCTTGTCACACCTTAACAATACGCATGAAAAAGAAAAAAAACAAATAAACATTTTCATAATTTTCAATCTATTAGTAATATATTTATGTTAGCAACAAGTGTGCTTATGACACTATGGTTTTGAAAATATGACCCATGGAAAAATGAGCTTTTTCAACGATTACTCGTAAAAATGACAAACATGTCATAGAGTTTCAGGCTGCGTAACTTTTAAAGCAAGCAAATAGATTTTTTATCATCTAGTGTTATTGTTCCAATACCCAAAACACCGTATATATAAAAAGCTGTTAATATTCACTTAACAAGAAACATAAGAAAATTATTTAATGATCAAGATAATGAAAATGGCAATACATTAAGATAAAAATGCCATTAAAAGCAAAAAAGTGACTGACATAATGAAAATACAAAAATTTAAATGTAAAAGAAAAAAAAACAAGAAAAAAAAAAAAAACAAATATACACAATCAAACGTATAATAAACTTAGAACATAGAACATTATTTCGAAGTGACAAAAAAATTGTTTCCTGAGGAATAAGGGGCAGAGAGAAACTTGAATGACCTGGTATATACCAATTGAGAGAATAGAATAGAATAAATCAAGTCAATTAAAGTAAGTTAGTTAGTTATTGCTTTATTCCAAAGCAGCACGAATTCGGCTATATCATTATACAATATATAGAAGAAGATACTTTATTTTTCCCAATTAAAGGGCCTCTTCTGAGGCATAATATACATACAAACATATATGATTACAAACAAACATAACATTCATTAAATTATCTATAGTTAAGGTTGAAGCAAATTTATATGCATGATAATAATTATGACAGTCACTTATTCTTTCCACATTATAAATGATTAACATATAGTCAGTGGAGATGAATCAATGTTTAATAATGGCATTAATTGCTATATATAAGGGAGATGAAATGAAAAAGATAATAAAATGAACATGAAATGATGAAGTGGAGGAAATATTGACACAAGGCCAGTTTTGACTGCCACTGGAGAACGACGGATGGGCAAAATCGTACAATATAGCTTCCTGCATCGGAAACCTAAGAGTCCTAGACTTGTAGCAGGGTTCTTTAATGTGCGAAGAACTCAACATCCTTTTTTAACACGGTGCACTACCATTGTTTGCGGTCTGGTCTTTTGCATTATAGCATGACAACCCGGTATTCATTATGACAGTGCAACAGCCTGGGGCACACACACCAGTGGTTTTGTGAGCCAAGCGGCCTGACACAATGTCAGGTTTCTTGGTGCTCTTAAGTGGATTTCGTTTGGTTTAATACTTTTAAACACCTTTTGAAATAATGGATTTAATATGTTTGGGTTCTAGTGCTGCTGATGAGGAATACATTTCCGAAATGGCCATACAGCTAATACAAATTAATTGCAGTTGGACTTATGTGTTATAATTTCATGTTCATTTACTCCATATCCTTTCATAAATCATTTTACCGACAAACTTAGTGCTACTGAGGGCCTATTCGCCACCCGGAACCTGCACGGGTCAAACAGGCCAAGTAAGTCCAAAAATGTACTTCAATTATAGCGATTTATACTGTAGAATCCGAGTACCGAAGAGATACAAAGATATTATTTAGCACATTGATTTATGTTAATCATAATTAGATTTCGTTTGGTGTATCTGTTTGGTTCAATATTAAAATATGTTCTCCGTATTTAAGTGTATTCTTCCATTCCAGATTTTGTCTAGAGCGTCTTTAACGAGAACAAATAAGCAATAGCCAAAACTATGGGTGCTTGATTAGATAACAATTGTTCATCAGGCACTATAGTGTTGTCCGATTTTTGAAAAAAGGCCAAATACCCAATACAAAACATTTGGCAAAATGTAGACTAAAGAAAACAAGAGGCTCCCAGGAGCCTGAATCGCTCACCTGGTTAAATGTCAACCCTTTGAAGACTTTTGTATAGCTAAATGAGCTGAATGTTTAAGCAATAAAAAGCTTTTCTCTATCTGCAATAGTTTTCATTCCAATGCAAAAAACACTATTTTTCACCTTTAAAGGGCCACAACCCCTTAAAGGGGTCATCTGACAACTTCGACCCTATGGAGACTTTTGTAGAGCTAAATAAGCTGAACATTTAAGCAAGCAACAGCTTTTCTCTATCTGCAATAGTATTCATTCTATAGGCCAAAAACTCTATTTTTTGCCTATAAGGGGCCATAACCCCTATAAGGGGTCATCTGACAACTTTGACCCTATGGAGACTTTTGTAGAGCTAAATGAGCTGAACATTTAAGCAAGAAAAAGCTTTTCTCTATCTGCAATAGTTTTCATTCTATAGGCCAAAAACACTATTTTTTGCCTTTAAGGGGTCGTAACCCCTATAAGGGGTCATCTGACAACTTCGACCCTATGGAGGCTTGTGTAGAGCGAAATGAGCTGAACATTTAAGCAAGCAACAGCTTTTCTCTATCTGCAATAGTTTTCATTCTATAGGCCAAAAACTATATTTTTTGCCTTTAAGGGGCCATAACCCCTAAAAGGGGTCATCTGACAACTTTGACCTTATGGAGACTTTAGTAGAGCTTAATGAGCTGAACATTTAAGCAAGCAACAGCTTCTCTCTATCTGCAATAGTTTTCATTCTATAGGCCAAAAACACTATTTTTTGCCTTTAAGGGGCCGTAACCCCTATAAGGGGTCATCTGACAACTTCGACCCTATGAAGGCTTGTGTAGAGCTAAATAAGCTGAACATTTAAGCAAGCAACAGCTTTTCTCTATCTGCAATAGTTTTCATTCTATAGGCCAAAAACTCTATTTTTTGCCTTTAAGGGGCCGTAACCCCTATAAGGGGTCATCTGACAACTTTGACCTTATGGAGACTTTTGTAGAGCTTAATGAGCTGAACATTTAAGCAAGCAACAGCTTCTCTCTATCTGCAATAGTTTTCATTCCATAGGCCAAAAACATGAAAAAATGCTATTTTTCACCTTTAAGGGGCCGTAACTCCCATAAGGCATCATCTGACAACTTCGACTCAATGGTGACTTTTGTAGAGCTTTTGATGCTGAAGCAGTAGCGTGGCATCAGATTTCATCTTTCTCTTATACTTTTTGATTTACAAGCCAAAAACAGTAGTCTGACCCCCCCTGGTCTATTTTTAGCAACGGCGGCCATGTTTTTCGACGAATCAAAAATCCCCACATCAGTTCTGTGGGGGATACCCTAAAGTACCACCAGACCAAATTTGGTTTGAATCTGTGCAGCCGTTTCAGAGGAGAAGAAGTTTGAAGAAAAGTTAACGACGACGGACGACGACGACGGACGACGACGACGACGACGACGACGGACGCCAAGTGATGGCAATAGCTCACATGGCCTTTGGCCAGGTGAGCTAAAAATCTTAAAACTGTCAATACTATACCTTGAATGTATTGCTTCAGTACAGTCAAAAAAAATTGTCGGGACATGAAATTAAAAATAAATACTGTTCTTTTTTGCTGCTTTTTCTAGACCCACAAACCTTTGATTTTGCTTCTTCGTCAACTCTCACTTTAGACTGATAGAAATGCAGTTTTAAGACGTTTGCAAAGTGTTGCAAGGCGTCATTTTGGAGTCAATCTGGTACTAACCTTTTTACCATATGTTTTAGATGTAGGTACGTTTTCCACAGAAGACCACCATTCTAGTTCTATAAACATAATATTTTTATGAATATTGACACTACACATAGACTCGAAAGATTGATTAAAATAGTTATATTACACACGACCAACGGGTTCGATCTGATACTAACTTTTGAAACTAAAAGATAAAAACAGAATCAGATCAGAATCAGGCCAAGAACATTTGACATCATTTAACCTTTTCTTTCTTGCTTATCAGTTGTTGAACTTTATGTACCGTCTCCTGGACAATATGAAGACTTCTGCTTGTATTGTTCTGGTTTGTTTTTCCAATGTGTATTTTGCGAATCGTTTGAACTTGCCAATGACGTGAGTGAAATGCATCTTATTTTAAAGGAACATACCAAACAACTTAGTGTTTTAAAACAGGAGATGGAAATAATGAAGGGCGAGTTATTTCAACAGCGGACAATTAACATGAATCTACGAAAGGATTTGGAGGAGCACAAAACGTTGATACAATTGCAACGAGATGAAACAATCAGACTAGAAGCCACTATTTCTGAGATGACCAATCGGTGTAACCATGGACCAATGGACGATGACAACTTGAAGAATGACCAGAAAGGCGTCAACATTCATAGCATTGAAGATATGGTAGCTGGTAATGGGTTCGATAAGCGTCTGCTGGGTAACTCTTAACGTTCTTTTTAACAAAATCTGCTTTACGCTACGCCAAATGACATTTTCCAAACAAAGTAAAAATCAAGTAAAATAACCATCAGTGCATAAGAATTTGTACACGAAAGATATAGATAGGGAATACAGAATTAATTTTTTTTTCGGATCTAAATGTTTGTACAACCAAAAGGACTCACCAAAAATCTCTAGACAAAACAAATATAAGCCGTAGTAATAAAAGGGTAAAAACAATAAGAATGTCAACATAAAAACTAAAACCACCTTTTTAATAAAAATTTAAAAGCAAATTGATATTTTTAGGATTGACTTTAAATTGTATGCATATCCTTTGATATTGGCCGATTGCAAAACCACTTGTCACGTCAGCCTGCTGGCTGTTTCCATTGTGGATTTTTAAATTGCCATTTATATACGTAGGTACTGTCGGATACAATTATTCCACATCTCATAACCTTCAACTTTTATTACGAAAAAAAAAAACATTCTTTGAAAGAATCCTTTTTTAGCTCACCTGGACCGAAGGTCCAGGTGAGCTATTACCATCACTTGGCGTCCGTCGTCGTCGTCTGTCGTCGTCGTCTGTTAACAATTTTTCAAAAATCTTCTCCTCTGAAACTACCAAACAGAATTTAATGAAACTTGGTATGAATGATCCATAGGGTGTCCTGCACCAAACTTGTGTTTTGATTTTTGATCCGTTAAAAAACATGGCCGCCGTTACTAAAAATAGACTAGGGGGGTCAGACTACTGTTTTTGGCTTATAAATCAAAAAGTATAAGAGATAGAGGAAATCTGAGGCACGTTACTGATTCAGCATCAAAAGCTCTACAAAAGTCTCCATTTGGTCAAAGTTGTCAGATGACCCCTTATAGGGGTTACGGCCCCTTAAAGGTGAAAAATAGCATTTTTTCATGTTTTTGGCCTACAGAATGAAAACTATTGCAGATAGAGATTAGCTGTTGCTTGCTTAAATGTTCATCTCATTTAACTCTACAAAAGTCTCCGTAGGGTCGAAGTTGTCAGATGACCCCTTATAGGGGTTACGGCCCCTTAAAGGTGAAAAATAGCCATTTTTCATGTTTTTGGCCTACAGAATGAAAACTATTGCACATAGAGATTAGCTGTTGCTTGCTTAAATGTTCAGCTCATTGAGCTCTACAAAATTCTCCATAGGGTCGAAGTTGTCAGATGACCCCTTATAGGGTTACGGCCCATGAAAAATAGCGATTTTTCATGTTTTTGTCCTACAGAATGAAAACTATTGCAGATAGAGATTAGCTGTTGCTTGCTTAAATGTTCAGCTCATTTAGCTCTACATAATTCTCCATAGGGTCGAAGTTGTCAGGTGACTCCTTATAGGGGTTACGGCCCTTGAAAAATAGCGATTTTTCATGTTTTTGGCCTACAGAATGAAAACTATTGCAGATATAGATTAGCTGTTGCTTGCTTAAATGTTCAGCTCATTTAGCTTTACAAAATTCACCATAGGGTCGAAGTTGTCAGATGACCCCTTATAGGGGTTACGGCCCTTGAAAAATAGCGATTTTTCATGTTTTTGTCCTACAGAATGAAAACTATTGCAGATAGAGATTAGCTGTTGCTTGCTTAAATGTTCAGCTCATTTAGCTCTACAAAAGTCTCCATAGGGTTGAAGTTGTCAGATGACTCCTTATAGGGGTTATGGCCCCTTATAGGTGAAAAATGGTGTTTTTGGCCTATAGAATGCAAACTGTTGCAGGTAGAGAAAAGCTGTTGCTTGCTTAAATGTTCAGCTCATTTAGCTCTACAAAAGTACAGGGTCAACATCAAGACCAGGTGAGCGATTCAGGCTCCTGGGAGCCTCTTGTTTTATTTAAACACACAGCAGATCGCAACTTCAAATAAATCATTAAACCATAACATACACTCTTTCAGTTCCAGAAACAACTCCTTTGCCCCGACCGCCTGTAGTTGCATTTAGCGCCTTCATGTCCAAAGATGAGACACACGTAGTTGATCACCATAGCATTATTTTTGACACCGTACAAGTCAACGAAGGAAACGGATATAACCATCACACCGGTTCGTTCGTAGCACCGTTTTCTGGAGTTTATGTCTTTCAGTATACTCTTGTTATCAGCAGTAATAAGGAAGTGTGTACAGACCTCGTCATAAATGACTCCATCCAGGGCCACGTGCTTTCTTATACCGGAACTCTGAACATTCAACAAACGGGTTCATCCATCGTTGTTCACCGATTGAACCAAGGGGATACGGTGTTCGTAAGAACTGGAATAGACGGTGGCTGTGGCCAGACTGGTACTATTTTTGGCGATAATTGGCGAAGATCTACATTTGCTGGATGGCTAATTGGCTGATATTTTATTTCTAAAATAAAATGAAATGTATTAAACCAAGTTTAGAGTTTGTTTTTGCATATAGTTCTATGATTATCCATTTTTCTTTTATTTCTCTTCCAAAATTTTGATATCATATATGCTTCAAATCTTCAGTGACACTTTAGCCAGTTATAAATGGTATAAGTTAATGCTATAGACCACTCTTGTCCTGATGCCACGATCTGACCTTCTCAGCAAAAGTTTTTTGGTGCAACAACAACTTAAAACCACGTCAGGTAGATCTTTGAGTTGACCATCTGAAAAAAAAACAACAACAACGAAAAACAAGATAAACAAACGAAAAAAAAACAACAACCACATACTGCCTCTAAATTGTAACAAAAATGAACAGTTAAAGGGTAAAGAATTACATGTTAATCCCCCCATTCCTATCAACAAGCAATGCTGAATCATTATTGTTCAATTCCAACAGATTTCCAGGACTTATTTATCAATTAAAACCTATTAAGCATTATTTGCCTATTCTTTATAGGGTGTGTGGCTACAAAAGGTTAGATGTCAATTTCTGTATTTAATGGGATAAAAATTCGTTTGATATTACAAAGAAAACACTACAAAACAAACATGAGGATGAAGGCGAGAAGAAATGAAATCTTTATCGTGGTTAACGGATACTTCAAGAAAAACAATTACGCATTGCTCAATAATACCGGTTGCTTTTGACCAATCAAATAAGCGCAAATTTTTGTGTCGTCGCATTACACTGGCGGCGCATCACTTCAATAAACGTTACATATTTTTGGCCTCGTCCCGGAGTCAAGAAGCCCAGCCTCTTGTTAGAAACAAAAACTTTCACTTATTACTAGGTAAAACAATATGTCAAAGAGCTTCCGAACAATTAAAAAGTGTTTGAAGTCCTAACAATTAATATTTCTGGTAGCAGTGTAAAAATGCAAACTGGATTTTATTACAGAAATCAAGATTTTCGCCCTTGGACAAAAATTGGTGAGAAATTGTAATTAGACTTAACAAAAATTTTATTCACTTTCAATTTTAATTTTCCTATGCATATCGTTTACACCTGATTTCGCCGAAGTGTTCGAGTTATTCATTCCAGTATTTTTACTTTTGGTTAACATTAAAATTAAATAACAAAAAGTACCAAGACTTTAGCGAAAACCACCGATATGTTACATGAATTTTAAAATTCAAAGAACAGAGTCATTTGCTATCAAAAACTATCGAAATGGTTCATTACGGTTAAAAAGTCTGGAGATATAGCTAGGTAATGGTTAAACAATTTCAATTGAATTTTTACGTATGTAAACAAAAATGTTATATACCAGAATGTTGTTGTTGTTGTTAGGAATATTCTCTTCATTGACGGAGACAACTATTATAAGTTCTAAAACCAAAATGGCAATGGAAGTGCTCAGTATATATTTAAAAATGTGTTCGGCATTGTTTTCGTCTCTGAAAAGTATCAGTAAGTTTCTTGACAGTTGTACTTGTAATAAGTCAAAATATCAAGAGTGTAATAAATGTTATAACTATGCTATGGAGGAGATTAATCTAACTATGGTTTACGCATTTTTGAAATTTCATCTGCAATTCTATCTAATATCAATAAACAATGTTGCTGAGCTCACAATATTTTAATTGTAAATCATCATATACTTTTTGTCAAAATTGACCATTTTCATGTGTTTCATATTTGTATATTAAGAATATATTCTCTCTGTACAATTTGACAAATATATAACTAAATAGGTTTTTGATGAATTAAAAAACAAATGTTTTACACCAATCTAATCATATGAAAGGCAGATGAAACCTTTCATAGTTTTGATAATCATGACCAGCGAATTATTTGAATATTTCATAATTTTAAAACTTTTTTACCAACAAAATAATCGCATGATTCTAAAAAAAACCAAGTTGATAAAATGTCAAATGTATTTGATTATAAGTACAAAACTCGCGAAAAACTATACGCCATTTCATCTACCTCGTATTGTACTTGTTGAGTGTTTTTATCTTTTAAATATTCCTTTACATCTCCCCCTTTTCAAAGTCTGCATTGCATAATCTGAATGTGTACAATGTATTAGTTTTGTCTAAATATGATGCTATGTGTGTGCTTATGTTGCGCTTAGGCGCCTGAGTTTGTTTATTAAAATCTTGAGAAAAAAAATCTTGTATAAAACTGCTGTTCTTGTTCTCAAAATATTTATTTAGCTATTTTGGAGATTTTTAAATCCTAGTAGACACAGATTTTTAATTTTGAAATTTTGAATTATACAAGCTTTTATTTGAAATTCTGTTGAAAATGTCTTAGAGCAAGAAAATAGAAAAAAAAACCAGATCGATGTTTTTTTTTCATTTTTTTTTCTGGAACATACTAGTACACATGTCGTTATTGAATTCAACAAGTGTTTTCCGTCGCTCAGTCCACGCAACTTTTTGTCCCCCCTTTTCATGATAACTCTGCCAGACTTTTTATCTACCAAGGCAATTTAAAAAGTTTTAATAAGTCGACAGCTGTTTCATCTCTTGTAAGGTGCGTTGAAGTTTTGGTAGGATCCCGGGGTAGGACTTCTGGTTCAAAGGTTATCTAAACCTCAAAAGAAAACTTGAAATAAATATTAACCCAGTTTGATTTTTTACCGGGTTAAACGGAACGCAAAAACATGTTTCTGATATAACATCATTAATTTAAATGAAAGTGACTATTCCATTGCTTGCCTTTCTACATTAAGTTCCACAATTAGTGAATTCAAGGATCTGTTTTTTATTTAGACTGTTTAAACATTGTAGGGCTAAGGCCAAATGCTGTGGTGTATTATATGGCGCCAAATCGTCTCATAATGTCTTATTTTCTATAATGTTTTAATTATATAGCATTTTATAAAGCGCGGGATAATCATAATGAAAGCTTCATTCGAATACTACTTAAATTACATGTTAAAAGAGCAACCATTTAAGTTTTATTGGAAGGGGGCTATGTCTATTTTTCTTCATCCTGTCCTTTTTGGGGGGAAATGGGAGCCTGAAATATATTGTGCGAAATTGTTTTAGATCCCAAAACACCGTCCTGCATTTTTCTTCCATGTCAATTACTGTTCCGGTTTTTATTTCGAAATTCACCATAAATCCCCCCGCCCGCTTTTAAAAATCAAAGGTTGACCCCTCATGCCTATGTGTTTATTACACAAGTTATATTTCAGTAAGATTTAATCTGTATTATGTCCCTTTACACACATCTTTCCTACTTCAGTTTAATGTTTGTTCTTTTTGCGTGTTTGTAAATCGAAAACTTATTTTTACTGCTCTCTCCGTTGGGTAAGACAGTCATACTTCACCTTCAGATTTAAAATGCATAGAGTGATATATCTTTTTCTAATATATTTTCTCAGATCCTTTTCAACTGAACACTCGTCTGAATCCGAAAAGTTTGAAATTACGTTGTATATTTTTTTCGTTTGAATTGAATCGTTTGATCTTAGTTTTTGTTGTACATTTTCAGACATATTTGTCTTTTTTCAATTTTCAGACTGTTTAAAATTTATTGTGTATTTTGACTGATTTGTACAGTCATTCTGATGTGATTTGTTTTTCTATCTTTCCACGTTATGCTTGGACTCGATTTGTATGTATGTTAGAATCTGCTCCTATTGGGCTAGATTATTAAATGGAAAAGAATAAAAACTTTCGTATCTGTTGCACAAACTTACTCGAAAACTTAACAATAACTTTTGTTGGAACAAAGCTGTCAAAAATATCTTAGATCGCTCTGGATTTTCCTATATGTGGCTAGATGAACATGTTGGAAATATTGAATGGTTTAAGCAAACACCCTGAGACAAATTTGGCACACGAACGTAATGGAGTCACCAAAAGCGACATGTTACAGAATCTACAAACAGGAATTAATTTTTGAAAATTATTTTACAATTTTGAATCAAAAAGATGCAATAATTATGTGCAGATTTAGAACAACAAATACTTTCGTACCTATTGAAACGGGACGATGGAGAAATATTAATCGGGAAAATAGACACTGCAACCTATGTAATAATAATAGCTGAGGGGACGAATTCCATTATATCATACAAATTTCGACTCAGTGATCATTCTTTATAAGGTATAGAAGTTGGCAGATATATGAAAATACCTCGAGAGCAAAGACTCTGCAAAAAGTGTAAAAGTTTGGATGATGAGCAACATTTTTTGAATGTGAAATAAATTCAGCTATTCGCTCAGAGTTTTTAAAAGTTCTAAATGATTAACTGTCTACATTTGAATGTCTCGATACATTAAATAAACTGCTGATCATTTTAAACCCAAACCCCGAACTTGTTTGTCATATTGGAGGCTTTATAAAACAGTCTATAGAACTCAGGGCTTCGGATCCTTGTCAGGCAGGTTCATAACATGTGTGTGTGTGTGTTTGTTTGTTTGTTTGTGTTTTTTTTTTAATTTGCTGTCTAATTATGTTTTATGTTACGCTATTGTATGATATGTTGTATTGTTTTGTATTCAATATCTACAATGTATGTTGATTTGACCCTTACGGGTGTAATTTCATCAATAAAGATTAGTAATTATATGCTTGAATGTACGGCAATAGCCGAAGATCGCAAAAATCTGCTACCAAATTATTACTCAAGAAATATAAATATATTAGAATTTCACAAACTCATGTCAAGTAAAAACAAGTCGCTGCTTCAAAATATATCTAAATAAATAAAAAAAACTGTGACCTCCTGGCTTTTCTTCTCCCTGTGTGTGTTGTTTTTGTACTGTATTTGTATATCAGTGTTGTATATAGTGTACATATTTGTTTTTGTCGTATTTTGTTTAATTTTATTATGTTGTGTTTTTCTCTGTACCAAAGCATTGGACTGTATGAGAATAAAGATATAATAGTAATAGTATGTTTAGTCGTCCTGAAAGATGCCAACTTATAAAAAAAATCACAAATATAATTTATTCATGGGTCCCATTTCATCGCCTTTTAATCATTGTCTCTTACAATTTTCGATGTATACAATTTAAGCAAATTTGTATCATGAGGGTAAGTTTTTATGAATTTATGATTTTAGCTCAAATTTTGATTTTATTATCATGATGAGAATCGGGGATAAAATTTCTGCGCTTTGGATTTTGTACATGTATTTCGTTCGATACTTTAAGTAATTTTTTTTAAAGATTTTTTGTCAGATTTTCGGAATGCTCGGAGTTTTACCATTAAATAGGGATGATTTTTGGCCTGTTAACCCCCTATTTTCTTTTTATAAATGGGTTCATTGGGTCATCGGGAGTTAATTTGAAATAACTTATTTCGCATAGGTTTTTACACTAAAACAACCTATGAAAAAGTCAGAAAAAAGCCTTTTGAGCTCTTTATTATTTCGAAAACGAGTTCAACAACCTATGAACTCTTTAAGCTTATTTTGTACCTTTGCCTAGGTTTTATTCATCAAATATACAAATTTAATTTAGATACCTTGGGTTTTTTTTTTCAAACTGACCAACGAGCACCCTTATAAGATGTATAATCCGTGTTCATATTTCATTTTCTTGTTTTTGCTTTTAAATCATTTGAAGTAAGCTTCTTTGCTTGAATCTTTTCATTTCAGTCCATTTCTTTGCCGTGGACATTATTTATTAATAACCATGGCAAAGAAACACCAACGTCTCTAGATACTTTTTTCCTCAAATGATTATACCAGCATGACCAGCGGATGCAGATGATTCTTAAAAAAAGTTAATACAAATTCTAATCTTTTTTCTTCAAATTTTGTTGTATAACAGATGACGGGTCCTCAAGTACCAAAAAAGCAACGCATGCACATATACTTTATTGTTAGATATCCTGATGTAAACATAAATAACTCTGATCACTTTTTGTACTGTGAAGGTGCTCCGACTTTGGTGGGAATGATTTATCTGACAGTAACCCTAATTGACCACATCCATAAATCTAAATCAAATTCTACTCAATCCTTTGAGCTCATCTCCTACCCAAACTTTGTTTGTTTAAATACTCTCAAATTGTTTTTCTTTGAAATTTTTATAAACATAACGTAAAGACAATTTTATTGCTCATTTTATCAAGAAAAACATTGCTACCCGTCTCAAGTATAGATTCAACATCAAAGGAAATAAGAGTTTGCCGACAGTAGCTAAACCTAGATTAACGCACCTCCTTTTCAAAAGAGTTCTCGACAAACTTTCGATGTTTTTATCAGATAAATTGAACCTTGTAGAAAATTCAAGCTAAGTTCACAATGATAAATTTGTTGAATTAAATTTTTGGTAAATTGAATACGTTGGTAATTGATCAAATAAAAAGGCCGGTAGAATTTTGATTGGATAGAAGAACAGATCGGAAAACACGAGATAGACTGAAGTTTACACATGATAGTCTTAGATAAAGACGTGAATATAAGAAAGAAGAATGTTCTAATTTGTTAAACTTAATGATAATTTACTAGCACAACATACATAAACATGTTTAAAGTTTGTATTTGATGTTAGCGCGGTGTCTCCGGTAAAAATAAATGGCATCTTGATAAATTCGGTAAAAGGGAAATTTCTGTTCGACACTCGCGTTCCTCCTTGTAGCGTATGTTGAAAAGCACACTGTGTTTAGGTTTCAAGGGCCAACCATTACCGTTATGAGCATGTATTGGTATAATTTTTATAGGTCAGATACAACAAAAATGTTTACAGATTTTGACCAAGTAAATGTATTATCATGGATTGTAGTACCAGCTTGTTCAGAGATGGCCGATCAATGAGGGGGAAGGGTCCGGGACATTTCATGCAGATTTTCGGCAAAATCGGCATGGAAACTCCTTTGTCCTCTTAATTATACAGCCGAACTCCTCCCCTCTTTTTTAAAAAGGATTTCCCTTTGTTTTGAGCATTTAACGCTTTTAACTATTATATTAACTATAAAGGTAGACAATTTGATATTGGGATCTATAAAAGCAAATTCATTGTCACATCTTTCATTTCAAACAAACAAACAAAACGATAGCCACCGTGCTTGCTTTCTCAATATTTGGATGAAAATTCAAAACTACAACATATTATGTAGGAAAGAAATACTTTTTCAAGAATCTTGAATCTTAAAAGAAATACTGAGAAATATCTATTGAATTTATTCCCTAAAAAAATCTTTTTACAAATTTGTTTTCAACTTATCAAAATTAATATAATATACACATGTACTACATTTTTTTATATAAAACAATGAAAAAAAATGGCTCACAACATTTTTGTGTACATTAAAAGACTTTTTAAGGTCATTTTTCAGGTGAATCGTTTTTTTTTAAACATATTTTTTATAATAACATTTATTGAAATCTGTACATAATTTTGCATTTTTGCTTGTTTTGGTCACATGTCAAAAGTCTCTGTCTACCTTACTCAATCTAAATCTAAAATAAGACACCAGAAACCAAAAACCAAATACTGTCCAGACAATTGTTGGTATGAAGAACACAAATCTTTAGATTTATATGTAAAAATTGAAACTTTTTTTTTCTGTTTTCTCTTTTTATGCCCCATCTACGAAAGTAGGGGACATATTGTGTTCGGGTCCGTTCATCCGACCTTTCGTTCGACCATTCGTACCAAATGTTGCGAGTTGGGGCATTATGTACGTTAGATATATTCTTGTTAGATCACTAGGTAAATAAGTTTTGATGTTTTTGAGGTATAAAAATCATGGCTATTTATGATTTCCAAGTTTTTGCAATTTTATTAAGATTTTTTACGTGACAGAAGTTAAGAATAGAAAATAATGAGATGTGGAATAAGTGTACACGACACAGCCCACAATTAAACGGCAAATGGACAACCGCCAGCAGCCTTCAACGAAGCCATTTGGCACTGCTCGCGGTTCTGCAATACAGGCATATTTTAAATTTGGTTCTAAAACCCATAACCAATGTTAAGAAAATGTTAGCCCGTATCTAAAAATAACAAATTTGTAATAAATACTATTATTTTTTTCTCAGACTGTGTTTTTTTTTCATATTATTTGCACTTTAATCAAATAGTAACTCATGTGTTTACGTGTAAACAGTCCTTCCCTCTGAAATTTGTCATGCTTCTTCCGAAAAGATTGTACACTAAATGACGCAGCATTTTCCCCACAAATAAAAAAAGATTATCAAAAAACTTAACCTTAGAATTAGATTAGAACAAACTTTTATCAATTTTATATGTTTATGTACCCGAGGAAAGAAAATGAATTTTAAATTGTTTTTTTTTCTTTTTTAAGTTTGTGGGATTTTATTTTTTTTGGGGGGGGGGGGTAGTGGGGTTAAATATTTCTGATATGTGTTGAACAATTGTTTTGACTGGTCTGAAAATCTCATGAGTAATAATCTGGGTGGTTCTAGAAAGTTTTCAAAAAATATAACGCTCTTGTATTATACAGTTCTTAACTAAATTTGTCGGTCCAACGGAAGGGAAGCGCCTTGTACGGCAGATCTAAATTGCCTATATATAAATCAATATAGAAAGGCATCAATAATACAAAAAAGTTCACAAGACGATAAATTTTACTACGCCAAGCTCTCTATATTTAAAAATTGAACATGCCAAACACTATATGCATATAAAGAACATAGAATAATTAGAGTATTTTGTGCTAAAATGCTAACTTCGGCAAAAAAATACTGTTGAATAAAAACGATATTTTTTTTGGAATAAAATTAATAAAAACGAAATTACAATTAAAACATATACTAGTAGTTATTAATATAAAAAGGCCAACTATGCAGTTTGAAAAAAAAACTTCTTTTCGAACGACCAAGGGATATACCCACAGCTAATCTAAAGTTAGAATCCACAATGTTCATTTCTGTGATTCTCTTTCTTTAAAGATTAGAGTTTCACTTTGCACTTGCTCTACTGCGACAACTATATATGTAGGGGTAATAGATGGTTCTAAGGAAGAACAATGAACGTCATGAAACGATTTCATTAAAGGCTAAGTCTCAATTTTTGAAAAGAAGCACATGGGTACACTTTATTGCAAAATAGGAAATGAAGCATTGTACATGTTCAACGTATATGTACATGTAATATCTTTTCTATTTTTCTGTCTATTTTGTTTTTAATTTATCATTTAATAAAGGAAATAACAAAATTACCGAACTTGGAGGATCAATCTCAATGTCCAGGAGAAAAGACAAAACATGGAAGACACACCGGAATAGTTATAGATCGCAATGGTCCTGACTTGGTACAGGCATTTCAAATTAATGGTGGGTTGAACCAGGTTTTATGGCGCGCCAAAACCTCCCTCTTCCACAAATATGATCCACTTTCAAATATTATTGATTGATATAAATTTTGTTTTAATTTGAACTTAAAATATCAATTTTAAATTTAGTTGCAATTTTGCCTCTGTTTATTTAATGGATGACATACACAAACTTGCAATGAAGAAACAATTGCTAAATCAAGGGAAACTTATTAAAAGTGAACACCCATGGTAAGTTCTATTTACCTAACGACACCGTCGATATGTTTTGTGGTTATGGCGAACGTTCTGGTTTTAGAGAAGGCGTTTTGAGGTTGATCTGGGTGTTTTATTGATAATCTAAAGAATATAATTTGTAAACCTATATAAAGCACATGTTTGTTTAATGCAACTAGATATTTTTAACGTAAGATGATTTCCACAGAAATCGTCAGGCACAAGTTTTGAATTTTGAACTTGTCCAATGTATTAAAGGTTAAAATATTACAATCTCACATTTGAGGACTTTTAAAGGAGTGAGCTTTCACAGACAGACACACGGACGTTCGTCATTCCTATACCTCCACGGCGAACATTAACAATCATGTTGTTGCTTCCAAAAATAACCAAAGGTTTTAGTTTGCAAGTATCATCTTGGATCTTTTTGGGGTCAAAGATATTGGAAAAATATAAGAGCTTTCAAGTAAAATTAAGCATGCTATTCTTGGACTAATAGGCAAACCTTAGAAGTAAAGAATTTCCTTAAAGCAGAAAGAGTCAGGTTTTTCTGCTCTTTTTTTCTAGTTCTTTCTGGTCCCGTGTGGGGCCCGGGTGGCGAATAGGTCCGCAGCAGAGCCTAGCTTGTTGTAAGAGGCAACTAAGGCTCTTAGGATTCTGCTCAGACCACAAAGCGACCAAGTGTGTATTCTAGGTGGCTGAATAGGGTGGTCCTCGTCCGCGGGGGTTGTCAGGTCTATATTAAGTAATACGGAAACCCTGACCGCTGACCATAGTGGGCCAACGTGTGTGGAGAGTGCCACGCTTCATTCATGCACGTAAAAGACCCCTTTGTGGACCGCCAAGTAGTGCACCACATGGGCTAAATTTTCCGCCCCTTCCCACCCCTCTCCTTTTCCTGTGGTTCTTCAAAATTTACCGTTCCTTTCTTTCCCACCCCACCTCCATATTTCATTTATCATCATCATTTCATGTTCATTTTATCATCCTTTTTATCGCTTGTAAATAACCTATATATATAAAAATACATTTTGTTTTCGAATAAGAGAATTCAATTCAATACAAACAAACCTAGCATATAATAACTAAATGACTGTAAGACCTGCAGTAAAAAAAATCTTGGTTGCAAACGACAGAGCAGTTTACTACGGTACATTATTTAATGGAGCATTGTAAAAAGCAAGTGCAAACTCAATAGAAGCAAACGAGTCTGAAAGCATGGTCTGCATAACCAAAAAAAAATAAAATAAATAAACAACTTATAACAACAATCAACAACGCAAAAACAAAGGCTTTAAAAAGCGGTAAACTTACAAATACGTTCTTTACGGTACATTTTTTGAAAAGTTAAAAAAACAGTCATACATATAGGCTTATAACGGATAGCGTCGTCTAGACCAATAATTCGAAAGTTTTCCTTATATTGTCTCCAAAATTTTTGTTTAAAAAAATTCTGTGTAAAGGTATCATAACTTTATCATTCTTTAATGAAAATCCGCTCAGAGATAAAAATTTAATTAACCATATAGGCTTATCAAATTAGTTGATAAATTCAAATATGAATGTTAACATTGTGCTTCCAATTTCCGGTAAATGACAATCGATGTTTTCCATAACCTAAGCGGGCCTACACAATGGAGTTGGCTAGTCGACTCGACGCCATGTGCTCAATTTGTTAGCTATTTTATGGTGTGGAATCGTCATATATAATGCAGAAATTCTAAATTAAAAACTGCTTCTAAAAGTGCACAAAGATTTACTGGATATAGAGATCAAAGTACTACCGCATCTGTTACTTCATTAAATGGTTGTGTCAGGTAGGGACCATTTGATTTTTTTTTGGTGGGGAGGGACTATGATAAAAAGGCAGGATGGTGTCATCTGGTGAAAACTAAATAAAAGTGAATCCATGGTGGGTTGAAAAAATCAGAATACATCTAATGAAAAGAAACTGAAAAATCACAAAATTTCACAGAAAAAAATCCTCGCTCAGAGTTACATGAAATGTAATATATCAGAATTAAAGCAACATAAAAACAGATATCAGGCAAGAATTACATCAAGAATTTCCTTTCAAGCAATTAGAATTTTTACCTAGTCGGGCAACTTCTTCCCACCGAGTCGAAGGCATTTGATGATCAATCAACACCAGAAGGTTGCAACCGACTTAACGAGAAGATTGAAAAATAGAATCATAATATGAACTGTAAGCATAGTCATATTAAACAGACTAGAGAGCAGCGTAGATGCTGATTTATCTTTAAAGATGACTTAAGAAAACGGAACCCTGTCGTAACACCACATTGACAATAATAAGGGTTCAGAAATTATCACATAGAATTATATAAAATCAGAAGCACTTTTAAACAAAACTATCAACCACCAACAATTGGATTTGAAAAGTTTCTTAATGAAAACTGCCATTTACAGGTTTTGGTTGCGGAAAAATGAAAATAAAGAAGTCGTGCATGAATCCAAACTACGCGAATTTGCGACTTTTGTCAAAATGACTAACATTTTACCTTAAATGTATCGGATGTAAACTTATCAAAAATCGGGGCGGGATTAGAATTGAGATAAGACAAGAGCAGTTATTGCAAAACCCCTTATCTTTTTTCATATCGGTCATAACATTTTAAAACCACGTGACATGCCGAAAATCAATATACCTTAATCAGTCGTTCAATATGATTTATTTTCTGATATAGCATATGAAGCCACTTTTCAGGTATTTTGCACAAAATTTGGACACTGGGACAAAATGTTTCCCAAAAACATAATATTATAGCTGAGAGTTAAAATCGGGACTGATCGTCGGGATTTGAAAGGTGTTTCGTGTTTTGATTCTGGAGTTTTGAACACATTGCATCTAATTAAAAAAAAAATCAGGAACGGCTGAAAATTCCATAAAATGAAGAGATTGTGAAAATGTGCATTTGCTTTTTAAAGCTTACATTATAAACCGGATGCTGGATATAGCAGATGACATTATGCCTACTCCTGCAAAACGCATGTGTAGAGAGAACAGCGTAGAAGCTGATTTATCTGTAGAGGCGACTAAAGAAAACGGAACCCTGTTGCAACACCACAATAATAACAATAACGACGAAAAAACAAGAAAATTGATTAAAAGCGGTTTAAAATCTGGTAAGAAAATCTTTATAAGTATTGGTTCTGACAGTTTGTTTAAATCTTTTTTATTTTGTCTAGTAATTGTTTGTTTTTTAAAGTTTTGTAAGTTTTTCATTCATCATTCAAAGGACAATCGTTTACTTTATGTCAAATATTTGTTGACAAACTTCTTATGTAGAAGATAATTCAATTATTTCCTCTTCTTCGATTTATACCGTAGTACGTTCCTGAAGATCCAAAATATTGGCGAAAGTGTCGGAGTACCGATCTGTCATCAATACCGCCGTTACTATCCCCTACCCCGAAACTTGAGGTAGTCCCGTCACTAGACCGAAGCACTTCAAATATTTCAATGCAACCTTCATCTTATAATTTTTACCTTTAAGTTTGTTTATCTTTTCGTCTTTTCACACTTCGAATATTATTTTTGGACATATTTATGACTTAAATTTATAACTTGATAGATGTTGAAATATTTTATCATTGCATTTTAAAGGAGCTATTCCTTTTTTCAATAACTATATAATAAATAATAAAGTAGAGTTCTTTGCAATAAATTTTACTTTAAGAGGTTTTATAATAGGTGCATAAACATTTTACTTTTTCTTTTATTGCATAAGAAAAAATATGACCATGTCGAAATTATATAATTCTGTACCGCTGAAGTACAATCAAGTTTTGATCGTTTCATGGGGGTTATTGAAAAAAATCTGGCCAACGCAGTAGTCGTTTTTTTAAATATATTTTTTGAAAATATCTTTATTGAATAATGTAACCTGAGGCAAAATTTCTAATATGTGGACTAAAAATTAAACAAGACTCTCGGATATTACATAAAAATCACCTTCTTTAAATCTTCTCACGGTGTCTTAAAAACCGATCAAAATTTAGAAGTTTTTTCTATCAATATCTTAGAGTTCGTGCTGGAAATTTGCTCCTTAAATCTTGACCCAAAATCACATTTTATCATTTCAATCGATAAGGGCAATATTTTGAAATATAAACCAATTTAAAAATACGAAATCTTGATATTACTTCTCCAAATATCCAAACAATACGAATATTTAACTTGAATCATTTGAAGTTTACATTTACTAATTTTGCTGTCACTTTGGTATGGAGAAAAAAGAGGGAACCCAGCGGGTCATGCACACGAATTGTGTACTATTTGTCTAATCAAAGTACTTGAAATTGTAATCTGTTCACACAATGGTCTATCAGCATAAGAGTCTTAATATTTTATATTTGGAATGTTTGTTTTTGCCATGTAATTTGGCCCGTACCCTGTCCTGGTGCAACTTATTCAGCAGAAAAGTTCGAAAAAAAAATGTTGATATAAAATGTTTCATTACTGAAGTACTTGAAAATAAAATTTGCACATAATGTTTCAGTAAAATGGAAATTTGATAGAAAACAAAGCTCTAAAAGATTTACAGGAAAGTAATACAAAAATATGTACTAGTATTTTGATCTTTAAATGCAATTTTAAGGTTGATTCTGAAGTGGATGTAACGCGTATGTAAAAGGCACAATAGAAACTGGGATAGTTTTTGCTGAATTCTGTTTCAAATAGGAATTCATCAAATACAGCACTATAAAACCAAGTAATTGGAGACCATTTGAATATGAATAAGACGAGTATAAAAATGTACTATTACATGTACCTAACAGGATATGTTTATAATACTTCAAGCAAAAATTACTACTTGAATGTATTAGATAGTTGTTCGTTGATATTCCCGCTAAGATATAAGAAATATACTTTATTATTTAAGTATTATAATAATAATTTTAAATCAAATTCTGCAACGGGTCGGACAAGTTACGGTGTAAGTTTTTATTGTACCTTGCCATTTACAGAAAGTTCAACAATTGCTCTAAGCTTTCCCATACGGGTTTAATTTTATTGTTTCTTTGTTGTTTAAATAACATTTGCAGAGTTTTCCATAAATTTTGTAAAAAATAATATAAACATACGAGAGAAAATAAAGGACAAGGATATAAAAAACGATAATATTATCACAAATTTATAGCCTTTCTGATATAATATTTTAATAAAATCATATGTTTGGTAAATAAACCACTTAAAAGCCTATCTGACCGCTTCATTTTTATTTTTCCCACACCTAATATTATTTTAGAGTTCACGTTTTCAGGGGCAACAGTTTTCAGTTTTACAAAGCAAGAAAAACAAAATAAACTAAAGAGTTAAGTCATTGTGTATTTTAGCCGAAATGCAAAACCTATACCTAAATAGACCGTCATGTTTCAGTATTTACAAACTCGTACAAATAACTAATTATGATAAGACAAATATGATGTTTTTACAACAATCATAATTGGATTTAACTTCGAACATAAAAGTACAAAAAGATAATATGTTAATCTATTTCGCTAATTGGAATTAGGACACCTTCTGACCTTTTTATAACACCGACCAAAAGATATGGCTTCATTGTAGTAATATTACGTGTTGACAACGGTGAAGCCACGACAAATATCATGAAAAATTTCTGAAGATGTCTTGCACCCCAAATATCACATCAAAAATAGAAAAAACTTAGTTAAATTTCAATAAACTTAATATTTTTCAAAGGTTTTTACCGTCCTCAAGAAGTTGATTTTGTACCAATTTCACCCCCTTATATTTCTTTTTGTGTATACATGTAAGTGTATTAAGTACATGTGCTTGTGGACCTATGCAGCGGATAACCATATGCAGTTATATTAGCGTTTTTCACGGGACATTACCGGCGTTAGCCATAGTCGGAAATATCCTGTGGTTTTGCGGACTAAATATTAGTTATTTTTTTCATGAAAGAAACATAGACCAACTCTAACCTACAAAACTACTTAAATGTATAACCACATAGAAAGCGGTATATTCGTTTGTTATTTTTTGTTGCATATACTGCATTTTATCTCTTCTCATTTTTCACGAATATTTATACTTAAATAACCAAGGATTTTCTTTCTGTGGAAAGGGCACCAGACTATATGATTGGACTGAAATCTATTTCGAATAAAAATATTAACTTTTAAAAATAACGGTCTACGCACAGAGATAAGACTTTTAATATTTAGACAAGCAGACAAATTAACTGTTGTTTCAAACTGTCATTTGTATAATCCGCCATCTTTAATCTTATATTTTGAGGTATAAATTTCGTGTCAGTCAAAATTTAGGATAACTTTTTACCAAACAAGGTTTTAGAAAAGATTATTTGATAAAAAATTATCACGGTCGTGTGGTGTTGAGTTGTTGTGCTTAATTTTGAATCTTAAAAGAAAATCTGCCAAACCTCTTTTTTTTACAGACACTTTTCGTTTAGAAGAAGCTCTGTCCTGAAAAATTTTAATGGTAATGTGATGTAGAATCTATCAAGGAAAATTATGTTTCCCAAATTGCATGCCCCCCAAAAAAGAATGAAATTGATATTTTAATTACAGTTGCTTTCCCAAATATTAGTTTATATATACAAATAGTATAAAATTCTAAAAAAAAATATGAGTATCTTTATTATAAGGGCGTGAGGTTGTAAGATTTTTACTTCCGCAAAGCTTGGACTTCCTAGTTGTACCTCTCTGATTCTTGTCAATTGCTCTCTGTTTAGATGAGGTCCTTCTTTTGGTAGTTCTAGAAGTCTAAATTTTTCTTCGAGTGAACTTCGGTGATCTGAAAGGATAACCAGCTCCTGCTTGTATGCAGATTTTTATGATCCAAGTAATTTAAGACCCTCTTTATGTTTAATCTGCAATAATTGCATTAATTTTATTTATGGTTCACTTTTAAGACAGCAAGCATTAACCGTTGGATCATATTGAAGAGCACTGGCTTTTGTCCTTCGGTTTATAGAGCTTATGTCACGAACACTTATTGTTTTTCTCATTTTGTGAAATTTCTATGGGTATTTTCGCAAATAAATACTAATTGGGTATTCGAATATCAGAGTTCCGGAACAGCAAACAGTTGACAACAAAGCAAAAGACAAAATTCACAACACCACACATACAGTCAGCGATACCATAGACCTGTATATAAGAATTATTAATATTTATATACATGTACAGGTCTATGGCGATATTAACAGAAGTCGGATTGGAACCAAGGTGAACTCAGGTTATCTGGAAGGACAACTTCTGCTTGTATGCAACGTTTTAATCGTTTAGTCCAGTCCTAAAATATTTTAGTGTGCGAAAATTGACCTTTCCTGTATATGCTAGAAGGTCAGCGATTCTACAGTGAAGGACTAGGTCGGCACTTACTTCCATGCACCTCGATTCTACAGTGAAGGACTAGGTCGGCACTTACTTCCATGCACCTGTTAAAGGAATAAATCACTTATTGAGTCTACATTTAAAAAATAATCTGATTTAAATCATTTACTTTTGCTTTTGAAAATATGATATATGTCAACACTAAAAGAGATATGCAAGTCATCTTTCGGGGGGTTCGGTAATTATTTTATTTCAAGTATTTGATATTTAATTAACAATTTATTGAATTGTTTGGTAAATATGTACACGATAGCATATTGAATTATGTGTCTGTAACTACTTAGAGCCGCTTTCAACGACTGCATAATTATTTTACGGACTTTTAAAAAAGTCATGTCAAAAACAAACATTTTGGTACTTTAGTTGTCGGTTCCTGGTTTAATTACCTACTCGTGTGCCACTTTCGAAACCCAAATGTAAACAGACCACCGTCCTAAGGGAGCTCTTATTGCCCCAGACGTAAAAGTGGGTTAAACGTGATTTAAGCATGTATTAGCATAAAGAGTATTACAAGAAAATTAAAATTAACACGAATTGCAGTGTATAAACAAGTTGAACATCTCTTTTGTGGATTATGTGAACGTGGTTTGCTTTAAATCTTCAATTTTAAGTAAAATCTTAGACGAAGTACAAAGACCATTTGAACATAAGGTAGGCAATACGAATGTAAAAAGCAGGAAGTAAAAAGCGTCAAAAAAGTAAAAATGTTAGTTTTTATTTTTTGGTAATAATTTGCTATTATAGATTTTTTACACTGATTAGAAACACTATCATTATTGAACGAAAAAAATATAAACAACTCAACAATTTTCAAAGTAGATACAAAACAAGCACCAACTAAGGAACAATTTCCGATAGTAAAATTCAAATTTGTTTAAAACACCGGTTTTTTCTTGTGCTGCACATGGTCGATAACCTAGATGCTTGATTTGGCTTGCCTGTTCAAAACTGTTTTGGTTTTTAATTAGTATTTTTCGATCAATACTTTTGTTTTTTGATCTTCCAATGTTTAGATTCAAATGCTGCTACTGAGAGGTGACCCCTTGAAATATGCATACACAGCATAACCAAAATACCTGTTTTATACCCGATTTCGTAACTTGCACGTCTATGATTTCTTATAAGAATGTGGAATAAATGATGGACATACTCTGGACATACTTTGTAACTGGACAAAACTGATCTTATTAAATAATTGATACATTGAAGAGAAAGGAAAGATTCGCCAAACAAATGAATCCCAAATCCGACAATTTCCACTTAAGCAAAATATTTCAATAACACCATCATCATCTTCAAAGAGGCTAGTTTACCAAAGTCCTAATCCTGAATTTCACCACTATCATTTTAATTTGGACCACATTAAACAGACCCTAAGCCGTCAGTTAGAACTTTCAATTGATATACTTAATCTCATGTAAGATGGTTGGTTGTGTTTATCTTGGCGGGAATGTGTGGTTTTACCATCTATGGTGTTCCCGGGTATTTTGCTGTGTGTACATTAGAAAAGGGTAATTTGGGTCAAATGAAAACCTTAAAGATAAATTGACTTTAGCACTGATCTTCCATTCTATAAAAGTATAAAAGTGTTGTTGTTTGAAAACTCAGGAGTCATGGTTAACATGTACCTTTCTTGCAATGTCGTTCAGAACATCTGCGTCTGGCTCCTTCAGGAATACGTCGTCGTCAATATCAGTTAGTCATGTATAAGACAACTTTAGTTTGTTGGCAAACCTTAATTTGAAATGTATCATTGCAATCGGCACCCATCTCACCATTGCTTAATTTGAATTTCCCCGATTCAGTTATTGCTCATGTAATATATTGGTGTTCCATTTAGTTAGTTAGTTATTGCTCTACCCCTAAGCAACGCGATTTCGGCTTTATCCGATAGATGAACACGAAAGGGGTGATACATTGAATATGAAATGGTGATGAAGTGGAAGTAAAGGGGGACACAAGGCCAATGGGAGAGGGGAGTTTTAACTACCTCTGGAAAAAGGAGTGATTGGTGGGGATGGAATATTTAGCTTCCTTCATGAGGACCCTACGGGTCCTACTCTGACAGAGACCTGAAGCAGGGTTCTTTAACGTGTGAGGAACGTGAAATTTTCCCCAACACATTGTGCACACCACTATACCTGGCGGTAAAATAAAGATCATGTTTGTATTCTACAGGTTCATAGAAGATAGGGGCTCCACTGTCTCAAACTCCCCCTTCTTTTTACATAATTACATATAATTTCAACCATTGATGAAGTTTAAAAGCATAAAAAAACATGCTTAGTTCCAAGTTTGGAAACAGACGTAAAAATGTATAATTTACAGTTGCCTTTTCAGAACCTGAAACGGACGAAAACAGCCCGGGTTTTACAGATGAAGATAGTGTTCTGGGAGATGACGACAAAAGTGAGATTATAACTTCAGGAGACCAGTCAATAAACCAGCAACCACAGAAAAAGACAGTCGCACAGATCATGCGCGACAAAAAGAAGCAAACACAACTCACTTTGCAATGGTGAGTACTTAATGTTATGATAGTTTCGACTTTAGTTCGTGTTGTTGATTGCTCTTTTGCTTTTTGTGTATTCTTTGCATGAGTTGTAATGAATTTCTAATATATTTTAGTCATTGAAATTTCCGATTGTTAAATTCGGGTGTGCTATAGCAAGCAGGAACTGCTTACTCTTCCGGATCACCTGAGTTCACTCTTGTTTCGACTTGAGTTCGCGTTGTTGATTGATATTCAGTTGTTTTGTGTTTCCATGTTTTACATGTTGTCTGTTTTTGTCCCGTTCTTGTTGGTGTTTACTGGTTTTGTCTCTGCCCTTTCGGACTTTTGACATTCGGATACCCCAATGGTACCTCTGCTTCTTTCAAAATTGCTAAAAACACCAGGTTTCTTTCCCTGTACTGCACATGGTTGTTATCCTCGGTGCTGGATTTGGCTTCCCTGTTCGAACGTTTTGGCTTTTAATATTCACGAACTGTACTTTTCATTTAATACTTTTCGTTTTTGACCTTTCAATGTCCTGATTCAAAAGCTGCTGATGAGAAATACAAATGACAACAAAGTTCCAGACAATAAATTTTTGCTACGCCTGACGCGCGTTTCGTCTATTCAAGACTCATCAGAGGCGCTCTACCAAAAATATTGAAAATACCAAACACTGTATGAATATGAAGAGCATATAACAGTATAACCAAAAATAACAAACTGGGGAACCAAATTATTACTAAGATATTCAACCTATGTCTGGGGTAGGAAGAACCTTAGGTTTAGACAATTTTGAAATTTAGACGGATAATTTAAAGCTTTGATGTATTCTCCAACTCGAAAGTGTTGGTGCCGGAGCGGGCTAACCTCGGGGAATTTAAACTCCACCAGCAGTGCTAACCTTCACGTGTGTTCGAAATACAAATGACAACAAAGTTCCAGACAATAAATTTTTGCTACGCCTGACGCGCGTTTCGTCTATTCAAGACTCATCAGAGGCGCTCTACCAAAAATATTGAAAATACCAAACACTGTATGAATATGAAGAGCATATAACAGTATAACCAAAAATAACAAACTGGGGAACCAAATTATTACTAAGATATTCAACCTATGTCTGGGGTAGGAAGAACCTTAGGGTTAGACAATTTTGAAATTTAGACGGATAATTTAAAGCTTTGATGTATTCTCCAACTCGAAAGTGTTGGTGCCGGAGCGGGCTAACCTCGGGGAATTTAAACTCCACCAGCAGTGCTAACCTTCACGTGTGTTCGAAATACAAATGACAACAAAGTTCCAGACAATAAATTTTTGCTACGCCTGACGCGCGTTTCGTCTATTCAAGACTCATCAGAGGCGCTCTACCAAAAATATTGAAAATACCAAACACTGTATGAATATGAAGAGCATATAACAGTATAACCAAAAATAACAAACTGGGGAACCAAATTATTACTAAGATATTCAACCTATGTCTGGGGTAGGAAGAACCTTAAGGTTAGACAATTTTGAAATTTAGACGGATAATTTAAAGCTTTGATGTATTCTCCAACTCAAAAGTGAATAACTCGAAGTTATTCTTCGAAATATCTATATTTAACAGGTTTACATGTATATATGTATTGCAGGTTGTTCACCACCTTTTATTAATACCTAATGGTTTTGTCTTGATCTGTTTGGTTGCCCCTTTGGTACTCATTTGTTTCTTAAATAAGTTTTAACATTTAATAGAAAGAAATTGAACTCAAGTCAGTCATGTCAGTGTGTTTTTTTAAATAAAAAAAGACACTATCATTTGCCTATTGGACTTTTTTAGCTGTGTTGTAACATTAGATAATTATTAATAAAATTGTGACATAATCATGAAATATAAACAACGCCCGTTTTGCAGTGGGAAGGCATAAATATGATTCATATCTTATCATTAAATAAAAAGCGATCTCAAGAGTTTTTCTGTACAATTTTCATGATATTCACTATTTTATTTTGTATACTATGTGTATTTTGTAACCTATGTAGATTACAGATATATTATCATGAAAAACTAATGTTTTTCAAACAGTGTCAAATTTAAAATTCTTCAGTAAAAGAAGGTTTTAAATTGAAATCCAAAATGGTCCTTGAAATTTGCTATTCCTGATACGTCTTCAATTCATATGGAGTGAGATGTTTGGAATTTTCGTATTCATTGAAGAACTTCTGTTTGACATATCTTTAAGAATTTCTTCACGAGAGCTTAAAAAGTCAATATAAATGTTGATTAGATAAACGAACGAAACGTCTCTCCACGCTGTAATTACCTCTCTTCCCCTCGCACGAACTGTAGACCTATTTTTACAAAACGAGCTTCCACCTGCAAAAATGTGCATGCTAACTTAATCTTGAAATTTTATCTTGAAAAATAACACTGATATGCTTTTTATGTCACTTAAAAACTGAGAAAACATCCAATTTATCATAAAAGTTTAATTTCTTTTTATTTTATGTTTAAATATTTGTCTAAATATGTCAGAAAACACTTGTTCCTCCTTTGAATAGCCATCATTATAGAAAAATAAGAGAAGTTTTGTATGATATTTGAAGCAAGACATCTTGCACTACTTTAACAGTGACGAAGAACGATCGAAAGAATAAAATATATTTTATGTTTTGTAGATGCATATGACTAAAATCTATAAGCATTTTGCTTTTTATATGAATTTTTTTAAGCGAGTTTGAACATGCTCACAATTTTGAAATCATAAGACTTTCAAAAAAGAATGCATGTGTTTTTCGATAGGGCTTCAATCATTTCAAGAAAGGTCTTTTATCTCTCAAGGACAACAAGCTACAATACAATTTGTGTTATCTCTTAATATGTATATGTAAGTAATAATCTATTGTATACATATACCCATTGTTTTTTTACCCAAGTGCACTTCACATGGACCGCCATATTGCCATGTGCTCAGCATGTCGCTTGTGTCTTTCACAAAATTGCATATGTCACCATAACATAGTTCGTAAGGTGACGTCATCATGCTGATATCGAGTGCTTATTAAATTTTGACTAATAGAATACCTTCTTGTCACCCCAGTGTGCTCATATTCATGCTTGTACCCGTTCCCAACACCTGTCGATTAAGTTTGAAAAGGCAATCTCGTATATATTAGTTTTTATGAAATAGTTCATCCTACGATCCTCTAAAAGAGATAACGAAATATTTTTGTTAAGCTCTGAGATCATATTTTGTGATAATTTGAAAAACGATTTCGCCAGTCAAGAGTTTTGTTTGACTATATTTTTGAAATGCACTAGTCGTGGCTTCACAAGTTTTGAACACGAATTAGTTGTCTTAATAAATCTGTGACCACAATAATTTCATCTTGTCCAAGCGACATCATAAGGTTTTGTCATGAAGCTCAACTCCCGAGTCAGTAATAGACATCATAACGGCATACCAATCGAGTTCATACTCATGCAGACACGAGTTTGCAGTGCTCACATCAGCTTACTTTTTATGTTTAAATGTTTGTTCAGCACTGCAAACATTATTTTTTTAGTTCACTGTTTGGATATTTTGCCTTTGTTAATTGAACTCAGAGATTTGATTGCACCTATGGGCTTTTGATGCATCTTTGCGTCTTCAAGAAAGTAGATTTTGAAATAGTAAAAGTCTGTATTTCGCTATTTTCAAATCAAGTCTGATAACGGCTTGTCATGGATTTTTCACCTCTTCTCTTGGAAGTCTTTTTCCTATTTATAGCTTTTTCGGAATGATCAACCCCTTTCTATTTTTATAACTTGTTAAAGAGTCTCAAATCAGAATTACAACAAAGTTCCCTGAGACAATAAATATTGCTACGCCTGACGTGCGTTTCGAGGCGCGTCAGTCGTCACCCCTGTGTACCCACATTCATGCTTGTACCCGTTCCCAACACCTGTAAAATATCAATCACTATAATATGAATTTAAAGAGCATAGGACAATAAAAACCAAAATTACCGGGGAACAAAATTAAGACTAAGACCAACCTATGTCCAAGGTAGATAGAACCTTAAGGTTTTGATAGTTTTGAAATTCAAACGGATAATTTCATAGATTTTTTGGGGGCTTTAACTTTCACTAGGCATTACA
The DNA here is from genome assembly GCA_963971305.1 of Arcuatula senhousia. Classification (NCBI taxonomy): domain Eukaryota; kingdom Metazoa; phylum Mollusca; class Bivalvia; order Mytilida; family Mytilidae; genus Arcuatula; species Arcuatula senhousia. The sequence goes on along the minus strand of OZ020313.1, from coordinate 19,933,074 downwards.
TTTTTTTTAAAATAAAATATCGCCATTTGAATCGCAAATATATTTCATACCCTATCATGGAAAAGATAGATAAACGTTTGACTTATAAACTACTATTGGATGTTTAATTCGTCAGGAATATTGCTAATTTTAACACACCGAAGGTTTAATGCCTCTTTGCCTTGCATAGTCTATTTGAATTAGACCAGTCTGGTCTCAATCTTTTGACAACTAGACAAGATAGTAAGTAGAGATGGGGAATTTATTCGGTTTTTCCTTTATAAAAAGTGTTGGGGTATACTTCTTAAAACATGGTTCTATGTTCATCTTTCTTTCTATTTTCCCTATCTCTGAGTTTGAAATAGATCCTCAAATATATAACACTTATGTCAAATATTAAATTGGTTATAGCCTCTTATATCAGATATGTTTGTTTAACACACAAAAGATTAAAATGTTGAAAATTCTCATGACTAATCGCATTGTCTCCCCTTTTTATCTTCCATCATCTTCCCAAATTAAATTTCAGCCATTTTTATCTGATTTAATTCACTTTTAAGATAACACTTCCACTATAAAAATGCCAATTGAGGAAGTGGCATTATTTGTTATCTTTATTTTATTCTTTGGCCTTTAGTTATACCTTTATGGTATGAAATAATAAATCTCCAAAAATGGACAAAAGATATTTTAATATAAAATATTTGTGGCTACTAAATTTCAAAAATGTTTCTACATTATCAAAAGGAAACACTAAATTGTGAACCATTCAAAAGCAGTAAAATGTTACTTGCTACCATCTTATTTAAGAATATCCTTTTCTCAAGAAATCGCTTATTATAAACCGGGCCCTAAGAACCTTGTCCTACCCACAGTTCGTTTGAAATACTTCTACCAAGCTAAGACCGTTGGTCTTCAATATCTCCAGTTAGTCTTTGCATTGTTTTGGCTTTTTTCTCTGAGATTTTGGAGATTATCATCATACCAGTTGGGTAGTTGCGTTATTTATTGCCCTTAACAAAATGGTTATAAGAGTGATCTTAATATAAAAAAATACTACAACCAAGTTCCTGTCCAAAAGATTCAAACTGTGTTTGGCGCTAGTTGTCTTCAGAACCATCAGAGATGCTCTAAGCAAAGTTTTGAATGCCAAAGCAAACAGTACAAAGAAATCGTGATGTTTTGAAATTTTCCAATAACTGCTATTTTATAATATGTTAGTTTTTTTCCGTCTGTGAAAATTATAAAAAGATACCAATTTAAATAACATATAGCTTTATATACTATATATATTTGTTTTTAATTCACTGTTTATCAAGTAATTCTACTAGATTACATCTTAAGTTAATAGGTTCCCATATTTTGTAACAATTAGTACACAAATAAACAAATTTAGAAGGAGCGATGTACTGAGATAAGACAGTGGCGACAGAAGATGTCCACAACAATGTAAACACTAGAAGCAGTAGTAACCTCTTCTCATAATTGTTTACTGGCTCTGATTTGTTTATAAAATACACGCTTGAAATTCCACAGAATCTTGACTAAAATACACTGCTGTGCGATTTCAAACTGAAGTCTAAGTGTTGAGAAATTTTTAGCATTACTAACATTTTCTATTGTTGATTGTTTAATAATTCTGAGGTTTGTGTTTTTAATCTTTTCAATTTGAATTGCAGTTTTATCTAGGACCAATTTCATGCTGATCGTAGCTACCATTTGATCACGTTAAGGCCAATGGCTATTTCTTTTCGTTGTTTTATTCAAAATCTCATATTGTCTATTAAAAAAAAATGTTGTGTATATGTTTATATTTGTTATTTTTGGGGACTCATTGATTGTTATATGTATATAGTGACAACGTGCGGATATTGGAGAAACAAATTTATTTATGTATAACAAACAAACAAACAAACAAACAACGGGCAAACCGTATAACAGCACCGAACAGCGAAGCAGATTTATTTTCTAATGCACAAATAAACGAATGTGGAGCAGAAAAAAAGTGGTCCTCGATATTTATACGTTTCAAGTTGGTATAAAATTCATAAATTTCATGGCGACCCACTTTATAAATCATATGATATAACATGCATCATAATTTATAATTGCATGTAAAATACATGCATGTAGGGGGTACTTCAGGTGCTCTACAGCCGATAACAATCCATGATGAATAATAATTTCTGTTTGAAAATGAACCCTATGGTTATGTCATATAGTACAACTAATATAATCATTTCAAACTTTTAGTTGGTTTATGGTGCGACCATTTGATTTCTATGGGGGGAGGGGGGCCATGGTGAAATCTGAAATAAAAAGCCAGGACGACAAAAACCTAGAAATTAAAAGACAGGGCAGTGCTTTAAATTTAAAATAGGCGGAATGGCGTTTTTGGTTGAAAATTTATAGTAGCTAAAAAAAATCGAGGCTCTTTTTTTCCCGAAAATAAAAAAAGGCAGGACGAAGATAATATCCATACCCACCCCATAAAATCAAATGTTTGTTTCTTAAAAATATAAACGTACATGAATCTCTTAGTAAACCGTTAAGAAACAGACTGAATCTCGATTAAGTTTCAAACTTATTTAAAACCAGTACAAAATTCATGAATCCATTCCTGTCAATGTTCGATTTTTTGTTCATTTGAAATAATCAGAAAGTCCGTTAATATTTGCCCTCCTTATCATTCACATAAATCTGTCAGTTCTATTTACCAGAAATCTGCTACCAATATGGATAGCTAGAGATTATACTCATTTTAAAATTAGATATTGTCACATGAAATAAGAGCAAATAAACAAATATTTTAGCTAACTTCATAATTTTTGTATTTAAATCTATCATACATAATAAATAGGGGTAGATAAAGACGAGATTTTCTAGGGGTTGGGACCCCCTTCATTTGGAAACTGTAATTATGCACATTTTCCAAAATGGGCGAAGATTGGCCTGGAACCCACTTTCGTCTTGTACTTTGGAAGGAATCCCTTTTAAAAAATTCTGGTTCCCCAATGTAAAGACAAGCCAGTATTAACTTTTTTCATGATGGTCCCTATGTCCGAATAAATGTTTTTTCATAATATAATTTTCACTGTCTGTTGCCGTCATGTTTTGGGGGCTCTTGATTGAGTTTATCAATAACGCGAGAGATAGTGAGACTTTTCGAGACTAGAAATAAAGCTCACAAAATGATAGCTTATCACTATTCAAACCCTTGTTTTCATCAAAAACTTTCAAATGTTTGTTTATTGTTATTAATTTTAAAAGTTATGACATGTGAAGATAAGCATATTTTCTAATATTTGAATTATTATATTCATTTTTGATAACAGTGTGAAGTTTATTTTTTTTAAGTAACGGACGTTAATCTTGGAACCTCCCTTTCAAAATAAAAGCTGTATTAATTTTGCACGATGGCTTTGCTTTTAAGTTGGTTGTATATAGTGATAGATATAATTTTTTAAAATATTCTTTGAAAAATATTTGAAAAAAAGTTAAAGATCCAATTTTTAAAGTCCATAATTTTTTGCTCAGTCTAGTCGGCCGCCTATCTATTCCATGTCCTAACGCTTAATTTAAACTGTTAAGAAAATTATAATTCAGTAACTCTGCTACCACTGTTCTAACATCGTGTGTTTCAAACTCATAGCAGACACACAAATTGTTTAAAATCCTTCAGTCAAAGTAAAGTTAGTCTAACCTCTTTTGTTTTAACTTATAACGTGGTTATTTTGATCCATGTACATACAAGTTGAAATTTCCGTTCATTTGCTTATATAACTTAGTTAAGCATGTTTGGCAGTTGTGCTTCATCATGCAAAATAATTACCACTGCAATAACTTCATCAGATGGCCATGGGTAGCCACTTGTTTTGTTTAGGATGGACTTTGTCGCTGAACATTTTTTTTTAAAAAGCCACAAAACCGTTTTCTAGATTTTGTTGTTTTGATCTTAGTTCCGAACTAAGCCACGTGGCTTTAGTATAGTTTAAATTATTTATATTTGAAACGAATCTAGGCTAAAATAGTAGCAAGATCATAACAACATAACTAATAACCTAATCCCTGCTCATCACACGGCTTTATTTGTTAAATTCCCTTCTTTCTAAGGAGCTTAGTTATAAAAACATAAGCACACCGACATCGCTTTATCCCTAGGACCGATGTGTTCCGATATCAAAGTCACGCCTCAGACGAGATCACATAGTAAACAAACTGTCATTCAAAATTTAAGTGCAGGGATTCCACTTTTAGTCTTGTCTTTGAAAACGGCCTTAAAACTACCTTTGGCTTTAGAACATAATTCGTACAGATTTTTGACCATTTAATTATATGTCAAGACTCAAAAACACTGAATAGTCGTTTATTTATTTTGTCTCGTTATGGATGACAAATGGTATAAAATTGAATCAAATTATTTGATTTTGGTTTTGATTCACAAATGTTTGCTCCTTAGACTTTATTGGTTTCCATTTGGTTTCATTTAGTACTGCTTAACTCACCAGAAAACTTATAGTATTAAAAACCCGGGATTCATTTAGCAAGCCAAACAACTTTTGTGTTAATCGTAATTTTATTATTGTTAAACTGTTCACGATATAGCATTTGCATATAAGCGCCACAAGACAACATAAACACTGTAGGATAATCCTTTAGATTAAATTTTCCAAGAGTAATTTCACAATGCCATCAGTGGTATTTTATTCTTCGTTGTTCTTATGTTATTCTATTTTTGATTTGGGAGTTGGATAACCAAACTACCCAGTTTTTACACCCGTTTTGATATTTGTATTTTGGAGGGTATTTCAAAATGTCTCTTCTAAATAACATACACACTGCTTTAAAGAAAACAAGGAAGCTCTAGCTGACCAAACCACCGCGGGGGAGATATAAACTTATAGATAAAATATTGTAATGTTGTTTAATGTTTTGTGTTTTTGAACATCATCATCATCAACATCATCATCATCATCATCATCATCAATACCATCATCATCAACAGCATAATCATTACCTAGATACCACATTCGACCTTCAAAGTTCTCAAACAACCATTTCCATGTCTACAGAGTAAAATATATCACAATAACAAAAGACATCCTTTTTGTTAAATCTTCTTATGATGGTCTAGCTAATGAGAATACACTATCCATAAATCTTAAGCTGATTTGGTTTTGATGCGCAAACGTCTGCTACTTTATTTGTCTTCCATTAGGCTTCATTTAATGCCACTAAACTCATCAGGAGCCATTGACAAAATTAAAACTCAGGGAATATTTAGAAAGCAAAACAACATTTGAATTATCTTCGGTTTTATATAAGGATTTGCAGTATTGCTTATAACTAACAGTTGCAGCAGATATCTTAAAATATCAGCCACAAGGACAGCTAAAAGACTTACGAAGCATCCTTTTGCTCTAATATGAGTAATTTTAAAATGCACGCAATGATGTTGTATCCTGCGTTGTTATATTCTATTCTATATTTATTTTGTAGTAGGAGGGTGTTCAAATTGGCTCTTCTAAATAACATATACACTGTTCTAAAGAAAACAAGAAAGCTTTAGTCTACCAAACCGCCAAAGGCAGACTAGACCTAAACCTTTAAAGAATAAATAGAATATTCTTTTAAAAATGATGTTTCATTTGCTTTGTTTTCATTTCAATATCTAGATACAACGTTTGACCTGCAATGTTCTCAAAGCAACCATGTCCATGTCAACAGAGTAAAAAAAAACCATTACAATAACAATAGACATCCTGCTTGATAAACCCCTCTAGTGGTGGTCTAGCTTACAAGACTATACTAATCCATAAATCTTCTGAAGTTGCAAGTAAGCTGCAAACCAAATCACACAAAGGTGCTAAGACTGCAAGAGTACAGGATTTGTCAGTGAGAAATATACTGCCACATAAATCTAGTCTTATCAATTTCTCATGCATTCGACTAGATTAAAGCAAGTCTCATTCAAATATACCGATCCTTTGAAAAGTTTAGCAAGCGAATGTAAATGACATTAAGACATGCTGAAATCTTCCATTGAGTTCGTTTTTGGGAATAAATTGCTTTTTACATGTATTTTGTTGACATGTCCTGACAATAGATGGACAAAGCGATAGTTATAAATGAAGAACTAGTTATTTTTGTTCTTTTAGAGATACCTCTAATGTGTCTGCATGTTGTAATTCAATAAAAAGTACGTGACAAAACGGCATACCTTAGTCTTTCTGATTTTTCCAATTTGCCAAAGACTAATGATAGAGCTTCATTTCAATGTAAGATATTAAATGCTGTAAATAATGTTGTCTTTGAGACCTTGGTTTAAGGATTCTTTAAGCTATATTTTGTCTTTCATTCTATCATGTCTATTGTTGTTACACCCGAGTTGTCTCTTCAATAACCATTTATCCATAATCTCAGAGACACAAAAGATATTATATAATTACTTGTAAAATAGAAGAACCATAAATCTTTTTTTGCCAAATAAAACTTTACAATACCCCACGACAAGATTTAAGGAAAAACCATCGAAATACAAGGAACTTTAAAATCACTTCTTTGTACGTGTCAACATTGAAATCCCCATAAACGAGAACTTTTAAATTCTAAATGTTTTTCAAAATCTCTTAAAAGATGTGGATATCAATGTTTCCAAGTTTTATAAACGAAAAAAGCTCAGAGTAAATATTTAATGGTCTTACCATCTACTGTAATGCATTGTGCATCAAATGGAATACATAAGCGGAACAAACCCTAATAGAACAAACACGAGAATACAGATTTAAGTGAATGGTAATCCCTTTGACTTAAAGCTTCATTTAATTGTAATTCACACCTTTCTACCTGCCTAAAGAAATATTTATTGTCAAGTACAACTATTGACTGTTAGATATACCATAACATGGTAACTGATACTTCTTATTTCTTCGAAACTATGGAATGGTCTACTTGTTATTTCTCCGAAACTACGGAATGACCACTACATGTTTCCAAGCACATATTTGAAAGGTGTTAAGTGTTTGTCAATTGGAGCAAATTTACTATGTAGTTAAGAATAATATGAAAGCATAAAATATTGCTTAGCAAAGTGATTGAAGTGTGTTGTTTTTATGATATAAATGTATTTTAGTATGAAGTTTTTGTTAAGCAACCAAATTGATAAGATGGTCATAAGAAGTTTCATATTCATTTAAAATCATGACAATTGGACACTTGATTTTGTGGCTGTCAATGCCGTTTTTCTTGGACTATAGGACGGTGCAAGAGTCTTCACTGCTTAAACTTTTTAAAAAAATCTATTTTTTTCAATGATTCTGCTTGTCATTAAAAAGTTTTAGAATTAACCATCAAAGTCAAAGATCGATCACAATTAATGTTTTTGAATGATGAATTTTGCAGAAAGATATGGCATATTATTTATTCACCCAAGATTTTTTTTAAAAAACGTTTTCCTAAAATAGAATTTGCACCGCGATTGCAAACCTGTCAAAAAAATAGTGATTAACTAAGTCTCCGTATGGGCACGTTTATTATTGAGATATATTCTATTTAATATAAGACCATTTTATTCTGTTTTATCAAATCCAACATGAAATAACTGATTACTAAATCAATAAATCTGTGAAAATCAAAACCAGCTCTTTTGATTAAGAAATATTTAATACAGGGTCCTTTCCTTTGACTGATAAAGATTGAACAGTTTATAGTTTGGAAAGATTATTTTAAAGAAGCATGTTACATTGAGTTCTAGATAAAACCATTCCTCTTTAGTGTGTTATACAATAAGTAGGTCAGGCCATATTTTAGAGTAGAATACAAACAAAAAAATTAGACTAAAATAAAAAAAAGTATTTTCTGAAATTTAAAACTGTAAAAGCACTAGGGTCGATATCGTAGGCACCGACTTGGGTTTACTTTTTGTTCAAATACTTAAGGTATGAGTGATTTTCTTTCGTTACTTGCGGTATTCTAACTTCCAATTCCTTTAGACTGCTTCTGGCAAGAGGTAATTTCTTTAATCTAGTAACCAAAAGCAAACTGTTTTCTTGACACCCTTTTTGCTATTTTTAAATTTTCAAAGAGATACAAATTCTGATTGCAATCTCTTTTAGAAATACTAGCACTATGTGATATTTATTTATAGTCAATTAAAGGAATTTTAACTAGAATATTTATTTCTATTTTTTTTTTACAAATTAACTTACTTAATTTCAGGCTTGAAGAGAATTACTGTATCTGTGAGGGCGTTTGTCTGCCGAGATGTATACTATATGCTCATTACCTAGACTTCTGTAGAAAAGAATCCTTAGAACCAGCATGTGCTGCAACATTTGGAAAGGTAAACAATCAAAAAGAAAAAAAAAAGAACACCTTCGTTTTTCTGATCTCATTATTCTGGTCAGCTGCAGCATTTGGGAAGGTAAACAAAAATAAAGACAAAAACGAACATTTTCATTATTCTGATCTGCTGCATCATTTGGAAAGGTAATAAAAAAATTGTGCTTCAACATCAGAAAAGGTAAAACCAAAAGGAAATACAATTGAAATTTACTAGATGTGTTTAGGGTTTAGGTTAGATTGTAAACATTCGAAAATGACCCTTTTGTATTAAAACATTATACTTTCAGTTTCATTTTTCATAATATTTCACAGTTAAGAGATTTTCAAATCAAAGCCTTTGTAGTTCCTTATTTTATGTGTTCAAAGAAGCAGAGGTACCAATGGGGTATCCAAATGTCAAAAGCCCGAAAGGGCAGAGACAAAATCAGTAAACACCAACAAGAACGGGACAAAAACAGACATGTAAAACATGGAAACACAAAATAACTGAATGTAAATTAACAACGCGAACTCTAGTCGAAACAAGAGTGAACTCAGGTGCTCCGGAAGAGTAAGAAGTTCCTGCTTGCTATAGCACACCCGTCGCGTTGCCAATAGTCTATTCAGCGTGTCAAATCCGCTAAAGTCTTGTGTTGAAGGTTGAATCTTTTGTTTGTTTACTGTCTTTATCTTCACATTTTTTTTGCTGTGGTTTATGCAGTCATAGTTGCTGTTGTTAATTGTTAATATACATAAAATATAAATATTGTTAAAATATTGGTCATATAATGCTATTAATTTTTAGCGTTAATGAATCAACAATAATTATCATAAATATTATTTTAAAAATATTTTTTGTTTTTTTAGACAATACGCCAGAAGTTTCCACACTTGACAACACGTCGTTTAGGAACAAGGGGACACTCAAAGTAGGTTCCGAGAGCCGGTGGTGTAGTGGTTAACGCGTCGGGCTACTAACACCGAGGTTCGTGGTTCGATCCTCGTCCGGGGTGAAAATTTCATGAACCAATTTTCCGACTCTCTCTTGACACCATTTGCGAGGATGGTCTCAAGGAACGATGCCAGTCCTTCGGAAGGGACGAAAAAAGGTTGTCCCGTGTATGTGGAGAGCAATACCCCATGCACGTTAAAGACCCCTTTGTAGATTTCGATAAGAGTAGGCTCAATGGGGGCCGCTACAAAGGCCACACTCGCAATCTGCTAGCTGGAGAGGGATTTATATAAGCATCAAGCTTGTTTCCCAATCCAGGATAAATAAATATGTTTAAATTAAAGTAGGTTTCAATTGAATTTATTTAGAATTAACATGAAAAAAGTTTAAATATATATCTAATTACTTTAAAAAAATGTTCAAAAACTCGGTAAAGCATGCTTCTATACTATACATGTATTGATAAAAAATGCTATTTAGAAACTTGTCTCAATTTTTTGTGTTTAAATGAAATAATTTTTGTAATGAGTTTTACTGGAAGTTCAGTTTATTTGCTATTTGCTATTCAGCAGGAAATTACATGTACTACACAATTTCCAAAAAAATGATATTACAATGTGTTTTTTTTTATTTGATTAAGGTATCATTACTATGGAATTGGTATAAGAGAGACCAGTCAATATTATCATTCTGTGTATACCGGAAAAGGACTAACACGGTGAGTAATCGTAACTTCAAAACAGAAGATTTTATATTGAAAACGAGGTATAAAAATGATGTACTGCGTAAAAATATTTACCATATATGACCTCCTTGTAAAAAGCTGTGATGTAATTCCAAAATAATAAAAGACATTTGAACTAAGAGGTAGTATTTTCACAGGGAAAGTGTTAACCTTTAGTTACATAACACATTTCAAGTGTTAAAGTAAGCAAGAAAATTTTATTTATTTATTGCACATAGAAATAAAATACGTTCTTATAAAGGGTGCTTATATCAATATAGAACTTGTTTAAAGTCACTTTTAGGTGTTATTTCAAACACTTTGACCAATATTATATTGACAGTTGTAAATTTATTTCAGAAAGTAAACTATTTTTCTATTAACCGTAGTGAGAGTGGTTTTTAAAATCAAAAGAAAGCCCACACAGAGTACCATTATGCTATATCAATGCAGAAAAATGCACAATTAGACACGTTTTCACAGTTAAGAACATATTACACATTTTGCATGCCTTGGTCCATGTCAATAGTATAATTTAGCATGGATTTACAACTCTTATAACTATAAACACTTACAAAATTTAGCAGATTTATAATCACTTCTTAAGGACTTTATTGGTGTCAAGACATATTTGACAGCTTTTTTTACATTTTCAAAGTTTGATATTACAGGTGTTCAGTTATGCAATAAAATGTAGGTTATGCTTCAAGTACTTTGTACCCATTGCAAGACCCACATTTTCATTTCGAAATGCATAATGGTTGTAATATCTTTTTGCTTTTAGAACCAAAGGGTAAATATTTGTCATCATACAATTTTGCCTTAAAATGTTAGTAATTGTGAATAAAACATTTTCCGATCCTGTTCTGGAAAACCCAAATTGAATTTAATATTCAATATTCACTTCCCAGTAAATTTGATGCACCAATTAAGTAAGCCTTATCTTATCTACGTAACAGTATTTATTCCATAAATAATGTAGTGCCATTTTGGCTGCGAAATTTATGACATAACTCGATAACATGAAACCTGTTACTTTAATTTGTGAACAAAAGATTCAATTCAGCTACATCTGGTTTTATTCAATTTATCTTTACCGTTTTATAAAGGTATTGAATACGGCTCTGTGATGAAGTCTTTTATTATTTGATTTTACGTTTGTCCTGACCGTCTAGCTTATCAAACTTCGACAGAGGCTATTATGAACATGATGAACAGCTTATGAATGCCTTAGAATCGAATAATACATTTATGTTAGAATTTTATCTTCCCTTTATAAGACTAGGGAGAGATTGAATATATCTTCTAGTCGTAATGTACATAAAAGAAAGGGTCTTATCGGACAACCTTGATTACGAGCTTCCAGCGATGGATATTTGTCGACATAAATCCAATTATATTTATTTACAAGATAAAGATAGAAAATCTCATATATGAATTTACTTATTATTTTGGGGGACCTTTAGAATAGAATTGGTCATATATTTCATGATTATGTGTTCACCATTTTTTCTCTTAAAAACTATTTCATCACTCGTTCAATTGTGATGATTTTTTTTATCAACTTGTGCCAGTTGATTCAAATGTACATACAAAAGAAAAACTGGCAAAAAGAAGTGAAAATAATTATTGCTTACAAATCACATGTAAAAAATTGCAATATTATTATGTCTCTCCTATTTTTTTCAATTCATAGCAAACAGTTATAAAATTTCATATCCAAATTTAACAGCATGTGTTGTAAGATTTCTATGTGAGTTTTTTCACCTTTTTAAATTTTAGACGAACCTATACAATTTCGTGGAAGAAAACATGTGATTATTGAGCAAAAAATCGTGATTGAAACTATTTCTCCACCTCCGATATTTTTTTAGTTCGTGAAAAGTTGCATGCTGAAAACAAGAAAAAGAAACTTTTTTGGGAAAGAAATCGTTAAATTTACTCCTAAGTAAGGGAAAACTTATATTTCTATAATGATTATAAATTACACGAAATCACTAACATTTCTTTTTTATATTCTAGGTTTTCCGGATGCAAGCTGAAAAATGAGGTAATTTAAAGATTGACAATGCTAATTTGTTTTATTTGAAATACATCCTTTTAAAAGCATCCAAAAAGAGTTTTGATCTCCGAATTTTCCATACCCCGTTAAGGTCTTATTTCCCCATCACAAAAAGATCACGATAAAAGATTGAGTATACGAAAATTCATTTTATCATTGTTTACATTTAACAAATTTATTTCTTCATCTTTATTTACAATGTTTAAATGGGATAATAATTTATCTCTGTGTTTTATCATTAATCTAAGTATCACTTTCCTAATCCTCTATACTTACATGGTTGTCGCCGTCAACCCAGGTATGCCTTTGACACCACTGTTTTACTAAATGCTTCTTAATGATGTTGGTGATTATAATTGACTAGGGTCAGACTCACTGATGGTTTTGATTCTTGTGTAAAATGTTTCCCTTAAACGTCTGAAGATAGTAGTTTAAGACCCGTGTTAGTTTATACATTGTCATTATTTGTAATTTATTAGCATTATTTGTTACACGGTCTTCTTGCAGCGGAAATCAACAAATAGCTGTTTTTACCAAACGCTGAAACATTTCATTAACGCATTTCTAAATTCCTTTTAGGAATTTTGTTTGTTTTAAAAATGTATGCTAAAACGTGTTTATTTTGTCCCTGTTTATATTGTATTGTTTTTTCTTGTGTAAATTGAATGAATGGTAGATAAAAAATTGTGCATATATTTAATCTTTATTTTAAGAATTTCCAAATCTATTTTTTTTATATATGATATATATAATAACATGTTTATGTATAAAAAAAACTAAATTTATTTTTTGGGAAAAATGGGATAGTTTAAAATTGCAAAAATTAACTATCACGATTAAAAAGAATCAATAAAAATGAAGCTATTTTCCAGCAGCTTCAGAATTAATCTGATATTATATATATATAAATCGATTTTTTCTAAAATATATTTCTATTAATTTTTATAGGGTGGATTTACTAGGAAATACACCTTAAGTTCTAAGACGGGGACACTTTTGCCAGAGTTTCCAAATGCTCAATATCTAATATTGCCACTTTCCATTCCTCGAGATAAGGTAAGTTGCTTGAAATATAATTATTCAGGTATTTAGCATTGGTACAAACTAAGCGTATGAAGTTAAAATATTTTTCTATGATTTTTGGTAGCATATGTTTCATTTTATCACATAATTCATCATAAAGGTTCATTGCTTTGCTTTTATTGTCCTCACTCAATGTTAAGCCTAGCAGTGACGTATTGTAACTGAACTGTATTGTAGAATATGGTAAAAATTTTAAAACAGACCAATTCCAAACTTCGTGTATTTAAAGGACAATTTATAACTAAAATTATACTATAGAATTTCAAGTTTTGCTATTTTAATGACTAACAAGTGACAAACATATGCAAGGTATATGTCAAAAATTTTGTCATGAAATATCATATACTAAATTTCCCAATTGTTTAACAAATAAAGGTAATAACAAAATTACCGAACTTGGAGAATAAATCTCAAATGTCCATAAGACTAGACAAAACAAGGAAGAAATACCGGGAAAATTGAAGACCGACTTGGTACAGGCATTTCAAAAGAAATGGTGGGTTAAACCAGGTTTTAAGGCGCGCCAAACCTCCCTCTTCCATTGCGGTCTTTGGGTCCGGTAGTTACACAAAACACAACAGGTTTGTGATGATATATCAGGGATGCTTGGGTGATCATCTTAGTAATATCATTGCATGAAGATTTAATTAATTGCAAAAAAATAATAAATTTGTTTCCTTTGATATGAACGTGGATAAACACAAAAAGGAAACAAGACAGAGACTACAGAAAAGTCCCAATACGTCACAACCATGAGTGCGGTCTTTATACCACATTCTTTCTCCATATACTGGATGCTTTAATAGACCAACCCTTGCTAACTTTTGTTCTGATTAATCCCCAATTAATATTCTCTGCATGATGCTTTATTTTTGGCTTGTCAGTAGCTCATGAGGACTAAATGATATTTATTAGCTCTACAAAGTAGTCTTCTATCAAATTTAATATATTTTATTGCATTTTCCCAAATGTTTATTGATCTGGAGATAAACTTTGTACTCCGAGCTTGTTTATTAATTGCTTGAAAATCCAGTCTTATTCTTCTTATGAAATGTTTCCAACAATATTAACCTTGTGTAAACAAACGTTTGTTGACTTAGTCATTGCTGTCTTAGAAATTATAAAAGGAAAAATGTATCAACGTTAAATTTATCACTACGGTAATTTACGTAGCCACGGCATATGTCAATCCGAGTGAATTAGTCCGGCACGTAAAACTAACCATTAACTTAAAATCTGATTACAAAGGTAAACTTTGGATAAATATTTACCCATAAGAACATTCAGGTTTTAGCATTTGGGGCTGTGGTCTTTTACTCGGTGTAATCGTATATAACTATAGTAAATTACCCAGGTCAAACGTTTATTGTATGTAAACTAACAAAAACAACAAATGGATAAGCGAATAAGAACTCCAATGAAAAACACGTGTGTGATTTATGCATAGTAATATCAGTGTCTGAGCTTATTGTAAGGAGCCAAGACGGACAGGGACATATTAAAAGTTGGAAAGATACAGTTCCGTCTTTTATTGGACTAATCTATAGGGATTATTCTTTCAAATAGAAAATATTTTAATAAAATGACTCATGCACAGAAAAATTGGCTTGGTATTTTAACAAGGCCTACCATAAATATAGGCAGTCTTTAACATAATATACGACTTTAAAAAGTATATATTTTTTTCTCCTTTTATTCCTCTTACTGTACCGTACCCTCTTACTAATTTATTGTAGAAGTGTTGTAACTATATCTTACAACTCAAAATGGATGACACTTTGTTGTAATTTTGTTTCATGTAATACGTGGTTAAAAGAAATGATTGATCAAAGAAGGGTTTTATGTGGTTAAGTAAACTTTTTTGCTATCAAAGGCATTTGGTTGTGATATCATTTACTCAAGTGCTATTCTCTGTAAGAAGCAGGTAATGAGTGAATCATGATTTAAAAAACACACAAGATTGATTTCAAAATACTGTTCAAAAGGCTTAAAAAGTAACAAAAAGTGCATTGGCACTACTCAAAAGAGTCAGAAATTTGAGATTTGGTTGAAATGCATATAAAATTTGGATCAAAGGGGGAGATAACTCGTGTCAAGTCATATCATTGTAACAGAAATTTTACTCTATCCTCTGACACTGGAGATGACAACTAATAATTGTTTCTTCATTAGAAGGCTATTTTGAGTGACAATGCATTATCAAAACCGTGTGGTTTTAAAATCATGATTCAAACATTTTCGATTTTGCCTGATTCTTTAAGAGAACTGCACTTAAAAGAATAAAAAATCTTAAAATGAATTGTTTCTCTATAGCCCTTTTATGCAAATGAGATTCTAGTGTGATAAAACATGTTCATCCATATCATCTCGACAGGCGAAGAGTTGTTAAAAAATGAGTAACAACCTCTCAAACGAATAAAAATTTCACAATGATAAAATTATAAACGTTTTTAACAAATTCAAAAATAAACTCTTACTTCTTATAGGAATGGTCTTTCAATTTAATTAATATATGACATCTAATTTTAAAAAAACACACCTTTTTATGAACACTTATTTCTTATCAATGTGAAACTGTCACTTGTTTGATGGGTTGGAATAACTCCTCATTTGTTGAGTTTTGTCTAACCTGTTTTTAGTTACAAAATCATATAAGTTATATTTGACATTAAGTTTTTTTATTAAACTGTCAATATCTATTCTGTTGATTAATACACCATTTACTTTATTTGGTATACTCCCGCAAACAAGGTTGTGGTTTACATAGGTATCATTCTGTCTTTCTATCTCCGTCTGTCCACAAAATTCCCCAAACCTCTTCATGGTTTTGATGCAACTTGATATGTAATGAAGATCATCACACGGTGATGTACATGAGGGAATCCGGATATCATTTAGGGAAAATAATTGATCTTTAGTTTTTTTACAGAATTCAATAAAAAGCGGGAGTATCTTTTTGTGAGAACGCTAATAGCTCTTCTATTTTTCCTGTTTTAGGTAGAAACATTTATCATGATGTACAAGACTCATTGTCAGTGTATCCTAGATACAGCAATAAATGCAAACTTTGAAGAGGTAAGTAGTTCATATAATTCCGTAAACAGCTTGATAAAACGCAACAATTAAAATGACATACCTTATCTCAATTTCATATTGTAACACTAGTAATTTGTTTCTTTTTTTACACTTGGTCAGCTTAACATATATTTGAACAATCTTAAAATATTACTGACAATACTGACTTTACGGGCGATAACCACTGATGGTGGACCAGAGGTCCCCGAGGGTAATCACAAGCCTGGTCGTCAGACTTGTCTGACACGATTTGCCATAAAATTTCTAATATTTTGTTGCTGAAATTTCCGATTTTTAAATTCTAAATTTTTTAAAACACCAGGTTTCTTTCCTTGTAATGCACATGGTCGATATCCTCGGTGTTGGATTTGGCTTTCCTGTTCGAACTTTTTGGTTTTAAGAACTTTTCATTCAACATTTTTGGTTTTTGATCTTCCAATATTTTGATTTAAAGTCTGCTGATGAGAGGTAACTCCTTGAAATATCGATATATAGCATATTCAAATTAACCGTTTATACCCGCGTTTTGGTATTTGTAATTTACAAATACCCGCATAAGAAAACATTGAACAAGGTATTATTTGAAACTGGAATTATTTTGGAAATTGGAAAATTAAATAAAAAAATTTTGAGTTAGACTAAGCCTTACTAAGGGGTTAGTCATGCCGGCATGGCTAAGGGGGTTAGCTAGTTTACACAATAATTGTTACAATACTAACCCAAACCATTAGTCATGACAGCATGACTAACCCCCTTAGTAAGGCTTAGTCTAACTAAAAAAAATTAATTTAATTTTCCAATTTCCAAAATAATTCCAGTTTTAAATAATACCCTGTTATTTATAGTTTGTAATGACTTTTCTTACAACAAAGATTTTTTCTTTATTTCATAATGTAATTTTGTAAAAATTATAAAATCATAAATTTATGATAAAGTATCCATGGGTATTAGTCTTGGCGCCATTGGTGTGTTAATGAAATTTATGTTTAATTTTTCGTTTACTCAAGGCTAAGGATGATTTAGCAAAATTGGAATTCAAATCAGGAGATCAATATAAAACACCATTTAAGTCTCAAGTAACATCTTATAAATGCTCCTTGATATTCAATGATTACAAATGTATTGATTACCTGATTTAAATTTCAATTGGAAGACCTCTCTATCCCCTATTGCAGTTTGGTGTCTTAAAATTCCGAATGTGTTTCGGTCCGTAGGTATGCTAGCTTAGAAGACTTTAATTCCTAATGAACTAGACATGGCTTTTAAGATCAACTTTGACTAAAGTTTAAAGATCATTGAAATCATTACTTTTTGGTTGAAACGCTTACGGTTCTCATGGAAAAGTTAGATTTTTGTCGGTAGTTTTTCACACATTAGTAAACTTAAAGGAAATTATAAGTAATTTATGAAAAAGCGTATGTGGTAAAAATTTATCAGGTGAGATACTTAATGGAAGGTACAAAAATGTTTTCGTTATTTATTAAAGGCTGAGGGTTTTTTGGTAAGAAATGCTTACAAAAAATATGAAATATAGTATAGGCCAAACATTGACTTGACAGTCTTGATAAAACTCAAATTCACACCACGACATATTAACTATCGTTTGAGGATTTTTAGACTTATTGATATAAATTTGACAAAGATAAAAGGTTAAAGCTTCAAATACTCTTTGGTCCAGATTTATTGAATATTGTAAGAAATTTTTAAAACATATTTCATAAAAATGCCACCCACCTAAACATTTTTGATAATATATTTAGATCTTTTAAGTCTTGAGATAGGATGGCCGATAAAAGTTGGTTGTTTCTGTTACTTGATCTATCTTTTCGGCAATCTACTAAAAATTCTTTCTCGGTTGGAAAGAAATTGATCATAGTTTACGGGGTTTTCGTTTTGCTTTTTTTTCATTCTATATAGTTTCCTTTCTTTGAATTTCTAGTTCAACCCTTTTTTCGCCTATTTTTTACCGGGTATTAAAGACAAAATGTGTTTATCTCATTAATTTCCTTTTTTTTAAATGAAGTATAAGTTCGTCACTCTCAACGTAGAAATAGGAAATAAGGTAACACATAAGTCGTTGGGATGCATCTGTAAAAAACTTTATTAATTCTAGTTTTTATGTTATGATTTTGAATTATAATTGTCTTAGATATATTAAAAGTAGTTTATAAACATTGCTTATAAGAACTAAATAAAATGAATATTAAAGTGACCTGAAGTCAATGTTATTTTGGAGTAAAAAAAGTTAACCTGTTTATGTTATTGGTATGTAGGAAAAGAAATTTGGACATATGCAACAAATTGATCTCCCTATATCGTTCCCACGAGTTTTTGTACAGCAAGACATGCATGCATCACAATGCAACAATTTTTTTTTATAAAAATATATTGTTGGTTAAAAAAAAGTATTCCTATCCCAATAACAAAATCTTTTTTTTCTACAAAGCCCTAGTTTTAATTGTCATGATAAAATTTGCTTTGCATTAACATTTTTTAATCAGGAATAAGATTTAAAACAAGGAGATTAAGACCTGACACATACTTCAATGTATTTCTTTTCATAAGATGAACCAAGTTCAAAAGCATTCAGTACAAGACAGGAAAACTCAATACTAACTTGTCAGACCGTTAATCCTAAACTCATAACATTGTGTAAACCTTAAATCTGTATGGGGTATGGTTAAAGGACAGATCTCATTGTGGAATTAAGAAAATGAGTCATCGACATGGATAATACTAAATTGTCATGACCATCATTGCTGGCTAAGAACTCGTTTTGTGTTCAAGTATTTAAAATATTATGTAATATTAATTTTATTAGTGAAGATTATTATATTTATTGACCTAGAATATTAGAATTACATATTTTTGATTTTAATATCTGTCATAAATATTCTAAATTTAAATTTTTAGTGTTAACATTATAATTTCAAATCTTGATCCTGTGAAATATTTGTAAATGGAATAGAAACAAATGTTGACCAAAATCTGAAATCAAAATGTATACAAGAATATGAGTTAATTTCATTACAACTCGGACAGTAAATAGTGTTTGGTTTATAGACAAACAAAATGTTATCTGAACTGTTTTACTGAGTATGTGCAATTGCATACAAAGCCCGTATAAGAACACATTATCAGAAGGTGTATATATTTACATGTGATCACTTTCTATATTAGTCGGTTTGTACTATTTTTCTAGAATTCATCCCTAGTTTTGTATCAGTCTCTTACTTATTTTTTCACAGTTCTTAAATTTGTTGTTCACCATAAATGACCCCTGTAAAAAACCGTGTTACTCTTTTTCTGTTTGTTATAGCTCCCTATCTTATAGTCTGTTTTCTATCGTTTTCGTTCCTAAATTCTCTCAAAACTCCTCTCAGTTGTCTATAGTCTGCTGTTCCCTATTTTGTTCTTGTGCATGTCCACCTAAATAGATCACCAGAAAAGAACATATCTGAAAAAAAAATCAGCCTAAGAAAAACACATAAATTGTCACTTCAAATATTTAGTAACTTTATTTGTCTTTATTTTTCAGATTCAGAACTTTTTGTTACATTTCTGGCAAGGACTTCCAGAACACTTGTTCTCTCTCGTAGAAAACCAAGTGATTATAGATGTAATTTGTGTCTGTGATAATATTTTGTACAAAGTAAGATATTTTGTTATCCACCAGAGTCTATAGATGTCTTGTGTACCATTTTAAGCGTTTCCTATACAGCATTTGACATTTCTTTTTCTCCAATAAACAAAATTTCTTCTCAAACAAAAAAGTGAGTTATATCTCAAAGCTTCAATATGCTTTTTAGCATTTCTTGACAATTTTAATTTAGGATTTTGGATTTTTTTAATAAAATCTTGTGTTAGTAAATGTGTCATAGATTTGCATACCTTTTTCATGGTTTATCACATATTATTTTTATTTTAGGTACTAACGGAGGTATTAATACCTTCTACAATGCAAGAAATGTCAGAAACGTGAGTACTTAGTTAGTTAATCAAAGTGAAAACTGAAATGCCAAATAAGCTCTTTAGTTGGGATTATCGTTATTCATCATGTTCATATTGTTTTACGTTTTTTTTTAACTTTCTTCAAAACATAAATGTAGTTATCAAATATAAAGGAACCTCTTATTGCCATCTAAAGCTGTTGTCTAATGTTTATTTCTTTTTATTTTAGATTATTGTGTGACATTAGAAATTTTGCCAAGCATTGGGAAAACTGGGTGGCAACATCACTCGAAAATTTACCAGAAAAATTATCTGAACATAAACTTCCAGTTGCAAGGCGGTTTTCATCAGCATTAAAACGACAAACCTCGTTTTTGCATCTAGCTCAGGTATGATTACACGTGTAGACTAAATATTTTGTCAATCCAAAATCTGAATTTACTATTTTCATCAGGCTGTGCAAATGCATTTGGTTTTTTTATCAACCAATGAGTTATATATAGTGATTCTAACTATTATATTAATTAATCAGCAATGTACTTTTCTTTGGTTTTCAATAAATTATCAATATAAACTTTAATCCAACAGTTCCTCATATACTGTAGGAAAGCTTTTGCTGTTCTGATTTCAGTCGTTATAATTTGTTACACTTTATCTTAAAACGTATTTTTACTTACAGACTGCCAGACCAGTATTGTATGATGCTGCCCTCGTTAACCAGACAATTGAAGATGTTGACAGGATAGATCTGAATAGTATAGGTTCTAATGCCTTGTCTTCATGCAATGATAATGACAGTGACTTAGATGTAAATGCTGAATGTAAGTTTAAGATTATTTTGAATCTCTAGGGGACGACCATTTGATCCCGAGGGGGGGGGGGCCTGGCAGTTTCGGTCGAGACAGATTATTTATTTTCAAAATTTTGCGGGCAAGAATATTTATTTTCTGCATACAATAGCTTATTTGAGCAAAGATCTTGGGACAGATTATTTATTTTCTTGCAAACAAATGCCAGATTATTTATTATATCAAACTTTTTCCAGGCCAGAATATTTATTTACAAAAACTGCCAGCCCCCCTCAAAATCAAATGGTCGTCCGCTTATGTATTTTGGATCTGAGGTAAATTGGAAGACAGCAAGCAGCATTTCAGGTTTGTGATTGTTTTCCATGTTTGGTTTACACAGTACACTACTGATAGATAGAGATTGTGTCACACACTCCTTACCTTCATCACATTTTCTACCATTTTGATGATGTTTTCATGCCCATTTTTTCTTCTGCAGATTTTGAAAATCAAGGAATAATGTGTGATTTTTGTAACCAATAATCTATTAACTAAGTTAATGAGGCTTATAACTGTTGCATGACTATACTCTATACTCTGATTACCAAATTCACTCTTTTTTAACACACCAGGTTTCTTTCCTTGTTTTGCACACAGCATAACCAAATCATAACCGGATTAGATCGGTTTTGGTATTTGTATTTTAAAGAGTTATATGCAATGTTTGTCAAAAAGAACATCTTTATAGTTCCCCCAATTTTTGTGAAATCTTGAAATACACTTCATCCAGATTGCTAAATGTTATTTTCTGAAGGAAGTCTGAAATTTATTTATCAATGTAGTAGTTATACATACAAAATCATTGATTTTTACAGTTTTGAAAGAGTTTAAAGAACTTTTAAGGAAACAAGCAACAGTAGAAGCATTTACAGAATGGCTTGATGCATTGGTTGAACAAAAAGTGGTAAAGGTAAATAGATATGGATCCTTATAAAATTAAGAGGAAGTTTCAAACCATAAAGCATTCAACGAATAGTAGTGTTTTGTGTCAAGAAAAAGGAAATATTTGTAGTCAGTGTTTCACCTATATCGTCTATTCTAAATTATTTTACTCAAAGCCACAGATAGACACTTTACGGGTAGTATCAGTTCATGTTTCCCCTCCTTTTTCAAACCTGTAATTGTATTTGTAATAATATCTTTTAAATGCACAATTGAAGTATTTGAGAGATTCATCGTTTATAATGTTAAATTCAAGCCATTATTTTTTTATCTTTTTTTAGCCTAGCAAACAAAATGGAAGATCTTTCAAGAAACGTGCTTCAGCTTTTTTGCTGAAATGGTCTTTCTTTGGAGCACGAGTGATGCATAACTTGACACTTAATAATGCACAGTGCTTTGGTAAGCCAATTTTTAAAGTCTTCAACTACGACCTTGCAAGACAAAAAGTATCATTTTGCTAAACTGTGACCATATTTCTGTGAATTGTTAATATTGCATTAAATGACATGCAAAATATTCAGTGCAAGATTTAAATTCCAATTCAAATAAATCTCTAAATCTTTGAATATGTTATCACCTTCAATAAACTTTTTTCAGCATTTAGAGCGCTTATTAAGATGATAGTCAAACGTTATTGAATAAACATTGTTTTGATAAAATAAATCTTGCCTGAGATTCTCCACCAATTATATAAAGCCTGAACAACAAAATAACAGATTTCATGATACTGTTTTAAGATTTTAAATGCATATTTAAGCGCAGTATTTGCATTTATTACCTGCTGTAATGCTTTGATGGTTATATTTGTACCAGGATCATTCCACCTGATAAGAATGTTATTGGATGAATATGTATTACTTGCTGTTGAGACACAGATACATGTAGAAAAGGACACAGAATTGCAATCTCTGCTTGAAAAACATATGAAAACAGGTATACATATGTACAGGATTATTTGTCGATGCAAGCAACCAATCATCAATTAAAATATTAAAATAAGTGATACTGTACATGTCTAAAAAGTTAAGAAAACATTGGATTGTAATCAATACCAATATAAGGATGCGACTGTGTTGTAAATTTAATTTTCTAAATCGTCAAATAACTGAACGGTTTTAAACATTAATTCGAAATCCCCAAATTTTTATTTATGTGATTGCTTGTTACATGTTTCCTGATTCAAAGTTTATATATAAGTCATGTTAGTTCCTGCAAATGTTAAGTAAAAATGAGTAAAAAATTTTAATTTTACTTTATTTCTCATGTGTAGATGAATCAGGTCCTAGACCTATATCAACACAACCAAGCACGTGCTTCCTTGCCAATAGAAGAGACGGAAACACCCGAGTAAACCCGGCCAGTATGGTTAAAACCGAACACTGTCTAGATCGGCATATGAATGGAATAGGACCGTTTGGATTACACAGTGACAATGACAAGTCACCGTACATCTCTAACCATATAAACAATCTTACAGCAATGACACAAGTTAGTTCATAATAAATATGATACCTAAATGTTAAAAAGTCGATGTTCCATATCAGCTTTAAAAGTAAATGCTTATTTACTAGTTATTTTTTAAAGTGGGGAACAATCCATCCACAATTGTTCATATATTTAAGGAATTTTTAGCGGTGTGACATGTGTCTTCTCTTAATAAACAAACACACCAACTTTTTGATGATGATAGTACACAAATGAATATTTAAAAGATCACAGACAAGCAACGAATCATATCATTTTTGATTATGAAAAGACTGTTAATTAAAGCTAAGTATGCATTTTAAATGTTAAGTGCTAATTTTTGCATGGTTTGAAACATGTTGATTGTCCTTTGTTACAGACAATCCAGGGAGGAAGCAATCTACTGACACCACCCATCTCGCCAATTGTTATGAACCCAATGAGATCAAGTGTTATCAATCAACCAATATCCTATGTCTCCCAACCATCACTAAACCCATCTTATCCATACCTTGGTGAGTACTGTCGTTTTGAATATTTTGAATTGGAGTGAGTGAGTGAGTGAGTTGGTGTTTTACGCCCGTGCAACGCTATATAGGTTATTTACAGGCGATGAACATGAAAAGGGTGATAAAATGAACATGAAATGATGATGATAAATGAAATATGGGGATGGGGCGGGAAACAAAGGACCGGTAAATTTTGAAGAACCACAGGAAAAGGGGAGAGGTGGGTAGGGGCGGAAAATTTAGCCTATGTGGTGCACTACTTGGCGGTCCACAAAGGGGTCTTTTACGTGCATGAAGCGTGGCACTCTCCACACACGTTGGCCCACTTTGGTCGGCGGTCAGGGTTTCCGTATTATAGACCTGACAACCCCCGCGGACGAGGGCCACCCTATTCAGCCACCTAGGGTACACACTTGGTCGCTCTGTGGGCTGAGCACTGACCCGACGTCAGAATCCCAAGACCCTTAGTCGCCTCTTACGACAAGCTAGGCTATGCTGCGGGCCTATTCGCCACCCGGGCCCCGCACGGGACTTTTGAATTGGAACTTTAGTCATCAAACTGCAAATGAAAGTAGATTTCAGCTTGTTGTTTTGGTATATGTGACATTTGAATGATCATCTTCTCTCGGTCCTTTAGTTGTTACCTTGATTTAATGGTCATTACTCATTATGATTTACTACTGAACCTTCATGAATTATATAGCCAAGCATTTGAACACTATTTTGTACGTTTTTGCTCAAATTTGTATTCGATTTTTCCACTTAAGAATTGTAAACCAAGTCAAAAATGAAATAAACAACTAAGCAATAAGTCAAAACGTTTTTACACATACTTTATCATAAAAAATAACTATTAGAAAAACATATTACTAGTATTCTTTTTTAATGCAATATAATACTTAGATTACCTTTTAATGCTAAAAGTGTATGTTTTCTTTTTTCAGGACCACATGACTACCCATCAGCTCCCAATTATAACCTTAACGGATATACATCACCTTATTCTAGTAGTGCCTTTTCACACCCAGTCAACCCTTCTCCATATTCTATCAAAAACGATCTTGACATATTCAACCCATTTTCCGAGTCTTTAAACGACCCATACTTCAGACAATCCTATCCCAGTCCGCAACACCAGGGTTTTCCATCAACGACTGGCCAGAGTCAGACTGGTAGTGCCTTCAATGTTGTACAAAGTAACCCAGCTTATAATGTGCCATATTCAGTTGGAGGTAAGTCTGAATTATTTCCCTTTATTCTTTCATGGTTGTTTAATACGAAAATTCACTTCAATAGTATTTTATTATACAAAATTTTCTTTAACTAAAACGTCCTTTATATATATGAATGTAAGTTTTGTCATTTAAAAACACCTCTATGTATCTGGTTTTAATTCTCTTTGAAATGTCCATGTTAGTCTTGTTGAACATAGAAATTGTATCTTGATACAAAATGTATGTCCTGAATTATTTTCTGCAATGTTGATTATTCAGTTGAAGTGTATTACATTATCATTCTTCACTCAAAGTTTGTGTCACCAATATTTGATTTATACAAATGCTGCAACACAGCCTTGAAGGGTCCAGTCCACTAATTCTGAGCTGCGTCGGACTCTTATTAAGGAATCATGATTTAAACAAAAACGGGACAATTGGCAATTAAATAACTTGATTTCTTTTTTTTATAGATTTTTTCAATTCGACTTATCAGCAGCCTACGAAACCACTGGTAGAACATGTGTCTGTGATCCAATCACGAAATCATTTCCAAAATGACATTGACCCCTTGAATATTCTGGACAAACCTCGGCGACAGAACGATGGCAGTTATGGTAGTCCTGCCAGTTGTCACAGTCCTAGGCAAATTCACAATGGTAAATTTTGGTTTTTTTTTAAATACTATTCTCATACTCTACATGTACAAGGACACTTATTGTGAGGTAAATAGGAAAAAGGCTACTAACATTTACCAACTTAATTACGGTAACTACAGTAAATATTTATTTTCGCAGTGATCACTTTCTCAGTTCCCCTAAAAAAACCGTTTTGTTAGATTTTAAATGAATCAATTAAGAGTTAACGCTCCAGCTTATGGAGTTTACGTATTACAATTGATTCGTTACTGCAGAGCTTGCAGGAATTGCATCAACTTCCTCGGCAGAGCCTCACGCTTGACACAAAAATTGTTATCACAATGTTATGTTGCTCCTCGGCTGCTGTTGTCACTCAAAAAGTTTTACATAGACATCATGCACTCATAGAAAAATATGGGATTTCCATCTCTCAGGTGAGTGCAGATGACGGTTTATCATAGGTTTTTTATTTGTCTACCTTTACCGGATTTGACACACTGAATTAGAAATTGATTCTGCGCGAAGGGTTTGCTATAGCAGGCAGGAGCCTCTTACTCTTCAGGAGCACTTGCGTTCACTCTCCCAACGAATAGAGTTGTTGATATTCAGTAGTTTTTGTATATAAATAAAGGTAATAACAAAACTACCGAACTTGAATGATCAATTTCATAGTCCAGAGAAAATGACAAAAACGAATCAGTCATGCCGGAGAATTGGTGGATCAGAGTTTTATATGTTGTCTGTTTTTTGTCCTGTCCTTGTTTGTGTTTACTGGTTTTGTTTGTGCCCTTTCGGACTTCGACATTCGGATGCCTCATTGGCACCTCTGCTTCTTTTATTAAACCATGCATTGTATTAAGTAAAACTAAAATGAGAAAACGAACTGAATTATATAAAATACACATGCTTATTAATTAAACTTTATTTGCTTACTCTAAGCAAATTTTCAAAAAAAATTAAATATATTTCTTTTTCTTTTTATAGTTCACCAATCTGAGAATCTCGGTGACGACATAATCGGTATGGCGGTTTCCGGTATGTTAGCATCAGACCATGAAATGGCACACTTCACTGATCCTGGACCCTTGCCATCCATCAACACTGTCTTTATGACGTGAAATTGATCATTTTTTCCATAATTACTTATTTTGTGTGGGTTAAAAACATCTTTGTAAAAAAAAGTATGAATCATGAAAAAAAAATTGTTTCAGTTTAGGAACCAAATATTTTCAGAAAGGCATTCTGAGTGCAATTTTAGTGCTATATTCCATTGGACTGTGATAGCCTACGCATTAAACAAAGAAATGAACAAAATTGAACTGGAATATTGATGGTGTTTATAATGTATGCAATTGTATAGTGCAAAATGTAAATTAGATATTTGCAATCTCAGATTCCCTTTTATGGTAATTGTTATATATTTGTTATAATCAGCAATAATAATTTTACTAGTAGTAGATACATTTTATTATGATTTAAAATTTGATTACTTTGTATTTATGCAAAAACGTTTAATTATTGGAAAGAGTCAAAGATACTTTGCAATTTATAAATATGCTTTATTTTCCTAGAAAAACAATGATCACTGACATTTTATCATTAAAGATCTATATGTTTTTTTTACTTGATATGATCTGTTTTGTTTAACTTCCATTGTATCATTTGTATTGGACTGATATTGATTTTAATATTACCGGTTTATAAAAATATATTTTATGGCATGGATTAATTCCCCTTTATTGAATATGCTGGAAAAAAGATCTGTTTTGATAGTTGACAAATACATGTAGTTAGGTTACATTTAGATGATGCAAGTAGTTTATTCATTTGTAAATAGCTCAACATCAAAGCGTGAATCTACTTGCCATATATTTATGTTGCAATTTTTTAACGATGATATATACATTCACTTTATCAATTAATTTTTTTCCTTACTAATAGTATATATTCTTAATGTGTCAATCAACTTCAAAATATAATATCTTATCAGATAGAAAATATTTAGACAGGTTTCCCACAGGAGGAATAAAACCTTAAAGGTTGAAGAGACTGGATTATTTTCAAAATACTTGGAATTATTATTTTTTTTAATTTTGGTGTTGTTAGTTTAACGAACAAAACAATATCATTTTTTGGTACGAATTTTAATTCGATATGTTCTTTTATATTTTTTTCTCATTTTAAATTTGATATTTTATTATTGCTTATTAATATATCATTGTATATAATCTTAACTTGTTAATTTGTTGTGTTTTGTTGTTTTATTTTTGTTTACAATTTTGATTATACCTTCTTTGAACAATCAATGTATTGTAATATTCTATTTTACCATATAGAATAAAAGTTTGCAAAGATGGTTTTATTATCATTTACTAATCATTTCTATCTAACCAAACCAATTATGTGCCAAATAATGGATTCTGAAATGCACCTGACACATGATTTCATGTATAAAACATAATCTGTCAAACTCTCACTAGACTAAACAGACTTGTGAAGTTTCGCAAACAACTATACTTACTTTCTTATATTGAAAAACACGACAGTTGCATGTACTTATATTAAGGAAAAGGAAATATAAACACTTTAGAAGACGTATTTTTATTCAGGAGAAAGATGAAAATATATTGCACAACATTGGATAAATTCATATAATATCAGTGACTTTATAAAAATAAATAAAGCACCAATAAGATCTTCTGAAACAGTTCAATTGAAATGCTACCTCGACTTGTACTGCTTGTTGTTTAATACCTGTAAAGCTCGAAGATTTAAAACTGTAAAATGGTGCACCTGAGCAAAGTGGTGAGTTGACAGATGTCCTCAAGTGTAGGGTTTCTTATGAAACAAAATGCATATTACATGAAAATGTCACTGTGCAGATTCATCTTAAAAGCAATGATTTCCAACAATTAAAACTTAACAAATGAGTATAAAAATATCCTAAGCCTATGATAAACTAACAATTACCCAAAATACACTATAAATATGTACAAATATACAAGTAACAAGCAAATAAAAGAGACAACTGTCCAAGAATGACGAAATGTACAAATATATAGACATACATATAGTTTTTATTGCACACAATCAACATAGTTTCTTAAAAATTATCAATTAAATCATATGTCAAATGCTTAAATTGTTGAACTATCTAATTATCTAACACCCTCCCAAAAACAAAATAGCAACAAAATTCAAGTGAATGATTTTTTGAGTAAATTAGTTGCCAATGCATACAACACTGACGATATAGCAACATAAAATTGCTTTTAATACCTACAAAGGAATGCTTCATTCCTAATTTTCTGAAATTCTTGTGTTAAAAATTTCAATTATTAATGCCCCTAATGTTTTTGATTCTTTGTGATCATTTTACCAACTTTACGAAGATTTTATTACATTACAGTTTATACAACTTTAAAATGCACTTTCATGTTTAAAAAAATATAAATAAAATAATAGCATGCTAAAATTAGAAAAATAAAGAACAACTTTATGCTTTGATATAAATTAACTGCAGTTTAAGCCCATACAATTTATGGTTTTATAAGTCTATTTTGCGTAGTTGATATGTATAAATAGATAAATGATACGTACAATGTAATAATGCAGTTCATGAAGGCTGAACTAAACTGAGATGGAAATTCTAACAGTATCGGCTCATATTCGCATCAAACAAAATTCATATAGCTGAGATTCATATATTCCCTAGGACATGAGACACGAGAAAATAATTAAGGGAGATCCACGTTAAAGGCTGACAAATGGGCATAAAAATATGACGGGTTTTTATCAGTCGATGGTTATGCTAAAGCTTTACAGTCCCAAATTAATACATGTATTAACAGGTAATATAGAAACAACAATCAACCTTATAACCTGTGTTTATATGTTCGGGCAAATTATAATTAGCCAAAACGTCGAATGATATTAGCCCAAAATAAAAATCTGTTTTTCAGAATTTTTAGCCCATTTGTAATGCAGCCTTAATATATCAGTTTAGCGACCATAATAGATAATTCAAAATCATTTTAGCGCCCACAACAGGCTCGTTTTTCCTCGGGTTTCTCGTGAAGTTGTAAACCAACAGATTTTACTTCCATATCTTCATTTGCTCTCATTAGTCTGAAACAAAAGAGGGTTTAAGATTTTAAACTCATAGTGTTTCTTATAATTACAAAATATTCTATACATGTATAATTTGTTAATATCATATAGATATGCGCTATTTTACAGATTTATTAACCGTATGCCAAAAAAATCTTTGTCATGGTGAAGAAACCAACAGATATCATATTCTATTAGATATAAACGAGATAGATGCTATGTTATGAGTTTAAAAGACACAATCTACCACAAATCAATGACCAACATCTTTTAATGATCATTACTAAGCCTACTATTGTTTCTACAGTAATCTGACAAAAGCATGTTAGGACATTCTGTTTTAAAAACTCTAATTGAAATCTATGAGCCTTTATGTTAAGTTACCTTGTTAGTTCTGTAACAGCCTCTATCACATTTATGTTTAGTTACCTTGTTAGTTCTGTAACAGCCTCTATCACATTTATGTTTAGTTACTTTGTAAGTTCTGTTACAGCCTCTATCACATTTATGTTTAGTTACCTTGTTAGTTCTGTAACAGCCTCTATCACATTTATGTTAAGTTACTTTGTAAGTTCTGTTACAGCCTCTATCACATTTATGTTTAGTTACCTTGTTAGTTCTGTTACAGCCTCTATCACATTTATGTTTAGTTACCTTGTTAGTTCTGTTACAGCCTCTATCACATTTATGTTTAGTTACCTTGTTAGTTCTGTTACAGCCTCTATCACATTTATGTTTAGTTACCTTGTTAGTTCTGTTACTGCCTCTATCACATTTATGTTTAGTTACCTTGTTAGTTCTGTTACAGCCTCTATCACATTTATGTTTAGTTACCTTGTTAGTTCTGTTACTGCCTCTATCACATTTGATCCGTCTTTAGCACTACTTTCAATAAATAAAGCACTAACGTCCTAAATGGAAAAAAACATGTTTGTTAAGGCTATAAATTTGAAAAACAAATATTAATAATTGAAAACAATAAATGTTTAGGGCAAAGTCGTTCAATTAGTATTATTCTTGGTTGTGAGACTCAGAAAACATTTACTGTGTATTTATTTGTTTACGTGGATACAAATTTTCGTGGTTTTACGAAAAGGATCAATTCGTGGATTCTTAAATTCGTGGTTCTGAAGTCTACAGCAGACAGACCAATGTTAATTTTCCTTTTCGAGGGGTATCAAATTTTGTGGGTCAAGGCCACCCAAGAAAACCACGAAAACTGATACCCAAAGAAAAAATATGAAACCACAGTATTGACGAAATAAAACATTACCAGCCAAAATTTTAATCTGGTTTCTCCCTAGATCAAAAATATGTTCTATCAATAGCAAGTTAAAACTAAATTGAATAATCGAGCTGAACATAGGTCTCACTAATTTGTCTTATTTCAACGCTTTTAAGACTACAGTTGTCGATGCTGTCTTGATTTATTTATGCTGAACAAGAAGTAAAAGTGCACTTTACCCTTGCAACTCTTTGCCCATCATCATGGGTAACTACTTTTCTTCCCTGTTTCTCTGCTTCTGTTCTTAAATCCGTCTTATTAGCTATTAACATTATTGGAATCTTTTTCTGGGCTCCATCCTACAATTAAACATGATTAAAATTAATTCAATTATTAAGGATGGAAAACATTTATTTCAAGTTTAGGTCCTTTTATTAAAATCATATCATTCAACCTATTAACAATATTAAAATCAAACACTCACAAGCGATTTTTGGTTTAACTAGGATGCTTAAACATGTTTCCGTCATAAAACTTCAATTAGCTAAAAATGTTTTTGCTAAACATTGAAAAAGCTAAAATACTTGTAAATATAAGGCGACATAATAAAGATGTAAAATGTAAATTCTATTACATGCACTATAGCTATCATACTGACCTCAATTGCTTCTACCCATTCTCTGATACTGAGGAATGAACGTTCGTATGTGCAGTCATAGAGCAGAAAAACTCCATCAGCTCGGCGGAAGTAAGATTTGGCTATGCTTCTAAATCTAAAAAAAATCAATCAAAATTTTATGTAAAAAAAAACACTTTAATTCACCATTTCTGTTCTCAGAGGAGGTATGGAATTACAAACATATCCAGAATTAGTGAGTAATCAATTAAAAAACATAAAACAGGCAAAAATATTCACAAATATTGTAATGTGTTGCACTAACTTTATGTCAAAAATATACACAAACTGCATAATTCATTAACAAGAGTTATAAGAGCATAGACTATGGCACAAAACGATACACTTAAGTTTTCACATCTGTTCTAACCTTTCCTGTCCGGCTGTATCCCAGAGCTGTAAAGCCACAGTTTTATCATCTACATCTAGAATCTTTGTTTGAAAATCCACTCCTAGAATGAAAGCAACAAAAGCTACACAAACAACACATAAACATCTTTCTGGTATTACACAAAAGACAAAAAGCTTATTTCTTGAAATTCTCTTTTTGTTCAGGACTTCTGAGATATCTTTTGAAGACATTTTATTGTGAATTTCTTCAGATGATTTTATCTCATTTTTAAAATAAAGAACAGAAAAAAAAATGTTATAACATGTATCATTCTATAACGTACCTAGTGTGGAACTAAGGTTACTGACGAATTTCCCTTTACAGAGTCTCATAATGAAGCAAGATTTACCAACAGCTGCATCGCCTGCTAAGACTATCTTAAACATTCTATCAGGATCCCTTGTTGGTTGTCTCTGCAACAAATAAAAAAGATAAATAACTCTTAGTCTCTCACCACTCAATTAAACAACATGCTTAAATCTACTCGAAAGGCTTTAATGGGCGTGAATAATTCCGACTGACGGATATATTGCGAAATCTCTAAAACTTGTTTAATGTTTAACGTTCATAATTTTCTACTGCTTTCTAGCATTGAATGGTTGTATAATTCATAATCATTTATGTTATAACGACTATACGTGTGTCAAGCAATAACAGTAGATTCAAATACAGAAAGTATATTGGGATATTTTCAAACAATTGATATTATCTAATATAGGAAAAGAATATCAAAATTGCAATTACTTTGAAATTTAAAGGTACCTCTTGAGACCCATTACTGGTTTTCCTAATGAGACTACTTCTGTGGATAGCTGGTGACGACCGTCCAGTTTGGTCTCTGTCAGGATCCCGCCTTCTTGACTTTGTTCTGGACCTATGGCTGCTTCCACTTCCGGAACTTAATCGTGATGAATCAAACCTTTTCATTGGTTTATGGTGTTCATACTCGGCTTCTGTTTCAAGTTCATCGTGTGAATCATTTTCCTGTTGGAAATAATAATATAAACAATAAAAATAATCAGACTGAAATGATATGTAAGCTATGCTTTTATTAGAATTCTAAACAATTATTTTGTATAACAGGTACTGAAAGACATAAAGCTCGAAAGAAAAAGTTTAAAATGAAAGCATAGTAATATAATTCTATCTTTATCATTAAATGTACCTCGACTTTATAACTGGAGTCCCTTCGGTGACGCCGAGAACTATGAGGTCTCCTGAATCTTTCATCCACGCCTTGGAATGCTTCTGCATCAGAATCTTCATTTAAATCTCTTAACGTAGAGTGCCCACTATCTGCTTAATCCACAAAACATGTTAACTTTTATATCATATGCTATCACTTTGTTCTGATGAACAAGAGTGTGTTTTGCATGTTTTGTAATATTTCTTACACCATTTGGTGTAAATGTATAAGCTTTTTAGTTTTTCATTTGATGCTGCTGATAGGAGATTATTCCTTGATGTATGTTTATATACAGCATACCAAAATAAATAGTTTTTTTGATACCCTCTTTTGTGTGTTTTGGAGTATTTTAGTGCCTTTTAAGACCATTCATAATTATTTATATCAGCAAATTAGTTAGAAATTGTGACCAATTAGAAGTCATTACACGACAATGTATTAACTTCTAACATAACATTTTCCTTCATTTTAAGCAACTTTCTGTTATTTTTAATACTAATTCCATTTATTAAGCGTCTGACACTTACCAATTTCATCAGGATCGTCCTCTTCACACGTTTCATCACGTGGTAATCTGGCCCGGATGAGGCGCGGAGATTGGCCGGGTAATGAGATTGCGTTGACAGATATTGTATTAGCCTGTAAGTCCTCGGCCAGCGAGGGAGTTGGGCTAATATTTAATGATCTTACTCTGAAATGTGACAGATATCTTATGTTAGTTTGTCATCTGCATTGTTTTACACCAAGTTTCATAAGATAAATTTTAATGAGGTCTTACCCTTAAAAACAAGGGAGCTATGGTAATGTTGAATGATCCTACTCAAAACAGAAAATGGAAAATGAATGAGGTCTTACCCGTAGAAACGTACTCATTAAGGACATTTAGAAATTATCCCTAGATATTGCACTTATTCAAAAAAGTATTAAAATATTTGATGTCTTTGACATTTCTTAATATAGATATTCAAGATATATTTATTACCAATTAAAAATGATATCAATGTAAGCAAATTTTAAAATAAATTTATACATCATATTAATAACATTGGTCTTATAATTAAAGAAAATTTCATTCCTTAACGTCAAGACGGTATAACATTCTTTTATTAAGTTAAAGGGAAATAACTTATGATTATATATGAATATACACATTTTTGTTAGTTATTTAATGTTATATTTTATAGCAACTTTATGTGTGTAATATAACAGTGATAGTCTATGGTTTAATATACTATTAATACAGATCTGTTATAAAAACCTTGCAGTTTATAACTACTGCCACTGATACATGTGATAACTCCAAATGTTGTCAGATAACTTTTAAACTTTTCAATCTATCTACTAAACGTACTGTATTTTTTCATACTTAAAGTTATCAGGGATGTATTAAACTTTTCATCAAAATACAAAAGACAACTTAAAACATAGCTGACCATTATTTGATACACCTTGATTATATACTTTATACAAAATTGGTTATGACTTTGTACATATTATTTTTGTTTGTTTGTTTACCTGTTATAATAATAAAGATGTTTACTTCTACGACTAAAACAAATTTAATATAAATGTTACATTTTGTTTTCATTGTTTTACATCAAGTTTCATAAAATAAAAGTTTATTCTTTTAAGTGTAAAATTTACAAACACAAAATAATGGAGCGCTATGGTCTGACGATGGCTCTGGTATGTTAAAACACTAGGTATAAATCTGAATTTGGAATAATGAACAATGTATAATTGTCATCTACCATGTCTAAGTCAATCTTAAATAAGAATAAAATGGTTAGCACAGGGAACAAACTTACGATGCTGGACCACTAGGTACATAGTCACTCATAATTGATCCTCTTCTATCCCCTAATAAGGAGTTTGGCAAGGACTACAATAAAAAATGTAGATGTAAGTCTGGGTTTATATGTGTAAAAACACTTTAGAAAGTTTTAGTAAGTAAAGATTCCGAAAGAAATATTTAAAAAAACAACTTTTAGCTGTTATTTAGATTTTTAAATGTTTCGTTGAAAAATTAAAGAATATCTCTATAAGATTTACAGAATCACTATATTGTTAATCAATAGTTATTGATATTAATGATCGGAAAATAAAACAAAAGATAAATAATTTTATTTCTATAGTTTCTGCAATACATAAATCTTTACTTACAGCTGAAGACAATTGTCTTTTTGGAAGAGGTCGCTTTTCAAATGACTCTATCAAGTCATCGTTATGATCATGGAGCTTTTTATTGGCATCACTACAACATACAGAGTTAGTATTTGTAAGGATATCGATAAGGAGAATTTTGTGTAGCAAAAGATGATAAAAAAATACCAAATGATGCAGTATATAAATCTAAGCGTATACTCAGTAATGATCAAAATATTTCTGTGTAATCTGTGTTCATTTTGGAAAAAGTATGTTATCAAGCTCATTTTCTTTCGTTTTCATTTCTTTGTATCAAATTCATTGTACTTTTTAAAGAAAAAAGTCGTAGTATAATACTGTTACAAAAGAATATATTAGTCTTAAATATTACTATAGCAGTTAAAGTAGAACATTTTGTTTGATTCTATTGTTTGTTTGTAGTTTCCCTACTTCCTTTTCATCATTTTCTCGAAATTTTGACAATTTGTTGTTGCCAGTTTCTTTGTTAACATTTTCATTTGCTATCCAGTTTTCATTAAAAGATTTTCTAAAAAAGTTTTGTTAATTGGTATTTTGTTATCGACATGTCAATTGATCTTATAAATGTCCAATAAAATCGGTCAGTGCAACAGCTTGACATACGATGTAAGGGCCGAATAAAGGTCGTTGTAAGCTGTATTGTTAAACACGACATCAGATTGAAAAAAAAGAGTAAAGTTAGTAAGTATTATTACATAGATCCAACGTACTGTAACATATGTAACTGGCGTGTGAGATTATCTTGTTCTTTAATTATGTCTGCTACTGTCGCTTTCTCTCTGAAAAAGACCAAAACCTGTCAGTATTTATACTTAATCATAAATTGTTACATAAAAATAAAAGTGCAGTTGACATTCACTTGACTTTTTGTTTCAGTTAATTTATGCCATGTCATCGTTTGTATACATTAGGCTTGATATTGAATGAACATGTATACAACAATGTCAATTGATCGATGTAAAGAAAACAAGTTTTACACATGAAAAGTACAGAATGATGATAACGCATATTTATTCAATTATGTACTTTTGAGACTTTTAATAGAAAGCTATATTAGATCAAAATTTTCTTCAAAACTTAAGAGCAAATGTGCAACATGTGTTCTTATTCCTAGAAATGATGTAAAAGCCAAATCTATACTCGATGTGGATCGAGTGTTTTAAGTTCTAGATACCCTACAAATTACAAGCTTCAATATCACATTCACTATGGCGACATTGTCCCTACTGGGACGGACAAACCCATTATTATAAGTACGGAACTTTAAAAGTGCCCAGTATTTTGAAAAATTCAGTTATCAAGATTATAATCTTGCAGTCAATCAAGTAATTTAAGACCGTGTTCAATATAATCAAGGAGAAAATACGTTTGACACAACTCGATAAACCTTATCATCAACTACTGCAGAAAATGAAGAACTCTTTACACCATTTTAACAAATGTCTTAAACAAGAACTGCATAGTAAGTTATGCCCGATCAAGTGTATTTTGGCTGTACTGGTGATAGCTATACTTACTGATGCAGTTCCCGTACTTTTTCCTGGTACTGTTGTTTATACGTTGACATTTCCGTTCTGACCACGGCCATGTTTGTTTTACAATCTGTTAATTCACTTTTCAATTGTCTGTTTTCTACTTCGATATCATTTAAACATTTTTGCAACTTTAGTAATTGTTCTTCCATTTCTTTGTTCTCCTTTCCTAAGCCTTCCTGAAAGTTAAATTTGATTATAGATTTAATATTTTCTTTGGTTGTTTTGTAGAATAAATAATTCAAACCAAACCTCGAGTTGTCTGACCATCACCATAAATCTGTTCTTGTTATAAATGTGTAAAAAAGGAATTGTGGGAATTGTGATATAAATTTCAAAGCCATCTAAGACATAATTTAAACATGGCGAAAACAGAAAACCATTCATTAGAGTATATTCCTTGTTTGCATAGTTCTGTTAACATCAAAAACGTTTATATCTACAATATTACCAAAGCTCTCATCCCCAGCATTTGAAAAACACATTGGAGGTTCGAAAACTAAAAGATTAAAAACAAAAAAAACGTACCCATTAATTTGGGAAGCTAATTTAGATTATGTTTGAAGAAAACATAAAAAAGAAACAGTTAAGATGTGAAATTTGCCTTTTTCACCTGTTGCATGACATTGTAACTCTGTTGGCATGTTTGTAGTTCTTTCTCCAATTCTTTCTTCAATTCGTCTTTCTCTCGTAACACTTTGGCGCGTTCCTGCTTAAAAATATACAAACAAGTTATGGGCAACTGGAAAATCACATCTTAAAAACTTTTTTTAAAAAAAGACGAAAATTTATATTAGATAATTTGAATTATTTTCAAATGTTAATGCTTTTTCATTATTATTCGCCGAGAGCTAATTTTCGTGGTTTCGTGGATGGCAGTTTATGCCAAAAAACAAGAATTCAATGAGGTGTTAATATTATGATTCATTCAAGTAACAATTGCAAACCACAAACTTAAACATCATCCATCTAAAAAACAATTTTCGGGGGAAACCTTGAAAATAATTGAATCGATATGTATCCACAGTATACTGCTTCTTGTAAAAGAACAAAGATTTCGAAAAAGATATAAGCAGCAACACAATGTTATATGGGGTTAGATATAGAACAGACAAAATGACAGAGAAATCAGTGGTGGGGAAACGTAAATAAGCAGGAAGGGAAATTACAGTGAAGTCGAATGGGAATTTTGGCTTGCAGCAAAGAAAATAACGAGGTGATCTTTAATGGGGAAACTGAGACTTGCAGCAAAGTAAAAACAAGAAAGCCACTAGCGGAAAAACTAAGATTTGTAGCAAAAGAAAACAGGAAAACCAAAGTGGGAAAAAATAAGACTTTTAGCAATGGAAAACAGGAAATTCAGTTATAAGTAGCCAATAGAATATAATTATATGTGGAATAAGTGTATGCGACACAGCACACATACAAGTGGTAATTTCAACTTGCAACAAAGGGAAACAAACTGGCAAAACAGTTGTGGGGAAACAAAGACTTGCAGAAAAAAAAATACACGATAATAAGTAGTAGAAATTAAGAAGGCGAAGGGAAAGCCAGGGACACCAGTATTGGGGAAACTGAGATCAGCAACAAGA
The DNA here is from genome assembly GCA_963971305.1 of Arcuatula senhousia. Taxonomy (NCBI): domain Eukaryota; kingdom Metazoa; phylum Mollusca; class Bivalvia; order Mytilida; family Mytilidae; genus Arcuatula; species Arcuatula senhousia. The sequence goes on along the minus strand of OZ020313.1, from coordinate 19,894,415 downwards.
GAAAGTAAAGTGTATTCCAGACGGAAATTTTAAAACTGGGAGATTTGCAGCAGAGAAAGGGAGATGAAAGTCGGAACAAGTAATGGGAAATTTTGGATAAGAAGGGAAGAGTTTTTGATTACGCAACAGCAAGGACAATCGGCTGTATATTATATTGATTTAGTGCTTTTCTTCAGACTAGGTGGTGTATGTGGAAATGAGATGCGGGAGAATCAGAAATTGAGTTTGCTATGCGTAGGACTTAATAAAAGCTCGATGGTATTAACTAATATTGACTTTTCCAGACTTGTTTGTTCTTGAACTTTGATATTTGAACATATGAATAAAAAGTTACAAAACAAACTTGACATATAGGTACATGTCAACAAGATTTATATCTCTGCAAGTTCAATCTATCATATTATGCATCTGTTATGCAAGAAATTGATTCTTAACAAAATCAGCCAATTGGCTATAAGGTTACAAAATGCAAACTAGAAACAAGTTGGTGTATAATGTGAAAAAGACAATTATTCAAATCGATGTTATACATATTCACTGTATTGTTCTGTTATTTTCACGTAACATGTGCTACTAAGCTCAAGAAAGGTCAAATGAGAAAATAAACTTTTTCAAATATGGATTCCTTTCTGATGAATCATGGGTAACAGATTGCTGAAATTGCAGTGGAAAAGTATCTGTATATTGTTGTAGATAGATATATTGACTTTTAAAAATATCATATTGTTGATTGTAGCATTTTATGTTTTATCAATCCTTTGTTTTTATAATAAATCGTATTGCTGAGATTGCAATTAAAGAGGGAGGTTTTTCGCCATAAAACTTTTGTTCAACCCACTTTTGAAATGCCTGTACTAATTTCTTCAGAGGCGGTGCCGGTGGGGTAAAGGTAAACGCGTCAGGCTACTAACACCAAAGTTTGTTGCACGATCCTAGTCTGGAGCGAACATTTCATGTACAAATTTTCCGAATATCTCTCGACACCATTTGCTAGGATGGTGTCGAGGAATGATGCTAGCAGGAAAGGACGAAAAACTGTTGTCCTAAGTATATGAAGAGCAATGACCCATCAATGTTAAAGACCCCTTTGTAGAGTTCGTTAAGAGTAAGCTCAATAGGGGCCGCTACAAAGGCCATATTCTCAAACTGCAAGCTGAAGATTCATATGAGCATAAAGCTTGTTCCCCAATCTAAGACAAATAAATATGTTTAAACCGACTTCTACAGCGTGTTATTGCCTTATTCCGTGTGCTCTTGCATGACAATTGAGTTCGGTATTTTATTTTGTTACCTTTAAATATTCATATTTGCATCATTAACTTTTCAGCATTTGTATTAAAAATAACGCAAAAGAAGGACTAAGCCGTTTTCGACTTTCTGACGTGGACTTTCAATGTGCTCTTTCTTTTATCATAAGCCGATCTAACCTTATCTCTGATTCGATCTTCCATCTTTTGCATTTCTCTTTCCATTTCCTCTTCCAATTGACGTAAATGTTGGTCATGTTGTATCTTTTCTCTAGGAAAAAAAGTTACAAAAACATATAGCAACAATATTCTGAGTAAATAATGCAATAATGGCCTGAATTGCAAAAGCAACTCTACTTCAAACCTCAAAAATATAAATTTACCTTTAGGACTGAGACTAAAATATGGCAAAGATAAGTATTTTAGCCTCTATATTTGTGAAATTCCATTTTGATCTGTCAAATTTCGATATGACTCAAAACTTCCAGTAAACTAACTACCTTCTTATAATCAAATATCACTGCAACAGACATATTTTCAATTAAAAGTTCAATCATGATAGATATATTTTGATGATGGTAATTTTAATTTGATATGTATCTTACTTTTTGAAGGTTTTCTCGAGTCTTTGATTTTCCACCTGGTACGTCCGTACATCTTTGATAACTCCTAAAATAATGGATTCGAAGTGTTGCAGTAATTCTGGATTTTCTGATGCATGGAGCTGTTGATATAGATCACAAACTTGTTCTTGGCTGAAAAATAAATGAATAAAGTACTAGTAATAGTTTTCGTCACGCAAGCATTATTGTGGGGAAGAAGTCCATTTTTAACAAACTTTAAAAAATAACACATAGATTCATAAGCGGACACAACCAGATTGTCCAGAGGAAATCGCCAACACCTGGCAGTTAACTGGAAAAAAAGAAACAAAAAAACAAAAAAACAGGTCCGTGTTATTGTTGAAAGTTTTGTTGATTTAGTTTTATGAGTTTTGCTTGTCCTAAACGTGTTTTTTTTCTAAATGGTAAGTCACGTAGAACAAAACACATGTAAGACATGCTTTAAAGCAACAAATCTTTTAACAATAAACAGCCAGGCAATTAGCGGGCACTTCCAAGGTGCACAGGTGAAATTGCCGCCATTTGGCAGGTTAGGTGACCAATAGAACAAGAACAGAATTCCTAGGTCCCCCGCCGAGTGGCCAAAATTCTAAGTCAACCTGCTTAACAGGAAGTAGATAAAGGAAAGACCTGAAAACACTTCCAACCTACGACCCTACCTAAAGCTGCATACCAAATCGAGAGCATACAAATGGTAATAGCTGAGAAATCATTTACTAAACTTTTTTTTCCATTTTTGACCCTTAAAAAGTCAGCTTATTGAATATAAGTTGGTTAGCGACAGATCTGGAAACGCATCCCACCATATGGGACCCCAACCTGCAGCTGCATACCAAATATTGAAAGCCTATGATAAATATTAGCTGAAAAATCTGTTACGAAAAAAAGTGTGACTGACAGGCGCACAAACGGACGTACGCCCGGTATATCTGTGCCCTCGTTCCGCGTTGCGGTGGAGGACAAAAATAACAGAAGTATAAAACAGAATACACGTAAGAAATTTAAAGCAAATTTAAAGCAATAAAATGGAGATGGTAGATCCGGGGACCTCAATAAATAATGATATGTTATAATCCAATTTCGTTTTAAAAGGAATAAATAAGTATAATTTAGTTTTGTTAAGGACGATAAATAAAACATATGGCACTTGTTCAAAACATTGTTTACGTATGATACGCTCTTAGATATTCGCCAGGAAATGATTACTTTTTTATTATTAAAAAAAACATGATATTAATGAAAATATAGAAAATTGACTATTACAGTCAATAACAATTTATCAATGAAAATTTACAGACCACAAATTCAAACCAACTGTTATTTTGTCAAGTTTCATTATATAAGAAAATTGTCATATACAATGTAATACTGAAAAGGATAAGATGTGGGGAATGGAAATAATTTTCATCTTTTATTTCAATTGTAACTTTATTGAAGCTCCAGACAATACATTTTGCTATGCCTGACGCGCGTTTCGTCTATTTAAGACTCATCAGAGGCGCTGTACCCAAAATATTGAAAAAGCCACTCTACATCCAGATTATGAAGAGCATTGAACAATAACCCAAAAGTACCTAATAGGAAAACCAAATTATGACTAAGATCTGGGATCGGCAGAACCTTATATTTAGACAATTTTGAAATTTAAACTAAAATTTAAAGCTTTGATTTGATCTTCAACACAAAAGTGTTGATGCCGGAGCAGGCTAACCTCGGGGAATAAATCCTCCACCAGCAGCGCTAACTTTTACTGGTATTAGAAATAAAATTACAATAAAATCCAGACAATTAAATTTGTCTACGCCTGACGCGCGTTTCGTTTATTCAAGACTCATCAGAGGGGCTCTACCAAAGATATTGAAAAAGCCAAACACTATATCCAGATTATGAAGAGCATTGAACAATAAACCAAAAGCACCAAACAGAAAAAGCAAATTATGACTAAGATCAACCTATGTCTGGGATAAGACAGAACCTTAGGGTTTAGACAATTTTGAAACGTATACAGATAATTTCAAGCTTTGATGTGAAGAATGATAAAACTTTTTTTTTCTTTAAGAATATGTATATACCCTCTTCCTCATTTAAATGAGTAAATTAAGACACAAGGAAACAGAGGTTTATCAAATGTTTACATCCTTTCTTGTACAGTGAAATTGTCTTAACATCACCATAAAAAGTGTCAAAGTTATTGCAGTCAACAAAATATCGAAAAAAATAACATTTTCTAAATTGCAATTGCTTTGCTTCCAATATAGCTGATAAAAATGCAAAAACATTTTAATAAACTATTTATGAGGTAGCCAGGAAGAATTGAAGAAATTGATAAAATATAATGTAAAATTACAATACATGAAACAGCATTCTATTCGAGTTGTTTTAATTTGGCAGAACAAAATATCTTTATTGCCCAAAAACAAATAAAATATCAACGAATATTTGTAAATACTGGAATATTCTACCAATACATAATAGAATTTCTAGACCAATAATGAAAATGATCCATATAAAACCGTTGTCACATATTGTTATCATCGATATAGATTGGTCATTAGTCATCAGAATAAAATGTTGTCCTGATGATTGTCAACAAGTATTAACATGATTAACGTACCCATTTCTAGAAAATGTATTTAGAAATGAACGAGAACAGATTATACGTTCCCTGACCGTTATGTGGGGAAAAAATCCAAGTCGGCTCGTTAAACAGGTAGTAGATGACCATATGGGACCCCTACCTGAAGCTGCATACCAAACATTGAATGACTATGGAGAAACTGTTACGAAAAAAGTTTGACGGGCGAATGGACGGACAGATGGACGGACACCGCATTTCTATGTTCTCGCTCCGCGTTGCAGCGGTTGACAAAAGTGTTCTTTCTGCTTATTGTCAAACAATGTATAAAGACAAAAATAAAACTGCGATTTAATGAGTGGACAATGCACCCGAAATTAGCTGTGGAGCCATGGCTCATATATTATATACGAAAGAATATGGTTACTATGCTTGAAAAAATATTTTGCGGACCATAGTAGATCCGCCAAATTTGAAAATTTCATAAATGAACCACATAGAGCTTTATTACTAATCCGAGATATTTTATATAATTTTGCAAAATATATCTAATTTCGTTATACTGGAAAATGTCTGTTTTATTTTCGTGCTGTTCTCATTCGTGTTTACTGGTTTTGTCTTTTCCCTTTCAGACTTTTGAAATTCGGATGCCCGTTTGGTACCTTTGCTTCTATGATAAGATAAGATATTTTATTTACCAATTATGGTTAAACAGGGGGCTATTACAAATATAAACAATCATGATTTTAAACATACATAGACATAAGAAGCAAATGACTTATCAGCAGCATTCGAAACAATTAAAGGTTTAAAACAAAAAGAATCTATAGAGAAGTACTCATACCATATGAGTTCGAAAACGGAGGCTAAATCGAGCATGTTCTGAGGATAAAGATCGGTTCAAGGTTATCATTCATTGACTTATAGAACTACTTGCAAGTTTTCATAATCTAATGTCAGATGTAGAAAATAATGAGATGTCAAATACTTTTATTATTATTCGTAGGGTATCAATTTTCATGGGTTTTTTTGGTGGATGACCTTGACCCACGAAATTTTATACCCCACGAAAAAGAAATTTAGTATTGATCTGTATGCTGCATATTTCAGAACCAAGAATTTAAGAATCCCCAAAATGGTAATTTCTCCTCAAACCACGAAAATTGTTACGCACGAAAGAAAATGCATAGTAATTGTACGCATCACAGCGTACTTAAATCAACGGCAGATTTAAAAAAAAAACACACACAAAAAAAAATGTTTCAATTGCAATCCTAAAACTTTCAACGAGGGTCGCCCTTATGAACATGGAACAACTAGCATGAAGATAAGCTTTGATAATTATTCCTGGTAAAGGACATACACACATAAAAAAATATTAAATTGAACAGGGCGACAAGAGAGCAGAGCTGTCACAATCCTACAGAGGCTTGCTTCTGGCATTTGATGAAGATAAAAAATAAGATAATATATTTATTGCAAATGAAGCAAAAAATATTGGTCTGGCAAGTACTTAAATTGACATTGTGTAAGCAGTTATGGTGTTAGTATAAAGCTAGGAACAACTCATTTCAATGAAAAAGAGAAAAAGACAATAAATAACTGAATGAATGAATAGCAGAGAACAATGTTACATATATAATGTATGCATTTTAGGTAATGTCAACATGGAGCTTTCAATTAATGGTAAATTAAATATCTGTTTTAAACTTCCTCTCATGTACAAATTAAGATTTTTAACAGCACTTAGTTTCTTATATTCTAAAAGTGTATAAAATTTGTGACCATTAAGCCATGCATTGTAAAACTTTGATAATTTTTGTTCTTCATTGTCTATAAGCTGAACAGACTAAAATAAAATGATACTCGTTTTCAACAGTATTTATATTCCTTTTCAATACATAGCTTTAGAACACCCAATCTTAGTTTCAAAGAAAATAATTGTAAATCTATGATATTACACATATATTCTCCGTCAGAAAGTCTTTTTTACCGAACATTTTTCAGAAGCAGACTGAGATGCACGCTAGCTTTGATAATCGTTCCTTCAGAAATTCATAGTTAAGCTCTGTGTCATTATGTTCATCCCACATATAGTTTAGACCAAGATTATATATAAAAACTTCTAACACTTGAAGCCCAATTAACTTTTCCGTTATTACAATCTGATAGACATCAAAAACAAGTTTTGGTTTACTATAAAAACAAAATTAAACCAATATTTTAACAGATGTTGTTTCAATTGACATTTATAGGAAGATGGCCTAATTTGGTGCCCAAGTTGAAAATGGGTGAGTGAGTGAATGAGTTGGTGTTTTACGCCCTAGCGACATTTCTTATGCTTTATAAGGGCAATGAGCACGAATAGGATGATAAAATGGACATGAAATGATGATGAGAAATATGGGAATGACTGGGAAACAAAGGATCAGAAAATAAGGAAATGGGAATGGACAGAAAAATTTGCCTTTTTACATATTACTTGGCAGTCCGCAATTTGGTCGTTAACGTGCATGAAACGTGAAACTGTCCATAAACGTTTGTCCACCAATTTTTTTTTACCAAGATGGCCGCCGAGCTGTTCACACTTTAAAGATCAGCTCCCAATTTTTGTGAAATTTCATTGATAATTTGGATATGAAATGGAGTAATTTTTACATGGAAACATTGCTATTGAAATGAGGAATCTAGTGATATCATCCTTTCTTTGAAATCAAACTGACTTTTGAAGATATTATGGAATTTCATTTTGGAAAATATGATTTGGATTTATAAACAATAAACTTAAAGAGATATCAAAGTGTCAAAATGCCTGGGGACAAAAGTGAAAACAATAAGACTAATAAACCTCCTGTGAGACCTAAAGTTCAACAAATGCTCGCAGCAAAAAAGGACAATAAAGGAAAACAACCTAATCCAAAGAGGCCCCATTCTGAAGTTTCAATGGACTCTAATACCAGCTTGGACATTTCGGGGTTGATTAACTTTCAAAAAGATCTTGATGACATAAAGTTTAGCTTGAGGGATCTTACTACCAAACAGGATCTTGACGAAGTGACAAAGGATCTAGTCAAAACATCAGACTTAGAAAATATGGTCACAGGTATTGTGAAAAAACTTTTTAGTAAATTTGAGTCCATAATGGAAAAAAAAATCAATGAAAAGATTAATAAGATCAATCAGGACATTAATCAGAAAGAGAGTGTTTTGAATGAAAAGATAGAGTCCTTATCCATAGAAAATGAAGACCTTAAGAAAAAACTAGATAAGTGCTTTTCACAAACTTCCACCCTCAAGCAAGAACTGTCTAATACAACCATAATAGCCAGAAATGCTGATCTAAGCAGTAATTATAATGAACAATATAGCCGAAAAAACAACATCAAGGTGTTCAATTTCCCCAAAAAGGAAAGCCAAGATCTGAGAAAAGACTTTATTGAAATGGCAAAAACGGACCTCAACATAACACTAGAGGACCGTGACATCGTTGCCATCCATCGGTTACCAGCCAAAAATGAACCGAGACCTCTTATTGTAAAATGCTTCAACACTGATGTTAAGAGAAGCCTTATGCGAGTGAGAAAGCAGCTGAAACAGAAGGTGAAATTTGTTGATGATGTGACGACGAGGAACATGGGTCTCATCAATAGACTGGAAGACAGCGGGAACTTTGAACAGGTGTGGTACTTTAACTGCAATGTGTATGCCAGAACTTTGGAGGGACTACAGCTGAAGTATGGTCTGTACGACAACATCAACGAGAGACTTAGAGAGGCAGAAGGGAGATAACTCTAAATTACAAGATAAAATCAAGTTGTATTCTTATAAGTAACTTTAAATATGTTCAATGTTATTGTACTGGCTGAAATTTTACAAAAATTGAAAGTATCATTATTAGTTTTTCAATATGATGCTAGCCATTTTTGTCTTATATATTGTTTTTATCACAAATTTTGATACTATAGTGTTTTCTCATTTTTTTTATATTTCTGATGTATACTTCGTTTGTCTGATGAACAATTGTGTTATTTTGTGTGTTGTTATTGATTTTGACTATTGTATGATTTGTTTTGTTCTCTACCTATGGATTCAATAAAAGTTTTAACTGTAAATTGTCAAGGCCTGGGGGATATTAGTAAGAGAAAAGATGTGTTTGATTATCTTAAATCGAAAAAGTGTGATATTTATTGTATTCAAGACACTCATTTTACTTATGACATTGAAAATCAAGTAAGGGTTACTTGGGGATATGAATCTTATTTTTCATCTTTTATGTCAAATTCTAGAGGTGTTGCTTTTCTTTTTAATAATACTTTTGAATTTAAAGTTTTAAAAGAGAAAAGGGATGTAAATGGAAACTATTTAGTATTAGATATCATTATTGGAAAGGAAAAGATTACTTTAGTTACTGTATACGGTCCAAATGTCGACACCCCTGATTTCTTTAGTAAACTAATGGATATTATTGAAGACTTTGGTAATGAAAATTTTATTATGTGTGGTGATTTTAATTTGGTATTAGATCCAGATATAGATTGTTGTAACTATAGAAATATCAATAACCCAAATGCAAGGGAGAAAATGTTAGACATTATTGATCAGTATAGTTTAATTGATCCTTTTAGAGAGTTATTTGCTATTTTACATAGGTACACCTGGAGAAGAAGAAATCCATTTAAACAAGCTAGGTTGGATTTTTTCCTCTTTACTGAGAGCATGCTAACATATCTAAGAAACTGTAAGATTGAACCTAGCTACCGTTCAGACCATTCTATGGTAATACTAGAATTAGTATTTAACCCGTTCATTAGGGGTAAGGGTTTGTGGAAGTTTAACAATTCTTTGCTTGGTGATATAGATTATGTGAACTCTGTAAAGGACAAGATTTTGGATGTCAAGAGACAATATTCAGCCCTTGTCTATAATCTAGACAACTTAAGTGATATTGATGATGAAAATTTACAGCTCACTATTGATGATCAATTATTTTTAGACACTCTTTTGATGGAATTGAGGGGGAAGACCATTTCATATTCCAGTTTTAAAAAGAAAGAAAGGGATAAAAGGGAACGGAATTTATTAGAAGAAATAGATTTGTTAGAATGCTCAGTAAATAATGATTCACTAGATGATCTTGAAAATAAAAAGAAAGAACTAGAAAACATAAGAAAAGATAAAATGAAAGGAAAGTTGGTCAGATCTAGAATTCAGTGGATAGAAGAGGGGGAGAAGCCGACAAAGTATTTTTGTGGATTAGAATCTAAGAATTTTACTAGTAAGATTATACCTAAGGTAGAAAAAGAAGGGGGTACTATAGTAACAGATCAGTTTGATATTTTGAAGGAAGCAAAATCTTTTTATGAAAATTTGTACACTAGTAACAACTCTACTTGTACAGTAGATGATTTAAATCAAACTTTGAACAATATGGACTTTACTAAGTTAACAGATGAGGAAAAATTGCTTTTGGAAGGGGAGATAACTTTAGAAGAGGCCTTTAATGCTCTTAAGAAAATGAAAAATAATAAGACACCTGGATCTGACGGATTTTCCACAGAATTCTTCAAATTTTTCTGGAAGGATTTGAAACATTTTGTTGTAAATTCTTTGAATTATGGTTTAAACAAGGGTGAACTTTCTGTAACTCAGAAACAGGGCATTATTACTTGCTTGCCTAAAGAAAATAAACCTAGACATTTCCTGAAAAACTGGCGTCCTATCTCACTTCTTAATACTGTTTATAAAATTGGGTCGGGGGTAATTGCCAGCAGAGTTAAAACTGTATTAGATAAATTGATAAATTTAGATCAAACAGGGTTTATAAGTGGGAGGTATATTGGGGACAACATTAGATTGATATATGATATTCTACAATACACAGAGGAACAAGATATCCCAGGGCTATTGCTATTAATTGACTTTGAGAAAGCTTTTGATAGTATTTCTTGGGACTTTTTGTTAAGCGTATTGCAATTTTTCAACTTTGGTGATTCATTAATTAAGTGGGTCAAAGTATTTTACACCAACATTAGCTCTGCTGTCATACAAGGTGGGAATTTATCAAATTCTTTCCAAATTGAACGGGGATGCAGGCAAGGCGATCCATTGTCTCCATATCTTTTTATTTTATGTGCAGAGATTTTGGCCATTAAGATTAGAGGTAACAAGGATATCAGTGGTATTAATGTTACTCAAGTAGAACATAAGTTATCACAGTTTGCTGACGATACATCATTGTTATTAGATGGTAGTGAGAAATCACTACAAGAAACATTATTAGAACTAGATTGGTATGCTGAGATATCTGGACTCAGAATAAATTTTTCTAAAACACATGTGGTTTGGATTGGTAGTAAGAAATATAGTAATGATGTGTTGTGTCAGGATAGAAATCTATCATGGGGAACCACCAAATTCAAACTCCTTGGTGTGCACTTTGATGTTAATTTAGAGAATATGGTGGATTTGAATTACAAGGATAAATTAAGTCAAATTAAAAAGATGATAAATACATGGTCAAAGAGAAATCTGACAGCTATTGGCAGAATATCAGTTGTTAAAACTCTTATTCTTCCTATTCTTAATCATTTGATTATGACATTACCAAATCCAACTGATGATATGGTAAAGAAGCTTGATGACCTAATATATTCCTTCATATGGAATTCTTCTGTTCATAGAGTGAAAAAAGATGTGTTACAAAATAATTATAGTAATGGAGGCTTGAAAATGATCAACTTGTCTGCTTTTATTTTGGCATTGAAATCCACATGGATTAGAAAGATATATCTTAGAAATTGCAACTGGTCAGACACTTTATTTGCCATTTCCAATTTAGAACAGGAAAAATTGTTAAAATTTGGAGCTAAATATGTAAAGAGTAAAAATATCAGAATTTCAAACAAGTTTTGGCAAGATGTATTTAATGCTTGGGACACCATAATAGAAAAAGAGAAGGACAATAGTTGGGAATATTTTCTAAGTAGCCCACTCTGGTTTAACAAATTCATTAAAATTGAAAATAAATTTGTTTTTTATGAGGACTGGTTTAAAAAGGGTATTATTTATATAAATGATGTATTGGATGAAAACGGAAAGTTTCTCTCCTTTGAAGACTTAATAGAAAAATTTGGTGTATCTAGAAATGTAATGAAGTATAATAGTATCATTTCAGCTTTAAGTAAAGCTGGGAAGCTTTTTGTACATGGGGACTTTAAACTTCAACAACCTTTTATTCCATCTATTATTAGGACTTTTTTGAAAAATTCTAGAGGTACCCATGATATGTACTCCATTTTAATTAAAAATGAAATTATTCCAACAGGTCAGAAGAAATGGAGTTATATTGTTGATGTTGAAGAATCTCAATGGAGAGAAATTTTCAGTTTACCATTCAAAATTACAAGAAATACAAAGCTACAATGGTTGCAATTTAGAATTAACCATTATATTTTGGCTACAAACAAATATCTGTGTAAAATAAATGTTGTGAATGATCCTAATTGTAATTTTTGTAATGATGAGGAGGAAACAATTGAACATTTATTATGGAATTGCGAGATTACGCAAAACTTTTTGGAAGAAGTTGATCTTTGGTTTTTATCAAATGGGATAAGTATCCTATTTACGAAAAACACTTTCATATTTGGAAACACATCAAGGGTTTTGGATGGGTATGCCTGTAATCTTATTTTACTATGTATTAAACAATATATATATAACACAAGGTATTTTAAGAAGAATTTGTCTTTACAAGCTGTTATTAATAAACTAAAAGATCTATATAATATAGAAAAGTGTATTGCAGTTAAAAATAAAAAAATAGATTTCTTTAATAGACAGTGGAATCCTTACAGGTTCTTGGAATAATATACTATCAATAAGATAAACTCTTTCTGTAAAAATTGTTATGAACATCACATAATATCACAACAAAATTTCATCAGACATTTATCTAAAAAATTTTGTTTCTTTTGATGTTTTGTTTAGTTTTTTTTTGTTTTTGTTTTTTTGTTTGTTTTTTTTTCTTAAAAAAATTACTATTATTTCTGTTCTTTTCCTGTCTATTTGTTTTTTTTTTTTTTAACCAAAAAAAAATCCTTTTAGTATACACTAGTTCTTTTTAATCTTTCCTCTTCCACCATATTTATACTTTTATTAGAATCTGTATACTTGTACTATGCAATTATGAGGAGATCTTAAGTGTGATATGACATTTGATAAATACTGAATGATATTCTGTGACGTTCAACATATCTCATACAGGTTATATATGTTTGTCATACAATGATGTACTTTACTAACAAGTACTAACAGCTGTATATTATATGCTACTAATGATAACGAGGCCGGGATAAGGTACCGGTACTTTATGTTTTCAACTAACAAATGTACAGATTTCAATAAAAATATCACAAATAAAAAAAAATAAACGTTTGTCCACTATGGTCAGCGGTCAGACTTTCATACTATAACCTAATAACATCCGTGGACGAGGGTCATCCTTTTCAGTCACCTTGGGTATACATCTCGGTCACTCTCAAGACCATGTTGCCTCTTACAACAAGCTTAGCTTTGCTGTGGGCCCGTGTGCAAGTTGCCACCCACACCCAGCACGGGACAGATTGTACATGGACTCTAATCCCAAACGTTTGATTTTTCTAGCAGACTGCACATGTACATTTCATGAAAGGATATGGAGTAAATGAACATGAGACCATAACAGATATATAAACTTCAAATGCAATTAGTTTTATGAGCTGTATGGCCATTTCGGAATTTATTCCTCATTAGCACTAGAAGCCAAAACAAAGGAAATCCACAATTCAAAAAAGTGTTGAAAATGCAAAAAACGAAATGAAATCCGAAAAGTCAGTAATATCAGATATATCTAAGGACAAACTACGATGGAGGGAGTTTAACCTTAGTCTTTATTCCAAATATCGGGAGCATGCCCAAGTAGAGCTTTGAAGCCTTAATCAATGCAGACATTTTTTGACTTACTTTTTCTCAGACAAAACATCAATATCCACTTTTATTTTATCATTAGAGTTCAGAGACGGCAATCGCTTGGCGGGAGGTTTATTCGAACGCCGTGGACTTTGCGTGGGCGTACACAGATCCTTTTTAGTAATAACACCATCCTCGTCACTATCCACGGCGTCGAAAACTGCGTCAAATTCTTCTGACGATAAATTTAGTTTTTCAGCAACGTGTCTAAGTGACTCTTTTGTAAACTTTTCCTCCTCGCCGAAATCAGAATACACTATTTCAGGGACATTTTGAAACATTTTACTCCATGGAATAAAGTTAATAAAGTTGACAAAGTGTCAAAATTACTCCATTACACTTGCTTAAGAATGAACAAGTTTACACATTTCTTATGTCACAAACAGCTTTTTAAACTTTAAAACTTCATTTTAGGCCTAATTATTCATCTTTCACGGTCCAATTGTAAATATTAAAGATATTAAAACATAAAATGTTTGAATTTCCGCTATCCTTTTATTAGTTTTGATTACAACACTAATATAGCCCTTTCTTTACACCTGTCAGTAAGCCTAGATATATTTACATTTCTTATTTTATCCCAATTCAGAGATAAGTACATGTAAGTTGACATAAGCTCTGACCTATTGTGGGTGTATGTTCTATCAAATTTCACCGAAATAGGGCTGACAATTACTGCTTTTATTTTGGTATATTTTAGTTTTTTTAAATGACTACGTCACGACAAAGTTTTGGTAAAAAATAGTTCTCCATTTTTCTTCAATGACCTAAATAGTAGATTCCTTTTGTTTGTTTGTTATAAAGAAATAGGTAATTTTAACTTTATGAACTTATAAACAACGTCTTTATCTTGTCACGATTTAAATATACCTTGTTTCTTCGGGAGTTTTAAATTGTACATTAAGCTTAATAGTAAAAGTTCAATGTATTTGCAAACAGAGAAAGTCATGTTCACTTATTCAAGTATCTTTATGATTTGTAAAAACTTAAGCTTTTTATGTACTCATTATACTGGAAAAGCATTTTGTGTGTCAAAGTTAACCCACTGGACCAGTTGAAAAAATTCAACCAATAAATTTGTAATTGCAGTATTATTGCATTTGAATAAGATTCAAATCAATATTCTTGCTCATATCAAATGCCACAATACGGTAGACAGTGCTGGTCAAAATACCACGTTCCTTCATAAAATTAGTTTAGTTTAAACATATTTATTTATCCTGGATTGGGAAACAAGCTTAATGCTTATGTAAATCCCTCTCCAGCTAGCAGTTTGCGAGTGTGGCCTTTGCAGCGGCCCCCATTGAGCCTACTCTTATCGAACTCTACAAAGGGGTCTTTAACGTGCATGGGGTATTGCTCTCCACATACACGGGACAACCTTTCTTTCGTCCCTTCCGAAGGACTAGCATCTTTCCTTGAGACCATCCTCGCAAATGGTGTCAAGAGAGAGTCATAAAATTGTTGCAGGTGCGGAGTAGAATTCCCTTCAGTAGCTACATAACCCAACATTGCCTACAATCATTTTACCAGTAGCTATCAAATCCCGTTTCCATTGGCCTTTATGTATCACTTCATGACCATTACATGTTCATTTTTTCACCCCTTCATGTTCATCTTAAGCGCTAGCCGAGACTGGAGTATATGTAACTAAAATGATTGGACTGTTTACCCAGTCAGATTCTATGCACTAACATGACTGATAAAGTCATATTTTATAATTAGTTCTTTAATAAAATCAAATTGCTGTTGTCTTGCTGAATAAAACGACTTCTAGATTGTGCTCCTCTATTAAAATAATACTGGACAATACGCGCCGTTCTTATTGGGTTGTAATAACCATTAAACTATATGATAAAACTGATATTGGATAATAAAAGCTCTTTGTACAAGTATTGGGAATGAAATTGACAATCATTATCAATGGTTTATGACTTAAAAGGATATAGTTGAATAGTAAACTTTTATTTGTCATTAAACATATGTACAGTTTGTGACAAAGACATACATATACAAATAAGAAAGCAAATATAAGATCACTACAAGAACATGATATAATATGCTATTATATTGTATAAGTATAATAAAGGCAAAAAACATATTAAATGACTTATGAAACTTCCGTCCTCAGTTCTAATGACTGTTTTAAAAAGAATCCTATCAACCTAATATGTTTAGAAGTTTTAGGGTTAAGCAAATAGACCAGTTTTTCTTCTTCTGTCATATTGAAAAATTCTCTATTATCAGCTTTAATAGAGTTGTAAAGATTTTCTCTCAACTTACTATTAATTTTACAATTTAAGATAAAATGATACTCGTCTTCAATACACTTACAAGATTTGCAAAGTCTATCTTGACGAGGAATTTTATAATAACGGCCTTTTTCTATTTCAAGGCTGTGGTCACTGATACGCATTTTAGTGAATATATTTCTAATTGAAAATAATGGTTCCGAAAGATAGAATTCCCCCTCTAGAGATGGATTTAACTTCTTATAAAGAAATAATTTGCTAGTTTCGTCAAATCCATCAATTTTTTCAAGAAATACTCTTTTGAAATTTTTAGTGACTCTATTTTTAACATCGTTTTTTAAATTTTTTACTTCTTATGAAATGGCGTAAATATCATATCTATGTTTATTTAAAAAAGTGCTATTTCGGCTGCTGCGAGTGCGAGTGAGGAATAAAATTCGAAATGGGCATACAGCTCATTAACTGTGCTAAACTTCTACATTGCTCCGTAAGTTATATGTATTGAAAAATGTCAAGTTCACTCAACGGGAAAATCGAGGTCAAGGTCAAAATATGGGGATGCAACTGAGCTAAGCTACTACTGGGCATATGCATACCAAGTTTCATCAGCCTATGACTTATAGTTCTTGAGATATGGAGGTGCTCCAGGGGCGGAGGGGGGGGTCCACAAATTGGGTTCTGTGGGCCAAAGGAGGTGGTTCCAGACCAATTTTGCTGAAAATCTACACAAAAATTAAAGTCATAAGTCATAAGTCATAAGTTTATTGAGCAAATTACACCCCAAGGGGTCAATAGCTACAAACAAAACAAACATTCAAAACAAAGAAACAATTAAGAAATAGTATTGCCCCCTGTCCTCAGTGAAAGAGACTGTTTCAAAAAGGAGCCCAGCAATCTCACATGTTCCTTTGAATCCGGATTCAATATATATTTCATTTTATCTTCTTCATTCATTTGATCAAAAATATCTAAGGCTTTTAAAAAATCTGTACGTAAATTTTCATTCGAAGTGCATTTTAATATAAAGTGAAATTCATCTTCAATTTCGTTACATGAATTGCATAATCTAAGATTTCTAGGTATTTTTGTATATCGGCCTCTTTCAATTAATAATGGGTGATCACTTATTCTCATTTGACAAATAATTTTTCTATATTCCGAATTTAAACTATCTAAATACTTTTCACAATTATATTCATTCTTTACCAATTTAAATACTTGTAGTTTACTGTTTTCGTCTAATTTTTCAATTCTTAATTAAAAAAATTCGGAGGAAAGGGGGGGTCAGACCCCGAACCCCACCCCCCCCCCTGGATCCGCCACTGTGCTCATAAAAGTCTTTAACATTGCTATTATTATGTGTTCAAAATTGTCAAAGTCACTCAACCGGAAAATCAAGGTCAAGGTCAAAAGATGCAACTGTGCTAAGACACTGCTGCTTGAGTTATGGTGGTCCTCATAAAATCTAACACAAATTTTACGTCGCCGCCGCCGGTAAAGTAACACCTATGTCAGTCGAGACAAAAAACGGTTCTTCGCATCATTCAATTTATATTCTAAATCTGTGAACAACAGTCTTATAAATCTTTGATAACCTTTAAAGTACGGAAACTCCTTAGGGTCACGAATAAATGTATCGTTATGATAAACGCGTTGCTATTTCATTTTTAGAAATAAAAAAAATGGATTAAACCTAAAACGGTGGAAAATCTGTCTAAATAAGAGCTAAAAAATATATTAAAGCATCTTTGCCATAATTTATTCATCAATGTAATTATATTTCCATTATTTTTCCTCCTACATAAGTTTGGAGAAACATATAAAAATCGTGTAAGGAATGTTATTCGTGCGACAGATTGGAAATAATGGGGTCGTAGCTGAATAAATTAGAACAGAGCTCTGATGTGAATAGAGAATAAAAAACTAATTTAACATGGCAAAAATAATATCCCCATAAAGGGTTGGTGATATCTAATGCCAACAAAAAAAAGTGTTGGTATGACAAATAATGTTTAAATTCATTGTTTTAATAAAAATGTTCAACTTAAAACCCATTTGCATTGGTTGTGCGTGTGCTCAAAGGAGATTCCCTTGTTTAAGATGGTTTTAAACACATACGTGAAAATGCATTTTCGTAGGATTTTACATGGAATGTCTAAATATTGTAAATTTTGGTTTTACTCCATTGTCACGGTTCTGCTCTATACAAGTTTATTCCATATCGGGTGATTAGTGCAGCTTTAGAAATCGACCCTATAATATGGAAAATGGTCAATATCTTTTCTGGTTCATAGAAAAAAAAATCATCGTGTGGACTATCCTCTCATCTTACGAGTGGACTAAACATTAAAGCAGCAAACGGTAAACACTGTACCTATGTTATTGGACTATCCAATGCAATCATAAAACAGCAGTGACATTTCCACGTCTATCAATATTTGTGCAAAACGAGAAAATACAAATAGAACTGGACACATTCAATCGAACAAAATATCGAATAGTGAGGAAGCAAGCACCAGTAGTTACATGTATATAAGCATTCCACAATAAGCAGTCTAACTCTTAGTTGGTTTTGAAAGGCCAATAATTATTATTGTCGACTGTCGAGTAATTGATATTAAAAGAGTACACTAATACCGGTATACTTGCATCCATGCAAACTCCGTTGGGTCTTTTTGATTCATAGTGGTAGGGGAAATACATACACTACCTAAAAACAAAACGAAAAATTGAACAAACATTTTGCTAACTTACCAAGAAAGTGCCTTCAGACCTTCGTCAAGAGAGCCAACAAAGTCGTCTAAAGCGTCTAAATCAGGCATATCGTCTGGTGCCTTACTGGACGACCTCCTCTTTTTTACATTCTTGTACACGTCTTTGAAGCCCATCTTGAATTCTTCATGACTGATTCTTCCATCTCCATCCTTATCGAGTTCCTGGAAAATCTCTTGAAGTTCGTCATTTGGAAGGTCACCACAAATTTGGGCCAATTCAGATTGGTCTATATACCCCGAGCCATCTAGATCGATTATACTGAATAGTGTTTCCGCTTGGTCGTTCGCGTCTTCATACATTGTTTGTAATAGTCCTTAGCTGTTTTGTGTATTTTTGGTTTCCAGTACAGTATCAGCGTTCTTTCATCTTCACTTTCTTTGATCTCTGTAATTCAAAAGTTGTTTTGAACATGTTTACGCAAAAAATGAATGATTTTATATATTTTAACATGGTTTTTATCGCATTCACCAACATTAATGAAATTAAAAACTTCAACCACAAAAATCTTTAATTACTTCTTTTAGTTAATTTGATTGAGTTAAGATAAGTATAAATCATTAACTAAGAATGTAAAGTTGTTAAGAAAACTTGAATCATTGAGTAATATTAATCTAATCTTATAAAGGTTAATAACCTGACATCATTCGCATTTTATTAAATTTCCTTCTCTGTGATCCCTCCCTCTTAGTATTTTGAATTTTTAAATGAAATTAATCTTCAATTTGGACAATTTACAATTGTAATGTATTAGGGGAAATTGATGTAGACTATAACAAGACGGGGAATAAGGGTATGCGACACAGTCCAAATAAACAAGCGACAATAAAAAAAACCACACAAATACAACCAGCAGCCTTCAGTGTGACCAGTGATGTTGACGTTTAGTGGGATATTCGAGTGAAACTCAGAATGGTTTGGCTTTAGCGAGACCACGGATGACTGCCGATATGGTCATCCAGGCTGCATTGGTAAAAAATTTTAACATTCAGAAATATATTTGTTATTAATAAATTAAAATTTCATCACAATTGGGTATGCATTTACACCACAAATGTATGCACAAACATGACATATAAAAAGAATGTAATCTGTTGATGTGATGTATTAGCTGGAAGTGTATAGATTCGAAGTACCAAAAGTGTATGTATGTGTTACAAATAACCATTATTTAAAAAACTAATATGACCTGGTATCTAAAATATCTAATATAATAGGAACTCGAAAATAAAGTTCTTCAATAAACTCCACATTTGGCATTTGGCAATAAACTGAATTGCCATTTTTTTTCCCATTTTGTCAAAATAAATTCCTACCTTTCCGGCGTTAGATCCACTTAAAAACTCTTAGTGCCTCGAATGTTTTGATTTCAAATTTGTGTCACCCATAACAGAGTACTTTATTTACAAATCAAGCATTTCAGAAATAAATTGTTATAAAAACATAAGATTATAGCTAAAATAATTGTTATGTCTTTTGACACAATTACTTTCTGTCAATTAGCTCAAGGATAAATGGGATTAAACAGTAATTATAACAGAATGGAATTAGGCGAAATAAAATAAATCTGTGAAATTCCACTGGAATTAAAATAATACAAAAATTCTTTAATAAAAAATAAAGCTTAGGATTTTGAAAGTTCAAAGAATATTTCTGATTGTTAAAAACAACCAAAATAAGCTTGTTGTTGAAAACAATTCTTTTAGAGACATAAGGTCCATACAATTTCCATATTGAAGACGCGGTGGTGTAATGGTTTAGGTGTTGGACTGGCGACTTAATGGTCGTGAGTTCGAATCCTGTTGCCGGCGCTATCGTGTTGTATCTTTGAACAAGATACTTTACTTCAATTGTTCCAGTCCACTCAGCTGTAAATAAGTACGTGGTTGGGTAGTGATGGAAATGTGAAATGATAGATTAAGCGCATGAACAGTTCCGGCTGTATACTCCACTAGGAGCTGAGAATGATTATAGTTCGCACGGCCCAATAACCACGGATATTAATTTGTGAGCCGCGCTTTGAAACGACTTAAATGTTGTAAAAAAACGGTCTATAAGAACCTCAAATAATACATTATTTACAGACAACTAGCTTTTTTTGTATAAAGAGGTACTTGGAAATTAAAAGTCGAAGGTACGATTATCTTCAAATGTAAGCGGATCGTAACCCTTTATTGGTTGGCTTGCAAACTGTGGCGGATCCAGAAATTTTCAAACGGGGGGGGGGGGGGGCGCAATTATGAAAAAACCTTCTGGGACCTCTTGTTTCAAACAGTTCCTAACCAAATTTGTTTATCAATCGGGGGGGGCGCCCGGTGCTCCGGTCATAGATCCGCCTTTGGCAAAGGTGTCATTATTTTGGAGCGAGAAAAAAAAGTAGTTTGTTCCGTTAATTTTTTTTTCATTCACAACTGATCTAAGAATAAACCTACATGTAATCTGAAACAAATGACAGATCATTGACGCAAAACAAAAGATCATTAATGGTCCGTACTGCTGGGATACTTAAATGATGAAGAGACAGCTGTTTGTATATAAATAGTGAAATTAAATCTTATGAAATGATTATTTTACCTAACTCTGTCCCTTGGCTATGCAACCGTGAAAAATGATTAATACATATCCATTTTGCGAAAATACCCCTTAAAAACAAGACACAAAAATGACTTTTTGGCATTAAATAAAAATGAGTTAAAATAAGTTACAAGATCATTTGGTTTCATTATATTCGTGATCAGTTTCGTTTCATGCTTAAAATCAAATCTGTATTTCAAATGAATCTGAATGTTTTTGTTTACACTAACTAAATTTGTCACTGGCAGGCGGGAACTGCTGACCCCTTCCGGAGTACCCGATTAGGTAGCAGTTGGATAAGCAGTTTGGTTCGTAATATGTAACTTTTTATGTCTTTTTTTCATCGTTTTGCTGCTGTCGTTGATATCAAATGAATTTGAATTTACTTTTACATTCGTATGCCCCATTTGTTTTTATTTCGAACCGCGATTCCAACAAATAATACTCGAGATGAAAACCTCTGCTTTATTTGATAATATGTCGATTTCTGCTTGTTTGTTTGTGTGCATGGTTAACGGGTTTTTATTTTCCACAAGCAATGCGTTTATTATTATATTAGCATAGGGGGTATGTAATATATAGGCAATAAACTATTATTGATTTGCTGTAAACTTTTTATATTGAATAATATTAATGAAATATTGATTTGCGTTCAATGGTGGTCTGTATTCGTAGTCCTAAACTTTCAAAATCCTATTTAAGTGGGCAAAACAAGGAACCCTGAATTGTAATGAACAAACATGGGTTGTCAAACAAATAAGACTCAAAAGGGAAAGAAGTTAATTTTTTATCCGGGATTTTTAAGCTTGCAAAAAGGAGACATATTCAATCTTCATACCATAATTGCACATTTTAAAAGTTCTTCGTTTTAAAACTGTATTGTTAATACACTATTATGAAAATATAAGCAAAACCAGGAATAGTTCGTGCAGTACCAAAGGAATGAAAGCTGTCACAATGTTGCCCGCAACCAGAAAATAACCCAACACCATAAAAGGGCTAAATGTTTTAACTTACTAGATATCTTTTAATAGAAAAATATATAAACAAACAAATTTAATCCGTTATTTTGTCCACGTAGAAATTAAATGCCTCTTTCACCTTTAATCAGCTGAGAATGAAGTTTGCTAAAAGATAAAGTAAGATCAATACAAACAAGATCACGTGATTACAGAAGCAGGCGACATGTGGCAAGTTTCTGCCCTGTGACGTATTTATTAACATTCCATAAATGTAATATTGCTGTGACGTCAAAAGTAAAAGGTACACTTTGATAAATAAAAATATTCTTTTTCCTGTTATATAATCAGAAAACTGCAAATGGAATGAATAGAAATAGCGTCATAAAAAAACCCTACTCTTTTTATTTGCATTTTTTTTTGTTTTTTTTTTCATTTTTAGAGCCTGACTTGAGGTGGTAAAGGTGGTGCATAAGCAAACAAAACGATTCATTGGCTTAAGACGGAAGCTTCATTTGTCGTTCACTTAAATATGACATATTTAAGTGGTGAAGCAATGTCAGATATGTTGTATACATGACACCAAGCCGAGATAACCACAATGTTACTTCTAAAATCTTGCACTAGGCATACCCGAGGGGCACCATTATACCCAGGCCAGGGTTGGGGTAATTGTAATTTGTAATTGTAATTGAGCGTAATTAATTACAAATGTTGATGTAATTGAAAGTAACTTGTAATTGACATATTTTTCAATTACATGTAATTGTAACTTAATTAAATACTTTCAGAAAAGCATGTAATTGTCAATTACTTTTCAATTACATTTCGATTACTTTCATCTATTTTCTGTCCAAAGAGATTGAAGGAGGATGGTACAATGACATGTAAACTTTCCTTTGACATTCTATTGGCATATTTTCTCTTGTGAATAAAATGTTCCTCATTCCACAAATATGACACATATTTACACATCCCACAATTAAAGATGTAAATTACTCATGATTTGTTTCTTTTTAAAAACAATAAAAAAATGAATTCTATGACAATCAATTTACTGTCCATTTAAAAAAAAATATAAGCTTGATCAAAGACCTGGAGCTATAAAGATATATATATGGATCTTATCCTTTGTTTTGACAATGAAGAGTTGACACATTTACAACTGGTGTTTACAATAATAATTAACCCTTTAATTCATAAGTAGTTCTTAATTAATATACCCCCCAGGCAATGTTTATGTAAAAGAAGCATAAAAATTATTCACTGAACTTTAATAAGTTTATTCACTATACCTTGTTTCATTTTGGATAGTAAAAGCCAACAAAATGTCGAATTCAAATATTTTAGTGCAAATATTTTTAAACATTATGAAGTGCCAAAAATTAGTGAAATCAGTGAAATTGAAAATTTCAAAGCAAAATGTATCCATTGTTTGAACCAAATATCAGGATCTACGAAATCTACCTATATGATATGTTCTGCATCAAAGATGAAATGTAATTGTGTAATTTAATTAATTACATTTTAAAAGTATTTGTAACTTAATTAATTACATTTCCAAATCCTAGTAATTGTAATTGTAACTAATTGAAGATTTTTGAAAAGTAATTGTAATTTAATTAATTACTTTTCAATGTAATTGACCCCATCCCTGACCCAGGCTAATAAAATATTTAATATTATATTTATGACTAGGAATTATTTGTGCAAGGAGACAAAAGGACAATATGAAAAAGATAAATAAGTCGCATAGGTTGATGGATAAAAGCTGTGTTATTAATTAGTGTACATAAAGGAAAATTGCAAACATGGTGTAAGGGTTGTGAATGTCTCTTGAAACTGTCAAAGAAAAGTCCTATATTTTAACTTTTAAAACAACGTGGCAATTTAAAAATAAGAATAAAGGTAAAACGTTAATATAGAATAACAAAAAAAAAAAAATACCCATTGGCACAAGACATTACTGACCTTTAACGTTAAGAAACCATGTTAACTTGGAAAACTTCACATTCCATCTCTAGAACCTTTAATATATTCAATTTTAAGATACCAAAATGCAACAAAGTAATAAAATTTATTTAATCAAGAATTTAAATGTTTACACTTGAAAAGTTACAAATAGGTAAAATCTTGTAATGTCCTTTAGACACGTGTATATGTTAATCTCTTGGTATATTAATACACCCTTTTCATTGAAAATATCAACTTGATCAGTACTTTAATTCGACAAAGGACAAATAAAAATTCTATTTTCAATTTAGATTTTGAAGATAATTTTAATCTGTTAAGGATCGCCCATATTGGTCATGTTAAACCATAAATTGGCTAGATACTTGTATCTAATAAGATCTGTCTTGGGGCTGGTGATACTATCCAGAAGGGCCCAATCGGCCATAAATTTAAAAAAAAATATATTGAATGGATTTGCATAAAATTTGAGTATGCTTAAAAGTTACTAAAACCCTGTGTGTAACGGCCGGACAAAGACTCTGAACCCAGAGTGATCTATATTAAATTCTATGAGCTTGAAGCTCTACCCTTCAATATTTAAATATAGCATCTTACATTGTTTTAAGCGGATTATTAGATTTCTCAATCAAGATAGTTAGAGTTTTAAGCTCGAGACTCTGGTGAAGTTTAGCTTTATTCCATATATTGCTCCTAGAGAGCCGGTGGTGTAGTGGTTAACGCGTCGGGCTACTAACACCGTGGTTCGTGGTTCGATCCTCGTCAGGGGTGAGAATTTCATAAACCAATTTTCCCACTCTCTCTTGACACCATTTGCGAGGATGGTCTCAAGAACCGATGCCAGTCCTTCGGAAGGGACGAAAAAAGGTTGTCCCGTGTATGGGAGAGCAATACCCCATGCACGTTAAAAACCCTTTTGTAGAGTTCGATAAGAGTAGGCTCAATGGGGGCCGCTACAAAGGCCACACTCGCAATCTGCTAGATGGAGAGGGATTAATATAAGCATTAAGCTTGTTTCCCTTTCCCAATCCAGGGTAAATAAATATGTTAAAACTAAAACTAAAGGATCTTTAACTTTATAAAACGTTTTTTTTCTGTCTTTTACTAATTCACTATATGTTTTGATAATTTTATGCTTTGAACTTTAATTACAGGTTGGTCACTGTTACAATAGTTTTCCATGGTAATATTTTTTCATTATTAGTTATAATAGAGCTATATCAAATGAAAGAACCTTTGTGAGCAAACTCACCTACATTATTATTGAAAAATATTTGGAATAAGGAATAGGAATCATGTAGTCAGATACCTATAGTGCACAGGATATTCAGCAAATTTCTTAGTTCCAAGGAACTTAATCCTCTCAAAATTTTGCAGATAAAAAACTCAACTCCATAAAGTGTACTTTTAGCATATCAAGTTTTGTTAAATTCTGTTCACTAGTTTCAGAGAAGTTGTGTCCACATGAGAACAAAGAAGAAATTTTTGAAAATTTCTAAATTCAAAGGGCCATATATAACTCCCACTAAATTTTGCAGATAAAACAAGTAAATCTGTGAGCATATGCTCACTAGTGATACCCCTGCTCCCAAAATTATGCCTTGCATAAAAACTTGGGTATTTCCTTAACAGGAAGTAGATGACTCAGGAGCATAAAATCACTATATACCATATGGCCCTAAAGGATAAAGCTATATGCAAAATATCAGACCTTTACATCATGTAGTTGCTTAGAAAACTGTGCCAGAAATTTTGAATCCATGACCACTTAATAGTGTAAAAACCTAAGTTTTCTGTTAACAGGTACATGTAGTAGGTAACTTAAGAACATAAAATCTGTAAAAAACCATATGGTACTATAGGATAAAGCTATATATAAAATTACAGACCGCTGCGTTGTGGTTTCTGAAAAATCTGTGACAAAAATTTTGCATGTATGTACACTATGCCAAAAAAACCCCAAAGTATTTGGTTAACAGGAAGTAGATGACCTAAGAGCATGAAATTGGTATACACCATATGGTACTATATGGTGAAGCTATATGAAAAATATCAGACTTCTGGGAAATGTAATTCTGAAGAAAACTGAGAAGGAAATTATGTTACAAACGAAAGGAACAGACAATATGCACAAGGGTAAAACAGTATACACAACTCCTCTTTGAAGCGGGGGTATAAAAATCCTGGAAAAAGAGACAACTACATATGGTGTACTTCTTCCATACTAAGTTTTCTTAATTCTGTTCTGTAGTTTCAGAGAAGTTGTGTTCTCACATTGTGATCACAGACAGGTGGACTTCCTGACAGGATTTTTCTTCAGTAAGTAAGTCTAGAGATGCAAAGATGGAAAATCATGAAGGCACCATCTTTAGATAAGTTATTTTTTACAGGTCCTGTACAAGTACCAAACAAGCTAGGTAGTTTAATCGAGCTAGGTAAGCTCGATCGAGCTTTAAATTATTATCTCCCTTTGTGATTCTTACCAAAATGATCTATATTTGTTTCAGTTGTTGTCAGTGCAAGATGGAACTTTCTCACAACTTTAAGTCAACATATCTGAACAAAGAAACATCAAAATGTTGAACTTTTACCGTTCACTTTTGAAGAATCAAATTTGCATTAGACTCAATGCAATAAAGACCAATTTTCATGAAAAAAATTTCCACGGTAGATGTGAAAAATTATTATTGCTTATTGACAAAGATCACCTTCTAAAAACAACCTTATAGTTTCATGATGCATAGGGAAAGTTTAATAAAGATAGGCACATTTTAGTCAAAAACAGCAAAGGGAGATAAAAATTTAAAGCTCGATCGAGCTTAACTAGCTCGATTGAACTACCTAGCTCGTTTAGTACTTGTACAGGACCTGTATTACTCCACATATTCATGTACACTGTGGTGCTTTGTATTTCATCTTATATTTGTGTGATTAAATTTGTAGTAAAGATACTGCAAAAGGGTAAATTAAACTTGGCAAATACCTGACTTTAAATACAAGTACAACTTTTCAAAAAATTTGTCAGTCCAAGTCAAAAGTGGCAAGATTTCATTGAACAGGAAGTGAGTGAGTGACAGTCCTTCAATATGTAATTCTACATAACAAATATCAAGAGACTTTGATTAGCAGTTGCTGAAATAACTGTTGTATATTTTTTCCCTTTGGGTTAGCTACTTACTGCCCACCAACAACCAAACATTCAGCACTTCTTGAACATGTTGAAATCTGGGGAAAACTGTTAAATTGCTGCTGATTGTTATTCTACACGCGTTGCGCATTTGCGGGATTGGTCACTAATTTAGCCAAAAGAGGAGGAACTGGTAAAAAAACTGGTTCCAACATGCTAAAGGACGAAGAAAGTAATTTCTTTATTTCCGTTCAAGATTGATTTTTTATTGGTTGGAAATGTTGATGGTTGGTTTATTTGTCAGTTGTAAATGATTTTTACCCTATATGTTGAATAATTACAGAAGAATCCTTGATAGAAAATGTCGTTCCCTTTGTCCCATGTTGAATGACGTCGTTTTTCCTCCCCGTGACCCCTGATGACCTCGTCTAAATGACGAGTCAAATCCGGAACGGATATATTGTGCAACCCTAGTATTAAAGAAAGAGTGTCAACTAGATATTCAACTGATTTTCCTGATTTTTTAAATGTGAATCCTTAATTGGAACCTCATGCTGCACACCAAAATATCAAAATACTGTGATAAGAAGTTGCCAAGAAAACTGTTACGAAAATGTTTTCCTTAAGTGTTCTGTATCCCTAACCAGTGAAAATAATACATTGTTGTACAGACATGAATCACAAACCAGATCAATAGTAATAATTTACTGTTTTTAACACAAGCACTTTTTAAATGTTCATCATCTAACAATATTCTCTCTCCCCCTCTCTTTCACTCCTATAGTCAATTCACTAGGCTTCATAATCTGGATTTTTCTTCAGTATCACAAATCCTTCCATGATTGGACTCAATGGTAAATCTGAGAGTAACAGTTAAGGAAACATATCCTTTCATAGATTATTTATTATACGAGTTTTTCTTTAATGCCGTGTGGATTCAGTAAAACAATTCCCCGTGTTTTATGCTCTTTATTTTTTAGATATGGTGTACTTGTTAATGAGATTACATCTTATGTGTACACTTTGTTTATATTAACCATTATCTAAACTTATTAAATTCTAAAACCTAAGGTTTAACAAAATCCATCGTAGTTTTGCCCTTAGCTGTATTTATTTGGATTTTGTTTGGTTTTATACATTTTAAACATCTATTGAAATTGTGATTTTTCTATGTTTTGGTTCTAGTGCTGCTGATGAGGAATAAATTTCCTAAATGGCCAAACAGCTCATAAAAGTTCATTGCAGTTGGAGATAACATATGTGTTTAAGTCTCATGTTCATTGACTCCATATCCTTTCATAAATTAAAGTTAATTTCAGAGAATAATGCAGTTAAACCTAATAACTTTTCTATGGAATTTTTAAACAAGAGCATGACTTTAAGGTAAATATATGACCTTCAAGGGATGACAATTGAAGATGAGGTGGACAATTAACTTGTTTGTGTTTGCTGAGAAGGTGTCATATTTTTTTTTTAGCTGTGATGTTTATATACCATTGACCTAATTTTTGACAGATTAAAAAATAAATTTTAGCAAGCAAAAAAAGTTCTGAACCTGTGCCAACAATTTATATTGTGTCTTTATGTTATTAGGCCATGTTGGAATGCTTTCATGAATAGTCCTTTTTATCTCTATGTGAAATTACAATTCTGAGATTTTGAGAAAATTTCAGTAATTTTCCTATGTTTTTTCTTCTTGATTTTGGTTATACAAAGGATACATTCTTCAGTAGCTAGTTCAGCCCTCTCTCCATAAGCCAGTAATACTGGTGTAGTATGGGTCTGGAATCCAGTGATGGTCTTAGGTTTACCGGCCTGGCCTACAACATCTACAGCCTACAAAACATAATATATCCTCTATAAATAACATTGATTGAAACTTGGAAAATTCAATTTGACATAGAAAATGAAAAGAGCAATTAATTTATTAGTGACAATTGGTTCAAACTGAAAAACTTTTAATTGAATAAGTCGTCTTCTATTTCTAGGAACATGTGATTTGTTTCTATTCTAATCTGTTTGAACTTCATGGTAAGTTTTTAGTGTTATATTCAATATTTCAACAATATTTACTTGCTTAATGATGAATTCCATTTGATCAAAATTCAAATGAACAAACAACATTGCATAATCATGTACAAATTGGCTGCTTAAAATTAATCCTTGTATTATATTTGATCTTATCATATCTATATTTTTTTCATATGCAGCAGTTTTTTATATTATGCCATTTTTACCTGTCCAACTCTAACAGGTACAGGTAATGGTCGAAGTTCCTCATCAAATGTGGTCAACATTCTCGGCTGCATGGCAGATACCAAGTGATACAAGACGTAGTGAGATTTCCCAAGGATAACTTAAAAGAAAACAAGACACAAGTGGTTAAAACAGTTAATTTAAATAACTAGAATGGCAGTCTTCCATGGAAGACGTCTGTCACCTGCGTCTTAAAATATTCGCTTAACAGGAAGTAGATGAGATACGGGCATAAAATTGCTTTACACCATAGGAGGAAGCCACATATCAAATATCAAGAGGTTGTGACTTGTACTGCGACAGAAATTTTTGTGACGCGGCAGGACGACGCCACAGGACATCGGATGATGCCAAAGTAACCCTATATGTCGCTTCTGAAACACGTTGTAGGCGACATAAAAATAGCAATAATGTAATAAGGTTCATAAAACAGTACATCTTTTGGAACATTACATGATACTCTGCCAAGATTCAGATTAATCAGTTCCGTTATTTAATCATATACAGTAATTTTAATGAAAAATTTAGCAAGAAAGTAGAGTAAAAGATATCATATTAAATAAAATATCTGTCAAAGTAAAAAGTGACTTTATTTTGATTTACAGGAAGTAGGTGAGTGACAGACATGTAATTGAATCCAGCAGTTTTTTATTCAAAGTTGTCAAAAAATGACAACAACCCATAGTATTAATCCTAATGTTAAATTGGAACAACCATTACAAAACATGCCTTGCAAATAAAAACAATGTGTTTTTTAATACAAATCAGAAAACAGGGAATTTTTAGAGTTCATTGTATCATTTTCGGGAAAATGAATCATCACAAATGATCTGTTTCCAAAGTCTAATCCTGTACAATGAACTCTTTATAGTACAGACAAACATTTAGATTCCCCAATAATCTAGATACTAAGAAGATAAACACATGTTTCAGAGTAAACAGTTTAATAACATTCCAAATATATTTTTTAATATGAGCATTTAGGGAGATAATTAGAAAATGTAAATATAAATTTTGATGAAAAATTAAGCTTTTAAATTTTCATTTCTTAATTTTTTAGATTACTGTATTTAAGGGATTTTTAATATCCACAAGCACATGGTCTATACATACACAATACACCAACGCCGATCAAATTATATTTTTCTGGGTGCAATTACTACTTAACCAAGCAAGTTGACTAATGCAGGGGGACCTTTCGAGAAATAAACATAAATATAAGGAGTTAATTACTGTATCATTTTCGGGAAAATGATTCTTCAGATTAATCAGTTCCGTAATATAATCATATACAGTAATCATGTGAAAATAAGGTAAAAAGTCGCGTTATTTTATAATTATCTAAAGAACAAATTTTTTTCTGTTTTGTTCTGTGCTACTGCTCTGTTTTAAGCAAGCAATATTAGTTTTCCCAAAGTTTTAATATGTTTCAGTAACTTTATTGATGAAATTCATACTCCAAATGCAAAAATATGCCCATCTACAAATTCAGAGTAAACAAAATATGCTAAATCAAAAATGAACAGATTTTGTTTAACAGGAAGTAGGTGAGCAACAGACCTGAAATCAAATTCCCATATTATGGGACCCAAGCCTGATGCTGTATACAAAATAAGTGGCTACAACTAGTAGTTGCTGAGAAAACTGTTACGAAAATTTCTTTCCCGTCCACCCCCCAACATTAACCATTTAATAACACAGATTTTTCTCTCCATGAAATCCAGCAAAATTTAGAATGGAAAACACATGCACTGAGTCAAACCTTCACTCACTATTTTTGACATCCAGACAGGACACACAGACAGCCAACAGTCCAGCTACAGCCACAGGAGACATCAGAGCCTTGTCACTATGGTAAGGACTCAGTGTCAGGGTACCTTTACCAAGATGTGTCAGACCCTGGGCTAGTCGTACCATAAACAAGTTATTGGCATCCTTAGCATGGTACACAGCAAGCTGTCTCAACATGGCTGCTAATCTTGCATTGTTGGTTCCTGTGAAGTAGATATATAAGTCATTACAATGCTTTTACAGAAAAATGCTCTATAAAAGGGGAGGTTTTACAAATTCAACATAAATTCATTTACAAATTACTGTATCATTTTCGGGAAAATGATTCTTCAAAATAATCAGTTCCGTTATTTAATCATTTACAGTAATTAAGAGGTTGGTTAAAAATAGGGCATGTAATGGGACATTAAATGATACCCTGCAAGGATATAATATTAAAAGTTCATAAAATTAGATTTTTCAAAGTGGCCAATCTCGAAAACTATTTTTTGGATCATGCTGGAAATTGAACTTGACCTGTATTTAATTGTACAAAACAGTTGAGCAAAATATCAAACAAATCCTTTGACACATTTTCAAGTTATTGGTCGGAAACCTTCGGGGTACAGACGGACGGACAGACACCGAAAAAACTGAGGGTAAAACATAATACTGCCACTTCATGTGGCGGGGTATAAAAACAAAAGTATCTACATATTGATTTTTGTTTTGTTTCAAATGCTGCTGATCCAAGGTTACACCTTGATATGCATATACAGCATAACAAAATTATCTGATTTATTCTTCCCCTTCTGTGGTACTTTTATATTTATATTATATCTATATTGAATCAACTTGCAAGTCTGGTCTATATCTCTGCTTATTTTCTTTAAAGCACTATTCCACATAAGGATCAGTCAAGGGGTGGCAAATTTTCATATTTTGGGGTATAGATGCATTCTTTTTACCATAAAAAAAAGACCCAGAGTAAATTCACATTCTTAAAATATATTTTGTGCCTAGATATTTTTTGACTGGTAAAATAGGGAACATTTTATAGTAAGAAATTTCCCTGCACTTATCACTGTTTAATGTAACTAAACCCTAGATTGTCGTATAAAATATGTGGTCAAACGAAGTTGACTAGGGTGGCTTTATCTAATTCTATTGATTTTTTGTGTGTATTTGTTATTGATGTGCCACCCTAAAAATGGTATCAGTCTGATTCCTAGAATAAGCTGGACTTACTTATAATATGTATTTATAAATTATACATGTTCATGTAACGGTGATTATCACCTTTTTACATTGTGTTTCAGATTTTCTTACTTTTTACACCATATAGGGGCATACATAGTGTGACCACCGCTTGAACAATATGTTTAACACACATTTCAGCATATACTACATTTATTCATGTTTAAAATAAGGAGGATTTAAGTTTCAGGCCTTAAGTAGCTACTTATTGAGCATTATCAAAGTAAAGAAATTTTTGTGTGTTTAAAGGAAATGTGGAAATAGATTTGTTACATAATTTTCTATACAGTTATGAAGTAACATTACGACAAACTACTGTATCATTTTCGGGAAAATGATTCCTCAGATTGATCAGTTCCGTTATTTAATCATTTACAGTAGTCCAACATAGTTATAAGGCTAAACTTAATTGTTTTTATTTTTCACATCAAATGTCATTTTATGACATTGAATCTCGATACACTTCTTAAATATA
The DNA here is from genome assembly GCA_963971305.1 of Arcuatula senhousia. Lineage (NCBI taxonomy): Eukaryota > Metazoa > Mollusca > Bivalvia > Mytilida > Mytilidae > Arcuatula > Arcuatula senhousia. Next base: position 19,861,548 of record OZ020313.1, on the reverse strand, counting down.
TATATGTAACTTGATGGATCCTTCCCCAGAAGGCATATGTCGCCTGCGTATCTATGTTTGATCATTAAACAGGAAGTAGTTTATTTTCGGGCATAAAATCGATATACACCATATAGTACTATAGGATGAAGCTGCTGCCAAGTTTCAAGAGCGTGCTGCATGTAGTTGCCCGGAAAAATGCGATGCATTTTTTTTGTGACGCCGCAGGATGCAAGACGATGTCTAGTGCTAAAGTGACCCCTATATGTCGCTTCTGCAACACGTTGCAGGCGATATAATAAACAATGTACCTGATTAAGGGCTTAAAACAAATTCACTCCATTATCCTTCGAAAACCAACTAGATCATTGAACAAAACTTGAATAAATTACAAAGTAAGGAAAGTCTCAGCCAGCAATCAAAACCTCACTGAAGTCTTGCACAACAGTATAAAATTTAAGAACTGCAAAATAAATAGTCCTCTAATTGTTCACAATGAAATGTAATCCGGTAGAAATGTGGGCTCCTAAATCTTCTATAAATTTTTCTGATTCATTATAAACTCTTACCAGCTCCGACTAGACCCATGGCCAATATAGCATTGTGTGCCACTTCTGTGTCATTGTCGTGAGAGAATTTACTGAGTGTGTCTAAGATCTGGAGCTTGGGATTGGATACAGATATCAAGCCTAAAGCTGTTGGTACAGCTCTTTTGATTGGTGCCTCTCCATAACGTAACTGTAAACAGATAAAACAGAGGTTGATTGAGAAAAGTTTGTTTATTGGTCTAAACAATTTTTAAAAAACTTTTTTAAAAATATTTCACGGAAAATACTTTTTCAATATTTAGAAATACATTGTCATTGTAGTTTACTGTATCATTTTCGGGAAAATGATTCATCAATGAAAATCAAGAATCCAAATTCTAATCATATACAGTAAACCATGAAGCATACAATGAAGTCAACAAATTTCCTTTTTACTCTTAATATATTAATTTCTATAATTAAATGGCCATGGACAAGAAACTGAAGAATCTAATTACATACAGGCATACAATCCTTTTTTGTGATTTACAAAGAGAGGAATCAAACACATCTGTATGAAATGTATAATGTGATATCACAACCAGCATTTTTTTTACAATACTTGGCCACCCAGGCTACTTTAATGTTCCAATATCTTGTTATTTCTTATTACATGTATTGCTTTAGATTTTATTTTTTCATATATTTTATTTTATTTTTTAACTTTCACATTTTCTCATCAACCAATTTTCATTACCAAATGCCCAAAAGCTCTAAATGCCATCTCTGATCCTATTTCTTCTCCCATAGCAATCAGGGCAATACCTAAAACTGCAACTCCTGTAAAACATGGAAGAAAGTAAGTGAACATACATTAATAATTTATCATTAAATTTATGCGTGGTAGTGTAAAAAGTCATATTTATGTACATGTATATTAAGGATTAAATGTACACTTGGTCTATGGCAAAAGTGTACATACATATCATCTGTGAATGATTGTGGGCTGGTTAGTCCATTGTGCATTCTTTGAAAAGAGGTGTGGCCAGAATTCTTACATTTCAAAATTTCAAAACATTTTTGAGGCAATGATATTTAACTGATTTGTTTCTCTTTCTTTCTGTCTGAAATATTTTTTTTCAATGTTTAAGATACATGTTTAAAGAAAAAAGTATTGTCATAGACTCCCATGTTGAAGTTAATACAAAAACTCTGAATTATTTTCACAGGACACACCAGCCTGCATCAGCTTAACTTTTATTATCAAATTACTAGTAAATGAAACACAAACATGTATGTGTTTGTTTATATGCTATGCATAGTCTTTTGCTTTCAACCTGAAAGCTAGAAAGCATAGAAAATTATGAATAGACAAACTATTCAAGTGTATTAAAATGTTCATCTAAAACTATGTTCTTTTTAAGGGTATTAAATACAATCTTTTTTCTACTTATGTTTTAGTGAATAGACAAACTATTCAATTGCATTGAAATTTTCATCTAAAACAATGTTTTTTTTAAGGGTAAATATGATCCTTTTCTACATATTTTTAGAACACTTACCATGCTGAGCTGACAAATCAGATGTAGCATCTTTCTTTTCCTTTTCTTTGTCATCTTTCTTTTTCTTATCATCCTTCTTTTCATTGTTGTCCTGCAAATCATTTTATTTAAAATAATTTATAAAATTAAGTTAACATGGTTAATATAAATATACAAACTTCATAACTTGGGTAACTGAAAACAACAATGACATTTTACTATCTCAAAAACTTAGTTGTCATGTAAAAACATAACAGATTAAAAATCTCGATTTTGAAAAAGATTGATTGTAGTTTGTCTTAATTTTCTATTTTGACCATTCATCCTTCAAAATATTTGATGGCAAAATCTACACATACATGTATTATCTATGATATTTTACCACCAGCTAATGATAATAATTTCACTGTCATAATTATCAAGCAGCATAATACCTCATCTTTCTTTTCATCATGCTCAGAACATATGTGTAGTAGTTTCTGTATCTTTAACACATTTCCTGTACCTATGTAAGAAATAAATTATCTTACTGAACAATTTTCATGATACAGTTAACAGATATTGTAAAAGAAGGATCTTTCCCTTCTATTTTTGTATATTTGTGATTTTTTTTTCATGGTCAGATAAAAGATTTCAAGTAATATAAGTTTCACCACTCTTGTTATGCATTTCTTTGAAAGTACTTTGCTTTGATATAAAAACAAGATATCAAGATCTGTTGCATTAAGAAAATGTTGATTATTTCATATCATTAGGATACAAAAGAAATTTTTGGGAGATCTTTTTTCTGATACAACTCTGAGCAAACCATACTTGACATATGACAGTTTTACATTCTAAATATTAACTTGTTTTTTTTTTTTTTCTGACATTTTACACAAAATTTTGTATGATAGACAAATATGGCTACTTGCAAATCTCAGCCAAAACGTTTAAGTATAAAATTTTTTATCTTACCAGCATAAGCACAGACCTCCACCAGTAACATAGCCATGGACTTCAATGGTTCTGTAATAACTTCTAAAGCCATCAGTGTGGCATCTACTGCTTCTTGTTTGCCTAAAATGGAAGATAATCGAGATGTGGAATAAGTGTACGTGACACAGTCCACATAAACAAGCGGTAATTTAAAAGTTTTTTTTTAAAATATAATTTAATAATTGTCTGAAAGATTAATTAGTCTTGACTGGATTTAAAGTTTAGTTTGATAATGATAAGGAAAGTGCTAAACAAATTACATGTATATAATAATAAAGTTGATGCCTATAATTACATGCTGTATGTAATCAGCATGAATACTTTTTTGTTTTGTTTTCAAATTTTGTTTTAGAAAAGCAAGAAAAAGACATAGTTAGGGATTTTATGAACCTAGATTGATTTATACTGTACAATTTAAAACATGACACATTTTCAGTAAAGGCCTAAGGAAGTAAGTTAGTTAAACTAATTCACTTACCAAGATACGCCAAAGCCAGACCGAGAGCCAGATATCTACTGTACGTATCCTTCAGATCAGCTTCACTTCTCTCCATCATAGTTTGTAGAATAGTGGATGTGACGTCACCATTACAACTACCAACAGAGATCATACCACAAGCCAGGGCTGCCATACCGACAACCTAGAAGTAATGCATACAAATGATCCACAAAAAATCTTAATGCCATAGTCACTGTTATTTTCTTTTTCCTACTTGCAAACTGTTAATACGACTCACAAATAAATTTCAAAACTTTACTTTAAAATATATCTAGAAACAAGAGTTGACACTAAAGTGTGTCTCGCCTGTCGGCACCATCACATAACTCATTGAAGGTCTAGCTGGGCCTTCAGAAAAGTTAAGGTCAAGGTCATGTGACAGACAGATGACAGAATTCCTATCCATCACAAAAATGTCTGAAGTTTGTTCTAGATACCATAGTTATTGAGAAACTATGAAAAAAAACCAACATTCACTAAGTCATTGAACCGTGAAAATGGGGTCAGGGTCACAACACATGGTGTCAGTTGTTTAGACCGAAACCCCAAATGTCTGTATGTCAAATAACAGATGCCTAGCTATTATACTTTAACTTAATTTATTTTCGACAAAAATTTTAATTGTCCAAAAAATCATCTAAGTCCACAGAGTCACTGAACCATGGAAATTGTGTCAAGGTCACAGGACATTGTGTCAGTTGCATAGACCATAACTCCAGGTGTCTGTATACCAGATATCAGATGCCTAGCTATTATACTTTTCACTTAATTCATTTTCCACAAAAGTCCTACATAGAGGTTTTTTGGCCCCCAAAATCATCCAAGTCCACAGAGTCACTGAACCATAAAAATGAAGTCAAGGTCAAATGGCATGGCGCCAGTTACATAGACCATAACCCAAAGTGTCTGTATACCAGATATCAAATGCCTAGCTATTATACTTTTCACTTTATTCATTTTCCACTAAAGTCTTACAAAGGGGTTTTTTAGCCTGAAAAAACATCAAAGTTAACAGAGTCAATGAACCATGAAATTGGGGTCAAGGTCGAATGGCATGGTGCCAGTTGTGTAGACCATAACCTCAACTGTCCGTATACCAAATATCAGATGCCTAGCTATTATACTTTTCTTGTAATTCATTTTCCACAAAAGTCTTACAAAGGGTTTTTTTGGCCTGAAAAAACATCTAAGTTCGCAGAGTCACTGAACCATGAAATTTGGGTCAGGGTCAAACGGCATGGTGCCAGTTGCGTAGACCATAACCTGAACTGTCTGTATACCAAATATCAGATGCCTAGCTATTATACTTTTCTTGTAATTCATTTTCCACAAAAGTCTTACAAAGGGTTTTTTGGCCCCAAAAAACATCTAAGTTCACAGAGTCACTGAACCATGAAATTTGGGTCAGGGTCAAACGGCATGGTGCCAGTTGCGTAGACCATAACCTGAACTGTTTGTATACCAAATATCAGATGCCTAGCTATTATACTTTTCTTGTAATTCATTTTCCACAAAAGTCTTACAAAGGGGTTTTTTGGCCCAAAAAAACTTCTAAGTTCACAGAGTCACTGAACCATGAAATTTGGGTCAGGGTCAAACGGCATGGTGCCAGTTGCGTAGACCATAACCTGAACTGTCTGTATACCAAATATCAGATGCCTAGCTATTATACTTTTCTTGTAATTCATTTTCCACAAAAGTCTTACAAAAAAGTTTACGCCGTCGCCGTCGCCGCCGCCGTCGCCGCCGCTGCCGGAAAGTAATACCTATGTCTCGCCTTCAGCGACTAAAGTCGCAGGCGAGACAAAAATGGCCAGGTTTTCCTTTTTGTTATACAGAAAGTATGTATGTGACATAAAATTGAATTCCATGGTATAGGAACTCGTGTTTTGCTGCATACCAAATGTATGGCTGTAATAAATAATTCCTAAGAAAACTGATACAAATTTCTTTCCCTGCTTGGCTCAAGTATTATTTTTTTTTAAGTTTTACTAAAATGTATAAAATCTGGACACAAATTAAAAGTAAAATCTTGCGAGAATTGTCATACCTCCATTGTACATTTGGTATCCCCTAGAACTGGTAATATTATAGACAATACATCTTCTCTGTTTGATCCTGCATAGGCTAAACCAAGTCTGAAAAGCAAATAATTTATTGAAACCTGAATAATCTTACAATCTTACTAAACCAAATTATTTATAATATCATATTAAACCTTATAAACCAAATAATTTTCTACAGCGGACAATTTTTTCAAAACCTAAAGGGTTCAGTTTAAGTACATGTATTGTTGTGATTGTTTGTGAAGAGGCTAAACATTATTTTGTAATGTGTAGTATTGGCTAAAGTTTTTATCCTAAAACTAATCCCCTCATATATCAAGATGAGTCAACTGAATAAACTTTTCACTGAACTGTTCTTACGATTCTTTTATCTTTTGGGCATAGGTTAGCCCAAGTCTCAATAAGGCTTTCTATTCAGTATTTTTGAGATCGATACCATTCAAGTTACATTCGTCATTATTTTGGTAATTAACTTGAAGCTTATCCATTTTAATAAAGCAGATGTGAATGTCTACTTTAAAACCATGCAATATTATATTTTTATTTTATGTTTGTAAATCAAACTGAAATAAAGCGCATAATATGCCATGGAATATAGAAGAGTAAGCTCAACCTGAAGATAAACCGGATTTCAAACAGACCAGAATACTACATGTACTTTACTTTTGTAGTTGTGGCATAAAATTCATGATAGAGTGTATGGAGCCTGTACCTACCCTACTATAGCACCAACTCTCATGATGGCTGTATTATGCATGACATAGTCTGATAGCAAGGCTACAGCAGGATCACATTCATTTCTCACACCAGAGTTTACAATACCACAAGCTAATAATGCACCAGCCTGCAATACAAAATTCATGACATAGAGTCGAGATTAAGTTATATTTATAGCACAGTACTAAGAGTTATCCTAATAAACTTCGAACGTGAAGCTTGAGAAGTTTATTTGGATAACGAGGTAGGCGGTGCTATAAATTATTTGTAACATAAATTAACTCCGCCCACAGATAAAAATTTAATTGAAAGGCGGAGCACATAAATGTAGCGTGACTATATTTTAACCAATCAAAATATCTATTAATGAAATAATGGCTTGTGCCATCGTCTGGCAGGAAATATCAAATGAAATAAATATTAAAATATTTTTTTTCATTGTTTGAAGGAGGAGTCATGTTTTGGAGGCGGAGCTTTTGGTATGCAAATTTCGGTCTTTGGTGTTGATTATTGCATGGAAATTTTCCATTGGGTTTATATAACACAGGTGACATTTGATGCAATATCATTCAGCTGAGGTGATTTGGAATACAAATGTCTTTTAGTACTTATTTATTCTTTCTGAAGATCAAAGGAAAGTTCTCAATTCATGTTACAATATTATCAACAATGCACAGAAATCAAGTTTTTTAACAACTATCACAATGATTTTGGACTTGTTTTTCAGTTCATGTCAAAATAAGTCTGCCTGGAAATGAACTAAGCCCAACACATTTAATTATTTGACGCAGAAAGTCTTTCATTGATAACTCTAATACATGTATTAGTAATTACACAACTTGCATTGTATTTATCTTTCTGTGATAACTCTAATATGAGTGATCATATAACTTGCATTATATTTTAAATTTAGAAATAATTGCAAATCAGAGGCTGTTTTTTTTTTCTTGCCGCAGATGATGTTTATACAAATTTATGATTTTATTGAGAATCACATTACATGTATATTATATTGCAAAGATCTTGTTATGATATAGATGCAATTTTGTTCTTTAATTTTTGATTTTCCTTAAAATTGGAATTCCACTTCTTCAATGTGCACAGAGTTACAATGAAGGTTAAAAGGCAGAAAAATTACTACTGTAGGAACAGACCAAAGAATGAAAACAAAAGACAAGCATTCGCTATTGACTTATTGCCGAACAACATTGAACTTGGCAGTAAAATCCACATTGTGTTTCATGGTCTGGTGTCATTATGGGGTAATCTGAAGTAACAACCTAATAACAAAATCTTACTTTTATAAAATCTTCTGATGAATATAAATATTTATCTATCTGTGTAAGACCACCATCAACATCCCATAATAATATAAGACCTAATGAAGCTGTGGCACTAAGCATACCTGTGAGAAAGAAATCATGCATAAAGTTAAATAAAATAGTTTTTTTGTCTTTAGAAATGTTTGATTTTATTCAAATAATCCACTTCAGTTTTGAATAATGATTAAAAAAAAATATTGCCAAGACTTTTTGGCACAAATCTCTCTTCATTATTAGAGAAAATAATTGTGTGTGTGTTGGTGATTATCGCCCTAAATTGACACACCTGTGCCATGTAGGGCAGTAAGTTTTATTAGTGGAGGAAACCAGAGTACCTAAAGAAAACCACCAACCTTGGGCAGGTAACTGACAAACCTAGTCACATACAATTAGGAAAGTCCTATTTTTGTAAATAATTATAGTATAACTAATGAGTGGTGGCGAATATCAATTTTAATGTCACGAGTCTCGAATAACGCCAGGATTCAACAAGTGCGCGGAACTTGTTCCGCGCACGAGTTGAATCCCCTAGCGTTATTCGACACGAGTGACATTAAAATTGATATTCGTCACCCCGAATTAGTTATACTATTTATTATATAGATAATTTGGAAAAATGTGAGTAATAGATCATCAAATAATGAAAACGGAATAGATTATTGAGTAATGAATTGTGTATTGCGCACTAATCTAAGCTACGTATTTTTCGCGGGAAACTTCACGAGGGTTAGATAAATTCGCACGCGAGTTAGATAAATCCTGTAATCAACTCCGTGAAAATCTAGAAATTTATTTAACTCGGAAATCACGATCTTTCACCTATATCTATATAATAAATTGCAGGACTCGAACACCACCTGAGAGGTGATCAGCTAGTGATCACTAGTGTGGTATTTAAACCAGGGCCTTAGACCACTAAGCCACCCAGGCCCCCAAAGAAAATAAGTTCCTACTTTATAAAACTGTTTACTTGTTGTTATATTTAGTTGTTGTCTGTCTCAAGAGTAATACAGATATATTAAGTTGTTGTATGTCTCAGATTTCTTCTAAACACTGTTCTTCTTTAATATCTGACATGTGACTGTACACACGTAGTTTAGACAATTATAAATACATTTAGCTTAAAAAGTGGAAAAAGAGTCTACTACTAAAAGTTAAAACATGCTAACATATATTATTTTATGGATTTTGAATTGAAATGTTTTTTGTGTCTTGTTTTAAAAAGGATTTTAATTTTTGTTTTTATTTGATAGTATTCAAATTTTATTTTGTAAGTGATTATAGGATTTACCATGTTCTTTATTTTTATATAACCAACTGTTTCCATCTTCCATTAATAGTTTATCCTGACCAAAGGCAGCATTAACAAACCCATTGACAAATGACGATGCTAAATTCTGTCTGGCTGAATCTACATTCGCACTTGGTAAAGTACTTCCTAAAATAGAAAAGTGTACAACAAAAGTTACATAACATGTATACAATGCCCAATCAGAATTTTTACATAGCTAATTTACTAACTTACATGACAAACAATCTTTGGGAAGTGAAAATATAAAGTCTATCATGGCCTGAGAAATATAAACAGAAATGTCAAAAGCTTGAATGCAATATATATGCGACATTCTGAGTGTCCCTGTAACCCATGACTATTCAAAATTTACTTGGGCCATGTAGATTGGTTTTCTTGAATCTTATATTAAGATCTATATATAGATGTGAAAATTTGGGCTACAACATCAAAAATATTTTAATTCATACAAAGTGAATGTACTGCTATACTTACTACTTTGTTCTAAATGAGATTTATAAATATCTTCTGGGACTTTTGGTTCCATTATATCCAACTACAAACAAAAAGAAATTCTCAGAAACTGGAATGACAGCTAACCTTTAATACATGCATGTATTTTTGTTTCCTTTTGTCAAAGTCTTATTCATGTGGGACTTTTTTCTAACAAAAACATTACAATTTGATGCAAAAACATTACAATTTGATGCACAGATTGAGATTGGCAATAAATTAAACTGCATATTGTCAACATGGAATTTTTGGTGAGAGTGTTATTTTCACTTTTTTCGTGCTTGATAAATATCCGTGAAATTATCCTGCATACAAACAGATCATTCTGTAAGTAAAGACTATAAATAATCATAAGAAACATGATTTTTTTCCCCTATGCTTTTAAAAGGATCACTTTACACACATGAAAAAAAACTAGAGGCTCCCAGGAGCCTGAATCGCTCACCTGATCTCTTATGCCAAAGTTTGAATAAATTTCACAAACTTTCAAGTATACAAAGTTGCAAAACAATCCCTTCAGTGGTTTCAGAGAAGATTTTTGGAAATCAGTTCAAATTAATAGAAGAAACAGTTAAAGGGCAATAACTCCTATAAGGACCTTTTAATGCTGAACAAGAAAAGTTGCTACAGATTTCATTTAAGTAGATCTCAATGAACTAAAAAATTCTGCAATGCTGACTTTTCCTCTAGCTCTAACCGTTTTCTAGATATGGTCCAAAAACTGCAAAAATTGTCAATTTTGATGAATAAAGGGCAATAACTCCTATAAGAAGTCATTTCACAACTTCGACTCAATGGAGAGATTTGTAGAGCCTTTGATGCTGAACAAGGTAGGTTGCTTCGGAATTTCTCTATCTGTTATACTTTTCGAGTTGTAAGCCAAAAACAATGGTCTGACCCCCCTGTTCTATTTTTAGCAACGGCGGCCATGTTGGTTGGTTGACATGTATATAATTCACAAACTTGGTAGAGGACATCCTAAAGATCAAGCATACCAAGTATCAATGCAATCCCTTCAGTGGTTTCAGAGAAGAAGATTTTTGAAAATCAGTGTAAATTAATGGAATAAAACAGTTAAAGGGGAATAACGGCTGATCTGACAATTTTGACCCTGAAATCATTTTTGTAGATCTCAATGAGCTTAACAATTCTGCAATGCTAACTTTTCCTCTAGCTCTAACGGTTTTCAAGATATAGTCCAAAAACTGCAAAAATGGTCAATTTTGATGATTAAAGGGCAATAACTCCTATAAGGAGTCGTTTCACAACTTCGACTCAATGGAGAGATTTGTAGAGCTTTTAATGCTGAACACGGAAGGTTGCTTCAGATTTTCTCTATCTCTTATACTTTTCGAGTTATAAGCAAAAAACAATGGTCTGACCCCCCTGTTCTATTTTTAGCAACGGCGGCCATGTTGGTTGGTCGACATGTATATAATTCACAAACTTGGTAGAGGACATCCTAAAGATCATGTATACCAAGTATCAATGCAATCCCTTCAGTGGTTTCAGAGAAGAAGATTTTTGAAAATCAGTTAAAATTAATGGAAAAAACAGTTAAAGGGGAATAACTCTTAAACGGCTGATCTGACAATTTAGACCCTGAAATCATTTTTGTAGATCTCAATGAGCTTAACAATTCTGCAATGCTAACTTTTCCTCTAGCTCTAACGGTTTTCAAGATATAGTCCAAAAACTGCAAAAATGGTCAATTTTGATGATTAAAGGGCAATAACTCCTATAAGGAGTCGTTTCACAACTTCGACTCAATGGAGAGATTTGTAGAGCTTTTGATGCTGAACACGGAAGGTTGCTTCGGATTTTCTCTATCTCTTATACTTTTTGAGTTATAAGCCAAAAACAATGGTATGACCCCCCTGTTCTATTTTTAGCAACGGCGGCCATGTTGGTTGGTCGACATGTATATAATTCACAAACTTGGTAGAGGACATCCTAAAGTTCATGTATACCAAGTATCAATGCAATCCCTTCAGTGGTTTCAGAGAAGAAGATCTTTGAAGAAAAGTTAACGGACGACGGACGACAGACGACGGACGGACGACGGACGCTTAACGATGACAATAGCTCACATGACCCTTCGGGTCAGGTGAGCTAAAAACTAGAGGCTCCCAGGAGCCTGAATCGCTCACCTGATCTCTTATGCCAAAGTTTGAATAAATTTCACAAACTTTCAAGTATTTAAAGTTGCAAAACAATCCTTTCATTGGTTTCAGAGAAGATTTTTGGAAATCAGTTTAAATTAATAGAAACTAGAAAATGTGTCTATGAGCCACAGGATGGCCCTCCCGTTCTTGAAATATCATCGACCCTCAATGTGCATTACCTGGGATACGTGAAATATTATTGACCCCTAACATGTAGTATTAAAGATATGGACCTTAACCAAGAACTTAACCAAAGTCATTCATGCGTAAAATATAGGTCACAGTCACCTCATTTCTAGTGGGTGGTGTCACCTTACCTAAGACACATCTAGTAGTGAAATATCATTGACCCCCAACATCTAGTATCCAAGTTATGGACCTTAACCAAGAACTTAACCGAAGTCATTCATGTGTAAAATATAGGTCACAGTGACCTAATTTCTATTGGGTGGTGTCACCTTACCTAAGACACATCTAGTGGTGAAATATCATTGACCCCCAACATCTAGTATCCAAGTTATGGACCTTAACCAAGAACTTAACCGAAGTCATTCATGCGTAAAATATAGGTCACAGTGACCTAATTTCTAGTGGGTGGTGTAGCCCTACCCAAGACCCATCTGGTGGTGAAATATCACTGACCCCCAACATCTAGTATCCGAGTAATGGACCTTAACCAAGAACTTAACCAAAGTCATTCATGCGTAAAATATAGGTCACAGTGACCTAATTTCTATTGGGTGGTGTCACCTTACCTAAGACACATCTAGTGGTGAAATATCATTGACCCCCAACATCTAGTATCCAAGTTATGGACCTTAACCAAGAACTTAACCGAAGTCGTTCATGCATAAAATATAGGTCACAGTGACCTAATTTCTAGTGGGTGGTGTAGCCCTACCCAAGACCCATCTGGTGGTGAAATATCACTGACCCCCAACATGTACTATCCCAGTAATGGACCTTAACCAAGAACTTAACCAAAGTGTTACGGACGGACGTACGGACGTACGGACGGACGGACGGACGGACGGACGGACGGACGGACGGACAAAGTGAAAACTATAGGGCGTCCGCATCTTTGATGCGGGGCCCTAACAACAACCAAAAACCACTCTGCCCAAATTTCCAGGTTAACAGTAATCTTTTGGTAAGGATTAACTAAAAGCAAGTCAGTTGTTTGATTGATACTATTATTTGAACATAGTTGTTATGCTAAAAACTTCTTCACTTGTTCTTATACATTTCAAATGTATGTTTATGACTTTAAGGTAAGAATAAAACACTATCAATAATAACTGATAGATTTTTCTGAAGTAACATACCTCTCTAGCCAATGCTAAGAAATTATTATTAAGATGAGCATTTGACATGATCTCTGTCAACTCATCAAATTCTTCTATGTCATCGGGAAGTTCTAAAAATATCTGTTGTCGTCCTAACATGTATGCCAATTGTTTCTGCATCATTCTGTCAAATAGCATAGAAAAATAAAACTACATGTATATCAATCTACTTTCAATAACTTCAAATAATGATTAGGAAAATGTATGTTCTCTAGTTTATTTTAGTCATTTCTAGTTTTAGTTTTAAGAACTATTAAGAACAAGAATATGCCTAAAAGACAAACTGCTTCATCTAACAACATGTTCATTTTTATTTAAGTACAGGAGTGTATAATTTGTTGATGATCAGTTTGTTCACCCCCTGATGCACATTTGTATAAAGTTTCATAGTGATACATGACTTCTTTTGTGGAAAAGCAATTTATTTATACCTAGAGATAAACCTCATTTAGGACAGACAAATAGACAAAACTGTATGAAACAACTTAAAAGAAGTTTTGTAGACACATGTTGAGTAGATAAATAGATGATTACAGTTCTTTGAATTTATTAAAACAAATGAACAAAAAATAAACTTTGATTTTCAATTTGTTTTCTTTGGATACTTGTTTTAAGGTTTGTTTTTGACTATACTCACATGTCTTTACAAGATAAGAATATTTCTTCTACCATTTTCATGTCATTTAATGACATGGCAAATCTGATAGCTTGTGGGAACTGCTTAAATTTACGGTATAACTCTACAGCTGTTTTAATCAATATAACATTTTCTGGGTCTGGCACGTATGGAACACAACTGTAAAAATAACCCCAATACAATGCTATCTTAATTCAGTTGAAACAAAGGTTCATTGCCTATACAATACAGTTGCCTTATAGGCTGCTCTTGGAACATGAAAAATGTGCTTGGTTTTTATCATACACATATGTATAACAGTGCTTTTATACTATTATATTTTTGTTAATTGTGTTATTGTTTGCTGCTGATTGCAGTTAACATGGTTAAATTGTTGCATATTATGTTGTTTGTTTTCATGTTGTGCTGTATGCTTATTGATTTTGTCTTTGTTTTTACTTGTGACTTTTGAAAGCCCGATGGGAAATCCTTTGATTTTGAAAGAAGTTCATTTAAACCATGCAAAGATCATAGTTTTTCAAAGTGTGTTGCAAGAAGTAAGAACTTATACTTGCCCTTCATAAGCAAATCAATCTTGATTTGCATGTGAATTTATGTCACTGATTGCAATTTGGTTTATTTTGAGTATGTACCTTCAATTGTGTTGATTTTGTCTCCTGTATTAAAATGATTTGTCTTTCCCTTTTTTAATCACCAATATTAGAATGCCCTATCAGTTCTTCTTTACTTTCTTTTAGATTTTCAAGACATCTCTTCCAACCAAACATTTTTTACAAAAGCCATATGACATTCCTCTACCGCATACTTTAAAAATTTAGATTAAGGTTTAAACACTTTTTAAATCATAATTTAGCTTACTTAGTTGTCGTTTACCATTTTTTCACTTACTTCCAAAACCACTTACCTTGTTAGATATAAACACACTCTAGGATAAGCATTTTCATCTACATAATTTTTAAGTATATCAAGTCTTTCTATTTCCATTAACAAGTCACAAGCTTCGGCCTCTGCATTATGGGCCATGTGATACGGGACGATTTCCTTGGTCATCGTCAGTAGTCGATCCCTCATGGCAGCATCTTTTTCCTCTAATTCCTGCCATTCATGGGCAACCTGACCAGCTACATGTCTAAATGGAGAAAAAATTTACACAGAATAAATTTTTTGCTTGTATTTATGACGATAGATAGATGAATTTTTGTTCTACACACAAAAACCATTCATATTTCTGGAACATTATCATTCTATCAAAAATATTGAAATTACTGCGCAAGTCTTCATTAACTTGGACCAGGAACTAAGAAATTTTGCATTGCTTTCAATAAAGAATTCATTCACACCACGGATTAATGAACTCACAAATCTGCAATTTATTGCTAATGTAAGAAATTGAAGACTACAAATTCAAGCACAGTATATTATAATTTGTTGTTAGTGTTTTTTGGGGTGTCTTTCTTAGTTTATGAAGGCGGCCATAAGCAGTTATTTTTATCAAGTCTTTGAGGAGAGAATGAACTTTTTGTTTTAAAAACCTAACATTCATTAATTAAATTATATATGTAAATGTTGTAAACATGCTCTGACACTTATTTAACAAACTTGTTCTTTTATTATCTGTTATATTTAAAAGAATAAGAATAAGATTTTCCTTTACCTGACATATTCATGACCCCAGGAACCTATTTCTTCTTTAGAACCCAAAAGTCTGTATTTGAGACTTTCTCTTGTGTCTGTGGTCGTCATTCCCAAAACTGACACAATATCTGCACAGAATCTCTACAAGATATACCAGAGAATAAATAATAACTCAAAAACCCACTAATGTTTTCATTTTTTTTTATCGATCAAAAATGTCATTTACATTAATATTATATCTCATTAACATGATTGTAATCTCGATAACCCTATTGCTGCCAGAATATTTTATGACATCATCAATGCCAAGAAAAATGTGACGTTACCATTGAATCTCTGAATCTTACCTAATTTTATATGATGATAAACTTACATATAAGATAGCAAGTTTGTCTATAATGAACACTTAAATATATTATAATAGAAGATCTTGATCAAAATACAAGAAAATTTCCAAAACAGACTTGATTCCCCATCTACCAACATGAAAAATTTAACCTGAAGATACACTTGATTTGGGTCAGACAGACAGATGAAATGACCTGAGCTGAACACTTTATGCCCCTCTATTTTTGAAAATGCACCTTTGTTGTGTCATCTTTGATTTTTTCATAGACTTCTTTGAGAGATTCATAATGTGGTCGTAGGAACTTTAGAGGTTTTGGTACTGATGTCATTGATGTTGTTGATGCTCTAATTTGTGACCTGAGACTTTCCAACGCAGGTTTGTAGAGCTTTTGGTCAGATTCCTGTAAGAAAAATTTGTCCAGAAATAAGTTTAAAATAATATACATAGCATATGAAAACTATTTAACCAATATCTTTTACAATATTGCTGTTAGTATTTGACCATTAATGCACCATAATGCATTAGCTTTTTTGTGAGTTGTATTTTTTTCTTTTTATTTATGTTAGTTTATGAAATCTCCAAATTCAGAAATGATAACGAATTCTGTGACAGGTTACGGTATTCGATAACTTCAGAGCTTAAAATGACTAAATTTTTATTTTGATATTTCTAAACTTGTTTTGCATGTTTTATGACGTATACAGTATAAATGACATAATCATAACTTTTTATCAAATTATGAATCCAAATAAGAATGTTTTACCACAGTTACCAAATTCGTTACAAACTCAAAAGACAGGGGATTTACATAGGATTTTCTCAATTTCTATATTTGAATTCTTGTCAAATTTTATTCCGTTGATAGATTTTGATTTTACCAGGCAGAAAATTGTCTACTCTTTCCAATTGAACTAGTGACAGAATGCCATTTCACCTTAGGAAATGCCAAAACTTAAATAATGCCAAAGTTACCAAATTTGTTAACCCTAGAGTTTCCAATAACATATTAGGAAACCATTACCAAATTCGGAAACGTTTCTGAATTTGAAGATTTCCACAACTGATGTGTTAATGCATGTTAATGTTAATGTGTTTTCTATAGAGTATATGCACCATATTATGGTCAACAAAAATAGTAATATGGCATTACATGTCAAAACTTGTAAATTTATATGCCTTGTTGATCAAAAAAAGGCATTTTTGAGTCTACTATCATATTTCTATCAGTTAAACAATTAAACCTTAAATCTTATTTTGTCATGTTTATGGTACAAATTTACGGGAATGTACTTATAATTATATAAATAAACATTTACCATCAACCTTTCAACCAACATGTTCAACTCTTCCTGAAGCTGTTTGTCCTCTTCTGACTATAAAAATCAAAATGCATATTAATGGTGAAACTAGACTTATCAAATCAACTAAGTCCTACTGTCATGACTTTATAAAAATGATAACCAATAAATTAACTAAAATATTAACAGGGCTGTCAAGTTTTCATGAAAAATTGTAAGATCAAATAAAAAAAAATAATAAAATAAGAAATTTGCAGATGAATTGCACAAATCTCTCGCGAGTTGAATACTTTTTACAGTATAATTTACAAAATGGTAGAAAAGTCTCCCAATCAAGAGACAAATACTCGAATAACTTCAATATCTTGAAATTTCCCTGGTGCACATCTGTGAAAAATTGCATATAGATAGCATTTTTCCTTCTCTACAAGTATATTAATTAGGTCTTAGTAAAAATGTGCCAGTGAACCTATTTTTGCACACAGCTGACGCCTCCAAATCAAGAGACAATCTTCTGCTTTAGAGGAAGAAAATGTTTTAATGACTGATAAATGAAAAGTCTTCCAATCCGGAGGCAGTCTCCTGATCAGGGAATTGTCTCCCAGTTGGAGAATATGTAGCTGCCACATCCCCTTGCCAGAAACCTGCAGCAGGGATCATAATTCAATAGTGCTGAACATATATATTGTGTATTTATGTCTCAATGTTGAGTTATTTGTTATCATGGTCAGGATCAAAATCATAAGTCATGTATAATTCTAATATGACATTCTTCCCTTCACATATATAATTTAATGCTATGACAATGCAATTTTGAAAAAAAAAATCATGCTGCCTCATTTCAAATGGAAAATTATCATTGTTAAAGACGAAAACCGTCTTCGATTTATTATACATGAAACAAAATGTTCTTGTTTTTAAGTTAAAGTACCAATTCTTGTTCTTTTTCATTTTCTTTCTCCTTCTTTTCATCTTTTTTCTCGGTTGATACCGGCTCTTCTTTCTTTTTGTCCGCCATGTTTGTTGATCTCGCCGAAAAAAAACTTGCGAGAATATAACGAATAACACTATTTTTATATTGAATGCTGTTCACTTACATAAGGTTTAATAAATTGAATGATTTACATACAAAATTTATTTTAATTAAATTAAAAAAAAGAATAAAAAGTAGCAGGAAGTGCAAGTTCTTTCCCATCATGCAACGCAAAATTTTTCTGAAGGAAGGCAAAGACCAAAATGAGTTTTGGAATAATTTGATTTCTTGCTTCAAACAAACTTTATAGAATTTATTCATATTTTCAAAAGAAGTAACAGTTCAATTCCCGAATATATTTCACAATCACCATATTCTGTTAGTGTCAAAATAAAGCAAAACTGTAAGGTAAATCTGATAGTTTACATAGTTTCCAAGGAAACATTTTTTTTTGAAAAAAATAAGCATGAAAGTAATATGAGGCAGGTTAAACCTGTGACGCTCCCGATGTTAATTTTAATATGAGGCAGGTTTTAACCTGTGACGCTCCCGTAGTTAAAACGCATCTAAAATTATTTTATAAGCATAAATAATCGTTGAACATGTTTATATTACAATATCTATTCTAAAAAAAAAGTATTTGAAAATAAAAACCATTGAAACTAGCTTTTCTTGTGGGTCACATCTGCGCTTGATGACGTTCGAAATTTTCAAAGCAAAAAGCGTTAAAATGACGCTGAAAGTTCGGGAAATCGGGTGTGATTTACCGGACGTTGATAGAAAATTCAACCCGTAGTACAACTAAAATATTGACATTTCTACCATTATCGCCCTCTTCGGGAGCGTATTAATTTTTTGTCTGTTCGAAAATAAAAACAAACTAGCTTTTCTTCTGGGTTTATCTGTATATCTGTATATCATAAACTTTTGACACAGGATGGTCACTCGTGTACTGTCAATGAATCCTCCTGTGTATTTATTATTTCTCACAGTATTTACTGTCGTGTTAACTTAATATGGTAGGTGGCAGTAGCTGTTTAATGACCTTAAAAATTTGCAAAGCAAACAGCATTTAAAAGACGCCGAATGTTCGGGAAAACAAGCGTGGTATACCGGACTTTGAAGGAAAATTCAGCCCATAGTACAACTAAAATATTGACATTTCTACCATGGGAGCGTATTAAGAAAATCAAATGCATTAAAACTCATTGGTTAACAATGTGAGGATGACACATTTTTAAGAAACTTGTGAAATTTAGAATTAATTCATCATTGGCGCTCAATTTTCAGGATATGCTAAAGATGCATTAACATGCATACTGCTTCCCCCCCCCTTCCCACTTCTCCGTGGGTTTCATTCCTCCATGTTAATTATGTTCATTTCAACAAAGTATTCAACTGTTACGTCACCGTTTTTACGTAGCTATGTACCATGAAATTATGAGATACCAGACTCAGTCCAGAATACTGGTCTTAAAGTAGATCTTTCCAGCAGTTCTCACGATTTTGCTGATTATTTTGCTATATTTCCACTAAAATTGTCAAGGAATAGCTCATGTTAAACATGTTAAAGGCAATTCTCGCCTCTTCTTTGATCAGGTTACATTACCAATCTAATTGTCAAAATAATTTCACATTAAACGATAGAGAATTACTTGCTGGCGAGTTCTACTTTGTAACCAGAATGGAAACAATTTATATTAATTTTTTTAAAACAAGGTTTTTATTAGGGGTGAAACGATACTCAGAAGTACCGAAAATCCACGGTATTTTGGCGAATTTTGGTGTACGGTACAAATTTTCAAACTTTCGATTTGGTATGAGTTTGGGATAATTCGTCACTATTTTAGTCTTTTCCATTGGAAATATTCAGTGCGGAGATTACAATATTAGTCATAGCCATGGCTGACATGATTGCCGATGATGAAAACAATTAAAAAAGAATGTTTGTCTTTGTTTTCTTTAAAAACTAAAGCAAAATAAACGTAAAGAACGAAAGTTTGATAAAACAACTAACAAAAATCAATAAATAGATGTAACAAAACCATGTACCATATCGAATCGAAAGTAATAGTATCAGACAGGAAATCTACGGTACGTATCGTATCGTGGGGTTGGTGTATCGTTTCACCCCTAGTTTTTATGTAGGTCATGTTTGCACTTGATGATGTACAAAATTTCAAAAAAGAAAGCATTTAAAGGACACGAATGTTGGGGAAAACAAGCATGCTAAACCAGATGTTAAATAAAGATTTAGCTCAAAGTACTTCAAAAATATTGACATCTCCACCGTTGTTACCCCCTCGGGGATCGTATTAACTGTTATTATTAGATTTACATGTACTTGGCACAACCGGGTACATGACATCATGGTCAGGATTGAAAGGTTTATACTGTGGATTCATTTATTTTCACAAACAAAAAACAGAAGGGTGAACCAAGGCAATGTTTAATGTTTATTCAGTGAGTCATTAATACTGAGGTAAAAGAGAAAACACTTTGGCATATTAGGACATACATGTATAATTTAAGCATAAGGTTAAACAGCACACTGTTTTTTTTTCAAAAAAACACAACCAAACAAGCATTTATGACTTATTCATGTACTTCAGATCTGTATTGTAATCAGTTA
Source organism: Arcuatula senhousia (assembly GCA_963971305.1). Classification (NCBI taxonomy): domain Eukaryota; kingdom Metazoa; phylum Mollusca; class Bivalvia; order Mytilida; family Mytilidae; genus Arcuatula; species Arcuatula senhousia. The sequence continues at coordinate 19,841,080 of OZ020313.1, read as the reverse complement.
AAATACATACATTTGTACATGTATAACTGTAATAGATAAACTTTTAATTAGCTGCTCATAATTATGCCAATAAGGACCAAGGCAAGATACAAATCACATACATCACACAAGCTGAAATAAAAGACAGATGCACGTAGTTCAATAATATAGATTGAATAAAAACAAACTCTCCATGTCAGCATGTATGTAATCAGTCAAAGAAATAAAAAAGTGGAGTCCGGTGGACTTATTTTCATAAAATTTGCTATTTTTTTCCTATATGTGTAATATAAATTAAAGTTTGTTTTTGCCTACAAAAATGATGTCTCCCCCCGTTTCCCCAAAAAGTTCTAAGTTCAAAGGGCCATTACTCCCACAAAAATTTGAGGATCAAAATTTTCTGGTCATATGCACAACTACATATGGTGTACTTCCTATATACCAAGTTTCGTTGAATTCAGTTCAGTAGTTTCAGAGGAGTTGCGCTGACAAGATGATAAATGAGGATTTTCAGCAAATTCCTAAGTTCAAAGGGCCATAACTCCCACAAAAATTTGAGGAACAAAATTTCCTGGTAACATGCACAACAACATATGGTGTACTTCCTATATGCCAAGTTTCATTGAATTCTGTTCAGAAGTTTCAGAGGAGTTGCGCTCACAAACTTTGTGACGGCCAGAGGGACAAGACAAAAACAATATGTCTCCCCACTAAAGTGGGAGGAGACATGATTAATTTAATGCAAAATTTTACTGGACTGAACCAATTTTAACTGGATATTTCCAGTAGGTCCAGCTTAATTTCGAAGACTGTGTAATAGACAAGCTGAAATTGACAAGAAAAAAATTATAGTGGTTTTAATAATTCCTTCCAAACGTAAGCGGGGTCATTCACTATGACCCAATCAGCTCGAAAAAATATATTTACATTTGAATTAAATTTTGCATGTGCTACATGTACCTCTGAATAAACTACATTTTAAACCAGTAGTAGCAACTGCTTTATTGCAACAACCCTTAGTAAAAGTATTTTACCATCCTGAACAAGAGTGTGTGTAATATAATCTTAAAATAAAAATGACAACAAAGTTCTTCTAAAAATGAATCTTCTATTTCTGCCATGTTCAAGTAATTCTCAGGTAATGTTATACTCCAAATGAATGGGATTACAACTGTATGGGTGTCTGTAGGTCTTAAGGTCAAGGATGGCCCTGTTAGCAGTAACTGTCAAATTACTTGGTCTTACCATGCTTACATTAGTGATATGTAGAAATCCCCCCCCCCCCCCCCCCAAAAAAAAAAAAAAAAAAGATATGCCCACTAAAGTTTGATTGCTCAGAAAACTCACTCCTAAGGCTCATTGGTAGGGTTTGAACAAACTGAAATATTTTTAACGGTGATCTGAATCGAAAATAAAACATCACTGGTAGAAGTTAATCTTACATTCATGACATTAGAATAAGATGCTAAGAAAACCTTTAAACCTTAAATTTTTCATATTTCAAACAACATCAAACATGTCAAATGAAATTTTAAGAAAAGAATGTTAGAATGAATAAACAGTTTTATGATTTTTTTCTAGCAAAATGAGTGAAGGTGAAACAGTTAAGGTCATTGTGAGATGTCGTCCAATGAACGAAAGAGAAAAGAATTTGAAATGCAAACCGTGTTTATCCATGGAATCCAAAAGGGGACAGTGTACTATCAAGAACCCTGGAGACCCTAAAGCACCGCCAAAAATGTTCACATTTGATGGGTCGTACTTTACAGATTCAACTACAGAGAATATTTACAATGAGATTGCCTATCCTTTAGTTGAGGTATGTTAGTCATTAGTAGGACAGACAAGGCAAAATCTGTCTAACCCAACCAAATGTCAGACAAAATTTAATTCGGTCAGACAGAAAATTTGGAAAATTTTTGTTGAACATAAAGAGAGAATTTTTAAGCCAAAAAAATGACCATTCGGTCAGACAGTTTGTTAATCAATTTTGCCATGTCTGGTAGGATTACCAGATTACTGATTTGGCTTTCATGTAATAGATACAAGTTCAAAATAATCATGGATGCCTTAGAATACATTTCAAGAGACAGATATAAAAAAAGTTAGAACCTTAAACTGTTGCAACTTTTAAATGCATAACATTTAACAATCTGAATTTGTGTTGTACATGTATAAAATATATCACAATGAAACAATAATATTGCTAATGTATTCATGACACAAAATAAGTTTTGAAAACACTTATAAAGCAAGAACAAACTGACGGTTTTTTGTCTGTTGCATATGTAAGTACATGTTTCTGTGGAATTCTTTTTTATGACAAGACTGTACTCAAAGCTACTTTTGACAAAGAAATCTCTCAAATAAACACTGGTCTGAAGAAACGATGCAAGTCCTTGAGAAGTGACAAAAAAAGTTGTCCTTTGTATGGGGAGAGCAATACCCTGTGTATTTTTAAATCCCTTTTGTGGATTTTGGTAAGAGTAGACTCAATGGGCCAAACTTGCAAAATGCAAGCTGGAGAGCGATTTACAGAAGTATAAGCTTGTTTGGCAATCCAGGATAAATACATGTAAATAAGTTTCAATTAAATGAATAGTGTATCATTACTTTCAGAAGATGTGTATATTTTCATGGATTTTGATTTGTTACTTTTAGGGTGTGTGTGAAGGGTACAATGGAACAATTTTTGCCTATGGTCAAACTGGGTGTGGTAAATCGTTTACCATGCAGGGCATAATTAACCCAGCCACACAAAGAGGGGTCATTCCAAGGTAAGATGTAGCTGACAGATTCTCTATTACATGTTCTATGTAAGAGGTTTTCCTGTTCAGTTAAGGGGACTTGAGGGTCTAAATTTGAAATTATAGATTTTTCTGTAATTTGGCACACTTATAGTCCTTTGTGTATGGATAAAAAATATGCAATAAAAAATGGGGGTCACTGTGCATTTAAGACCGCTATTAAGGTTCTCAAAATAGGCTATTTCCCATCTATTTTATGTAGATTATTTTGGAAAATGATAATTTAAAGCTTAAAAATGACATAGAAAAAAATCTTAACAACAGAATTTCTTCAAATTTGCACAGAATACTTGTTTTAATGCATTATTCTTATTGAATCAATAAAAAAGGGGGGTCACCATGCAAATGAAAAAATAAAAGTGAAAAAACTGTTAGATTTTTGGCAATTTTTCACACAAAATATAAAGAAAATGAGGATTTCAATGTAAAACACGACATACAGAAAGAACTGAACATAAGAATTTCTACAAATTTGCACAGAAGATGTGTTGTTTAATGAAATAAGTGACGATGCTACAGACATTGGATGGCTTTACCAATACAATACAGCTTTGCGAAAAAGATGCGCAAATTTAGACCTGCGAGCCTCCTTAATTCATTTGCATAAGCATGATAAGAATAAAGAATATTATGAGAATTTCATATCCACATTTTATAGACTATGACGAAACCTTCAAATTTACTGTTTGTTTTCCATGTGTGATATTATTGCAAACTGGTCTCAGTTCTCAGATACCTAATTTTGCATTTGGCATAAAAGTTTATAGATTCTAAAAGGAAGCAAGTTGTATCCTCAGTCAACTGCTCATATATCTAGTTTTATTTGTTATATTTCTTACAAAAGTACCAGTACATATTTGTCAATTTCCGAAAGAAATGTCTGGGACAAATCAGTTTGGTATTATGTGACTTAAGTGAATATTGGCAAATTTAGTCCTTTAAAAAGAAAAGATAATTTGATTGTTATAACCACTATAATATTACAGTATAACCAAATAGTATTGTCTGTTTGAGCTGCTTAAAATGCATTAACCCTTTATTTTTGCCTTACAGAGCCTTTGACCATATTTTTGAAACAGTATCAGTAACAGAAGGAACCAAGTTTTTGTTGCATGCATCCTATTGTGAGATATACAATGAGGAGATCAGAGATTTACTCAGTAAAGATGTCAAGGCTAAACTTGACTTACATGAGCATCCTGAGAAGGGAGTCTATGTCAATGGTAGGGTCATTTCATAAGTCAAGTTGGTCATTATAAAAGTAGAAATTAAAGTGTAGAATAACCTTTCAATACAAAAAAGAAAAGTTAAGAAAAAGAAAAGGTTCCTAATGTAATGCTTGATTTAATTTTAAAAAAAACATGAAAAGTTGGGAAGACAGGACTAAGTCTATATATTTCCTCTCATTCAATAAATGTTTAAGCCCACAGGGTATAAAATACTAAGTTCAAAGGAAAATAGAAACAGATAAAAGAAAAAGTAATGATAAATAGAAATTGGTTTGAAATGGTAAATTAAAAAAAAAATATTTGCACAGCAATTATTCTTAGCTTATAGATTATACAATTATACAACTCTTTATAACAATTTTCCACAGAAATCTGTCTGAATATTTCAATATTTGGATTTGTTTTTAGGCTTAACCATGCACCCAGTACACAATGTATCAGACTGTGAGAAGATCATGGATAGAGGGTGGAGGAACAGGTCTACCGGGGCAACTCTGATGAACGCAGACTCATCCAGGAGTCACTCTATATTTACTGTCAATCTAGAAATGAGTCAGCCTGATGAGTCGGGAGAAGACCACATCAGAGCTGGAAAACTCAACCTGGTAGATTTGGCTGGTAGTGAAAGACAGACTAAAACAGGTAAGGGCTATTCCATTAAAAAGTAGGTACCAGGGTAGGAAGGCAATTTTCTAATACCCCCACAACCAAGGGGAATAAATAATAAAAATCGCCCCAAAATAACACAAACAACAAGAACCTACAGGAATTTTATTTCCTGCCTTCCTACCCTGGTACCTACTTTTTAATGGAATAGCCCTAAATTAGAATCAGATAAGAGTAAAGCCTCATGTAGTTTCAATTATTATAATTCCTTCTATTTGCACGAAGAAAAGGTGTACCAAAGATGCAATTAAATATTAATAATCCAAAGAGACAAAGATGAAATAGATAGACATAAATCGCCATAACAAAACAAACCACAATAGAAACAAAAATGCACATAACAACCAAACCATAATCAGCAAAGGTGAAATGAAATCAGGTGCTCCTAATACATGTATATTACAGAGTTGTTAACTCTAAAACAATCAGCAAGTTAAACAGGAAAAACTTTAAGATTGATTTCTTAGACATTTGCAAAAAGGGTCCCAACTTAAACAAAATTTCTGGATTCACTGCCGAAAATACCTTATAGAAATATTTGGCTTAGTTGAATTTTGGATTTTTGATGGTTTTCTTCATTGATACAAACAGAATATTTACTTGTATCTTTCAGGTGCCACTGGTGACAGGTTAAAGGAGGCCACTAAAATCAACTTGTCTCTTTCTGCCCTGGGTAACGTCATTAGTGCATTGGTCGATGGAAAATCAAAACATATACCTTACAGAGATTCCAAACTTACTCGATTGTTACAAGATTCCCTCGGAGGAAACACAAAAACATTGATGATAGCTTGTCTGTCACCTGCCGACAACAATTACGACGAGACTCTGAGTACGCTTAGATATGCCAATCGTGCAAAGAATATTAAGAACAAGCCTAAGATTAATGAAGATCCTAAGGATGCATTGTTGAGACAGTACCAAGAGGAGATTGATAAGCTCAAGGCTATGTTGGCTGGAAAGATACCTGTACAACTTGATGGTTCTTCAGATGGAGGAGGTATATAAGTTATAAACAAAATACACACACAAAAAAATGCAAAAAGTGCAACAATAATATTACAATATCATGGCTATAGAAGATAATGAGATGTGAAATAAGTTTGTACAACACAACCAACACAAAGAAATGGAAACTCTAAAAAATCACAATAAAAAACAGCCAGCAGGCCTCATCATGACCACAGATGATACATAAGATTCAATACCAATCCCAAAATTATGAACGAAAGACCATTTCCTGAATTTGTTTTAGGGTCAGCATTATGATTCCATTAAAACTTATATATTCTAATTCTTTGTGTTTATTTTCATGATATATATGAGTAGAATGTTATACTTCATGTGTATGTGTACTTTATGGTACATATAAATACACACCAAAGTAAAATTTGTGTAGAACAGATTTTTCATGTACATGTATAGAAAATTAAAGGACAATTTGGCATTTGTCAAACAAGCAATCTTTTCCAAAGAATACTTTATTACAAAAATGTTGTTGTTTTTGTACATATTTTATGAAGGTTCCGGCAGGAGATCTTCTAGCACATCAGGCTTGTCCAGAGAGGAGTTGGAGGAGGAAAAGAGGAGAATTAGAGAGGTAAGTTGACGAGAAGAGGAGAAATATTGATGTAGCATAGAAGAAAAGAGAAAAAAAAATATTGTAAGAGAAGAAAGAGGATTCAGAAAAAAATAGTGTGTAGTAGCTATGTCCTTTTAAGTTATAATTTCATGACTTGCAAAAAATCTTTATAGGACACATTTGCTATAAATGAGGAGTTTTGAATTTGTTCTGTAAGCAGGTTTAACATAAAAATAATTCATTCTTTCTACTCTTAAGATTTTAAAAAATCCATTAAAACTTTAACTACTTTTACATTTTAGGAATATGACCAAAGACTTGAAGACATGAAAAGTGAATTTGAGAATGAAAAAGTCTCTAAAAACAAACTGCAACAAGATATGCTCAAATTACGAGCATTTTATGATAACAAACTACAGAATGTAGACGGCCAGATTGCTGATCTCCCCCCAACAGCTGCAGGTATTATATTTATAGTGTATTACTATTTTTAGAAATAAGCAAGAACACATCACAACAAAATGGTGTTAGAAGTTTAAATCAATCATTAGTTTAAACATTTATACATGTTTTTGACAAGATATAAAAAAAAAATCAGAAAACGCTTAAAGGCCTGTAATGAAAAGTATTTGTTTAGCTCTCAAAAAGATAAACCATTGAATATTTTCACATACACCTCGTCAATGCCATTACACAGCATTTTTTTCACATTGAAACATGTGTTTTTCTTTCGTTTGTATAATGTTTTCTTTGACATCGACCATTTGTTAAAGAGTAACTTTATTTTCCTAAGCATCAGTTTACATGGTTTAAGGGTCTTCATTTTATTGTGAAGTGTAATAAACCAAAATATAACTGCTAGACTTAATACATACTAGCCTTAGATATAATGGCAGTATTAGACTCTAGATTGTAGAAACAGAAAATAGTATTTAAAAGAGGCATGATAGGTGAAATTTGTATTGCAAAGGGAGATATTTTACAGGGCTTCTCCGTTCAGTAAAGATGTAGATTTGAAATTTTAACGAGTGAAATCTCCATTTACATGTATTTAATTAAAATGTAGAGTTTTAATGATTATTTTACTTTTATTGGTCCATTTTTTTAAGACATTTGACATGAATCCTTTCGTATCTAGCTTATTGATCAATTTAATATACATGTATGCACTATTGTAAATTGCATGTTTTTTATGCTTTTTTAAAGCATTAATCTTTCATGTAGTGTAAATTTTGTCTATTCCAATCTACTTTTTATAAGCTTAACATTTTAAATCAACACATATTATATCGTTATAATATACTAAACAAACATTTGCTTTGGCTGTTTTCTTTTAATCATACATTTAATTAAAAATGTAATTAAAAATTCTTAATTTTGAGTTCAGATTGAAAAAGTCTATATCTTTTTCAACAAATGGCTAAAATTTTTAAGTAAATTGCATTGTTTAGTCAAAACTGACAATACATCGCTACACTTTAAAAAATGTTCTTTTTAAAAACTTTTTATTAACTTTATAAAATGTCATTCCTTTCATGTCAAAAACGTTAGATGAAAAATAATTGAAAAAAGCCTATTTCTTTTTCAACATATTTGAAGGAACATGGCTACAACTTTGAAGTAAATGGCAGCCTTTAGTCATAATTGACAATACAACATTAAACTTTTAAAATGTTCTATTTAAAGACTTGTTATCAACTTCAAAAAAAGTCATTCCTTTCATGTGAAACATGTTAAATGAAAAAATTATTATTGATCTGTAAATAGATACTTTGATCCATGTAAAGAACTTTATCCTTATATTGGCTTGATAAAATCAATGAATATTTAATGAATTTTGCCTGAAAATCAATACTTGATTATCCTGAATAAATATTTTCAAAGAAGTTACATTAAACTTCAAAAGGGATATGATTTGAACTATTAAATATACAAAATTTATGTAGTGTTCTCAAATAAGTTGAATTTATATATGTAGATTAAATTTTAATTTCTGTTGTGCGACTGTGCATATCCATATTCTAAATATGTTTATTTACTCAAATACTCAAGCTCATTTATTGTTTAGCTAGTAAATTAAATACATGCCAAAAAGCATTTTCTTTGCTTGCTCATTAAAAATATAGTAAAAAAGAATAATGATAATTGATTATGATAAAATATCTAAACTTTGATCAATTTAAGCATGGATGTATTTGTATCCAATGCCTTATGTGTTGTTATGTACTAATATGCATAAAATTAAAATTCACGATTTTCATTCAACTTATTATAGATAGTGGAATGCATTATAGCTACACCATTAGAATAGTTGTAGTTTTCTAAATCAGAGAGTGAGTCCTACTTCATTTCAAAATCCAGGAAATAAAAATATGTATCATTCCTTTCACCCACTCAAATAAAAAAAAAAATGGAGCCAGCCGGGTTTCATAAAACATCTTAACTATGAGTTTTTCCTTAAATTTGAGAATTTTCTCATGTTCATATTGGAATTCTTAAGAGAAAATTGGAGTTGAGGAAATCCTCAAATTTGAGATGTTTCATGTAACCAGGCCCAAGTAAATTTTTTATAAAGAAACTTTAGTTTTACAAATTGTCTAAATATTTGGTTTTCATCAGATTCAAGATTCAAAGGTCCCTATTGTACCTTCAGCACTATCAAAATGTATTTAAATTTCGAAAAGAGAAAAAAAATTGCAAAATTGTTTTTTTTTATTTATACTCTGTAAGATAAACGCAGATAACATGCATGTAGTCCAAAAAATAATAGCCATAGTCAATTGCACCCAAATTACAATTCTGTCAACCAACATCCTTCTGAATCATAAATTGAACACTTGTTACAAAAGTAAGGAAAACTAGCTAGTAACTTGTAAAGAAAACTAGGTAGTAACTTGTAAAAAAAAATAGCTAGTAACTTGTAAAGAAACTAAAAATCTCTGGTTTAGAATATAGCTGTAATAGCTCTGTAACAGAGAATGCTTCAGAGCTTTAGTTCATTTCATATTGTATTTTAACCACATATATATATCGTGTAGTCTTAGGCGAGATAGAATGGGCAGACCAGGAAGGAAATCGTGAGTGGACCTCATTTTCAATTACACATTGCATGGACCTATGATTGCTCAGTTTACATGGACAAGCAGAAATATTTGAATATAAGTCTTGAGTTGTGTATTTTCAGTTTGTTTTTATTTGAAAATTTTCTAGCTTTGTATTCCTTAAAGTTGTACATGTATGGCTTCATTTAAAGATTTTTTAATGCTTCACTGTAAGAATTAAAGTTGGTGAAACAAATGTGTTTGGATTATTTTTTTAGCGTTTTTCATTTAATTCATTTTTAACTTGTATTAAAAATTACATACCACCAAAGTCTTGCATTTCATTACCATATCTCTTTTGTAAATGCAAGTTACATACTGTATATATTTCTGCTTGTCCATTTAAGCTGAAGTGTATCACAAGCACATATTGGCAACCAATATTTCTTTTGCTTCCGATTTTCAATTGCAGGTAATTCTGATTTCAACAAAAACAGGAAAAATGGTTTTGGTTGCATTGTTAAGATATTGGTTGCATGGTTTTGTGTTCCCAAATGAAACAGGTGTAAAAACTTGTGATCAATGGCTTTATGATAAGTTTTGTTACAGGTGAAAGAATGAATAAAATGATCAGTCTTCCATATATATTTGTATGAAGGGAAACAACTGTGATATTATGAAAATGATAAATAAATCAATATTCTTTGATTCATCATGTGAACATGTTCATTCACCATTTACATACATGTTTCATTACTTAGATAAAATACCTTTATTCAATTAGAAAAGTACATCTAAAGAAATCGTCATATCTTTAACATGTTCTTTCTTCTTTGTAAATTTTTTTTTTAACTTCCTGAAGTTGGGAAAGCCAATATTGTATCACATGTTTTAATGCCCGTTTTCCCTTCCCTTTCAAACTTTGACATTATTATTTACACAATTGCTTATATCAGCTCTACGTTTATAACTGTTTTGTTTTGTTTCTCATGAGGAACTGTGGAGAGAAAAAAAAATCATTTTTCTCCCGTGTCATACTTTGCGAAATCTTTTTATAGCACAAATTGTATTGTGTGTTCCAATATATTATGCACAGTCTTCAATAATTATGCTATGAAGCCTAAATATTTATCTCATATTTTTTTGCAATATGCTTATATTTTGATGGGTTAAGGCTTGTTTGGTGGTTCTTTTAAGGTTCAATATATTATATGTCCTTTATTTGTCTTTTGAAGCCTTTTAAATACAAGAATAAGTTGAAAAAAAAACCATGAAAAATCAACTATCACTTCAGTCTGTCTTAGGGCTATTCCAGAATTAATTGTATGGGGGGGGGGGTGGTGTTGGAAGGCACTATAATAAAATATTGTATGGGTGGTGGTATTTTTAGATTTTTCTCAAATGCAACATAAAAGGGAAAAACAATTTTTTTTTATGCATGGTGGATATTAAAAAAAGTGCTTTCTGACCCCCCATACATTTATTTCTGGAATAGCCCTTAAAAATAATAGAACAAAATCCTCAGTACTATAGTACTGTAAAAAGATTCCTGTAATGTCAGACTGTTTATAAGACTATACTTTGATATTTCAAAATTATTATCATTGAATACATTGGTTTTCTGCAACAAGATTTAAATCTTTAATGCCAGGTTAATAGTTTTCTGTAATTTTGTAATATTTTCAAGATTTTATACTTCTAGAGTACTTTCAATACTTCAAGTTTTCTGAGCAGGATTTATTAAAATGACAGCATTGTCTTTAAAGGAAAATACTCTGATTTTTTTTAGCTTAAGGCTTTTAATGTTGATATAGGTTTTTTGATATCGAAAAAATTCTTGTTTAATGTAAAGTATCTTTAGCATCTTTTTTTTTTCAAATTTGTTAATATGTTCAAAATATATTTGTACTTATTATCACTTGTTTGACATTTTACTTTTGACACAAAACAATTTAATCATATTGTTTTCAACAAGACAGCCTTTAATGATTAGCTTTTTTCTAAACAATAATAATAATCAAAACTTTAATATTATTTTTTTGTTTTAAAATCTTTGCACTTGGCTAAATACATGTACTGCTACCATCCTTAAGGTTCATCAGGACAGTTTGAAAATTTTTGAAGAAAATCTAAGTATATGTACAGCTCAAACTGCATATTATCAGGACAAATAAAGTATAGTAGAACCTAGATATGGACACATCTTATGAAATCCACAAATTAATTTTGTTGAAGATAGTGCAGTTTTGTTGGTACAGTTTTTTTTTTGCGTTCAAATTGTATTTTGAAAAAGGAAAAAATTTCTCTATTGCATACATGTGATTCTCCCGCCGGGAGACAAAATCTCCCGACTTTTTTATCCATCTCCCGTTCTCCCGACTTTTTGTGTAATCTCCTGCTTTTTCAAGACATGACAAAATTTTAGTTTTATAGACATTTTAATTGTTCAATCATAAAACATTTCCGGTGTTTTAGGGGTATGTCAATTAGGTAGACGTTGATTTAACAGGTAAGGGTATTAATTGAAGGTTTATTGCATGATAATTGACCTGATGGTTGTATAAACAGTTTGAGATTAATCAGTGAAGCCATGTATATTTGGCACACGTTAGTGCCCTGAAGTGACGAAATGCAATTTTAATGAGCGTTGAAAATCTCCCGCTTTTTAGCTCACCTGGACCGAAGGTCCATGTGAGCTATTACCATCACTTGGCGTCCGTCGTCGTCGTCTGTCGTCTGTCGTCGTCTGTCGTCGTCGTCGTCTGTTAACAATTTTTCAAAAATCTTCTCCTCTGAAACTACCAAACAGAATTTAATGAAACTTGGTATGAATGATCCTTAGGGTGTCCTGCACCAAACTTGTGTTTTGATTTTTAATCCGTTAAAAAACATGGCCGCCGTTACTAAAAATAGACTAGGGGGGTCAGACTACTGTTTTTGGCTTATAAATCAAAAAGTATAAGAGATAGAGGAAATCTGAGGCCACGCTACTGATTCAGCATCAAAAGCTCTACAAAAGTCTCCATTTGGTCAAAGTTGTCAGATGACCCCTTATAGGGGTTACGGCCCCTTAAAGGTGAAAAATAGCATTTTTTCATGTTTTTGGCCTACAGAATGAAAACTATTGCAGATAGAGATTAGCTGTTGCTTGCTTAAATGTTCAGCTCATTTAACTCTACAAAAGTCTCCATAGGGTCAAAGTTGTCAGATGACCCCTTATAGGGGTTACAGCCCCTTAAAGGTGAAAAATAGCCATTTTTCATGTTTTTGGCCTACAGAATGAAAACTATTGCAGATAGAGATTAGCTGTTTCTTGTTTAAATGTTCAGCTCATTTAGCTCTACAAAAGTCTCCATAGGATCGAAGTTGTCAGATAACCCCTTATAGGGGTTACGGCCCCTGAAAAATGGCATTTTTTCATGTTTTTGGCCTACAGAATGAAAACTATTGCACATAGAGATTAGCTGTTGCTTGCTTAAATGTTCAGCTCATTGAGCTCTACAAAATTCTCCATAGGGTCGAAGTTGTCAGATGACCCCTTATAGGGGTTACGGCCCCTGAAAAATAGCGATTTTTCATGTTTTTGTCCTACAGAATGAAAACTATTGCAGATAGAGATTAGCTGTTGCTTGCTTAAATGTTCAGCTCATTTAGCTCTACAAAATTTTCCATAGAGTCGAAGTTGTCAGATGACTCCTTATAGGGGTTACGGCCCCTGAAAAATAGCGATTTTTCATGTTTTTGTCCTACAGAATGAAAACTATTGCAGATAGAGATTAGCTGTTGCTTGCTTAAATGTTCAGCTCATTTAGCTTTACAAAATTCTCCATAGGGTTGAAGTTGTCAGATGACCCCTTATAGGGGTTACGGCCCCTGAAAAATAGCCATTTTTCATGTTTTTGGCCTACAGAATGAAAACTATTGCAGATAGAGATTAGCTGTTGCTTGCTTAAATGTTCAGCTCATTTAGCTCTACAAAAGTCTTCACAGGGTCGAAGTTGTCAGATGACTCCTTATAGGGGTTATAGGTGAAAAATGGTGTTTTTGGCCTATAGAATGAAAACTATTGCAGGTAGAGAAAAGCTGTTGCTTGCTTAAATGTTCAGCTCATTTAGCTCTACAAAAGTATAGGGTCAACATCAAGACCAGGTGAGCGATTCAGGCTCCTGGGAGCCTCTTGTTTGTCCAATCTCCAGCCAAAAAAATCAAAATCTCCAGCTTTGTCATCACGGATCCGTCACATGTATGCTATTGCACCTCTCAACTGACATGTTGGTGAACACTTTTGGTTAAATTATGATTAAATGTCCCGTGATTTTTTAGGCCACATGCAAGGGTGTTAGTGATATTAACCTAAAATCAGCTTTGCTCAAATACGGAAAAAAAGCAGAACTTAGAAATAATGGACTTCATCATCAAAATATTAATAAAGATAGATATGACATTAATATGTCTAGGTCCTGCTACGGTTTATTTTCAATTTTGTATGGAGTCTTTGCTGTACATATACTGAAAAATGTAAGCCATTTTGAGGTAAATGTATACATGAACCTTAAACCATTGTACAAATCCATAAGCATCGTGCGGGACGATGTTACGATATTGAAAGCTTATGGTAAAGTATATCATGTGTTTTCTCTGTTTTATTAAGTTCTGTCCCACCCTGATTTGGAGAGTATCGGTAAGTTGTTCTGCCTTGATGTGTCGAGTCAATTTCATCACTGAATGCACTGTAGACAGTTAGGACTGCAATTTGTTTTTTTTTTTTCCTTTTTTTGGAGGGGGGCAGGGGGAAGGGTATTTTTTTTACCCAAGTATCACTTAAGATATTAACATTTTATATGAATATTTGAACAAATTAAAATTTTAAAGCATTTTTATTAACTGTTCTATTAGTTGCCTTAGGGCTTTACCTGTATTGTAAACAAATTATTTTTTTACTCATATAGTTAAGAGTTACTAATGGGGCATTCAAATGTCAAAGTCCAAAAGGCCAGAGACAAAACTAGTAAACACAAACTAGGGCAGCATGAAGAAACACAAAACAAAAACACAAAAACAACTAAATAGCAATCAACAACGTGAACTCAAGTTGAAACAAGAGTAAACTCAGGTGTTCCAGAAGAATAAACAGCTTCTGCTTGCTATATTACAACCGTTGCATTTACTCATTTTAGAAGTAGGTCATAGATTTTGAAAAATTAAATGAGCTTTTTATAGGGGCAAAAATGAGAAGGAAAATTTGTTGCATAAGTTTTCTCTGCAACAGCCCCTTAATATTTGGTAATGCAGCATGTGCACAGAGTCCCATGTATTGCTTTTGGTCTGTTGCCATCCCTGGGATAAAATTCAGCATTTTATGCTTTAACTGATTTTTTTTATTCCTCATAACTTGCAATAGTTTTTTTTAACATTTACAAATTGCCCTTTTAAACATTTTGAAGCATCCTGTTTTTATTATGTTACACCTTTCACTTACCTTTCTGATAATGCAGTGCTAACTGTCCTACACACAACTCATGACCTTTTTGCATTTACACACATACATTATACATCTACACACAAATACACACTTTTCTACTGGATCTTACGGTTTTTGGTTTTATACTCATTAACAAAGCCTTATTTTATATGATTTAAACCTGTTTAATGCACCATCATTACTTATATTTTATTGTGAGATTTTGTTGCTGTAAAGCAAGGTTTTGGTTTTTAGGGGTTGGTTTTAAAGTGTTTGCTTCTAACATTTTGTTTGAAGGCTTTAAAGCTGCAAATTTGAAAACATAATCATTTGTGTATCATTCTTGTTTTTCCTTGCATTATCCTCCTCATGATTTAATAAGCTCTTACTTGTATTCATTACTTTGCAAACAAGTATACCGTAATTGAGGAAAATGTTCATTTGATTGATAATTTACAGCAAAATTTCAAATTATGAAGCTGAAGTCTTTTAGTACATAAGAATTGTACAACAATTTACATGATAAAGTAACAATAAATAAATTTTGGATGAGATGAGAATATTTTATTTTTTGGATAAATATGAATTTTTCAAATTTGAAAACAGCACATAGGGAAAATACATTAGTTCCTCTTGTATGATTTATTGAAATGTATGGAAATTCCAGTAACTATTCATTTCTATTTGGTTATTATTATTTTTTTTTTCATGGCAAGCTTATTTCCTGTTAGTTTGATCTGCCCTTTGGTTTTGCTTTGCAATTATGCTTTCAAGATTTCAATACATACATTTTTGTTTAATTAACTTACATTAAAACTGATGGGTAATTTATGTTTTAATTCCAGCCTTTCATTGTAATTAATATTGAACCTAATAATAAACACATTAGCTGGTAAATAATTATTTGATTTTTTTTAATTATCTTTACAGTAAGTTTTTCTATTCTTTAAAATTTGAACCCACCTTAATATATTGAAATGACTGAGGATGTGATGTATAATTATTGTTGTAAATTCATATAATTGTAATGTTTGATTGTGTGTGGAATGTTGTCTCATGGACAATAATTCCTCTCTGAGAGTTCTTACATAGCTTTTCATCTACAGAAGCTCAACACAAGCAAGGTGGTGTACAAATTACAGAACAAGGTCAAGGTCAAGCTCCAGGTCAAGGGCATGTGATCAAAGGGGAGATAATCGAACCATCACCAGATGGCACCACAACTGTCCAACAACCTGATGGTAAAGTGGTCACAGTGCCACCTGGTGTTACCGTGGTTAAACAGCCGGATGGGACAGTCGTTGAAGTTCCCCAAGGTAGTGATGCTATCAAACAGCCAGACGGATCAGTTGTTGTTGTTCCTGAGGGCACCAAGATTATTTACAAGAACAATACAGAATATGTCATCAAGACTGAATACATTGAGAAGGAGGGACAACCTCGTCCATCTTCTGTTATGGGGCAAAATCTACCCAAAGGTCCAGGTTGGCATTCAGTAAAATTTTCATTATGAAGCACCATATTGTATTGTAGATGCACCTTTCGATAAATATTGTGTCTCCTTAAATTGAATCATGATTAATTTACCCATGGAATTTACCTGAAATGTTCCCCCATAAAAAAGAAAATGATGTCTACTTCAATTATATATACTGGTAACCATTTTTTGATAGAAAGTCATAGCTAGTTTGCAAGATAATTATAAAACAGTTATGTTAAATATATAATATAGATGCATGTCTGCTCGATAATTCATGTATATAATTAGATAGCGAATTTTAAACACTATTATGAATTATTCATGTCTTAAATTTTTCAGCTCGTGTTCTATGATAATATAAGAATCAAAATATAAGCCTCCATTTATTTTTAGGTGTATAATTTTTATGGTTTTCCCCAAAAAGAAAAAAAAACAGGAAAAAAAATTCATAGTTGTTAGAAGTTTTCAATTTAAATTGAACACTGTGTTGTATTCATAATTGCATGGCTGGATGTTGCCCCAAAAAACCCACAAAATTGGTACCCTATGAATAATAATGCAACCACAGTGTAACTTATAAATTTCTTATCGGACGTTCATTTGTAAACTTGTGAACTTTTACAAATGCTACTATGAGCTTTACATGATTCATGAAATATTTTGTACCTTTTCTACAATGTAAGACTTTCCTTTGTAGATTCAGAGGCTCTTGGAGCAGTACAAATCCGTTCTGTAAGTTTTAGAACTGTATCATTAAGGGCTATTCCAGAAATAAATGTAGGGGGGGGGGGGGGGGGGTCAGAAGGCACTTTTTTTTATACCCACCATGCATAAAATTTAATTTTTTCCCCTTTATGTTGCATTTGTGAAATATCTAAAAATACCACCACCCATACAATTTTAATTATAGTGCCTTCCGACCCCCCCCCATACAATTAATTCTGGAATAGCCCTAAGTACACAAAACCTTTTCATAAACTATACTTCACAAGCACACAAAACAACCTACACCACTTCTTGCTTAATAAGATATCGACATGATATAAATCTTTCCATCAAAAATTAAGTAGAAACTGCAGAAGCAGAAATATTCCTCAGGGATTTATTTTCTTTAGTTAAAAAAATCCATGAAGTCAAATCCCCACAAATTCTAAATACATGTATTTAGATAAAGAGTGTATTTCAACTTTAAAATTCCGCTAAAAAAATGTCCTTACTGATTCAGTTTTGTGCTCTTAACCATGAATTTTTTTTCCCTACAAAAATTAATGATTAACCTGTAGTTAATTATCATAACAGTTCTTGTTGAAAATACAAGGCATTATTTCTAAGGTTGAGGAATTGTGAAAGAAAACTTTCAAATTCATTTGTTCAGGTTCAGCTATAAGCATTTCATTATTATTTTTCTGGAAATTGCTTCAAATTTAGTTTTGCGTTCAAAGTGCTCAAAATCTAAAATATCAGTTCGAGTGGACCTTAATCTTATTGTTCCTAAAATTGATATTAAATCATCCCATATTTTTTTAAAAATTTTGTCTGTTAATTACACAAGAACATGATAATATTGAAAGACAAGAAACAAAACATTTTCTAAAGGAGGCAAGGAAAATTGAAGAAGGATCGACTCTGCTATGTAGTTCACCAAAAAGAAATGAATAGTATTGGTTTCTTGTATTTGTGGGTATAAAATTTCATTGTTGAGAACACAAAACTGAATAAGTGGGGACAATTTTTTTGTGAATTTTAAATTTTGATATACACTTTCAGTGTTCTCCCCAGGCCCTTATAGCATCTCGGGACCGAGACGCTATCAGATTTTACCGAGATGCTATCAGTCTGTACCGAGACGCTATAAAATTGCTTAAAATATTTACAATGAAGCCATTCAGGACCATTGGGTAATTGACACCTTTACAACCCCAAGCCAATTATCAAATAAATGATTGATCTGTTGTCAATAAATTGAAAGATATCGATTTTTAACTAATTAGACTTGATTACAGGTGATTTGCCGACAGTAGGCACCTGCAGTCGAGTGTTTTATTTTGGTTGGACAACCAATCAGAATTAACCAAAATAAAAACAAACACAAGCCATGTGTTTGATACACGTGGGTTTTTGAACTTACATGAAAAATAAATGAAAACCAAAACTAAAAGACTGATCAAGATAAAAGAATGATATTTTACCTTAAAGAATGAATATTGGAATCCTTAAACATCCCTATTTACGATTATATAGTCCATAACATTGATTTCACACATTTGATTTTGGCAGTAAAGTTCATAAACAAAGGAAGACAACTTTTGGGCAAAAGGGAGATAACTTAAAGGCAGTGGCTACTGTGTACAAATTACATGTACCATAAATATTTTTTATATGGTACATTTCAGCAAAGTTATTTATTCAAAGCAGATTAGAAATGAAATATATTCATGATATCAATATAAGTTTTCATTGTTACTATTTCAGGCAACTTTCTGTCCCTTTCTCTCCCATTTTAATTAAGGGTTGTGAGTCATCACATACAACAAAATTCTTATAACTAGACTAATTATCTTTTTCCACCCAAGAGAATAAAACATAGTCATATTTTACAATGCCTTGACTGTTATTTTTCAGTCATGCATACAACCCCCAAATCATTTGGGGGGGGGGGTTGATACATTTAAAATTAAATTATAAATAAAACATGAGCCAGATGTCGATCAACGCGATTCGTTTTCCTTCAGCTGAATCTTGTTTACGCAAAATGTGATGCTATCCAAAATTTCTGGGGAGAACACTGACTTTTTTACTAAATATTTTGAATTCGTCAGGATTAGATTTCATGGATTTTTCTTACCACTAAAAAAAACAATATTTAATCCCCCATGAATATTTCTGCTTCTACAGCAATTGGTTTTGTATATTACAGATTAAAGGAGATGGAGGAGAAGAAGAAGGAAGTGGTACTGCCATCATGATAGATGGCGTCCCAGTGTTAGAACACGACGAGGGACTGGTAGCTCCGAGCTCCTCGCCAACTCAGACTAACATGCAGGATCAACTCAAACACCAACAGCAAGAAGCACTGAGGAGGTATGGTCTTCAAATTGTTTTAGAATGAATGTGTGTTAGAATTTAAAATTAAAAAATGAAAGAATATGGAATATGCACCAGAAAGACACGATCCGAATATTGAAATGATTTTGATATGTGTACAAAAGCAAAATTTCACTGCGTGTTAGAGCCATTTTAATGAACATGAATGAGAAAATTTATAATCATGGAGGAAACATGAGTTCTGCAGAGGTGTTTTCCAATATAAAAGTTTACAAAGAATGTAGATTAAAAAAAATGCTTTCAATTGTCTGGAAATAAAATTGAAGGCATTCACATTAAACATTACCCATGTAAAGTTTCTACTACATATTAAAAAAATGAAGTCAATATTAAAAAGTCAAAATCACAATTTCATCTTAAGTCTATCTTTTCAAAGGTTGCAAGAATTGGAACGACAGATGGTTGGAGGTGAACAAAGTGATAATCCTGAAATGATAGAAAAAAGAAAGAATAGACGCCTGCTTGCAGATGAAAGAAAGGAGAGGCTTATGGGTAATTATTAATATTATAAAAGTGTGATCTACCTTACAGGGTTGACAGACATAGTAACCTTGAAACACTCTTGAATTTCTTTTTATAGCCCTGCTTTGAAGAAGCCTTCAATTGGACCAGTGGTCACTGCTTGTCGTCTTGAATTGACCCAAGATTAAAAATATAATACATAAGATTCTGTACAAATCCTAAAATTATCAATTCTGGACGTAGAGCGATGAATATAAAGAGGATAGGGACAACAATAAGCTTTGCCATAGATTCCTGACTAAGGACAGGCACATATAAAATGTAAAATATCTAAGCAGTATAAAAAACATATAAAAAATTGTTTATGCTGTATATGCATATTTCAAGGAGTAACCTCACTTCAACAGCATTTGATACAAAACATTGGAAGGTCATAAACCTGAACTATTGAAGGAAAAGTGCTCAAACCTAAAACGTTTGAACAGGGAAGCTAAATCTAGCATTTAGGATATTGACTATGTGGAATACAAGGAAAAAAACATGGGGTCTTAAACAATTTTGAATTGAGACTATCAGAAATTTCAAAATGTGAAATGTGGTAGGGTTAAACTAGCTTTTTGGGCTCAATCTTCCCCTATAGATAATCTTGAACAAAGCAGAAAAGTAACATACAGTTAAAAACAAATTTCTTAATGTTCAATTCAATATTAAAGAGAGAGCTTCAATAAAAAAGACTTAGGGCTATTCCAGAATTAATTGTATGGGAGGGTCGGAGGGCACTTTAATTAAAATTTTATGAGTGGTGGTATTTTTAGATATTTTTCAAATGCAACATAAAGGGAAAAAAAATAAAATTTTATGCATGGTGGGTATAAAAAAAGTGCCTTCCGACCCCCCCAATACATTTGCTTCTGGAATAGCCCTTAGAGGAAATCTCTTGAGAACATTGACTTAACTATCAGTAATCTAACTCAGAAGCATTTACCAACTGATGTGAACAAGAATGAAATATATTGATTCGAACACAAGAACAACATTTTTTTTCATCTTCTCAAGCTTGTATAAATCAAATAATTTTAAGATCCTTGCATTTAGGATGTAGAAGCACTATAGTTTTCACTAGTCCAATAAAAAACCTAACCGTGAAGGGGTACACGTCTGAAATATTACATACTTATTAACTTTTGTGTGAGCATTAATATTCACATACTATTTCATGTAATGCATCAAATATTTTTTGAAAACTCTGATTTTATTTTTCAGAGGGGATCTTATTGACCTTATCAGTATTCTAGTTATGCAAATTTCTTTTTTCCCGATTGTTTTATTGAATGTATGATATTCTTAGATAGTCATTATGTCAAAAATTTGTATTTCAGAGGCTATTGCTAACATGGATGATGACTTTATTATGTTGGAGATTTATGATGATACTCAGGCTGAATTACAGGCTAAAAACAAAATCTTGGAAAAGACAAAGGAGAAGGTAAAGCACACCTGACACATTCTGGCAAATTAAAAGGCCACAATGAAAACAAAACCTTACTAAAAAGACTCAAACAAGCAGAAATCAACTGAAAAATACAAATACTAACATGGATATAAAACAGTTGCTCTGGTGATTCTGAATATTCATTTTTCAAGGAGTATCCTTTCATTGGCAGCTGTTTAATCAAAACATTAGAAGGTCAAAACCAAAAGTATTGTAACCAAGAAGTTTCATTTCTAATATTTTGTTGAAATTAGTACATGTAGAATAAATTCTACACTACTTGAACAGATAGTATTGTCTTAATTTATTGAACATTGAAGTCAAAGTACTAATTTTGTGATTTCTATGTACAATTATGATGTTCATGTAATTGTTATTTTTAAAGGTTGAGAGCTTAGAGAGAGATATCATAGATATCCAATCTGAGTTCCAATTTGAGAGAATCGACTATCTAGATACAATTCGTAAACAAGAAAGACAGGTTCTGTTGTTGGAAGGTCTACTCGACAAGATACACCCCTGTCTCAGACGAGATTGTAACTATTTTAATCTTGATAAGATCAAGAAAGAATGCAAATGGGATGAAGAGTCCAATAAGTGGATTTTACCCAAGATGCAAATCAGCAACACTGCACTTCCTGTTGCAGGTAAATTATCTCCTTTGGTATTAAATTATGTCATAATGCCCAAACATTTTGTTTTAAATTAATATGAATAAAAATCATCTAAATTTTACATTTTGTGTGGTTGCACATCTAATACATGTAAATGAAGTAAAGAAAGAAATTTTTCACACAACGACATTTATAAGCCTTTGATTGAATAGTCTGTTTCAAAATCATTGCATGAAATATTTATTCCATATAGCAGTATATCATTAGAATATTACGTTTAGTTTGCACCCATTATCCAAAGCCATAGCACATTGAATATAAATGGATGTACTGTATAAAAAGACATTTAACTGTGGTATTAATTGTCGTGGAAAATAAATTATCAGATCCACCATAAAGTAAATTGTTTTGCACATCATTTCATTATCAGGACACTCAAATAGTATTTTGGATAGAAAAGGTACGAAAACATTATACATGTTATACATGGTACATGAATGCCTGATACTGAGAGAAAACTTTATTCATTGATACATTTCTGACAAAGCTATGCATCTGTTCATCTTTCTCTAACTCTTCACCTTAATTATGCCTATTAACGGAACAGTCTGTCATACTGTTAACCTTTATCTGGTTTCAAATTTGTATTCAGCTTTGTCATAATTGAAATGAATGGAGTTTGTCTCATATCTTGGTTGGCTTATAGCGATGGATAGGCAAAGAAACTTTTCGCATAGAAAGTTTAACATATAGTAGAATTTTAGTTTTAACTGCTGAAATTTTCAAATGCATACAAATTTTATGAGACTAAAAAATAATAAGACTTTTTGACACAGGTCAGGTTATTACAGAATTTAATTCTTTTTTGCCTAAAGAATTTATAAAGAGAACAAATTTAGTCAATTATGAACAGTTTCCTGCCTATAACTAGTATAAGCTGGTGTTGTGGCTAGTTAAACAAGTATCCTAATATCTATGGCTTTCATAACTGATAAACTAGTGGTGTTTTTTAAATCTGGTCAACGGGGAAAGGGGGTTGTTCAATATGTGTTTATGTAGCTACCAAAAATGTACAAAAATAATTTAAAAACTGTTTATGCTTAATCAGTTATGGAATGTCATATGTTGTTGTAAGCCCTTTCTAATGTCACTGCTTAAAATTTACAACTTAAAACTAAAGGTACTGTGCAAATGTGATGGACTCTATAACATAGAGAAGACCAAAAAAGTATCTATTGGAAAACTACTAGTGCTTAAAATATCAGCCTTTGCTTTAGCCATTTGCAAATTAGCAATAAGTCAATGTTGTTAATTGTAAAACCTAAATCTTTTTCACCATGCAATAAAGCAAAGGTCTTATTATTCCTCCCAACCCATTTATCTGTACATGTTTTATATTATTTACCTCCCTTGTGTTGTAATTTTTATAGATAACGATACCAGAAATAGTTTAGAAAGACGAGGTACACGTTTATCACTTTATACTCTGCATGCTCATGTTTTTCTGTTTTTTTGTTCTGTTTTCAGGAATGCCTGATCAAGGTTAACTTGTTTGCCTATATATATCTTTTTCTGATTGTATTATTATATACCTGTAAATGTGTATTTTTCAACATGCTGTTCCAAAATTAATTGTACAAGGGTGTAAAGAGGTTTTTATTAGCTCACCTGGCCAAAGGCCATGTGAGCTATTGCCATCACTTGGCGTCCGTCGTCGTCGTCCGTCGTCGTCGTTAACTTTTCTTCAAACTTCTTCTCCTCTGAAACGGCTGAACAGAATCAAACCAAATTTGGTCTGATGGTACCTTAGGGTATCCCCCACAGAACTGATGTAGGGATTTTTGATTGGTCGAAAAACATGGCCGCCGTTGCTAAAAATAGACCAGGGGGGTCAGACTACTGTTTTTGGCTTGTAAATCAAAAAGTATAAGAGATAGATGAAATCTGATGCCACCCTACTGCTTCAGCATTAAAAGCTCTACAAAAGTCTCCATTTGGTCCAAGTTGTCAGATGACCCCTTATAGGGGTTACAGCCCCTTAAAGGTGAAAAATAGCGTTTTTTCATGTTTTTGCCCTATAGTATGAAAACTATTGCAGATAGAGAAAAGCTGTTGCTTGCTTAAATGTTCAGCTCATTTAGCTCTACAAAAGTCTCCATAGGGTCGAAGTTGTCAGATGACCCCTTATAGGGGTTATGGCCCCTAAAATGATGTTTTTTCATGTTTTTGGCCTATAGAAAGAAAACTATTGCAGATAGAGAAAAGCTGTTGCTTGCTTAAATGTTTAGCTCATTTAGCTCTACAAAGGTCTCCATAGGGTCGAAGTTGTCATATGACCCCTTGTAGGGGTTACGGCCCCTAAAATGATGTTTTTGTCTCGCCTGCGACGAATAGTCGCAGAAGGCGAGACATAGGTATTACTTTCCGGCGACGGCGGCGGCGTAAACTTTTTTGTAAGACTTTTGTGGACGATGAATTGCTTGAAAAGTATAATAGCTAGGCATCTGATATTTAGTATACAGACAGATCAGGTTATGGTCTACGCAACTGTCACCATGCCATGTGACCCTGACCCCATTTTCACGCTCCAGTGACTCTGTGAACTTAGGCCTTTTTTCAGGCCGTAAACTTTTTTGTAAGACTTTTGTGGACGATGAATTGCTGGAAAAGTATATTAGCTAGGCATCTGATATTTGGTATACAGACAGTTCAAGTTATGGTCTATGCAACTGTCACCATACCATGTGACCCTGAACCCATTTTCACGCTCCAGTGACTCTGTGAACTTAGGACTTTTTTCAGGCCGTAAACTTTTTTCAGGCCGTAAACTTTTTTGTAAGACTTTTGTGGACGATGAATTGCTGGAAAAGTATATTAGCTAGGCATCTGATATTAGGTATACAGACAGTTTAAGTTATGGTCTACGCAACTGTTACCATGCTGCGTGAACCTGACCCCATTTTCACGCTCTAGTGACTCTGTGAACTTAGGTCTTTTTCAGGCTGAAAAACTTTTTTGTAAGACTTTTGTGGACGATGAATTGCTGGAAAGTTATAATAGCTAGGCATCTGATATTGGGTAAACAGACAGTTGCGGTTATGGACAATGCAACTGTCACCATGCCATGTGACCATGACCCCATTTTTACGCTCCAGTGACTCTGTGAACTTAGGTCTTTTTTTTTCAGACAGAAAGCTTTTTGTAATACTTGTGTGGACAATGGATTGATAACTAGGCATCTATTATTAGGTATACAGACACTATTTGTGTTTATATCAAGAAATGAAAGCTTAGGTAGTTGATTTTAGTGATGGTGCCGGCAGGCGAGACATACTTTTAGTGGCCACACTTGTTTCATGTTTTTGGCCTATAGATAGAAAACTATTGAAGATGGAGAAAAGCTGTTGCTTGCTTAAATGTTTAGCTCATTTAGCTCTACAAAAGTCTTCATAGGATCGAAGTTGTCAGATGACCCCTTATAGGGGTTACGGACCCTGAAATAATGTTTTTTCATGTTTTTGGCCTATGTAATGAAAACTATTGCAGATAGAGAGAAGCTGTTGCTTGCTTAAATGTTCAGCTAATTTAGCTGTACAAAATATAGGGTTGACATCAAGACCAAGTGAGCGATTTAGGCTCCTGGGGGCCTCTTGTCTGGACGTATAATGATTTCATCATTATTCATACAATACCAATTTTGGCAGTTTCATAGTATGAGTCAACCATAAAAACAAGAATCAAAAGAAATGTTACTTTTTCTTTTTAGTAACATGCATAAAACCCTGAAGTTAAAAATCAATGGAAATGTAATTTGTGAGGGGGACCATTGAAATTGATCCCAACAAAAATCAATGAATTCAAACTGCTATGGGAGGAAAACTAGCAGTGATTAAAATATCAATCATGTCAATAAATGTTTTTTTTTTCCCATTACTTTCAAAGGAAATAGAAATTAAGAGTATGTTCCTTTGTTTGCATAAATATTTAATTAGCACTCTTGTACTCCTTAACATATTAGTTTTGGAACAGCCTTTTTGCTGAATTCTGCTGTTTTCAATGCTCAGCTCTTGTATTTACTGCACATCTTGGGAATAAACATGGTTTGCTACAAATTTAGAATATGATCATTTCTTTATACAAACATATATTGACATAACAATATATCTCTTCACATTTTGCAAGGCTGAAAAAACTCATTCAAGTTTTAGGTTTAAATAAAAATAAGGAAAGAAAATATATTATAGCAATTATAGATTAATAGCTATAGTTTTATCAATTTGTTTTAACATTATGTAACATTATTTTCGTTTGTATGAAATATAGTAAATCATTTGAAAATTTAGTGGAATTTAGTATAAGATGTATGCCAACATGTGATAACTGAATTACTGAACATTTATGAAATTCTCTTATACTCTAGTCTCTTATACTCTCTTGGGTATAGGTCTTTTATATATATCTTGTGCACTGTATATGAATGAGGAATGGTGTTCAATAGTTTGTATCAATATTTAAACACATTTTTAGATGTGGTTAATATTTTTCTCATAACATACTACATGTACTAGTAGCATGTTAGTTCTTCTTCATTCTTCTGTTCGTTTTTCTAAAAAATGCAAAATAAAAAAGGATTATGATTTTTTTTTGTGTGTATGTATTTTTTTAAACAAGACATGCAAGAATGAAACTTTTATTTAACATGATCTATTGCTGAACTGAAAAGATTGACAGCAATTTATATATCTTGAAAAATGAAGCATCCGACCAGTGCATAAAACACAAAATCTAACTACAGTGTACTTATACATGTTATACATTTAATCGCATCTTTTCTGAAAAATTCATTTGTATCAGTTACAATGAAATCATTCTCTGAAAAAAACATATAATATAACTACAGTAATGACTTCTAATCTAACTTAGGAATAAATTCAGGAGTTTTGAAGACTAATGTTATTTTAATTTTCCAGAGGGTATTATGCCTGGTGGGAGAACCAGCAACCCTAACCCCAGGGTACGCCCTGTGATGAACGGTGAGATTAATGCCAGTGTTTATGACAACGAGGATGATAGATATAGAGACGTAAGTTTATAGTTTTATTGACAATTTTATCGATTTTCGTAAAAGAAGTAGGTGCGATAATACCCTAATTTAGCCTAAAAATATGAAGGTTATGCAACAGTGTCCATTTCTGGTTACCATATAGTGTAAACTCTGCCTAAAAGGAAAACATGTTCAAAACTTGTAGAATTTAATATTGAAGCGTCATAATGACGCTTAATTCTAGTGATTTTAGCAAAAATGACAAAATATGAGAAATTTGGGTCGTTTTAAGGTACAGTGTGAACCAGAAAAAATCGTCCGCACATGAGAAACAACTTCATTTTATTAGAGAAGGTTTATATAAGCCGTATTAACAATTTGTAAAAATTTTTTGTTGTTTCTTGTTTGCAGAGATACTTTTCTAGTCCAAAATGTATTCTTATCTTCTGAATTATGGTCAATTTCATTCATATTTTGTGTCAAAACAATCATTTAAAAATTAAAAAAAATATAATTAGGGTCTCATTTTGATCATTTATAAATATTTTATCAGCATCTGACAACAGTAGGTTGGGAATTGGGTAAAAATTTAGGCCAGAAACAGGCCTTATGGCCCCTACTCCTTTATGACGAAAATTAACACTTTTGAAAAATAAGTGGCACCAATGGTTTGATTAATTATTGTAATCTGAAAGTTCTTCTCACCAATGACAAATATGGTGAGGGCTAGTTAAATCATTGTTATTGGCAATTAGTGGCATTTCCTTTTACTGTCTGCTAATTGATTTGACTTGTCGATCATATCACAATTACAAAAAAGTTCTAGGCAATAAATTTTGCTTTTCCTGACCTGTGTTTTGTCATTTGAGGCACTAAGACTTCAAGGTTGAAAATGCCAACCAACAGCTGAATATGAAGAGCATGGCACAAGTTTACTAAAATATTCTGAACTGACTATGATACTGATCACTTAATATAAAGAGCAAATCAATGCTTTTCAATGCATTACTTATTGAAAAGAAATAATGGAAATTCATTAATAAAATTTCCCACTCCACTTTAACAGGTTCTATAGAAAATGAAATGTAAGTCAATTTTGAATAGATTGTTCATCGCAGATCAGGATGATTTGAACCTGGTAGGATGTAACATTATGACAAACTGTATGTCCTAAGCGACTTTCAGACCTGTTTAACTTTTAGGTCCTGTTTGGGGCCTAGCTGGGGTATCCTATCCCATGGACACATCCCTTCTTTATTTTGAAATATCTTCCCTTTGTTTTTGTAGGCTTTGCATAGTAAGAGGGATACTTCTAATGAATACTTCAGAAACAAAAGAGCAGAAAAATATCTCAACAATCAGCCAGTCCAGAGAACAAGTAAGCTTGTTTAATTGATAGTGGTCTGTTTTTGTAGAATATTGATGTTGATGTCATTTTCTCACAGTTTTTTAAATAAAAAATATTTCAATAATTTTTTTTTGCTTCATTGGCTTTTTAAAGCAGCAGTCAAGTACCAATGGGGCATTCAGAGACCAAAAAGACATCTAAAATATAAAAATAAATGTACATGTATATGTATAGCATATAAAAACACAAAAAACAACTATACAGCAACCTGAGCTCAAGTAGAAATACAAATGACAACAAAGTTCTAGACAATAAATTTTGCTACGCCTGAAGCGCGTTTCATCTATTCAAGACTCATCAGAGGTGCTCTACCAAAAATATTGAAAATGCCAAACACTATATGTTTATGAAGAGCATAGAACAGAGAGAGAGTGAACTAAGGTACTTCAAAGGGTAAGCAGTTGTTGTTCTCATTAATTAAGAGATTTAGTTTCATAGCTTTAGCTTGAGAGCTTCATAGTTTTAAACCATTTGAAAATAATTTGTAAATTTTAAGCATGTCTGTAATAATTGGTTTATATTTCAGACATGTCAGAAGTCAAAAGCAGCATAAAGCCATCACCCATGGCAATGTCGAATGGCTTTGGAAAACCTGACCCAATAAGTAATGGACTTAGAGCTGCAGCCGTCCATGGACAACTCATACAGCAAGACAGCGAGAGCTTAGTCCGTAAACCCACAAGGCTCGACGCTCTACAGCCCATCAATGGTAAGAGAGGGAAGAAGAAGAGGAATGAGCTAGAGCCATTATGATTGAATGAAAAACTAGAAAACAAAATCTGGGTTGTGTTGCAATGAATATGATTAATATAAAACATTAAAAGGTTATCTTTTTATTTTTATTAAGGTCCATTATTTATTTGTTGTTTTTTGACGAAGATGCATAATATGATTATGTCAAAGAAAAAAGATAAGATTCATTTCCTTGATTGCTGTTGAAGATGGGAAGCATGTTTTATTTGCATGTTGTATTTTTGCTCTTATTTGAAATAATTAGATTTGTTAACATAGTCTTGTACAGAAAATGACATTCAAATACTGGTACAAAGATTTCATACATTGTATAAGTTTGTTTTTAAGATATGTGGTTCTGTCATTTGCAATGGCAAAACATTTAGAATTTTTCCCCTCGACAATTCTGTCAATAGGTCAATTTATCTGATTTTAAGAAAACATTTTCATATTATTCTTTTTTGCAATCGATAGTGCTGTGATATTTTAATAATGACATATCATTCTTGTTTTCATAATAACATTCCTTCAAGCAACTGAAGTGCTCCTGCCAACTTTAATATATGTATATTTATATTGTGTTTTTATTTGTTGTTGGGTTTTGGAGATCAGAAAAATACATGGTTTATGTTTTCATGCTCATTTCATCCATGAATTGATCAAGATTTGGAGAATGAAAAAAAAAATAAATGGTTTATGCTCTCATTTTTTATTCCGTCCATTAATCTTTTTATTTTGTCATAAATATTGTTATGTATCTATATTTTTAAATATCCGTCCATTGTTGTTTATTAAGAATGATTGCTGGTCAGCATTCGAGATTTCTGTCAGATTTTCGGAATCCTCTGGATTTTACCATTAAAATGCTGATAATTTTTTTCCCCACTAATACCCTATTTTCTTTTTAAATTATTATTAGCTCACCTGGACAGAAGGTCCATGTGAGCTATTACCATCACTTGGCGTCCGTCGTCGTCGTCTGTCGTCGTCGTCTGTCGTCGTCTGTCGTCGTCGTCTGTTAACAATTTTTCAAAAATCTTCTCCTCTGAAACTACCAAACAGAATTTAATGAAACTTGGTATGAATGATCCTTAGGGTGTCCTGCACCAAACTTGTGTTTTGATTTTAAATCCGTTAAAAAACATGGCCGCCGTTACTAAAAATAGACTAGGGGGGTCAGACTACTGTTTTTGGCTTATAAATCAAAAAGTATAAGAGATAGAGGAAATCTGAGGCCACGCTACTGATTCAGCATCAAAAGCTCTACAAAAGTCTCCATTTGGTCAAAGTTGTCAGATGACCCCTTATAGGGGTTACGGCCCCTTAAAGGTGAAAAATAGCATTTTTTCATGTTTTTGGCCTACAGAATGAAAACTATTGCAGATAGAGATTAGCTGTTGGTTGCTTAAATGTTCAGCTCATTTAACTCTACAAAAGTCTCCATAGGGTCGAAGTTGTCAGATGACCCCTTATAGGGGTTACGGCCCCTTAAAGGTGAAAAATAGCCATTTTTCATGTTTTTGGCCTACAGAATGAAAACTATTGCAGATAGAGATTAGCTGTTGCTTGCTTAAATGTTTAGCTCATTTAGCTCTACGAAAGTCTCCATAGGATCGAAGTTGTCGGATAACCCCTTATAGGGGTTACGGCCCCTGAAAAATGGCATTTTTTCATGTTTTTGGCCTACAGAATGAAAACTATTGCACATAGAGATTAGCTGTTGCTTGCTTAAATGTTCAGCTCTTTGAGCTCTACTAAATTCTCCATAGGGTCGAAGTTGTCAGATGACTCCTTATAGGGGTTACGGCCCCTGAAAAATAGCGATTTTTCATGTTTTTGTCCTACAGAATGAAAACTATTGCAGATAGACATTAGCTGTTGCTTGCTTAAATGTTCAGCTCATTTAGCTTTACAAAATTCTCCATAGGGTCGAAGTTGGCAGATGACCCCTTATAGGGGTTACGGCCCCTGAAAAATAGCGATTTTTCATGTTTTTGGCCTACAGAATGAAAACTATTGCAGATAGAGATTAGCTGTTGCTTGCTTAAATGTTCAGCTCATTTAGCTTTACAAAATTCTCCATAGGGTTGAAGTTGTCAGATGAACGGCCCCTGAAAAATAGCCATTTTTCATGTTTTTGGCCTACAGAATGAAAACTATTGCAGATAGAGATTAGCTGTTGGTTGCTTAAATGTTCAGCTCATTTAGCTCTACAAAAGTCTTCATAGGGTCGAAGTTGTCAGATGACTCCTTATAGGGGTTATGGCCCCTTATAGGTGAAAAATGGTGTTTTTGGCCTATAGAATGAAAACTATTGCAGGTAGAGAAAAGCTGTTGCTTGCTTAAATGTTCAGCTCATTTAGCTCTACAAAAGTATAGGGTCAACATCAAGACCAGGTGAGCGATTCAGGCTCCTGGGAGCCTCTTGTTTATTATAGCATAAAGGGCTAACTTACAAAGTTTTATAAATTTCTTGTTATTTTTTCAAAGGTTTTTACACTTAAACAAGTCTAATGTTAAACTTATGAAAAAGTCAGAAAAATCCTTTTCCCGCCAAATTTTGAACGCTTAATATCTCAAAAATGAGTTCGGTGACCTATGAACTTTTTAAGCTGATTTTGTACCTTAACCTATGGGATATTCATTAAATATATCAATTTAGAGACCTTGTTTCTTTTAAACTGACCAGCGATCATCCTTAAAGTGATACATTTATTGATATTGTAGTAAATGATTATTATTGTTTTTTGTAGGAAAATAAAAATGACTTAGAAATAGCTAATAGTGTGAAGGAAATTTAAGGAATGCAAACAAATACATGTTGTATAATATTTTTTTTTGTGGAGACAACATTTTGTGTTAAGCGGTTCAAAACTGAAATAGTGCTGACAATTTTATGGAGTTTTAATTTTGAAAATCTCTCTTTCACTATTTTCAGCCTAACTTTTAAAAAAGTTTTAATTCTTTGGGATTTGATTTTATGAATTACTTTACCCACAAAATAAATTACCCACCTTAGTATTTTCCTACTAGTCATTAAATTTAACATCTGTATTTTGTTGGAATGTAAGGATGTTTGTATAAATTTGTGAGTCTGTGTGTTCATTTTGGAACATGTCAGTTTTGTCTTTACATGTAATAAAAAACTTTTCTTTTTTATATTTAAGAAACAAACTTTATTTTGTTATCAAATGTTTAACTGATGAACTAAAACATATTTAATGTGGAAAAAAGAATACTTGATTTTTTTTTTTTTAAAACTTGCAATGTCCTTCAAGCAAGCTAAATTCTCTGTTTTTTTATTTCTTTTTGCAAAACCTTATTACAAGAGTGGTTTTGCCCAAATTTTGTTTTGCCTGATGCCCTAGGCAAGGGCTTCATTTTTTGTTATGTCTTTCACAATTCTAATTTCCGTCCAATGTTTTTGTTAACTTTATGTATAGTTTTGTATTTTCAACTAATAACATTCTGGCAAATGTGATATTTCTATAGGCTGAGCCATTAAAATATTGTTTTGTATTGTTTTAAAATGGGGTTTACATTTGTACCTTATTATGAGCAGTTATATTAACTGTAAAAAATAGTCCCAAGTAGTTACTTTATTTGGACCTTTCCATTAAAAT
Organism: Arcuatula senhousia; assembly: GCA_963971305.1. Classification (NCBI taxonomy): domain Eukaryota; kingdom Metazoa; phylum Mollusca; class Bivalvia; order Mytilida; family Mytilidae; genus Arcuatula; species Arcuatula senhousia. The sequence goes on along the minus strand of OZ020313.1, from coordinate 19,808,355 downwards.
AAGTATGGTTGATAAGAAGAGTTTAAGATGATGATTTCTAATTATTCATGCATAACACTGAACCTCAAAAAATATCTCCATTCTTTAGTTTTCAACAGACCAGAGCACTTTTATATTTTCACTTTCTTTGATGGGTATACATCTTTGGCTTAAGATTTTAGGATGATAACTTTAGCTAAATCCAATGATAAAATTTCATTTTAAGTTTGGGCACTTATATCATTTTTTAATGCTTTGTATTGCATGTGAAAAAAAGTTTTTATTCTAACATGACTTGACGAAACTTTATATCAGAGTTCAACATACCACTGTGCAGTGCAGGACCAGACATCAATTGGTCTTTGTTGTCTTAATCTTTGTACAACTTTTCTTCTTATCAACCATTTTACTTTATTGGAACAAACATAGCAAAGGACATGGTACGGTAAGAGCCATATTTGGCCCCCTATTTTATGAAAAATAAATCTTGCGAAAATTATTAGAATGCACTTTATATATGAAGTAAAATGGTTCAAATTTATGAATATGCTTTCAATTTCCAATAATCTTTTCGGTTTTGAATTTTATAGAGACCTAAAACAGAGTAAAATCAACAAAATCGAGGAAAATGCCGATTTTTAGAGCTTACATTGTGATTTTCAAAGGCCTCCGCCTACATGACCCATGGATTTCTTAACTGATTTAGACTTTAATTGAAGTCAGTTTTAAAATTAATTTACAAAAAGTCTGGGTCAAGAAGGCGGAGGCATCCAAAAATTGAAAAAAATGACGCAAAATTTGTCTATTTCAGCCAATTTGACAGAAATCTTTCATATTTGTTTTGTTTTGACATCCTATTTTTCACCAATGTCAGATGCTACGCTTAAAAAATTAATAGAACCAGTTTGATCAGTTACTTGAACTTCTAATAAGCATAATAAATCTTTTCCATATCAATTTTGTAATTTTGAATTATATAGGGGGCCAAATATGGGTCTTAGTGTGCCTTGTCCTTTGTCTTTTAATTCCTGAAATGCATGAAAAAATTGAAATTCCACGATCTATTTATATATATTTTTTGGAGTTTCCAATGGACCATTTCCGAATTGGAGTAATTATTAAAGCAATTTCATTATTTTATATGTGTACCATAACAATAAGTTAAGAAAAATTAAGGAAAAAATGTATTTATCAAAAGCCCATGTAGACCATGTTTTTTTCAACTTGATGAAATAAATTTGCCCTTTAACTTTTGTTAATTTTTTTAAATGTAAATTGTTTTTTATATTTGTTAATTTTATTTCATTAATAGTGTTGATCATTCAAGAACAAATCATTTGATATTTATATGTTATGTTTGATTATTGTTAAATTAGTGTAGAAATTTTACATCCTGGATTTTTTGGCTTTATGTACCTTGTCTTAACATTTAGCTTAGTCTTAACAATCCCAATTCATATTAATAAATTCATGCCAAATTTGCCAATTTTGCATAATATTCATTTACACTTAATTCTCTCTCCTAGTTATGTTTCATAAATTATTTTTTCACAGTCAATTCTTACCCCTAACTATTTCTAAATGTTTCACCTGACCATGTTGTTTTTCTTTGATAGATTCACTTGTTACATTTTGTACTATGAATTAGTCTTGCAATGTTGCTTAAAACACCCAAAATATGTAAATTATTCACAAGCATAATCAAAAACAAGTTGATATCAAGATACATTTTCAAACAAAATAACATTCCAAAGCATTTTCAGACGTTAATCTTATTTATGGATTTTCAGCATGAAATTCAATTTAATTCACTTAATTTACATGATATTGTCAGCAGCCTTTTGATTAAGATTTTACCACTTCAAGAAGAAAACCCTTTCAGTTTACAAAGAATATGAGAATAATAAATTGTACAAGTCCACTGATTTAAAACTTTAAGAATAGTTATTTTGTGAGTTTTAATTTTTGTCGAAGCTTCAATTCCAAGGAGAAAGTAAGCAGATAGTAATTCTTTAATGAACCTGCACCATATTTATTAGCCAATTTATAATGTCTTCTTAAACACTTAGAATCTGTGATAGACAATCTCTTGTATGGTACATTGTTGATCAATAAATCACCATTGTTGTTTTACTTGTTTGTTTGTTTATAGCCACAAAGTTCTTGATCCAAATTCTTAAAAGCCACAAATGTATAAATACCACTTTAAATTCACAGGAGGTTTTGATAATTGATTTGTCTGGTTTGATCAGCAGTCATTCAAAGTTAGAGTATGGCAACCATTTTGTCTGTGATCTATTGTTGTCTGCTTCTGTGGTTTATTGACATCTGCTTTTATTATCATCTGCTTCTGTCGTCTGCGTGGGTTCATTGTCCTCTGCTTGTGATCTATTGTTGTCTGATTCTGTGGTCTATTGTCCTCTGCTTGTGGTCTATTGTTGTTTGCTTTTGTGGTCTACTAATTTCCTTTACTTTATTTGAGCATCTTTTTTAGCTCACCTGGACCGAAGCTCCATGTAAGCTGTTGCCATCACTTGGCGTCCGTCCTCATCTGTCCTTGTATGTTGTCGTGGTCATCTGTTAACAATTTGTCTCGCTTGCGACTTTAGTTGCTAAAGGCGAGACATAGGTATTACTTTCCAGCGGCGGAGACGGCGTAAACTTTTTTGTAAGACTTTTGTGGAAAATGAATTCCAAGAAAAGCATAATAGCTAGGCATCTGATATTTGGTATACAGACAGTTGGGGTTATGGTCTACGCAACTGGCAACATGCCGTTTGACCCTGACCCCACTTTCATGGTTCAGTGACTCTGTGAACTTCGATGTTTTTTGGGGGCAAAAAATCCCTTTGTAAGACTTTTTTGGAAAATGAATTAAGTGAAAAGTATAATAGCTATGCATCTCATATCTGGTATGCAGACACTTTAGGTTATGATCTATGCAACTGGTGCCATGCCGTTTGACCCTGACCCAATTTTCATGGTTCAGTGACTCTGTGGACTTATATGATTTTTCAGGCCAAAAAACCTCTTTATAGACTTTTGTGGAAAATGAATTCAGGGAAAAGTATAATAGCTAGGCATCTGATATCTGGTATACAGACACCTGGAGTTATGGTCTATGCAACTGAAACCATGTCCTGTGACCTTGACACAATTTTCGTGGTTCAGTGACTGTGGACTTACTTGATTTTTTTAACAATAGAAACTTTTGTGGAAAATGTATCATGTGAAAAGTATTATAGCTAGGCATCTGATATTTGGTATACAGACATATGCGGTTTTGGTCTACACAACTGTCACCTTGTTGTGTGACCATGACCCCATTTTCATGGTTGAATGACTTAGTGAATGTTGGTCTTTTTTCATTGTTTCTCAATAACTATGGTATCTAGAACACACTTCAGACATTTTTGTGAGTGATGGTTAAATGGAATTCTATCACCTGTCACATGACCTTGACTTTAACTTTTCTGAAGACAATGAGTTCTGTGATGGTGCCGACAGGCGAGACATACTTTAGTGTCAACTTTTCATCAAAAATTTTCTTCTCAAAAACTGAACAGAATTTTATGAAACTTGGTATGATATGATCCTTTGGGTGTCCTGCACCCACCTTTTGTTTTGATTTTTGATCCGTGAAAAAAACATGGCCGCTGTTACTAAAAATTGACCAGGGGGGTCAGACTACTGTTTTTGGCTTGTAAATCAAAAAGTATAAGAGAAAGATGAAATCTGATGCCACCATACTGCTTCAGCATCAAAAGTTCTCTACAAAAGTCTCCATTTGGTTGAAGTTGTCAAATGATCTCTTATAGGGGTTACAGCCCCTTAAAGGTGAAAAATAGCATTTTTTCATGTTTTTGGCTTTTAGAATGGAAACTATTGCAGATAGAGAAAAGCTGTTGTTTGCATAAATGTTCAGCTCACTTAGCTCTACAAAAGTCTTTATACGGTTGAAGTTGTCAGATGAAGCCTTATAGGGGTTCCAGCCCCTTAAAGGTGAAACATTAAAGTTTTTTTTCATGTTTTTGGCTTGGAAAGACACAGTTTACATATTTCCAGAATTTGACAACGTTTGGCTATTTCTTTAAAATTTGATAAATTTATCTGTTTGGTGATTGTTGTAATATTTTTGGCTTCTGGTTTTGTTTTTCAAATCTAATATTCTACTGGTTTTCCAAGTTTTCTACTCCTAGCGTGTCTGATGAAAGTTAATCCAGAAAAGCGCTTCACACGCAGTGAAATTTGGCTGTTGTACATTTATCAAAATCATTTTAATATGTGGATCGTGTTTTTCTGGCACATATTCCATATTCTTTCGTTTTTAATATTATAGAATGAAAACTATTGCTGAAAAAGGAAAGTTTTCTCTTGCTTAAATGGTAAGCTCATTTAGCTCTACAAAAGCCTTCATAGGATCTAAGTTGTCAGATGACCCCTTATAAGGATTACAGCCCCTAAATAAACGTGTTTTTTTTTATGATTTTGGCCTATAGAATGACAACTATAGCAGATAGAGAAAAGCAGTTGCTTGCTTAAATGTTCAGCTCATAAAGCTCTAAAAAAGTCTCCATAGAGTCAAAGTTGTCAGATGACCCCTTAAAGGTAAAAAATAATGTTTTTGGTCTATAGAATTAAAACTTTTGCAGATAGAGGAAAGCTGTTACTTGCTTAAACATTCAGGTCATTAAGTTCTACAAAAGTCTTCATAAGGTCAAAATTGGCAGATCATCCCTTAAAGGGGTTATGGCCCTTTAGTGGTGAAAAATAATGATTTTAACCTTATGGAATGAAAACCTTTGCAGGTAGAGAAAAGCTTTTTCTTGCTTAAACATTCAGCTCATTTAGCTCTGCAAAAGTCTTCATAGGGTTGACATCAAGACCAGGTGAGCAATTCAGGCTCCTGGGAGCCTCTTGTCTTCTAATCATTGCTGTATAACTTTGCAGTATAAAATAAAGGTAATAACAAAATTACCGAATTAATCCATAGGGAGTATTTACCAAGATTGAACAAACAGTAACTGGTGTACCCTGCTTCAGAAACAAAATCAGAACGGAAGCCAACTTCTGTACTCCGGCCATGGACAAGAAAACCAGATGCAACAGTCCAGCTTCAGCTGAAATGCCCTACAAAAGTCTTTTCTGTTGAACTCTCAGATGATCCCTTATAGGGCTCATGAAATATTGCTTTTTCTTTTTACCCCATATGCCTTGGCAGATAGAGAAACGTTATTTCTAGTTTAAACCATCGACTTGCAAAGCTGTACATGCACCTGTTGACAAAAAACACCATATATTGGTTATGGCCCTATAAAGATCTTGTTTAGACCTTCAGCTTTTATAAACTTTCAGCTTATACATTAGATGATCAATTTAAGGGACTTTTAAAAACGAAAACAAAAAATATAACTTGATGTTAATGAATTAGAATATGCTATTATGAATCTATGGTTGTACCTAGTGGTATATCAATCTGTTTACAGTTTGCAATAAATTTGATGAGTTTGACTGGCCTAACTCGCGTCAGGCGTAGCATAATTTATTGTCTGGAACTTTGTTGTCATTTGTATTTCTACCTTGTCCTCAGAATTTCTTTAGTATGTATATTATAGCTGTAAAGATGTATTAGGTAATAAAACAGTTATTGAATGTGTAGCCAGGCAATGGATCAGAAGTATTTCCCCCTTGGTATCTAGATCTACGGCTTCGTGCAATAGAACATTGAGCTGATCTGGATACCTCGGGAAAAATATTCTGATCCATTGCCTGGCTACACATTCAATAACTGTATAATATGAGCTGGTGATCACGGTGGACAGTACACCGTTCTTATACAATGAATGCAATATTTTTGAGTTTTATTGGTGTGTAAAAGCGTGGACCTAAGCACATTTTTAATGAAGCGCGGTAGCGCTTCATGTTGAAAATGTGCGCCAAGGTCCACGCTTTTACACACCAATAAAACTCAAAAATATTGCATTCATTGTATATAATTACATTCCAATCAAATATATTAAATATTTGCACGAAAAAATTACACGAAATGCATGGTTTATGTTTTTTAAATTACTCCGCGCAAGTCGTTGTCAAGGAAGCACGTGCTGTTGAGTTTCATACAGAAATAAAACTCAACTATTAACCAATTAAAATCCTCGTTATAAAGAAGAATGTAATTATATGTTATTATCACAGAAAAAAAGAGTCCAAAGTGTCACAGGAGAGGGGTCAGGAGAAGTACACGTGTAAAGCAAACTTTTTGTCCACCCTGCTATACTTAACACTGAAAAATCTAGAGGACAAAATTTCATATCTCTTAAGCGTTTTATTCCGTCCTTGGACTTCATCATAGCAGTGAATGACACTCAAGACAATATTTCACAGCGGACACTATTTTTGCATCGCACTATCACCTAGTATGCAGATAACCCAGGCGTACTAAGGATCAAAACGCAGAACAATACGTCACGAACGCGAACGAGATCAGATGTCATTTACTACACGGCTAAAAAAGGTATCCTGATTTTCATTTCCTTTCGAGTAGGGAGTGGCACAGAACTTGTGTTACAGGTTAGTAATGGATGTGGATGCATGGTGACATGTAATACATTTTTTTTCTGTCTAAAAAGCTAAAGACCATTATTATTTTTCTCTAATTTTCATCCGATTTAACTACTTCCCAGCCAGTTGTGAAAAAATATTTCCTCTATCTAGAGAATTTAAAGTTCTCATTAATTGATTGATTAGTCAATTTTACAGTAGGCGTGGCCATTGCGACCGAAAACTGCGAGAAAAACATTCGCCGATAAATATAGTTCCCTTGGATAGTCATATTTTAGTTTACTTTTGATATTTTGTTATTATTATGTTATAATAAATTATGTTTATGAATATCATAAAAACCTAAATGTTTAGATTACTTTTATTAATTTTAAACTCTGGGTAAAGCCTAATAATATACTGACCAAAATCAAAGCTAGGTTAGGAGAATTTAAACTTTAAACAAAACGAATCTCCTTCCTATTTGGTTTTTCGGAAAATAAGAGAAACAGCGTCTTACATCATTTCTTGTGGATTATCAGATTTCTCAATCTTTATAGTTAAATGACAGAAGTTTAAGCTCTCGACAAAATTCAATCATTTAAAGGCATATTGTCTACGAAAAATTATTTTTTTGTAAAACAAAAAAAACTGTCGTCAGACTATTTGTTTTGTATTTAGAAAGATACAAACGTTCAAAATACGACTAGGGTACCTTATTACATTAAAAATTGAAAAATATATAATATTTGTAAAGCTTTACAAAAATTCATATTCATGAGATGTACATATGTAGATGAGCTGTAAGCATGCGCACTATACTTTCTTTGATTGCAAACTTCCCTAGTTTTTGTACGTGGTGCATAATCTGTTTCTTGAAGCTTTAGCTCAGAAGAAAATTATAACGACAACCGAATATCAGAGTTATTTAATGAATAAAACTGACAATTTTTGCATGTATTAAGTTTTGAATGTGATTGAAAAGGTAAATACGAAAAACATTGGTATTTTTTCAACATATCAATGTATTCGGGGACAAAACCCGAGATTCCGATTAGTGTCCCTGTTAAAACTACTCAGTTTAAATCTGTGTCAATGTGACGTAATGCAGGTAAAATAAAATATCAATCAATATTGTTGAGCTATTTTGATCGAAATAAACTACTTTTGAGGCAAAATTGGTGGCAAATTTGTTTTTCAATATTCATTTTATTGCATTTCGGTCTAATTGACACCAAAAAATTGGGGGGGTAAAAAAAATGAGTTTGCCGTAGACAATATGCCTTTAACTATCTTGATTGAGAAATCTGATAATTAAAACAATATAAAAAGCTATATATATTGAATTTGGTCTGGTTCTTTGTATGCTGATAATAGATTGCCGAAAAATATTCCTGAATTTTTGGGAATATATATCTTTATAAAGCACAGATATACGGCAATACAATGACAATCACAATTATAAAAAAAAAATAAACAGATATTAATGATACAAGACATTTTCAAATGAAATAGATTTGAAATCACCCAGTAGCAGAGTCCACCATCCTCAGTACTAAAGACTTTTTTTATAAATGGTGCAACATACTGTAAATGAATTGGAAAGGACATTAATAATTTTATATATATTTTATGTGTTTATTTCTTATAAAAATATCTTTGAAAAGATCTTTTCTTATTTCTTTATATATAGGACAATGGAAAAAGTAGTGAATTTCATCTTCAATGACATTCATGGTGCACATTTGATATGATCTATCATTTCGTTTTATAGTTTTTTTTTATAACGACCTCTTTCTATTTCAAGAAAGTGGACGCTAATTCTCATTTTACAAATATTTTTCTATTCCCAAAGTTAGTTTTTAATAAATAATCATTTATTTCATAACTTGTATTTATTTTGCTGTATAAATATATTTTATTATTTTCAGTTAGTTTTTGAAAAAATAGTGTTTCATAACTAGTTTTAAAATCTCTTTTTATACATTTTCCAAAGGAAAATATTTCTTTTATAAATTCAAGTGTTCTATTGTATTCAAGGTGTTATATATACATAGGTTTAACAATGTTGCAGAGGAAAAGGGGGTTTGGCGCCATAAAACCTGTTTCAACCACAGGCACTTGTTTCTAGGAAAAAAAAACCTGGTATGGTTAGTTAATAAGTTTATTTTATATAAGTTTTTTTTTCTAGGAACAAGTGCCCGTGGATGATTCTTACGTATGTAATATTTAACCTCATTTTGTCTTTTTTTCTAGACTATCCCTATTTCATAACTGTTATGTCCTAAAGAATTCAATGCAATTTTTATATTAACTGTTACACTAGCTTGCAATTAGCAGATTTAATCTAATGCCTAATATTTGCAGACAACAGCTTGTATTAAGATAGGTTCATATGTATTCATAACATTCAGATCAATTTAGTGCACATATAAATTTATAACGATCGATTACATGTAACATCCGGAATTATAGAAATTTACATGGTTTTAAAAATATGTTTTAGGTACACAATGTTAACAAATTTATGTGCATTCATACTTTTGTTAAATGTTAATTCCATCTTTGGAAATAATGAATGTTCCATTCCATCGGATTTTTGTGCTGGAAGTTTGTTAACATTGGACGGTTATCCAACATGCGGGAGCTTCGTACAGAAAGACGATGCTGGAGATGCACCAGCTCTGTCCCTACCAAACTCTGTAGAGGTAATTGTGCCATAATCCTGCTAGTCAAGTTAGGGTAATTATAAAATGTAAATGTGCAGCGTGTTAAAAGTGTTATCGGTCTTAATTGTTTATGGGACAGGGTAAAATTGAAGGCTGCGGCTCACTTTTTTCTAGTATTCTGTTAGTTTGCATTGAATTTAACATTTTAATGTGTTTTTAAATTATATTTTAATCCAAAGTGACAAATTAGCGTCCGACCAGGTTCAAGGTAACAGATTTTTTATACTTCTCTGAAGCGCAGGTTCTTGGCGGAGACTCTAAAACAATTATACTCATAAGAATTGCTATGCTTATGAATCCAATTGAATAACAATATCTGGGGGCAGGTTTTTGAAGGTTTCTTTTGATTTGTCATTTTAAACTGTATTGGTTATGATTTCATAACTGTTAAGATTACTTAGTATTCTTGATATTTTTTTTCAAATTTTAGAATGACAAGACATATACATTAATAATGGTCGATCCTGATGCACCAGACCCTAAAAATCCTAAATCGAAATATTATCTTCACTGGATGGTTACAGACATAAACGTAAGTTATGAAATTAACAAACGATACGGGCTGTTCATTGGAGGTCTGCAGGATTCATTAAAATTTTCCTTCATTTTTACCTTCTTATAACCGCACGGATTCCGAAAGGCAAATTAGCCCACAACAGCGCTTAACTTGGCGATAAATTAAAGAGCGCTCGAAAATCTGATATTTGGGTCAACCGGCTTTGCCCACAAAGCAACTGGTACGTGTGACCAAGGTGGTTGAATGGGACAGTCCTGCTGAAAACCTGACCGCAAACCATAGTGTTTCGCCGTGTTGGGAAAATGTCACGTTTCTCGCACGTATAAGAACCAAGTTGCAGGTCTCGATAAGAGACCCATAGGATCCCCATGTATGTACGCGGCTAAATTGACCGATCCATCCATCCTTTTTCCAGTGGCAGTCAAAACTCCAATCCCTGAGGTTGCTGAGTGGTCTTAGGCACTGGTTTAAATATTGATGTTTTATTGTGGGATGTGTCGACACTATTGATCATTAGGCGATCACCTAGCTCTAAATTTAAAAATACGGGACTTCCCCACCTGTATGTGAATAGGTCTGTCAGTTGCCTGCCCAAGGTCGATGGTTTCTCCGGGTATTCCAAATCGCCCTTAATGGCCCAACTGCGTCGAAAGGGCGATACACCTTAACACACACACTTATACCCGATTGCCTATTTATTCCACTTCATCATCACTTCATGCTCATGTTATCACCCCTTCATGTTCATCTCCCAAATAGAGTCGAAATCGTGACGAACCCAACTAAATTTTCCTTCTCTAAATATATACTATCTGTACCACAAAGTCAGTTCAGTTCATTGGAATATGTTTTTGAAATTGAAGCATTTCAATAAAACTTTAATAGACTATACTAATTATAACCTTTTTTTTTATATTTTCAGGGCGGTGATTTAAGTTCTGGACAAACAAAAATGTGTAAGTAGTTAAGTTTTCCTTTATATAGTAAAATATGATAATGGGAACAATATCCCAGTCTCAATATAAACAGCATGTACAAGTTTGAAAATAAGAAAATAACTATTGTGGTGAATCCATATGGAGTTTGAAAACTACATTTTTTAAATTCGATATTTGTTTCCTCAAATAAGACGTAGAGTGTCTCAGCAGATTTAGAAATTGTTAAAAAAAATACCGACTACAATTATTTTGATTCCAGTAGTGGTCGTTACTCATGAAATTTTCAATGCAGAAGATACTATTTACTCGTAGAAATACGGGATTTCTTTTCTTCAGATGACCACAGACGTCATAAAACGGATATCGATCGGTGACAACTTGACGCATGCGCTTATATAATGATAGAAGAAATAAGTGTACGCGACACATCCCACAATAAAACATCCAAAATGGAAAACAGCCAGCAGCCTTCAATGTGACCAGCGGTCGCTGCTCTTCAATTGACCCCTGGGTTGAAAATAAACTACATATGATTCAAAATCTTGACAAAAAACAATTAACAAAAGTTCGACTAAACACAAACTTAGGCTTTGATAAAGATTCCTGGCTTAGGACAGGCACATTAAAAATGTGGCGGGGTTAAACTAGTTTTTTGGCGCCAATCTCCCCCCTTTTGATGATCAATAACAAATCACAAACTAACACACAGTAAAAATCAAATCGATAGAAGTTCAATTCAACAAGAGGGTATCTGAGACAAATGGACAACAAGTGATTAAGGGGACGTAGAGATACTCTCTTGAGAACACTCTAAGTTACTGACAGCTAGCTAAGAAGCATCCATCGACTGATGTAAAAAAATAAGCATGTCGACTTCAAATCCGACACAAGACGTCAAACAATTCATGACTTGCAAACCGTCCGTAACAGTCCGTACACTAATCACTGCACCAGGCTTTCCGGGCTTCTGTTCAATGAGCTCTTTTTGATCCCTACTCCCTAAATTAAAAACCACGAAAAGTACTCACATATACCATAATGCATTGTGCAACCACATTGTTTATAGTAAAGCCTAAATACTTCTACGTTACTTCACTTTCAAATAGTGCGTACTCATTTAAACCGGTTTTACAACAAATTGAATTAATTCTTGTAAGAAAAAGAAAATTACAGAAAATTTGATGTTTTCATGCCATGGCTAACCATAGGAAAATTTTGAAAATTTATTAAACTAAAAATATATCAAGATTCTTGAAAGAATTCATACAAGCCTGTAGCAGTGGGATAATGTTTGTGTAGAAGGATAAGCCTACTGCGAAGGAGTTAGCATGATTTGATTATGCATCATCATACAAGACCGACACACTTGACCGCTGTAATGCTAAAAAATGACATAAGTATAAAAAGTATAAAAAAGTATAAAAAGGTAATTAACATTTTAAAGTAAGTATCAAATTATCAATATTTCTACCAAAGAAGACTAAATTCAAAGATTTTACTAAAAACCTTTTTACAAAGTTCACTCTCGTTTCGACTTGAGGTCACTTGAGTTCAAATTGCTGGTTTTGTAGTAATATGCGTTTTTGCATGTTGTGTTGTTTGTTTTGTGATGAATTAATGTCTTCCAGTTTTTCCTGCTTTTCAGACTTGCGACATTCGATTTGCCTCATTGATATACCTTTGCTTCTTTCCGTTTTAAAATCAAAAGACCTTTACCATATAATAATATTCTATACAATGAAAACTTTGATATTGTTATACAGCCTACGCTGGACCATCCCCGCCCATCGGAACGCATAGGTACCAGTTTCTTCTTATGGAGCAACGTTCTATGGACGTAACAGCAATACCTACAGAACGACCCAAGTTTGACCTTCAGAGCTTCCTCAATGATAATGATATGTGCCAAGACATTAAAGCAACTTTTGAATATAAAGTGGAGTCTTGAATGTTGTATGCAATAAGTTCAATAGCAGAAGAGTTTTCTCCCATTAAAATGCTGTTTGTATTTTTTGAATTATTTCTTGTTGTCCCGGGCCGCAACGCGTCGGAGGGACCTAGTAATGGTCTCCGTCCGTCCGTCCGTCACGTTTTTTGTGGGTGCAACTCCTCGGACACTACTGAACGGATGTTGCTGAAACTTTACATACTGATAGGGTACAATTAGTAGATGATCATCCCATATTTGAATTTTTCAAAATGGCCGCCATTTCCATGAAAACGGAGAAGAAAGGTCAAAATATAGGACATTCAATATCTCGGTTACCTAGGTGCACAGGGTTCTGAAATTTTGTAGGCTGATAGAGCAAAAGGTACTTTATAATAATACGGAAAAAAAAATTTGAAGCGATGTTTACGGTTTTCGAGTTATTTGCAAAGGACACGGTATGATAGGAGCCCAATTTTGCCCCCAAATTTTGAAGTTATCAAAATAACCTATAAGTATGTGATATATACTTTAAATTAGTTAAACTTTACTATAACAGCATGATTTTGTTTATAGTTGTCCATTATGATGTTAAAATAGTTACCCAAAGTGGCTTAACAATCGTTATTTGGTGAAAAACTGTAAAAAACCTGCGATTTTGAAGTGGTTTTCAGCCAATTAAACTATGAGCCACACAGAATACCACTACAATAGTTTATGCAGATAATCATTTTTGATATAGAAACAAATCACAAAAATATCTTTGTGGTACTCTGTGTGGCTTATAGGTAAATATGCCAAAAACTACTCAAAATGTGCACGTTTTTATCACTTTTTCACAAAAATGCCATTTTCACAAAAGTTAATGACGTCAATTAAATTTATTTTACTATACCTTGTTCGTCTAAGAAAGGATATAGAATAGTTTCACCTCAGTTGAATTATTTTTGAAAAATGATATATTAGGGGGCCAAATTTAGCACTTATCATATCTTGTCCTTTGTGATTTTTCAGTCCGAAAATGGGACTTTGTCAAACGTTTTTGTGGGTGCAACTCCTTGGATACTAATGAATGGATGTTGCTGAAACTTTACACACTGATAGGGTACTGTTAGTAGATAATCATCCTATAATTGAAATTTTCAAAATGGCCGCCGTTTCTATGGAAACAGGAAAGAAAGGTCAAAATATAGGACATCCAATATCTCGGTTACCTAGGTGCACAGGGTTCTGAAATTTTGTAGGCTGATAGAGCAAAAGGTACTCTATAATAATACGAGAAGAAATTTGAAGCGATATTTACGGTTTTCGAGTTATTTACGAATTTTAGATTTTTCAGTCTGAAAAATGGGACTTTGTCAAACGTTTTTGTGGGTGCAACTCCTTGGATACTACTGAATGGATGTTGCTGAAACTTTACACACTGATAGGGTACTATTAGTAGGTGATCATCCCATATTTGAAATTTTCAAAATGGCCACCGTTTCCATGGAAACGGGAAAGAAAGGTCAAAATATAGGACATCCAATATCTCGGTTACCTAGGTGCACAGGGTTCTGAAATTTTGTAGGCTGATAGAACAAAAGGTACTTTATAATATTACAAAAAAAAATTGAAACAATATTTACAATTTTCAAGTTCATTACGAATTTGTGATTTTCCGGTCCAAAAAATGAGACTTTGTCATATCAAACATTTTTGTGGGTGCAACTCCTCGGATACTACTGAACGGATGTTACTGAAACTTTACACACTGATAGGGTACTGTTAATAGGTGATCATTCAATATTTTGACAACCTATTTCTATCGTTTCTCAGAGAATATATTGCTTGAATTGACATACCACACAACTTTTATATGCGGCGGCGGGGGACACATGGCTACGCGTAGCAATCTTGTGTGTTATAGTAGTCCATAAACGTTCGTAATACTGTTTGGATACTTGTCACGTGAAAATGGCCATTTGCGATATACCATTTGCCATTAGCATAGATAGAATTTTGACTTGTTTAATTGTTGCACATTGCAAAAATAACGTTTTGTCTGTGGTGTGCAATGATAAAATATGCGTGTGTAGAATTTCGAGAAGGTGATTTCGACATAATGGATTATGTATTATTGGTTTTGCATGTAAAAGGGGTCCATTTGCAGCCTGCTAGACTACATTAAACTTGATTGAAAGTAGCTAGCTGGTTTTCCGTCGCCGAGTTCAGTGTTTCCATTTTGAACTTTTGAATGTTTATTGTTTTTTTATAGATCAATTTTCTAAAGTTTTAAAATGATTGTATTTTTACGTGACATTGGCATTGCTCGATGGTTGCATGACTGAAAGAATATTGTGGATAGAAAACTGTTTAGAATTAGGATTTGTAAATTATTTGATAAAAAAATGTTACAATAGCGCTTTTAATCCTGTACATGACTAAAATGAAAGTGTTAGCATTGATATGTTTCCTAACCCGAAATATCACCGTATCATAATCATTGTTTAAACAGGTGGGACAAGTTAATTAACAATATCTAACATTTCTATTTGTTGTTAAACCGAGTTTATCTCTAATGTTCCGCAATGTCAAGCGTGACGTCGTTGTTTTTCCCATTTGATTGTGATAACATTCCTTTACATAACTGTTGCACTGCTGCACTCGATAGACATTGAAAACATAAATTAGTACTAGATCTTATTGGATCGCTAAAACAAATAGAATCATTTTTCAAAGAAGATATTTTATTATACAGTTTTTAGCTCACCTGGACCGAAGGTCCAGGTGAGCTATTACCATCACTTGGCGTCCGTCGTCGTCTGTCCTCGTCGTCGTCTGTCGTCGTCGTCTGTTAACAATTTTTCAAAAATCTTCTCCTCTGAAACTACCAAACAGAATTTAATGAAACTTGGTATGAATGATCCTTAGGGTGTCCTGCACCAAACTTGTGTTTTGATTTTTGATCTGTTAAAAAACATGGCCGCCGTTACTAAAAATAGACTAGGGGGGTCAGACTACTGTTTTTGGCTTATAAATCAAAAAGTATAAGAGATAGAGGAAATCTGAGGCCACGCTACTGATTCAGCATCAAAAGCTCTACAAAAGTCTCCATTTGGTCAAAGTTGTCAGATGACTCCTTATAGGGGTTACGGCCCCTTAAAGGTGAAAAATAGCATTTTTTCATGTTTTGGGCCTACAGAATGAAAACTATTGCAGATAGAGATTAGCTGTTGCTGGCTTAAATGTTCAGCTCATTTAGCTCTACAAAAGTCTCCATAGGGTCAAAGTTGTCAGATGACTCCTTATAAGGTTATGGCCCCTTATAGGTGAAAAATGGTGTTTTTGGCCTATAGAATGAAAACTATTGCAGGTAGAGAAAAGCTGTTGCTTGCTTAAATGTTCAGCTCATTTAGCTCTACAAAATTCTCCATAGGGTCGAAATTGTCAGATGACCCCTTATAGGGGTTACGGCCCCTGAAAAATAGGGATTTTTCATGTTTTGGCCTACAGAATGAAAACTATTGCAGATAGAGATTAGCTGTTGCTTGCTTAAATGTTCAGCTCATTTAGCTCTACAAAATTCTCCATAGGGTCGAAGTTGTCAGATGACCCCTTATAGGGGTTACGGCCCTTGAAAAATAGTGATTTTTCATGTTTTTGGCCTACAGAATGAAAACTATTGCAGATAGAGATTAGCTGTTGCTTGCTTAAATGTTCGGCATAATTTATTTTCTTGGAAAAAGTTTGACATGGTGAGAGTTTTGATTTAGTCGGCTTAAGGAAAGTGCACACAACTAGATGTTTAATAAAACACGAACGGTAATGACAAACTCAAAATCTCTGAAAAAAATTTGTTTAAATATCAAAGAACCGCTACTGCCTCCTTAATCAATACAGACAAATATTTTTAAGAAGTTTAACTCGCCCAACCGATAATTTTTCATTTACGATTTACTATTGGCTATTTACGCTAAACAATTCACATGATCCTCATTTGAGAATTTTTTCTCCAGCTTCTTAACTGTAGATTTTTATTTTGAATTTTTTTGGTTAAAGAACTGGTGCAACTAAATAGCTACAGTGTCAAAAATATTTTTCGTGTTCGAACTTGTTAACTTGTAAGTGCTTTTTTGCATAAGGTAGCTCTACTGGACTGAGAACACATTTAATTTTCCCTCTTTGTTCAATAAAAAAATCAATTTCAAAAGGATGCACCTGCTCAAACCAAATGATTTTAAAAACACTTTCTTATTACTAGAATTTCAAACAAATAATGCAACAGATATCAAACTTTTTGACAGTTGAAAATCCTGGGGTCCTAGAGGGGATGAAATTAGAGAGCTTTCGGAAAGCAAAAATACCCCCCTTTTGCAATGAGGAACTATACCTTCCCCAATTGAATTGGGATTTTTTTAGGGTTACATACATTTGAGTCCAAAATCAACCTCTAAAAGTGAATAGAGCACACACACACACACACACAAGCAAAACTTGTTCATCGGCACTATTTTTAATATCGTGGGACAACGAAAATCAAAGGGCGATAATTGTGTACTCGTACCTACTTGCATAACAGGAACTTACGTCATGGTAGTAGCGAGTACTATTAGATATGGTTCGGTAATGGACGCTAGGAACTTCATCGGATTTTTCCTTACCATAACAAAGTATGTCAATGGTAAGAAAATGAATAACTCCACAACCATGGCCAACATGAACGTTCCAATGAAGATCCCAAGTCGGGAAAACGTTCCTTCTAAGTCTTCAGTCCTGGCAACTTCTCTCATTATAAGACTACATATGCCTATCGGAGTTGTCCTGTGGTAAGATATATTTCATAGCAATTTGGAAACAAACATATACTTATCATTATAGGAACAGTTTTTCACCGACGTAAAATTATTTAAATTTAAATTTGTTTAGTTGTTATGTTATTTTATCTTTTTGAAATAATACAAATCTTTGTCATATCTATCCATTTAACTTTCTGCACTTCCATGCGTAACATGTACTGAATAAAGTGACTCAAAGAATCAAAGAGGCGCCAATGGGGCATTTAAGTGTCGAAAGTCTGAAAGGGCAACGACACATCCAGTAAAGACGAACGAGAACAAAAAAAACACAAAATCAACCGAACAGAATTCAACAACGCGAACTCAAGTCGAAACGAGAGTGAACCCAGGTTGTCTGAGTAAACATTCTGTAATATAGTGAATTCCAATATATATATATCCTTTAATAAGCATATATACTAGTGGAAGACCTTTGTCGTTCTGTGTCATAAACGTTTTGGAAAGACGAAGCAAGTGAAATAAACAATCATACTAACCACAACATTTTCCCTAAAATAAACAGCACAATCTCTGTTGCCGAACAAAAGAATGTATAGAACGGCTTTCCGACCTTTCCCATAGTTGCTGTTGCTATTCCAAATATGAAGCTTATTGTTAGAATCCCTATAGAAGAATAAAACAAACATATGAATACACCATAAGATTGTAAGGAAGAAAATTAATCGCACTTGGAATTTGAATGCGAATACGATATATGGCCGATTGCTATAAAAGTTGCCTTGTTGCTTTCCACACCATCTTGTTAGCAACCAGCTATCGAATGAATTTTGCATCAATCTTTGTTCTTTCAATCTAATGTTGAAGAAAGCAACAGGAATTCTTCGATTCACAACTGTTTCGCTGTTATAAACATGTTTTATCAAAATCTGTTGTATATAGTTGTGATGACGTAATTAGAGAACAACTTGAATTCAAATTGTTCCGATATTCTCAGTGTTGTTTTATTTTGATCTATTCATGGTTTGAAAGGTTTGACGGTTTTGAGTAGCATCTGATCTCGAGGAATAATAGAATAAACACAAACAACACAGTAACCAAAATGTCTACATTTTTACTTAAAAGCAAAAAATGATACTTTACCAATCATGTTGATTCCACTAGTTTTAACAATTGCTTTGTCTTTGATGTAAGATATATGGTTTCTTCGGAGATTGTTCCGTTAACACCAGATAGATTTTGTCGCATCTCTCCCGTTGTATACTCTGTTAAAGTCTGTCAGTGAAAGGGATAATTTACTATATGAAAATAGCGATATCAGTTTAAGTTAAATCCTACCCTTCCGGTGTATCTTAATTTAATCTATTGTTGAAATTGCAGTTCAGGTGTGTTTTTCTTTTCATTGAGACACAATTTTCTTTTGGTAATTGAATGATGCTTTGGAATTATGTTGCTTCATTTATATAGAAATAAGTGCATTATTCTAATATTCTCTAAAAGAAGTTAAAACTAACAACTGAATTTGAACAAAATTGATCCTTTGCAAACGGCGTCTTGCACTATTTAATTAAACAGAACTCTCGTTACGACGCGATTTGTCAGTGCTGATTGCAGTTTATCATCGTGTTTTTCCCTTTGAATCAAGCGATTTTGTTTTTGCCTCCGGACTTTCGACATTTGAATTTCCCACCCAATTGGTAATTCGTTTTTTTAATTATAGGTGGGTTGAAGTACTCACTCTTTGAAACGTTGCTGCAATCAAATTATTTGGGACTATATTTCTAAAATAATAGAAAGGTTTGGTTACAATAAAACACACAAAAAAAAATGGCCAATTAATCTAAGACAAATAAAAATGAAAATCAAATGTACAAACTTTCAAATGGTTCTAATTATCTACTTGGATTCTTAAGAACAAACAAAATAACCACTAGCACCAAAAAGGAATTTATTGATATATGATAAAAACAAACAAGAGAACAAACAAACAAAAATAACACAAGAAAAGGGAAATATTATTGACTTATATTCCTTATTTGATAGCAACGGCTTATTTTACCTTAGTAAATCGGCAAAGACGTCTTGTGTTCGTAGATTAACTTTGCCTAGAGACATCAAATTGTTCGCACTAGAACGTCCACCTGTAAAAGAAAAGAATTTTTTTTTTAAATGGAATGTTTAGATTATAAAGAGCAAAGAACGTAACGTAAACAGATTTCCTGGGTAAATTAACAGATTGTTGTCAATTAAAAAAAAAACCCAAACACTATCTTATATTTTTTGTTTTCTAAACAAATATTAAAAGCAACCATCAACATTGATGTACCTGGGTTAATGATCACGCATAGAGTTGCACCAAGTAGCGCTCCAGTAAAATTAGTCGCCATTATAAATGTCAATCCTGCTAGACCTATCTTGCCATTAACCCTAGGGTCTAGAGATGCTGTTCCTAAAGAATATATAAGAAACAACATCATTGATGAATGGATAAATACCAGCACAAAAGAAATAATTTAAGCATGTGCATTTCCACTATTTGTCATTTTGTGATGTAAAGCCTCATTCCTTCCAACGTTCCTTCATTTGCTACATGCAATCATGGAGTTATGATAATTAAAGATTAGTAACTTGTATAGATCGCTCGCGTTTTGAATGGTAGATATACATATTTTAATTAACCCAGCATGTTTGATATAAGTTTTACAAGTCACTTTATACGCTCCCGAAAGGAGCGATAGTTGTAGAAATGTCAATATTTTAGTTGTACAATGAGATGAATTTTCCTTCAACGTCCGGTTTAGCACGCGATTGTTTTCCCGAACTTTCGGCGTCTTTTTTAAGTTTTTATCTTTGAAAATTTTAGACGTCATTTAATGCTCACGTAACCCACAAGAAAAGCTAGTTTGTTTCTATTTTCGAACCACCCCCCCCCCCAAAAAAAAATAATAATTGAAACTTTGGGAGCGTTACAGGTTTTACCTGTCTCATATTAGACTTATTATATAGATAACACTAGGGAATTAAACTCGTGCGCGGACTGTGATAAGTCCGGCGTTATTCGACACTTGATATTCGTCACCCTCATTAGTTGTTACGGTTTTATAACGGAAGGTATTTCTTTTTTAACTGAGTCATTCGGTTTTGACATTGGGGTTTGCTTGTAGTTCTTCAGCACTACTCCCAAATTCTCCAGGCATAATTTTTTACAGTTAATTAGAATTACTAGCGAATACCTTTCTTTCTATTTTTTCTATATAAATGTCAACAACTTTTAAATTAAAAAAAATATTGGTAACACATTCCTTAATTCAAAGATGTCTGGCGCATTTCTGAGATCCTGTCAACGAGATCTGTTCTAGAACACCTTAACTTTGCATGCTTCAATTAGATGTTGTTTCTTTCAAAAGTTTCAACCCAGTAGTGTGTTTTAAAAAATCATTATACCTGATATAAAGGATGAAACGATCAGTGGTACGATGATCATCTTCAAAAAGTTCAGGTACAACTCGCCAAGCATTCCTTCACATAGAAAAATGAATTATAAGCAATATTATAATTATTTGTTAATGAAATGCGAAATAATGAGATGCTTTCCTAGTTTTTATTTATGTTCTGTTTGTTTATGCATTTCTTAAGCTGTGTTTTGTTTGAACTTAATGTTTGTTTTAGTTTGTTGCTGTATGTAAGAGTGTGTCTACGAGATAACAATGAAAAAGCCAAAAAAAAAATGTCCAGATGCAAGAATTTCAGATTTACAAAAGTAATGGTGAAGTTAAAAGCACTCCAATAAAACTATATTTTGATTTTTTTTTCTCGAATAAATCAAGATGGTCGACCTATCAACGGGCTTTAATCAGTATAACTGGGTTCCTTGGCAAAACTAGTCATATTGAACAGTACTGAATACAAAATGTCAACTTTTTAATGGTTTCTGTTACCTGCCTTTTCTCCAATAATCCAAAAATAATCCAAACCCTAAGATTCTTCCTACCGCAGACATAGGTTGATCATCTTAGTAATAATTTGGTATCCCAGTTTGGTATTTTTGATTTTACTGTTCTATGCTCTTCATAATCATAAAGGGTTTGGCATTTTCAATATTTTTGGTAGAGCGCCTCTAACGAGTCTTGAATAGACGAAACGCGCGTCGGGCGTAGCAAAATTTATTGTCTGGAACTTTGTTGTCATTTGTGGGGCTTGTTTAGGGGGGTTACCAATATCCCATATCCCCGTAAATTTTTCATCAAATATCCCATATCCCAAAAAGTGTTTTTCCAGTATCCCATATCCCTGTAAATAAAATGGACTTAAATATCCCATATCCCAGTAAGTTTTGCCTCAAATATCCCGTATCCCATGAAAAAATCGTGTGAATATCCCATATCCCAATATACCCTAAACAAGCCTCATTTGTATTTCGAATACCCGTGAAGGTTAGCACTGCTGGTGGAGTTTAAATTCCCCGAGGTTAGCCCGCTCCGGCACCAACGAACACATCAAAGCTTTAAATTTTCCGTTTAAATTTCAAAATTGTTTAAACCCTAAGATTCTTCCTACTGCAGACATAGGTTGATCATCTTAGTAATAATTTGGTATCCCAGTTTGGTATTTTTAGCTCATCTGGACCGAATGTTTTATTTTCATAAGGAAATTTTTGCGTGCCCACTAATAGATCACGTGCTAACTCACCTACTGACCCGATAAACACTTGTTCAGATTCAGATTCAGATTCTTTATTTCACTCAGACACAAAATATGTGTAACATGAGGTGGTTACAAATACATTGAACATGACAAAGCAAAATAGGACATGGAAAAGAACATAACTTATATACAATAACAAATACACAGAACAATACAATAAGACATATCTACAGCGCACAAAGATAAAGTTATAACAGGCGAGAGATATTTTTCAAAAACAGTGAAATTTTATGTAGTAACTTAGTATTACACAGTGAAAACATACCTTGAAATTTTTGTACCGATGGATAGAAAAAGTAATAGTTTGGTACGTATATATGACGATAATGTAAAATTCTTTCATTTTTACAAACAAAAAGATAATGAAACTCATAATAGTCCTTCATTACATAATGAACAAATTCTATCTTCTTTAGGAATATTTTGCCACCTGCCAGTCTCAATAGGAAATTTAATATTACATGATCTAAATTTTGCAATCCAAATTCTAGACTTTTCTTGAAGTCTAAGTAAATAATTTTCTAGGCCAAAATCTGTCTTAATAAGTCCATAAAACGCCCCCCTAGATATAGGGTTTATCAGCGGCCAACATCAAAGGAAAAAGATAATGATTACCGATAAAAAAAATTGCATCTCTCATTTACACTTATTTGCGAGATATTTACATGTATCTTAAAACATGTGAGAAACGTCAACCTTAAAACATTTAATTGAATGGATTAACAAAAGGCGTGGTAAAGCTGAGGATATTCTTAGAATATGCTGTGCGGAAATAGTACTAGTAAACTCCAACTCTTTGTCACATACGATACAGAAAACCAAAAAAAGAAAAAAAAAGAAAAAAAAAGAGATGCTTCAGAACATCAATAACTTATTGAAACTTTGAGATACAAAAAAAAAACGAAGAGAAGATACAATTTGTAAAATTTGCAATACAAAGATGAAGTTCACTTTCTCTTCCATTGCAACTAAAGGTTATAACAAAATGGCCGACCTTGAATGATTTCAATGACCGTATATTGCACTAATAATTGAAGTTAACACCTACCGATCCACATCAGTGCATCCTCAGACGGGTTAAGTTCCCGGATTCCAAATCCACCAACTAATCCCAGAATTCCTCCGATTAACGTTAAAATCACCAATAAGTTAGATTTGATAAAGGTCGTCAACAGCTTGTTGTCAGTGCTGGGCATTTTTTTCAGTTGCAAATATTCGAGTACAGGTCTATGAACAAGCGTCTTCCGCCTTTTTAAAGAGAATTGTTTTTAGTGACTGAAAAGTACGAAATTGTGTGTTATCTATGGCAAGCCGTTTTTATATTTATTCAATTTCAAGATATCTTATATAATATATAAGATATCTTTATTAGTTCATAAGATGTCTAATATATAAAATAAAAATATATCTTAATGAAATTGAGGTTAATAAGTCACTTATTTAATTTATAAGATATCTTATATATTGTATAAGATATCTTATGTAGTTTATAAGATATCTTATTTAATATCTAAGATTTCTTATTTAGTTTATAAGATATCTTTAAAATAGTTTCTAAGATATCTTTAAATAAATCATTAAAAAGATATCTAAATAAGTTAACAAGCTATCTTTTTAAATAAATAAGATATCTTTATTATAAAATGAGGTATTTAAAATATTTAATAAGATATCTTTATAACCAGTTTAATCAGATATCTAATGTAGTATATAAGATATCGCGATTCGTTTATTAGATATCTTATTTAATTTATAAGATATCTCTATTTGTTTTAAGATATCCTTTTTAAGAAATTGTATAAAATATATCTTTATTTGTTGATAAGAATCCTTATTTATTTAATCAGATATCTTTTTAACTAGATATGATATCTTAATTATTTTATACGATATCGTATATATTAAATGAGATATCTTTAATAACGGTTTAATAAGATATCTAACTTAATAATTTAGATATATCGATTAGTTTACGAGATATCTTACTTAACTTAACAAGATATCTTGAAATTGGATTAAATATAAAAACGGTTTGTCATATTTATTATAATATGAGATATCTAACACATTTGATCAGATATCTTTGTAACTTTAAAAACATATTTTTATAAACTAATATCCTTATAAGAATAATAAATGCAAACTGTTTATATATCATATTTAATATAAAATATATTTTATTAGTTCATAAGATATCTTATTTATTATATAAGATATCTTATTTAACTTGTAAGATATCTTTATGAGTATATAAGATATCTAATTTAGTTTATAAGATATCTCTAATAGTTTCTAAGATATTTTTAAAAGAAATTATTTTAAAAAATATCTTAATTAATTAGATATCTTATCTAGTTTACAAAATATCTTTTTAGGTAAATAAGATATCTTAATTATAAAATGAGATATCGTGCATAACTAATTAGATACCTTTATAACTTTAATCAAATATCTGATTTATTAAATAAGATATCTCGTTTCGATTATATGATATCTTATTTAATCTATAAGATATCTCTATTTGTTCATAAGATATCTTTATAGGAAATAGTTTAAAAGATATCTTAACTAGTTAATAAGATATCTTATTTAGTTATTCAGATATCTTTTAAACTAAATAAGATATCTTAATAATTAAATGAGATATCTTATATATCTTTGATAACGGTTTAATAAAATATCGTATTCAATATGTCAGCTAGTTTTTTTTAGTAATTAAGATTTCTCGATTACTGTATAATCATTTATTTTCGTGGGGATAAAATTTCGTGTTTAAGAGCACAAAACTGAATTGGTGGGGACAAATTTTCGTGTTTTTTTTGTAATTTTGATATACACTCTTTCACTAAATATTCAAAATTCTAGGGGATTTGATTTCGTGGATTTTTCCTACCCACAAAATAATAGAAAATTAATCCCCCACGAATATTTCTGCTTCTACAGATATCTCCTTTAGTTTATAAGATATCTTACTTAACAAGATATCTTGAAATTGGAATAAATATAAAAACGGCTTGCCGTAGTTATCAAGTTTAACAACTGATTTCATAAAGATTTCAAATGCAAATATTTTTGACAGGAAATAATACAAAGATAACATAACACATCAAATAAAGGAATGCAACAACTCCATTATACCAAGAAATTTAAATGTGCAGAGTTTTATTGATAATCTACCATCCATTTGATGGAAAATTTAAAATTCAAATGCATGCCAAAACACACGATTGCTTATAATCATTAATTTTGCGCTTCTGTTTATTTGGTAAAACGTTTAAAATTTTGACATCTTAACACTATGCAAAATGTACGTTAACAAGGCCGTAACTAGGGTTTAATTAATGGTGAGGCAAACCAGATCGCCGAACGAAGCGAGGCAAAAAAAACTTCGTCAAGGCCCCCAGAAGCTCTGGGGTAAATGATGTGGAATCCTGCATTCTGGGCGTCTCCTGAGAGCTATTTGAACCTGAAGCAAGGTTTATTAGTTGCTGCCTTTTAAAACAATTTAAACAATAAATGAGTGTAACAAACGTGGCAAATTTTCTCATCGATTATTTCATCAGGCAATCGGAATTCTAATAAACATTGGATGACCATGTGTACAACTGATATGTTCCTTTATTCCTATCAAAAGCAGACTTCTAACAATCACTTTAAGACTTAAACATTGTAAAAGGAAACTTCTATTGGCCTGTCCTCCATTCAGAATAAATGGCTGGTGGTACCTTTCTTATAATTAGTATGTATCTTGAAATTAAAGATCCGACAGATTCTCAGAAGTCTTATTTGACGCATAAGGAATGAGTGACCGTTTTACAAGGCCATAATCAAACATTTCATGACTTCAATTTTCCAATCGTCAACTGCCTCCCTTTATCAAACAATGACATTCTGGCTCAGGCTTTTAAAATGTAAGTTTCAACTAGAACTTTAATTTACATTATTCAAGAGAATGCGGTATACATGTATACATACCTTGATAGCGTCTGAAACAATACACCGGTTAGCTACAATAACATTATGTTTGAACTTTTTTTTGAAATAGATAATGAATTTGGTTGGATACAGCTGCTTACTAGAAGGTGCGTTATGTTTGACAGTATGACATAAAGTCTTTGTACTGCAAATAACATTGGAAATTCCAAAAAGGTGTGAGCTGGATTCGAATCCGTATCTCTACGTCACCTAGCTGTCTCCAGTTAACGGCTGTACCCTACTAAATCCATTATCTATTTTGTATGTTTATTAAACTGCATGTCACTCTATTATCTCTATAAGAACTATTTATTGGCCTTTCCTCAATCAGTTTTATGTTCACAATGTCAGAAGATCAAACGGCAAAGACAAAAAAAGTTTACAACAAGAGGCTCCCATGTGCCTGAATATCTCACCTCGCCCTTAGGCTATAATGGTCTCTTTTGAGCTATTCTCCCTAAAAATGTTTATCTGACAAGTTCGACCCAATGGGGACATTTGTAGAGCTTTTAAAAATTGTAAACAGACGAACACGACAGACGACTACGGACGCCAAGTGATGACAATAGCTCACATGGACCAAAAAAAAAAAAAAACCCCACACACACATAAACAACTACAATAACCAACCTGTTGGATTTTGATTCAACACGTGAGCACAGATGTATCATTTCGTTTACAACGGAATTGTCTTTCCTTATCGCAATTGGTATATTTTAAGTTTTAACCATTTACAATTAAACATTTGTGGCAACAAGCTTCCCTGATAATCTGAAATTTCTTGTTTTATAAGGTGGTTTTGCTATGTTATTGCTGTTCAATTCTCTGCTTCCTCGTAGTGTAGTTGTATGGTTTTGGATTTTTAGACAGTAGATATTTGAAGTACATGTCCTTTTGATTTCATCCTCACCAAACATCATGGAATGCTACGATGGCCGACAACACAGTCTTTAGATAAACGGTCATGAAGCATTGCAAGGCCACAAAGTCTATTCATCACTTTCAGGCGTTTGTTTTTCTCAGAAGCCGGATCATCAAGAAAACGATCGTTAACAACACCTACTTGTGACTCAATACGGAGAACAAACCTCACGTTATCAAAGTATAAACAATGGGGATTGGCCCCCAAACATACGAAACGACAATTTTCATTTAACTATTATATTTCTTTTTAAAATTGCCAAAACTTTTAGAGAGGCAATTGTCTCACTTGCCTCAATTGTAGTTACGACCGACTTCCGTCTACAAATGCATTAAAAGATATAATAGAACAAATTTGTTTTTCTCTCTTTAAAAAAAAATATTTGTCGGTATTGGTGGCGAACAAAGTTCCAGAAGGTTTTACATTTTACAAATGCAAATGAGACAATATTACTTTATACCTTTGCAGAACTGATTTATAGATAAAAATAGTGCTAATTATAAAGTGTTAAAGTGATTTCTGTTGCTTTATAATTGAGTGTATACAAATACCAAAACGGGTATAAAAAACAGTAAATTTGGCTATGATGTATATCGATATTTTAAGGCGTTTACCCTCTCATCATCAGCATTTAAAATAAAAATCGAAACATTGGAAGGTAAAAAAAAACAAAAGCCAAAAGGAGAAGAGGGAAGCCAAATCCAGCACCGTGGATATCGACCATGTGCAGTATATGTAAAGAAAACTGGTGTTTCAAACAATTTTGAATTTTACAATCGTAAATTTCAATGACAAAAATATTAGAAAATTTATTGGTAAATCAGAAAATTCTGACTAACCTTCTGAGAAGTTTTATCGTAACACGATAACGTCCCTTACTCAGGGACTTGCTCCCCTCTATCATTATTTTGTTAGAGTCAATGTGCGATACGAAAAAAAAATTGTTTGTTTTTACCAGAAAAAAAATGTTTCTTGATGACCATAAGTATAGCACAAGCAAATTCGTACATACAAATCTTCGTATTTTCCTATTACCTTTAGTAAAATTAGCATTATTTACATAAATTTCAAAGTGGAAAAACTCATAAAAATGATCGGTGACCCCTATGATAAATTAGTTATCTAATTCATCATATCAATATCTTTCAGTGCGCAAAATAGTTGAAAAAAATAACCCTTCATTTGGTATCATCCCACCTTAATGCAGCGCGCCTCAGTGATTCACTACGGTACTCCATACAAACGAAAATCTTCACCGATTGATTTTGAATATTTGCATGCTTAAACAAACACCCTAATATTATGAAGTGTGCAAAATTAGGATATTTTTTTTGCATGCGCTAAAATCCGTTATGGCCCTGTCACACTATAACGTTTTAGCCAACGTGTGCCGAACGTTCGAATAATTTTCTAAAACGTTGGAACACGTTGGCAGTCGCTGTAAAAAAATTCAAAAAATATCTCGGTGAACGACCACAAAGCGTCAGACTAACTACCTGCAACGCACGACAAACTTATTCAAAACTTATCTATAGCGTTTGTCCGGCGTACTTGACGTTTGCCTAGCGCATGTGTGACGACTGCAGAACGCATTCATAGCGTTAGTCTAACTTATATTTTTTTCTTTCGGTGGGGAGACCTAGGATTTCTGTTCTTTTCTTTAGTATCATTTCCAGTAGCCCAAATAGATCTATTATCTGGCTTAAATGTATTGCTGGATTAATTAATAATTATAGATACATCATGTGAATTTTGTTTCGTTATAAAAATATTGGTTTTCAGCGTTCCGGTAATATGAATATATAATTATTCTAAAGTCGTTTTTTAACCGATAGTGATTATTTTTGCACTCTAAAAGAATAAAATATAGTGTAGATTTTATATGTCAAAAATATACAGAGAGTAATGCATGCGCTTGTTAACAAACTCTCAAAATCTCAAATTAGTATATACATGTAAGAAATACCGGTATGTAGAGTTTGCCTAGCATCCTTTTTATAGCACTGACTCATGATGTCCTTAATAGAGAAAAAGGCGTGTGCTTATTGAATATCAAAAATACACATTATTTCAAATGAGTATTAAAGTTAGACTGTCGTTACTCGTTGTATTTGAGTATTTTTCTACCAAAGACATGTCCACCGAAAACACGACAGGTGTATTACAGAATTACTTTCAATTCCAGACCATCTAAGTTGTCTTTGTTATATTCTAGATCTTTTTGGCTTTGTTCTTTTTTTTTTGTAAAAGATTTTTTTTCAGGTTTGAATTAGTATTTGAAACTTTTGAAATTGACTTTCCCCCTTGTAATTCAATCTAACTTATAACATTCTTGGACTGATACGCTACTCGTTCGTTACAATGACGCTCTGTGCGCTCTGTACACGTTTAAGACACGTTGAATAGGTTTCTTGGTCGTTAGACTGACGCTAGACGTGCGCTGTATTATCGCTAGACACGTTCGTTTCCATTTAGCTTAGCGTTCGTCAAACGCATTTCAACGTGCGCATAACGACCACATAGCGTACATCAGCGTAGGTATAACGTCCTTCTAACTTATGCCTAGCGTTCGAATAATTTATTTCTAACACGTTGGCGAACGTCGGAAATTTTAAGCATGTTGAAAAATTTGCGACGCACTCGGCGTTCACCAACGCACGCTGACGTTCGCTAACGTGTTTGTAGCGTGTTCATAACGTGTACAAAACTTACACAACGCACACCAGCGTGTTGAAAATATATTCTAAAACGTCGGCACACGTTGGCTAAAACGTTATAGTGTGACAGGGCTATTAGAGATGAAGACGCGAGCGTTCTTACTTTAATTTCAAGAAAGTACCGCCAAACGGGTTCATGTTGCAAATCCATGTCAAAGGAGACAAAATCAGTTGTTAACTCTTCTCCTTTATGTTGCGGTTATAGAAACAATTAAATCCACAGAGCTCAAACATGAATTTATACGATAATAAGATTTGGAATAAGAAGGGTTTAATCGTACTTTTGGCGGGAAAGGTTTATAGAGACGGGATTATGTTCACGAGTATACTAGATGAAAAATAAATGAAAAAAAAAATAATAAGAAAGAGTTTTTAAAAGCCCGATAATATATGTTTTTATGACTTTATACGAAAGTGACAGAAATTGCATAACATTCAAATTTAATATATATATATAAAAAACTAACCTGTTTATTTCCAGTTTTTGCAAGACTTGAAATGATGATTTTATATTTAATGCAATATGTTACACAATTACTGGTGGGTGTTAATTTAAATCACAAACCTCCTGAAATTAACACACGGTTTATTTGATGTTTTTTTTTATATTTTTGAATGTCTTTTTTTTCCAAATTCCGTAAAATACATACGCACTTATTTAAAATTGCTAATTTTTATTATTATATTTTTTTTCTAAATGATTAAAGATAGTGTAAGCCTGATATTGGTCATATATATGAAGAAATTGCCAGCTGTAGAAGTGAAATGGCGGTTTTGTCTTTAACTGCAAATTATATGAAAA
This sequence comes from Arcuatula senhousia, assembly GCA_963971305.1. Lineage (NCBI taxonomy): Eukaryota > Metazoa > Mollusca > Bivalvia > Mytilida > Mytilidae > Arcuatula > Arcuatula senhousia. The sequence continues at coordinate 19,777,830 of OZ020313.1, read as the reverse complement.
AAGCAAAGAGGCACTAACTAAACTCAAGCTAGCGAACAATAAGCCAGCGAACAATAACAAAAATCAAGCTAGCGAACAATAAGCTAGCGAACAATAAGAAAACGCGCGAAAATGGTAATATCTAAAAACCAAAAAATCGCAATATCGTACAATTTTTCTATACACATTTTTGCTCACCTGAACCGAAGGGTCATGCGAGCATTAATCTTTGTCGTCCGTCCGTCTGTTAACTTTTTCAAACTTTAACTGCTCTGACACTAAAAGTCCAGCATGGCGTGGTTTTTTTTAGTGTATGATGCGGAATTTTGACTTTTTTAAGGAAAAATATAATCGTCGTGGCTAAAAATAGACCATAGAGGTAGGTTTTGACCATTTTGACATATTATATTTGTTTTTTGATCAAGGATTTTTAGACATTGACTCGGAAAAAGGGGGGGGGGACTTTCTATATACTAGTACGTGTGGAAGGCGATGATACATGCCGCTGGAATAGCCGGCATTTTCAGGTTGATGTGATTAGTTGGGGAAAAAACTAATGATATAATAAGGTTAAGAATATTTACTTCCTAATTGTATGACAAGACCAACCATTTTATCGCAGTTTAAGAAAGAATAAAGAAACATAATTATATATTGATTTATTTTTTAAACTTTTCTTATATACTGTACATACATCTTTAAAAATTTTTGTTGATTGAATAACCATTTTTGAGTATTTGTAAATGAATACACGATACCAATCTTTATCTTCAGTTTTCAGCGTCAATTATGGGATAAGGTTTTTTTTGGGGGGGATATTAAAAGGTATTTAATTTTCGAATTCAAATATACGAAAAGTAACCCTCTCCCTTCCCCGAGGATAGTAATTTTTACTAATTTTTTATCGAATACATGTTCGGACGGGGGTTTGCATGTAATTACCTATGTCAGTCCGTACTACTTTTTGAGGTGGTTTTTTTTAAGAAACAATTTATTACCATATGAAAAATAAAGGTAATAACAAGATAACTAACTTGGAGATCCAATCTCAAATGTCCAAGAATTGAAAAGACAAAAAAAAGAAAGATATACCAGAGAAATTGAAGATCAAAATGGTCCTGACTTAGTACAGGATTTCAAAAGAAATGGTAAATTATGGTATATAAACATAAATGATCGTCCCTATTTTACCGTTTAAATGCATCGGAAATATATAGCAAATAAAAAGTTAGAAAACTTGCATAGAAAATGATTGAAACAAATATCTATGTCATACACAAGGGTCAACATGTTTAACTTCCGGGTCGGCATCCTCAAAAAAAGTTCTAAAAAAGTAAAACAGTAAATCAAGATATCCAACGCATCCCTTGAAATTGAATAAATGAAAAAGTGCAAATGCAAAATAAACATATTTATTTTAGACTTATAAATATTTTTTCTTCAAAACTATCAACATCTTAAGGGGACTTTTTTCAATGCGTGAAAAGTCAAATATAAAAGAAAATCCCAAAAGCTCGGTCCAAACTTTGCCGTAGGGGCTAAGCATAGGCAGTAGCAAGACGAAGGGTTATATGGCCAGGGGGACCCTACTTTGACCATGGATTGTGGAACAATGAAAAATTTACCCAGCTGGGGATTTTGAGAATGGATTATGCTAGCATAGAGCTAGCAAATCCCAAAAGCTCGGTCCAAACTTTGCCGTAGGGGCTAAGCATAGGCAGTACCAAGACGAAGGGTTATATGGCCAGGGGGACCCTACTTTGACCATGGATTGTGGAACAATGAAAAATTTACCCAGCTGGGGATTTTGGGAATGGATTATGCTAGCATAGAGCTAGCAAATCCCAAAAGCTCGGTCCAAACTTTGCCGTAGGGGCTAAGCATAGGCAGTAGCAAGACGAAGGGTTATATGGCCAGGGGGACCCTACTTTGACCATGGATTGTGGAACAATGAAAAATTTACCCAGCTGGGGATTTTGAGAATGGATTATGCTAGCATAGAGCTAGCAAATCCCAAAAGCTCGGTCCAAACTTTGCCGTAGGGGCTAAGCATAGGCAGTACCAAGACGAAGGGTTATATGGCCAGGGGGACCCTACTTTGACCATGGATTGTGGAACAATGAAAAATTTACCCAGCTGGGGATTTTGAGAATGGATTATGCTAGCATAGAGCTAGCAAATCCCAAAAGCTCGGTCCAAACTTTGCCGTAGGGGCTAAGCATAGGCAGTAGCAAGACGAAGGGTTATATGGCCAGGGGGACCCTACTTTGACCATGGATTGTGGAACAATGAAAAATTTACCCAGCTGGGGATTTTGAGAATGGATTATGCTAGCATAGAGCTAGCAAATCCCAAAAGCTCGGTCCAAACTTTGCCGTAGGGGCTAAGCATAGGCAGTACCAAGACGAAGGGTTATATGGCCAGGGGGACCCTACTTTGACCATGGATTGTGGAACAATGAAAAATTTACCCAGCTGGGGATTTTGGGAATGGATTATGCTAGCATAGAGCTAGCAAATCCCAAAAGCTCGGTCCAAACTTTGCCGTAGGGGCTAAGCATAGGCAGTAGCAAGACGAAGGGTTATATGGCCAGGGGGACCCTACTTTGACCATGGATTGTGGAACAATGAAAAATTTACCCAGCTGGGGATTTTGAGAATGGATTATGCTAGCATAGAGCTAGCAAATCCCAAAAGCTCGGTCCAAACTTTGCCGTAGGGGCTAAGCATAGGCAGTACCAAGACGAAGGGTTATATGGCCAGGGGGACCCTACTTTGACCATGGATTGTGGAACAATGAAAAATTTACCCAGCTGGGGATTTTGGGAATGGATTATGCTAGCATAGAGCTAGCAAATCCCAAAAGCTCGGTCCAAACTTTGCCGTAGGGGCTAAGCATAGGCAGTAGCAAGACGAAGGGTTATATGGCCAGGGGGACCCTACTTTGACCATGGATTGTGGAACAATGAAAAATTTACCCAGCTGGGGATTTTGAGAATGGATTATGCTAGCATAGAGCTAGCAAATCCCAAAAGCTCGGTCCAAACTTTGCCGTAGGGGCTAAGCATAGGCAGTACCAAGACGAAGGGTTATATGGCCAGGGGGACCCTACTTTGACCATGGATTGTGGAACAATGAAAAATTTACCCAGCTGGGGATTTTGAGAATGGATTATGCTAGCATAGAGCTAGCAAATCCCAAAAGCTCGGTCCAAACTTTGCCGTAGGGGCTAAGCATAGGCAGTAGCAAGACGAAGGGTTATATGGCCAGGGGGACCCTACTTTGACCATGGATTGTGGAACAATGAAAAATTTACCCAGCTGGGGATTTTGAGAATGGATTATGCTAGCATAGAGCTAGCAAATCCCAAAAGCTCGGTCCAAACTTTGCCGTAGGGGCTAAGCATAGGCAGTACCAAGACGAAGGGTTATATGGCCAGGGGGACCCTACTTTGACCATGGATTGTGGAACAATGAAAAATTTACCCAGCTGGGGATTTTGGGAATGGATTATGCTAGCATAGAGCTAGCAAATCCCAAAAGCTCGGTCCAAACTTTGCCGTAGGGGCTAAGCATAGGCAGTAGCAAGACGAAGGGTTATATGGCCAGGGGGACCCTACTTTGACCATGGATTGTGGAACAATGAAAAATTTACCCAGCTGGGGATTTTGAGAATGGATTATGCTAGCATAGAGCTAGCAAATCCCAAAAGCTCGGTCCAAACTTTGCCGTAGGGGCTAAGCATAGGCAGTACCAAGACGAAGGGTTATATGGCCAGGGGGACCCTACTTTGACCATGGATTGTGGAACAATGAAAAATTTACCCAGCTGGGGATTTTGAGAATGGATTATGCTAGCATAGAGCTAGCAAATCCCAAAAGCTCGGTCCAAACTTTGCCGTAGGGGCTAAGCATAGGCAGTAGCAAGACGAAGGGTTATATGGCCAGGGGGACCCTACTTTGACCATGGATTGTGGAACAATGAAAAATTTACCCAGCTGGGGATTTTGAGAATGGATTATGCTAGCATAGAGCTAGCAAATCCCAAAAGCTCGGTCCAAACTTTGCCGTAGGGGCTAAGCATAGGCAGTACCAAGACGAAGGGTTATATGGCCAGGGGGACCCTACTTTGACCATGGATTGTGGAACAATGAAAAATTTACCCAGCTGGGGATTTTGGGAATGGATTATGCTAGCATAGAGCTAGCAAATCCCAAAAGCTCGGTCCAAACTTTGCCGTAGGGGCTAAGCATAGGCAGTAGCAAGACGAAGGGTTATATGGCCAGGGGGACCCTACTTTGACCATGGATTGTGGAACAATGAAAAATTTACCCAGCTGGGGATTTTGAGAATGGATTATGCTAGCATAGAGCTAGCAAATCCCAAAAGCTCGGTCCAAACTTTGCCGTAGGGGCTAAGCATAGGCAGTAGCAAGACGAAGGGTTATATGGCCAGGGGGACCCTACTTTGACCATGGATTGTGGAACAATGAAAAATTTACCCAGCTGGGGATTTTGAGAATGGATTATGCTAGCATAGAGCTAGCAAATCCCAAAAGCTCGGTCCAAACTTTGCCGTAGGGGCTAAGCATAGGCAGTAGCAAGACGAAGGGTTATATGGCCAGGGGGACCCTACTTTGACCATGGATTGTGGAACAATGAAAAATTTACCCAGCTGGGGATTTTGAGAATGGATTATGCTAGCATAGAGCTAGCAAATCCCAAAAGCTCGGTCCAAACTTTGCCGTAGGGGCTAAGCATAGGCAGTACCAAGACGAAGGGTTATATGGCCAGGGGGACCCTACTTTGACCATGGATTGTGGAACAATGAAAAATTTACCCAGCTGGGGATTTTGGGAATGGATTATGCTAGCATAGAGCTAGCAAATCCCAAAAGCTCGGTCCAAACTTTGCCGTAGGGGCTAAGCATAGGCAGTAGCAAGACGAAGGGTTATATGGCCAGGGGGACCCTACTTTGACCATGGATTGTGGAACAATGAAAAATTTACCCAGCTGGGGATTTTGAGAATGGATTATGCTAGCATAGAGCTAGCAAATCCCAAAAGCTCGGTCCAAACTTTGCCGTAGGGGCTAAGCATAGGCAGTACCAAGACGAAGGGTTATATGGCCAGGGGGACCCTACTTTGACCATGGATTGTGGAACAATGAAAAATTTACCCAGCTGGGGATTTTGGGAATGGATTATGCTAGCATAGAGCTAGCAAATCCCAAAAGCTCGGTCCAAACTTTGCCGTAGGGGCTAAGCATAGGCAGTAGCAAGACGAAGGGTTATATGGCCAGGGGGACCCTACTTTGACCATGGATTGTGGAACAATGAAAAATTTACCCAGCTGGGGATTTTGAGAATGGATTATGCTAGCATAGAGCTAGCAAATCCCAAAAGCTCGGTCCAAACTTTGCCGTAGGGGCTAAGCATAGGCAGTACCAAGACGAAGGGTTATATGGCCAGGGGGACCCTACTTTGACCATGGATTGTGGAACAATGAAAAATTTACCCAGCTGGGGATTTTGAGAATGGATTATGCTAGCATAGAGCTAGCAAATCCCAAAAGCTCGGTCCAAACTTTGCCGTAGGGGCTAAGCATAGGCAGTAGCAAGACGAAGGGTTATATGGCCAGGGGGACCCTACTTTGACCATGGATTGTGGAACAATGAAAAATTTACCCAGCTGGGGATTTTGAGAATGGATTATGCTAGCATAGAGCTAGCAAATCCCAAAAGCTCGGTCCAAACTTTGCCGTAGGGGCTAAGCATAGGCAGTACCAAGACGAAGGGTTATATGGCCAGGGGGACCCTACTTTGACCATGGATTGTGGAACAATGAAAAATTTACCCAGCTGGGGATTTTGGGAATGGATTATGCTAGCATAGAGCTAGCAAATCCCAAAAGCTCGGTCCAAACTTTGCCGTAGGGGCTAAGCATAGGCAGTACCAAGACGAAGGGTTATATGGCCAGGGGGACCCTACTTTGACCATGGATTGTGGAACAATGAAAAATTTACCCAGCTGGGGATTTTGGGAATGGATTATGCTAGCATAGAGCTAGCAAATCCCAAAAGCTCGGTCCAAACTTTGCCGTAGGGGCTAAGCATAGGCAGTAGCAAGACGAAGGGTTATATGGCCAGGGGGACCCTACTTTGACCATGGATTGTGGAACAATGAAAAATTTACCCAGCTGGGGATTTTGAGAATGGATTATGCTAGCATAGAGCTAGCAAATCCCAAAAGCTCGGTCCAAACTTTGCCGTAGGGGCTAAGCATAGGCAGTACCAAGACGAAGGGTTATATGGCCAGGGGGACCCTACTTTGACCATGGATTGTGGAACAATGAAAAATTTACCCAGCTGGGGATTTTGGGAATGGATTATGCTAGCATAGAGCTAGCAAATCCCAAAAGCTCGGTCCAAACTTTGCCGTAGGGGCTAAGCATAGGCAGTAGCAAGACGAAGGGTTATATGGCCAGGGGGACCCTACTTTGACCATGGATTGTGGAACAATGAAAAATTTACCCAGCTGGGGATTTTGAGAATGGATTATGCTAGCATAGAGCTAGCAAATCCCAAAAGCTCGGTCCAAACTTTGCCGTAGGGGCTAAGCATAGGCAGTACCAAGACGAAGGGTTATATGGCCAGGGGGACCCTACTTTGACCATGGATTGTGGAACAATGAAAAATTTACCCAGCTGGGGATTTTGAGAATGGATTATGCTAGCATAGAGCTAGCAAATCCCAAAAGCTCGGTCCAAACTTTGCCGTAGGGGCTAAGCATAGGCAGTAGCAAGACGAAGGGTTATATGGCCAGGGGGACCCTACTTTGACCATGGATTGTGGAACAATGAAAAATTTACCCAGCTGGGGATTTTGAGAATGGATTATGCTAGCATAGAGCTAGCAAATCCCAAAAGCTCGGTCCAAACTTTGCCGTAGGGGCTAAGCATAGGCAGTACCAAGACGAAGGGTTATATGGCCAGGGGGACCCTACTTTGACCATGGATTGTGGAACAATGAAAAATTTACCCAGCTGGGGATTTTGGGAATGGATTATGCTAGCATAGAGCTAGCAAATCCCAAAAGCTCGGTCCAAACTTTGCCGTAGGGGCTAAGCATAGGCAGTAGCAAGACGAAGGGTTATATGGCCAGGGGGACCCTACTTTGACCATGGATTGTGGAACAATGAAAAATTTACCCAGCTGGGGATTTTGAGAATGGATTATGCTAGCATAGAGCTAGCAAATCCCAAAAGCTCGGTCCAAACTTTGCCGTAGGGGCTAAGCATAGGCAGTACCAAGACGAAGGGTTATATGGCCAGGGGGACCCTACTTTGACCATGGATTGTGGAACAATGAAAAATTTACCCAGCTGGGGATTTTGAGAATGGATTATGCTAGCATAGAGCTAGCAAATCCCAAAAGCTCGGTCCAAACTTTGCCGTAGGGGCTAAGCATAGGCAGTAGCAAGACGAAGGGTTATATGGCCAGGGGGACCCTACTTTGACCATGGATTGTGGAACAATGAAAAATTTACCCAGCTGGGGATTTTGAGAATGGATTATGCTAGCATAGAGCTAGCAAATCCCAAAAGCTCGGTCCAAACTTTGCCGTAGGGGCTAAGCATAGGCAGTACCAAGACGAAGGGTTATATGGCCAGGGGGACCCTACTTTGACCATGGATTGTGGAACAATGAAAAATTTACCCAGCTGGGGATTTTGGGAATGGATTATGCTAGCATAGAGCTAGCAAATCCCAAAAGCTCGGTCCAAACTTTGCCGTAGGGGCTAAGCATAGGCAGTAGCAAGACGAAGGGTTATATGGCCAGGGGGACCCTACTTTGACCATGGATTGTGGAACAATGAAAAATTTACCCAGCTGGGGATTTTGAGAATGGATTATGCTAGCATAGAGCTAGCAAATCCCAAAAGCTCGGTCCAAACTTTGCCGTAGGGGCTAAGCATAGGCAGTACCAAGACGAAGGGTTATATGGCCAGGGGGACCCTACTTTGACCATGGATTGTGGAACAATGAAAAATTTACCCAGCTGGGGATTTTGAGAATGGATTATGCTAGCATAGAGCTAGCAAATCCCAAAAGCTCGGTCCAAACTTTGCCGTAGGGGCTAAGCATAGGCAGTAGCAAGACGAAGGGTTATATGGCCAGGGGGACCCTACTTTGACCATGGATTGTGGAACAATGAAAAATTTACCCAGCTGGGGATTTTGAGAATGGATTATGCTAGCATAGAGCTAGCAAATCCCAAAAGCTCGGTCCAAACTTTGCCGTAGGGGCTAAGCATAGGCAGTACCAAGACGAAGGGTTATATGGCCAGGGGGACCCTACTTTGACCATGGATTGTGGAACAATGAAAAATTTACCCAGCTGGGGATTTTGGGAATGGATTATGCTAGCATAGAGCTAGCAAATCCCAAAAGCTCGGTCCAAACTTTGCCGTAGGGGCTAAGCATAGGCAGTAGCAAGACGAAGGGTTATATGGCCAGGGGGACCCTACTTTGACCATGGATTGTGGAACAATGAAAAATTTACCCAGCTGGGGATTTTGAGAATGGATTATGCTAGCATAGAGCTAGCAAATCCCAAAAGCTCGGTCCAAACTTTGCCGTAGGGGCTAAGCATAGGCAGTACCAAGACGAAGGGTTATATGGCCAGGGGGACCCTACTTTGACCATGGATTGTGGAACAATGAAAAATTTACCCAGCTGGGGATTTTGGGAATGGATTATGCTAGCATAGAGCTAGCAAATCCCAAAAGCTCGGTCCAAACTTTGCCGTAGGGGCTAAGCATAGGCAGTAGCAAGACGAAGGGTTATATGGCCAGGGGGACCCTACTTTGACCATGGATTGTGGAACAATGAAAAATTTACCCAGCTGGGGATTTTGAGAATGGATTATGCTAGCATAGAGCTAGCAAATCCCAAAAGCTCGGTCCAAACTTTGCCGTAGGGGCTAAGCATAGGCAGTACCAAGACGAAGGGTTATATGGCCAGGGGGACCCTACTTTGACCATGGATTGTGGAACAATGAAAAATTTACCCAGCTGGGGATTTTGGGAATGGATTATGCTAGCATAGAGCTAGCAAATCCCAAAAGCTCGGTCCAAACTTTGCCGTAGGGGCTAAGCATAGGCAGTAGCAAGACGAAGGGTTATATGGCCAGGGGGACCCTACTTTGACCATGGATTGTGGAACAATGAAAAATTTACCCAGCTGGGGATTTTGAGAATGGATTATGCTAGCATAGAGCTAGCAAATCCCAAAAGCTCGGTCCAAACTTTGCCGTAGGGGCTAAGCATAGGCAGTACCAAGACGAAGGGTTATATGGCCAGGGGGACCCTACTTTGACCATGGATTGTGGAACAATGAAAAATTTACCCAGCTGGGGATTTTGGGAATGGATTATGCTAGCATAGAGCTAGCAAATCCCAAAAGCTCGGTCCAAACTTTGCCGTAGGGGCTAAGCATAGGCAGTAGCAAGACGAAGGGTTATATGGCCAGGGGGACCCTACTTTGACCATGGATTGTGGAACAATGAAAAATTTACCCAGCTGGGGATTTTGAGAATGGATTATGCTAGCATAGAGCTAGCAAATCCCAAAAGCTCGGTCCAAACTTTGCCGTAGGGGCTAAGCATAGGCAGTACCAAGACGAAGGGTTATATGGCCAGGGGGACCCTACTTTGACCATGGATTGTGGAACAATGAAAAATTTACCCAGCTGGGGATTTTGGGAATGGATTATGCTAGCATAGAGCTAGCAAATCCCAAAAGCTCGGTCCAAACTTTGCCGTAGGGGCTAAGCATAGGCAGTAGCAAGACGAAGGGTTATATGGCCAGGGGGACCCTACTTTGACCATGGATTGTGGAACAATGAAAAATTTACCCAGCTGGGGATTTTGAGAATGGATTATGCTAGCATAGAGCTAGCAAATCCCAAAAGCTCGGTCCAAACTTTGCCGTAGGGGCTAAGCATAGGCAGTACCAAGACGAAGGGTTATATGGCCAGGGGGACCCTACTTTGACCATGGATTGTGGAACAATGAAAAATTTACCCAGCTGGGGATTTTGGGAATGGATTATGCTAGCATAGAGCTAGCAAATCCCAAAAGCTCGGTCCAAACTTTGCCGTAGGGGCTAAGCATAGGCAGTAGCAAGACGAAGGGTTATATGGCCAGGGGGACCCTACTTTGACCATGGATTGTGGAACAATGAAAAATTTACCCAGCTGGGGATTTTGAGAATGGATTATGCTAGCATAGAGCTAGCAAATCCCAAAAGCTCGGTCCAAACTTTGCCGTAGGGGCTAAGCATAGGCAGTACCAAGACGAAGGGTTATATGGCCAGGGGGACCCTACTTTGACCATGGATTGTGGAACAATGAAAAATTTACCCAGCTGGGGATTTTGGGAATGGATTATGCTAGCATAGAGCTAGCAAATCCCAAAAGCTCGGTCCAAACTTTGCCGTAGGGGCTAAGCATAGGCAGTAGCAAGACGAAGGGTTATATGGCCAGGGGGACCCTACTTTGACCATGGATTGTGGAACAATGAAAAATTTACCCAGCTGGGGATTTTGAGAATGGATTATGCTAGCATAGAGCTAGCAAATCCCAAAAGCTCGGTCCAAACTTTGCCGTAGGGGCTAAGCATAGGCAGTACCAAGACGAAGGGTTATATGGCCAGGGGGACCCTACTTTGACCATGGATTGTGGAACAATGAAAAATTTACCCAGCTGGGGATTTTGGGAATGGATTATGCTAGCATAGAGCTAGCAAATCCCAAAAGCTCGGTCCAAACTTTGCCGTAGGGGCTAAGCATAGGCAGTAGCAAGACGAAGGGTTATATGGCCAGGGGGACCCTACTTTGACCATGGATTGTGGAACAATGAAAAATTTACCCAGCTGGGGATTTTGAGAATGGATTATGCTAGCATAGAGCTAGCAAATCCCAAAAGCTCGGTCCAAACTTTGCCGTAGGGGCTAAGCATAGGCAGTACCAAGACGAAGGGTTATATGGCCAGGGGGACCCTACTTTGACCATGGATTGTGGAACAATGAAAAATTTACCCAGCTGGGGATTTTGGGAATGGATTATGCTAGCATAGAGCTAGCAAATCCCAAAAGCTCGGTCCAAACTTTGCCGTAGGGGCTAAGCATAGGCAGTAGCAAGACGAAGGGTTATATGGCCAGGGGGACCCTACTTTGACCATGGATTGTGGAACAATGAAAAATTTACCCAGCTGGGGATTTTGAGAATGGATTATGCTAGCATAGAGCTAGCAAATCCCAAAAGCTCGGTCCAAACTTTGCCGTAGGGGCTAAGCATAGGCAGTACCAAGACGAAGGGTTATATGGCCAGGGGGACCCTACTTTGACCATGGATTGTGGAACAATGAAAAATTTACCCAGCTGGGGATTTTGGGAATGGATTATGCTAGCATAGAGCTAGCAAATCCCAAAAGCTCGGTCCAAACTTTGCCGTAGGGGCTAAGCATAGGCAGTAGCAAGACGAAGGGTTATATGGCCAGGGGGACCCTACTTTGACCATGGATTGTGGAACAATGAAAAATTTACCCAGCTGGGGATTTTGAGAATGGATTATGCTAGCATAGAGCTAGCAAATCCAAAAGCTCGGTCCAAACTTTGCCGTAGGGGCTAAGCATAGGCAGTAGCAAGACGAAGGGTTATATGGCCAGGGGGACCCTACTTTGACCATGGATTGTGGAACAATGAAAAATTTACCCAGCTGGGGATTTTGAGAATGGATTATGCTAGCATAGAGCTAGCAAATCCCAAAAGCTCGGTCCAAACTTTGCCGTAGGGGCTAAGCATAGGCAGTACCAAGACGAAGGGTTATATGGCCAGGGGGACCCTACTTTGACCATGGATTGTGGAACAATGAAAAATTTACCCAGCTGGGGATTTTGGGAATGGATTATGCTAGCATAGAGCTAGCAAATCCCAAAAGCTCGGTCCAAACTTTGCCGTAGGGGCTAAGCATAGGCAGTAGCAAGACGAAGGGTTATATGGCCAGGGGACCCTACTTTGACCATGGATTGTGGAACAATGAAAAATTTACCCAGCTGGGGATTTTGAGAATGGATTATGCTAGCATAGAGCTAGCAAATCCCAAAAGCTCGGTCCAAACTTTGCCGTAGGGGCTAAGCATAGGCAGTACCAAGACGAAGGGTTATATGGCCAGGGGGACCCTACTTTGACCATGGATTGTGGAACAATGAAAAATTTACCCAGCTGGGGATTTTGGGAATGGATTATGCTAGCATAGAGCTAGCAAATCCCAAAAGCTCGGTCCAAACTTTGCCGTAGGGGCTAAGCATAGGCAGTAGCAAGACGAAGGGTTATATGGCCAGGGGGACCCTACTTTGACCATGGATTGTGGAACAATGAAAAATTTACCCAGCTGGGGATTTTGAGAATGGATTATGCTAGCATAGAGCTAGCAAATCCCAAAAGCTCGGTCCAAACTTTGCCGTAGGGGCTAAGCATAGGCAGTACCAAGACGAAGGGTTATATGGCCAGGGGGACCCTACTTTGACCATGGATTGTGGAACAATGAAAAATTTACCCAGCTGGGGATTTTGGGAATGGATTATGCTAGCATAGAGCTAGCAAATCCCAAAAGCTCGGTCCAAACTTTGCCGTAGGGGCTAAGCATAGGCAGTAGCAAGACGAAGGGTTATATGGCCAGGGGGACCCTACTTTGACCATGGATTGTGGAACAATGAAAAATTTACCCAGCTGGGGATTTTGAGAATGGATTATGCTAGCATAGAGCTAGCAAATCCCAAAAGCTCGGTCCAAACTTTGCCGTAGGGGCTAAGCATAGGCAGTACCAAGACGAAGGGTTATATGGCCAGGGGGACCCTACTTTGACCATGGATTGTGGAACAATGAAAAATTTACCCAGCTGGGGATTTTGGGAATGGATTATGCTAGCATAGAGCTAGCAAATCCCAAAAGCTCGGTCCAAACTTTGCCGTAGGGGCTAAGCATAGGCAGTAGCAAGACGAAGGGTTATATGGCCAGGGGGACCCTACTTTGACCATGGATTGTGGAACAATGAAAAATTTACCCAGCTGGGGATTTTGAGAATGGATTATGCTAGCATAGAGCTAGCAAATCCCAAAAGCTCGGTCCAAACTTTGCCGTAGGGGCTAAGCATAGGCAGTACCAAGACGAAGGGTTATATGGCCAGGGGGACCCTACTTTGACCATGGATTGTGGAACAATGAAAAATTTACCCAGCTGGGGATTTTGGGAATGGATTATGCTAGCATAGAGCTAGCAAATCCCAAAAGCTCGGTCCAAACTTTGCCGTAGGGGCTAAGCATAGGCAGTAGCAAGACGAAGGGTTATATGGCCAGGGGGACCCTACTTTGACCATGGATTGTGGAACAATGAAAAATTTACCCAGCTGGGGATTTTGAGAATGGATTATGCTAGCATAGAGCTAGCAAATCCCAAAAGCTCGGTCCAAACTTTGCCGTAGGGGCTAAGCATAGGCAGTACCAAGACGAAGGGTTATATGGCCAGGGGGACCCTACTTTGACCATGGATTGTGGAACAATGAAAAATTTACCCAGCTGGGGATTTTGGGAATGGATTATGCTAGCATAGAGCTAGCAAATCCCAAAAGCTCGGTCCAAACTTTGCCGTAGGGGCTAAGCATAGGCAGTAGCAAGACGAAGGGTTATATGGCCAGGGGGACCCTACTTTGACCATGGATTGTGGAACAATGAAAAATTTACCCAGCTGGGGATTTTGAGAATGGATTATGCTAGCATAGAGCTAGCAAATCCCAAAAGCTCGGTCCAAACTTTGCCGTAGGGGCTAAGCATAGGCAGTACCAAGACGAAGGGTTATATGGCCAGGGGGACCCTACTTTGACCATGGATTGTGGAACAATGAAAAATTTACCCAGCTGGGGATTTTGGGAATGGATTATGCTAGCATAGAGCTAGCAAATCCCAAAAGCTCGGTCCAAACTTTGCCGTAGGGGCTAAGCATAGGCAGTAGCAAGACGAAGGGTTATATGGCCAGGGGGACCCTACTTTGACCATGGATTGTGGAACAATGAAAAATTTACCCAGCTGGGGATTTTGAGAATGGATTATGCTAGCATAGAGCTAGCAAATCCCAAAAGCTCGGTCCAAACTTTGCCGTAGGGGCTAAGCATAGGCAGTACCAAGACGAAGGGTTATATGGCCAGGGGGACCCTACTTTGACCATGATTGTGGAACAATGAAAAATTTACCCAGCTGGGGATTTTGGGAATGGATTATGCTAGCATAGAGCTAGCAAATCCCAAAAGCTCGGTCCAAACTTTGCCGTAGGGGCTAAGCATAGGCAGTAGCAAGACGAAGGGTTATATGGCCAGGGGGACCCTACTTTGACCATGGATTGTGGAACAATGGAAAAATTTACCCAGCTGGGGATTTTGAGAATGGATTATGCTAGCATAGAGCTAGCAAATCCAAAAGCTCGGTCCAAACTTTGCGTAGGGGCTAAGCATAGGCAGTACCAAGACGAAGGGTTATATGGCCAGGGGGACCCTACTTTGACCATGGATTGTGGAACAATGAAAAATTTACCCAGCTGGGATTTTGGAATGGATTATGCTAGCATAGAGCTAGCAAATCCAAAAGCTCGGTCCAAACTTTGCCGTAGGGGCTAAGCATAGGCAGTAGCAAGACGAAGGGTTATATGGCCAGGGGGACCCTACTTTGACCAT